>JANBXA010000069.1:2280000-3480000 GCA_030556225.1 Cricetiscus sungorus | reverse complement strand
ACGCTGTGAGACCGGCCAGGCCATAAAGCTGGCTTCAGTTCTTCCCAAGCCCACGTCCCCATGAAGCCCACTGCTAGCTCTCCTTGTCCAGGCTGAAATCCCTCTGTAGCTTGCTCCTCGCTGTCTCTCATATCTGCACCTGAACTGGAAATTGGCCAGTTCAGGCAGCAAGTGGTACAAACCTGACCCTTCTCACTACCTGCAGCTCCTCCACTCTTACTGTAACTCAGAACACAAGTCTTTGAGGAGGAAGCTCCTTTACTTCTCTACAACAGACATCAGAAGCTTTTATGGCCACTGGCTTCCTGTCTTGGAGTCTTTTTCTGCAAGGCATTATCTGCATGTGTAGCACCCTGACTATCCTTTCTAAAGCCGGCTAAACATCCACATTTCTGTAGTGCTGGCTCTTCAGTGGTCCTTGAGCCACACACTGAAGCCAGCCTCATTGACAACATCTGGCTGACAGGAGGAAGGGACCATAGTGAAAGCTCCCATAGGAAATAGGAATCTACAGGAGAGCCTGGTTGAGGGTTAGTGTTGAGTTTCAAGACATACCTTGCCTGTCCAGCGATGCTGTCTGGGACTGTGTCCACACAAGACCCTACCCTGCAGCTGCTGCCTCGCTGCCTGCCACATGCCTGCAGCTGCTGCCTCGCTGCCTGCCACATGCCTGCAGCTGCTGCCTCGCTGCCTGCCACATGCCTACTTTCTCTTCTAGTCCAAGAGAGGGGTCACACAAGATCTCGTGAGAGCCCCTTGCCTCAGGAAGGAGGATTGGTGGAGCACATGAAGGGAATCTCTGGGTATGCTGAGGCAGCAACATATACCATGGCTTTTATGAAGGCCTAAGTCAGGAGAGGGCTGCCTCCATGTGCCTCTCCTCTCCCTACCCAGCCACTTTCCCCAGCATCTAGCTGGCTGACTGGCCCCAGTCTGCTTTAAGCTTGTCCTCATTCTAGCCCATTGCACTCTTCCCTCCTATATTCTCCTAGAAAGATGGCTTCTGTTTAGTTTAGGCAGAGTACTTAGAAGTGCTGCCTCCCAGGGTCCTAAATTCATACCAAGTAGGAAATGTCTGCAGAGTTGGAGATGTAGCTCAGTTAGTGGTGTGCATGTAAAATGCACAAAGATGTGAATTCAGTCCCCATCCTCCTACCTCTGCCGTGTCCCACTCAGTGCTCAGGGCTTCTTCCAGACAGAGAGACCCATGCTACACCCAATGCAAGCTTCTTTCTCTGAAGGTACCTACATGTACCCTCAGAACTTGGGACAGGGAGACAGGATAGTCATGACAGGAAACTGTGTCTGAGAGCTGATAGCAACAGAAATAGAACACTGGGCTTAAATTATCATTTCTATTCTGACTTGCCTGGAAATAGAAGTGACTGTTGTTTTCCACGTTATCCTAGTGTGCAGAGCTGCTGTGTGGCATGGAGTCCATCTCTGACCCTGTGAGCCAGGGTAGGACAGGTGGGGGGAAGGCCACCAGTTCTGAGTTTGGCAGAGCTGCAGGGGAGCTTCAGCCAGTGCTGACTCTTACCCCACCTGTAACTTCAAACCCTGAGCCAAGCTCCTTTCACTTGCTCTAGGGCAAAGCCTTGACATCTGTATGCCTTCTGGAAGATTCTATTGCATTGCCTATATTGAGAACCATAGTATTAGGCAGAGTGAAGAAGGTTTTGGAACCCAACACTTAGTCTTTGCTGCTTTCTATGAATTGCACTTCCCTCTGGAAGTTCTTTTTATCTACTTGCCAATCAGCCAGATATCAGCAGGAAGTGGCTCTGAGTCAGGGAAGCAGCTCTATCTGTCTAGGTCCTGAAATTGATTTTCAGAGTGGAGAAGATATGCTGTCTAACTCTTCATTGTGTGATCTCAGTGAGCTTGACACTGTTCTGACTGCAGGTGGTGCCTGTCCCTAAGCACTCCACACAGGAGGAGCGGGCTTGCATGTTAGGGGCAGCGTGGTTTCTCTTCCTGTAAGTAGCCTGGAGACACTCCGGAGAAGTAGAAGAAGACATGCTTCCACTGTCCAGCTCCTCCAGCTGTGTAGGACAGCTAGGCAGCCCAGTAACAGTCAGCCATGCCCCTTTCCCTCCCCATCATGACTGCTTGTTTGCAGTTGGGATTGTGTAAAGTAACCACACACAGCTTGCCAGCCATGATCAAGAATAAGTCTACTAGCCTCACTCAAGGTCTCGGGTGCCTTACATGAAGGAGAAGGGTTTTGGAGATGGGTTGGTTGCTCTTCTTAAGCTTCCTGCTGATCCTTGGTCCCATATGTTAACACTCAGACAGTGCTGAATCCAAAGAGCCCTGCAGCCCACATACAAGAATGAAGAATCCTCAGGCAAGCTGTGCTTGGCCTTGGTTAAAATCACTTCACCTGACTCTTCATGAGGTTCCTTTCCACAATGCACAGCTGTGTGCAGCAAGGAAACCACAGCCTGCTCCGTTTCAGACACAGTAGTGAAAATTCTCCAGGAGCTAACAGACTATGCAGGCTAGAGCCAGACAGCCAGACCAGGGAAACTGACCTGTCCTCCCCTGCTTCTCACAGCTTCTCCACATCATCTGCTTAGAATTAAGAACTGTTCCCATCCCCTCTTCCAGTCTACATCCCAGGCTTTCCTTAGAGACCATTAGTTTGTATCCCAGGTTAGGCAAACCTTTCTTCCCTCCCTGCCAAATCCTCATGCAGAACAACCCCCCCCCAATAACTTCCTGGATATTCATCTTGGTACATCCAAATTATCTCTTGCATTCTTTACTTTTCATTACTCAGAGTCAGCCCTTTGCATTGTACAATATGCTTTGCATTTTCTAAATGCAGTTGGGGTTTTCCAGAGCTGTGCAAAGCCAGGAAATAAAGCATGCCATTTAAATGACCCCTGTTAACCTTTAGCCTTTAGGTGGCTTCTCATAAAACACTTCTCTCCCAGCTCTGCTTTGTGTTCTCCAGTGCAGGGAGCCTGGGGAAGAGCCTACAGCTTTCTCTGTCTCCTAACCTTGATGTCTTCCTCCTGTGATCCTCCCATACTAGACTCTAGTACTAGTACTAGTACTCTACTACTAGACTCTAAACTAGATGTCAGAGGCAGAAATGTGACCCTCAAGAAGTGTACAGCAGGAGGTTTTGAGCTAGATTTATGTGGCCCTGTTACTGGTATTTCCTGAGGTCTCCTAGTCCCCTGGCTTCAGTAGCTTCCCTTCCTACCCTCTTGCTGTGTGAAACAGTAATGATCACAGATACTGCCTACTTACATTTTCCTAGGGCCAGACACTGCTAGCAGTATTTGAGACAGCTTAACTCATAGAATGCTACAAGCTGGCCAAGTAGTTCCTGTCATCCTCACCTTTTACAGATGAGCATGCTAAAACAGAGAAGCTCAAGATTCTGTAGCCTCTCAATGTCATGGTGTGCTGGAGGAGGGGAGGAGGTACTCTGCACAAATCAGCACAGCACTTAGACTCTGGGCTCTGGACTAGGACTCCCCTGTCCTCGGTTCATGCACTAATGAGCCACTCATCTATCATTGGCTAAGTTGTGAATCTGGGCCAGGTATCAGAGACAACAGAACATTCATCAGTCCAGCCCTCCTTTAGGCAGCTAGTGGCATCGAGTAGAGGAAAGGCCCATCCAAAGATGGGTTTGGATGCCTCAGGAAAGATAGGGAATAGTATGTTGAACCTTTGCCAGGGAATGGAACAAGAACTGACTGAGAGCCTGAATTCTTGAACTCAGTGTGTTCTTATGATTGTTTACCAGGCAAGCAGCCCTGGTGAGGGCCTGCAGGCATGGAGCCATCCAAAATCAAGTCTCCAAGGATATGGGACTGG
This sequence comes from Cricetiscus sungorus, assembly GCA_030556225.1. Taxonomy (NCBI): domain Eukaryota; kingdom Metazoa; phylum Chordata; class Mammalia; order Rodentia; family Cricetidae; genus Cricetiscus; species Cricetiscus sungorus. The sequence goes on along the minus strand of JANBXA010000069.1, from coordinate 3,476,160 downwards.
TGTCACTAGTAGTCCAGTCCACAATACCAGGTGGTGTGTGTTGGATTCTGGTGGCTGCCCTATCAAATTTATGCAAGCTCAGGTACCCTGCAGCTCTGAGGTCCCAAGAATAGTGTGGCTTTCACTAGACTCAAATCCCAGCATCGTTTCTTCCTGAGAGTGCTAGGAGAGAACCTGTTCTCTTTCCTTGCCAAGATTCTAGAGTCCACTCCTTTCACCTTCAGACCCAACAGTGGCGCATTTTCCCTTCTCTAGCCACTCCATCCCCATCTTCTGCCTTGATCTTCCACTCTTAAGGATTTCTTCTAATTATATTGCACCTACTTTAGTAATCCCCAAATGATCTCCCAATTTCAAAGTCTTTAAGTTAATCACACATGTGAAGTCCCATTTGAAGATTCTCTGTTCTCAAGTTCCAGGGATTAGAACGTTCGGCATCTTTAGGAATTATTGCTCCGTCCTGCAGGGATGTGGAAACTGACAGCTTTCAGGGCTGGAGAGGATGTCAAAGGCTCTGTGACACACTGCACCTGAGGAGCCCCTGAGAATGGATGGCAGATGAACAAAAAGGATGTGACCTATGAGATTCTCTGGGGTTATGTGACCTTGGCTTCGCCTCAACCAGAACTTTAGCAGATGACCTCTTGCTGGACTGAGGTCTCCCCCAACAGGCTCCAGGGTCTCAGAAACCGCAAGAGCCTTTGGTCTAGACTCCTCTGCCTTGCAGTTCCCAGCTATAATTCTTCTCTTGGCTCCTTCCTCCCACTGTACTCCCCCTGGGATGTCTTTGCCCGCCCTCAGGCTTATCCACTCAGCTCCACCTTGCCTTCTTGTCTGTCTTTGTCACCCAATCCCTGATCTCTACTCCTCACATGCTTGCTGTGACTTGGGTTCTCTCAGGTGGCTCGTCCCACTTCTCCAAACCTCCCCCTTGCTTTTTGCAAGGCTTTATGAAAGGCTTAAATCTCATCTTCCATGGCTATCCAACCTTCCCAGACTAGACACTCAGGTCTTCTAGCTATAAGGCTGACCACTACTTTTCTTCTCATGCTCTCAAACCTAAGCCAACAGTCCAGAGCCAGTGGGGCAGGAGGAATTTTAACCAAAATCCACATGGAGTTTTAAAGGGACCTTTCTCCAGGAAAGGATTAGAGTGCCAGTAATTCATGGCTCTGCTGCACAATGCTAGTGTTTGGCTCAAATGGCCAGAATTTAAAATGAAATCCAATGTGGCAGGACATTTTGGCTTTTTGTTTCTCAAGAAATAAGGACATTGTTGACCATAATAAAGCATTCTGATTCAAGCCTTAAGTGTGTGTACACAGATGGAAAGTTTGCCAAGGTCTATAAACATCTCTCTCAATATTGACAGTTCTTTTTTTTTTTAATCCACACTTACCTGTGGAAACCAGCCTGTGAGTGTCTCTCTCTCTCTGTGTCTCTTTGTCTCTCTGTCTCTCTCTGTGTGTCTCTCTGTCTCTGTCTCTCTCTCTCTCACACACACACACACGCACACACGCACGCACACACGCACGCACACACGCACACACGCACGCACGCACGCATACACGTGCGCAGGCTGAGGAAGAGTCTCAGTTGGTAAAGTACTTGCCATGTGCCTGTGAAGACCTGAGTTTGGCTTTTACGGGTGTGTAAAAAACCAAGTACAGTGGTGCATGGTTTTGGGGACAGGAGGCAGCATGATGTTTGGGGTCAGCCACTCTTACCAAACTGCTAAGTAACAGGTTCAGTGAGAAACCTTGTCTCAAAAGGTAAGGAAGAAAAGCAGTTGAGGAATGTTAATCTCTGCACATGTGTACATTTACGCACACAAACCCAGATCCACTTGGTAATGGTTACTCTGCTGTGTAGGGCCAGGCTAGAGCTCTTTGGGGCAGTCTAGAGACTGCCACATACCCATAGGCTGCCCCTCCCCAGGAAACCCAAGTCCAGGATTTCACTTTCCTTCCTGCTGTGAAGAAAGTATAGCTTTTTGAAAACAAGTGTCAGTCTGCTCCCAACACTAGAGCAGCTAAGGGTTGAGGGGCCTAGAGGTACATGTGTTTAACATGCACAAAGTCCTGGATCAGACGTCAGCACCAAACAATTGGGGAATACTTGGGAGTTAAAAGTGAGACTTGAGCCATCTGGAGGTGTAATCCCAGCACTCAGGAGGCAGAAGCAAGTGGATCTCTGTGAGTTCGAGGCCAGCCTAGCCTACAGAGTGGGTTCCAGGACAGCCAAGACTGTGCAGAAAAACTCTTGTCTCAAAAAACCAAGACCAAAAAAAAAAAAAAAAAAAAAGTGAGACTTGACAAGGTTAAGTCGCGGTGGGCTTGTTGGTAAACTGGAGAGTGAAGTGTGTGCAAAGGCAACCAAGGGCTCCAGCTTATAAAGTTCCAACTGCCATATTTGGTGAATCCATATTGTAGTTTTGCCTTTTGGTTGTATGTAGACGGGAGATTATATTTAGCACTGCAGATTGTCAGAGGTAGATAGCTTGCTGCGTATTCATGACTCCCCACCCAGTTAAACACAAACTCGAGGATACAGCCAAGTTGGAACTCTTCCTCCAGCTGAACTTTTTGTTTGTACTTCCTGCCCCAGCCCTGCTATAGCAAGCCCCCTGGTAAGCCAGGTCAGAGGCTCTGAGAAGTCCTGCAACCCAAAGCTAGCCAAATGGATGAGGAAGAGAGATAAGAGCTGCCCTTCACCCACAACTCCTGACCCCAGGCCTGTTAGCCCATGATCTTACTATCCCTACACTGCAGAGCCATTGTTCACTCAGCCTAATTTCTAACCAACGCAAGTAGCCAAATGCCTGATTAAAATGGGACTGGAGCCCTAGAATAAGCAAACTGCCCTAGTCCTCTCTCCTGAGCTGGGCCAATCTCTCCTCCCAGTCTCTTGCTTACCTGCCCCAGAGAGAGGGCAGGTAAAGCCAGCCAAGGATGCTGTCAGGGCTGCCTTTTGAAGAAAGGATGTTGGGGCCAAACACACAGCCCTGCCTATGCTGGCAGTCACTGCCACCCTCAAGCCTCCGCTGCTGGTGATCCATATTTGTTAGCAGGGTAAAGGCCTGAGCAGGGCCCTGATGCATCTGTGCAGGGCTGACTCCCTGACCATCTCCTCCAAGTCTGGGTAGGCAGGTCATTTCCCAGAAAGATCTTTGATTATCAGACTCTAGTTCCCAGCATTCTTAGCTGTATATTTTTCTCTATTTTGGATTCTCTTTGACTTACAAAGGTGCTTAGGTACTTAGAGGCAGAAACCCTGACTTCTGTCCACAGTTGAATCCCTGCCAATAGAGTAGGTGGATGAATAGAAATGAGAAAGGGCATTAGGAACTCAGCCTGTAAAATGAGATCTCACCCTTATTTCAGAACAGGGACCCTAAGGGCATGCCTGGGGACCTGGCCATTCTGACCCACATCTGACAGAATAGCCACATGAGCTGGCCTTGTTCTTCACTGAGCAGTTGGAATGACTCCAAGACTGGATTTGAGGGCCCATATTACTCTTCTGCATTCCCTGGCTGTGTGAGTTATGTCCACAGACACAGCAGGCAGTCTGAAACTCTAAAGGTCAGTCTTACATCACTGTGTGTAGTAAATCACCCATCCTTCACCTGGTGCCCCATTCATTCCCTCAGCTAATGTGCCCTCAACTGGCACCCCTAATAGATGCTGCTAAGAAAGAAGTGGCTGAGCTGGGTAGCAATTACCTCGAGGAAAACGAATACATTGCTATCAATCTTAAAGGCAGAAAAGGCCCATGGCTAGGTGGTTGTGCATCTTCCAGAGTAAGTCATGATCCTTTTTGGGGAGGCCTCCTCTTGGCCTTGTGCATAAATCAGTAGGCTTCATGTAGGGAGAGCTTTTTTGGGGAGCTTGGGGAGGGAGCCAGCTCCCAGATTCCTCTTCCACCAAGTTCTGCCATGGGCTGTACAGCATTTCTCAGATCCCTTCACAGCCATGTATAAGTGGGGCCGCAAACCTATGTCCCAGGAGGATGATGGAGTAAGCTTTTAAACCCAGGACGTCAGGGTAGACTCTGGCAGCCCCATTTTCACTCCTTCCATGGGCCTTAATTGGGATATACACATAAGCTCCGAATCCAAGAACAAGGCCTAAAGAGCAGTTCCTTGCTCTATTCATGAGCAAGTGACCTAACCTAATCTGTCACTTTCTGCTTACTGGGGGTGGTGGTGGTGGGTGTGGTCACTGTGAAGATCCTCTGAGATTGTCCATAGTGCCTGACCCATGCCCCACTGAAGTACAGACCTGACTGGGATACAGCTTCTAGTCAGTTCCCCTCTTAAAAACAGCTGCCATGTGATGGTTCAGGTGGTGGTGGCTGGAGTCCCGTCATTTCACTCACTACCAAGAAGAGATAGCTCAGGGTCTGCCTTTCAGGCCTGTATCTGTGAACTTAGTGTTTCTCCTTCCTCTTCCTGATTCAGTCTTCACAGACCTGGGTACCAGGGAGCCCCACGGGAGGCCTTAGAATCCGCCTTTGAGATGTCTGCCATGTCAGAGAACCACTGTATCATCATCATTTAATATTTAATATTTACGCAGTTTCTCCCCCACCCTCAGGACAAGATAGGCAGGTTAGTCCATTCTAAACTATACCTATGACACTGGGGGAAATATATATATATATATATATATATATATATATATATATATATATTTACTACTTATGAAGGTAAATGCAGAGTGACTGTAGTAAAATCTAAAGTCACTCACATTTGTGCCATCACTGGTGCCAGCAGGTACTTGAGGTGTATGTACTGTTAGATTATCTCAGGGGCCCTGCCAGTCCACTGAGCTCAACTGGTTCTCATTGTAGTGGCCAGAAGGACGCCCTACCTCCCTGGGGCCCAGCTATGACTCAGAAGGCTAATGAGATGGTTTGAATATTTACTATGCAGTATTGTCATTTTGTTTTTTTGAAATGAGTCTAAATGAGTTTGTTCTTGTGGCCTAGAGATGTAAGCATGGACAGATTTTTGTCTAGTGAACTGTGCATCTAGCAGGCTTTTTTAAGCCCCATGTGTAAGTAATAGTAGGATTTAGCCCCAGGTGCTTTGGGGCCAGATAAGAAAGTTATATATTGCAAGACATAGATCTGCACACCTTTAGTCTCAGCACTTGTTAGTTTGAGGCCAGCCTGGTATACCTAGGGAGTTCCAGCATAGCCAGAAATAAATAGTAAGACCCTATCTTGGGGATGGGGGTGGTTCTATACTTCTCCCATCAATGCTCAGACAGGCAGGCAGGGACAAGATAGGAGCAAATATCACCATCCCCAGGGCTAGAGATTGAAAAGGCCAACTTCTTACCTGGCTATAGCCTAACTAACAGGGAATCTACATTTGTTAACAAGCTCTCCTTTGATGTGGGGACACTGAGACTAAGTCCCATGTGAGGGAGGGATGCTGCTGCCACTTGAAGTAGATGGAGAAGTTGGGACAAGAAGATGGTCAGAAAGAGCTCTCCTTGTTGAGGGCCTTCCAAACTTTAACCCTTATAAAACAGCCTTTACAATTTTCCTGTCAGCTCTGTGCTGTCTGCCCACAAAAAGAAGGGGTCACCATTCTGTGGCATTGCCCTACTTTATATCACCAACCCTCAGAACCCTCCTGTACTTGGCAAGCAGCAGTGGGTTAGACTAGGAGGCCCAAGGCCTGAGAGGTTGCAGCAGAGCTCAACAGCAGCTGGCTAAGACAGGCAGGAGCAGCCAGAGAGCTCAAGGTAATCTGGTTCCCCAATACCGCTGCCTTCCTTACGACAAGCCCTGGTGGCATCAGATGCCCTTAGCCAGAAATGAACGCCAGAAGGGTTTCTGCTTCAGGGCACAGGTTGATGTTCTGGGTCCAGACTCCAGGACTGACTTCTAGCTTAAAGGGGAGGCATTTCCAGTAAAGAGGAGACCCAGAAAGTGCTTCCTTAGAGGCCACAGCTTCTCCCCTGCATCTGCCACCTCGGAAGCACAGAATTCCTACTATAATTTAATTTTGTGCTCTATTAGGTGTACCCACAACCCTGAGCCACAGTAACTTTGAACTGCTAGTCTGTCCTCTACAACCTGTTCTCAAAGAGTAGAAATGATGCCAGACCAACACCCCCAGACAGTAGTTAGAAACTGTCCTCACTTCTAACAGCATTTCTACTCTTTACACTAGAGTAGAAGCCCATCCTGGTGTTGTGAGTTTGCTCCATGGCTTCTCTGCTGTATACGTAGTTAACTACCAAATAAAAGCTGAACAGATTCTCTTTGTCAAAGGCTAAAACCATGCATATATATCCTCTTCCTCCCCTGCCCAATGTCCTCTGCAGTCTCTCCTGGGCATGCACCCCCCACCCAGTCCCCAGACCCTTGTGCCTGCATTCATTCACACCTGTCTTCCTACAGAGACCTGCCCTGCTTGTCTCACCATTGTCACCCTGGCCTTGACATGGGCCTGGTTCTTATTTGCTACTGAGTAAATATTGACCAACTGAATGACTGCCATTTTTACACAATTGGGCCTGTATTCATCTTTTCTGCAGTTTGGTTTTGGCAATTTGAAGTGGGGTTTTCCTGCATCAGGGACATTGGTGGAGCTTATTGTACTTGACTGCATTCAGTGGAAATGCCCAGAGTGTGGTGTCCAGTCTGCAAGTACCATGAATATGGGCACTGTACTGTGTGTGTCTGGTCATTCACTGTCTCAGAGGACCCAAAGTGTGGGCAATGTGAGCAGCTCTATTCCAGCACAGTGCTTTAGTGCAAGGGATTCAACACTACAGTTGCTGGGCTGAGTTAGATGTAGTGATATTAATGATAGTTCTTATCATGAAAAACACTGGCCACAAGCCATCTTTATCACCTGTGTGACAGAGAAAAACAGCTTCCATCTAAATATCTTCAACTTAAAGCCCTTGTTACTAATAGTCAGGAGCAGTCACCGTGCTTCTCTCTTGTGAGGACCACGTGGCTCAGGAATGAGATCAGTCAGAAGGTCAAGGCCACTTGCCAAGTGGCATAGGGCACAGCCCCCCTGTATGACTAGGCCTTCGTGACTGCCAGACCCCCACTCCAAGCCAGTCATCCCTAGGTGCTGCTCTGTTCTTCTCATCAAAGAGGTGCTGGGAAAGACTTCCTGCATTGGAATTTCTACCGCCATCACTCATATAGAGATCTCACAGCTGTAATCACTCAGACCTCCACCATCCTTTACACTCAGAATGGCTGTTTAGACCTTCCCAACCCTCCATCCTGTCAGTGTTTATTTTGAAATCCTCCAGGAACATGCTTGTAACGTTACTTAGCTCCCTGCCAAACACTACATTGCATCAAGCAGTGCTTCATCTGCATGAGCCTAGTTCCTCAGAAGAGCCAGATGAGGAGGGACCTGCTGCAGAGGACTGAGCTTCAAAAGCCCTTTCAGTCCCAGCTTGAGGGAAAGCTGGGGAGCAGTCCATCCCTTGCTGTGCTTGTGGGTTCTCTGGAGCTGCTTCAGGGGCTGGTCAGAGAAGGGATCACAGGCAGACGAACCACAGTCCTCTGTGACATGTGTCCTCGGGCAGCAAAATGTGATGTTGGCAGGCATGGGATACTGCTGTGGAGCTCAATCTCCATAGGGTACCATTTATTGCTACTTGCCTTTCAGTAATCCCTCTCCCCGAGCTCCCTGAGAAAGTGCAGCCCCGGTGCAGTGGGCTTTTAAAGCCCCCCACCTCCTCTCTCTGTAAAGACCTCTGTTTACATCTACCACACACACTGCGAACTGCTTCTATTAAAAGCAGTCAGAGATTGATAACGGGTGTTGAGAAAGATGTCACTTATTTCACAGAGTGAAAGGGAAGTTGCTGTGGCTTTCAGTAAAAGCTCACAGGTCTAGTTAGTGGCAGCATGCTGACCACTGGGGGGGCAGTGGAGCCATGTGGCCCCTCCCTCCCCCCCCAGCTCCCTTCCCTCACCTTCCTGGAGACTTAGACTCCTCAACTTAGAGGACTGCCAAACAGGGGAGGGCACTAGCAAGGATAGAAGTGATAGGGTGATCACAGACACCAGCCCAGGGACTTGGGGCACACCCTTGACCCAAGCTTGGGTTTCCTTCATCTGGAAATGGGAAAGTGTGCAAAGAAAGCATCATGTACTATGTATGCCTGACGCTCAGCGGGCCTCTGAGCTGTTGTCAGCTGAGACTGGGTAGAAGACTCTGAATTACCCCCACTTTCTTCACAGGCCAGCTGTGCTCATCTAACTGGAACTGAGCAGAGGTCTCTGATACCCTGAGGCTGGTGTGGGTCATTTTACACACACACACACACACACACACACACACACACACACACACACCAGCTACCATGGGTTTGTTTTGGCTTCCCTACTAGCTGCCCTCCTTCTCCTCAGGGTCTGCTTGGACCTAACAGTCAGAAGCCCTCCATATCCAGAGAAAATCAACTCTTTGAAAACATGTACATCCCACCCTCTGGCATACAAGCATCCCAGGGTTTTCCTGAAAGTAATTTTGCAAATGCAAATTTGAACATAGTTTACTCCAGTTCCTATTTCCCCGAAAGCCTTCATTCTCCTTCCCACCTTCTTTCTGGTTCTTGGCATAATAGTGAGAGCTGAAGCTCCCACATCAGATTGTAGAGCCTTGAGTACAAAGGCCATTCTCCATTAGCTATATGACCCTGGGTGTCTGGAATTCTGCAGGCCTCAGTTGCCTCATCTCACAAAACTTTATATAATTCGTGGTATATGGCAGCTGCCATGCTGTTATCATCATGGGGTCCTCAGGCCAGTGGGAGGGGAAGGAAGGAGATCGAAAGTTCCTCCACCAGCCCTGTACCAGCTTGTGTTCCCTATGAAACAGAGAAGGCCAGGTGGTGGTGGTGCACACCTTTGATCCCAGCACTTGGGAAGCAGAGGCAGATAGATCTCTGAGTTCAAGGCCAGCCTGGTCTACAGAGTGAGCTCCAGGACAGCCAGGACTATTACACAGAGAAACCTTGTCTTGTAAAAACAAAAACAGAGAGGAGTCCAGTAGAGAACCATCTTCAATTGGGCCATTTCTTCAGACCCATGCCTGAGAGCCCTTCTGAGCATCCATGCCCACTTCCTCTTCATCCCTTCATAGTCTTTGCTAGCTTCAGTTAGACCTGCTCTGTACAACAGTGACGAGGAAGAGAACAGAAGAAAAGACAGGATAAACACCATGAAGAGAGAGACTCCCGCTTGAGTTGAACCAAGTTAATACACACAGCTGTCCATTGCAGTCTTGTCCACTGTGCCAGAGACACCACTCAGTGCTGCAGCCTGAGGAGCTCTGCTCAGTAAAAGGAGGCCCTTGAATACCCACAGAAAGGGTTTACCTGACAATCTAAAGTGGGCTTATTAAGATGAGGGAGAATGCATGCTTAAATGCTGTGGGGGAGGGAGTTTTAGGAAAATTGTGGTACAGGTCCAAGACACAAACACAGGCTTCTCAGAGTCATACTTAGATGTATTTACAATAAACACAAGTTACATTGTTCAAAGGGTGTAATTTAGAACAATGTTTAAAGATTAAATAAAGCTAGGACCTTTAAAATTATGTAAAAATCACTTATGAGTTAGTTAGTCATTTGTCAGTAAGAATTTCCTTTTGAAAGTGAAATGTGTGGCGTGGTTTTATGAGGTGCATTGTTTAAGACAGAGAGGAGGGAGGGCTGCAAGCATAGTTAAACTCTAAGGCCACATGCATTCTGGTCCTAGGTGAACACAGTTATTGCCATTAATGTCCTCATTAGCTGTGTGGTTGGGAAGGCAGACACTATCTCTGTAAATTTGATGGAAGTTTCTGACTCCCAGTTAGCTTAGGGAGAACTGGCGGGGGAGAGAGCTCAAGGGGTAAAGGCACTTGCTGCTGAGCCTGATGACCAGACTTTGGTTCCAGAACCATTGTGGTAAAAGGAGAGAACCAGCTGCACACTTTGTCCTCTGTTCTCCACACACCCTATGGCACACATGTGTGTGCTTTAGACACAGTAAGTAAAATGTAATGGACGCAGCACGGGCTCATCTCCCTTCCCATGTCCCTTAATTCTTCCTGTCTTCTCTTCCTGCCTTAATCCCTCACAGTGAGCCTGGCATCTGCACATTCTAGCAGGCCAGAGGACATACCAGGCTAGAGATAACTATGGTTTTGTTGCTTTGTTTTATTTGTTTGTTTGTTTGTGAGGCTCTATTTAGACAGGCTGGTCTCAAACTCTTGGTCTTTATGCTAGGTAATGGATGTTACAGGTATGTGTGGCCATGCCTGATTTGCTAAACATACTGGTGTCTTTCTCCCCCGCTTCTCTTTGTTGAAGGTGTGCAATGAAGGTCACATTCCGCTCATATCCAAATAAGTATCTTTTGAAATAAAGTGAATTTGTTTTAAACACAGCCAGTCATGAGGCTGGGGTAGGGTACCAGGCGAAGGGAAAGGTATTGGCACCAGGGATCATGGCAGTGTAGAATGGATACTCTCAAGGAAAGTATGCCTCCACCTGCTCCAAAAAAGCCACTGCCACAGCTAGGTCAAGGTGAGTAGGGTGGGACTAGAAGCAGTAGCGTGTGGAACACGCTTTTCTTGCTTGACCTGGATCAGTGCCCCAACCCCAGTGGGGTGCTGGGATATGACAGTGACAGTCTGCAAGTTGGTTCTACCTTGGAAGGAGTGGTAAGAGCCTTAGGGTGGAGACCGCTCCCACTGCGCCCACCTGAGGACTGGGACAGTTTATTTCTTTTGTTTGTGGTGGCAACTATAATGAATAAGACTGCCCATCTGTCAACAATGCCCCATCTCAGCCTTTCCCTGGGGCTTTTGCTAGCTCTGCAGGGGCCTGTAGCCACATCTATCTCAATGAACCACCTTGCTGTGTCACTTTTAGGTGACAGAAGATGCAGCCTCGGGCCTCAGAGGGAAATGGAAAGGTGGCATGAGTCAGGGGTTCCAGAGGCCAAACCCAGAACCCTCCTCCTACCAGTGGCAAAGAGGCCCAGCCTGTGAAGTTTCCAGGCCTCAAGTGTGTTTACAGTAAGCAGTCTGGAGGCAGTGCCTGCTTTATCCCCAGGTGCACAGCTGTGGGAGGAGGGCGCTGGGCTCTGTGGCCTAACGGATCTTGATGGTTCCAGCTGCTCTTATGGGGGCAGCTGGGAGAGCTGAGAGGCCTCCCTGTCTGGAGCAGAGGCCTTGCAGACTTGCCTCGCCCACACCACAGTTCCCTTCTTAAGAACTGACCTCATGTGGCCCTTTTGTATGTGAGTTCTTAGGAAAGAAACCCTTCTAATTATTTTCTTAGGAGCCTTGCACACCTGCTTGGGCATCCTCTGCCAAACTGTGTACACACACACACACACACACACACACACACACACACTCACACTCACACACAGAGCACACACACACTCACACACACATACACTCATACACTCACACACACTCACACACACAAACACACACACACACACACACACAGCACCCCCTACCCCTCTCCTTTCTCTGGGCATCCTCTGCCAAACTATGTATACACACACACACACACACACACACACACAGCACACCCTACCCCTCTCCTTTCTCTGCCATTTCTGCTGTGCAGTTCATACTATAACTCAAATGTGAAAAATTAGCTTTGCATGGTGGCCATGAATTTTACATGAATCACATTGAAATCAATAAAGTCTGTAGAATGAATCAAGTTATCGTTATTCGGAAGAAGTGGGGGCTGACTTAAAGGAGCCATGGCCCTCAGAGTACATAATGGAAAAAGTTGTCCAGCAGTGATGAGCCCAGCACACATTTACCCTTTGGTAGTTCTTGGCTCCCTCAGAACTGGGGTGTCTTTGAAGCGTCTACTTTCTTCTGGGGAGGTGTGAGGAAGCAGAGAGTCACATTTTCCATGACTTGTTTCTTCTTTGAACACTTGTTAATCTTTTTTTTTTTTTTTTTTTTTTTTTTTTTTTTGTAAGTGGGTAGTCTTTGAAATGAAACTCTGTTTCAAGTGTACAAGTCTGGGATCTTTGCTGTAAGTAGCAGGAAAAAGTGGGTGGTAATCTTATGGAAGGTGGAAAGCCTGCCTTTTCTAGGTCATGTTTCAAGAACAGAGAAGTCAGACAGGAAAGGTTACACAAGAATGAAGGAAAATGGAGAGTGAACAAGAAACTAGACGGGCAAGCTTGCATAGAACTTTGGGCTCTGTCTCCAGTTCCACTTAAAGCAAGCATGTCAGCACATGCCTAGCCCAGCACACTGAGAAGTGAAGGTCATTCTCTGTGACAGGAGTTCAAGGCCAGCCTTGGATCTAGGAGACCCTGTCTCAGAAATGGGGTCAGGGATCAAGCTGTTAAGGCCTTCACCTCAAACTGGAACATGGCACAGGTTCTGGCTCCAACTTCTGGCCCCAGGCTCTCTTCATGTGTCCACCTTGGCATTTCTGTCCAGGTAGCTTGTCCTACTTGGACAGCCAGCTATGGGCAGGGCAGAGGCTGTCAGAGGCAAACAGAGACTGAGCAATTGACACAGCTCGCAGCTTTCTGAGTAGCAGAAAAAGAGATGAGCTTCAAGCAAGGCCAGAGGTGTGGCCTTTACCAGACAGAGCCTTTGCTGTGGGAGTTGGTGGTCTTTGCTGCCATTCACTATGTACATTTATCCTCCCAAGAAAATCAAACTAGGCAACCCTACCCTCCTCCCTACTCCCCTTCACCATGATTATGATTAGGTTGTTTCCTCCAGCAACCCTAGACCAAGAAGCACACTGTCCTATGGGAAAAAATCATGACCACTGACATTTTTCTAAACTATGTTATTTATCAGCTTACTGTGGAAAAAGAAAAAAAGAGACCGGTGTTTTTATGTTTTTAATGAGATGCTTGTAACCATGCCATAACCTAACAATAGACAGGAGGACACTTTTCACTTCATTTTTGCTGTTCTGTGGTCTTCATTGTTCCTCACCCTCGTCACTGGCCCATCTGCTCTGCCATAGTTTACATAGCATGGAACCTGGGGCAGGTTTTGTTGGTACATATATGAAATATTTTGTCTCTGTGTCTTTCTGTTGATGGATGATAGTAATTTTACATTTACATAAATAGTACAAAGTATCCTTTTAATTAATTGAAGTCGACTAGAGAGATAGCTAAGGACTTAATAGCATGTGCTACTCTTCCAGAGGACTTGAGTTCAGTTCCCAGCACCTACATCAGGTTGTTCACAACCACCTATATCTCCAGCTCCAAAGTGCCCAACATTCTATTGTGATCTCCATGGGTATCTGCATATACGCTGACATAGTCACATGTACCTGGCATACATTCACATAAACTAAACACACATAAGGAGAATATCAAATGAATGGAGCAAATAGTACAACTATGGCAGCACAGTTTCAATGCCTTTTGTTTCTTTATGGATAGGGTCTCCTCGCTTTGTAGTCCTGGCTAGCCTTGAACTCACAGAGTATGCCCAAGTACTGGGATTAAAGGTGTACATTATCATACCCAGAATTTGTTTGCTTTATGTGTATATGTGTTTTCTTTGACGTAATATTTGTACAACGTGTGTGCAAGTGCCTGCAGCATGTGTCAGGCCTCCTTGAACTGTTTCAGGCAATTCCATTCAGGAGCCCTCTTACTCTTAACTGCTGAGCTATTGCTTCTCCAGTCCCTGTCATTTTTCTAAAATGCACTATAAAGTTAAGGGTATGGCTCAGTGGTAGAGTGCTTGAGTTCAATCCCCTAGTACTGCAAAAACAACTATATAGTGTTCCATTGAAAGTATGTGCTGTGACTTAGTGTCCCTTTTATCTGTAAGTTCTTATCTCATTTAGCCCCACTTCCTGAGCATGGACCTTCTGGAACTGCCTCTCTATACCCATCCGGAGTATGTGCTTAGCATGTAATTCTGCAGTGATCTTAGGGGTTCAAGGGCAAGCCCAGCTTGAAGGCTTCCCTTTTAGTGAGCATCAGCTGTGTTCCCAGTAGCTAGGTGAGTAACTAGAAGCTGTTTTTGTGATTTAAATTCAGCTGTGAGTAAATGCCTGTCATCACTTACCAACTACCTTATCTTCAAGATTTAATCAGCTCTTCATCCTTGACAGAGTCTAAGTGTTCTCTCCCTGTGTTCTGAGGTCTTCTGTAAGTGCCTTTTACTGTTTACATTGTGTGTGTTAACCTTTCATTTGGATTTGATGTATCAGAAATATTTTTAAAGGCTTAGCCTAATTAATTTTTTCCCTGACCTATTATTTTATTTCCTCCTTTACCTAAAGCATTAATGGCAAAGAGCACTGACTCATAAGACTGAGTTTAGGGCTGTTGTGATTAACTCCTGGATGAGAATGCTGAAGCGGCCCATCAGATCTAAGGTGAGGTTTTGTCAGTGAGCCTTCTCTGAAGCTACATTTTGGGCATTTTGTGTCCTGGAATAAAAGGAAGAAATAGATCCTGTTATCAAAACTTAAGTTAATGAAAATGAAGGCAGAATTAAAATTCTTGGTGTGTTAGCTACATTTTAAGTCCTGTGTAGTCACATGTAGCTGTCCAATAGTGGGAAAACAGTTGACAGTGTGTGTGTGTGTGTGTGTGTGTGTGTGTGTGTGTGTGTGTGTGTGTGTGTGTAGATTAGAGGACAATTTGTAGGAATCAGTTCCCTCCTTTCTCTGTGTGGGATCCAGAAATTATTCTTAGGTTGTCAGGCTTGACAGTAAGCACACCTACCCAATGAAGCATCTTGCTGGACCCTGGAAGTGCATTTTAAATTTAATTTTAATTCACTGAAATAGAAATAGCAACAGTGGCTAGAGCTTTCAAATTAGCTAGCACAGTTGTGGGACATTTCTGTCTGAGCAGCATGGTCTAGAAGTGGATTTTGACCAGGAAAGGAGAATAGCACACGGTTTGGAATCTTTCTGGATCCCAGCTCCTCCTTCACTGACGAGTGAGCCCTGTGTTTACCCTTGCTGAGCCCTAGTGTCCTTCCCAGACACAAGGACATAGGATGCAGACTCCTCACAACCGTTGTGAGTGGGGTGAAACATGAGAACTGCTGTAGAGCTGGCCACTGGGCATTGACCCTCTGCCAATGCAAGTAGAAGCCCAAAGCTGCACTCTGTGCAGCCTGTGGCAGGAAACAGAGATCTTGGAAACTGTGGCTCTTGACTAGCCATAGTTACACCTAGGGCTCAGTTAGCTATGACTTCACTAAGCTCAGCAACCAAGTCCATCACCATCCCTCCCAAGTGTCCATCCCTGCCAGGAACTTAGATTAACTGCCTGGGTCCTACTTGATTAGTTCTTTTCTTTGCCTAACAAACTCAAATCTGTGGCATCCTAACCCCATAAGTCTGCTTCTGTGCAGCAAGCTGGGAAATCTCTCATGGATTGGGGGGCGGGGGTCTCAATGTTTCCGTAGATCTTAAGGGGCTGTGACAACATGGAAACCAGGCATTTTTGCCACCCATTATTCCCTCCCACTGCCATGCCCAAATTTCCCTGCCTCCCAGATTACTATAGAAGTGCTGAGGATCCAAAAGCATGCCACACATCTTAACTTTTATAGGTTTCTGAGGTTGAACTCAAGCTACCAGGCTTTCACAGCAAATGCTTTGATCAACAGCCACTTTCTATGCCCTATTTATTTAGTTAATGTATGAGACATGGTCTTGCTAGGTAGCTCAAGGTGGCCTCCAACTTTGAATCCTCCTGCCTCAGTCTTCTCTGAATGTTAGGATTACATGTCTGTGTCCCCAAATTCAGAGACAAGTTTGCTGGAATGACTAAAGTAAAATAAAGGAATGAATGAATGGTTTCCTTTCTTATTGGATTTTTTTTTAGAATGTATTTCTTTTTATTTTCTATGTATGGACATTTTCCATATATATATATATATGCTGCATAGCATGTTTACGCATTCCCTGTGGAAGCCAGAGGGGGGCGTTGGAGCCCCTGGAAGTGGTGTTACAGATGGTTAGTAGTCACCATTTGAGTTCTAGGAATCACACTTGGGTTCTCTGCAAGAGCAGCAAAACCTCTTCAACTGCTGAGCAATCTCTCCAGCCAGCAAGTTCATTTTTAAGAGAAGGAAGAAAAAATAAATGAGCATGTCAATATTGATTATGCTGGAGGCAGAGTTTAATAATTGAAAGGCCATCTGACTGGGTGTAGTATTGTACTGAGGAATGCTGATAAGGTTGAGTTTATATTAACCATAACAGTTTATATCACATACTTTGAAAGTGCTGCTCTGGTGCTAGATGCTTATTGGTAATATGCTGGAAATTGAAAATACAAAGCAGGAAATTTGGTTTGTGAAGTCTGAAGCTTTTGTTTAAGTCCAAAGGTGTGGAATATGTCCACTAGAGGTCTCCCATATTTTACTGTTAATGTCTGAAGTATACTGAATTCCCACAAGCTAATGAAAAATCAGCCTACTATGCCAGTAAGCATTCACTCTGAGAACTAATTTCTGCCAAACAGCCATAAATGTGTCCCCTGGTGTGAAATTTAGACATTCTTTCCCATCAAAAAATAGACATGTGGTTTAGTCCAGACCTCTTAATTTGAGAAACAATGAACCAGCTAAAGCCCACCTAGAAAGGCCATGCCTTGATGGAGGCCACAGAGCCTAGAAGGTAGCACAGCCTGCTGCTGACCCAGACTCCCTCACTGCAGTCCCCTCCAGACCCCTTACTATAGTCCCCACCAGGCCATCTTGCTCCTGCTGGGTAAGTTCATTTCTGTGCAAGGCACTATTCTAGCTCTTTCCACACTTCCCTGAGACTGTCATGGCAATCCCACAGACAAGTCCTATGCTTGTCACTCCACTACATGAACTGTTTTCTTATCAACTATCTAGAAGAAGAAATGTGAAAGAAAGAGCATATAGTCTGTCTTCGAGAATCTTCCTCCCAGGAGGAAAAAGGAAGATGTGTGTCCATGTGTCCCACTAGGAATTTGAAGCTCAGAAGGGTTACCTAGAACTGGGAGGCACCTTCTTCGCCTAGAAAATGCAGAGTGGACAGACCCTGACCACATCCTGTGGAGCTGAGATCTCAGGGGGCTTCTGAAAGGCTCCAGTGAAAACCGTGAGAGCCTGGTAGGCCACCAAGCGTGACAGCACAGCTCGGGCATTCCAATCTCTTCTTGGAAATCTGGAGTCTTCCCTTCACTGCAGAGTTAGATAACTTTATTTACTCATGCTAAACAGGGCTGTTTTCAAAGAGGAAATTATGCAATGTGCTATGCAAATGTGCCGTTCTGAGAGCAGAGCAGAGCAGAGATAAGTGTGGTCACCATTGCAGAAGATGAGATCTGTGCCCCTGGTGACAGGCTGCATGCTGCCAGCCCGATAAGGGCTTGTGCCATGCTCTACTAGGAAGTGCTGCTCATCTGGACCTAGTTTCTGGTACTTGCGTTCATTCTCAGCGAACTATCTGTCCGTGATGGTGAGGAAACAAAGAGTGACTACTGACTCTGAGCTCCCTGCCCTGCAGACTGGGGCATTTAGGAGGACAGGGTGCACCACTCTGCCTGACTTTCTGGAGATGTGGGAATGGGAAACATAAAATTCTCATTCTATCCTCTTAAAAAGAGTTTCTGGTAGTTTTCCTGGGGTGAAACAAACAGGGGATGGGTTCCTCATGAACTTTGGGAAACTATTTGCATATTTGAGTAGGCAAGGCATGCTGACTGAGAAAAAGGAAGTGGCTGTGGGAAGCCCCACCTCTGGAGCAGGTGGAGCTGAGCCAGTTCCAACTCTGAACACTGGGACAGGCTCCTGACACCCTGTCCCATGTTGGATTCCAGTGTTTCTCCTTCCCATTGCTCCCCTATGTCATAGTTACCCATCACATAGCAGGTACCCAGTGAGCAAACAACAGGTACCTACTTGTGTCTGTAGATTGAGTGCTAGTTAAGTGTTCTCAGTGTCACACCAGGTCCCTAGAGGGCTAAGAGGTAATGTCTCTCTCTTTGCTGGGACACCAAACGGGTGTTTGTGATATGAGCATTTTATAGTCATCAAAGTGGCATAAAGGCCTTACTGGTAGAGCTCTTACTTGGATAGCATGCATGCAGCCTGAACTCCATTGCCAGCACTGGAAAAAAAAAATTGACAGAAGTGATGGAGTGCCAGAGTGATGGTTATCCGTTCAAGTACTTGCCATAAAAGCATGAGGACCAGAGTTTGGATCCCCAGCATCAAGCATCCATATGAAAGCGGTAATCACCACTGCTACCAGGCAAGCTCGCTCATTGGACAGTCTTAGGTTTAGCAAGAGATCTTTCCATAATAAAAAAGTGGAGAGCAGTTGAGGAAGATGTTTGGCATCAGCTTCATGTGCATGAATATATCCCTTCATATATTCATACACATAACTGCCACACACAAGGAAAGAATATTTTTTAAGTGGGAATGTAGCTCAGTTGGTAGAGTGCTTGCCTCCAAGGCCCTAGGTTCCATCCAATCACTGCATAAACCAGGTATGGTGACACACATCTGTAATCCTAACGTATGGAAAGTAAGACAGGAAGATCAAGAGTTCAAGGTTACCCTCAACCACATACAAAGTTCAGGGCCATTTGGGCTCCCTAAGGCCCTGTTTATAAAGAAAGAAAAGGAGGAGGAGGAGGAAAGCAGGTACATGACTTAGTGGGCAGGAGTGCTCATCACGAAAGCCGGAAGCAACCTAAGTTAAAGCATAGGCTCTCATGGTGAAAAGAGAACATTTACTCCCTAAAGTTGTCATCTAACCTTCACATCAATGCTGTGGATATACATATCCTTTCTCATGCACACACAGTAATAATATTAATAATAAATATAAAATTTGCTTCTCAAAAACAAGTGAGAGGGCTGGGGAGATGACTCAGTAGTTAAAAGTACTCTTCCAGAGAACCCACATTGGGAAGCTCACAGCTGCCTATGACTCCATATCCTCGAGGGATTCAACAATTCTGTCCTCCATAGGTACCTGCATTCATATATACACACATACAATTAAATAAATCTTCAAAATAAAGATGAGAAACATAATTAACAAACACATGGCAGAGGGACTGGGTGTTGAACACCTTCTTGGGTCAGTCATGCTGCCCTGGCTTGTTTGTATGCCATCTAGGAAGTCAGCTGTAATTCAGTGGGCCATTTGAAAATCATTCAAGCATGCAACCAAGTTGAAAGAAACACAGTGAACAACACCCATGGGCTACCTACCTGCCATACTGACATCCACCATTCTCTTTTATCACCCATGTACTTTTTTACCCGCCATCAGTCCCTGCCTTCTAATTTCCAAGTACTGGGCATATAATTCACACCCGTTAGGAATGCGCTCTGCCACTAAGCTAAATCCCCAGTCTAATCCTTACTTCACTGAGTTCCTTTCAAAGCAAATTTCAGACCTTCTTACCCTTCTCCCTAAATCCTCTAGCTTGCATATCATCAAGTACAGCTGGATTACCCCAAGCCTGCAGATGAGGGTCACTACAGCTGGAAGATGATAGAGCCTATACAAATCCTCAGGCCATTGGCCTGGAGCACACAAGGCTTATGCTTACACAGGAGTGTGCTTATAGGAGGGCATGTGTCCAGGAGTAGAATTCTGGAAACACTATGTTGATCAGCAGTTCTGCTGTGAGCCAAAGGAAGCCCAAGGCCAGGGGAAAGGCAGTGAGATAGCTAAAGCAGTCACAGCAACAGCTGACCAGGTTGCTGTTAAAAACTTGGAACCAAGCTCCAAGCTCAATTTCCCTTCAGCAAATAGCCTACTCTCTGCATGCTGGTAGCAGCTCTCCTTTACAAACCTAAGAAACACCAGCAGCACGCCTTTTCCCTTTACTCACAAAGAGATGTTTGCAGACCCTCCCCATCCCAGAGGAGGGGTCATGCTACATGGCTGCCCCTTGTTGTACTGGGAAGGAATGCTTTAGGGAGCTTCAAAGAAGACAGAGTAATTGATTGCTCCTTGCAACAAATACTCCTTAAGCTGTTGCTGGACTGATGGAGAAATGGTTACTTAATTTTCTTCATAGGATTGATTTGACTGTCAGGGGAAGTTGTGGGCCTAATTGAGTGTACCCATCCATACCTCACTGCTAACTGTCTGGGTGTCGGGAGCCATGTGCCCCCCCACCCCCCAACAAACACCCTAGCAGCAATCCTTGGGTCTTGAGATCTAGTTCTACAAGACTATTCTCTGTTGACCTGTAGGCTGGACTGGGGCCTGGGCCTTGTCGCTCCAGCCTTTCTGGGTTACATTAGAATCAGCCAGGCTTCCTATAAGGTGCTTATTAGCTCCCACAGAAACAGAGTGCAAGCAACTTCCATCCATCATTTTCATTGTGGAATGGATTTTCAGTGCTTCAAATACCATCTCCCTCATAGCAAGACCAGTCTCCAAAGTGTCAGATGAAAGATCCGTGGACCCAAGGTATAAACACTTTCTGGAGGTAGGACTTAAGCCTGTCTCACTAAGCACTGTGTCATAGCAGCAGTAAGCCACACAATATACCCTGCTACGAGAAGAAAAGAAACTGAAGGGTGGAGTACAGATTTTGACTGGAGGATCTGAGTCTCCCAGTGAAGAGAGACCTTGCACTGGACAGCCGCCTATCACATAGGTGTCTCAGTCTTCAGGGTCTGCCCTTTGAGAGTTTATGTCAGCCATTTGTCATTTGTCACCTACTGCAGCTAGCCAATATCCCCCTTTGGCAGCTAGCCCAGGTGGGGATGCCCTCTCCTCTCAAGGGTCAGACTCCTCTCTGGCCATGTCCAAGGTACATGAGACCTAGGTTTCAACCAGCCTGCTGGGAAAGTGTGAAGATTATCTATCTACAAGACTGGGTACCTTCATGTGTCCTCTGTTAGTGTGTCCTTGAACACAATTCGTTTTTATTGTTGATTATTTTCATGATGTTCAGGGACATGTCAAAACAGGAGCTCAAGACCTAACATACAAGAGCTTTTGTTATTAATGGAAATTCTGGGGGCCAGGGTCACCCTTTAGATCATCTTTGTATGCTAGCTTTAGAAAACATGCAAAGCTGGAAATGGAATGGCACCCCACACCAGTGCATATCCATGACCCTCCATGCCTTTACCGGCCTCATGCCACCCATGGGCCTGCAATTTCCTGGTAGCATATGTGCAGAGAAATTGAGCCAGCTTAGATGGATGTGCAGAGGAAACCAGACATGGTCTTTGGAGTCGGTTAGAGACTTTTTTGGTGTGCTAGTGGCTGGGAAGGCTAGCCTGAGGCCCTGCAGTCTTGCAATTCCAGATGCCTACTCAAAAAAATCAGGGGACCTCTACCTCAGCCCCTCCTGGCCTCTCAAATGTAATGATGAGGTCCTAAAACACATCCAAGTTCCTAAAACTTGGGGGTGCTCACTATATTACTACTCTGAGCCCTAGTCTTGGCCTGAACCTAAGGTATCAGGTTGCAGAATTCCAGTGTCCTGGAATTCCACTGGCCTAGAAATCTTGCTGAAAAGGACTTCCTTGATTCTAAATGTAGAGGGAGCCACCAATGCCAAGAATTAAATTATGTGCTGGCATCCATATTTTATCAGGAAAGGATTATTTAAATACAGCTAAAGTCAATCAGCCCCATTTACCATTTTCTTGTCAGTAACAAGCTGCAGCCTGTCGAGGGAGCTGTGGGAGAGAGCAGCAGCCTGGAGCTACAGAAAGCAGTGGATTGAGAAATAGCCCTTTCAAGTGCGAGGAGCACTGGGGTCTTGTGCGCCCTCCCTCCCACTCCAAATGCCTCAGCAGGGTCAATCACTGCCTCCATTCATCGTATCCTGGAGGGGCTCAGGTGAACGCAGCAGGCAAGGCCCTGCATCCTTGGGGCTAGTTCAACAAAGGTGGCGGAAATGGGGAATTTCAGAGCAACAGTCATTGGGGTTACTTGAGAAGTATTTGGGGATGGGGGCAGAAGAGGCCAAGGGTCTGTATAGGCTGTCTGCCCTGTGGCATCACAGGAGTTCTGGGACACAACCCCAAGCGTGACAGCTTATCTCCCTTTGAAGAGTCTCACTTTGGTCAAGATCCTGCACTCAGAAGACCTGACTCTAGAGACTTAGATCAAGGAATCTGAGGTATTTGCCAAACATTTGACTTAGGTTAGAAAGACATCACATCCACTTGTGACAAAGACCCAGTTGGGCACCATCCAGCGTCCCTCTCCCAGAAGTACTGCAGGCCCTTCAGACTGTTTACCTGAGAGGGAAACCTGAGACTCATGGGAGGTGACCTGTGGGAGTCCCTTTGTTACTGGACAGCACTCAGGTCTAAACACAGTCTCTCTAATAGGCCAAGTGGCCCTGATTCTGTACTTCATGTGATGACTCCCATGCTCTATTCCTTTCTTTCTTTCCTACTTCCTACTACATCTTAAGCATCTATTGGGAAATGGTTTTGGTGTTCCTGCATTCCTGCTTAAAACCATAGCACCTGGGCATCTGAGATAGCCAGCCCTGGGCTGGGGTCCAGCTCAGTGGAAGAGTGCTTGCCTAGTATGTGTAAGGTCCTGGATTTCATCCCTCCTTTTAGAGTCTAGGTACAGCACAAAATTAAAACAAATCATCTTTTCAATTATCTCTTGCTGAGTAGCAATCTGATAGTTTAACACAATGACAGTCACTCATTTTGCCCACAGCAGTTTAGTCTACCCAGGGTCCATTGGGAATTGCTTACCACTACTCTACACAGCATCAGCTAGATGTCTTGCCTGGGCATTGGCAGGTCAATGGCAGTGGACAACGGGTGCAGACATTAGGCCTGGGACATTGAGAGCTTGCCAGAGCATTCTGATGGCCTTAACTCAGAAATCTGATAGAATCATTTCTGCCGGTACCTTTGCTGCTCTGAGGCCCCAAGATTTAAGGACATTATGTAGACATTGATAAGAGAGTCAAGTCCCATTGTAAAAAGAGCAGGTACGGTGACCATTCTTGGAGGGTGTGTCTCACAGAAAAATCTGCGTCAGGGCTCCTTTAGCCTGTCTGCTGCCCGAGGAAAAAAGCTTCCGGCTGGTGCAGGTTCGTTTACTTGGTTTGCACCTTTGCTTTTGTAGGGTCCATGAGGCTAGGCAAGAACTCTGACTGAACTACATCCCCACAGGTTGACATAGTTCGAGTTAAAAGTCCTAGTTTTTGTTGTTGTTGTTGTTGTTGTTTTGTTTTGTTTTAATTTCCTTTTTGATAAAAGGAGCAGGCTTGGCAGAATGTGTTAAAGTATACTCAATCCCCGTCCTTGACACTGAGGCAGGAGTATTTAGAGTTCAAGGTCACACAAAAGCAGGCCCTGGGCAGATGGCTCAGTCAAGTAAAAAGCACTTGCTATGCAAGCATGAGGACTTTTTGGATATCCAGCATCCACATAAAAAGGTCGGGACGCGGCATGTCTGCGGTCTTAGTGCTGGGGTTGGGGTGGGGTGCACAGGAGGGTGCTTGCTGCCCGTCTCCCAGGTATCCTAGCCCATTAATGAGCTCCAGGTTCAGGGAGAGACCTCATCTCATAAAAAGGTAGAGAACAACCTAGGAAGAAGCCCAACAGCAGCCTGTGGCCTGCATACATGTGCACACATATGAACATGTACACACATACACACTATGCACTAGGAGGCCATTGTCATGATTCCACTCTCCCCTTCTTTTTCCTTTCCTTCCTTCCCTCCCTTCTTCCCTTATCTCTGTTCCTTTCTTCTCTTTTTCTTCCTTCCTTTATCTTTCTTTTGACAGAATGGTTTTTCTAGCTAGCCCAGGATAAATAAACCCAAACTTAATTCGCCAACAATCTGTGGAGCCCAGGCACCAGCCACAAGCCAGTTGGTCTCTTTTTAGTATGCAGTAGCAGCTGTTTCCCACTAGAAAATTAGAAGACTGTGTATAAACTGAATCACCCCACAGCTGGCTTTTCCCCCTGGGCAGTAAGACCTTGAGATTTTCACACTGAGTAAAATGAACCCTTTTTACACAGGTTCTTTCTCTCTTACTTCTGAACATGTGGGTCCTCACAAACACAGAAGGAGCGCTCAGCATCCCTGGCCACAGCTCATGGCCCACACAGCTGAGTGTTTTTCTTGGGAACATCTCTATGTTTCTGGGTCATAGGATGTGAAACTTTCAGTTTTAATGAAGAATGCTAATTTTCTCTTCAAATCGGCTGTGCTCATTTCTTCTCCTCCCAGCAGTCTTTGAGAATGTCATTCTCTGAGTCCTCAGTAACACATGATATTATCAACCGCTCTTACTGCCAGCTCACTGGGTAGAAGATGGTATCTTGTTTTGATTTTGTTCCTGACTCCTTATGAGGGTGGGCCCCTTTTTGTATTCATTAGCTGTCCCCAACTCCTCGCCTGTGTCCTTTACGGTCATTATATGGTTCATCTTTTACCACTGAGATCACTTGGATAATCTTACATGTCGTTTTCTGCAGTGGTTTTTGTTACTGTTTCTTTGTTGTTGTTGTTTTTGTTTTGTTTTGTTTTGTTTTTTTAGCTATGTGGTCCCAGCCTTTTTTTTACACACACAGGTGCCCAGGGTGGCTTGACCTTACAGTCCTCCTATGTCAGCTTCCCATGTAGCTGGGATCACAAGTGTGATCATGCTATCATGCCTAGCTCCTTTTGTATTTTGTAATTATATTGTTTACAGTTAAGGATGGTGTGCGTGTGTGTGTGTGTGTATGTGTGTGTGTGTGTGTGTGTGTGTGTGGTCACACATGTCACAGCCTGTGAGCAGAGGTCAGAGGACAACTTACAGAAGCTGATTCTCTTCTTCCACTATTCGGATTCTAGGGATTGAGCTTAGGACATCAGACTTAGCAGCAAGTACTTTTACCCCCCAGACATCTAACCAATCTCTGCAGTGTTTCTCAAGGGAGGTCTAGGCCCAAACTCTTGTGAATATAGTCAGAGGAGGGTCCAGGAAAGTTAGATGGGCACCAAGATCTGGAATGTGGCATGCTAGGGTGACTGGAACACCTAGGTCACCTGTACTGGGAACTCTAGAGAGCCCTGCTGAGAAGGTCCTGAGGCTGTCACACACTAGGACAGATCTGCCTGCTACCAAATCCCTCCTATATTTCCCTGTACCTCACAGGGCCTCAGCACACTGCTGTCCTGCCTTCTGACTCCCAGAAGAAGCCACACCCATTCTCCTGAAAATGTAGACTATGGGCAAACTGGGGTTCCACTCACTGGCTCTGTGGGCTCTTCCTGTATCTGAAACCTCCACTTGAGTTGGGGCAAGATTTCCTAACGTGACACCTGACAGGTTTACATGCAAGTTACTCCACCATCTCCAACAAGCCCCAAGTCACCATCATTTGTGGTTGGTCTGATCTGGCAGATAAAAGATGTGTTGTCCTGATAATGGAATAGGAAAAGGAGAGGAGAGAAAGGGGGGGGAGAAAGGGGAAAGAAAACGCAGATAACGCAGATGTGGGGTTTTGGTTTGGAGTTTTGTTGTTGTTTGTTTGTTTGTTTGTTTGGTGTTTGGGGGTGGGTGGGTTGGTTACTTGATTTAGTTTGGTTTTGTTTTTCAAGACAGGGTTTCTCTGTGTAGGCTCTCCTGAAACTCACTTTGTAGACCAGGTTGGCCCCAAACTCAAGAGATGCACCTGTCTCTGCCTCCAAGTGCCAGGATTAAAGACATGTACCACACAATGCCTGGCTTTGTTGAATTTTTAAAAGTAAAAGATTCTTATTGAGAAGATATTTATTTTAAATATTGAGTAAAGGAAATAAATCTCACCTGCCACAAAGGAGATACTTCTAAGAATGAGCAAGATAACTAAAAAGACAAGAGAAAGCCATGCAATTTGGAGTTAAAAAATCCAAGGTCAAAGGGGTTGGAGAGATGGTAAAGTGTTTGTCCTGAAAACATTAGGACTTAGGTTCAATCCCCTGCGTGTGGGTTATATATACTTAAAATCCCAGCCCTGAGGAGACAGAGGCAGGTGGATCTCTGGAGCTTGAGGGCCATCCATCCAGCTTAGCTTTATTCATGAGCCTCAGATCCCAGTGAGAAACTCCAAAATTTAACATGGGTGTCTCTTGAAAACTGACACCTCAGGCTTGCCCTTGGCATACACACAAATGCATACCACCAAAAGAAAAAAAATCAAGTAATATAAACCAGGCCTGGTTGTAGCTAGTTGTTTTCCACCACCCGCCTGGTCCCGCCGCCACGCCAGCCCCCAATAACATGCAGAGACTCTGTATTTCTGTCTAAAATAAAAAGAAGGGTTTTAACCTTAACATAGCAAAATATTTCACACAACTGTTATCAAATAAGAATCACAGTTAACAATATTTAGTCCATTAATATTTAGTAAGACTTAAAGAAAATATCATCTATCCTACCTTTGTGAGTCTAAAGTTCTATATGTAACTTATCTTTAATCCTAACTAAGGAAAACTATAACCATAACTATCTGTCTTCAATTCCATCAAAGACCACAGAAGGATAATATTAGAGACAGCGCACTGCCTGGTCAGTCACCCGAAGTTCTTCTGTAATGTTCCATCTTCAGCCCATAGGCCATAGTGTGGGCAGACTCCTCAGCAAAGCAGGAGACTTTAAAACTGTCTGCCTGTATTGGCAGTTTGTCAGTCACTTTTTTCTGTGTCCTGTAGAATGTCTGCTTCTTTCTTGAAGCAGGAATCCTGTAGCAATGTCCACCTTGTTTTAGCAGTCACTTTTCTGTGGGTCCTGCACATCCAGTCTATACAGCATATAGTCAAACAGTCTAGACAAGAGCAGTATCTTGTCCAAATGGCTAGTCTTGCCATATTAGAAGCAAACTCCATAACACGTTTCTTTAAGGTCCATCTTCCTTTCTGATGCAGGTGGTGTTGCCAGGAGCAGTTATGTCTCATTGTCCAGAAAAACCCTCAACCATTTTAAATGCCATATTCTGTAGGTCTTTGAAATGTTTGAAGAATGCCTATTCATCTCAAATACATCTCTGCATATCTAGAAATCCTAAGTAACTTAACTCCAAGTTTTGACTATCATAGGCAACTCTCTATAATCTGTACTAAATTATACATTACATTTTTAATGAGCTATATGAACACAATACCTAAACAAGAGGAGAAATACACATATCACAAAATTTACCTTACATTTGTATCAATAAATGAAAATCCATTCCAAGGCAAAGTATTCATATCTATACCATAATCCCCTTCTTACCTTTAAAAAGGTTGCTTGTGGCCATTCCCCCTTTATAACCAAGCCTACTTAAACAAAAACAAACATCTATAAACAACATTTGGGAATGTGGGCGTCGGTCTCACTTAGTTTTAAGTGAAAGTTCTTATTAGCCACATTGGACGCCAACTGTAGCTAGTTGTTTTCCGCCAGCTGCCTGGTCCCGCCGCCACACCAGCCCCCAATAACATTCAGAGTCTCCGTATTTGATACAATGCTGTTGGCCAGTTACTAGTTTCTTATAGGCTACCTCTGTCTTAAATATTAACCCATTTCTACTTATCTAAGTATTTCCACGTGGTCATCTTATCGGAGTGCGGCGGGCCACATACTGCTCTCTCCAGGCTCTCCATGTTGATCCCTCCTTACTACTTCCTCTTTCCTCCTTGTCTCCTAGCCCCGCCTATCTTGCTTTCCCATTGGCCACAGTGCTTTATTCATTAACCAGTATGAGAAACATATTTACAGAATAACATCTCCCATCACCTGGTGGCTTATACCCTGATCCCAGCCCTTAGGAGGCAGAAAGATCACCTTGAGTTGGAGGATAGCCTAGGCTATATAATGAGTTTGAGGCTAACCTAGAATGTATACCAAGACCCTGTTTAAAAGTTCTATATCCATGATCAGGTTGCTGGAATGAAAAAGCATATTCTTGCCATAGATAACAAGAAAGGACAAATGCAGGTACAGGCAGTTAAACACATTTGACCTTGTATTTGCTTCGGGGAATGATGTCCAAGGTGTCATGTACCAAAGAGGAGATGGAAGCATAAAGCCCATAAAAAAAAGAAAGAAAGAAAGAAAGAGAGAGAGAGAGAGAGAGAGAGAGAGAGAGAGAGAGAGAGAAAGAGAGAAAGAGAGAAAGAAAAGAAAAAAAGCAGGGAGAATATTCAGGAAACATCCACACAGAAGCCAGATTTCCAGGCAACTTATATCTCAAAGAGCCAAGCTGAACTGTACTCTATTAGGGTAGCCTAAAGAGAGAGAAGAGGGGAGATTTCCTTTTTATCTTCAGGCCAGTTGGAAAATGGAAAGCTGTATATATGAGGTTGAGTGCCCCTTAGGCAGTTCTCAAGTTCAAGTTAGTTGCCATTTGTGTTTGGAGCTAGAATGTATCCCCTTTGTTACCTTTCCCTTTGCCCAGTAGATTTATAATTCACATCTCAAAATCATGAAACTAAATATTTTACCCTCTTTTTCATTTAAAGTTGTAGTGTTTTCTACTGTTGTAGTTTGTAAGTAGTTACACACACACACACACACACACACACACACACACACACACACATGCGTGTGCGCACACAGGTATGCACAAACACACAGAGCTGGAAATCAAACCCAAATCTAGATAGAGCCTCACATATACTAAGCAAATGTTCTACCACTGAACTAGTACCCTAGCCTCACATGAGCACAGTTTGTGTGCATATTTGCTAACAGGAATCAAACCTACAGCCTTGTGCTTGCTAGGCAAGTATTTTACCAATGAGCTACATCTCCAGACTCAGTGTGCTTTTTACCTCAGGTTTTTGTTGTTGTTTTTCAAAAGCACATCTTAAATACTTTCTCATTTAAATGGAATTTTAAGCAATAGAGTGGTGCATGTAGTGAAAACATGCCCTTAATCTCATCACTTGAAAGGCAGAGGCAGAGCCAGGTGGATCTCTGTGAGATCAAGGCCAGTCTGGTCTATGAAGCAAATTCCAGGTTAGCCAGAGCTAAATAGTGAGACCCTGTCTCAAAACATAAATAGGGGTCTGGCAAGATGGCCGAGTGGGTAAAAGCACTTGCTGCCTATCCTGAGGACCTGGAATCGGTCCTCAGAGCCTACATAGTAGAAGGGAGGAACTAACTCCCTTAGGTTGTCCTCTGACCTTCACACACGGATGAGAGCACATGCACACACATAACTAAATAAATGTAATAAAAAGCAATTGTTTTTAAATGAGAGTTCTTCCATTAATTTTAGTGCTTCTTTATACACACTCCCATTTCAGTTCCTACTTCCCTTCTCACAGACAGCTACTGTTCAAAGTCAAGTATAAGGGTTTGTAATTTCCCATCTAATGGGAAAGTCAGGGTCAAGTTGTTCCTGATTTGGGGGCATTTGGTGTTTTCCTGGTTTAGCTTTTATCTATTGAAAACATAAGAAAGAAGATCTCATTGGATGGAACTCACAGCCTGGGCTACAGGCATGATTGGTGACTTCAGAGAAATTGGTGCTGAATAAAACAGATTTGGGTATAGATACCAAGTAGGAGAAGGGACCTGTGATGTGCTTAGGAGCGCTGTGTGTACTATTTCATACCAAATACCTTCCTAGCAGCTGTTGTTTTCCATACAAATATGCTGAGATAAGTGACCCTCTTCCCCTGTCACAGATGGAAAGCCATGGTTCAGAGGGACCAGTGCCTGGCCCAGGGTCACACTCCACCTAGTTCAAAGCTGGGCTCTAAGTTGTCTGACACTGAATTGAGGATTTGTGGTATTTCTACAAAGAGCAGAGGATTTTATTTTCCTGTCTTCACATAAGCTAAACCAGGAATGTTCCTGGGATCTGGGCTGTTGGGTGGTGGTTGTTATGGTGCTGGGGATCAAACCCAGGGCTTCATAAATGCCAGGCAGGTTCTACCCCTGAGCTAGTGTAGCTTGTATTTTTAATACCTAGTGGTTTATGTGCTTTATATCAGTCCTAATAAGCATTGCTATGAGAACCTAAGGAATCTAAGGCCTAAAGAGATGAAGAAACTCTTAGCAGAACTGGCTTAAGAAGCACTCAAGCCCAGTCTGTATGGTGCTAACCTCACCTTATTCTCCTCTCTGCTCCCCCTCCTAGATAACAGTGACTTGATTGCATGCACAGTTGTCACCAAGGACGGTGGCATGGTCCAGCGCTTCCTGGCTGTGGATATTTACCAGATGAGCCTAGTGGAGCCTGATGTGTCCAGGCTTGGCTGGGGAGTGGTCAAGTTCGCAGGCCTTCTGCAGGTGAGAGCTTTCTCAGCCAGTTCTACACACACATGCCCAAGTGTCAGCTCTATAATCACTTCTGATGATACAAGAAGGATATGCATAACAGCCAGAACACTGCACAGACAAGATCCAAGTCCCCTTTACTAAAACCTTGATCCTAACACTTTCCCCATACAAGAACTAATCCATTGTGTGGCTGGTCTTTCCAGATCTGTTTCACTGCAAGTGCAAGTACTACATGTGCTGTTTTTTTGTTTTGTTTTGTTTTGTTTTGTTTTGTTTTTTAATTGTGTGTCCAACCGTCAGTCAAACTTGGTGGGGAAGGACCACATAGTTGTACATGCCTATAATCTTGGTACCCAGGCAATAGAATCAGGATGATATCCATATATTCAAAGACAGACTGGTCTATTTAATAAGTTCCATGTAGCAAGACCCTATCTTAAAATAAAATTGGGTTAGGGGTAGGGTAGGAGTGAGGACAGGGTGCTGGAGCTTAGTTGGTATAGAGTGCTTACCTAGTATGTATGAAGCCTTGGGTTCCATCCCAGTACTGCATAAAACTGGGTATAATCGTACATGTCTAGAACACTGGAAATTAGTGGGGAGAGGCAAGATGATCAGAAGTTAAATGTTATCCTTGGCTACCTAGGAGTCTGAGGCCAGCCTGAGCTACATGATACCCTGTCTTAAAAAAAAAAAAAACAGACCAGATGTGGTGCTGGCACACTCATTTAATTCCAGTACTTGGGAAACAGGGGCAGGTGTATCTCTGTGAGTCTAAAGCCAACCTGATCTACATAGCAAGTTCCAGACCAGCCAAAGCTACATAGTGAAACTCTGTCTCAAAAACAAACAAACAAAACTTCAGAAAGAAATATGACCAAGCAGTGGTGTCACACACCTTTATTCCCAGCACTCAGGAGGCAGAGGCAGATAGATCTCCAAGTTCAAGGCCAGCCTGGTCTACAGAGCTAGTTCCAGGACAGCTCTCTAGCCTCAGAATGAAAAGAAAAGAAAAGAAAAGAAAAGAAAAGAAAAAGTCAAGTCTGCTGAGTCTGCTGTAAACATGTATAGACTTTTTTCTTGTCTTTATTCCCTAAATAACTATTTATACAGCATGTATATGGCATAAACTCTTATGCATCATGTAGAGAGGATTTAGAGTCTACAGAAAGTTACAGTAGGTTATATGAAGATGCCATGCCTTTTAAAGTAAGGGACTTGAGCATCTGCAGATTTTGGTATCCCAGTGGGTAGGGCAGTGTCCAAGAGGGAACTGTACCTGTATTTGAGAATGTGTATAGATTTTTATGCTGTCACATTTGCCATATTGTAGACTTGGCTTTTCTCCTAGCATGTCTTGGAGTGTCTTACCATTTCAGTGTATGCATATCAGCTGGGATTCTTTTTTTTTTTTTTTTTTTCTTTATCTATTTATTTTATATCCTGGCAGCAGCCTCTCCCCATCCTCCCCTCTCACTACCTTCTCCCTACCCGTTCCCCTCCCCCCCATACACACACACACACACACACACACACACACACACACACACACACACTGTTCCCACCTCTCAATCCTCTTGTCTTCTGTTTCCATCCAGGAAGCCCCATACACACACACACACACACACACACACACTGTTCCCACCTCTCAATCCTCTTGTCTTCTGTTTCCATCCAGGAAGGGGCAGGTCTTCCATGAGTATCAAAAACATGGCATATCAAGTTGCAATAAAACTAAGCACCTCCCATGTATTAAGGCTGGGCAAGGCAGCCCAGTAGGGTCCCAAAAATCAGTAAAAGAGTCAGAGACAGCCCCTGTTCCCACTATTAGGAGTCCCAAAAAAGGATCAAGATACACAACTGTAACATACATGCAGAGTGGCAGGTCAGTCTCATGAAGGCTCCCTGATTTTCCATTCAGTCTCTCTAAGCCCCTTTATGAGCTCAGGTCAGTTGACTGTATGAGCCTTCCCATGGTGCCCTTGACCCTTCTGGCTCCTACACTCCTTTCTTCTCATCCTCCTCCATGGAATTCCCGAACTCCACCTTATTTTTGGCTGTGGGTCTCTGCATCTGCCTCCATCAGTTTCTGGATGATGCCTCTCCGATGACAATTGATCTAGGCACCAATCTAGTCTCAGGAGATGGCCAGTTTAGGCTACTTATCCACCATTGCCAGGAGTCTAAGCTGGAGTCCTCCCCATAAACTTCTGGGAGATTCCCTTGCACCAGACTCCCACCCAACCCTAAAACTCACCCCCAGAAGTGCCCCTCAACACTTCCCCATCCCTCCAACCTTATCACTTATGTTCTCATTCTCACCCATCATCAGACCACTCACAAAATCTCTTCTATTTCCCCTTCCCAGAGGAATCTGGGTGTCCCTCCCATGAACCTTCCTTGTTACCTAGTCTCTCTGGATCTAGATTGTAATAGCATAGTTATACTTTATTTTACAGCTAATATTCACTTATAAATGAGTACATTCCATGCTTGTCATTCCTGGTCTGGGTTACCTCACTCAGGATAACTTTTTTCTAATTCCATCCATTTGCCTTCAAATTTCCTTGTGTCCTAATTTCTAAAAGCTAAGTAATACTCCATGTGTAAATGTACCACATTTTCCTTATCCATTCCTCAGTTGAGGGACATCAAGGTTGTTTCCAGGTTCTGGCTAATACAGATAATGCTGCTATGAACACAGTTGAGCAAGTGTCCTTGTGCATTCTTTGAGTATATGCCCAAAAGCGATATAACTGAATATTGTGTTAGGTTGATTCCCCATTTTCTGAGAAACTGAAGCCACACGAACTTCCAAAGTGGCTGTACAGACAATTATTAGGTCATACTTCAATAACCTACCTCCACAAAATTGAAAAATTGAAATGAAATGGACAAATTTGTTGATAGCTACCACTTACCTAAGTTTAAATCAAGATCAGATAAACAATTTAAATAGACCAGTAACTCCTAAGGAAATAGAAGCAGTCATTAAAAGTCTCCCAACTAAAAAAGCCCAGGGTCAGATGGTTTTAGTGCAGAACAAAATCCAACACCCCTTCATGATAAAAGTCTTATATCAGAGTACAAGGAACTTAAACATAATAAAAACGATATTCAACAATCGAATTTCCAGCATCTAATTAAATGGAGGGACACTCAAAGCAATTCCACTAAAATCAGGAACAAGACAAGGATATCTACCCCCTCTATAGCTACTCAATATAGTACTCAAAGTTCTGGTTAAAGCAATAAAACAACTGAAGGGTACAGATTAGAAAGGAAAAAGTCAAAGTATCATTCATAGATGATATGATAGTATACATAAATGACCCCAAAACTCTGTCTGGGAACTCCTACAGCTGATATACACCTTTAGTCAAAATGGCTGGATACAAGATTAACTGAAAAGAAAAAAAATGAGTAGACCTCCTATATACAAATAAAAAATGACTGAGAAAGAAATCAGAGAATCAACACCCCTTACAATAACCTCAAATAATAAAATATCTTGGTGTCACTTTAGCCAAGCAAGTGAAAGACCTATATGACAAGAACTTCAAGTCTTTGAAGAAAGAAATTACACAAGATATCAGAAAGCACAAATGAATATACTTTCATCTCAGCACTGTGTGGAACTTTCTCTAAAGCTGACTGTATACTTGGCCACAAAACAAGTCTCAAAAATAAAAACAAACAAACAAACAAACAAACAAATAAATAGATAAATGATAAAATTTAAATAAGTCCCTGTATCTTATCATTCCACCATGGATTAAAGTTGGCTTTCAACAACTATAAACAACGGAAAAGTCTACAAATTCATGGAAACTGGACAACTTTCTACTAGTTACTACTGTCAAGGAAGAAATAAAGAAAGGAATTAAAGATTTCCTAGACTTCAATGAAAACGAATGCACAACAGCCCAAACTTATGGGACACAATGAAAGCAGGGCTAGGAGGAAAGTTCACAGCACCAAGTACCTTCATGAAGAAATTAGAGAGCTCTTATAATAGCCACTTAACAGCTCACCCAAAAGCTCTAAACAAAAGAAGTAAACTCACCCAAGAGGAATAGAGGAAATAATCAAAGTGAGGGCTGAAATCAGTAAAACAGAAGCAAAGAATAATATAAAGAGTAGTGAAACAAAGAGTTGGTTCTCTGAGAAAATCAACAGTTAATAAACTCTTTTCCAAACTAAATAAAAAGCTGAGAGAGAATAGCTAAATCAAGGTTTCAGAAACAAAAAGGGGGACATAACAGCAGACTCCAAGGAAATACAGAGAATCATTAGGTCATACTTCAGAAACCTGCTGCAATTCTTTTAACTGCTGTGTGGCTACAGCAGGGCATGCTCAGCCATCCCCAACTTTCAACCTGATGCTCCACTTCCTCATACCCCTGGCAGGATTTCCCTAGGCAGATAACCAAGAATTTGGAATGTGGCTATTTTAAGAGTTTGTAGCTCCTGCCAACTTCCTCTAACACCATTGTTGCCACAGGAGTTCCTGAGAATTCCCTCCTTGGCTCTCTACAGCACAGCAGGCTCTACAGCACCACATATCAATTGGGGCTCTGTGTTTTACAGTGTGTTTGTTTTAAGTGCAGTGGGTGACTAATGTCTGGCTGCAGAGAGAATGAAACAAAGAGTCCACAGAATGGAGAGCAGCTTTCCACTTCATCTGTACTGTGCCCTGTCCCTAAATTCCCAGCGAACCTATCTCAGCCTGCCGCTCACCCTACTTTGAAGAAGTCCATTTCCTTGCTGTGTGTTCTGGTTCCCAGAAGGACGTTGCCCAGGCTGATGCAACTGCTCTCCACAGCATTGACCAGCCAATTGTTGCCTGCTTTTCATGGGACACACCTATGCTTGAAGATGCTGCCCCTATGTCCTCTCTTTCCAGACCCTCCTGTCTTTCAATGATCTTCCCCACCCTCGAGAGACTCCTGTGTAAAACACCACCCAGTAGATGACTTGACATCTTATTCACCAGTTTCTTTAGAACTTAATGTCAGGAAAGTGTTTTCTGTCTCAGAGGACTGATGCATGTCCTCTGTCTGACAATGAAAGCTACTGACCCCATCAGTACCATCTTTTTTGGTTCTCTTCCAATAGCTACTGTTTGTCAAGCTGTTGCTATACACCTAGTTCCCTGCTTTGAATTCATACTAGTGTCACCTGACCTGCTGCCACCCTTTAATGCAGGCATTCTTTACAGTGCCCAAGAGCATAGCCCCTTGCCTCTGAACCTCTTTCAATGCTCCCACCTCCTCTAGCATGGCTGATCTTTGAGTCCATCTTCTGTCTGGTACGCTTTTATCTCATGTGCCCTTTGACCTTTGTGGGTAGCAGACTCAGCGCAGAACCCATCCTGAGGCTTTATGTGGAAACAATCCTTATATACTCACTGCTTGTCAGTGTCTTTTCTCCCTTTCATATGTAGCTTGCCTGAAGTTTCTGCCAAATGGTCCTGGTGGCCCTCTTTCAGGGACTGTCCCCGAGGATATAACAAAGGACACCAACAATGCCCCATTTTTAAGAGAAACAAGGAGATTGTTTCTAACATGACACCAGGTAGTGACAGGTATTTGGAGATGACCTCTGGTTTCCCAGAAGGAAAGATTATTGGAGTTTTCTTGTTGTGACAGTGGCCTTTGACACCTTCTCCCCTGTCAGGCCTTGGAACCTTCAAGATTTGGCCTCCTTCAGAACAAAACCAAACTCAAATTGCTGGTGTCTTTCTACAGGACACTGACATCCCTCAAACTGCCAGTCCCTGTGCCTGATGAACATTCTTGCCTTTGCCTTCTAAATATGCAGGACATGCAGGTGACAGGAGTAGAGGATGACAGCCGTGCCCTGAATATCACCATCCACAAGCCTGCCTCCAGCCCACACTCTAAGCCCTTCCCCATCCTGCAGGCCACCTTCGTGTTCTCTGATCATATCCGCTGCATCATTGCCAAGCAGCGCCTAGCCAAGGGCCGCATCCAGGCCAGGCGTATGAAGATGCAGAGGATAGCCGGTAAGTGACCTCAAGATCCGGGCTCACCACCACAGCTGCTCACAATGACCTAAAAAAGTCCCAGGGCTCCTGTAGACAAGGACATGAGTGGGTCAGGATTTACTATGCTTTAAAGAATGGGACATCCCTGTTTCCCAGGCGTCTGGAGTGGAGAAAATTTCCAGGGCTGCATGGAAGAGAAGGGGCCTCTCCCTAACAGACAAGAGACTAGAAACAGGCGGTTGGTGAGAGACAGCTGTCCTCACTCTTCACGCTGAAACACCCAAGTGTACAGTCACAGAGTACTTTGACTGGCCTTTGCCATGTTGTATCCAAGCAGCTCTTAGATTGGTAGAGCCTTATCTACCCATTGTTCAAGGGAAAGCTAAGGCTGTGAATTTTTAGTCACATAGAGTACAAATTTGCAGAGCTTCCTACTCAGAATTTTTGTTTCAGCTCTGGGGATAAAGCACAGGACCTCACACATTCTAGACAAGGGCTGCCTCTGAGCTACCCTACCCTAGCAGAATTTCCCTCACCCTTTCCTCCTCTCCCTTACTGTCTCTTGGTGAGAGGCCAGTACCCAACACTAGATTCAGGGGTCATTTCACACCTCACAGGGATGGTGGGGTTTGCATTGTCCAGACTGTCTTGCTAAAGGCCCTTCAATGAGTGTTTCTTCATCTCCTAAAGTGAAAGTCAAAGCATTGTCCTGGGGCAGGGCCTCTGGGGTGGGGTAATCCTAACCTCTCTTTCAAGATTCTCAGGTTAGAGCTGTAGCTCTCATGGTAGAATGATTGCCTAGCATATACAAAGCCCTAGGTTTGATCCTTGATACCATATCAAACCAGTCGTAGTGACACATGCTTATAATCTCAGCACTTGGAAGATGGATGCAGAAGGCATACAAGTTTAAGGTCATTGTGACTATAATGAGTTCAATATCAACCTGGGCTACATGAGCTCCTGTCTCACAACAGATAAAAATAAATAAATGAATAAAATAAGTGCCTTCAGTTCAGGTCCAAACAGCCCTTCTATTGTGGCTGCCAAGAAGGGTGTCCAGCCCACTGTGAAGGGGGCATTCTCTCTGTGAAGGGGGAACAATAATCTCTGGTTGGACTTTGTTTCTGAACACCGAAGTTATGGATGCCTCGGTGATATGTACTGAGTCGTTTCCCCCTTCTTATTTCTGTTAGCTGGAGCCTGGCCTGCAGAATTATTACAGCAGTATTTATAATGTGTAAAGTGACTTAATTCATTCAGCTCTTCCTTTCAAGATTTATTTCCAGACTTTTCCCCTGTAATGTGAATCAGTTTCTCACAAGCTGACATGAAGGCCAGATAATTCATTTAAAAATTAAGGGTTGCACTGTAAAGTGGCTACTAGCATTAACACCTTGGATATTTCTTAAATTGATTTTGTAAAGCCGGCCGAACTAATGTCATGAATGTTGTTTAATGAAAGATGACAGCTATTACATGTGAACTCATAAATACAAATGTATATATACATACATACAACATACATACATGCTTTTCTGTATACACACATATTTTCAGAGCATTTATAGTCAAGATTCCACTACCCAAATATTGAATAATTTGAAATAGGGTTGGGACAATGGCTCGCTCAGTCAGTAAAGTGCTTACCACATAACCATGATGTTTGGAATTTACATTCCCCATCATCCATGTAACACCATATAGCTATAATCCCATCCCTTGGGAGATGGAGACAGAGAAACTCCAGAGCTTAATGTCTAGCTAGTTTAGCTCAACTAGAGTGTCAAAATGAGGCTTGCAAGATGACTTGAGAAGTAAAGGTGCTTACCACCAAGTCTAATGACCTGAGGTCAATCCCTAGAAAGTATTTGGTGGACACAGAGAACTGACTCTTACAAGTTATCTTCTGACCTCTACACATGTGCCATGCCACACATGGGTGCCTGTGTGCACACAAACACACACACACACACACACACACACACACACACACACACACACACGCACACAAAATAGATATAGGAAAAACTTTTGAAAGTTGGATAGCATCCAAGGAAGATGCTTAGCATTGACCCCTGACCTCCATATATACATGCACACAAATGCATGTACACCCACACATATACATAGACACACACACAAAAAAAAAAAAAACCTTTGAAAAAGTCTGTATTGAACCTATATAAACTTTTTCCATGTGATTACTCCATAAACAATACAGGTAAGAACTCCTTCCATAGCAATTGAGTTACATTATATCTAAGTCATCTAGATATGATTGACAGTGGATAAGATGTTTATAGGTTATGTACAGATTTAACTTTATTCTACATAAGGAGCCTAACTACAGATTGTGGTGTCTTTGGGGAGGAGTTCTGCAGATGCTGAGGGACCACCCATTTGTATAGCTTATTTGTTCATATATGCCTGTGCACAAACTTTTGGGGCAGAATTGTCTTTACTTGCTCTTGGATCTGAAAGTACATGAGAAGCCAAGCCTTTGGGACCTTTTATACAGATTTTAAGGTGTAGATTGGCCTTTGTAGCATTTGTTCTATCCAGCCAGGCCTGGAACCCTTGCCTTCTTGGTCTGAACCTTGGCTGAAGCACCTACTTCTGTTGTGTTTTTACTTCTCTAGGGTCTCCCACCTCAAGGCTATCTGTTTGGATTCCCCCAGTGTCACACTGTCAAGGCTAGTATCACTCTAGCCTGATGCCGAGTCATATCATACTGCCTGTCGCCTGTTCCACATGCTAAAAACAAACTATGGTTCTGTCTGATTATAGCCCTTCTGGACCTCCCAATCCAGCCTACGACTGAAGTCCTGGGATTTGGTCTCGGCTCCTCCTCCTCCCAGCACCTGCCTTTCCGTTTCTATGACCAGTGCCGCCGAGGCAGCAGTGATCCCACAGTGCAGCGCTCCGTGTTCGCGTCTGTCGACAAGGTGCCAGGTAAGCCTGCCCTCTGGTTAGGGCCTCAGGGTGCTTTCCTGACAGGCCTGATGGAGGCCTTCCTCTCAGAATCCAGGCTACTGGAAGCCCCAGCTTCATAGAACACTAGTGAGGTACACACCCAAAATGCAGCCTCGACTTTTCCTTCTTTCTTCTTTTGCTTGGGTTTGGTTTTCCAGAGATTTGTTAGGTATGTGAAGAAAGTTCTCAGAATCAAGACTAAAAAGTTTCTTGGAAATACTTGACTGGTTAGTATTGAGGGTTGTGGAGAGATGTCTTCCTTCTTGTAAGATGACTAGGATAGTATGTGGTTCCTGGTACCCTGACAAGTAGACACGGGAGGAAGTCCCAATGCCCACAGGGCTTCTGCTTCTTCCATCTGGGAGCAGCTCCTCCCACCTCCAACAGCACTGTCTCCAGCCCTCCTGTCCTCCCCACAAAGGGAAACTTGAGTGGAAAGTTCCACAAGAGCTGCCTCTTCAGAAGAGCAGCTCTCCTTCCAGATACAGCAGATCCCACGGGCGAGTGGGCAGGGGGCAGGGTGGGGCAGGGCATGAATGGATCTCTTTCCTTGATTATAAAACATAGAAAACTGAACAGGCTCTCTCCCACTGTTAACACTTACTCTTAACGTTCAGGGCCCAAACTTGAATTGCAAGTATGAAATAATCTCAAAAGTGATTGCTGATGTCAGAACAATAAAAAGCCATGACAGCCTGCCCAAATCCAAGACCTTGTCCACCTGTGATTTAGTCTATGTTCATCCATGATTTTACTTATTTCATAAGTAAAATTACCATAATTATATATTTTTAAAATCCAACAAGATTTGATGAAATGTAAAGTTGAGTCAGATATGATAGCCCCTTTAATCATAGCACTGAAGAGGCAGAAGCAGAAGGATCTCTGAGTTTGAGGCCACCTGTTCAACAAAGTTAGTTCCAGGATAGCCAAGCCTACACAGAGAAACCCTGTCTCAAAACAAAACAAGGAAGTTGCTCCAGAAGTAACATGTGAACAATTTCTTGCATGTCCTTCCAGAAAAGTTTGTTTGCATGTCATGTGTATGTCTTTGTATGTGTCACATGCAAAGTATATGCCATGTATGTGATTCTCCATTTTGGATACTTAATTTGAAGTCAGCACTATATGTTAACACAAATAATTGACTCATTAACTGTTGCCTGGCCTTCTGTTGTATGTCTGGAACAAAGCATTCTCCACAACCATTTTATGTCGATAGATATTCCACAACACCCTGCAAGGGGAAGGTTCTAAACCCTGTAGATATAGCCCTCAGGTGAACAACAACAAAGAGACACTCTGCAGCCCTTCACTTGTGACAGCTTTCTCTCTGAATGGCTGGTGTAGGCTGTGAGATGTGTGGCAACCTGTCTTCATCCTCAGCTAGGAGGCGTGAGATAGTTCTACCTTCTATATCCAGGTTCTCTTTGTTAAAAGTCTCTGCTCTGCCTCCTTGGAAACAGTGTTTGCTCAGTCAATACAAACCACCAAGACTGAGCGTAGGTCAGCTGACACGCCCTGGCCCTGGCCTAGTAAGAGATTCCTTGTGTGGGGCATCACACTTCTTTCCATCCCAGAACTTATTGGTAAACAGCCTGGGTGCTGTTTCTGTCTAATCTTTAGAACCAGATGGGGTGTGGTAGGCCGAGCATACCCATCCTCGACCTGTACCATCCTTTGTCAGCTCAATACCAGGGGACAGCAGCCCTCTTCCTTGCCTCTCCAGCACTTCAGGGGCTACGACCATCAGTCATTAGAGTGGAGCCTGGGTCTTTGCTGGTTGGCACCACCAGGACATTACTGGTCCCAGGACCAAGCCATACCTGTGAGGTGTAGAATATGTCCCAGGGAGCTGCTGCAGGAAGCCATCTAATCCTTAAGTGGCTCTAAAAGAGCCATGAAGCTTGGGCAGGGATAAGACATTGTCATTGTTGTCCCCCATGGCCTGACATCCCCTCCCCTTCCTCCAAGCCCCACTGCATAACTTGATACCAGAGCAAGTGCCTACAAGGTGCTTAGAAACCCTGTGCTCCAGGGTTAGAAGGGTGGGTGTTATATAGGAGGAAGGGTAGCTGTCTTCCCAGCACTTAACACCCCAGCAGCTGTTCAAGAGCTCTGCTTAACTTCTTCTCCACAGCACCCCAGTGCTTATTCTACCCCAAAAGATGCCCCCTGCATACTTCCCAGGAGATCACAACAGGGGCAGCTTCCTCAATGTGGCCAGTTCCCACTAGCTGGGTATTCCCAGAAATCTGCACCTCTTCCTTTGATCTCACTGATCAGGAGGATGTATACACCTATGGACTCCTTAACAAAGTTCCCCTCCCCCCGCTTCCACTCACGTGGGCATCTGCAGCAGCCCTCTCATCAACCCTCCACCTCTCTTCAGCACTCCTCAGGGATGTGGACTTAAGAGCCCTTCACGAGCTTGAGTTCTTGTAGATTATGGCTATGTTCATAGCAGTAGAAACTGAAACTTAAAAAAAAAAAATGCTTTTCATAATATTTGATAATTTATCACATATAAAACATCAAAAACATAGCTATCTGTGAATGGTAACTCTGTTTGGACTTGACAGTTTAAATCTCAATGCCCGGCACAGCAGCAGTCAGGCCTGCCTGGGTGCACCTTCACCAGTCCTCCTCAGAGGAGCCTTCCCACGACCTCTGGGAGCTCTTTTGTCACCTTAGAGAGAGCAATACAAAGGGGAAGGGTAACTTACTGTTTGCAGGCTCCAGAGCACCCCTGGGAAACCACTGCTGTGCCATCGGGTCCTGCCCTGCCTCATGGTCTTTACACTGGCTGCTTTATCTAGGTCTTACCAATTCAAAGGGTAGAAACCAGCTCTAGCTGGTGCATGGGCAACTCTCAGAGTCCATCGGGACACACTTTCCTTTCTGCGTGTGTCCCAAGTGATGCACAGGCCAGTGTGTCTCTCCTTCAGACTCTGAATTTGATTGTATTTGTTGGAAGTATGTCTCACACTTCCTTGGGAGAAGCAGTAAGATGGACCAGTGTTTTGTAAAGGCCAGGTGCAGATCCCAGAGCAGAAGCTCTTCCTGGCAGAGTTTCCCTCTTATGACTGAATTTATGTTCCTTTCATGGATATACTACATTTTACTAATTCATTCCCCTCTACTAAATAGACTTTTTGGTTGTTGTAACTAGGACCTTTGTGTGTAGATTTTAGTTTCAAAGCATATGTCTAGCTATTAGTAACCAAATGTTTATTTAATGTTTTGAGAACTGCCAAACCATTTTCACAGTCTTTTCAACCTTTAGCTGAAATTGTTGTTTAGTTTCCATTTGTACTATGGCTCTGCATTGGAATGGAAGGGACTTAGAAGGAACCTGTTTCTCTAGACAGTGCTCAGGGACACAGTTCAGGCAGGAGAAGAGCCTGGGGAATGGGTGTGTGTTGTCTTACCATCAATCAAGCCTGCTGTGGGCTCGCCTTTTTTTTTTTTTTTTCTTTTTTTTTTTCCTGCTCAAGTCTGGCTTTGCACCAGTTAGTCATGGTTTGGGTACCAGCAGAGTCAGACTTGGTGCTGTTAAGACCATCCTCTGCTTTCCTCTCTTCCTGTCCCAGCTTCCTGATAGCTTGAGGAGTAGTTGTCTGACTTGGGGCAGACATTTAAATCCCAGAGGAGGGGTTGCTGAGATAGCTCAGTTGGTAAAATGATGACTGCATAAGCAGTGAGAAGCCAAGGCAATGCTCTGGGGTTGAAGCTCATTGCCTGGTCACTCTACTTTATTTGATAAGATTGAAGCCAGTGAGAGATCCTGTCACAGAAAACAAGATAGATGATGCCTGAGGAACAACACTCAAGATTGTTCTCTGGCTTCCATAGGCATGTGCACAGGAACATACACTTGCACACAAACAAATTCTGAGAATCTGGGAGGGTGGCTGTCCAGGTGTCATCAAGGCAAACAGCCTAGCCTTATCAGGTTCCTGGCCCAGAACACTTATTAGTTCCCTGGAAGAGCCTGCCATTCCAGGGCACCCTTGGCAGCTGAGTAACCCAGGAGGAATGTAAGGGTGACAGGCTGGGAGTGCCTATGCTGAGATCCAGAGTCAGCCCTGACTCCCCACCCTTGGAACAATATGTGAGATGCTAATGTCCTCTTGGTGGGGTTCCCAGGAAGCAGTGTTTAGGACTGTTGCCTTTCTTGTTTCTGATTATTAAAACAGAGCCAGCTATCTGCTTCCAGCTCCCTAAGACAAAATACCCTTTCCAGAGTCAGACAGGAAGGAGGCCTGCAGCCCTGTTCAGACTGGCCTGCACCAGTGAGCTCCAGAAATGTAATTCCTACCATGTTTTTTTATTGTTGCTTTTTAAAAAGCAAATTTGATTGAGCTGCTGAGCACTTTAGAAATTATTTTCCTCTGCTGTTCCCAATAGTTCTGTTTCCCTTTGCATGTGTGGAAGAAACCTGCCCAGGGGCACAAGCCTGACTGAGCACCTCAAATGATGAGCCAAGTTTCTCTTGATCTCTGAGTGTGACTTACTTTTCAAAATCAAGGCCCAACTACAACCACCTGAGGCCTCCCTGATTCAAGACAAGCCCACATTGTCAGGTGTGTAGTACATGCATGTAATCCCAGCACACAAGAAGTTTAGGCATGAGGACTGAGAGGTTGAGGCCAGCCTGAACTGCACAGAAAGACCCTGCCTCAAACATTAAAAAATAATTACAGAAATCCTGCCTATTTCTAGAAGCATGGGTTGTGTTAGGGAAAAGTGAGTGTACCGGACATGGTATACATGTAATCCTCAAAGTTGCATCCAAGCTTACTCCCACCACTGACTGAGCCCACACAGCTCACAGGAAGTAGACTGAGCCTGTCTCTGAACCCTGCTTGCTGCAGTTTGCTGCACGGCTGCCTTTG
This sequence comes from Cricetiscus sungorus, assembly GCA_030556225.1. Taxonomy (NCBI): domain Eukaryota; kingdom Metazoa; phylum Chordata; class Mammalia; order Rodentia; family Cricetidae; genus Cricetiscus; species Cricetiscus sungorus. Next base: position 3,432,042 of record JANBXA010000069.1, on the reverse strand, counting down.
GTGATGATGCATCGGCTCACATGGCTTTGCTGCCAATCTCAGTGTAACAGTTTTTAGAGAGCACAGGAGGGCCATGGTCTGGACAGAGTGTACCCATCCCCAAAGTCTGTACCCCACCATACTGTTGAAAAAAAAAAACGCTCTCACCAGGCCACTTCCAGAGCAGGCTAATGGCAGGCTCATTGCACACTGGTGTTCTCAGCCTGCAATGAGAAAAGGCAGAATGAACCCAGAATTGACCTTGGCAAACCAGTGGACTCTGACACTGATCTCTAAGAGATCACCCTTCAAGAGGTCAGCTTAGGAGCTAGGGAGATGGTCAGTGGATGAGAGCCCTTGCTCTACAAGCATGAGGACCTGAGTTCAAATCCCCAGGACCCACATAAAAAGCCAGGCATGCCTGTGTATATTATAACCCAGAATTATGGGACAGAGATAAGTGGATCCCACGAGCTTCTTAGCCTAGTCAAAAAGATGAGCTTCTAGTGTGAGATCCTGTCCAAAAGTTATAAGACAGAGAGTGAGAGGCACTGGAATGAAGTGCCCTGCCCTTGCCTCCATATACAGGCATGTAGCATACAACACACACAAAAGTCAAGGGTGGGGGTGACTTCCACCAAGAAGTCAGCCAGGAGCCCCTGCTTGCCAGTCCTCTTTTCAACATACTAGGGCAGCCATAGAGAGAAAGCTTCAGGGCCTTAGGAGCAGCAGCCCTAGAAGGAGCTGTTCTATCAAAGCAGAGCCTGCCAGCAAGGTCCTGCACAGGGGTCTCTGAGCAGACACGGAGCAGTTGCTCTTTATAGCCCTCTGCCTTGTTGAAGACACAGGGCTCAGCCTCCCACTTCTCAAGAATTGAATGTTGCTTCATTGCTCAAGGGCATAACCTACCTCAGACCTCACAGATGACTGTGTACCCTGGAGCTTTCTGCATTGGGCAGTGTTTGAGACGCAGCAGACAGTCCCTGAAGCCGTGCAAGTGGTATGGGAAGAGACTGGCACCCTATGGTCCTCGCATTTGATCTTGGCCCTGCCTAGAAATGTTTGGGAACTGAGCCTCTTTGATAGGGCAGAGCAGACAGGCCTGTGCCAGCATTGAGACACAGCAGTGGTCCTGCTGCACCTGTGTGTACTGAATGGAGCCCTGGAACCTGGACTGGGTCCGGATCCAGCCTCCTGCTCCATCATAGCCTAAGAGATATCAGTTGGTTAACATTACTGAACTATGCTCTTAGCAATAGCTAGAGTAAGAAATTTTAATGTGTGATACATAGTGCTTCAGTCAGCAAAGTGCTTGATACACAAGCTCAGGGACCCAAGTGTGATCCCCAAAACCCAACAGGAGGATGCGTGGGTACAACTGTGGGATGTGACAGAAGGTTAAATTTTATACTCTGAACCAGAAAAGATTGCCTGCGAGCTTGTGACTTGCAGAGATGGCAGGGCCAGGACTAGAGAGGACCAGGGATTCAAACTCACAATAGCTCAAGGAAGCCAAGTCTGCCACTGGGAAATCTGCAGTGGAGGAAGAGGGCCATTTTGCCCAAAGTCACCCACCTTCTGAGTGGCCTTGAACTGGGGCAATGTGCTTGCTACCCCATAAACCACTGGGTCTTCACTTCTGAAGCCATTGGGTGGCAGAACAGCAGGAAGCCAGTGTGCTTGCCACAGGCCCTGAACTGCATAGCTCTTCCCTCCCTCCTTAATGATCCAAGAGTGGAACAGAGGATGTGGCTTGTGTGGATAGAGGTGTGCAGCTGAAGGAAAAGACAAACCTGAGCGTTCCACATGAGTAGGTGTTCTAATTTGTTTTCAGTTGCTGTGATACACACCAGGCAAAAAGCAACCTGGGGAGCAAAGGGTTTATTTCATCTTCCAGTCCATTATCGAGGGAAGCCAGATCAGGGTCCTAGGGCAGAAACTGAGGCAGAGATCATGGAGGAGGATGCTTACTGCCTTGCTCTCAATTACCTTTCTTATATCTAGGGATGGTACCAACCACAGTGGTCCCTCCTGTATCAATTAGCAATCAAGAAGATGCCCACAATCTGATGGAAGCAATTCCTTAATTGAGGTTGCCTTGTCCCAGGTTTGTCAAGTTGACATCAAGATTAACCCTCATGGGAGCATAGGCATGTGCAAGTAGTGATTATGGTGTGGGGCCAGAGGTCAGCTTTGGTTGTCATTCTTCAGAAACTGTTCACCTTGTTTTCTTGAGAAAGAGCCTCTCATTAGGACCTAGCGCTTACTGATTAGGCTAGGCCAGTGACCAGTAAACTTCAAGGATTCTCCCCAACTCCAGGACCACAGGTGTCTGCTGCCACACCCAGATTTTCTTTGAATATGGGTTCTGGGGATCAAACTCAGGTTCTTTTACTGACTAGGCTATCATATCCCTTGGAAAATAATTACTTCTTTCTCTTTTTATTTCAATTGCAGACAAATACTATCTGTCCTTAGCAGATAACTTAATAACAGGGACAAAGAAATGAAAGTGTGTTTGTAGAAGTATACTCTTGTGGCCCTTGCTTTTGCCTGTGAATAAGTGAAGGCTCACCAGGCTCCATATTTTGCCTCAGATATTCTTTGACTAGCTCAAGGAACCCTAGGTTGCTTTCTGAAACAGGGCCTGAGAAACCACTCTTTCATTTCCCAAGAATTAGCCACTGTTCCTAACTTTGCAATCTGAGAGAATGAATTGCTGAGTAAGTAGTATTGCTGATGTTCAGACAGCTGAGAGGAAAGTTAGGTGATTCACAGGAACTCATTAAGAGTGAGGGAAAAAAAAAGCAAACAGCAGACAGAGATGTGGCAATAACTGTCAAAGGTCAAGGGGGGAGGGGGCGGGCAGAAGTCCTTGACTTTGACTTATACATGCTCCTTGTGTCTTGGCCTGCCAGAGGAGGAAGTCCTGTGGTGAATGCACCCTTTGTCTTGGGTGAGGAAGGGAGCAGCCCCTGAGCCAGTGCTTACTGCGTGCTGGGCTGGGCTTCCTATGCAGGTGGCCCAGATCAGGGCGGCACATAATGGGAGGGGTCACTCTGCCGGGGTCTCTCTGTGAGCACAGGCTTGTACCAGCCAAGGACTGAAGAAAGCTATCCAATACAGGGTTTTACTGCTCTTATAAAGAAACCAAAATGCCCTGTATAGTACTCAGAAGTCTATCTTAGAGGTTTTCCTTACATCAGTCTATAAGAGTGCTCTCATTCATTTTGACATTCACAGTCCATCATCCGGGCTGGACCCAGAAGTAGCAATGCAGATTTTGAGTCCAGTGAAGTCTGTGGTTAAAAAGCTACAGGGAAGCCACCACAGCACTAGCTTGAGCAGATGTCAGAGAGCCTCGGTTTCTGCTTCTTTGAGTGCCCCTTGTGCAGTCAGTTACCCAGTGAGTGCTTGCGGAGTCCGCAATCCGGCCCACCAGTCCCTGCTTTCACTCCTTATGTTGTGCTCAAGCCCAACGCCTAGTAATGCTAGGCACTGAGCCTCAATCCCCCATTTTCAGTTCTTTCATGTTTGAGGCAGAGTGTTTGTTTGTTTGTTTTTGTTTTGTTTTTTGTTGTTGTTGTTGTTGTTGTTGTTGTTTTTAATTGTCTAGTCTGTCTCAAACTTTCAGTCCTTTTTCCTCAGCCTCCCAAGTATCTGGATTACAGGTAGGCTTCACCATGCCTAGTGTCTCCCTGGTTCTTTTTTCTCCATAACCAACATTTTACTGGAACATGTTGTATTTGTGTTCCATCTTGCTGCTCCCATTTGTATTAATGTGCTTTTATTAAACAATACACAGGAGTTTTGTTTATAAGTTTATAAGTTTTGTTCGTTTGGGTTTGTTTTATTTTATGGAACTAGGGGCTGAGCCCAGGGCCATACACATTACAAACAAGTACTCCACTGACTTATATTCCCAGCCACTATGATTGTCTTTGACACCTCAAATTTTCAAAGGATTGAAAGTCAATATTACCTGAGAATGACAAGAACAGCTGTTTCCCAGCACCTCTTCATACTTAAAAAGCATCCTTTAGCCTGTGAACTAGGACTGACAGTGCTTTATGGACTCTGGGAGCCCGCTGGGGTCTGGGTCCTAAAAAGCTACGCTCAGGTTCCACTTGGAAGTGACAAAAGTACAAGCCAGGCATGATGGCACACACCTGTGATTCTAGCACTTGGCTTACTGGAACAGGAGGGTCACACAGTTGAGGACAACTTGGACTACATAATGGAGTCCAAGGCTAGCATGGTCTACAAGACAAAACCTTGTTTTAAAACAAAACAAATTTGGGGAACAGATGTCCCAGTCAGTGGTGGCATGCTAGGTGGGGCTGTGATTTGCAGGTATCCTCAAAGACTCATGGATGTGATATACATGTAGTATCCCAGAATAAAAAATCACAAGCTGGGGATGTGGCTCAGCTGGTAGAGGGTCTGTCTAGTGTCCATAAAAACACAAGTTTTATTCCCAGCATCACATAAACCAGGCATGACAGCATGTGACTGCAACCCTATTATTCAAGAAGGTAGACAGGAATATTCAAGGCCATCCTCAGCTATACAGCTCAAGGCCAATCTGGACTACATGAGACCTTTCCTTAAAAACAAATCTTATTTATTAATACTACCTTTGTCCTATATACTAGACTACCTATATAAAATAAGGAGAGCAGCCAGACATGGTAGCTCACTCCTTTACTTCCAGCACTTAGGCAGATCTGTGAGTTTAAGGCCACTTTGCTCTTCAAAAAAAGTTCCAAGACAGCTGACTACACAGAGAAACAGTCTTGAAAAACCAAGTAGTAGTAGTAGTAGTAGTAGTAGTAGTAGTAGTAGTAGTATGAGAAGAATACAAGAAAATGTAGTGTGAAGGTTAATATAATATTATCAATATGACAGGATCTAGCATCACCTTGTAGGCATGCCTCTGAAGGAATATCCATCTAGATTAGGTTAGCCTCTGAGGGGATATCTATATGGATTAGGTTAGCCCCTGAAAGGATATCTAGATTGGGTAATTGAAGTGGGAATATCCACCTTAACTGTGGGCGACACCATGCCATGGGCTGGGATCCTGTACTGAATGAAAGGAGAAAACCAAGCATCAGTGTTCATCTTCCTCTGCTCCATGACTGTGAATCCAGCTGCATCACTCTTCCCATCATGATTCACATGCCATGGTAGACTAGTGAAACTGAGCTGAAATTACCCTTTCTTTAAGTTGCCCTTGTCAGGTTGTTTTAATCTGGTAGTTGGAAATACAGATAAAATGCATAGTATCATTAGTCCCACATGTACCACTGTGCAAGCAAGACTCAAAAAGCAACATCAGAGGCTCAGAGCAGGGCCTGCTTCTAGTCTTCTACTGGCTTCCTGGGAAACATTTTACCTCCTACCCTTTGTTCTTCCCTTTCCTGCTAAGTGGGTTTCAGGATTCTGCAGAGCTTCTGAGATAAAGTACCCTTTGTTGTGGCTTTCTCAGCATAGTACCTCAAATAGCAGTTAGGTCTCAGATGCCAGGTTCCACATACACTCCAGTCTATTGGATTGGCAGGTTTTGGGGACAGCCAAGTGGCAGGTGTTCATGGAATGAGCCTTTCTTAAATAACCCTTGACTCCGTACCCAGCCAGAAGCCCAAGGGAATGCACAACAGGTCAGAATAGCTAGCTTGATGGACTGACTGCTTATGCCCCAGTCTCCATGACCTGCTTTCCCATCTCTGACCTGACCAGCAAAAGGACCTGTGAGCTGGCCAGCAGAAAGCACCCACCAGAAGTGCTGGACTCAACAACTTGAAGACTGCCATTTGAGCACCTGTTCTTAATGAGTACAAAGAAAGATGACTGAGTCCCTCTCCCTAGAGTTAAGTCCACACCTGCCATTATATGCCCTATGACGTTCTATAGAGCCCTGAGCCTTAGCATCTCTTGTGGAGTAGGAATGCAGCTGTGCTGGCGCTCTACAGCACCACTGACCTGGGGTCATGATGACAAGGGAGCTGGCTCAGGTGAAAAAGCAACACCCAGCCATATGTCCTGCCTCCTGCAGGCAGCACCTCAGGTGCTCACAGGGTTCTGGTCAGGGCTCTCTGACTCTGCTGGCCATGTTATAGCACCAGGAAAGCAGACTGAATATTGACTTTTCAGGTAGCACATGTACACCAAGGCCTCCTGAAACCTGTGTAAGTACCTCAAGCTGAGACAGCCCCACAGGAAGGATAGAAGCATAGTAATGGTGGTTGTCATGCCTGAGCTACTGGACATGGAGGACCCAGATGCTAGAGCACAGGGAGAATGGGAGAGGGCAGCTTCTGGACACTTCAACAGGAGCAAGTAGATCTGATTCTCAGCCGTCTAAGCTCCCAGCTCCTGCTGGGTGTGTAGGGGATGGAGGTGGCATATGAGACTACTAGGGTCTCCCAGAATCTGGGCCGCGTTAGGTAAGCTGTTTGACATATCTGACCCTGGGAACACTGCTGGCCCTGATCCCCAGGCAGAACCTCCATGTTGACAGAATGCTTTCCATTAGTGAGCAGTGAGTCCTGAAGGAGGTGGAGTGCCAGTCAGTCACACTACTAGGAAGTGGTCATACTGCTCACAATTCTGATCCCTGCCAGCTGTTCTAAGGCAGCAACTTCTCAAGAGCTTGGCCCCACTGGCTAGAGGGTAGCTTGAGGCCTACTGCATTTTCAGCAGCAAGCTGAGTATCTCATCACCCCTTAACAGTAATCTGGTAATAGTTGCTATTGCTCTCCTCTTTGAGCAAGGAAAGAGACCAAGACCAGAGAGGTGAGCTGCCTGCCTCACTAAAAGCCACATAACAGTGTGTGGTATTGCTGGATATCTGCCTGGGCCATCTGCTCCACAGCCTTTGGAGTCCAAAGGGAGCAGGGAGATCCCTCAGGAACAGGCCAGGGGAAGTTCAGGCTATGCCTGGAGAGGCTCTGATTTGGTCCTACCTACTAGGCCCTCACACCTGGCTCCTGAGCCAGGCATGTTTGCCTGGTAGATGTGACATGTGAATAGCTTTCTTTCCTACTTTTTCCGCAGCTAGGTGGCTCACATCTAAGATGATATTGCTGAAAAGGCCCCAGCCTGCAGTGAAAATCCAGAAAGTTCAAGAACTGAACAGTGTAGTCAAGTCTTTCACGGGTGGGAATTTAGCTCATTGCCTTTAAATATATAAAGGGGCTTCTGTGAATAAAGTGGATTTCCACTCATTCCTTCTTTCAGCAAGCATTCACTAAGAACTTGCAGGTGCCAGGTGCTGGGTTTGGCTTGGTGGCCCTGCCACAGGAAGTTTGCCATAATCATCATACAAATTCTCAAATCCTCTAAGGAGGATGCCCTGTCTAGTGAGGACCATAAGGCTCCCTGAGCAAGGGGGGGGGCAGATTCAACAGAACAGGCCGATAGAGAACAGCATGTGCAGCTTGTTGGTCTTTTTTACTCTTTTGGCTCTTTGAAGGCCTGCCACCCAGCTCCCAAATACATCACACAGTGGCTATTCTTTTTTTAATTAATGCCCAGCCTTAGCTTGATTTATTCTAGCCAGGTTTTCTTAAATTATCCCATTTATCTTTTGCCTTACTTTATTTCTGAATATCTTTTTTTTCCTTCTTCTTCCATGTCTGACTGTGTGGCTGGCCCCTTGCATCTTCCTCTACTCCTTTTCTTATTCCTTGATCCTCTCCCCCCAGATATCTATTTATTATCTCTGCTGCCAGCCCCACCTATCCTTTTTCCTGCCTTGCTATTGGCCATTCAGCTCTTTATTAGACCAATCAGGTGTTTTAGACAGGCAAAATAACACAGCTTCACAGAGTTAAACAAGTGCAACATAAGAGAATGCAACACAACACATTATTAAACAAATTTCTTCTACTGCTGATTGGAGATGTCTTTCTATAAATATTTTTCTCTTATTGGTTGATGAATAAAACACTGTGGCCAATAGGGCAGCAAGATAGGCAGGTCTAGGAAATGAGAAGAATTCTGGGATGTGTAGACAGAGGGGAGTTGTCATGTGATCCCTGAAAGAGAGGACTCAAGAGAGGCATTCTCTGGTAAGATAAGACCATGTAAAGATACATAAATTAGTAGTTATGGATTAATAGTTAAGACAGAGCTAGCCAATAAGAAGCCTTAGTCATCTACTAACAATTTCATAATTAATATAAGTCTCTGAGTGTTCATTTGGGGCTGACAAAGCTGCCAGGAAAGAGTGCTCATAACACACAGCATAAACAAATGTAACACATCTTAAAATAATATTCCACAACAGCAGGAAATCGTGGGCAGGGCCAGGTTCACTTGGCTCTCATGCCTTCAACTATGTAGTGTAATTGTTTCACACACATAGTGTCATAGGGACAAATGGCTGTGTGCTCATTTTACATGAGGTTTCTCTGAGGCCCAGGCTGGATGGCTGGTGGTCTCTTCAGCTACCAGGCCTGCTCAGTTCACCCCTTAATAGCCCTCATGTTAGGGCTCACTTCTCCTAGCAGATGCATTGGGCCTTCCTCTGGTTGTTCCTTCATAGCAACGTAGGGATAGTCAGCTGGGTAAGCAAGAGGCCCATCAGCTTGTACCCCATGGTAGCAAAGAAAAACCAATCCTCTCTTAATCCTGAGAGCTCAGCCTGCTCTAACAAGATCCAAGTGGCCAGGCTTTAGGAAGCAGAGTCAAGCCAGGTGTAATTGCAGACACCTTTATTCCCAGCACTCAGGAGGGAGAGACAGGCAGATCCTAAATTCAAGGCCAACTTGAGCTACAGACTGAGTTCCAGGTCAGCTAAGGCTACAAAGGAACCCTGTCTCAAAAGAAAAGAAGGAAGAGGAGGAGAATTATTATTTCCTGCCTGTAGTGTGTTCCTCAGCTTGAGCCTTATGCAGGGCCAGCCAAGCTTTATTATTATCACTATTATGTTGAATACAGATGTGGTCATTGTAGGCAGTTTTTCATGTCCAGCCAAGCAGTTGTCCCACCAGTTCCAGCCAGGTCCCAAAGAAACACACAGAGACTTATTATTATTACAAATGCTTCTCTCATAGCTTAGACTTGTATCTAACTAGTTCTTACATCTTAAATTAACCCATATTTCTTATCTGCACTCTACCATGTGGCAGTACCTTTTTTCAACCCAGTGTGTTCATCTCCTGCTTCCTCAGCATCTGGCTGGCAACTCTATTACCAGCCCTTCCTCTTCTCACTGTCCTATCAGTTTGGCTCTCCTGCCTAGTTACTGGACAGTCAGCTCCTTTATTAAACCAATCAGAAGGTACCTTTGCAAAGACACATCTTCACAGTATACAAAAAGATTATTTCATAATATTTCCCAATTTTTGTCTAATTAAAAGGGAAGGTTTTAACTTTAACATAATAAAATTATTTACAACAAGAACAGTTACTAAATAAGAATTACAGTTACAATATCTAGCCCATTTGTATTTGGCAAATTAGAGAAAATACTCTTATCTGTTGTGTCTTTATGAATCTAAAGTTTTGTACCTAATTTACCTTTTATCGTAATTAAGGAAAATTTGAAGTCTAATTATTTAGTCTTTAACTCCATCAAAGACCTGAGAAGGGTGTAGAATTACCTAATAATAGGGACATCTGGCTGCCTGAACAGTCACCCAAAGTTCCTCTATGGTGTTGGGGCATCCATTATTGGCCTATCAGTGAGTGTAGTATATCTGACAGGCATTTCTAAGAAGCAGGAATTTTGAAGGACTGCCCTACCTTGTCTTGGCAAATCGGTAGTCACTTTCTTTTGCATCCTACTGGTCCGGTTTGGACTGTACACTGTCAGCAATTGAGGCACAGGCAGTTTTTTTTTTTTGACCAGTGGCTAGATTTTGCCAAAAAGAAAGCAAACTCCATAGGGAGTTTCTTTGATGACCATAATCTTTTTGAAGTAAATCAGTGCTGCCAGGAATAGAGACATATTGCACTGTCATGAAAAGCCTTATGTTATTAAAACATTTTAAATGCCATATTCTGTAGGTCTCGGAAGAGTTTAAAGACAGTCTTTCTATGTAAATATATCTATCTCTTTAACTTTGGAAATAAACCTAACATGACTACAAGTTTGATCATCATAGATGACTATTAATCTATATTTCTTAATTATATATTACATTTTAATGAGCTGCATAAGCATAATACCCCAAACAAGAAGAGAAACGTGTACAGTATAACAAAAACAACTTTAAATTTGTATTGATAAACCAAAATCCATACCAGTGTTAAATATTTTGAGATTAATAGTTGCTTTTTTAATTAAAGTTGATTCAATAAACTATCCTTTTACCTCATAATTTTTATATTATGCACTTTTTTTCCTTTAGAAAGAGATGTTTGAATTTAACTCCTTTAACTTTTTAAAACCGTAACCAACCCCCACTAAATGATGACAAACTTCCATAATACATCTTTTGAGAATGTGGGCATTGTTTTCTCTAGACTGCTTCCTGTTAACTGGAGCACTGCATCTTTGGGTGAACCTTGAGGAAATCAGGATAATGGTTAAGTCTTGGCTGGAGCAGTCTGTGAGGCTGAGTCATCTTGAGTCAGCAGTCTTGAAGCTGTTCTGGATGTAGAACTCTGAAGAAACTGTGCCACAGGTGCTCTGAGATATTGGATCATCTGGGCCATCCATTTTTTGTAACATACATATCTGCAGTAATACAAGTATAGACAATGTATTGTACACAAGTTAGCCAAAGTGGTTTTTTATTTTGTTTTGTTATATGTTTGAGTAGGTAAAATATACGTTATATGTTTTGTAGTTTTTCTAGGTTTATTTTTTTTTTTTTATGTCTGTAGCTAGGATTTTCAGGAAGTCTTTCTCAATCAAACCTGATCATCTTCAACCTTGAATGAATTCATGGTCTTTCATTTTCAAAAAATTTAAAGACAACGCAATAACATACAGGAACCAGATTCCCCAAGTATTTTCCATCTTTATGTGGCTTTTTTCTTTTATATTACCTTATTCCTTTTTTAGACTTTATTGTTTTTTAACTATTCTTTTTTTGTGTGTGTGTGACTGTCTATATCCTTTCCTCTTTCCTTTTCAAGCCCATGTACATTTTTTAAACATATTGTAACCTGTTTAGAGTATCTTTTGTCCGGATAAGTCTTTATTGCATATCTGTAATCTTTTCTGTGTGCATAAACAAAACCTAAACCACTGTCCAACTTAGCTCATGGCATGCTGGCAGCTGGCTCTTCCCCACTTTGTCCCGTGAGAGGCTAGCCTCATGGCAGAGGTACTGACAGGAGCCACATTTACAGCCCCATCTCTGGAAACTTTTTGGGCCTGTGCTGCCAGTAGCACACTGCCTGCTGCTCATAAATCACATTTAATGCTCCATAGCGGGTTTTCTCCAAAGAGCCATGCCTCTCTTTGCCACTAGCACCAAACCAACCCCAGAGAACACTTGAGTTTGTGTTTCAAACTTTGTTTTAAAAGTTTCTGAGGCTTTATGTGGATGCATGTGGCCCCTGACATTGGGCACCATTTGTAGGCAGAGGGTTTGTGTGTGTGTGTGTGTGTGCCGTGCGTGCGTGCGTGTGTGTGTGTGTGTGTGTGTGTGTGTGTGTGTGTGTGTGTGTGTCCCAACAGTCAGTTCTGTCCTGCCAGCTGGCTCCCAAGTAAACCACAGAGACTTATTATTAATTATAAATGTTCAGCCAATAGTTTAGGCTTGTTGCTAACTAGTTCTTACATCTTAAATTAACCCATATTTCTTATCTATGCTCTACCACATGACAGTACCTTTTCTCAACATGGTATACTCATCTTCCACTTCCTAAAACGTCTAGCTGGCAATCATTACCTGACCTTCTTCCCAGCATCCTCTCACTTTGGCACTCTCACCTAATCTCTTCCTGACTAGCTATTGGCCAGTCCGCTCCTTTCTTTAAACCAATCAGAAGGCATCTTGACAAAGACACATCTTCACAAAGATTATCCCGTAACAGCTCCTGCCATAGGGTGTATGTGGAGTCAGCAAGCACTTCTGCACCTTCATGTGGGTCTCAGGGATCGGAATTGCATGGCAAGTGCTTTAACCTGCTGAACCATCTGCCAGCCCAGCCCCGTTTAACTTGTGGGGAGAAGTCAATCAAAGCTCTGACAGGAGCATAACTGCTGGATTTAGAGGCTTCCTGTTACTTTTACTGGCCATCAAAGCTTGAGAACTGGGTAGAGGGAGGTTTCCTTGACTTTCTTGTATGTGGCTTCATAAGAGGACTCCTGATAACCATTGCAGTGACTACACTGGCCTGTTGGTCCTTTCTAGTACCAAATGTGGGTACCCTGGCACAGGACATTGTATGACTGAGATCCTTCTTCCCATGGACCAGTTGTCTTGTCTGATGGCCTCCCTTTTGTATAGCAGTATGCTCTCTCACATGCTTGGCCTAGAAGGGAGCCTGGGTATTAGAGTAGGACACAGAAACCCTAGATCTACTTTCAGTAGTGGCCAGTTCAGTGTTGGTTAGCAAAGCCATCATGGGTACAAGTCTCGATCACTCTCTGTTCCAAAATGAGGGAAAGATTCTAGCACTGGTTCTCAATCTGTGACTCTTTGTGGTTGTGGCGATCCCCAACCATAAAATTATCTTTGGTTGATATATCATCATAACTGTAATTTTGCCTCTGTTATGAAGCATATTGTAAATTTTTTGGAGATAGATCTGTCAAAGAGGTCACAACTCAGTTTGAGAACCACTATTCTAGATGATACTTCCCTCAGGAGTTGATGGTGTCTGGGAAGGGGACACCTAAACACAGTAGCAGTAGTCCAGTCTGTGCTTGGATGGTGGGGTGTGAAGGTTAAATACAGTGTGACCAGGAAGGTGGCATGATGTGACAACCACATGTGGGTCGTCAGAAGGTAGCAGAATGAGGCCACACAGTAATGATGGTAACTGTTCAGAATCTATCAGAGGCCCAGTAAGCCACTGGACCCTCAGAAGCCAGACTGACAGTCACACAGTCCTTTGAACAGGAAAACACTTGGCCGCCACCACCACCACCACCACCACCCCACCCATCTCAGGTCTTAGCAGGAAAGGCCAGGTAGCTGAGAACATGTCCCTGTGCAGATCAACTGGGGTCCAGAGCCACTGACTGAACATAGAACCAAAGCATCCTTGACTATGCCTCCCTGGGCCTGTCTCCTAGGTGAGAGTCCAGCTGTTTTCTTTGTTGTTGTTTATTGGCTTTTCTTTATTGGGGAAGGTGTTGTTGTTGGTTGGTTTTGAGTTCTGTTTTTGTTTTTGTTTGGTTTGGTTTAGTTTAGTTTTTTTGGTTCGAGACAGGGTTTCTCTATGTAGCCCTGGCTGTTCTGGAACTCACTCTGTAGACCAGGCTGGCCTTGAACTCAGAGATTTGCCTGCCAAGCCTCCCGAGTGCTGGAATTAAAGGCATGCACCACACTACCAGGCTTGGTTTTGTTTTGTTTTGTTTTGTTTTTTAAGTTTGAGTTTTCTGAGACAGGGACTCTATGTATCCCTGGATGTCCTGAAACTCAGTATGTAGACCAGACTATCCTCAACTCACAGAGATCCCCTGCTTCTTCTCCTTAGTTCTGGGATTAAAGGCATGTGTCATCAGGCTGGTTCAGCTGTTTTCTTGAAGGAGTAAATAGTAAAAATTTCAGACTTATTATAACCAGATGATTTCTGTAACTAAGAAACTCTACCCTTACAGTCAGAAGCAGATACAACTAATATATAAGCAGATGGAGAGTTGGGTCCAGTAAACCTCTGGCAGAAATGGGCTTGACATCTTTTTAGTTAGGGCTTCTATTGCTGTGAAGAGACACCATGGCAACTCATATTAAGAAAAACATTTAATGGTGTGGCTTACAGTTCAGAGGTTTAGTTTATTATCATCATGGTAGGACATGACACATGCAGTCAGACATGGTACTGGAGAGGTAGCTGAGAGTTCTACATCTTATGCAGGCTAACAGGAAATGGTCTGTCTCGCTGGCATGGCTTGAGCATATATGAGACCTCAAAGTCTACCTCCACAGTGATACTCTTCCTCCACCAAGACCACACCTCCTAATAGTGCCACTCCCTATGGGAGGCATTTTCTTTCAGGCAACCACATTCCTCTCCCTGGCCCCCAAAGGCTTGTAGCCATGTCATAACTCAAAAATGCATTCAGTCCAACTTCGAAAGTCCCCATAGTTTATAACAGTCTCAAACTTACTTAAAAGTTGAAAGTTCAGAATCTCTTCCAAGATTCATGTAATCTCTTAACTTTAATCCCCTGTAAAATCAAAATAAAAGAACAGATCACATACCTACAACATATAATGGGACAGGATATACATTGCCATTTCAAAACATAGGGAAGGGAACATAATGAGGAGATACTGGGCCTAAGCAAGACCAAAACCCACCTGGGCAAACTCCAGACTCTTCATCTCCATGTCCGATGTCAAAGCACCCTTCAGATCTCCAACTCCTCTCAGCTTTGTTGACTGCAGCACACTTCTCTCTCTTGAGCTGGTTCCACTCCGTTAGCAGCTTTCCTCAGCAGGTATCCTATGACTCTGGCATCTCTAACATCTTGGGGTCTCCAAGGCAAACCAGTTTCACCTTCACAGCTTCATGCAGTGGCCTCTCTGGTCCTCCATTCAGGATACCCCTGACATGTGCCTGACCTCAGCTGCTTTCTTTAGTCACAGAGAAAGGTTCCATAATGCCTTTCTTTTATCCTTGACTCTAAAGCCAGAGCCATGGTGCCAAGATGCCATGTTCTGCTGCTTGCTGGTGTTGGAACATGGACCCCTCATTCAATTACATCTTTGCCAGCTTTCTGTTTCCCATAGTTTCCTTCACTGCCTAAGCTTGGCTGTCCTGGAACTTGCTCCAAAGACCAGGCTGACCTCAAACTCAGAGGTCTCTAGCCTCTGCTTCTGCAATGCTGATAGTATGGGCATGATCCATCACACCCAGCTCTAAGGTTTAATTTAATTCCTTTTCACCAATTGGAGATTTAGCTGGGTGTGAACTTGCCCTGAGGTCACCACTCCCTTTATTCTATTTCTTGATCTGTTTGTCTCCTTGAACAGAGGACTCGGCTCCATTCCACTCCCTGGTGCTCCTTTTCTCCTCACATTATACAGTTATAACTTACCCTGCTCATCTCGATCCTTTTCATTAGAGACCTTCATCAGAGTTAACACTGATAGCCGGACAGAGATTTCCTCTGCAAATTTATTCCAAAACTCTTCACTTTATCCTCCGGCAGACTTTTCAGACAAAGGCAGAAAGAAAGCAGCCACATTCTTCACCAAAAAAAAAAAGCACAAGACTGGTCTTTAGGCAACATACTAACATTCTTCTCCTCTAAAAACTCTTGATCCAGGCACCCATAGTTCCAACCACACTCAGCACCACTGTCTTCCATGGCATTAAACCACTGAAAGTTTTCAACTGCTTTTCTAATGCACAGTCCTATATTCCTTCAAACAAAAACATGGTCAGGCCTGTCACAGCAGTGCCCTGCTCCTGGTACCAACTTCTGTCGTAGAGTTTCTATGGCTGTGAGAGACACCATGACCATGGCAACTCTTACTAAGGAAAACATTGGTGGCTTACAGTTTCAGAAATTTAGTACATTATCATCATGGTGGAGCATAACAGCATGCTGGCAGACATGGTACTGGAGAGGTAGCTGAGAGTTCTACATCTTGCACAGGCAACAGGAAATGGTCTATCTTACTGCGCATGGCTTGAGCATATGTGAGACTTCACAGCCAAACTCTACAGTGACACACTTCCTCCAAAAAGACCACACCTACCCCAACAAGGCCACCCCTCCTAATAGTACCAGTCACTTTGGGTGTCATTTTCTTTCAAACCACCACAGTACCCTGGTGGGAAAAAAAATCCTTTTAAGGTATATGTCCATTTGTGTGTCTCTTGTACTAGAAGCCACCATATGTTTCCATCTCACTCAAAGATGGCCTGTATCCTGCTTTTCCCTGGGAGAACTGTGTACAGCTCTGTGTCTTCCTCTTAAGATGCCAGCAGTAAAAGAATGACTGTATTGGGCTCACTGGCAGACCATAGGTGAAGGGTTACTGACAGAGGCATAAGTAATCTCAAAGCAACTGCACTGAAAAGCCTTTGTCCAGCATGGATGATGCCTTCCTCATAACCACACAGATAAAGCCCCCTTCACCTAGGCTTCCCATAACTATGTATTCTGTCCTCTCCTAAGACCCCTGTGCCGTAAGCAATTGAGGAATACAAATGGCTAGGAAGAGAGGCCAGACTCTCAGGCAAGGGTCCAATGACCCTCCACTGCCTTTTTCCTTTTAGGAGGGAAATTCAACAGTCTGTAGGCCAAGGAAGCCCACTGCCTACCCAGTACCTCTGTAGCATTCAGTGCCCTCCACATTGTTTCCTCCTCCTCCTCTTCTCCGAGACCTCCACATCCTGCCCAAACCATTATTTAACTATAAACTGTGGAGAAGGCAGATCTGGGTTTTGTATAATGCTAAATTCCAGCTCCTAGAATAGAGGACCTAGCCTATCCCAGGCATCTTGATGGTGTTCAGTAAACACTGAGTGGATATATGGATCTGTGCACTGACACAGAGGAAGGTGGGGAGGAGGCAGGTGACTGGGAGGTGGATGGATGCGGTGATGGATATATAAAGGAGGTGGATGGATCAGTGAGTAGATGAGGAGGGAAGGAGCCAGAAAAGCTTTAATACTCCATTATTTGTCTCCTTGTATTGTTCATTGTAAACTGAACAGATCAGTCCCTTTGGATCATGGAGGCTCTGTGACTACCATAGAGGCCCAAGAATTGTCCATCATGATTAGTGCTCTGGGGCGCTGTTCCAACAGCTGAAATAATAGTCAGGAAAGCACTGTTACCTGGTGCTAGGGTTCAGGAAGACTGCTTTGAGGAGAAGGGGCAAATCCAGATGGCGTATGTCCCAGATGAGGCTCTGCATACAAGAAAGCTACTGGCCTCCAGCAGATGAGAGCCTCACTGCCTATGTGATGCTCCTGCCACCACTTCAACTGACCAGAGAATTCCCTTTGCCACCATTGCTGTGGTCAGAGAAGCTGGCCTAAGGTGATCACTCTTGTTCCCCTTCAGCCAACAGCATTGAGTACCTCCTGGCCTGGTTCTGTGCTGAGTCCTATTGGAGGGAATGTTCCTAAACTTGACCTTACTAGAAGAATGAGATACTCAGGCGATGTACAAGAAAATGAGTGACAAAGCAGGGTAGTGGAGAAGGGTACATCTGACATGCTCACAGAGGTGACACAGTACACATCCCCCACTACAGGTTACATCAGAATTGGATAACTGAAAATATCCTAAGTGGGTTGTAGTGGAGAACATTGTATCAGTTGGATGTAGTGGCATATGCCAGTTATTCCAGAACTCAGGAGGTGAGGTCGGAGAACTGCCAAGAGTTTGAATCTAGCCTGGGCTACACAGCAAATCTCTTTCTCCAAAAACCATTGTCAAAAGTACCATTCCAACTAGCTGGGCTGTCATGAAGCCACCACCAGGCAACACACACACTCAATCTGTGTCCACTTAGGCCACGCTTTCCTTAAAGACATCCAAATATGAAAAAAGAGCTTGGAGCCTGCTGCACATTCCAGAACAATCTGGAAGCCTTGATGCAGTCCAGACTCACCTGGCATCCTTCCCCTTCTAAATTTGCCTTTTCCCGTTTCTTTTTGATTCTAAAGAAAAACTCTCTGTTCTTACTGGTAAGAGCCTCCTGTTCCTTCTCATTCCTGTAAGTCACAATGAGTTTGTATTTCATACCTTTCCAGAAGTCTGTTGGTTGTGGTCTAACCTCAGAAGCATGGCTTATGGAAAGGGCATTAGCTCTACTTTTGTGATCGTTAGTGAGGGCTCAGAAGCACACACGGAGCTGTGGATGTGGTACCTGCTCACTGCTCTGGACGCAGCTCCCAGGTACTGAGACAGTGTGCCAGCTGCTCCATCCAGTTCACACTCGGTGCTTTTTAAAGATGACTCTGATGTCATGGAGGCAGTTAGGGCTGGATGTATGGTAGAGGCCAAGGCTCAGAGCCTGAAGGACACCATTCCGTGCTCCCAATGAGAATTCCCTGCAAACCAGCTGACATGCTTATCTGCACAGTGAAATTTGACATGAATAACTTCAGGGAAGTAGGGTTCATTTTTGTAGTGGTTTTAAGGGATTCAGTCCATTGTGGTGAGGAGGACAGCTTACCTATGGCATCTCAGAGGCAGAGAGAGACCATGCCCAGGCCAAGAGGATCACTTTGTGAGTCACCTGCTACCAAGTTTGATGATCTAAGTTTGATCCTCAGAAGCTACATGGTAGGAGAAAACTTATCCTTCATTCATGCTCCAACATGTGTGTGTGCATGTGCACATTTACACACATAGAAATATAAGAGAGAGAATGTCTGTACTGCAGGCTCCCCCTTCCATCTGCACTTCCAGACTATAAGATAGAGAATATAGATTCTGGCACATCTCCTCCACTTACATAATTGTCTCAGAAATGTCATCACAGAGACCCCCAGAGTATATCTTACTAATCTCTTAGGCCCTTCTCATTCCAGTCAAGATGAACCATCATATGAACACTAAGTCTCGAGGATCCAGCCACTATCCAGTGTCAGCATCAGTGATAAGCCTAGAACCTGTGTCTGTCTGTCCACCATTATGGCACAGAGTGTTCTGGGTATAGCAAAGCTGTTCACCTTGAGGTCACAAGAGAGTTGGGCAAGAGGAAAGAGATGGGGTCTACCTATAAAAGGCACATCACATGGCACTTCCTCCAGCCACCCCTCACCTCCTGCAGCCCATTCAGCTGTCACTTCACCAATGGGTTAATCCAGTGTTGGGGTGAGAGCCCCATTACCTTCTTTCCTATGAAGATCTGCCTCTGACCATTGATAGCTGCACTTCAGAATAAGCTTTCAATATACAAGTCTATGAGAGATACTTGATATCCGTGCCTTAGTCTCCAAAGCTCTGCCTGTTTCTGTCTATACTCAGCACTTAGACTCCCCTGCAATGTTGTCTCCTCCCTGGGGGTGGCCGTGAAAACACAGTTGTCTCCCAAGATATGGAGCAACTCAGATGATGAGCAGAGGGCTGCCAAGTGTAACTAGCAGTGGGCCTCCACATCTGACAGGTGATATGCCCTGCACACAGGCCCCCGGGAGTCCCCAAAGGAGCCTCTGCTGCTCGCAGGAGGCAGGATGTGCTTCTGTCCAAAGAAGTGCTCTGGCGATTATTTATTAATTGAGAAAGGGAAGAAAAAAATAATAGAGTTTCCTGGAAAGGGATAAAAGTTCAATATGATAAACTCCCGAAAAGCAATCAAAGGCCAGAGAGGGCAGAAAAATAAAGGACAGAGAGAGTAGGAGAGATGATGAATCAGAGTGGGGCACGTTAGCTGTCAGGGGAGGGGCCGTATTTCATATCCGTGGGGTGCGGGGCAGCACTGCTGAGCCGCCAGTGGGAGCATGCCAGGGATGCAGGGTGGGGAGGCAGCTCTCCCCACTGAGGTCACCAGGCCCTGGGATGAGCTGCCGTGATAGGAACAGATGGATAGTCAGCTGTTTCATGTGACTACATGCCCCATCGTCTTCGTCTTTGTGCTTTAATAAATGAACACAGAAAATTACCTATCAAACTGCAGCTTCTGGCAGCTCACTCCCAAGCACCCATCAACCATCACAAGAGAGGGCTAGAGACACTGCAGTTCACTCCCCATCCCAGCCTTCTCTGGGCTTTCTTTTTCTCATTAACCCCCCCTCCCGTGTGTGTGTGTGTGTGTGTGTGTGTGTGTGTGTGTGTGTGTGTGTGTGTGTGTGTCTGTGTGTGTGTCTGTGTGTGTGTCTGTGTGTGTCTGTGTGTATGTGCCCGTGTGTTGCCTGTGAGGTTCATAAAAGTATTAAAACAGAGGCTGGGGGATGACTTGGTGGGTAAAGACCTTGCTGTGCAACCATGAGGACCTGGGCTCAAATCCAGAGCACCTATGTAAAAACCTAGTACAGTGGCACACCTTAGCATTAGAGACAATAGGAGAGCAGTGTAGACAAGATGATCCCTAGAA
Source organism: Cricetiscus sungorus (assembly GCA_030556225.1). Lineage (NCBI taxonomy): Eukaryota > Metazoa > Chordata > Mammalia > Rodentia > Cricetidae > Cricetiscus > Cricetiscus sungorus. The sequence goes on along the minus strand of JANBXA010000069.1, from coordinate 3,411,919 downwards.
CTCACTGGCCAGCCAGCCTAGCTGACAGGTTCAGTAAGAAATCCTGACTTAAAAAAGAAGGCATGAAATGATAGAGGAAGACACCCAGAACCAACCTCTTCCCTACATACATGTATACATATAAACAACACACAAATACACATACTGTATATACAAACACATACACAGATTAATACATTACAAAGGACACTTCAGGCTTTGATTGTCCAAGCCAATTGCTTCTACCCTCAAAATCTCACTCTCAGAATTTGGTTGACCCATTTCCAGACCTTTCTCTGTGTAGCTGCATTATGTGTGGGCATCACAGCCCTGGCCATAAGTCTGTCTCCACAGTTCTGAAATCTAAACAGCTCTGAAAACCAAAATAGTTTTTCTAACTCATTGGTAGCACTGTTTCTGACTGTCTGGAGCGTTGCTACCACTTGCTCTGAGTAGACACACTCCTTTCCTATGAAAATTTAATGTTTGGTTTCACCTGTCCAACAGAATTTGTGTGTATGTATTGCTTGGCTTTTTAATACCTAAAGATCATAATGCCCAGACACATCTAGCCACACAGGCTCAGGATAAGGAGCTGGGACCATTACTGCCTGGTGTGCTGATGGATCTCTGTGAATTCCAGACCTGCCTGGTCTACAAGTGACAGTTCCAGGAGAGTCTCCAAAGCTACACAGGGAAACCCTGTCTCGAAAAAAAAGAAAAGGAAGAAAAAAGAAAGAGAGAAGTCTGGGCTGTTGCTTACATTGCATGCATTCCTTTCTGTGGCTATATAGTATTCCACAGTGGGTACTGTTATCCAAGTGTTTCAGTGGCCCCAGGCTTTCACTGCCCAGGGCCACAGTGAGCACCACTGAGCACACTGATGTATATGTGTTCTCCCCAAGAAGCAGAACTCCTAGGGTGGAAGTGTGGGGATGGACAGAATCTTAAGTGTGTAGCCTAGAACTCTGTGTAGATTAGATCAGACTGGCCGTGAACTCACAGAGACTGTGTGTTCCTGCTTTAAAATGCTGAAACTGAAGGTATGCACCACCACACCCAGAACAAGCTCTTGTTCTAACAGTGCTGTGACTCTTGTGTTATGAAGCCCTCTCATCTTTAATAGTTGCACAGCACCCTGCTGTCTTTGTTTCCTGAAGTTGCTATAACAAGAATCTATGCACTGGGTGCCCTCAACAACAGATATGTTTTGTCTCACAGTACTGAAGGCCAGTAGTCCAAAGCCAAAGGGTAGATAGGGTTGGCTCCTTTGAGGCTGGAAGAAAAACCTGCTGCAGGCCTCTCCCTGGCTTCTGGGGATCACTGGAGTCACCTGCCATGTGCTGTGGCATGTTGAAATTCTCCCTGTCCCTGTGTGCTGATGAGACAGCTTTTCCCTGATGGGGGATGTCCTTCTGCATGCTGTGAATATATGTTTCTTTTATTGGTTGATGAATAAGGCTGTTTCAGCCAATGGACAGGCTGGATTTAGCCAGGCAGGAAATCCAAACAGGGATAGAGAACGGTAGTAGACAGAGTCAAGGAGATGCCATGTAGCTACTGGGAAGGCAGGATACCTGGGCATTCTCTGGTAAGCCAAGACCACTTGAAGATATATAGATTAATAGAAATTGGTTCATAATTAAGCAAGAGCTAGCCAATAAGAAGCCTGAACCATCGGCCAACCAGTTTATAACTAATATAAGCTTCTGTGTGTTTATTTGGGACTAAACAGCCGCAGGACTAGGCGGAACAGAAACCTCCATCTACAAATGGCATTCAAGACAGAATCTTGCATCTACATTTCCCTGATATGACAGAATGCTAGACAGAATCATATGAAGAAGGAAGGCTCTATCATACTGCTGGTTTAGGGGTCTCAGTCCTTAGTCACCTGGCTCCATTATTTTCAGGTCTGTGATAAGGTGAGAGAATTGTGGCAGAGGGACATGGTGGAAGATAGTTGTTCATCTCATGGCAGATGCAAAGCAGGGACCAGGGACAAAGTGCTACTAGGTCACACCCACAGTGACCTACTTCCTTAAGCTAGGCCTCCGCTCTTAGTTTCCACCCCATCCCTGCTAAAGCCATCCCATCATGTATCCTCAATGGGTTCATCCATTGAAAGATGAAAGTTCTCACAGTCTAATCACTCTAAAGCCCACCTCTGCACATGCCTGTGATACAGGAGTTCAGTGGGGACATTTCAGAAGGAAGCCACTATAGTGAATATCACTGTATCCAGATCTTTGCTTTTCATAAGCCTAAATTATACTGGATTTGGACCCATCTTAATGACTTCATCTCAGCTGGCTCCATCTGCAGAGTGACCCTGTTTGCAAATCAGATCCCATTCTGAGGCCTCAGAGGTCAGAACTATAGCATGAGAATTTGGGAAGGGGAAAAGTTCAGTCCTAACCATCTAGATCAGCCAAAATGTACTGAGTCCCCTCACACTGGCACCAGGGTTGTTTTTGCTGCTGGTAGTCATTGCAAATGACATTGCAATTATCCGTGCATCTAGTTAGCCCACTAGAAGCTATTCCATAGAGTTAAGTGGGTGTGCCTAGCAGGACCCACCCGGCTTGGGTTCTCATTCACCCGGCTCTTCAGAGGCGCCATCAGACAAGGCCCCTGCACTTACTTGTGCACATTTGCCAGCCTGGGCCCAGGAGATCCTTCTGTCATTTCTCATTTTTATTTTTCTTCTCCTTCCTGCCAAGAAAGGGAGTCCACAGGTTAATAGCAAAACAGAAGCCCTAATGAGAATGTCTGTGCAGGCATGTTCTCTTGCAGTCACAGAGACAAATAGAAATTTCAGAAATACAGGGGCCTTTGGGTACCAGACATTAAATCCATCAGTGAGATCTCAGTCCCAGGGCAGTACGCCAGGACCAGGAGAAAGCATTTTCTGATGTAGTCAAGGCTGAAGAAGCCCATGTCTAGGGCAAATAGAATGCAAGTTGCCAGGCACTTTGAGGCAGGAGCTCTCCAGAGCCCTCAGGTCCAGAAGAGCTTATCAGAATAGGAGACTTTCAGGCTGTATTCTAGGAGGTGGAGTTGGGAAGGAGCCTGGGAACACACAGCTTAATGGAGAAGGACATCAGAGATGGAGGACTAAAAAGCCTGTCAGAGAACCTGAGGGCTGTACAAGGGGAAACAGTGGCTGGTGGGTGCTTGAGTCCTCGGTCAGGGAGTCAGTGTTGGCCACACTTAGCACGAGGGGCTCCGTGGAGAGACCAGGACAGAATGCAGTGGAGGATAAATTTAGCTCTTAGGTGGGGAATACCAATCTCAAAAGTAGTTCTGAAATGGACGCCTCAGCCTGGCCATCTAAGACCAATTTCTTGCACAGATAAAAGCCCCCAAAAAGAAATACTGGTAACAAGTCACTCTGCCAATCCAGGTCCAGGAGGGGTCTTCCTACCCTGCCCATTTGCTGCCTAGGAAAGGTGCTGCCTTGTTTTACTGAAAGATGTTAGGTCTGTGTTCTAACCGTTGCACCTTTAGAGGAACTGATCCAAACCCAGCCTGGATATTCCTGGTAGCCAGCATCTGCCGGCTCCTTCCCAACTGTTCAATAACTGAGCAAAGGATGTCTGGTGGCTCTGGGTTCCTTTCTCTCTACTAAAACACTTGTTTTCATGTGACACCCTGATGTGACTTTCACCTGGACAAGGCTAGGGATCTATAGGGTCCCAAATGGTGGAGCACCTGTCACTATGATACCTCCGAGGGCAGCTGTGGCTTCTTTCTGCCACTGTTCTTTATGGGGAAGGAGAAAATGCCCAGCCTGTCAATATTTGGAGCGCTAATCACCTGTTTTCAGGCACCAGAGGTCAGGAAGAGGTTGAGACAGTTCCAGGAATTCAAGGCTCTAAAAATGTGGGGTTGACTGGAACAGATTTCCAGATAAGAGAATGAAGGAAAGAACCCCAAATCTCCACTCCACCCCCTTCCCAGCCCCTGGGCACCGGCCACTGCATCTTGGATTCTTGGGAAGAAATGAAGTCAGTGCACCCAGCTATGCAGGTCCCAGTTAATAATGAATGTGGAGGAAAGAGAGAGGATGTTCAATATTTAAACAGTGCAGAGCACTAGATGCCTTGCCAGTTACTGCCCTCCGCCTGCTTCCTGGATGGCTTCTGTAAAAACTGAGCACTACTCCAACTCCACTGCTAGCCTCTGCCACCAGTTTACATGAGTGGGGACTGTAGCTTTGGGGTACTCTGGCCAGCAAGATTTCTGTTGCATTTCATGAAAGATGGGGGTACAGTCTGTGGTGTCCAGTCTGTGTGTTTAGGGCTCATGTCCAGGCTGTGCAGATCCCTCACACTCCTCCTCTTGGTGCTGCCTGTGTCTCATCTGTGTTGGGCTTTAGTGGCCTGACAGATGAGGAAGGTTTTACAGGGTAAAGTGGACTTGGTTTAAGAGCCATCTCTTCAAGTCCACAAACTGGATATCTGCCTTCAAAGTTGCATGTAATGCAGAATTCTGTGAATCAATTCCTCTTTTCTCCTTGACATATGTTATATCAAAGGCAAAAGCATCCTTTTGGGGGGAGGTAAAAAGAAAACATTTGGCCCGAGACATAATAAAATCATGCTTAAGGATGCAACAAACTTGAAGTCTCTTAGTTAAAGGAAATCAATACTTTTATGATGAAATATTAATCATCCTTTAAAAAATAAGTCAAAACTAGAGATGCACAAGAGCCAGAGTGATTTTAATGCCTCAGGCATTAGCTTGGCATTTGCAAGGAAGCACCGAGAGCAGAGCCCACTGGAGCCTCTCTTCGAAACCCCTCCCAGGCCTCATGAGCCACTTGTGGATTCTCATTCAAAAGCACACATATCTCTCCCTGACGTGCCAAAGTAGCTTCTAAGCTTTTCCAAACTGCTGATATGGGGAAATGAGAGATGAGGAAGAGAGGAGCCTGCAGAGGTGTGCACACGTGTGTGCTGTCCACAGGAGCAAAGAGAGGAGAGCATTCAAGAAAGCTACTTGTTTGCATCTGTCCCCACCACCTGTCCCTCCCTCCTTTAGACCAACATTAATTATTCTAAGTCCTTTTAGTAGGTGTTGAGCCATATGTTTGACTGTTTGGAACCAGGTCAAACTGGTTGGATTTTGAGTTTCATATGTTTAAACATCTTACAGACATCTTTGTTAGATCTACAGAGTGGTCCTAGGAGTGCTAAAACCGTGAAACTGGCATTTATACACCAGCGACAAGATAACAAGTGATCCATGTTCTTATTGGTGGGTTTGATAGAAATTTTTAAGTCAAACTAGGCATGGTAGTGCACTCCTGTGATCCCAGCCCTAGGAAGCAAAGGCAGGAGAATCACTATCTTTAATAAAAAAAAAAAAAAAAGGAAGAAGAAAAAGAAATCCATTAGCCTCAGACAGTTAAAGTCACTGTAGGAGAGCTGCCAGGTCTTACTTTATTGACCAAAGCCTCCAGTCAGAGTGACAAAAGGAAGGCTTCAGTCTTGTGTGGCATTACAGTCTCAAGATTCTAAATCATTTCTCCTACCACATACCCCTGCATCTAAGTCACTGAAACCAAGCTCCAGTTCACCAGTTAAAATGCAGACGCCTGGACATTAAGCTTGTACTATTCTTCCCAATTCATCAGTCCCATGGGGTGGAATAGCTTGATACAGAGAAAAGACACATGCTCTCAGAGCTAGCAAGTCCTCAATGGTCACATACCAGGAGCAGCCCAGGCCCTGGGAACTCTCTCCTTCCGCATGTCCAGTTTCTGTGTACCCGAATTTCTGCTTTTCTCCAGACTTCTCCCTTGCAGATGATGGAAACTGGCCAGACTTGGTTGCTCAAGTCTGCTGGGGCTGCAGGAAGGGAAGCTGACAGAGTCCTGTCCATTGAGCAGCAGCTCTAAGCTTCTGAAGCATGTACTGGGCTGGTGTGTACTTGATCTCTGTGTGATTCACCATGCAACCTGCGTCTTTGGTTCTTTCAGTAGTAAAGTGTAAGGCAATATTGCCCTCTGTCATCTGCCTGACTTCAGTGACATGGCAGGAAGAGACCACCTGCTCTGTCAGCCCAAATGTAAATGGCCCCCAGGCTGTCTGCTCTGGGGAAATAGTAAGGATGGGTCAGCACCACATACCTTTTGGAGAAGTTAGCAATGAATTCCCTGGCCCCTTTGTAATCCACCCCCCACCCCCCACTGGGGGATGCCTAGGGATGGGCTGTCTACACTATGAGACTACCCCACAAGGCTGCCCTGCTTCACACCTGAGAGGGCAGAGCAGGTCTGATAAGATACGTCTCAGCAAACCAGGCACTCCTGGCCCGTCACAGGCTCTAGGACATCCTTGTCAGGAGGCCTTTAGCCCATCCACATGCTCTCTATATCCCTGGGTCGGGAATCCCCTGTACCTAGAGATGCCCCCATAGCTATCTAACAGCCTCCCTCTCCCTGCTCTTTCAGCCTTGTCCGCTGCCTCAGAACACAGGCAGCCAAGATGGCCGCTGGTGAGCTTTCTATTGCCTTGGCTGAGAGACTGTTGTGGAGCTTTGTGCTCTCTCATGTACACACGGTAATGCCATCTGAAATGGGCAGCGGCTGGGAGAGGCAAATGCCCAGGCATCCTGGGGAGAAAGCCCATGCCCTGGTGCCCCCCCACCCCAGTTTGAATAATCCAAAAGCAAAATAATCCACAGAGTGCCTCTCGAGAACCAGTTCCCCAGGTCAACATGGCAGCCCACCCTCCATGACAGGTGCTCCTGTCCATCCGTACAGGTCAGGTCCCCTAGCAGCACAAGGGACACCTGGCCCTCAGGTGTCTCATGGGTGGTAGCCCACATAGCCAGGACATTACCTGACAACAGGGTTGAGCTAGAACAAGATGGCTCAGGGAGAAAGCAGGATACTGAAAACATTTTCTCTTTTCTGCAGGTTTTCACGTATAGCCCTTAAAATCCAAGAGGATTTGTCCATGGATAAAGAGCTATAGGCTGTCAGATTCTGCAACTTCCCAGATATTTTTGTATGTTATCCCTTTAAAACCAAACAGAAATAAAAGTCTTTAAGTGTTTGGAGGCATGGCCAGTCAGCGAGTCACCTGCGGCAAGGGTCAGAAAGCAGAGAATGGCCGCTGCTTTAGAGTGTCCCCTTCCTCTGGTTTACATATTTGCCACCCTCCATCCCTGACACAGGACAGAAATTGGCTTTTTTCAGTAATGGAACACGGGGAGCAGATCAAAAAGTGGCATGAAGACCTTAGGATGATCCCGTAGTTCAAAGCTCTGAAATACTGCATCTCTAGAACTGCTGAAAACGAGGTAGGAAGTGACAGCGAGGGGTCTGACCACCTGGGACCACAAGGGTACCCTCGTTTCCATGTGGGCTTCAGGTGCTCTGGCCAAGCACTGAGGTCTCAAGCTGGCCCCTTGCTTGTTATCGTTTGTGTCTGTGTGGAAGGAAGAGTGAGGGCCACATGTGTGTGCCCACAGAAGTCAATGCTGGATCCCTAAGGGCTGGAGATGGGTGGTTGTGGGCCTCCAGATCTAGGTGCTACAGACCAGACTCGGTCCTCTAAAAGAGCATTGCTCACTCTTAATTGAGCTAATTACGACCCTATTTTTGTTCTTGTTTCATTCTTTGTCTGGAGTAGATGGTATGTGTGTACATGTGTATGAGGATGCATGCCAAGAGGCCAACGGGGAGGGCCCTGGGCATCCTGCTGAAATACTCCCCAGTGTACTTCCTTGAAACAGGATGTCCCAGTGAGACTGCAGTGAGGCTGTCACCAGCATGCCGTCCTCCTGTGGCTGACCTCCTCAGCACTGTGGGTGCAGGTGCCCACACACCAGGCTTTTTATGTGGGTGTTGGGGACTTAAACTTGGGTTCTCCTGCTGTGATTTTATGCAGCAAACATTCTTACACACGAGCTGTCCCTCTAGCCTCCCGTATGGGCTGTTTTTAAAATGTGTTTGGGTGTTTTGCCTGAATGCCTGTCTGTTTGTGTGCCTGGTGCCCAAGAAGGCCAAAAGAGGGTGTCAGATCCCCTAGAACTTGAGCCACCATGTTTGTGAGCCACCATATGGATGCTGAAAATCAAACCTAGGTCTTTCAGAAGAGTAGCCAGCCAGTGTTCTTTAACTTAATGTGTGGGCTTGTTTAACAGTGTTGATAGCTTCTTCCTAAAGTGGCTTTTCCTCAGTGGCTCCCTGCTTGGTCCCTAGTCTCCCCACATCCACCCTTATCTTACCCAAGGATGGGCTCCAAAGATATATTAGGTGAAAAAGACACATGAGTGAGAAAGTTCTATGCCACCCAGACCTTGTAAACAGCATCAATCTAGAGACACGGCAGACACAAGTCTTAAACTGTCACAGTTCTACCTGCTTCACCCAGAAGACCTGGTAGATGGCAGCAGAGGTGAAGGGGCAGAGTCAAGGAAAGAGCCAGGGAGGGAGGAGTAAAGCCATGCTACAGTGGCTGTCTTGGGTTTTTACGGGAGGTCATAGGGCTGATCGATTTTTTTTTTTTTTTTTTTTTTTTTTTTTTACTGTTTCCCAGCATTTCAGAGTGTGGTGAGAAAATATGAACACTGCCTGGCCAGGAACCTGAACCATGGCCTCCAAGTGAGTCTGCTAATGAAAGGCAAGCTCGGGAGCCGTGGCCCTCAGCTCCCTGTTCACAGTGAAAGCCCTGGCAGCTCTGTGCCTCCTCACCTGGATCCTCATGGAGAGATGGCTAGCTTTGGGGAAGGCAGGTCGTAGGGCTTCTCCCTCCTAGAGGACTCAGCAGAGTACCTCTGTCCCACACTGAGCTCTTAGCTATGCTGCAGACTCACAAAGCACTTCCACAGGTGACACCTCCACAGGTGACATCTCAGGCTCAGGGTGGGGCTGATGACAGAGCTCGTGTCCAGACAAAGGGCAAGCTGGCTTTGCCCTCACACACACACACACACACACACACACACACACACACACACAGGGAGGCCATTCCTTATTTTTCAAAAAGATCATGAGTTCTTGGGCTGTTGCTCAGCAGTGCTAGCCTGGCATTCACAAAACCCTGCCTTAGGTCTCCAGCACCACTTAAGCCTGTCATGGTGGGGCATGCCTATAATCTTGAAACTCAGGGTAGAGATGGGAGGATCCGAAGTTCAAGGTCACCCTGGGCTATATAACAAGTTATAGGCTACCCTGAGGAGACCCTGTTTCCAAAAAAAGGGGCAGGGAGGAAAAACATTGAATTGTGACTTCCACATTTAAAACTTCAAGCAGTGGGTACTTTACATGAAAATCCAGATATCCACCTTCTTTTTAAGAATTGGAAAGTGTACACCCCCAGGAGGGGAGCTGTGTTCTTAGACTGCAGGTCCCAGCTCTGATAGCTCCCAGAGCCCAGGCTGGCACCCCATGTTTTCCTGAGGGGCAGAAGAGCTTCTTGGCCTCCAGGTCTCTGTGGGGTCCGGAAAGCCCTTGGTTCTTCTGCTCTCCTTCACTCGCTTTGTCAGCCACCTTGCAGCGTGTGTGATGTCTGCTTGTGGAAACCACGAAAAATCTGGGAAGAAGCAGGGAAGCCCCTCTCTGGCAAAGCTCTGAACCAGCCAAAGCACTTCCCTTTTCACCTCTTGTAGAAAGCAGAGTGCCACCGCTTAGAAAAGAAAGTTTGACAAAGTCCACTGTGTGCTGTGACGAGTGCTAAGTGTTCTGCTGCTGCTTTCAGTCTGTGCCTGGGGAGGGGTTCTAGGGATGCAGGCCTCTCAGTGAACGGTGGGTCCCAAGAACTTCACCATGCTGTGGTTTTCCCCCAAGCCAGAACTCCGGGAAGCTCCAGTTAAATGCTGACATCAGCATGCTGTGACAGAGTCTACCTCCTGTCACTTTCACTTGGCAAGCAACATGATGTTGGCCTACTACCAGCTGGTTTTGTTGTAGCACTTTAGGGCTTGTCTCTCTGCTGGTGGGCTTTGGTTTTCAAAGGGAAATAATACAGACCCATCTGGCCCCAGTGATCCACAAGGCATAGCCCTATGTTACACAGAGTAAGGGATCCCTGGAGTGATGCCTGGCCTAAGCAGGTCCCTGTGGAATCCCCTGTACAGAGTCAAGTCAGTTCCACAACTCCAAAAGGGCAAATGTGTGTTAACCTGGAACAGTGACATTTTAGTCTGGGCAGGTCACAGAGACCAGTGGCTCTGCTTTCTGAAGATTAGAAACCTTCAGCTCACCCACTCCCAACCCCCAGTGTCCCTATCTGTACACTGTGCAGTCTCTCATGGCCCTCATTTCAAGGTCTTAGCCCAATTTTATAATCTCCAAGTTCTGGTGTTAACTCACAGAGAAGCTCATTCTCTCCATTGGATTCTACCAAAGACTCCCCTCCACCATGGAAGGAAGAGAACATTTCCTGAGGATTTTAGTGCCAAGGCAGGGTCACATGCCCCTCCCGTTTTCCACCATCCCACCACATCCAGATCCCTATACCCCACCACTATTACCAGCCCCATAGGCTCAGGACAGTTTCCTCCCTTCCAGAAGGTCATCAGTGTGACCAGGATTAACAAGGCATTCCCCACAACAATGTCAGATAAGATTAGCTTCAACTACATAGGAAGTGCTGAAGAGAGGTTTATGTTGCCATCAGGTAAAAGCATCGTGGATATGGGTAAGTGAAGGCTGCATGAGGCATCAGGGACACAAGCTCCTACATGCTCAGTGCTCTTCCTTCCCTCATATACAGTCCCCTCATAGTCCAGGATGACTGCTGGATTTCTGGCTATCACATTCGTGTTCCAGGAAGCAGAATAGAGGATGTACCCTCTTTCCTGTTGAAGAGACTTCTTGGAAATCCCACATGCCACTTTGATGTCTGTAGCATGGCCACAGCTCAGTCACATGGCCATGCCTAGTGGCCAGGTTCTGTAACTACAGGTGAAGGGAGAAAAGGAATAATAGGAAGTAATTAGCTATATCAGAAACATATCAAAAACCTCCTGGGCACAGAAGATATCATAGCAGGTGCTAGCTGCTAAAGTGATGAAAGTTGTTACACAAAATACTAGGCATCTTTGCAGTCAAGCTTCTCATGCACTGCCCGAATAGGACAAATGGTGTGGCGTGTAGAAAGAGAACTTTTTCCCTGGCAGTCAACACTTAAGCTATGAAGAGCCAGGAAGGAACCTGTGCAGACAGCAAGGAGGCAAGAGGGAGTTGCAGTTTGCAGGAATGGCACAGCAAATGCAGAGGACTGCAGGCCAGCCCGGGCTGTTGGAGGAGAGGCTCCATTTCCCCCCAGTTGGTCTGTGGTTCTGAGTGTCTCTGTGGATTAGGACTCCCTGTAGATTTGTCTAGGAATCTAAGAATGGAAACAGGAATGAAATTGAACTGTCACAGCACAGGTCAGAAAGGAGAGGGCAGCTCTGTCACCTCACTCTCCTTCCAGCTGTGACAGGACAAGGCCCTGCAATACCTGCTCTTTGTGTTTTATAAGGCAGACATTGTGTGTGGAATCTCTCAGTGTTATTGTACTAGCATAACACAAATGAGATATAAGCTAGCTAATGCCCTGTAGACCACCATCACTAGCTCAGCTTCTGAAATCTCATGAACCTAGTTATTAAAAGTGAGAGCTAAGAGTAGGAAACAGAAGAAGGTACTCATTCCGGGTCTCAAAGCCAAAGTAGGCAGAGCTTGGACTTGAACCTGGGATTCTGATTCCATGCCCAGTATTCACTCTGTTGTTGGTCCTAAAATAGAAGGCTGACCTTTTGGTGGTAATTTTGTTCTTGACAAATGCCAGAGAGCTGTTCATTAGTTCACATTCCCAGAATCATGGCAGAATGGAGCAGAGGAAGACAGGAAGGCTCCAGGTGCCCCATGCATCTCAGGGATTCTGCAAAGCAAGGGGATGTCTTGCTCTTGGCATGGGTCCATCTGCCTGGTCTCAGCTCTGTGAAAGATTGTCCAGGTCCCAAAAACTCACAAGGAGGGAACCTGGGAGACCAGAGTGGTTCATAGTGGATGGTACTGCTAGGCCCGAGTGCGCCCAGCTTCCAGGTAACTTATTTCTTCTCTACCCTCTTCTTTCTTGATTTGAAATAATATTCATAGGGCTGGAGATACACAGTGCTTGTCTAGCATGCTCAGAACCTTGGGTTTAATCGCAGCACTACATAAACTGGACATGGTGTCACAGGCTTATAATCTCGGGGAAGTAGAGGAGGGAGGATCAGAAGTATTTTCAGTAAGATCCAGGCCAGTGTAAGATACATGAGACCCTGTCTAGAAACAATAGTACTTAATAGTAAGGAGTGAAGCTTAGAAAGTTCAGACAAGACAGTGACACCGAACTCTCAACCCATCCATTCCTCCCACAGCCTCAGCCCCTATGGCTGTTTTCTCTGGACAGAGATAAGGAAACCCTGGATTTTTCTCAGTAGGAGTGTGTGGACGTACTTTTACTAACCTTTCCTTACTTGCCACTTCTTGAGTGCTTCTCTAGGCACTTAATCTTGCTCTCTGCCAGCATTTTTGCCAACAGTGTAGGCTTTCATCATTTTGCTATGTCAGAATGCATTGGCTTTACTCCAGCACTGAACACATCCATGTCTTAACCATTCCCATATTATACCTTTCATCAGCATGTGGATCCCCCCTCACACACACTCCTGCTGCTGCCCCCACCAGTGATGCCAGTTCCTACACACTGGGACTGGGTCCAAACCAGAAGTCCCCACAGCCTTTGGTACACATCTGAGAGCTGTTCTTGAGACAGGCACAGGATGAGCCAAGCTTGTCATCAGTAGAGATGACCCCAACGAGCTTGTGTGCCTGTTAACCATCTCATGATCCCTGGCTTGTCGATGTGTTTGCAAGGACTTGGCAGGCCCAGAAGCCTTCTGGCATCTCTGCTGTAGCTAGCTCATCCAGATCTTGCTGGGATTAAGCAAGAATTCTGAGATCCAGTCCTCAGCCATAGCATTCATCCGAAATTGTCTCCAATGTCCACACAACCCACCCCCAAGTATGGCAAGTTGATATGGAAGAGAGCCCCTTGAAGCTGCAGCATGTGGGGAATCTGCAGAGGAAGGAGGAGGGATTTGAGAAGCAGCAGGAGAGAGAAGTGTAAGCCCAGCACCTCCACTCAATAAATCCTGCAAACTATGACAGATGATTGGGTACAGTAGCCTGATGGCCTGAGGTTGGTACCCATGACATCTCCTTCCCTATAAGCCTGCTGTGGCACACACATGCCCACACATAAACACATACATACACCATAAGTAAATAAATAGGAAATTATTTTTTAGGCAAGACCACAGGCTGGAGATGTCCTTTTTCTGTTCAACTCTATTTACATGTAAATTTTATTACCAGTCTAAGATTTGCTGCTGACCCCCAACTGAAAAAACTTTCTTCTGTCTTCTTTTCAAAAGACCCAGGGCACTCTGCATGCTAGGCAAGTGTTCAATCACTAAGCTCTGCCCTACCCAGGGAAGAACGTTAAAACCCTGGTTTATCTCCTCATGAATCTCACCCCAGATAAGTCACAGTGACAGAAGACCTGTGTCTTTAGAGACCCCCCCAGGGTCCCAGCTTTGTCACTTATCTATTCAGGAGCACACGAGGCTCAGTCCCAACCCTGTTCGAACACTCAGATTGTTTGTATGTATGATAAATTGGCAGCTTGGGAAAAGCCACTGACACTTTGATTTGTTACAGGGTAATTGATTTGCGAGGCAAGTAAACAGCTTATAAACTCAGGGGTTTACCACTGTAGGTGATTAAGAAGTAAGCAGCTATAAAATTCACTGTGCGAAGCTGTGGCTGATTGTCCCTGTGGAATTCTCCTGAGCAGTGTTGGGATCTGCCAGTTGTTTGCAGGGTTTTCTCTGCTGGCTTCTCCTGCCACCTTCAGTCAATCTACCAGTGTGGCTTCATGGGGTCTGGAGCCCAGGGGCACTACTGTTATCTGTAACAACCATCTGAGGTGGACAGTAAAGAAAGGCAGGACTCACTGCCTACCAGAAAAGAGCTCCTGAGTGAAACTGCCCATCACACTCAGACATATGCTACCCACCAGGCCCCGGCCACCTGCCGTTGCAATGACGAATGTCACCTGTCCCTAGAACCTGGCCCAGAGTATCAGTTGAGAACAGTAGTTCTTCATGAACATTAGTACAAAAAGCTGCTCCCAGTGAGTCTACAGAGAAGGGGTGTATACAGCAGGGTCCTGTCTACAGATGAAGAAAAGGAAGTGAGGAGGTTCAGGGCCTTGCCTGAACCTCACCCCATCCCCCACTGACCAGTAAGCTTCTACAGGGGCCAGCATCAGCTCTACCCTTTGTACTGCATGAGGCCAGACGCACTGCCCCCATAGAAGTATTTTTGCTTTTCAGTCCACATGGTCTCCGTGACAATGACTCTACTCTATGTAGCCAGGCCGCATTTAAACCAAGTTCCCAAAGTTTGCCCCCCCACCCCCAGACTTTACTTGATGAGTTAGTTACTTCTCTTGTTGCTGTAGCAAACAGCTTAAGGAAGGAAGATTTGGGCTCCTGGTTTAAGGGGCTACAGCCCATTATGGTGGGTCAGGCCTGGTGACCATAGCACGTGGTGGCTGGTCACATTGCATCCCCAGTCAGGAAGCTGAGAGATGAATGCTGGGCTCCTCTTGGTAGCTCCTTTCCATTCAGTCTGGGCCCCAGCCCATGAGACGGTGCTGCCATGTTCAGAGTGGGTCTTCCTCCTCTGTTAACCTTTTTGGGGACACTCTCACAGATAGGCCCTGAGGTGTTTCCATGGCAATTCCAAACCTAGTCAGATTTGCTGTCACGCTTATCAAAAAAGCAGTGACCAGCACCTGTGTTGTATAGAAGTAAGGTGAATGAGCCAGGCTGTGCTGGCACACACCTTTAATCCCAGCATTCGGGAGATCTCTGTGAGTTCAAGGCCAGCCTGGCCTTACCTTCTTGTAGTTCTGACTAAGGGAGTAGATGAACGTGATTGGCGGAGCCAGCTCCAGGGGCTGCAGCAGAGACCATGTGTCTGCATGAGTGCAAGGGCACTTAGTATTTGTCCCGTGGGGGTTTTCATGTCTGTAGAGAGTAGGGTCAGCTGTTGTACCCTTTGGGAGGGCAGAAGGGAAGAGCCCAAAAGCTCCAGTGTTAGTGTGTGTGTTTGGCACAAGGCAGGAGTCTGGCCTCTGGGCTGGCCTGCAAGACTGAATTCTGACATGAAGAGGTACTTTTGGGGTTGGGTTTGTTGTTAGTGGTTTCTTTTTTGAGACAGGATCTTACTATAGACCAACCTGGCCTCAAATTCAGAGATCTCCCTGCCTTTGCCTCATGTTGAGTGTCAGGATTAAAGGTGTTTTCATCACACCCAACATAAAGAACACTTTTCTTTAAAAAAAAAATTGCCAGGTGGCGGTGGTAGCACATACATTTAATTCCAGCACTTGGGAGGGAAAGGCAGGCAGATCTCAGTTTGAGGACAGCCAGGGCTACACAAAGAAACCCTGTCTCAAAAAAAATAATAATGATAGTAATTAATAATAACCAAAAGATTTATTTTATTTTATGCACCTGGGTGTTTTACCTGTATGAATGTATGTGCACCATGTGCATGTCTGGTACCCACAGAGGCCAGAAGAGGGCATCAGATCCCCTAAAACTGGAGTGGCAGGTTGGATTCTGAGCTGTCATGTGGGTCCTCTGCAAGAGCACCCAGCGTTCATAACTGCTGAGTCATCAGTCACTAAAGAGCACTTTTAATGGGCATTTGCCATGCACACTGCCCGTGCTGAGGCCATTACAGTGAACAACCAGAAAGGACTGAAAGGCCACAGCAGCCACTTACCTGCTCCTGAGAAGCAGGTTTCACCATCCAGAGCTAAGTGTCCCAAGGACTGGGAGCTAGGCCCCTCCAGATGTTGTGTGGCCACAAACCACAGAGCCCTCTTTACGCCTGACTCTGCCCTGCCAGGATGGCTTCTGGTCAGGGGACGACAGTCAGGTCTCTCCACTCTCCTGGTAACTTCCCAGCTTGCCTTCCCTTTGGCAAAGTGAGGCCTAAAACTCAGCCATGAAGGTGCTGGTCTCTCTGTATTACCTTTAACAGGGGCACTGAAGCCCCAAAGCATGGCCAGCCATTGCTATGGCTGCAACAGACACCACAACCCTGCCTTGGCCTGGTCAATGACAGCTGTTTTTGAAAGCTGTGTCACACATTCCCAGATTAGCCCCCGACCAGAGAACAGCTCATTCTGGAAAATATGCCAAGACTTACAGGGAGACAAGCCCAGTACAGTTATCTTGACATGGAGACCCCCATGCTGCCTCTGAGGCAAAAGCTGGCCTCATAGTGTTTCCAGTCCATCATGGGGTGACACTCCTTCTGCAAAACCTGCCAATATTGTTTGTAATTAATCATGTTTCGCACTGTTGTCTTTCAGGCTTTGCTGTGGCCCAATGCATAAACCAGCATAGTTCTCCATCCCTGTCGTCACCATCACCACCATCTGCCAGTGGGAGCCCCGGCGGCAGTGGGAGCATCAGCCACTATGACTCAGGGGGCTCTTCCTCCACACCCTCGGCAGCCCAGAGCCCAGCAGGTATTGGCTATGAGACATGGGAGGCTTTGGGAGGGTCTTTGGGGACTGTGGCCCCTCACCCCTGCTATGACCTCTGGCCCACAGCTCCTCCTCATGGTATCTGGAAGACACTGCCACTCAAGAGTGTTCTTTATGGTTGAGCAAGATGGTATCACCCACCACCTGGTCTAGTGCCTGTTAGCTGCTCTGCTCTGTAGAGCTTTCATAACCACAGAGGGGTAGGGGATGGCATCAGCTAGGCCTAACCTAAGTGGCATGTCACCATTTCTGTGTATGTCACCAGGAAGGGGGTCTTTTAGGGATGACTGTTTGAACTCTGCAGAGGGGAAGAATCACATCCCCGCAAATTGTGCCCCAACATACAAGCTTCCTCTTTCCGTGTTTGGTGTCGGGTATTGTCTAGATGTCACACCAGAGGCATGCCTGGTCACTCTAAGAGTGTTCATCAGGGCAGAGCAGGGTTGCATCTTGCTGTCCTTTAATGTATACTGATTCAAAGGCCATAAAGAAAGAATCCATAAAGTAGAGTCACACAGATGCCTCCACCCCCACCTGCCTCATCCTGGACTGTTGTTTTTATAAGTAGCTTGCACACATACAACTGTTCTGCATCAGGGCCCAAGGGACAGATATCAGGCTTGGTTCTTGATTAGCACAGCCCCAAATGCAGCCAAAAAGAGCAGGGCTAAGCCCAGTATCCTCAGCCAGCGCAGGGTTTCTGGCTCAGCAGCATTACCCCATGATCTACAAGGGACCCCTGTCTCTAGTCTGTACCCCTCCATGCCCTTCTCTGTGCCTCCAAGGTCTGAGTAGAGCCCTCCCCAGCATACTTCACGGGCCACCCACCCCTCCTTTTGTTTAGTTGTGAAGTGAGGACTTGTGAGAAGAGCCATGTCGAGCGAGGAACATGGTGGCATCTCACACACACCCTTAGGGCTGATACCCAGTGTCTTCCTGGGTATCATACTTCCCTCCCCAATGCTTTCAGTTTTATCTTCCCAGCAGAGGTCTAAGTCACCCTTGTGTCCATGCCTGTGGCTCAGGGGATCCTAGGCTAGGGTGAAGAACCTTCTGGACTCAGTTGGAGGTTAGCTACAGATCCAAGCAGTTACCATGCTAATCCCAGGCTTCCAGCTCCTGGGGCCCCTACCTTGCTCTAGGACAGGAATGCAGGGTTGTTTGCCCATATGCTGCATGTATACACTGGTACCATGCACATTTCTGTATCTACATACAAACCCAGACTTCTGTCTGCCAGCACTCTTAAAGTGCAAGGTCGTTTCCTCAGCCCTACACTATCCAATTCAACCCTACAGTGTGCACTGGTTATTTCTGCCTTGGCCACTGTCTGCCCCCTATCCCCACCCTCCCCTTCCCAGTGCCAACAACATGTCTTTAGATCTCACAAATCCAGGGGCCATTAGCCAGTCTGTCAGGTGGCCAGGCATTTCCAGTGAAAAGTGTCTCCTCCCTTTCACTGTATCCCAGCAGGCACACAGCCTCATTTTTTATGTGGCATGACAGTAAAAGCTCGAGTCTGGCTACCCATCCACTTCTGCCCACACCACAGCAGCTCAACCTCTTTCAGAAAGCTGACCTGACCAAGAGCTATGCTTCGGTCTGGGGGGAGGGGATCAAATGCTCTGAGATGCAGCTGTTGAGTCTAAGGAGAACCCACAGGAGCCTATGAGCATCTCCACCTCAGATGCCCCGAGATGCAGCTGTTGACTCTAAGGAGAACCCACAGGAGCCTATGAGCATCTCCACCTCAGATGCCCCGAGATGCAGCTGTTGAGTCTAAGGAGAACCCACAGGAGCCTATGAGCATCTCCACTTCAGATGCCCCGAGATGCAGCTGTTGAGTCTAAGGAGAACGCACAGGAGCCTATGAGCATCTCCACTTCAGGGCACCCCTTCCATCCAGAACCAAGTACTTGCTTTGCTCCTGAAGGTCTAGCCTAACCACATTGCTCTCTCTGTGCTTATGCCCTATCTGGGTGGGCTGGGGAAAAGCCAAGGACAGAGGAAGGGGTAGGGATCCTTCCACCAAGTGTCTGAGTTTGGCATTACCTCTATTTGAGGGTATTTGAGGGTCAGAGAAGATGCCCCTACATAGTGTAAATCTTCCCTGGCTACCATCGTCAGCTCAGGGCACTGCCTTAGGTGTCTAACTGGTAGTTGGAGGAAACTAAGGAGCCTCTCTCCACACCATTCACCTTCTGTTCCTGCTGCTCAGCCTGTACAGCTGTGGCCTTGCCAAGAGTCCATTTGTCCTCAGAGTAGTTTTGAGGATGTGGTGCTAACACAGAGCATTGCTTAACTTATATCTACTGAACCTCCCAGAGGCCAGGGAGCTTCTTAGAATAGGGAATAACTGCCAGGCCCCTCAAAGCCAGGATGGCAAACTCCAGAGATACCAATGCCCCACTGCAAAGTCAGGTATCAGGTCAGGAAAGTATATGATTGATGCTATCTAGCTAGTGAGAGACCAGTTTCCCATGTCTGCTCCATGGCGTTGAATATTCAAAAATATACAAGGGGCAGATCACAAAAATACAGCTAAGTGGGAAGGTTAAGGTCTAGGGCTGAGTAATCTCAGCTCTGGGTCCTAGTACTTTCTGTCATTTCAGAAGAACAGATTGAAAAATTCCTTATCACAGAGAAACGCTGAACTGAATGTCTGAAGTGATAGCATGCCTCTTTCCTTGACTTGACGACCATACATAAGATACATGTGTCAAACAGCACACCAGAGCCACAAGTAATAGACATGAATTAACCAGTCTGAAAGGGGTAAAGAGCTGGTGACAATTCATATTTTTCTGGCATTTCTCATGGCCTGGGAAGATTCCTCCCCAGCACATACATGGTCACCCCAGTGGAGGCCACGCATGGCATCCCAGTAGAAACCCACCTAAGGCTGGGTACCTTTCCTGGGTACACTACATAGACACTTCCTCCCTGAGACTTTCTTTCCCCACTCTTCTCCATTTGAAAATGTAACAACTCTGACAGATCATGTGACTTACCTACACCTGTCATTAGCAGGTGGAGAGTCCAAATGTGAACCCTATCTTTGTTGACTCCATAGCCATGCTCTGCCTTGCAAACCAGCCCAGCAGGGTATGGGACAAGGCCCCTGAGTCTTTCTCAGATACCTCCAGGGCTACCTCATGGACCTGGATCAGGGTTTGAACCCTGTCTGTAGCAACTATCTCACAGCTGTGCTCCATCATGCACTGTTGCCAGTGTGTGGGCCCAGCTCCAAAGCCACAGTCCTAAGCATGGATCCTGCAAGTGCATAGTCCTAGGTAGCAGATGGACTTGAAGGTTCCAATTAGAGGAATGCTGCTGGGGTCCCCAAAAGCACAGTAGACTCTAGGGAGCCACGGTTTATGATGTAGGTTCATCCCCACACTAGGGGTAAAACAGGTTGGTGTTCAGGACAGTAATCTGTGCATCGATCGGCTTTGTCCAGCTAGGTCAACCTCACATTTCCTGCCTGGGTTTGAAAGAGACTCAGGAATACCCCAGGATGGGCATTCTCAGCTTCCTGTGGGCACTCCAGCCTGTGTTTCCAGGCATCAGTGGTAGGGGCTGCCCATCCTGGTTTGGTGGCCTTGAGACTGCCCCAAGACAACTCTTTCACTGGCTTCTTTGCCTGGGTCTTCCTCGCTGTGCTCTTTTTCTAGGAAACAGGTTCCTTCTGTGTACAGACATTAGAGACACCAAAGTGGCAAGCCAGGGCTCTCACAAGTGAGCAGGAGCAGACAAGGCCCACCCATCAGGTGACCACAGGTGCATGTGTGCAGTTGGAACCCACAATGAGGGACCAGGCAAGGGCTCCACCAGCCGGCACAGACCAGCGGCAGAAGGCTCTTACCTTCCTAGAGATGAGACCCAAGAAAGGAATGCTGCAAGCCAGGAGCCCTAAGGAGCAGGCGTCTGAGTCTCACACAAGTCCAACTGGGCCCAGTACCTCTATCTTGGTGGAGACCAGTAGAGTCCTTTCCCCATCTCCCTAAAGCATCCCTGCAGACCCTGCCCCTCCAACTACAGAAGTGGCTTTAGACCCTGCAGACCCAGCACAAACTGGGGCCTCAGCCAAGAGAAAGGGTGTCTGCAGAGTCAAGTGGTGTGCTATGCCAACAGTGCCTTGCTGTGTCCCCTCCCTGCCATACAGAACTGCATATTTCAAGTGGCTTTTTACAAGGGCTTAAATTGGGTATCTAGAGATACCACAAACGGAGAGAGATCCCACACGGAGTCCCAGACTGCCTGAGGAACCTGTCAAAGACCGCAAGGAGGGGCTTTGTATTCCTGTCCACTTTTACCTATCAAAGCTGCACCCAAGGGGACAGCACCCAGTCACCACTTAGTCTGTTTGCCCAGTGCTCTTTCTTGGGTCTTTGTGTGTGTGTGTGTGTGTGTGTGTGTGTGTGTGTGTGTGTGTGTGTGTGTGTGTTTGAGGGGGAGGGGGCGAGGGTTGTTTTTGGTTTTGTTTTGAAATTAGTCTTGTGTTGCCCAGACTGTCCTTAAAGTCCTGGGGCCAAGTGACCTCTCCTTAGACTCCTCATGCTGACTGCAGGCCTCCACCATGGCACCAGGCTCCATTGAACTTCAAAAGAAGTGCTTTGGAGTGGCCAGCACTTCCGTGGAGAGCTGAACACCGTGTGCTTCTCTGTCATCACCAGGCACTACATGGCCCACACAACCAGCATGGCAAGCCGCAGCTTGACCCTGGTGAAGATATGGCTCAGCATGGGAAGGGGACAGTGGGCCCTGTCAGAACCAAGTGTGGGTCCAGGACCCTGTACATCATAGTGATGCATGCACACAGATGAGCATGCTTAAATGGCCATAAAGTCATCCTTGGTTATACACACTTACACTCTGTGGAATTCTGTTTCTGAGACAGGTCTTATCACATAGAGCATACTAGCCTTGAACTAATGCTCCTCCTACCTTAGCCTCCAGCATGCTGACATGACAGACAAGTGCTAATATACTGTCTTCTTTATGCAATCCTGATGAGATATTGCCCCTCGAATACTGGTTCCATATCCTCCACTGCACTCCTTAAACAGCCCCTTGCATTTCTGGCATCCACATGAGCCGAGTTTTACAGTGTCTGTGAGCTTCTGTGAGGAGGGAGACAGAACGTGTTTATTGGAAATGACGCCAGAGTGAAGGTCAGGCTGCCCTTGTGAATTGTCACCTTGTTAGCCTGTGTACTGCAGCCACCATTGGCCATCCCAGGAGCTGACAGGAAAAAGACAGGGCTTCTGAAGGTTCAGTTTTGAGAGCCTCCATGACCTGTGACCCTGGCTCCCTTCTTCCCTGCTCTGTGGCATTACTCCTAGCTCTGCTCTTGTACTTTGTCTCTGAGAATATGACCCAAACACACCATGAGCCATTCCTTGTGTTGCTGTTCCAGTTGTGAATTTCCCACTTAGTCACTGGGTGCCTGGTCTTCCCATTTCCTGTTGTGTGCCTTGTCCTTGGTTCCCAAGGTGGGGCTTTCCAGGCCAACACTCGCCCCCAGGCATCACTGTGAGTCTCTGGCATGTGTCAAGACACCTCCAGCATCCAGGGTTTATCCTCCCCAGGGCCAGAAACACTTAGTTCTCCCTGCTTTGACTCTGCTCCTCTGACCCTCTTCCTGCCGGCATTTCCTTCTGTATTTCCCATCTTTCTGCAGGTCCCAGATAAAACTGACAGGCAGTTTTGTCCTTTTGTCCCCTGATTTTTCTGACAAGACCAGAAGTGATCAGTGACCCAAGTCTTTGCAACAGGATTAAACCTTCTGTCTCTACCATATTTCACTGAATGAGCAAGGGTTCAGCCACATGCTTGCCTGGCATTTACTACAAAGTCTGAGTTCCAACCCAGGACCACACAAATCAGGCCTGGTGGTTCATGCCTATAGTGTACTCAGGAGGCAGAGGCAGAAGGATCAGAAGTTCCAAGGTTCTCCTTAGCTGCGTAGCAGAATCTAAGGCCAGCCCTGACTATATGAGACATTGCCTAATGAAAAGAAGAAAGGTGCATAAATGACCAATTTTTTGTCTTAAATCTCCTGACCTTGGCTCGTCTTGGGGGACAGATAGCATGGATGTGTCCTGTCTACATGGTGTGCTGGCAGTCTGGGTACCATCCAGCCACAGCCCTTCTCCCTTTGTTGTTGCTAATGCTCAGTGTCTGTCACTGCTGTGTCCTTTCTCCACCTCACCTTCACCGTTCCATTGTTACAGGCTTTCTATGATCTGTCGCTGTGTTTTCCCTCTAGTCAGGAGTGGCAGGAAAGGACGCCGGCGTGTGTTCAGCCTGTCGGAGGCCGACAGTCACGGTGGCCACTGGGTTTAGTGCTTCGACCAGCAGCTGCCACGGCAACTCACGCACAATCAAATCAGGCAGGTCTCCTTCAGGAGCCCCCACAGGGTCAGCATGAGCAGGGTGGGAGAGCTGGGCCTAGAGAGACACCATCCTAATCTCAGCTTCCCTGAAGTCTTTCCCTTTCTGTCCTCTGTCTAAGGTCTCACCCCCACCCTCTGCCCCCAGGTCAGTCCTTCCTTGGTGTCCCTAAAGTCCTATCCAGCACCAGACTGGTTGTAGCCTCTCCAGAGTCAGCGCTGAGCAAGAGGCCATGTGCCATGGTCCACACAGACACCCTGTGGTTGAGCTCACTATTACTAGAGGATTGAGAGCTTGTGAAAAGCAACCTAGAATATTCTTTCCCAGGCCTTGACCACAGCTCAGCAGCAAGTGCTGTTGCTATCCAGGCCCATGTTACCTACCTCCTTGATAGGCGCCATCTTTCCAATGCCCTGGTCACTTTAAACATCATTGCTGCTGCCATCCTGGGATGTTCCCCCACGCTTGTTGACATGTCCATGTGCTGACAGTGTCAGCAGGAGACCTTTCTTTTCAGTTCTCCAGCTGACCCTCTGAGCTTTGCATCAGCCTGCTACATGAAGCCCTTTTTTCCTTCCTTCCTTCCTTCCTTCTTTCCTTCCTTCCTTCCTTCCCTCCTTCCTTCCTTCCCATAGCACTTGCCTGCCTTGCCAGCCTATATACAGCCAGTCCACATCATTTCTGGAAGCCATCACCTACTTTACAAAGACCAGTGAGGCCCTGCTCTAAAGCTGTAGATCCCATGTGTGGGGGTTAGCCAAGATACTTCCTAGTGCACTGACAGGCAGACCCTGGAGCCCCTCAACCCTCCTGGGAACACAAGGGAGCGTAGCCACCTATCTTGCCATGGCTTCAGCCCCCCAGCCCACATCCAAACCCCTCCTCTCTAGTGCCCAGTTTGTAGCCTTCAGACCCAAAGGCCTCAGAGAAAAGAGATTCTCGTTTGCCACTTTGGTTACATAAACTCACCTGTTTTCAGGAAGGAGTTCCTGGTATAAACAGCAGTTGAAGGTGAGAGCAAGAGGACATTCTCTTTTTCTATTAAAATGACTAGGATTTTTAAAGGTGAAAAAAATAGCCCTTTTAACAGAGTTGTGGTCTTTGTGACATACTTAGTTGTTTTGCTTTTTTTGATGGCTTTGACAATGGTGCTTCTGCCTTCCTGATTATTCTTGTCAGCAAAAGCCCCATAGAGAACCAGGAAAGAGTAAGGGCCCAGGGAGGCAATGCTTCTGCTCCCCCCACACACACACTGCTTACCCCCCAACACCAACAGCAGGACAGTTTCATTTGCAGAGAGCATTTCCAAGCTGCCTAGCCGTGGACCCTCATGGAGGAGTTCCAAGGTAGGCTCACACACATTTGAAAACTTTCATAGAGGTCACTGAGTGCCATTTGGAGATGGCAGGTTCACACATGGTCAGAACAGGGACCTGAGCTGAAAGCCAGCCCCGCTTACAGGCGTTGAAAATGGAACAAGTTAGTGGAAAGCTGGAGAAAGCAACACTGATGGTGTGAACACAGCACTTCTGGGCTCAGCTCACACCTCTCCCTTTGCACCAGTTCTCACTGACACCCACAGCCCCTCTAGCAAGGATGGGCAGAGAGCCACGGGGAGTGACTTTCTCCAGACTTTGTCTCACTTGCTCTCTCCCTCTTTTTTTTTTTTTTTTTTTTTTTTTTCTTTTTTTTTTTTTTTTCTTTTTAAAGGAAGGGCAAGCTGGTGTAGTAGCTCAGTGGTAAAACTTGACTGGCATCATGCCTGAGGCCTAGCTTCTATCCCCAGCAGTACAAAAAACAAAAGTAAAGCCCTTGGGAAAAAACTGACTAGGCCCTTCTGAATCCCATCCTCCTGGAGTCTGGTGTGTCCTGGGAGAGTCGGTGTGCACTTTCCTCTGCTTTTCACCCCATTCTTCGTATCACCAGGTTTTATTTTGTTCTTCATTCTTCCTTTGGTTCTATGTTCCATTTGCTTTTCGTTTTATTTTGGCTTAAATAAGAAAACAAAAATAAATTCAGAATAGCATTGAACCAAAACAGCAGCCCATATGCCCCCTAAGTCTCTTCACATGGCTCCAAGGCTGAATCCCATACAAATATGAGTACGCAACCCAAGTGATTCTCCTAGCACTTCCTCTGAGGGTCTGAAAATGCCTGGCCTCTGCAGTCCTGTATGGCATTTCCCTTGAATGCCACACGTTCCTGGCTGACTCATCATTGAAAAGCAAGTGGCCATAGTCTATCTACAGTCTAATTGGGGGTTTATAAAGCACCAAAACCAACAACAACAACTAGCTATTGGACATCTGGTGAGATTATGACTCTCTTCATGGCCCTGGTGGGAAACTTATGACAGTCGTGGCCTTGCCAAGCCCATCCTCTTGATGGGTGCTAACTTGGTTCTTGCAGAAGGCAGAGGCAAACCACAGTACAAGATTTTTGAAACCAGAAAATTCTATCATTTGTTTAACTGTTGCACTGGGCTCCTTGGGAAATATCTCCAAATGTAGCCTCTGAAAATAGGCTGGGATTGTAGGTATACCCCAGCCTGTTTACTTTCCATTATGTGTTTATCATCTACCATCAGCCAATTAGTGCAAACTGACCCTGCACACAAAACCTGCCC
Organism: Cricetiscus sungorus; assembly: GCA_030556225.1. Lineage (NCBI taxonomy): Eukaryota > Metazoa > Chordata > Mammalia > Rodentia > Cricetidae > Cricetiscus > Cricetiscus sungorus. The sequence continues at coordinate 3,386,293 of JANBXA010000069.1, read as the reverse complement.
AGGCCAGGTTTCACTTTCAGTATCACCAGGTTGATTTCACACAAGGAAGGTCTGAGTTTTTCCCTGCTGACACAAATTGGGCACCAAGGGTCCTGGGACACTATCCCTAAGTACGATGAGACTTAACCAGTTTCTGGGTCCCCAAAAGGAATAGGTGGAAGCAAGCCATGCCCTAATTCCAGCAGTCTCCCCACAGGTTTTTCTGCCTTGATGCAGGACAGGAGTGGCGGGTGCCAGCTGACGACAGTGTCACCAGAGCTGAGAGTATCTCTGGTTTCCTTCGCAGATGCCCCCACGACTCCGGAACAGCCTCAGCCTCACCTTCTAGACCAGTCGGTGATCGTGAACGAAATGGATGTCAACTCCAAGCCCAGCAAGAACTTGGCCAGGAGCTCTGAGGTGGAGACCATGCATCTGTCCCCCAGCCTCCTCCCCGCCCAGCAGCCCACCATCTCCTTGCTCTATGAGGACACTGCTGACACTCTCAGCGTTGAGTCACTGACCCTTGTACCCCCAGTCGATCCCCACAGCCTCCGAGCCCTCACTGGCATCCCCCAGCCCTCCGCACTGGCTGCAGCAGGCACAGAGACCCCAGATGAGGATACTGTAAACCCAGAGCCTGAGAGCTCCACAGAGCACTGAGTAGACACCCAGGAATCTCCATCTGTGTGTGCAGTCCTCTGGTAGGGACCCCAGTGCAGTTTGTGACCGCAGGACACATTGGGAGCAGCCACAGTTCTCCATGGCCTTGGGAACTGTCCCTGACACCTGTCCCTGCAAGACAGCCATGTACCACTGGAATTTCTCATTTGCTGTGACCTCTTCCTGAGCAGGCTGGGATCCCAGAGGCAGCCTTCTGTACAGATGATGGCATTGGCCACCTCAGAGGGGTCCAGGGCCCTGCCTGTGATCTGACAGCCCCGGGTGGCACCCTCCCTCAGGTGACAGTGACAGCCCGAGTGGCACCCGCCTTCAGGCAGCTCTCTTGTCTTCACTCCCAGTGTACACAGGTGTGGACAGGGTTACTTTGGGTAGAATTCTGTAGAGAAGCACCTAGATAAACATCTCTTTTGGGCTATTTCTGATTTCGGCAAAAGGTGAAGAGATTTATTTAAAAAGAATATTTGGGGGGAGAGGCAAAAAAAAAAAGTTCTCAACCGTAAGGCTCGGTATCGTATTAGAAGTGTCAGCTCTTAAGGTTCCTCTTCTGGGGAACTTGTCCGTGTTTTTATTCTGAAGTTTGGGTGTCACTTCCTCTGTTCTCCTGGGTGATTCTTGTTTCCCTGTCCCCAATTCTACAAGTCTGTGGGATGGCAAAGTCTTTCCCTGAAACATTCAGATACTTCTGAACAAAAAGAATAAGCTGCGTCCTCTCAGGCCATGTGGAGTGAGAAGGCCAGCTTCACATGACCTGGGTGACACCACATAGGCACAGCTTCCAGCAGGCTTGCTACCTTCTCTCATAATTCAAGAAAGATCCCCTGGGACCCTGGAGGCCCTAGTCCAAGTGGCCATGACAGAAGTCTGGGTTTAAGGCACAGGAAGTCATCCCCAGATGTGACCAGCTCCCCAGTATGCATATAGTTGTCCAACCAGGGGCCAGCTGCAAGTTAGGTGACCCAAAAGGAGAATCTTCCCTCCCCTGCCCATTGCTGCCACTACCACACAGCTTGTTTCAGTATGAAAAGCCCATACTTGTAGGCATGTGTTAGCCGTTCCATCAGCTCCCAGCCTTCCTTTGCACTCAGCCAACCAGATCCCCACTCATGGCTCCATGACAAGGCCTTCTGTGGCTCTCCTGCCAGTGTGGCCTCACCCATGTCAGTATCCACCAAATGCTAACCACAAGGGTACCCCTGGGAGGCATATCACCATCTATCTGCCCATCACAAGTCCTTGCCACTTTGTTCTGCCCAGGAGGGAGTGGTGCCATGTGGACTTACCTCTGGTCTTTAGAAGAACTGTGCTGGGCATGCCCAGAGGCAGGAACTCCAAAGGCCAGGCAAGGAAATATGTGCCAGGAGCCTTAGCAGACCCCTGGAGAAGGAGAAAAGTGATGGACAGTGGAAAGACTCTCTGGGCCCCCACAGCCAACCCTGGGTATTTCTTAATCATTTGCAGGGAGGGGTAGAGTGAGGAGCAGGCACTCTGGGTTTTGAAATGACACTTGCGAGGGCAGCATAAATATTACAAAATACAGGTGACTCTCCACCCTGCAGTGTGGCCATGAGAGAAATGCCTGCAAGCACCTAACCCACCCATGCAGGTGGACCCTACCCTTCTGTGACTAGCCTTTTCTCTGCAATCAAGGAAGGGAAAAGGCCATGACTAAGGTGGTCAGCAAACCCTGAGAGGGCAGCTGCTATGTAATATTCACCAACAACAAGCCCTGCAGCTTGTAAGATTATTCCCCAAGGCTTCCTGCAACCAGGTGCCAGGGGTGCCTCCTGCTGAGCAGAAGTGAACTTCCCCTGAACAGAGCTCCCTGTTGAGGGGGGGGCTTCTGGAGGAAGCGGCTGGCCAGGGTACTTCTGCATCTAGGTCTTGGTGGCAATGGGCACAACCCAATCCTCAGGAGCACTCTACTAACTCGGCAACTGCTCTGTGTAGACCCAGCCAGAAAGAAGATCCCGGGTCTCCCACAGGCAGCAGTGGGAGATAGAACTGAAGGGAACCAGGTCCAGAAGGGCCCACAGCTTCTGTCCTGGAGGTCCCAGGGTCATCCTTCAAAACCACGAGTCCCATCTCCAAGGCCATGCACACCATGCCTGCCCTGGCCTCTCCCTTCCCCACTGTCCCGGGACAGACTAGCAGAGCTGTCCACAGAAGCCCACACTTCAGCTTTGACCACCACAGTAGAGGCAGCACTGTTCCTTCCTGTGTGGAGCTGGGGCAGGCAGGACACTTCTCACAGGTCAGACTGTAGTGGCGAGCTCCCAGGGTGGTGGAGGTGATGGGAGAAGCTTCCAGAGCACCCACCCAGATGCTTGCATTACCAGGGGCTGGACAGCTACATCCCTCCTAAGGATGGGTTTCTCTGCAGCCTCTGAAATGCACAATTGTCGATAAGGCACAGGTAAACCAGGTCTGGTCTTGAAGATGCAATAAATATACTTCACACAGTACCAATGGGGAGAAGGCTCAGTGCTTCCTCCCTCCCTCAGAGCTGAAGCTGAAGAACACTTGCAAAGTTGTGGCAAGGCTGGGAAGCTCTGGCCAGGGAAGTGCTTGCTTCTGCCAGCAGGACTTAGACTTTGTGGGGACTGAACCTGAGGGGTCATGAAAGCTAGACCTTCCTTGTAAACTGGAACTTGGCAATAAAAAGCAAAACCAATGGACCAGGAGTGTGACCTGCTGTTGCTCAGCACCGTGGCAGGAGGCTATGCCATGGGGAGGGTCATCAAACCCTTGATCTGTCACTAGCATCAGGCAGAGCATAAGGGGGATTGCTCACTGCCATCTCAACTCTGCTGAGGCACTCCTGGGGTGGGAGGAGCAGTCCTACCTGTGGGCCTCCCCACGAAGGGGACAGTCTTGCGTTTGCTCTCTTCCTCAGCTGTTCCAAGTCTGCTGCTTGCTGTGTGAGATGGGCCCTGCCTGTTGGGATAGAGACAGTAAGGGCTCCCCACATGGGATGGCCAGGTGACACCGGAGGTCACAATTCCTGCTCACCCCAACATGTACCAAGGTGAGCCCTGGAAATCTCTGGACCTAGACTCAGGGTTCTTCGTAGCTTCTGATGCCCCAGCGTGAACCTAGCTCAGAAATACCTGGGCCGGGAGGGTGTTGAGAGCAAAACCAAAAGAAGAAGCCAACCTCATACTGGTCCTTACAGGAGAAATGGGCCCAGCCCTGTGCTGGCAACCAGCATGGCCTCCTTCCCCCTCTGGCCTGTGGAAGTTCAGCCATGCACAGGAATGGGGGTGACCTCAGGATGGACAGCGGCAGGACAGCACTTGTCAGGGGACATAGCTATCTCCCTACCTATCCTGGGCTTCCAAGAGCCAGGCCCTCAGGGGTGGAGAGGTCTGGGTGACAGTGGGGGAGCTCTATCTCATTCTGTCCTCTATGTACAGATGAGGGGACAGGAGGTAGGCCTTGTGCAGTCATCCTGATCTGAGCCCTGCCTGGCAGAGGTGAGGTCCCCAGGCTGGGATAGGAAGGCAGACATGTAGCCGCACTTCACAGACATGGATACATGTTGGAATCATATGGAGTTCAAGTCCAGAACTAGAAGGACACACACACACACACACACACACACACCTTAGTCATCCAAATCCCTGCAATACCCCTCTGAGAGCCCTAGCACTGTCTGAGCTCAGAGGAAGTGCCCACTCAGAGAGGTCCTAGAGCCCACCTTACATGGGTGTGGCTGCCACGGGCTGCTTGCTGCCAGCAGCACCCACCCACCCTCACACCTTCCTTCACCCAACAGCAGCCCTACTTATGTGCATATCTTGGTGGCTTCAGGCTAGAGAAGGTACTTACTGTAAGTAAACTCAGAAGGCAGCTTCAAAGTAGGGAGAGCTAGATGGCTCCTAGCGGGCCAGCAGCAAACCTCGGGAATAATCCCCTCTCTACCTCTCCAGTATCACCTTGCCTGACATACATACATACAGAAAGAGAGAGAGACAGAGACAGAGACAGTTCTGGGCATTGAACTCAGCTCCTCACTCATGCTTACAAGGCAAGCACTTTACCAAGCACTTATTCCCCAGCTCCTCATAAATTGATTCTCTCTGGAGTCTGTTACAATAGGAAACTGACTGATCCCAACCAGGACTCCCCTGTGGCTGCTGCAGTGGCTGGGGGCCAGGCACTTTCCATTCTCCTGTTGTGTCCCCACCCCAAGGCTGGAGGTGTCTCCCTGCAGATCAGCTACTATCACTGTCTCCTTGGAGATCTGTCATAGTGTGTCCTTCCCATTGCAGGCAAGAGGGACAGGTAAGGGAGGGTGGCAGCATCCTGTCTGCTAGCCATCTGAGTCCCTCACTAGAGAGAAAGACTGAGTCCCAAGCAGCCAGAAAAGGAAAGCCCCTTCCACTTGTGTCTGCTTCTTCATGGCTCTTCCGGGTACTGGGAAAGAACCCTGAAGGCCTCAAAGAGGGTGGGTTTAGTATAACTACACACTTGGGGTTTCCCAGGACCTCACTCCAGGGTACATGATGCCCAGTGGGAAGCTTGCGTGCCTTGCTCTCCCCCAGGCAGGCCATGGTGCCCCAGCATCTTTCTGCTCATAGCTCTGACTCCTGGGCCCTGCCCCTCCTCTGTTGCTCCCACACCCACTCAGCTTCCCTCCTGATAGCAGTTGCACTCACCCAGACACATACCTGTGCACAAGACTCACCTTCTCAACCTTGTGTATTGAAGTTGGAGATCACACCTAGAGGACCCTGCTCTGCCTTGGTCCTAGGCCATGCTAACACACTCCTAGCAGGGTGGAAGTGACAGGAGGCCACAAATGCAAGCTCAAGCTCAGCACAGCTGGTACCTTCTGGAAGACAAGGGGGAGCTTATTCCATGCCTCTCCCCAGTTTCTCAATTCCTGCAAATTTCTCGGTGTCCGAATGGGTGAGTCATCAGGCTCTAGGTCCATGGTACATGGCTCTGGGTCTCCATGCCTTATAACCCTCTCCCTAACCTGAAGACAACAGTCATGGGCTAAGGACCCACCCTGATCCAGGATGACCTCATAAGATTCTCTGCTGACATCTGCAAAGACCCTAGTGCCAAGTAGTCATGACCACAGGTTCCAGAGATTAGGACACAGACCTAGACAGTCATGGTTCTTCAGGCCAACTTGTCAGGAATGCACACTACCACACAAGCTCATAGCAAACCCAGAGATCTCATTTTTTAAGAGTTCTGGTGGTGGGGTTTGGTTTTGGGTTCTGTTGGTGTTTAGTGATACATGGTGTTTGTATGTGAGTGTGTGTGTGTGTGTGTGTGTGGTGTTTGCAAGTAACATGTACATGCATGTGTATTGTGCAGATGGAGGCCAGAAGACAGCCTTAGGCATTGTTTCTCAATGCCTTATGATTATTATTGCTGTGATGAAATACTATGCCCAGAGCTATTCAGGGAGGAAAGCGTTTATTCAGCTTACACTTCCACATCATAGTCCATCATCAAAGGAAATCAGGACAGGAACTCAAGCAGGGCAGGAACCTAGAGGCAGGAGCTGATGCAGAGGCCATGGAGGGTGCTGCTTACTGGCTTGCTCCTCATGGCTTGCTCAGCCTGCTTTCTTATAGAACCCAGGACAACCAGCCCAGGGATGGCCCCACCCACAATGGGATGAACCCTCCTGCATCAATCACTAATTAAGAAAATGCCCTACAGGTCTGCCTACAGTCTGATCTTATAGAGGCATTCTCTCAGTTGAGGCTCTGTCCTCAGATGACTTCAGCTTGTGTCAAGTTGACATAAAACTAACCAGTACACTCAAGTACTGTCCACCTTGATTTTTTGCTAGAGTCTCTCACTGGCTAAGATGGCTGACCTGAAAGCCCAAGGCATCCTCCTCTCTCTGCTTTCACAGCACTGGGGTTACAAATGCACACCACCATGTCCAACTTCATTTGTTTTTTATTAAGGCACGGTTTCTCTGTGTAGCGTTGACTATTATAGAACTTGCTCTGTAGACCAGGCTGGCCTCTAACTCAGAGATCTGCTGGCATTAAAAGTGTGCACCACTACCAAGCTTTTTTTCTTTTTACTTGTTGCCTTAGTTAGGGTTTCTGTTGCTATCAAGAGACACCATGACCACAACAACTCTACATTATAAAGGAAAACATTTTATTGGGGCTGGCTTACAGTTCAGAGGTTTAGTCTATTGTCATCATTATCCTGGGACATGGTGACTTTAGGCAGAGATAGTGCTGGAGAAAGAGCTGAGAGTTCACAGGCAACCAGAAGTAAACTGTGTCACTGTGCAGCTTGAGCATCGTAGACCTCAAAACTCATCCCCACAGTGACACAGCCTCCAACAAGGCCACATCTCCTGACAGTGCCATTCCCTATGGGCCCTTTTAAACCCCCAGACTTGTTTTCTTAGGATAAACTCAGGTCCGTATGCTTGCAAGGCAAATGCTTTTACTTTACCGAGTGAGCCAACTGTGCCCCCAGCCTTTTTCTTTCCTTCTTTCTTTTTTTCTGAGAGAGAGAGAGAGAAAGAGACAGAGACAGAGAGACAGACAGAGACAGAAAGAGACAGAGACAGAGAGACAGAGAGAGACAGAGACAGAGAGAGACAGAGAGAGAGAGGGGGGGGGAAGAGAGAGAGAGAGAGAGAGAGAGAGAGAGAGAGAGAGAGAGAGAGAGAGAGAGAGAGAGGGAGAAAGAGAAGGTCCCACAATCTATCCCAGGCTGGTCTTGTACTCAAGATCCTCCTGCCTCCTGCTCCATGACAGGATTACAGCTTTGCCTCCTCCTCCCATCCCCACCTATTTAAAATTTAACTAAGTCCCATGCCTGCCCTTTTTGTGAAAGGGCCTCCACATGAGAGAGACTTGAGCCTCTCAGCTGGGATCAGCGGGTAGTGGAAGAAAAGAACCATGTCACAGTGGTTAGGTACAACCTTCTGAACTCACCAAGATAGGATAGATATAAAGTATTGCCAATTGTCATTGGACTAGACAGTGCTGATGTATTTACTGACTGTATATATTGAATATAGTTATTGTACTTATTATATATAGTTTTTCTTATATTAATTATAGCTTTTTTATTTTAGACAAAAAAAAGGGGGGGAATGCAGTTTGGATATCTTGTTTATACTCTTAGCAAATAAAGTTTGCCTGAAGATCAGAGGGCTAGAGCTAGCCACTAGTTAACCATAGAGTTCTGGAGGTCTGTACAGATAGGAAGTTATACGGCAGGAAGAGACAGGAGCTCAATCTCTTTTCAGCTGAGAAGTTGAGTGGGTAAGATGGCTGTGGCTTCATCTCTCAATCTCTAAGCATTTTCCCCTATATCTGACTCTGAGCTTTTATTATTAAGACCTCTTGGCACCCAAATTAAGGCAAGAATTTATGAAAAAGCCACTTGCTCCCACCAGAGTCACCACCCCACCTGGCTAGGTTTTCTTTTCTTTTTTCCCCAAACCTCTGAGCAAGGTTGGGATTTTCCTGCTGTGGCCTCTCTGAAACAGTCTCCAGCTGCCACCCTAACTCCAGAAGCACCTGGGCTCCAAGCACCACAGGACTTGCCTGACCTAGACCGGCTGGCTCTGCCTTCAGGCAGCTCCTGCCACACTTGCTTCTTCCACACAATCCCATGTTCGTTTTTTCAGACAGCCATGGCACACCCCATGGGTTGTGGGCTTTCCCTAGACCCCCTCTCCTCAGGCTGCCACTCCCAGCCCAGGGCTACACACTAGCAGCTGCACCCATCTCAGCCAGGAGGCATACTGCCTGTGTTCTCCAATCAGACGAGTGACAGCCTTAAGCTCCACCATCTTCCTCAGCAGATTTGGTGACAAATTTGGGAATTCCTAAAGGAAAGAATTATTTTTTTTTAATGGAGTATTTTTTCTCACATTAGAAATGGGAATCACTACTACAATGGAGGGAGTGTTAGGTCACTATGATAATACATTGGACAGTTTAAAATGGAACAATTAAATGAGAAGATAACTAATTTAGATGGGATTTATGTAATGTCAATTATAAACATCTGTTTTAACATTTTTGTTTTGTCACTGAAAAAAAGTTGGTTAATATGAGTACTAAGACACAAGTTTTAGAAAAACTTAATACAACAGATCATAGAGATATTTAAACACAGACAGGAATTTAATGGAGAACCAGTTTCAGCATTACATTATAAGGTTAGAGAGGAACAGCCTAAGGTTTTCAAACAACCAACTTTAATCTATCCAGTCACCTTACAGGAACTACCAAATAATAGATATCCCCAAGGCTATGTAAGAGTTAAATAGACTCCTGTGAAAATGTTAATTTAAAGAGATTCAAAGAAGTTATAATCTCTTCTGGCATGCATTTACCTTTTGTGAAACAAATGTTAAACTTGTCGTCAACTTGTAATAGAATTATCCCTCAAGACTGGAGAGACTTGGTTATAGTGGTCTTGGAGCCTGGGTCCTCAATTACAATAGAGGATCTGGTAGAAAGATGAGTCTAAGACCATTGAGCCACAAAGTACGGCTAGAGGTATGGAAATCTCCCAAGACTGACTTCTTGGAGATGGAGGTTATGGTGATGTACAAATACAATCTCTAGGTGATGACCATGCCCTAGATTTATGCCAAGCAGCAACTTTGAATGCTTGGGACAGAGTTGGAGAAGTAGGAAAGAAAACTGAGTCATTTACTAAAGTTATACAGGGCCCAAAGGAAGCCTTCTTGGATTTCTTACAAAGACTGACTTCACGGTAAATAGAATGCTACCAGATTCAGAAGTTAGACAAATAATAATTGAATCTCTGTCATTTGAAAATGCGAATTGGCCATGCAGAAGGGTAATTAGGTAGTTAAAGGCAAGATCAGCACCCTTGGAGGAATGGATCTGAAATACAATCTGTACTGAATCTCATGACCATGATGATGCATGGGTAGTAGAGGTGATTTCCAGAGCTTTGAAGAAAAATCAAAATGTCAAGTGTGATGGGGGATGTCCTTCTTTGTGCTATGAATATATGTTTCTCTTATTGGTTGATGAATAAAGCTGTTTCAGCCAATGGGCAGGTAGGATGTTGTAGACAGAAGTTTATGTCCCATCCTAACCCACAGCGGTTCAGTCTTAAATAAATACACAGAAGCTTATATTAATTATAAACTGTTGGCCGATGGCTCCGGCTTCTTATTAGCTAGCTCTCACTTAATTATGAACCCATTTCTATTAATCTATGTAGTCTTAGCTTACTGGAGAACACCCAGGTGTCTTACCTTCCTGGCAGCTACATGGCATCTCCTTGATGCTACCTACTACCTTTCTCTATCCCTGTTTGGATTTCCTGCCTGGCTAAATCCTATCTGTCCATTAGCCAAAACAGCTTTATTCATCAACCAATAAAAGAAACATATATTCACAGCATACAGAAGGACATCCCTCATCATCTCTTCTTTTCTGTCTAAATAAAAAGGAAGGCTTTAACTTTAGCACAGTAAAATTATATATAGCAAAACAATTCTCAAGCAAGAACTATAGTTAACAATATTTAGTCCATTAACATTTGGCAAACCTTAAAGAAAGTATTATATCATCTATCCTATCTTTGTGAATCTATAAAGTTTTATATGTAACATTATGACTAAGGAAAACCATAACCATAACTATGTGTCTTCAACTTCATCAAAGACACCAGAAGTATAAATATAAACTCTAGAATTGACAGAGACATCTCATGGCATGGACAGTCACCCAAAGTTCCTCTGTAACATAGGGACATTCCTCTTCAGCCTATAGGCCCAGAGTGTCTGGCAGACTTTTTGATGAAGCAAGAACCTTGAAGGACTATCTGTCCCTTGGCAAGTTCATCAGTCAATTTTCTTTGTAACCTGCTTGTCCAGTTTGGACAGTGTGCTGTCAAGCCATCCAGGCAAGAGCAATTTCTTCTCTAACTATCCCTGCCATGGTGAAGACAAACTCCATAACAAGATTTTTCAATGCACATCTTCTTCTCTGACCTAATTGGTGTTGCCAGGAACAATTGTGTCTCATTATCATGAAAGACCCTAATAAACCATTTTAAGTGCTATATTTTATAGATCTTTCTCTGTATACCTAGAAAACCTAATTATCATAATTATAACTTTGGCTATTATAGATGACTATAATCTGTATTTAATTATACATTACAGCTCATTTTAAGTGAGCTGTATAAACACAATACCTAAACAAGAGTAGATATATATATATATATATATCATATATATATATATACATATATATATCAAATTGCCCTTAAATTTGTATCAATAAACCAAAATCCATATCAATGCAAGTATTTATTTCTATTTCATATTTCCTTTTTTTTAAGAAAGAGATTGACTGTGATCATTAACCATTTATAACCAACCCCATTTAAATGAAAACAAACATTTTTAAACAATATTTGGGAATGTAATGTTCTCTCTAAACTGCTCCCTGCTTTTTGGAGCATTGTCAGTACCAAAGGGATCCTGAGAAAACTCAGGACCCTGACCAAATCCTGGCAATAGTAGTCTGCAAGGCTGCATCATCTCAGCTGTCTTGGATGGTTTAGGAGATATGGCTTGATCAAACCATATTAGTCTGGAAGGAATCCACAGATTTTCATCTCCTGTGGAAACAAAAGTAGAACCTCTTTTAAAGTAACATGTTCTTATACTTAAATTTTGAAGTCAAGTCATTTTTAAAATATATAGGTTGGATTAATCCATCAGCACTTATAATCAAATGTCTGTTAGCAGCTGTTCATGCTTCCCCAGCAATTAAACAATGTAAAGACAACATAATAACATACACTGTCCTGACTTTTTGTGTATATTTTATCTTTATGTGGCTTTTAAAAATTACTCTATATTCTCTGGTAAACCAAGACCATATAGAGATACATAGATTAATAGGAATGGGTTAATCATTAAGAGAGAGCTAGCCAATAAGAAGCCTGAGCCATTGACCAAACAGTTTATAATTAATATAAGCCTCTGTGTATTTATTTGGGACTAAATAGCTGTGGGACCTGGCAGAAACTTCCATCCATACAAGTGTTTCAATTATGGCAAACGAGGCCACTTAGAGAGGGATTGTAGGCAGGATGTTCATAGACACAGTGTTTTTTCTAAGCATAATTCAAACAGAATGTCCATCCCTTCTGGATTATTATTAGAAGGTGTGTCAAAGGCAGGCATTGGACATATGAATGTAGGTCAACAAGGGAAAGTCAAGGTAACCCTTTACCATGGGGAAACACTTTGAGGGGCTTCTTGTGGGCCCTGTGCCAAATTCAGTCAATCATTTCCCATAGCAGTGGAGGAAACTCATTCCCAGAGCAATTAAAGAACCTAATGCATATTATAAGAAACCATACTGCTCTGAATAATAGAAAAGCTATAGAAGAGAAAACAAAAAAATTCAGGAGAAGCCATAAAGCAAATACGTTGGCAAACTTCTATAAATGAACAAAGACCAAAATTTAAAATATGAATAAATGATGTTATCTTTGAAGGCCTTATAGAGGTGCAGATGTCACAATAATTGTACCAGAAACTTGGCATCCAAATTGGCCTCTTCAGGAGGTAAATGATCATCTTTTAGGGATTGGAATTTTATCTCAGATAAAACAGAGCATGAGGTGTGTCAAATGTATAGGGCCATAAGGACAGAGAAGAAAATTAAAGCCATATGTAGCTAACCTAGCAATAAGTGTGATAATCTAGTAATGGATGTGAATTGTTACAACAATGGAATACTCAGATTAACATTCCTCTAATCTCAGAAACAACCCATAATTTAACATATGTTTCTGGGAAAAATATTAGAAGGTATCATAAAGAATAGTCTCTGACCATTCAGATTGTATAAGAACAGGACACAACCACTGTTAATCTTTCAAAGGCACCAACAGCCCTACTTTTAAAAATGGTTGACAGACAAATCTATACGGGTTAAGCAATGGCCTTTAACAACAGAGAAACTGCAGGCTTTAGAAGAGCTGGTACAGGAGCAACGAAATGCTGAGCATTTTCAAGATCAACAAGCCCTTAGAATTATCCTGTGTTTGTTATTAAAAAGAAATATGGAAAATGGAGAATGGTAACATATCCAAGAGTTGTTAATAAGGTGATTCAGCCAATGGGCTCTCTACAGTGTAGAATTCCTTTGCCTTCTCTGTTACCTAAAGGATCCCCTCTCATGGTTATTGGTTTAAGAGATTGTTTCTTTACTGTACCGTTACAAAAAAAGACACAGAAAAATTTGCTTTCACTGTGCCTAGTTATAATAATTATCAGCCTATTAAGAGATTTCATTGGAAGGTTCTCCCACAAGAAATGTGCCAATAGTTTGTATGACAGCCATTAGAAATAATCTGTATGCCATTTCCTCAATCCATAGTTTACTATTATATGGACTATATTTTACTAGCTGACCCAAATGTAGATAATTTAGAAAGAATATTTGAAGAAGTAAAATGTTGCCTTATTTGGGGATTACAAATTGCTCCTGAAAAAAATACAAAGATACAATTTAGGATATAAAATAGGTTTACAGAAAATTAACCCCCCCCCAAAAAAAGGTACAAATTAGGAGAGACCAATTGCTGACTCTTAATGACATTCAAAGATTGCTAGGAGACATTTTCTATCTAAGGCACACCATTGGAACATAAAAATATTGAATTGAGTGATTTGTTCAAAACCTTAGACAGTGACAAGGTCTTAAATATTCCAAGAGAATTATGAGCTGAAGCTGAGAGAGAAGTGGAAAAGGCTTTGGTGGAAAAGGAAAATTGAGACTTTGTTAATTAGCAGAAATAGATCCTGCAGAACTTGTAGTACCTTTTTCTAATGATGAAATTGACAACTTATGAGCAGAAAGTGAACCTTGGCAAAGAGCTTGCAGTAATCTTTTGGGAGAGATTAACAACAAATATCCGAAAAGCAATAAAATTCAGTTTATAAAAAGAAATAACTGTATCCTTCCTCGCATTGTGCAGGAAACACCAAAATCTGGAACCCCTGCATTCTATACTGATGCAAATCAATTAGGAAAGGCAGTTATAAATCAGAAAATTTAAGTAAAGTAGTCCAAAGCCCGTATGATCCAGTCCAAAAGTCAGAATTACATGCTACTCTCATGGCATTAATGGATTTTACAGAATCTTTCAATGTAGTTACTGAATTACAATATCCAGAAAGAGTTGTTTTGCATATTGAAACTGCTGAATTTATACCAGGTGATACATAATTGACTGTTATTTAGTTACAAGACATATCAGAAATAGGAATCATTTTGTGTGTGTGTGTGTGTGTGTGTGTGTGTGTGTGTGTGCAATCCAATTCCACATAGGTCTATCAGGCCCTCAAGCACAATATAGTAATGAAATTGATCAATTATTGATAAAAATATGCTGGAGGCCTCAGAATTTCATAAAAACATCATGTTAATAGCAAAGATTTGAAAGAAGATTTTTATATCTTGCTAACAAGCCAAGGAAATTATAAGGAAATGTCCTACTTGTTCTTTATACAACCAAACTGCACTACCCACAAGAAGTAACCCAAAGGATACACAAAGTAATGAAATCTGGCAGATCAATGTGTTTCCTTTTGTAGAACTTGGAAAAATTAAAATAGGTACACCACACCATCGATTCAGGATTTCAATGGGCAATTGAATGCTTTGAATTCTGAAAAGGCTGATTCTGTAATCACACATGTGTTAGAAGTTACAGCCATCATGGAAATACCTGTATGAATTAAGACTGACAATGCTCCAGCAGTGTTTTGCTTATTACAATATAAAGCATATTACAGGTATACCACACTATCCTACAGGGCAGGCAGGTATAGAAAGATCAAATTAAACTCGAAAGGATATGCTAAATAAACAGGAGGGAGCAATAAAGACACCCAGAAATAGATTGCATAATGCTTTATTAACTTTGAATTTTCTGAATGCTAATGAGGAAGAAACAACAGCTGCCGAAAGACATTTTATAATAGAAAAATACTACGGAATTAAATCAGCCTGTATACTTTAAATTGTGCTGACCTCAGAATGGAAAGCAGGACATGTGTTACTTTGAGAAAGGGGGTTTGCTTTTGTTTCCACAGGAGAAGAAAAGCTATAGATACCATTAAAATGGATAAAGATTAGATTTGAACAACAGACAACCCTTGGTTAGAAGAGGTGATAGTTAAACAGCATGTCCATTCAATCTAAACTGACCTATAAAACTAACAAACGCTTTTCATTTGACCATATATAACTTGCCATAAGAGAACCTTCTCAAAATTAGGGTTGGAGAAGCATTTTGGGTTTGTCCTTTCAGGAAAATGAAGGCATCTAGCTAAGACCATTGGAGAAAGGAGACGTGAAGTAAAAGAACAAATCATCCAGAAAATATGTACCAAGGAAAAGATAAATTTGGCCTATCACATCTCCATATCACATCTCCAACATGACACAATTTCATAAATCTTCCCAAATGTTTGTTTCTGCTTTTCTCTACAGATACAAATAGCCTTTTTTGTAGTCCCAGTCCAATTAAGAATTAAATGTTGCTTTGGAGTTGGATTGCGGCTCCCTCCTTCTCTAAACCCAAGCATGTTTGTTAAAGTAAAATCCAAAATGTCTGTCTCATGTCAGAAGACACCTAATAAATATTGTCTCAAAATTTATAAGATTAATATACACATATATTTTAACTTTTGTCATGATATCAATGGTCACACAGAGCAATAATTAATTCTAGAGAAGGCCCCATCTGGCTTCCTGCACATGATTTCAGGTTTGAGTGTCTATCAGCTAACTAGGAATTAAGTTTTTTGTACATAACAAATACTGATCCTTTAACATTTTTGAGATCTTATGTATATGACATTTAAAATGTTTAGGTTTTCTATGGTGAACCATGACCATGTCTAACAATGACCTTTGAAGTCTCCAAAAGAATGATGGGCCTCACAGCATCGATTCCACCAGGACTAAGCTACAAAAACACCACCAACAAAAGATTGGCTTTGGAATAAAAACTGCTCAGGACAGTTTTGAGGTGATTAGCTGACATGACCCAGCCTCACAGACTACTCTAGCCAGGGCTTGAGACAAGACCTGCACTTTCCCATTACACAGAGACTGGACAACAAATGATACAGCTACCTCTCCCGGGACTTGATAATTAACTCAATTTTTTCTTTTCTAGATCCCCTAAAGGTGTTGTTGTCCCCAGAGAGCATGAAGTAAATTTAAGAATACAGCACCCACATACCCAAGAGGTGGGGTGGGTGGTTTTGGTCATTCAATTGGTAATGGATATTTGTCATTGTTTAGGGTGGTTGATTACAGGTCATTATGACCTTCAGGTCACGAAAAAGTGGAACAAATGAGATTAGATTCAGAGTTCTTGTTTTGAAAAGAAAAAAGGGGATATAGAAATAGGATTAAAAGGTAGATTATTGAATCTACTTTTAAACCAAAAAGTCAACTACTAGTTTTAAATATTTTCATTGGCTTGGAATTTTGTATATTGATACAAAGTTGAGATTATTTTTACTAGAACACACTCTACATATACTTCTAATCTTGTTCAAAGTATTGTACCTATACAACTCATTTAACAACGTGATGCAAATTTTTAGCCCTTGAAAGTTATGATTACCAACTATTTAGGTTAATAAGGAAATGCAGGATAGTAATTAATCAACTATTACAATCAAACTTGTAGTCATATTAGGTACATCTTCAAGGTTAGAGATACATTTTAGATAGACAGCCTCTTCAAACACTTCAAAGATCTGCATAATATGGCATTTAAGATGTTTTAATAAAAGGTTCTTTTTCTTTTTTATGACAATGAAACATGTCTACTTATAGCAGCACCAATCTACCTCAGAGAAGATGATGGGCGTTGAAGGAACTCCGCATGGAGTTTACCTACTTTGTGGCAAAAGTAAGCCACCAGGCAAGAAAGTGATCTTTTCTTGATTGCTGACAGTGTGCTGTCCAAATTGGACAAGCAGGACACAAAAGAGAGTGACTGCTAAAACTTGCCAAGACAAGGCAGGAGAGTCCTTCAAAAATCCTGCTTCAGAGAAAAGTCTGAAAAGTATGGATGCCTCAACATTGCAGAGGAACCCTGTCTAGGAAGTTAGCTGTTTCTGTCATTTCTCACATTTTTTTGGAAGTCACTTACTTGCACTTCCTACTTACTCAGTGACTATTATTTCCTTCTCAAGTCTCTGATGGAGTTGAAGACTTTATAATTATGTTATAGGTTTTTCTTGTAACCAGATTCAGAAAAGAAATTCACTAAAGAAAGGTAAAGTGTATAAGGCTGATATAAAAAGATAGTTTTGGCAATGCAAGTTAGAATAGAAAATGAATTAGACACAACCTCTTGAACTTAGAAGATAGGATAGATATGAAGTATTTTCTCTGAATTTGTCAAGTGTTATTGGACTAGACAGCATTGATGTGTTTATTACCTGTATTTAGTTATTGTTCTTATTGTATATAGTTTTTCTTATATTAGTTATAACTTTTTTATTTTAGACAAAAAAGGGAGAATGTAATTTGGATATCTTGTTTATACTCTAGCAAATAAAGCTTGCCCAAAGATCAGAGGGCAGAGCTAGCTTCTAGTTAACCATAGAGGCCTAGAGGTCTGTGCAGACAGATAAGAAGTGAGGTGGTTGGGAGGAGAGAGGAAGTTATATGGCAGGAGACAAAAGACAGGAGACAGGTATCTAGAAAGTCGAATAGATAAGATGGCTGTGATTTCTCTCCTTCATATCTCTGACACTCAGCATGTTCCCTATATCGGACTCTGGGCTTTTATTATTAAGATCTATTAGAACTCCTGTTACACAGTAGGACTCCACTAGACCCTTATCCATGTGGTCCAAAAAGTCAACTCGGGGCTGCCAGATGCAAGGTGGTGAGCTGGCACAGCTTCAAGGACACATGAGTTATGTCATCTCCCCTCTAACAGAGTCCCCCAATTCTGCCAGGCCATGGATGACCAAGTCTATTGATACAATTTCCCAGAACCTGATGTGAAGACGAATGGGCAAGGCCAGTCTTTGCTTGGGTCCTAAATCCCCAACCTGAGTTCTTGTTTGTCTTAATGCCCATGACCCAGCTTTTGGCCTCATGCACTTAGATTAGCACTGCTATCATCCAGGACTTCTCCAGCCCAGCCAGCAACTGCTGGAAGAATTTTCCAGGGTCTGTTTGCCAGGGAAGATACATTGGAAGGCTTTCCTTTTTCATCCTTAAAGATTCTATGTTCCCCAGGCCATGCCCAATCAAACGGCAGTACTTGTAAGGGAAAAGGACCAGCCAAAGAAACACACCCTGAGCAGAGCCAAAGAAACACAATTTGGCCCTGTAACCAGAACTAAAGAAATGCACCTCAACCCTGAAACCAGTGCCAAACAAACAAACTTTACCCTGGAATCAGAGCCAGTGAAAGAAATACACCCTGGCCCTAAAATTAGAGCCAAAAGGCTAAAATGGACCAGTGAAAGAAACACACTTTGGCCCCGAAACCAGAGCCAAATCTGACCCTAAACCTGTGCAGAAAACCAACCAACCCCTGAGCATGAGATCTAGTCAGTCTGAGTTCAGGGATTGAAATCTGACCAATCCCCACCCTAGAAATCTCCCTGGGAAAACTCCACCCCCTAAGAATCCCTATATAAACCCTGTGTCTGTCCAGTTTGTGGCTGCCTGGTTGTCCTCTGCCACCCTGATAGAGGCAGCCACTCTCCTGGAGTCTTCCCTCCAAAGAAATCTCTTGTACGAGGTTTGGGTGAGGCCTTCCTTTGCTGGGATAGAGTGGAGGAGAGAAGAGGTTTGGGTGAGGCCTTCCTTTGCTGGGATAGAGTGGAGGAGAGAAGTAGCAACTTTTCACCAGAGCCAGAGCAGAGCAGAGAGGAGCCGAGCAGGGCTGTAGCACTTTTGCTGGACAAGCCTTTCCCTGGAGCAGGGCTGGAAACTGCTGCACTTACTGTGACCTCCTGAGAGCCTGTCCATCTGAGCCCAAATGCTTACAGCACCGGCCGCAGAGACAGCCGTGCAGCCCTGTCCCATGCTGAAGACCTATGGCCCTAAGGAAGTGGGAGCAAAGGTCAGCTTCCTCAGCACAGGGTGGGTCTCTCCCTGGCAGGGCCTTGTTTGTGCATGTGACATGGGGGCAGGTCATTGCCCAGGCTAGCACCTTAACCTAGAGCCAGCTAGAAACATAGGATCTGAAGAGTCCCGGCCCAGGCTGCGATCCTAGCTACTCAGGAGGCTAAGTCAGGGAATCACTGATCCAAGGCCAGTCTAGGTAACTGAGCAAGACTCTATCACATAGAAAAATAAAATCAAGCTGGAAATGTAGCATGCCTTAGAGAAGGAATTTCTTCTGTCACCCAGGGTCACAGTCAGATGGACCCCGGGACCTTAATTAAAGTCTCTGAGAATACTCTGTGTGGTCCAGGCAGACTGGGTCATAGTCACCCTTCCTCATTCACCCCTGCGTGCCAGATGGATGGGAAAGCAGGGGTGGGGGCAGCAGTCCTGGTGTCCTTTAGGTGTGACTGGACTGGGTTATAAGCTGCCCAGATTTCTGCTGTAGCTTTATTTCAGAGTATACCAGTGGGAAGGCTCTAGAAGGGATAAACACTTGACTAGAGGACAGTGTGGGTGTTACCCAAGCCCTAAGACACAGAGAAGTAATCCCCAACCTCCTTCATCTGGGCCTTGAGTGCTCCCAGGCCTCAGGCCTTTTAGCTTGGACCTATGGTACATAGCAGCTCCTGGGCATCTGCCTTACTTGGCCTCTTGGCCTCCATATCCTGTACTCTGTCATATCTGGCTGTATATGTGCCAGCTTTTTGCCAGGGTGTACTTGTGGGGTATACAGGCAAAGAGAAAGCCCCACCTAGGAAGCCCAACCTGGCCACTCCCAGCCCTCACTGTGGCACCTGAGCCCTGGACCCTGGACTGGAAGACCCCAGCCCATGTCCACCCCAGTACCTTGGCACTGCCTTTCTTCCCCTCCATCCACCTGCCCGCCTCCTCCTCTGGTCACAGACCACTGTCACTTTCCAGAGGTTGTTCTGAGGCCTGGAGCCCTGTGGGGAGTCTCAGCTCTCCTCTGGCATATGTCATACCTCAAAGGATTTTTGTTTCCTGGAGTGTGTTTGCTGCATTCAAAGCCCCATTGTTGTCGACATAGGGTCCCAAAGGACAGAGTACAGTCAGTCTGGTTTATGGGGGAAATGGTCAGTCCCAGACAGCAGGAGTGGGGCCAGAAGAAAAAGGACACCTGGTCTCAGCCGTGCTAGAGATCTTCAGTGGAACCAGCGTTGAGCAGAATCCGGCTGTGGGAGGACTTGTAGATCTGAAGGTAAGCATCAGGTCCCAAGTCCTAGTCAGAGTTTGTCCCGGATAATGTCCTTGTTCATTCTAGCTGCCCCTGCCTAGGCTAAGTTGACCCCTGAATGATCATTTTGGATGGAGACCTGGGAACACAGCAGGCAGGGTTGGCATGGCCTGAGAACATGAAGGATATTTGAGGAGATACCCCAAGGTCCCAAACACATCTGCCACACATGTCAAAGCACAGGCTGAAAACTGGCAGCCCCCAGTCAGACACAGTGTCCCTGTTTGGGCTCTTCAGCTGGCTCAGGGCTTCCCCAGCATGAACGAAACCCTGAGTTTAATCACTAGTATACTGTGCACATGTAATCCCAGCACTCGGGAGGTAGAGGCAAAAGGAATGTGAGTTTAAGGCTAGCCTGGGCTGTGTAGCAAGAGTCTATAAAAAGTTCAACCTTGGATGTGACACAGTCATCACCTGTTTCAAGTTCCAGAACATGCTTCTCATCCAAAAAGAGGACCCTGACCCATGAACTACTTGCTCCCGGCTCACCCACCCTGACAGCCACCAGCCTTGCCGATCGGTCGGTTCTGAACATTGCATGTGAGTGACGTTCTTACACTGTGTGCTTATAGCACATGTCTGCCTCCCCCCCCCCCAGCACCATGCCTTTGAGGTTTATCTGTGCTGTGCATATATACATTAGTTCCTTTTCGTGGCTGAATACTATTCCATCCTGCCTTGTCCTGTCTATTTACCTGGCCGTCAGAGGGCCTTTGGCTTGTCCCTGATTTGACATCTAGGCTTCTCACGTTGGTTCAGTTCAGCAAGCATATAACAGAGAGCCACCTGGGAGCCAGCGTCCGCAGAGTTCCAGGGATGAAGTTACTGCACTAATGAAAGTCAGGGCCTACTCACAGACAAACAGGCAGACACACCGACCACTTCTGCCTACCTGTACCATCTGCAAGGACGTGGGTCCACTGAGGGAAGGCTGACCCCTTAATACACTCTAGGTTCCTCTACAACACAACACATATTTACACCGACTGCAGTCTGCACCATGTGCTCCTGGCTGGCTGGGCCGAGCTGAGCGGAGAAAACAGACAGGGGCAGAGTGAGACACAGGCCTGCACCCAGGGAAGATGTCACAGCAGCAATTAATCCAGTAGTTCAGGACAAATTCAGGCAGTAACATCACAGGTGGCAGGGCTGAGGCCCGGTGAGAGGAAGGCCAGGTCTTTGTAGGGCTTAGAGAAGATTCCAGTAAACTGTCTCTGTGTTACACATGCAGCAGTGGTCACCCGTCTTGGGCATAGTCAGCTTTTCCTCTTGACTCCCTCACTCCCCCCAGCCACTGAAAGATCATGCACCATGGTGTCAACTGGCAAAGATTTTCCTAGGAAAATTGAGTTTCCGTGTCAAGAGACAGCCCTAGTTGGCGCCTGGCCAACCTCCCTCCAGACTTTTCTTTGTGCAGTTTGACAACTGAATTACATCCTGGATGTCTGTTTATGTTCTTCTTGGACACAGAGCCCCCTGGTCTCAGCATGACTCTATTACTGGAAGCTTCCTTCCTAAAGAACATGACAAGTTCTAATGCGGTGGCATGTCCCTAGGGTGAGCTGCTGCTTGAGACTAGATGTTACTGTTGCTTTTGCTTTCTCATTCTAACTTATCCTGAACTTTTTTCAGTATTGTTGACAAAAACCTGGAGCGGTGAGCTTATGAAACAGATTTATCATGGCTGGGACTTTGGAAATCCAGCCCAGGGGGTGGCAGGCCCTCTCCTTTCTATCACACTGGGCAGGGAAAGGTTTCATGCTGGAAAATGAGAGAAATAGACTGAGGGCCCCATAGTCCGCCTCCAGAGCATGGCCGCATGAGGAAGGCCTGCCACTTCCTCTCACTTGTGCCACGGCCTAAGCACTTGTGGGACTTTGAAGACTCAAAGTGTAATTGTTATCCTGTCTAGCCTGCACCTCCATATGCTGTTCTCTGTGTGCATATGGAGTGTGCAATTCCCAAACAAGGATCATACATGGACAAACTGGACATTTCTACCAGCTTCTTGGCCCAAGTGCTGTGTGTGTAACATGTGTGCATATATATACATATACCTACAGGTACAAGCATGCATGTTCTTGTGTGTGCATGTGTGGAGGAAGAGAAAGGCCGACTGTAGCTGTCATTCCTCAGGCACCATCTTTTATTGAGATAGGGTTTCTCACTGGCCGGGACTCAAGTAGGCTAGGCTGGCAGGCCAGCAAGGCCCAGAGGAGACAGGGCTGTCCCCAGTGCTGGGATTACAAGTGTGCACCACAATGCATGCCTGGCTTTTTCTACACGGCATAGAATTCAGGCCTTCTTCCTTGCAGGGCAAGCATTTGTCCAGCTGAGAATCTCCTCAGCCTTTTCAATACTGTTCTTAGCCCCTCCCAGTTCTCAGCCAAACCCTGTCTTCTGTGTAGGCAGGCCTCCACAGTCTCTCCTCTCTGCCCTCCACATCCCACGGTCTCACGCCACCCCAGCTGTAGGTCTGGTGTCTAAGCCACAGAGAGCCCAGCTTCCTGGCTTCTCCATCCCCACCAGACAGAATGCTTTTTGTCCACTCCATGACTGTTTTATTTGCTCTGGGACAGGGTCTTGGCTATGCAGCCCTGACTGACCTGTAAATCCCCATGTAGACCAGGATGACCTCAAAGTCTCTGCCTGTCTCTGCTTTTGGGTGCTGGAGTCGAAGGTATGTGCCACCCCTCTCAGCTTTAGAAGTGCATTCTGTCAGGCAGAAGAATGACTGAGGCCCATACCAGAGAGCCTGAATGACTTAGCCACCACAGAGTTCCTGAGAAGCACAAACAATTCCTGCTAACTGGTGTTCCCTACCTGCCTACCAGGGAGTCTCCAGGCCCCGCCTTCAGCTGCTTCTCATGACTGGTGCCAGCACTACCCACAGTGGCACAGTGGCGGCACCAGCCCTGTCCTCAGCCACCTGCACTCCTTGGCATCACATGTGAGCGAGTCTGCAAGGCTGTTCCATGCTCCTGTCCCAGTGCGTGTCCTCCCAGACAGAGACCTGGACAATGGGGTGGGGTGGCAGGGGAGGCTCATGGAGCCTGGAGGCTCACCAACCCCGCACCATGGATTGCCAGCATATTCCTAGGAACTGCTGAGAGTTCCTTATCTCTTCTTGAAACTGCTTATCTGGCACACCTAATCCATGGCTTTTCCCATCAGTCCACCAGGGGCCACAGTCCTACAGAGCCACTGCTGCAGTGCCTTGGAGCACCATGCTCTCTGCCTTGGAGACATTTGTCACCAAGAGCAGGTGACTACATGCTGACCCCTCCCTGAGAGGCAAAGAGGAAAGGTCCGTATCTCCCATCTTGTGTGCTGACTGAGCACCCACTTTACAGCAAGCTCTATATGAGGAGCTGGGAAGGAAGCAAAAGTACACCAGTCCTGCAGCAAGCTAGGAATGCTGGCTGAGTGTGCAGGAGACAGTAATGCCCGGGGAAGGGGGCACGTAGGCCAAGGAGAGATGATGGGGCTACACTCTCAAATTGGGCAGCCAGGGAGAGGGTGCCAAAAAGGGACAGCTGAGCCGAGATCAAAGAAGGTGGAGGAAGGAGGCACCTGAATTTGGGGTTCAGAGTACCCCAGCAGAGCAAGGGACTTGGGGTGTGCCAGTGGTGCTGGAGGGAGGGCAGCATGAGGAAGAGGAACACTAGTGGTGGTGTGTTAAGACTGGGAGACCATGGAGGAACGTGGGTGTTCCCTGGAGGGCTGTGAGCAGGGGACGCTCATGCATAATGTGGGTATCCACAGGCACTCAGATGCATGCTTGCAAAGATAGGGCCAGGCAAGCCTAAGGCCAGGGGCTGGCTTGGAGGCCCTACTATTATAGTCTAAGCTCTTCTGTCTGGCGGGGCCCTGCACTGCATCAGCACACAGGGGAACTCAGACACATACAGGACACACAGATCTGGATTCAACTCTTGCCTCTGCCACCAACACTCTCAGTGGCTCAGAGCAAGTGACTTCACATCTTGGACCCTCTGCTCCTCCTAGAAAACAGTGTAGATTCCTTCCCAAAGTGGCTGTGAGCAGAATACAACTGCCAGCTCCATCCAGAGGAGAGTAGCAGATGGTTACACGGGGACCCTACTGTCCCTCAACTGCTGGCTGCCTTGGCTCTGACCACAGGAAATGGCCATGAATGTGCTGTCTGGGGCTGGGTACCACAGGCCACACTGTCCATAGGCCCCCCCCTTGATGGGGATAAGAATGGGACCAGGAAGCTGAGCCCACACCCTCCTTCCTTCCTTAGTCCACACACTCCTCATGGCTGTTACCTCTGTCTCCACCAGTGCCACCATCCCATCTGTTTGTTTTTGAGACAGTCTCTCTGTATAGCCCTGGCTGTCCTGGGACACAGGACAGACTGGCCCACAAAGGTCTGCCTGAGTGCTGAGATTAGAGGTGTTGATCACCACTCCCAGCCTTCACTGTCCTCATCTACATCCTCACTGTAAGTGTCACCCTGTCCATCAACATCATCCCTGTCTTCACAATCAGCATCTCCCTCATCTGGGAGGGTTAATCTTGTCTGGTCAATTGACAGTGAAGGGTGTGTCAGAGCCACTTACCTGACTGAGCAACGAAGACCACCTGAGTATGAGGGGTCATCTCCAGGCTAGAGTCCCTGCTTCTATAAGAAGGAAAGCAAGCTGAGCTCGGCACTCAACCTGCTCTGCTTCCTGGCTATGGATGTGAAGTGAGTGGCTGCCTCTCACCCCTGCCATGACTACATCCACGTTCATCACTGCCTTCCCCACAAATGGATTGCACCATCCAACTGATACAAAAAAGAAAAAAAAAAAAAACCTTCTTTAAGTTGTTTTCTCCGTTATTTTGTCATATCTCCGAGAAAGGTAACTAATGCCCTGTCATCGTCTTCACCTCCGTCGTTCCTGTAAGCTTTTCCACCGTCATCTTCAGAACCACTGTCAATGTTTCTGTCTCAACCTCACCCTGGTCAATGCTGGCCTCTATCAAGAGCTGCCCTCCTCAGCCCCGTGCTCTTCGGGTTGTTACAGTCCATCCCATTTACTGTACCACAGATGCCTGCCTGCGAGCAGCACGGTTGTCAGCCTTACCTCCTCTGTGCTCAGAGGGTTCCTGGGTGTCTCCGTTAGGGTTTCTATTGCTGTGAAGAGACGCCATGACCATGGCCACTCGTATAAAGGAAAACATTTCAGTGGGGTGTCTTACAGTTTCAGAGACTCAGTCCATTATCACCATGGTGGGGCATGGCAATATGCAGGCAGACATGGTGCTGGAGAGATAGCAGAGAGTTCTACTTCTTGTGCTGGCAATAGCAAACGCATGGCTTGAGCTTATATGAGACCTCAAAGCCTGTCTCTACAGTGACCTCACTTCTCCAACAAGACCAAAGCTTGCCCCAAAAAGACCGCACCTCTTAAGAGCGCCACGCTTTTTGCGGGCCGTTTTCTTTCATACCGCCCCACTGGCCGTGGGGTCTGGGCCTGACTCCCAGCAGATGGCCCATGCTCTGAACTCTAGAGGCAACCAACCCTGTAGCCCACCCAAGCCGGCCCCTTGCCCTGTCACCACAGGCAGGCAAGGAGGTGTTACTGCAGCTGCTGCAGCAAAAGTAGAATCAGGTTCTCCCCTGCTCTGCAGCCACAGAGGCCCCATGAGGGCAGTGGGATGGTTCTCAGAGCAAGGGACCTCCCCAAACCACCCTCCACCCTCCTGAAGTCACCTGGTTGCCAGCAGACCAGAGCTATCTTCAGCCACCAGGAACAAGAGTCAGAGAGCCACCTCTTGTGATCACCTCTCAGCTCTTCTATCCTGAGAAAGAAAATGTCCCTTACTGGGTGCTAAACACATGTAGTGATGTGTGCAAGCATCTGTCAATCTCCCCAAGAGTCTTGGGGCTTCCTGGGTAGCCTGAGGCTAAAACTCAATCCATTTATTTACTTACTATTTGTTTGTTTGTTTGTTTATTGAGCTGACTCAGTGTCTTATGTAAACAAGGAACTCACTGTATAGTCCAGCCTGGTCTCAAACTGATGGTAGAAAGCAGAAAGCCAAGCCTGAGAGCAGAAAGCCAAGGCTGGGAAGGGCTCTGAAAGCCCCAGCCCTACATCACAGCTCAGCCTCCCCTAAGAGGAGGGGCTGCCTTTGGGATAGGAGGTGGGCCGGCCTGGACTCAAAGACATTCCCTTACCTGGCAGGGTTCTCCTGCCACTGCTGTGTAGCACAACTCTTCCTGTGCCTCAGTTTCCTCATCTGTATCACACGTTGCGATACTGCTGCTCAGACTACAAATGAAATGCAAGTCTCAGATGAGGCTGTTAGAAGGTGTCTTCCAGTAGTCAAACTAAAGTATGTGGCTTAGTGTGCACAGGGATTGTCTGGCATATGTAGTAGAAGAACAAGCACACCTGTGATCCTAGCTTTTGGGAGGTAGAGACAGGAGGGTCATGTGTTCAAGGTCATCCTCAGCTACCTAGTGAATTGGAGGCCAGCCTGGGCTCCTTGAGACCCTATCTTAGGAAAGGAGGGAGGACAGAAGGAAGGGAGAAAGGGAGAGAGGAAGAGGGGAAAGAAAGAAGGGAGAGAAGGAGGGAGGGAGGGAGGGAGGGAGGGAGGGAGGGAGGAAGAGAGGGAAGAGGAGGGAAGGAGGGAGGGAAGGAGGGAGGGAAGGAGGGAAAGAGGGAGGTTCATTTATCCCTAGAACCCATGGATTCCCCTACCATAGGCTCAAACATCTGCCAATCAAAAACTGTTGCAAGAAAGTAAGGCATCTGCAATGAGCTTGCTCTGAGCCCTTCCTGCCAGTAGATCCCATGTTGCTGCTTTCCCGGATATGGGAGTTTTGTTGAGCGCTCTAAGCCAGCCAGGATTAGAGGCTGCAGAGGGCATGTAGGTAACAGGTAGGCTTAGTGCCTAAGAGGAGACTTGGGTATTCCTGAGTTTTGTTGTTGGTGTTCTATGATACTAGAGGCAGAATCCAGGGCTCTAGAACACTGGGCAAGTGCTCTGGCCCTGAGCTACACTCCAGCCCATGAGTACCTTTAGACTTGGCTTCCTTGGAGGAGAGTCCCAGAACCAAATCCCATTCCTATGCAGATAACAGGTGTTTCCTGCTGAGCTGTCACGAGGAGAGAAGAAAACCACAGAGGGAAATGAACTGGAAGTTACCTCAAGCCATGACCTTCTCCCCATCCATGGAACCTGGACAGAAGATGTTGGCTCCAGTGAGACTGAGTCTCTTAGGGGAGGCTGAGTGTAAGCCGCAGAGATGGAGATGGGGTTGGGTGAGCTCAGGTCAACAATCCTGCACGAAGCTGAGACGCCACAGGGTGTCACTCCCAGAATCATCCACCTGGGTAGGGAATGTGTTACGTTAAGGCCTGTGGGAACTGCGGGCTCACTGGCCTCATGAGTCTGCCTTCTGAGGGAGCTAGCCTGGGGACCACCAGAGAAGACTGGCTCATGACAGAGTGAAGACTGGACAAGTATGGGCAGCACAGCAGGGAGTTGGCATGGCTCCCAGGCTCTGTGTCCACTCAAAACAGCAGGCATCCCTAGAAGGTCTGGAGGCAGTCCCAGAGCCTGTGGCTCCGAGAGGCAGAGGCAGGAAGGCAAAAACAGTGAGTGATCTGGTTCTGCCTCCAAGGACCCAGGAGCTGCAACCACGAGGCTCCCTGAGAGTGGATGGAGGATCTTCTGCAGGGATTCTTGGGGATCTCAAGGAAGGCTGCACTGAGCAGAGGACACAGGTGGTCTGGTGAGGTCCCTGTCCTCATGGGTCCAAAGAGGATTCAAATACTGCCTATACACAGGGCCTCAGTGTCCCCTCTGTGTAATGGTAATACCAACCCCGCCTCCAGTCCCCAAAAGGCCCAAGGAAGAGATACCCACAGCAGGCAGCTGGCCAGGAGGATGCCAGGCAAATGACCACCAAGCTGATTAGTAATGAATGAAGGGCTGGACCCACTGAGGAGTCACAGGGATGAGCCACCTGTGATTGATCCGGGCAGGGATGAATGGGTAGGTCGAGAAATGAATCAAGGAAGGAACTAGATGCAGGGCTGGCGGCTGCCGGCAAAAGATCTGAGTCAGCTCAGAAGAAGGCCAGAGGTCAGGTGAGGATGACCCCAGGCACATGGGCGCAGGCATGATGGCTCTCTGACTCACACTAGTATTGTGAACCCTCTGAGTCACCTTTCCTCCAGGCCAACCCCAGGCCCTGCTGCTCATGGGCCAAGCCCACAATGAATCAGGGATTTTGTAGGAGAATAAGAGTCAAGACCCAGAAGTCGCTAATCTGCGGAGTGTGGGGGGGGGCTTCAGATAGGGTTAACAGAAAGGACTTCAAAGGCTGTGGGGCCAGGGTGGCCCTTGAGGTGGGGGCAGGGCACAATAAATGTCAACAGAGCCTGGTCCTGTGCCAAGGGGTGTGCCTTCTCTTTCTCATAATGCCCATCTGCCTACTGTAGACAGGCAATGCCCAATGCCCATCTGCAAAGCTAGTGATACCTGATGTCCGTCTGCCTATTGTGGACAGGCAATAACTGCTACCCATCTGCAAAGCCAGAATTACCTGATGTCCACCTGCCTACTGCGGACAGAGAATACTTGATGTCCATCTGCAAAGCTAGCATTCTTGGGCCTAGAGATGTGGCCTAGAACACAGGAAGCCCTGCCTGCGGTGTCACATGTCTGCAATCCCAGCACTTGGGAGGGGGAAGGAGGGAGAAACAGGAGGATCAGAAGTTCAAAGTCAGGAGTCCTCATCTCACAAAGAGGGGAGCACTGTTGTATTTCATCCTATCCAGTGTACTCTGCCCCCCCTTTTTTTTTTCAGGAGATGATGAGGGCCATGAACTGAGAAATCTGGAGAGTTGAGGAAGGCCTGGGAGATCTAGAAGCAATGGTGGCCGGTGGACACATTAGCAGAGCTAAGCTGTGTCTTCCAGGAAGAGGGCAAGAGGAATGAGCAGGCAGTACTGGGGTGCAGGGTACTCCCTGTGATTAAAGGCCGGAAGAATTTGGTGCTGGGTTTGGAGGCAAGGCAAAGGCTTTCTCACCTTATCCTTGTGGGTGGGGTGTCTGGGCCTCTATCCATCTGTCCATCCATCCTGGACCACTGTCTGTATGCAGTGGTCACCTGAGCATCCTGCACAGCCATGATAAGTTACAATCAAGAAAGGGACCCAGTGAGGGCACTAAGCTCTAAGGAGAGGTTGTGGCATGACTTTTCTGGGGTGCTATGAACCTACACCTGACACAGTGAGACCCAGTAGCCCTTGGAGCTACAAGGCATTTGGAGACAGTCTACCCAGAAGGTTTGGAGATGCACTCTTCTGCCTTCTGTCCCACACATGGTCACACAGCAGTCTCCTGTATGAAGAGGCTCACAGACAGTGTACATGAGCGCTTCAACCCCTGCCTAGCTCTCTAGCTTTAAGGGGTAAAATGCAGCATGGTTTATCCATACAGACAGCATGCCCTTCCTAACTGAGGGATGCTATGTTTAATGAGGGCCTTGCATGCAGGCGACAGGGAAGACACATAAGAAAACATAAGTAAGGACAGCTCTGTCCCCATCTTTTAGGAAAAGGAGAAGGGTTGGAGAGGCTGAGTGGCCTGTTGAGTCTCAAAATCCTTGTAAGTAAATCTAGGGTCAGGACTCAAGGGTCTTCATCTTTGTTTTTGGTTTTTACACCTCATCTGCTTCATGAAATCTTTGCTGGGATTGTGGACTTGGTCAGGTTCATGACTGTTGTCTGCACTATGGCCTATCCCCTCCTCCAGCTCTTAATAGTATAAATTGGACAATTGCTACTCAAAAGAGAAAGCTGGTTTGTATGTGAAAACCACAACCTGTAGTGGGAACTCACCCCATCAATAGTCTTGGGGTACCGGCCTTAGGGAGTGCCTTCAGTGTGCAGACATGATCCCTTATCTATCTATCTATCTATCTATCTATCTATCTATCTATCTATCTATCTATCTATCTATCTATCTATCTATCTATCTCTATCATCTATCTATCTACCTACCTATCCATCCATCCATCCATCTACCTATCTATCTACCTACCTACCTACCTACCTACCTACCTACCTACTTACCTATCCATCTATCCTGTGGTGGTCAAAGACATAATGGTAGCATCCTGAGACTCCAGGGCAGAAAACGACACTGGATCTTTACCTTCATTAAGTGAGTGTTCCCCAAATAAATATAAATATTTGTTATTCTTTCATTTGGGCATTCATGGACTTCCTTAGTCTTCCCTCAACAACCCCCTTGTCCATTTTTAAATGATTTGTACATAGCCCAGGGTATGGTTCAGTGGCAAAGTACTTGTCTAGCATGTGCTGGGCTCTGTATTCCATCCCCAGTGCCCAGAGGACAAAATTACTTACATAGAAAACTAATAGAAAATGGGCAGAATGGTTCATGTCTGTGATTTCAGCACCAAGAAAGACTGCCGTGAATCCTAGGCTAGCCTGGGCTACAGAGTCAGTTCCAGGTCAGCCTGGGTTAGAGTCAGTTCCAGGCCATCCTGGATACAAACAAATGCTGGGTGTGGTGGCTCACACTTGTAATCTCAGCACTCAGGAAACATTCAGGGCAGCAGCTGAAAATTTGAGGCTAGTCTGGCCTATATAGTAAGTTCCAAGCCATCCAAACCTACATAGTAAGACCCTGTCCCCAAAATCAAAACAAAACAACAAATAACAGAAAACAGTTGTGTGGTACAGTGCTGGCCACAGACACAAGGACAGAATTCCCCAGGTGAGCTTTCCTGCTTGCTCTGGCATGAGGACTGTCACATCCCAGACAGGAATTGTTCTCACAGGCAGGGGCCTAAAGACCCAGCGTGAAGGAGACTGGCCATGCCAGCACAGGTGTCTGAGAACTCTGTGGCAGCGTTTCTGCTCACCCACTCGCCTTCCGCCCTGTGAACTGTGCCACCTGTAATACCTTCCTTCCACCCCAGCTCAGACACTGCCTCTGCTAGGAAACCTTCCAGGCCAAATGTGGTCCTACCTCAGCCCTCCTGGGAGACACAGAACTTTGGCTTTTCCCCTGCTCTGGTGTCTGCAAACGATTAGTCAATGTAGCCTCTTGGGATGGCCTGAGTGCTCCCATGGGCCCCTATAGAGGTAGACTTAGGAGTGCAGGTGCCCTTCCTCCTGCTGGGCAGGCTCTGGCCTTCAGACATAGGGAAAGGGGACTGCCCCAGAGTCCTGCTTGTATACACAGAAGCTGATCTCAGGGAGTTGGCCTGATCAGGTAGCCATGTCAGAGCTGAAGTTCAAACTCCATGTGTCTTCATGAAGTAGGGGTATGGCCTTCCCCCATCATGTCATGGAAGACATGTGCAGCGGTGGTGACACACCTTTAATTCCAGCACTAGGGAGGCAGAGGCAGGTGGATCGCTGAGTTTGAGGTCACCCTGGTCTACAGTGTGAGTCCCAGGACAGCCAGGGCTACACAGGGAAACCCTGTCTGATGAAGAAAATGAAAAAGAGAAGAAGACAAAGACAGAGAGAAGAAGTGCCATGTAAAGTCTGGAGTCAGCCTCTCTGCTTCTCTGGGTCTTCCCTCCAGGACCATTGCGAAGGAGGGGAGCAGACCTCGACAGCAAGCTTGGAGCCCAGGAGAGATGAGGGCAAGGCAGACTCCCCGTTTTCTGGCTTGTCCCGCTCAGCTCCTGAATTGGCTGCATCCTGTCCCATACCTGCCCAGAGATGTGGGAGTACAGACTTCCTGCTCAGAGCTGGACTTACTGGAAAGGACCAGTAGGGACTGGGAGGGGCAGAGGGGCCAGGTAGCAAGCAGGGATATTTCCTGCAATCGGGAAGTGTTCCCACCGCTTCTGGGAACCATGATTGCTCAGGGACAGTGCGGTGTACTTTGACCTTAGTGAAGGGGCCCAGCTGTCATTATTTGAAACCCTCTTTCTTCCCTGGGGCACAGCTGGACCAAGCGCTTGGGATGATGCAGGGTTCACAGGCCACCTGTCCCACAATCTCTCTGGCCACTGTGGATGGAAAGTTCAGTCAGGATTCCTATGTCACAGCTCCACTAAGCCCCTACTCAGTGTGGCAACCCAGGCCTGGTAGCTGAGGCAATGAGGTCTCTCTTCCTGTTGTAGTGGCTATGCAAATGGGTGGAGATCTGGTTTCCCGGACTGACAGCATCCGGCATCCACTGGCCTGACAAACCTAGCCCCTGGGGTTCACCCAAGCGGTGCTGGAAACGCCCCGCTCTCTCCCAGCCCTTCTCTCCCGCAGAGTTTGCAGACCACGCCTGGGTCAATTCACCCTTCAGGGGAGGGACAGGACTGAAGCTCATCCATCATATCAGGGTGTCCCTAGCTCCAAGAACATCGTGGGTACAAGGGGAGCAGAAAATGGGTAGCCTTGCTGGCTCAAGACACCCTTCTATTTACAAAGAAGGAAACTGAGTTTGCAGGCTGTGCCAGGGACTTGCCCAGGCCCCTCCACCCCTGCTTCTTGCCTAGACACGCCCCAGCAACCTGAGCTTGGCTTCTGGTTCCTAGGGTCCTCACTGCTGCCTGTCCCATGGAGTTATCACTTTGCTGTCCTAGCATCTGACTCTAGCATGAAGGCAGGTCTAAATCAGCAAGACCCTTCTGCCTTGTGTGGCTCCATCCCTGACCCCAGCCTCGTGGTTATCCCCTGTGACACAGCACTTCTTGGAATCCCCCTGCCTGTGGGGCTTCAGTTGAGTCGTTGGATCAACCCTGGTCTCTATGACTCCTACTCATTCTTTAGATCTCACTGTCACCTCCAGGAAGCCCTCCCAGCTGCTGCTAGTTGGGCCAGTCACATGCTCTAGGATCCCTCAGTCATGATGTATACCACGCTGGCTGCCCTCTCCCCTTGGTGCCCATCTTTCCTACTGAACTGGGCCTCTTTGGAGAGCTGTAGCAATGAAGGAGGTCGGCATTGTCATTGCACACAGGACATACAGAAGGCTTCAACCCTCAGAGCAGATGAAGAATCAGAAGTGAGTGGAAAGAAGGGTGTACCAGGATTGGACAACCTCTCTAACCTGGGGATACCTGTGAGTTAGAGGGAGAGGGGACTTTGATTATCCTTGAGGTACCTCCCCTTTCCATGGAGAGGAAACTGGTCCCTCATAGGCTTAGGGCAAGAAAAAGCTTCTGAAACTCTTTCACAGCTATTTGTAGCAGGCTCAGCCAGTCAGAGCCAGCAGCTCTGGAATTTAAATGGGGAGTTCATCATGGTAGAAAACGTGAAATTCTGGGGAGGGTTATAGAAGAGGGCATCGCCAGGTTGGCTCTGCACTGGACCTCGGCCTTTGTGTCTCTTTTTCCAGATGGCCTCATAAGGAGCTGACAGGGTCAAAGCTACGGGAGTGTAGCTGGGAGCATTGGGACGACTACTTACCTGGAATATGGGGTTCAAGAGACTCTGCTAGGAAACAGATTCAAGAAGCAAATGCCCTTTTGGGCTGAGAACATGCTTGGATGCCAGACAGTCCAGGGAGACAAGGAGAATTCAGCTGAGATTCAGTGTAATTGCCAATAGGGAACCATGGAGCTCTGAGAAGACCATAGGAAAATGAGGTATAAATTTGATGGCAACCTGGACCTGGGTCCTTCCTTGTTTTCTCAGGTTTTTACCTAGGGATTGTCTTGTGCTGCAGGGGGGCTTCCCAGATAAGACTTCCAGATAGATTTGGGGTTGAACTATATGCCCACAAATGTGGAAGGGCATTGCCAGAGGGTCACATCTGCCTATGAAGACATCAGTTAGGCTTGGTGGTTCATGCCTATAGTGTCCATGTTCTGGAGGCTGCGGCAGGAAGATGGCTGACCTACGCAGTGAGACTATCCCAAAAATACAAGAGGGGGCTGGGCAAGTGTTCTCCACAGGTAAAGGTGCTAGGTACGCAAACGTGATGACATGAGTTCAATACCTTGAACCTGAGTACGAGAGAAGGACAGCACCAACTCCACAAAGTTGTCCCTGACATCTATACTCTCCCATGTCCCACACACTCACATGTGCACATATATACCCACACTTACACACTAACTTTTGTTTTTGTTGTTGTTGTTGTTGTTGTTTTTCTAGGCATGGTTTCTCTGTGCAGTCTTGGCTGTCCTGGAACTAGCTCTGTAGACCAGGCTGGCCTTGGACTCACAAAGATCCACCTGCCTCTACCTCCTGAGTGCTGGGATTAAAGATGTGTGCCACCACTACCCAGCATAAATATTTTTTTTTTAAAGAGAAGAGTAAGGGGTTGGGCTAGAGTGGAAGGGGGAGGAGAAGGAAAGGATTCATTGAGATGCTGGGGTGGGAAGACACAAGAAGTCTGGAGCAGGGCTAGGAAACAGACAGAAAAAAGTAAATACTAGGACACAGCTGATATGACAGCCCAGAATTCCCTTGACTGGGGCCCCAGGGTGGCAAGCTGGTCGAGTGATGGGGAAATTCTGGCCAGGAGTCAGAAGTAGATAGAGGTCAAGCCCAAGGTTCATCCCAGATAGCGATGGAGCCCATCCCTTGAATGCAGATGGGGAGGAGCATCTGGGGCATCCTGAGGCCACTTCAGACACCAGAGCTGGGAACACAGATGTCCATAAGGAATTGATCTTCTTTATCCAAATCACACTGTGGAAGCCAACTGCAGCCCCAGGCTCCAGGAGCGAAGCGTCAACGCCTGACCTCCTGATACTGTTTGCTTAATTTCCTTCTCCGTGTGTCTGAGAAGGTTGTTCAGGACATCCTGGGGATGTCCCTTCCATAATCCAGCTGCTGCCGGGGACAGCCCTGCTCGGAGCCCAGCTCCTGAGGGAGGCAGGCAGATCTGCATAGAGGAAGTGAGCTCATTTTGACCTTCACTGTGAAGCCAAGCTCTGCCAATGAGGATCTAGAAAGACCTCAGCAGGGGAGAAGGGACAATTCCACTGGGCAAGTGGGCTTTGTGTGACTGTGAGGGAGAAGGCCGCATCCCCTGTCCCCAGCTACAATCCCCATTCCCGTGACATTACCTCCCAAATGTGTGAGCATCTCAGTGCCTGGATGGGGAGCAGGGTGGAGTTAGCAGCTCAGCCCCTTCTTGGCTGAGATGTTTCTGGGCCTTTGGCTCCTCCCCGACACCCCTGAGATGGCCCATCTGCGCCCCCAGACTGGGTCTTCCTGCGTCCTCCAGAACTTGCAAAGCACACAAGGAGCCATGAGTGAGTGTGCAGGTACCCAGGATGCCCACTAGTACCAGTCAGGGGCTGTCTGGAATGGAGGGTCCCTGCACAAAACCCAGGCCTGACTGTCCCGCTGAGGTTTGATCATGTCTGTCCCATCTCATGCTCAGTCCTTGTGACCTGAGTCTTCTACACTGCCAGCCTCCCGTGCGGCCTCCTAGTTCCTGCTCTTCCTTTCCCAAATCTCCTAGATTATGTGCTTCTAAGCCCAGCCCCAGGACTTCTGCATGCCATCCCTTCACCTTGGAGGAACATCATTTGGAGCCAAGCAAGGCCTGGCCCCTACCAGCTTGGGGGTGTGGCTCCCCCACGCTCTCCCCATCTGCCATGGTGCACTGCTGCATGTGTTCTCATTCTCATTCGCTTTAGGTGCTGGAGGAGACACCGAGGCAGGGCATCAGATCCAATGCTCTGAGAAGCCATGCTGTGGACAGTGGTCGTACAGCCACAGGGGAAGTGAGGGAGAGATGTGCACTGTTCTGGGGAGACATGCGAGCAGCTGTGGGGAGGGGTGGGGCAAAGCGAGCACTTCCAGCTGTGGCCAGTGCTCGGTGCTATCCCTGATTTCTTAGTGACCCCTTCCCTTAGCCCTATTACTCCTTTCAGGGAACTTTGTGGAGCAGCAGCAGGCACCTGCAAGGCCTTGTCAGAGCTTACCTGTGGGCTCCTGGATCCAGCTTTGCCTGTACCTTCTCCCCCTCTCCAGGAGAATGGTGGTCCTGGCAACTGTGACTACAGAATGGACATAAAAACTCCAGCCAACCTGACCCTAATGAGAACCTCTGGGTGACCCACCACCGTGTCACAGTACTGAGGCCCCCATCTAAATCAGCTTTGAGGAAGTCAATGATGGGGAAGATTATGACTGGTGGGCTTGGGAACAGAGACGATGGAAGAGTGCCTCCACAGCCAAAGTCTTGTACAAAAGTAGCTAGCCCCTAACTGTGGCAGCCTGCACAGAGCCCTGAGCAGGCACTGGTGCAGTTCCCGAACTGACTTCACATGACCAGCAACAGGTGCAGTGTCCCATCTTCAGCAAGACCCCTTTCAGCATCCCTCCCACCATCCCTCCCTCACCCCTCAACATCCCCCACCATCCCTCCAGCGTTCAGAGTCCCTCTATCACCACCCCCCACCGTCCCTCAGCATTCCTTCTCAGCATCTCATTCCAGCATCCCTCCCAGCCTGGGCCAGGCCTAGCTTGCACTTTCCTGGGTGGGTTCAGCACAGCTGAGATTGGGACATACGCACAGGAGAGGGGCCCTCCTGTAAACTGCTTCCCCCAGGACAAGGTTGGTCCTAGAGTATATGAGTCAGAAGCAAAGACCCCTATCTGGCAACACAGGGGTTACCTCCTAAGGGGCCCTCACAGTGACCCTTCTTCCAGGATCTGTTGGAATTCCTAGCAACACCAAACTATCTTGGCTGAAAGTACATGCCTTACTGTTCAAATTGGAGGCAGTGGCCAGGAGGAACTGGATAAGCCACATCAAGACACAGAGCCAGCCAGCCTGGCTTCCGGACACCCTTTCTGTCCTACTAGGTCAATTCCTGGGCTTCCCAAGGAGGAAGTCCCCAATATTCCCCAAATTCCCACACCCCACAGTCATCCTGCTGGGTGGGCATCCGTCACTCAAATGCCCTTCCTGGGACAGGAGGGTGACAGAGCTGAGTGAGTACCAGAGCATTAGGATGGCACTGGATGGGGGGGGGGCAGACTGGAAGAGGCTGTGCCCCCTTCCTCTGGGGACACATAGCATTATTGCAGTAACCATATCCTTTGTCCAATAAAGGAACATTAGCTCAGAGAACTTAAGGACCAACCAGAACACACAACTAGTTGGAGGTGGGACTCTGGGACTCCTCTGTGCCTGTGGGTCCTGCCTTTCCTGTCCCTGGGAATTCTGGCTGCACACGCCCCCTGCCTGAGAGGGCTGCCTTGCCACTTGGGAATGGCTGTGCAGTGAATGGTCCCAGCTGCTGTTTGTGGAGTCCTGCAGAATTGTGTCAAGGACTTTATTATTTTTTCACTTGACATTTAGTTCATCTTTTTAAAAGATGGTTCCCAGCCAGGCATGGTGGAGCACGCCTATAATCCCTTCACTTGGGAGCACTTGTGGAGGCCAGAGGAGCGGGTTCAAGATCATCCTTGGGTATACAGAAACAGTCTAGTGAGACTCTATATCAAAAAATGAGAAAAGAGGACGGGGGGGGGGGAGGCAGAGGCTCAGTGGACACTTGAAGTGCAATCATGAGGGCCCGAGTTCAGATCCCCAGAACCCACATTATTTGACCCATCTTCACTGTGTGTGCTTTATTTATTTATTTTTTAGCAGGATCTCACTATGTAGCCCAGGTTAGCCTTCAACTCATAGTCATCCTCCCTCAGTGCTGCAATTACTGGCATTAGGTCTAGCTAGCCATATTCTCTTAACTCCACAGACATGTGGAAGAGAGTCAGGAGGCAGCCATTGTTGGTCAGCCGGTGATTGTGTGCCTCCCGGAACCTGGCTGCCTGGCCCTGGTCAATGCTCTTCAGAATGGCTGTGTCCAGGTCCGTTGGCTGACCTTGGTCTGCCCGCATGGTGTGTGGAGCACTGTGATCTACCTGTCATTCCATCAGGTGGGCCTGGCATGGCCTTGTTTTCTCACAGTCTAGCAGAGGGGGTGTCTGCTCTGGACACTGCCTTACAGGCACAGCCAAGCAGTCCTCAAGACTCCCAGGTAGACAGGTGGGTCCATGCCCCCTCTCCCTTGCATTTGAATGGCCTTTCCCCTGCTGTGAGGGAAACACCTGAAAAAAGCAATTCACAATGTGGGGCACAGTCCATCATGGGGGGAAGGCAGCTGCTCACACTGCATCTGCAAAGAGGAAGCAGAGAGAAGTGCGTGCTGGTGCATAGCTCACTTCCTCCTTTTGCAGTTCAGGACTCCAGCTCATGGAATGGTGCCGCCCACAGCCAGGGTGGTCTTTCTGCCCAGCTGAACCTCCTGGAGAACCCTTACAGACTCCAGAGCTGTGCTTCCAAAGTGTTCCTAAGTCCAGCTGGGTTGGTGGCGAAGCTGGCCAGTTCAACCAGAAGAATATCACAGCAGTGAGTCCATGTGACACGGGGGCTGGTCCTGAAAGGCCACACAGATCCTTGTTAAAGTGTGTGTGTGTGTGTGTGTGTGTGTGTGTGTGTGTGTGTACTACTCAAAAGAGTCACTTCACTCCTTCTGTCGCATAGATTCCAGGAATCGAACTCATGCAGTCAGGTTTGGTAGCAACTGCCTTTAGTTCTGAGCCATCTCACTGGCTCTCTGCTTTGTATTCTAGAACACTTGTTCTTTGGAGCCCCACCTGAGCTATCAGATGTCAAGTGACTCCCTTGAGGTTGGCACGCTTAGAGGAAGTCTAGAACACATAAGGAGGTTTGGAAGAGCATAGAAGTTCCCTGGTAATACAGGCCAATTTCCAGCTGCATGGGTGAAGAGCCCTCCAGACACTTTGGAGCCACCTCCAACTGGAGCGTTAGGCCACATGGACCAGAATCCAACTGTAAGAGGCTGGAGAAAGGATCTGACCATTTCTCACTGACATCAAACACTTCTCCTTGGCTCATTTCACCCTTCAAAGATCCCTCGGCCCACATACTTTCAGCCCTGTGCCTCATTTTGTAATTACCATGCAGAGAGTCTTGCTCTGTCGTCCAAGCTATTCTCAAATGTACAATCCTCCTGCCTCAGCCCCTTGAGTGTTGGCATTATAGATGTGCACACTGTACAGGGTTCCATCAATATTCACAAAGGAGGTTAAAGCTCAGAGAGGTTCAGCAACTTGCCCAGTTCTTTCCAGCTAATTTGGGTCTTTGGGCTTCCGGGAAGCACCTTGCTATGTCAGTCTCAATTGTAGGAATTTCTGAGAGCCTGGGTACTCTGAGAGCAATTTTTGACTAAAAGGAAAAAAAAAGGCAAATAAAAAACACCAGAAGTTTTGGCATTCCTGTCAGCAGTCATGCTTACTGAAGATCTTGACTGGCCGCATGTTCTCTGCAGCCCCTCTGGTTAATAAACCAAGGCTCTACTCTTCAGCAGGAGAACCAATTGCTAAGCATAAAACTCTAACACAGAACATCCTGCTGGTGAGAGGCGGCATTGCAACTAAGCTCTAGTAGACAAGAGCCTAAGATCCAGGGCAGTGGAACCCGGGAAGGTTCAGCTGAAACATTTTGTTGTACCGCATTTCATCTGCAGCCTCAGGAAGCTCGTGAGCTGAGTTTGAGTTCCTTCCCTGCCACTTGTCTGTCATGGTCCATGTTCTGTTGAGGACAACAGAAACCACTGCGGGCATTTTGGTAGAGGACATGATTGTAGGCCTGACAAGGTCACCAAACAGGAGCATGAGCAGAGACCAACCCCACTCAAGGAAAGATATAGACTGAGCCAGTGTTCCCAGAGCACAGGGGCCATGGTTCCCTAACAGGCCCGGTAAGAGCAATGGGTCTTTACTACTGGATCTGGTGTCACAGAAAGGTCCCCACTGTTGCTAAGTAGCTACCTGAAACAGAAAATTGCCACCCCAAGTGTTTTTCCGTGCCTCTACCATCTCAAACTTGTAGTAATCCTCCTGTCTCCCCGGGGGTTACATGGAGGAGTTTGTCACTATAACGCAAAGAAGCCATGGTAGCTTCCAATATAAGGACAAGAAGAGCCAGCCGCACCAGGATGTGGCACTCTGCTTGTCTGGTCTCCTTTGGGAAACTGGATAAAGGTGGTGACTCACCTGCAGTCCCAGTTTGAGGGAGGTTGAGAGGGTGATAGCTCAAGGCCAGTCTGAGCTACAGGAAGGTCTTGGAGATGGGATGTAGCTCAGTGATACAGTACTTGTCTGGCCTGCACAAAGCTCTGGGTTCAATTCCCAGTGCCACCCAAGCCAGGTGTGGTGGTGCACACCTGTAATCTCAGCACTTAGGAAGGAGGGCAGTAGGATAAGAGCGCCAAGTCATCCTCAGTTGCAGGGAAACTTGGGGCTAGCCTCG
This sequence comes from Cricetiscus sungorus, assembly GCA_030556225.1. Taxonomy (NCBI): domain Eukaryota; kingdom Metazoa; phylum Chordata; class Mammalia; order Rodentia; family Cricetidae; genus Cricetiscus; species Cricetiscus sungorus. The sequence continues at coordinate 3,345,922 of JANBXA010000069.1, read as the reverse complement.
GCTATATGAGACCTTGGAGAGAGAGAGGAGAGAGAGACCTGCCTCTACCCACCCCACCCCCAAATAGAAAGAAAAAGGGAGGCCTTGGAAGTTCTCAGTGTGTGCAAGAAGTCAGTCCTCGTGCTCAGTGTGTGGGGAATCAGCCTGGGTAAGTGTCAACATTAATGAGCTGGGCTGGCCATGCTAAATGCCGCTGAGATGTGCTGGGCTTTTTCTATGTATCACCCTGCCATCTTCTCAGGTAGCTGAAAGGCTAGGAGTGTGGCTCAGTAGCAGGGAGCTTTCCTGGCATGTGTAAGGTCCTGAGTTCTATCTCTGGTACCAAAATCGAAAGAGGAGAGGAAGGAGAAGAAAGGAGAGGGGGGAAAGGGAGGCATGGAAGGGGAGAAAGAAATGGATAGGAAAATAAAAACTCAGAATGCTCTCAATGTGCCCTAGTGTGGGGCCCACTTCCCAGATAACACGGGTGGAAGAGCCAAGGTACAGAATGGCAGTGACCTGTCTGAAGTGGCACAGACTGTGGCTGGGCTTCAAGCCACCAGCCCGCAGTGGCAGGCAGAGTTCCTGGAGAGCAAGCGGATGGAGTTCCTCCTAGAGAGCTGAGAAGCTTGGGCAAGATCCCCTGGTCAATATCCCCACCCTGGCAGAGGTAACACCCCCAGGGGAGGGGAGGGACATGCATCAGCCCTGAACACTGAGTTCTCTTGTAGATTTGGTACGGCCTGTTCTTAGATTTCCTGTGGCCTCCTCTTGTTACCCTCAGCCACAACCCTGAGTGAGCTGGTCTTGGGTCCCCAAAGGCAGGGATGGGATTGTACACAGAGCAATAAAAGTTAAGACTGCAAGGGAGCAACAGAATGCACACCTACCTCTGGTAAGGGCTCCCCTGCCTCCTCCTCCCTCCCCTCCTCTTTTCCTTATCTAGACCCCAGCTTCTGCATGCATTTAGTGAACACCTGCTGTGTGCCAAGCACTTTTCTGATCCCCAAGACTGAAAAAGACCCTGCTTATATTCTAAGGAGCATCCACATCTGCTCCTGTGGGCGGCGGGCGGGCGGCAGGGAGCTTCTTTGTGGTGCCGGCTGTTTCAAAGGCTGCTATGAACGCACAGCCTCCTATACGGCTTGTCACTAGAGAAGCTTCCCCTGCCTGACCCCTCCCCTGCAGTATAGCCATCATCCAGCCACCAGTGGACTCCATCCTGGGCGCCCTTCCCTGGGGAGTAGGCATCTGCCTCCTGGCCCCCTGATCTCTCTCACTGCTGCCTCTCTTTGCTGTCACCTCCCTCCTGCTGTCACCCACAGCTATTCTGGGCCTCAGGTCCCTTTCACTTTCTGCTCTGCTCTTCCTGCTCGGTGCTTCCCCGCCCTCTTCTGCTCCCCCAGCCCCCTCTCTGCCGGCCTTGGGCTCTGCCTGTTCACTGGCACTGGCTGCTCCAGTGCCTGTTAGACACCGCACAGGGAGACAGCTGCAGAGTGAGCTGAGGCCTGGGTTTGAACCCCCTCTATGCCTTCCTGGCTGCGGGATCTTGACCCACCTTGAAGCTCCAAATCCTGTCTGTGCCACTTAAGGAAAAAAAAAAAACACACAACAAAATCCCTGAGAAGTCACCAAGCCACCTCTGGGCAGGGTGACCTTGGCCAAGCCCCTTCCCTCCCTGAGCCTTAGTTTCCCTATGAAGCACCTGTACTAAAGAACTGCTGTCCCTGACAGGCAGTGGTGGCACACACCTCTAATCCCAGCACTTGGAAGGCAGAGGCAGACAGATCTCCAGGTTCAAGGCCAGCCTGGTCTACATAGTGAATTCCAAGGCAGCCAGGACCGTACAGGGAAGCGCAGGGTAATCTAGAGGAGCCGCCGCCGCCAGGCTTCCAGCTGTATGTGGTTTTGCGCTTCACAGAGGCTGCCCCTGCATGGTTCTTGTGGCGCTTGCAGCTCAGAAGGGCCTCATCTTTAAGGGCCACAGATCCCTTAAAGACGAGGCAGGTGTGACAGGGGCACCAGTCTCTCACCCTCTCGGCCAGAGCAACAACATTCAGGGATAGAACACAGGCTCAATAACAACTGTGTCCCCTCTCCCGTCTTCAACTTTGGGGACAGGATCACACTATGAAACTGGTCTAAAACTTTTGTTCCTTCTGCTCCAGCTTCCTGGAAGCTGGGCTACACTTGTGTGCCGCCACACCTGGAATTTCCCCGTCTGTTTTCTCTCTCACTTCCCTCTCTTCCCTTCTCTCATGTGTTCCATGACTGATGCTGCAATGTTTGCTTCAGCTTCATCTTTCTAGTCTTGTCCTTCTCATCTGAAGCTTCCATTCTGGAGACTGCCGTTCTTGCTTTGTAGAGACAATGTCTCCTGTTTCTCTAAAGATTTTGCTTACTCACTACATGGACTCCACCTTTTTTAAAATTTTCACATTATTCACTTACTAACACACAGAGGAGTGTACACTGGTGCCATCGCACACATGTGCAGGTCAACTTATCCGAGACATGTTTCCTTCCACCATGCAATACTGAGGATCAAGCTCAGACTGCTCTACAGCCTCTGCCCAGCTTGCCACCGTCACCCTGTCCCAAGCCTCGGGTAGTTTTATTAGTTGGCACACTTGGGGGGATGGAGATATGGCTTGTATATAGTTGGTAATGCTTGCCTGTTATGCACAAGATTCTGGATTCCATCCCAGGACAACGTAAACTGGGCATAGTGGTACATGCCTGTAATCCTAGTACTGGTAAGTACAGGCAGAAGGGTCAGGAGTTCAAGGCCACCCTAAGCTAGTATATTTGGAGCCAGCTTGGGCTACATAGGACCTTGTCTCAATTTGTTAAAGGTACTGGTGGTGACTGGAGTGGTAATAGCCTCCTGAGTTGTCCCTGTACTGAGGTACAGCACAAAATGCCCAGGCCCACTTTGCCATCAAAGCACCTATGAGGTACCAGGCACAGAAATTAAACCAGAATTCTGCCCCCAGGTAACACACGGCTACAGCAGGAGCCACATTGGGGCATGAGGGTGGGTTAGCTCTAGGTCAGTACCGGGGATGCTTGCTGCTCAGGGCTCTACAAGGCATAGGAGACTCCGTTGCCCAGAAAAAGCCGTGAGTGCAGTGGCCAAGGTTCAGAGGCTGTACTCTGAAAAGACCCCGGGGAGGAGTAGAGAGTCCCCAGTTCTTGGCATCCTCCGTGTGTCAGGGGCAACAGGGAACCTTGTCCCAGTGGCCCTGTAGCCACAGTACGGCTGTTCAGGGAGTTGAAGCTGAGGCGGCCATGCAGGGTGTTATGGGAGTTGAAGGCTTGAAGGCGCTCCTCCCTCCTCAGCGTCTTGGGGAGGGCAGCAGTTGCCTAGGCTCCAGCCTGCCTGACGTGGGTCCCTACCAAGCCGTGTGACGAGACCAGGCCACAAGAAAGAGGTTTCAACAAGCGTTATCGCTTCCTGGAACTCAGACTCCGAGACTTCCCCGAAGAAGACCGGCTATGCCTGGCGGGTGGGCAGGCTGAGCGCCCAGGGGACCACGATGTCCCCTTCCTCCTCTACTGCCCCCGATCTCATCTCAATACCTGGAAATGCACCACCCTCCTACTCTGTGCCCTGAGGGATGCCAGCAACGGCTCCAGAGGCCAGGGTAGGTACCAGTGCAGGGCATTTTCCCTCTACCCAGCACCCCTAGGTGTCTAGATTCCTGCCTTTACCTCTTTGCCTCTGGACAAGTGCTCAGGGTATTCAGCAACTACATGTGCACAGACTGGCCTCAATGTTACTGACAGAGAAATGGGCCTACCTCCCACCCATTCCATCTGGCCCATCAGACAGTTGGCATTCCTACAAGTGGCATCCCCAGACAGGCCCATGCTTTCATGTTCTGTCTTAAAGAGGTAGGATAGCTTTAAAATCCAGAGTCTCATCATCCCTGGTGGCTATGATGGCTCTAGAATAAGTCACTTCCTGATTCCCCAGTTAACAGATACATAGGTAGTCTGGGGGGGGAGGATATTGGGGAGCGTGGGGGGATCACAATGAAGGCACCAGGAACAAAACTTAACCCTCCTCAAAGGCAAAAAGACTCATCATGAGGCCGGGAAGGTTTTGGAAGAACCGAATGGGATACTGTGAAGTGCTCGGCCCAGTACCTCAGGAGTGCTCAGAAATGAGCAGCCTGTGGTCTGCTCTGCTGGTTCAGGCCTGCAGTCCCACTCTGAGCAGCTGAGGAAGCAGGAGAGTGTGTTCCAGGTGACTGAGCCCTTCCAGAGCTGAGTCCACAGCTCCGACTGACTAAACTCTTCTGGCTTTCATGCCTGAGGCCTAGTCAGTTTTAGTGTGAAGGACTCTAAAACTAACCTATTTTTTAAAACGGGGGTATTATAATTATAATGTGGAAATTTTCCCAGTGAGAACAAAGTATATTGTGTAAACAATCATGACCTAAGAGTCATGAAGCAGGAGGGTCAAGAATTCTAGGCCCTACTGGGCTCAGTAGTAAGGCCAAAATTCAAAACAAAAACAAGCCTACAGACAGCAGCGAGAATAAATAAAATGAAGGCGTTCCAGCAGAGCCTGATGGTAAGGGTGTGCCAGCCCAGCTACTCCAGACCTGAGGCAAGTCGAAGCTTGGGCTACACAGTGAGTTCAAGGCCAGCCTTGGCAATTTAGTGAAACCTTGTTTCAAAATAAAAATTAAAAAAAAGAAAAAAGAGGTCTGTGGCTGTTGCTAAGGGATAGAGCATTTGTGTAGTGTTATGTAGTGTGTGCCAGGCTTGGGGTCCCATCCCCAACGCTGAAAACAATGCCGGTTCTAGTTCTATGAAGAACCCTGTCAGGTGGGCGTGTCCCCTGCAGCAGACTGCTGGCTGGCAGCAGAGACACAGCTCCTGCCATAGAAACCTTGGCTTCTATAGACAGAGGCCACTTGCCTGGCTACCTAAAATGAAACCAGACTCCATTTCCTGCTTGCCCTCATTCCCGCTGAGCCTGACTGCCATCCCCACTGCTCTGCCAATGGATTCCACAGGCTTGCGAGAGACAGGAACAACATGGGGCGGACAGCTGGGCTGGATTCCGGAGCCCTTCCAGCTGCTCCCCAATAGAGGAATGCCCGGGATGTGGCTCAGTTCTGTGTCCTCTCAGCACGCAGAAAACCGTGGTTTCTTCCCTAGGGGTACCTAAACTCAGCGTGGTGGAACGTGGGGCCCCAGAAATCTGGCCGTGGAAAAGGAAGGTCGTCCTTAGCCACACAGAGAGTTCAGTGCCAGCCTGACTATGTAAAACCCAGTCACAACAAAACAAAATGAAACAAACAAAGCCATGAAGAAAGTGACAGGGCGACCTCTCATTAGTCCATCTGGGTCAGATGTCTACTCTGACCTGGGGCATGAGGAACGCTGATTGACAAAGTCTGGTCAAGCCACCTAAGCTGCAGTGCTTCACATCCCTGACTGTTCTGGACCATGATAGCATAGGTGGCAGGTGTTCCTGAGTGATGACACCGCACTGGAGCCTCGTCCCTGCTGTCCCTGCCCTTCCTGGGGACACAGGGCAGACTGTGAAGCCAGGTCAGTAGTCTAGGGAAGGTCAGGGTACTTTCAAATTCAGGAAACCCAACTCTGTCTATGGGGCCTGTGCTAGCCTTATTTCCTCTGACAGTAGTGTGTTCCCTGAGGATATTGACAAGGACTTAAATTTCCCAGGTGGAAGAGTCACAAGGGTGGGGTTCAGCTTGACTGGACATCTATGCTCCTCTGAGCCTGTGGCCCTGTACCCTGAGAAAGAGACCAGCTTCCTAAGAGCCGCCAAGACGGAGAGAGAGCACATTGCCGGTTTCCAGCTATCTAACCCTGTCTTTTCTGATGCTGTTCCCTCTGTCCATGCCCTCTCTAGAGATTGAACTTCCCAGCAGGCTGCTACCCGTGCCTCTCAAGCTTCCCACACTTCCTAGGCGCCTCAGGGGGGTTGGACCTGGAGGTCCCCATTCCATCCTGGGTCCCCTTCCCCCCAAGCCAATGACTTATATCCCCAGTGACTGGCATAGTCATAGTAGATGTGTGCAGAATGGATGCTGAACCTCCAAGATTGCTGAGAACTACCCTGCTCCAACAGCAGCCTCTGGATCTCCTTGTGGGCACGAGATACCTGCCAGGGACTGGGCTGGGGAGGAAGTTCAGGCTAGCGCTGCCAGCACGGGCAGCTGGTTTCTAAGAAACCAGCCCTGGGACAGGAAAGTCTAGGCAAGGCTCTCAGGACGGCTTTTGCTTTCAGTTTTCAGAAGTCAGAACTGAGCAGGTGCACAGCTGCTTGACTGAGTAGTAGAGTGGGCTCTGTGGGGTCAAGGCTAGAGACAACAGCTTCCTCTGAACAGGGCCAGGCTGGAGCCTGGAAGTCTCTGATGGCTGCCACACAGCCCAGAGCCGGAACTAGAAGCTACATCTTAGGCATTGGGGATTAACTGTCACCACTAGGTCCCTTATCTGTTTGCCCTTTTTTATCTATGCCTGGAATCATTCATTTCATTCCTTCATTTATTCATGCCTGTGGCCCTACTGCCAGCCCACAAACACACACGTCCTGTGCCCCTCCTGACAGACTGTACACACACACACACACACACACACACACACACACACACACACACATGTCCTGTGCCCTCCTGACAGACTGCACACACACACATGCATGTCCTGTGCCCCTTCTGACAGACTGTACACACACACACACACACACATCCTGTGCCCTCCTGACAGTCTGTACACACACACACACACACACACACACACACGTCCTGTGCCCTCCTGACAGACTGCACACACACACATGCATGTCCTGTGCCCCTTCTGACAGACTGTACACACACACACACACACACACATCCTGTGCCCTCCTGACAGTCTGTACACACACACACACACACACACACACACACACACACACACCACTCACACGTCCTGTGCCCTCCTGACAGACTGCACACACACATGCATGTCCTGTGCCCCTTCTGACAGTCTGTACACACACACGCACACACACACACACACACACATGTCCTGTGCCCTCCTGACAGACTGCACACACACACACACATCCTGTGCCCTCCTGACAGACTGCACACACACACATGCATGTCCTGTGCCCCTTCTGACAGACTGTACACACACACATGCATGTCCTGTGCCCTCCTGACAGACTGTACACACACACATGTATGTCCTGAGCCTCTCCTGACAGACTGTACACACGCACATGTATGTCCTGAGCCTCTCCTGACAGACTGTACACACACACATGTATGTCCTGAGCCTCTCCTGACAGACTGTACACACGCACATGTATGTCCTGGGCCTCTCCTGACAGACTGTACACACACACATGTATGTCCTGGGCCTCTCCTGACAGACTGTACACACACACATGTATGTTCTGGGCCTCTCCTGACAGACTGTACCTCCACCCATGTCAATTTTTCCCTCTTGAGCTCTGTACTTCCTTTTCCTTCTTGTTCTCCTCTTCCTTCTTCTCTTCCCATTTCTCCCTTGTTTCTTTGCTTCTCCTGTATTCTCCATCCTTCCTCCCTCTCTGGCTCCTCCCCTCTGCTTCTTTTGTTTTCCTACCCCTACACACCTGTCTTAGCTACCTCTCTTCTTTGTGCTGAATGTCACAAATTTCATGACTCAGGGACACTTCTGAATGTTTATTTTCTGAGATAGGGTCTCATGTAGCCCAGATTGGCATCAAACTTATTCAGTAGCAGAGGGTGACCTTGGTGGCACACACCTTTTATCCCAGCACTAAGGAGACAGACACAGGAGAATCTCTGTGTGTTCAAGGCCAGCCCAGTCTACAGCGTGAGTTCCAGGGCAGCCAGGGCTACACAGAGAAACACATAGAAATTTCAGATCCTCCTGCCTTTCCCTCCCTAATGCTGGGATCACGGTGTATACCACCATGCTCCAGTTTACGTGGTGCTCCCAGACAATAAGAGATTGCCTCTCAGGTTCAAGGTGATGCTTCCCGGTAATACACATTGAAATAAGTGTCTATTCAGCAAGGGAACACCTGTGCATCTCATGCCTAACATAGTACCTGATCTTGGGGTGTCAGTGTCTCTATACCCACATGCCCAGTTCATTCCTGCCCTCCCTCCGTTTCCATCTCTAGCCTCAGTTTAACCCTTCTCCTAAATTCCAAGTGGAGTTCTTATTCTATTTCTAGAGGACTTCTTTGTACCCATGCTGATGTCTCCCTAGCTATCCCACAGGGAAGCTGAGGCACAGAGGTTAAGTAAGCATGTTTGTCAAAGGCGTTCCTCCAGGAGCTCAAAACTGTCCAGAGAGCCATCAATCCCCAACAGTGACTGGAGCCAGGAGACCAAGAGTGGGGTGGGGCTGGAGTGGACATGGGGCCAGACTGGGAAGAATCTCATTCTGTGGGATGGGATCCTCCTGGAGTCACTTTCTGCTGGAGTGCCCTGGGGTCACTTTGCTGTGTAGATTTGCTGTAGAACATGGAGAGCGCCTAGCCTTTCCCAGCTTGTCATTGCCCCATCCCTCATCTTGCCTGCAGTGAAGGGGCTTGCCTTAGGTTTGCTGCCACCCCCTGCCCCCCCCATCTGACAGGGACTCCTCTCACCCCAAGCTTGATTGAAGACTTTCACTTCAAACCACCTTCTGAAAATTGATCCTTTCCCATCACCAAGCTGGTGGGGGGTGGGGGAGATCCGGCTAAGGTGACACAGACAGGTGGCTCCCATGCCCCAGGCAGTGTTTCATTTTTATTGGTCCACACAAGAGGTGAGGAAGACAGGACCTGAGCTATGTACCCAGAATGTATTCTTGTATTCTGTACCTTGATGTCTCTAGTTGCTTCTGTGATCCCCTATTCTTTATGAGCTTGACATGATCCTATCTCATCTCAAGGTAAGTCAAGCTACTTGACTCTTACTCCAGGAATCCACAAACTTCCTATGCTTATCCCCCCCTCTTTCTGTGTGTGTGTGTGTGTGTGTGTGTGTGTGTGTGTGTGTGTGTGTGTGTACCAATGCAGAGGCCAGAGGTCAACATCAGATGTCTTCATCAGTCACTCTGTATCTTAGTTTGAGACAGGACCTCTCACTGAACCTGGAACTCACTGACTAACTGGACCGGCTGGCGGGTGAACCCCTGGGAGCCTCACGCCTCTGCCTCCCACCACCAGGGTCACAGACACATGCACCATGGTGTGTGGGTGCTGGAGATCTGAATTGAGGTCCTCATGCTTGTCCAGCAAGCGCTGCAGCCCCATTTTTATGTTCATTGGAGGTTTTCTGTTCAACTCAGGCCATTCATCAATGGTGTCTGAAACATTCTCTAGGTGGATGTGGAGGGGTGTGTTGTCATCCCAGCACTTGAATATAGAGGCAGGGGACCACGAGTTCAGACCAGCCTGAGCTATGTAGTCATTCCAAGACCAGTCTGTGTTTCTTGAGACCAAAAACAAAAGAAACAAAACAGTCCTACATCTCTGACACTTGTTAGCATCTTGCTTCTTCATTGTGCAACATGTAGGGAGGGTCCTCAGCCTTTCGTGGCCTCAGCACTCCTGTCTGTGAAATGGCCAGTAACAGCAACTGCCAGGCAGGGCTGGTCAAAGAAATGGCTAGCAGCGTTCACTCCATGTCCCACACAGATAGCACAGACAGCCGTCTCAGCACAGTTCACGACACTGCCCATTCGTGACCCTGGCCTTCCACACTGGCCATTATCTAGTTCCTTGAGTATAAAATTTCCTTAAGGCAACAGTAACCTAATTAGGCTAGAGATGGCTCAGTGGGTAACGTCCTTGCTATGTAAACATGAAGACCCGAGTTTGAATTCCCAGTACTCACACATAAAAGCACCCATGAGGAACAAGACAGGTGGATCTCTGGGCCTTGCTGGAAAACAGTGAGTTCTACGTTCAGTGAGAGACTGAGGGAGCGTGATTGAGAAAGACACCTGAGGTACATCTGCATGCGGGCAATTGTGGACACACACATGCACATCTACATGTCGGCAAGTGTGCACACACATGTGCACATCTACATGTGAGCAAGTGTGCACATGTGCATATCTACATGCAGACAAGTGTGCACACATACATGTGCACATCTACAAGTGGGCAGGTATGCACACACACATGTGCACATCTACATGTGAGCAAGTGTGCACACACATGCACATCTACATGTGGGTAGTGTTCATACACACATGTGCACATTTACATGTGGGCAAGTGTGCACACACGCATAACACACACACAACTGAATAACAGAATGACTGGGACTTAGGTATGTATTGCCACAGAACACAAGTGCATGATTATCTTTGAACTTAATGTGAAGGAGAAAAGCAGGGCTACAGAGTTAGATCAAACCTGGGTGTGACGTTGGGTACTTATCTAGTTCTTTGACATCCAAGTTCTAATGATTAGATCTGTTCAACATTGTTCTTGTGAGGGTGATGTGGGACAGTATGCCCGTATGACTTAGAACAATGCCATGTGACAAGACAGAGCTGGTAGTTACTACTCCTACCAGCAAGTGAGGAGGCCAGGATGGGACCTGGCCATGGGTTTGCTAGCTCAGTTAACATGAGGACAGCTGGCACGTGGCACAATGATTATTAGAGCTCCTAGATTTGGAGCTTTGAAGAGTTTGCTTTCAATTGCTTAATGCCCATGACCTCTGTAAGCCAGGGCAGAGGCAATATACTAATTGAGCCTGATCCTGGTTTTATGAATGAGGCCACCACAGCCTGTCAGTTCGCAAGCCAGCTCTCAAAGCCAAGTCCAAAGTCTGCGTCCTGGCTCTATCTGCCCTTCTCCTCTGTATCCTAGAGTGGAGTATCATTGGGCAGGGGCCTTTTGAGACTGAGTCACCCAGGCCACACACCCCTCTTTTCCTTCATCCTGGCTTTTTGTCTTTCCTGGCTGCACCCAACTTCAGGGAGTATATGGTTCACCCATAGGTCCCTGCAGGCTCCCGGCCAACTTTTCATGTCACTTTCCAGACCCCATCTCCACAGGGAATCAACGGTCTGCCTCATGCTTCCTAGGTCCTGACTCACCCTCCTCTGTGCCTATGGGTTCTTGCTCTCCCAGGCTGTATTCTAACACAGCCTTGCCACCAGCCTGTGCTGTGGGAAAGGTCAGGTTGGGGTGGTGGGATCCCTGAGCTTTGGCTGGCCTGTGGACATCCCAGGATAAACCCTCAGCCCTATTACCTGTGGATAATGATCCTTAGCATCAGAAGCGTGTAGGCCCAAAGTCCAGCCCTGCTGCCCATTTATTCCTCAGCCTTTTGGAGCCTGTTTCTTCACAATGGAAGCTGGATCAAGCCTAGCACCTGGTAGGTAACAATAATCGGTGCTAATCTGAAGCAGGAAAGGCTAGGAATGCTGGCACATGATGGTAATCTCAGAACCCAAGGGGCTGAAGCAGGAGGATTATGAGTTCAAGGTCATCCTCAGCTACACAGCAAGACTCTGTCAAATACTTATAGGTGTCTTTTTAACGTTGTCTGGGAGGCTGGTAGCTCCTCATTTGCAGGTGAGGAGACGGGTTTGAAACCCTGAGTTACATGTTTGGGGGAGGTGTTGTAGAATATTACTTTAACTATGGAAAGATTTGTTTATTTAATTATGAAAAGATGTGTTGCTGTTTTACCTTGCCTGCCAAAGACCCTGATTGATTGGTCTAATAAAAAGCGGAGGGGCTGGCGGGCAGAGAAAATAAGGAGGAGGAATCTGAGAGAAGAGAGAACAAGAGAGAGAGAGAGGGTGATGCCCAGGGTGAAACCAGACAGACAGACACAGAGGAAGCAGGAAAAGATAACATACAGAATGAAAGGTAAAAAGCCCAGAGGCAAACATAGATGCAGAGAAACAGGTTTATGTAAGTTATCAGAGCTAGTGGGACAAGCACAAGCTAATTAATGTCTCTGTGTCTTGATTTGGGAACTGGGTGGTGGTGGTGGTGGTATAAGAAAGCCTTCTGCAGCAAGGTAAGCATCATCAGTAGGGCCTAGAGTGAGGTTGGGAACTCTGCTGAATATCTGGGGACTAAACCAGGCAGGTGAGCAGGGCACGGTGGTTCAAACCTGTAGGCTGAGGTGGGAGAACTGAGGGTTTAATGACAGCCTAAGCTATATACTGAGTTCCAGGCCAACTCAGAACGAGGGTGTAGATCTAGGAAACCATCTTTAAAAAGAGGGTTAAGGCAGTAGTGGCACATATCTTTAAACCTGGGGAAGAAAAGGCAAGTGAACCTTTGAGTTCAAGGCCAGCCTGGGTTACAGAGCAAATTCCAGGACAGCTATAGCTTCACAGAAAAACAGTCTTGAAATAAATAAATAAATAAATAAATAAAAAAAAAAGAGGGTTAGGGACTAGAGAGATGGCTCAGTGGTTAAAAGGTTAAATGCCAGTATTGCTCTTCCAAAGGACATAAAGGACCTATGTGCTGGTCATTTTTTGTCAACCTGACACAAATTAGAGTCACTTGAGAAGAGGGAATCTTACTTGAAGAATGGCCTCCAGATGATTAACCCGTGGCTGTATCTGTGGGGGCATTTTCTTAACTAATGGTTGATGTAGAAGGGCCCACACCCACTGTGGGTTATACCAACTCCAGGATAGGTAGTTCATTTTACATGTTTGTATGTATATGGGCACACACACACACACACACACACAACAAGGCAGTAAGCCCTTTCATGGTTTCTGCTTCATCTTCTACCCCCAAGTTCTTGAGTTCTTGCCCTGACTTCACTCAGTGATACATTGTGACCTGAGAGATTTAAATAAACACCTTTTTCCTCCAAGTTGCTTTTGGTCAATGTTTTATTGCAGCAACAGAAAAAGACAAAAGCCCTAGGATAACCTGAGTTCGATTCCCAGTACCCACATCATGTGGCTCACAGCCATCTGTAATCTAACTCTAGGGAATCTGATACCATCTTTTGATCTCCAGGGCACTGTCACTAATACGCACATACTCTTATGCAGAAATATTATATGCACATACACATAATTAAAACTAATCAAAATATTCTTTGTTTTTTTTTTCAGAGTTTCTCTGCATAGCCTTGGCTGTCCTGAAACTCCCTTAGTAGACCACTTGTCTCTGCTTCCTGAGTGCTGAGATTAAAAGCATGTGCCACCACTGCCCCACTTAAAAATAAATATTATAAAAGTGGGTATGGACAGGGGATGGCTGGTTAGCATCACTCTGACCTGGTGTAACCTCGAGATATGCCTGCTCTAGGCCTTGTAAGGAGCCAAGCAGCCTGCATACATAGGCCCCCATTCATTCCACAAGGGGGCTGCTGGTAAAGGCAGCCAAGCATGGGTGAGTGTAGCCCAGTGCAGGCCAGTAAATGTAGTGACATCATCAGTGTGCAGCCCATGGCAGCCCAAAAAACCACTGGCTGAAAACAGGACCAATGCTTTACCTAGTCACCTACCACAGCCAGCACCTACCACCATACAAAGCACTACGGCCTGAGAGCAGGAGCTAGTAAGCCATAGCTAGGCAAGGCCCCCTGCAAAAGCCTTAGGTCCTCAAGTCTGTGTGCAAGGGCAGGACAGGATAGGAGATGTACCAAGGTTCCTATAAAGGTTGTGGCTTAGGTCCCAGTTCCAAGTTCAAGGTGCCATACTAGGCACTGCTGTTGTGTGATTTTTGCTTTGGTGAAAACAGTACTCTGAGGAGGACCCTTGAGGCTCCCCCATTGTTAAGCTGATCCCCTTTGTTATTCTAGGCACTTTCAGGGTGATGTCTATGAGAGGCCTGACCAGCTGCTGCCCAAGGGTGTGGAGCAGCCATGCAAGTGGCCCAGATTACAACAACCCGTCAGCTCCACACACCTCCTTCCTGGAACCCAGTGGGCTTTCCTAAAGTTGAGTCCCACCCTGTTCAGGTGGGCATTGCTTCAGGAGCCCCAGATACCAAACAGACTCACACTTGGGATTTTGAGAGAGGCCTTCCACAACTAACCTGTGTTGGACCTCAGCCTTCTGCTTCTCTTGCTGTTAGCCTGTTGGAGCAAAGCTCTGGCCAGGAGAGACCCTATATAGGCAAGAGGCCCAAACTGTGATGTCAGGACTAGCCACGTCAACCCCTCTCTACCCAAAGGCCAGAGGACCTGGTCCCAACAGTATGTGTCCAGGCTACAAAGTCCCCCCTGAGACCAGTGGGGCCCTGCACAGCACAACAGAGCCTTCCCCGCTGGAGAATTATGTGGTGAGCAGAACCGGGTTTGTCCTCTCCATTAAGCCTTCCCCCCATCCTTCCTGGTCATTTCAGATCTGTTACTTCAAGGACTCTTGCATGGCCTTCCTGAGTGTCCAGTGCCACCCACCGCCAGCCACCGTTAGCTTTCCTCTGAGCACGGCTTCTTCTTGGAGTTTCATTCCTTTATATTTACGGAACTCTGCCTGATAACAGAGCCCAGAATCCCTCTTCCCTTCATTTCTGTATCCTTGGGCTTAGAACACCTGGAATGGGTAGCGTTTATTATCTCTCACTACATAGCCCAGGCTGGCCATGAACTCTCCATCTTCCCAGATTCCACCTTAGTGTTTGTGATCTGCACCTCATTGTACAGAGATTAGGCACCTACTACATACCATGGTTCTGCACTAAGTGCTTTATGATGGACACTCCAGAGAAAAGGCTTGTCTATCCATTTCATGACCAACTCCTAAGGTTGAAGAGAGCCCACAGGATAAGGGGAGGCCCAGAAATGCATTTCACAGGTCCCCTCCCTCATCTTTCCCTCCCCAACTCTTTTAAGAAACTCTGCTGGGTGGTGGTGCACTCAGGAGGTACAAAGGCAGCACTAGGGAGACAGAAGCAGGGGGATTTCTGAGTTCGATGCCAGCCTCATCTACAGATGTTACAGGCAGCTAGGGCTACACAGAGAAACCCTGTCTCCAAAAAACAATACACACACACACACAGAGAGAGAGAGAGAGAGAGAGAGAGAGAGAGAGAGAGAGAGAGAAGAGAGACAGAGAGAGAGAAACTAACTCATCTTGCTGAAAACAGCACAAGCCCACTACTCCAAGGCCTGGCCGCCACATTGAACCTTCCTGCACCTGAGTCTTCTTCTGCCTCAGTAAAACAAAGCCCCCAGTTGCCAGCTGTGTTGGCTTTTAGGCTGGTCTCACGTACGTGTGTGAGTGTGTGTGTGTGTGTGTGTGTATGTGTGCAAGCACATACAATCAGACATGCTCCTTTCCCCGTTTGCCACCCCCACACTCCACCTGGCCCCCTACTTGGTCCTTCCTCTCACTTTTCATCGTGTACAGCAACGTAATCACTGATGAATCATAAGGCTGAGGTTTGAGGGCCAGATAGAGAATCTGAACCCCAGGGAAGCCACAGGGCAACAGACAGACAACTAGTGCCGCTCCCAGGGGCTTTTAGGTCACCTTTCCTATGTCAGGATGGATTTTTTTTTAATGACTCATAAATGGAAGAAGGGGCCAGCTCTGGGGAGTGTGAGGGACAGGAGCCTTTTATTCCTAGCTGTTCTGCCTCAGGCTTTTACAAAGCAATGGGTCTGTGATTTAGACTTCTGTGATGAACACAGAACTTGTCAACTTTTTTTCAGAGCAGGAAATCCCCCTGGCAGGCTGTAAAACTACCTGCAAATTCAACTTATGCTTGAAGGAGGACCTGGTTCCTGCCTGTGAAATGGGATGCCAACAGCACCACACTACCAATCAAAAGGCCCAGGCAGCTGGTTTGTGCCAGTGTGCCTTTTTGCCTTTTGGCCTATTTCCCAGGGGTAGGAGTTTGACTTCCAGGCAGGTCCAAGTATTTTAAACAGGGTCTTCCCAGCTAGCACTCCCCCCACCTCTAACTAGGAGGTCTGCAAGGTATCACTAGAATTGCCACTGGTCTGTGCCCTGCAAGGGCATTAATTCATACAGCAAGGTCAGGGCTAAAGAAGAAGGAATAGAGGGCAAACCAAACATGGCCTCCATCCTTCCACCCCGCCTTCCTGAAGGACAGGCTGCCCTGGGCCTGGAGGACTCCGGCCCTTCTAAACCATAGAGCAAGCCTGGGCCCAGCCCGTGTGCCCAGAGCAGCTGCTTCCTCTGGACACGATCACTAGACACTAGGAAAGCCTCTGGAAACATGTCCCAGGCTGAAGAACCACGACAGCTCCTGAAGACGAAGTGGGGCATGCTTAGCCCCACACTCAGCTGTGACTCAGTCCACCAGTTCCTACCCAGCCAGTCTGTCTCAAAGCCAGTGTCCTCGGTCCTTTCTGGTACCCACAAGTGTCCTGAAACAGCCCTTCCACCTGGATCCTTGCCACCACCACCTCACAGAGCCGGGCCTTTCAGAGGCCCAGAGAGGCAAAGGGAATTGCCCAAGCCACCGGCAGCACCAGGGCCCCTGCCACCACAGACCACAAAGCAGCTTTCTGGCTCCAAAAAAGTACACAAGGCAGAGTGGGGTGGGAAGCAACAGTCAAGCCAGCATGGCTCATCATCGCCTCTCAAATACTTGATGGCTTGCAGAACCTGCCACTCCTTCCAAAAACTCGGTAAGCCCTGGCCGCTCTGCCCCACCCTCTTCCTGGAAGTAGTTGTGGTCAGAGGAGCAAAGAAGTTTCTTTTCTGTCATCCATTTCAAACTGATGCGGGGTAGACAGTCAAAGGGGCCCACCTCTCCACCAGGAGTGGCCTGGCACCAATTACTTGTCCCTCACTTTTCTCCTCTGTACAATGGGGACAAGGCAGTACTAAGTGTCAGGGGCTGTCCCTGGGAGATTTGCTCAAACAGGGCACAGATACCCAGAAGAGCTCAGACTGGAGCAGCCATCTTTCCAGACACACCAAAATTAGCCTGGCAGTTTGGTCCCCGGTGCTGTGGGTGGAGTTGTGCATGCTGCCCAACCCCCCCCGCCCCGCCCCCAGCACCCCCAACCACTTCAAGAAAATCACTCTGCATACCCCTTGCCCCATCCCCAACACAGGACATCTGGCCAAAATATATGCTCCAGAAATCTTATTTTTCTTTAAAAAAAAAACTTTCATAATAAAGTTTATTACCTAAACTGGCTGTAAAAATATAAAATAGGGTATTCTGCATAGCAGAAAAATGAAGCCAGAGACCCTCCCCACCCCTGGTTTGTGCAAAGATACTGGGAATATGTAAACATGGAGAGGTAGGAGTGGAGTTCAGGATCTTTCTGGCCCCAGACACAAGCTGCTACAACCAGGGGACCTGGAGGGAGCACCAGGAGGGGAGGCCCCCAGAGGCAGGATGGGGTCTCCAGCCAGAAGCCAGAGGCACCTCACCCTCCACACCCACTCCCTCCGACCCAGGCGGGGAGGGCTCCCACGTGGTTCCAGGAAAATAATAATAATTAATAATAAGAAATAATAAGGTGCCCTCACTTAATGCTGCGGGCACGGCAGCGGCCGGTCAGATCTGGAAGGGGAAGGAACTCAGGTAGTCACGGAGTACCGGATTAAGAGGGATGCGCGCCAGGTTCTCGCGACCCACAGCGGCCACGATGCGCTGGCGACACAGCTCCTGCAGCGGCCGCACGCGGCGCTGGCGCAGCGGGGCCCCCAACATGCGGCGCGGCGCCGCCACGTAGTGCTCTAGCAGCTCGAAGAGGCAGTCGAAGGTCTCGCGGCTGCCGTCCAGGTGGAAGCGGCCGGCCTGGAAGTGCACGCGGATGCTCGTGGGGCCCGAAGCCATCTTCACGCTGAGAGCAAAGAAGCAGTTCCGTTGGCGACTGTCGCGCACCAGAAAGGTGCCCACGGGCTCAGCACGCAGCCGCTCGTGCGCCCCGTGCACGCTCAGGGGTCCCCAGTAGAAGCCGCAGGCGTCCAAGAGAGCGCTGGTCCGCGTGATCCGTCGGTAATCGGAGTGGGAGCGAAACGTGCGGAAGTGAGTGTCTCCAGGGGCCGGGGCCGGGACCGCAGGGCAGGGCCGCGGACGCGCGGGGGCCGCCGGCGAGGACGAAGACGAGGATGAGGAGGACTCTGGCCGCCGTCGGGGCTCTGCTGCCGGGGAGATCGCATTGTCGGCTGCCACCTGGTTACGTGCTACCATCCTACACGAGGGGCCAGCCGGAGAGGTGGGCCATAGCGTCCGGGGCTGCGCTGATGAGGGAGACAGAAGCAGTGAGCCAGGCGTCCGGGTGGCGCTGTCCGGCCAGCAGACCCCAAAGAGCGAGGGCGGAACGCGGAATCCGCCCGGAGCCTCTGAGCCTCCGTGGGCTTATCTGCGAAGTAGGCCATTCCTGTACATGGAACCCTTCCAGGCTTGTGGTGGAGCCCAGCCTCCCCGCGCGCGTGGAGAAGGGGGCGTGGAGAGGGGCCCGATTTCGGGCGTCCCCGTTAGTGGCTCGCCGCCCATCGGCTGCCGCCTGCTGGCCACGCCGGGGACTGAAACCCTGGTGGGCGCTTTGGGCTCAGGGCCGGAGAGGAGGCGCTGCAGGCACCCCGCGCGCGCGGGGAGCCGCCTGGATGAGCCGGTGGGGCGGACGGGCACCAGAAGCGTGGCATCCACGACCCCACCACGCAGTCTGAGAGGCCAGTCTGCAGGGCTCTGCTCCCTTTCCTCCCATCCCCTCCCGCCTCCTCCTCCTCCGCCGCTGCCCCGGCTCACCTGGCGGCGGGACGCGGGGCGCCGCGGCTGGGGGCTCCGGGGCGGCTGTCGCGCATGCTCCGGGGCCGGGAGCCGTGCAGCTGCCACGGCCGCAGCTCGCTCTGGGGCTGCCTGCCCCTGCATCAGGCTCTTAAACCTGCCAGAGAGGCCCCGCCCACCGGTCCCACCCACCGCCGCTTTCGGTTTCTCTTTCCGGCGAGTCTTTCGGGTCCACTCTTTCGCCTCCTGCGGCTTTCCCTGGAGACCGTCTTCTAGCTCCGTCTTACCCCGCACCTGCCCTGATTGGGACCTCTGCGTCCCGGGCTTCTGGCTCTGCCTCGAATCTTCTGGCCCGTATCTGGGATAGCCGCCTTAGGACCTGGTGCCCGTTCTTTTGCTATGGCTACCTTCGCCCCACATCCCTGCAGCCGGCCGGGTGGGATGCTCGCGCGGCGCTGGCACTCCTCTTCCTCCCCGGGTGTCTGCCGTCCTCCTGGTTAGGGCTCCGCCTTGCCTGGAACCTGCGCCCCCTTAAGAAGCTCCTCCCTGCTAGGGTTCTTCCCGCCCAGGACCCGAAGGCCTTGGCAATCACGGTCCATCTTGGAGCCCGGCGGCCCAGTCCTGAAGCCCGGCCGCCTCCCTCCCCGGGAGCCTCAGAGCCCAACGCGCGGGCCCCTCCCGTTGGCCACCCGGCCTGGCTTTGGCTTGGGCTTCCCAGGAAGCGGTGGCCTGACCGCAGAGGCTTCAAAGGAAGCCTAAGGCGGTGCGGGAGGGGCGCCCCCGCTCCCGGCCGAGTTCCTCAGAAACCGGGTGGGGTTGGGCTGGGTCCCCAGCGGCCTGGACTCACTCTCCCTGCACTCCTACTACGTGGGCAACTGGAGAAACTGAGGCCCGGGACGGACCTGTGATCTGAAGCTGAACATCTCCAAACGAACCCATTGCGAACGAAATGAGGCTTTCTCAGCTGTAACTCCATCACTCCACCTCCCCACCGTCCCACCTCAACCTTACAGACGACCTCAAGGCTCCAGCAAGCATCTGCCTGTGCAAGGGCTCCCGTGCTCCGTGTACATCTTGGGCTTGGGATCCAGGCGGTCAGACCTATCATTAAAACACTGTGTGGTTTCGTGATTCAGTTCGTCCTGGAAGACCATGAGTAGAAGCCTGGCTGGCGGCGATGTTTATGAATGAAGGCGGGTGAGGAGGTTCGCGTGCAAACTTCGGTGGCTGGCAATGACGCACGCTGCCCTCTACAGGCTTCTCTCGGATTGCTGCCAGTCGTCTAGTCTGAAGCTCAGTGGTCAGGTCCTCCTGGTCTCCCTCAGTTTCCCCAGGCTGAGCCCAGAACTCCACATTTCATCCTAAGCACAACTAAAAATCCTCGTCTTGAGCTCCTTGAATTTGTGTGGCTGAGATTACAGGCAGGCATCACCATGCTTGGTTTATGCAGTGCTGGGAACTGAACACAGGGAGTGGGGGACCGGAGGGTTGTGCATGGAATCCTATCCCAAGCCTACTGTGTCTTTTAGACACCCAAGCTCAGGGAATATAGACTAGAGCAGGCAAAGTGGGAGAGGGAAGTCTCTTGGTACTTATCTTCAAGGTACAGTATTCCTTGGGACTTGGCAGCAGGAGAGCTAGGCTGAGATGGGTGGGCCTGCCAGAAGGTGGCAAGGCTGAGCTGGCTTCTGCAGGCCTGCCTCCCTGCCAAGCTCCTTGGCAGGCCTTTGCAGAAGAAACCCTATAAATAGCAGATGGCCCTAGGCCTCCCACCACCCCCATTCCCATTGGCAGCTACTCAGGAGAGCTACCCTCATTCCCTCAGTCCTCTCATCTATCCATCCTTAGGGACCATACTTTTACTTCCTTTGCTGTGACCTACAGCTTAGGGTGACCGCATGCTAAGCACTTTCTGATCTTAAATCACTCCTGGGCCCAGTGGTTCGGTCTTCACTTTACAGTTACTGTACCCTGAAGTCTTTGCCCCATCCTGATGGTCTCCACACTGGTTTGTCTGCTTCCCTGCTGTGTCTCTTCCAGCCCTCTGAGCCATGTTAGGGCTGCAAAGTTCAGGATGAGTCAAGGAGAATCTTTGGGTGCAGTTTTCCTCACAGCCTACATTGCAGACAACTCAGTTTCAGTTTCTAGAAATTCAAATCAAAATGAAACCAAATCCAGATACCAGAGGGAAAAAGAAATGTGCTGAGCAACATAGCTTCCTGACCTGGGGGACAGGGGGCACAGACCAGATGCCTGAGATTATGCTGGGAAACTCAGGGCTTCATGCGCTCCACCAGCTGAGCTCCTGTGTGACAGGTTTATCCTGCCTCTGCCAAAGTGCTATGGCCATAAGCATGCAGTTAAGTCGGGTTGCATCCCGACCCAACCTTACTGGCCACCTTTCTCTAGCCATGGAGGTAGGAGAGGATTTGGTTTTTCTTTCCAGCACTGACAATGTTCTGGGAACTGGCCCTGATGTGTGTGATTTTGAAAGCGCTCTTTGCCCCACACTGATGGGATGGGAAGGTGTGGAGCAGTGAGGAGTGGAAGGGGACGGTGCTTAGTCCCGCACAGGGGTGAGGGTGCCCAGCCTGTATGGGTATGCTGCAGAGAGGAATAGCCAGTGCAAAATTCTTTTAAGGATGTGCTCCTGCAGGGTGACAATAGCCAGCCAGCATGTGGTAGGGACAGAACAAAGCCTGGGCAGACAGATTCCTCAGAACACCTGGGTCTCCCCGCCAGAGTGGGCAACACACAGGAGTCATCATTACTTTCAGTAATCAGTTCTTCCTGAACTTTTTTCCTCCCTGGTGTCACGGTGGGTGATCATGTATGAATCAAAGGCAATTGGTTATAGCACAATTATTGCTTGGGACACTTTAAAACAAAGCAAAACTGCTCAAGGATAGTTTTCCAGGGTACAAGCTTTAATCCATGTTACATAGAAATAGCTGCAGTGACACGTTCCTGTAAGGTCAGCATCCTCCCAACATTCCCCTAGTCATGGCTGTCTCCGTTTGGGATCAAATGGACACAGGAACAACCTGGAGAGTTGTCTCACTTGTATCTTCTCCCTAAAAGACAGCAATGGGAAAGAGTCCTTCAATACTAGCTTCCCACTCACTCCCTCCAGAAGCCTCCTGGGCAGCCTGTGCCCAACTTCCCTGCTTCTAGGCTGCAGCGGAGCCTCCCACTGCCCCAGTAGGTACCTGAGCTACGCCTCTTAGCTCGGTGTGTCCGCTTCCGCCTCCTGGCCGCCTTTCTCTTGTTCACCTTCCCTTCCAAGGTCTTCCTGCTCTTGGAGCAGCTGCCACGGTGGCTGGGCCTTGGAGCTGAGTATCGGGAGTGCATGGCTTGCTTGGGATGCCTCGATGGCGGGCCAGGGTTGGGGTTGGAACTGGAGCTTGGGCGGCCTGCGAGACTGCAGCTACGGCAGTGATGGCTGCAGTTGCAGGTGTGACCTTGGGGCCGAGTGGAGCTGTGGGGGTGGGGATGAGTGGTGGAGAGGCTCTGCATCTTGGTGTCCATGGGAGGCCACACGTGGAGGGGCAGAGACCTCCTCCTCCTCCTCTTCCAGCAGGCCCAGCTCTGGGGAGTCCCCGGAGCCCCCCCCCCAGTTATATAGCTGGGCCAATTATGATGGCACAGGCCATAGAGGGTGACAGTTATGAGAAAGCCCTGCCCCTCACCCTCTTCCCAGGGCGGGGCAGTTTTCAGGACCCTGTGGGTCAGATTGTGTTGAGGCCACATCTCAGATATGCAGCTTCCTGTGTTCACTTCTCCATATTCCATTTTCCCCAGCTTTGCAGAATGGGGATAATAAACTGTTGTACCCGCCTCACAGTGACATTAGGATTATTAACAATTGACACCGAGAGGTTTGGAGAGGACCAGTCTGCAGTCAGTGCTTCAAGGCCTCTGACAGCTGCAAAATGTTCTTTTCCACCTGCCACCTGGCGCCTGGCCTGCCATAGAGGTATAGCCAGTGGTGGGCAGTGAGGCTGTGTGCCCTGACTGGATGACATCTTGGATCAAAGGCTTATAGTGACTAGGAATTGGAATGGGCCCATCTCCCCCGCAGCCTTCCCAGGTGAGAGGTTGAGGGTGGTGTTCAAAGCTTAATTTGCATTGAAGTCTGAACTTGGGTATGCCACGGGGTTCCCAATGTCTTCCTTCCATTCTTTTGAGCCTGGAATGCCATCCCAGTCCTGGCAGCCTCTCAGTGAGACTCAGGGTTCAGTCTGCTGTGGCCGCTCACCTGGAAAGGAAAAGGTCACCTTGAAGCTGGTGTGCTCTGGAGCCAGTGTGCTCTTCCCAATCTCCAGCCACTTTACCAGCGCTCCTGTGATCTCTTGTGCTTCTGCAACTCTGGCCCTGAGACTGTCACCCTCCTGCTCACATGGCCCTGACCAAGTTTTTGTACTATTCCCAAGACACTGCCTCGCATGGCCAACATTTACTGGTATGGACTTTGTGTGTGAGGGCATGTGTGCGTGCGTGTGTGTACAGAGGACAATTCTCAGGAATGGTTTCTCTCCTTGAAGTCAGGTTTTTAGCTTGATGGCAAGTTAACCACCAAGCCATTTAACTCATCTTTTGAGTTATGAGACATAACTTCCATCTTTTGAGACAGTCTCAATGAGCTGGCCCACAGCTGAACGTGACTCTATTCCCGAGTGCTGGGATTGCAGGCATATACCACCATGCAGAGCTCGAACTTGATTTCTTAATAAACATGCCAGATGGCCCATTGTGAAAACTGCCTGGTTTACTGAGCCCTGCCTACTGTATTCATCCTTTTTTAGCCAGCTTTTCCTGGGAGCATCCCAGTGACTCCAATTAGCAGGCTGAATGATAGCTTCCTCTCCCTCCAGATCTGTGCTCACATTCTAAGAGCAAGAAGCCTACCAATATGACCTTATGTATGGAAGAGGTATTTGAAAGGGTATGGAAGCTAAGTATCATGGGTTATGCCGGACCAGCTGGACTGGCCTTCACATCGACTGGCAAGTATCCTCACAAGGGATAGTCCTCACAAGAGCCAGAATAGAACACTTGTCTGGCACATACAAGGCCCTAGGTTTGACCCCAAGTCTGGAGCAGTGGCTAGTGGCACCTACATCCAGAGTTGTATCATCTAGACGCCTGTTCTGGGCAGCACACCTGAAACATAGGCTCTGTGCTGTGCTCTGAGAGGCCTCAGGGAGAGCGGCTAGCAACCCAACCCTTCATTGTGTCGGGAGGAGACTGGACCAGACCTGAAGGACTGTTTTGGGCCTCTGCACTATTTTTTTTTACTGCTGGTCCTTCACAGTTCCCCACCAACCTTCCCCAACTCCCCGAAGACATTGCATACTCACCATGACTTTTTGACCCTCCCCTGAGGACTAACACTAGGTTCCACTACCAGGTTCCTGTTGACTTAGAGAACCTCTGGAAAACAGGGCCCTTCCACAGGGCACGTTACGCCTGCTGTTTCTCTTGGGTAAGAGTTAATGGGAGATGGGATCGGGAAGGTTGCAGACCCCGACTAATGCAGGTGCCAGGACCTGGGCCTTTCCTCTGCACTTCCCAGGGGTGTGCTGCCTTGGAAAAAGGAGTGAGCCTCCTGGGAGGCCAGGAACTAACTTCCCAAGAGTGAAGAGGCAGAAGAATTGCACTAAGAAGCAGATTTCTCTTTGGGTCTCCAGGACAAGTGTGTCTTAGTCAGACCTGTAATCTCAGCATTCAGAGGAAGAATTGTCCCTTCCTCTGTGTTTTCCAGCCTGTCTCGATTTGACTGACAGTGGCCCCAAGCATCACTGCAGCAAAATGAGGGCTCTACAGAGACAGCTAGCTAGCCTTTCAGAATGGATCCCCACCCTGGTGGCTGTTCTCCAGGCATGCTCTCTCTCTCTCTCTCACACACACACACACACACAAGAAAGGAAAGAAGGAAACCAGGAAAGTTCCTTGGAGACTCTTTATTTTCTGAATGAATGTCCTCTTTTCTGGAGTGGCGATGGGCAAGCATCACCGGGCAGGCCTCAAGGTGGGTCAGGAGTGCGTCTGCTTGGGCTCAGGGCTTGGCTGGGCCACGGCCTTGTCCTCAGTGCTTTCCTGCTTCTCAGGCTGCATCAGCAACAGCTTGCCTTTCACCGGGATCTGCTCCTCCTCCTCTTCCTCCTCCTCATCTTCCTCTTCCTCCTCATCCTCTTCCTCCTCACCCTCTGATGACAGGGAGAAGTTGTCTTGACTCACACAGGCCACGAGCTTCTTCATGGAGGACTCGTGGCCACGGCTATGACCAGTGTTCTGGGCAGTGCCATGGCCGGTGCTGAGCTTGGCACAGCGGGAACCCATCACCCACTCCTGTCTCTCTCTGGACTAGGAGGCAGGCAACTTGGGCAGTGAGAGGATGAGAGGCTAGTGGGTGTGGCACTGACCTCATAAACAGGTGTCAAGGCACCACCCTCCCCCACCCTGGAACTTGGAGCTCTGCTGAACCACTGGCTCAGATGGCTCCCAAGATGATGTGGAGAGGGCACAAAACAGTGGCTGCCTTTAGCTCCTGCCCCTGCCACAAGGCAGCTAAAGGATATCTTTTCAAACTAGGGCAAGGTTTCCCCACTGGGGTTCTGGCAAATATCGGGAAAGCTGTCCAGCCTCAGCTCCCCTTATACAGTCCTGTTCATTAGAATCCTACCCATTTCACCATCCTGACAAAATAACTAGGAATGGTCTCTACTCCCCTCAGGTGCATGACGTTCGTGAAAAGGAGACAGCAGCCAGTGAGTCTCGTGTCAAGCTTTATTTGGCAGGTGGCTTTGCTCATTACTCAGATCTCGTGGCTCCTTGGCAGCTCAGGGCTCAGACATCAACGTGGAACGGTGTTGTGGCCTCCCGTGACATTCCTTGGGCAGGTATTATTCCTTGGGCAGGTGACTTCCTTGGCTCCAGACAGGATGGATGGGCCTGGAGAGGCCTAGTGGTGGTGGTGCCTCCTACACTTCCTGCACCTGCATCTCCTCCTCCTGCGGGATCTTCTGCAGCCTTTGAGAAAGAAAGTTCTGGTTTGTTAGGCTACCTGGGAGGCAGCAGGGTTTAGATGGGGCCACTCTTGCCTTGCTGGGCAGCAACACAGGTGGCCAGGGCTCTGGGGCTCTTGATGCTTACCTCTGCGATGCCGCCTCCTGTGGCAGCAGGAGTGTCTCCGCCTCCTGCATGACCGGCGCCTCTTGTGGATCCGGTGCAGCCTTCTACGCGAGCAGCGACGGTGTCTGTGGTGGTGGTGGCACCTATGTGTCCTCCCATAGTCCTCCACATGTTCTGGGCTGAACCCTTGTCCCTGCTCTTCATGTTCTTGCCCGTGCCCCTGGTGTGGACGCTCACTGGGGCTTCTCATTCGGTAACGAACCATAGTGCCAGGAGATCAGGCGGCTCTGGGCTGAGGCTGCAGCTAGCCTGGATGGGAGGAGGAGGACGGAAGCCTCCCCACCTGCTCTTGGTGGTGATGATGGTCTGGTGTGGGGGTGCTCTCGGGGTCATATATAAAGGGAAAGCCCACTGTGACCTGTCGGCCCACCCCTGATTGTTCCCACCCAGCCCAGTCCCCTCTGTGAGGGCGACACAGGCAGGGAGCGTGGGCCCTCAAGCATGCTGCTCACACCTTGGACTTCCATCCTGGTCCTTTTGCCTTGTTGCATGCTGTGTGCTATGCTTGCAGTGCCCAACTTATCACCTCCCAGCCCCAGTCTGTCCTCTTCCTGCCAGGCAGCGGGAAAACTTCCCACCTTCTCCACAAGCCAAATCAGTGTCAGGCGTATTCTCATGTATCTTCCACTGGGGCACAGTCACTGCTGACTCCAGAGTTCAGCTGGAGGTGACCTTCAGAGCCAAGGACATGTTTACCCCAAAGCTGGCAACCTCTCATGGTTTTGGTTTGGATTTTTTGCTTGTTTTCTGTGTAACCCTGGCTATCCTGGTTCTTGCTCTGTAGATCAGCCAGTCAAGTGCCCCACTGGCAGGGATTAAAGGTGTGAGCCACCACACCTGACACCTCAGGTCATATGGAAACAGTTCCGAGTGTCATTGTAGCCCAGGCTACCCTGGATTTCTCTGTGTAGCCCTCATCTTTACCTCCCTAGCTTAAATTACATTTAACCATAGTACATGACTGGAGCTTGAGGTGTAGTTTGATAATGTGTGCGTAGCATGTGCAACTAACAGAAAGAAAATAAAACCTTAATGAAGCTCTTCATCGCCACTAGTTTCCCCAGTATGGAGGAGTGATGATATCTCTGATCCCTCAGGATCTTGATCGCTTGGGTCCCCAATACCACAAAAACCAGTCACAAAGGGTAACTCAAACAGCCCCTGGAGGCCGTGCCCTCTTTATCAGGGCACATGCCAGCCAGGGTTACTTGACCTCTGTATTCATACACACAAGTCATCCCAAAGGACTGGGGTCAGAAGGGCCAAGCCTAACTTCTCAGGCCCCCATGGGCTTACCAGAGAAGGGGTCGGTGATGGGGCATTTCAGGGAAGTGAGTCTTGTTCCCCAGTTAAATCTGACTCTGCGTCTCCAGGGCAGTTCCTGCCTGGCTTTGATGGTCTTTGTGTGACCCAAGACCTCCCAGGGTAGGGCCATATCTGCTGGGTCCCTCAGATGCGTCTCCCTAAGCCCTTCTGAGGGACTGGGGACGATAGAGAGGTTTGAGGTCCTTTCCACTGGTCACTCGTGTCCCCTTACCCACATTCACCCACCCTTCCCCGAACCCAAGAACCAAGAGGCATGAGTGGGATGAGTTTTCAACATTTATTGACAGGTGGCATTGTTCCTTAGCAGGCTCCTGTTTTTCATCGGACGGTGGCACTTTTCAAGATGTGACGAGAGGCTCTTGAAGTCTGGTAAAATTCTCAGGCAGGAGTTGTGATGGACTTGCTATTTTGCACATCTAGTATCTTTTACACCTTAGGGTGTATGTGCGGCGGCGGGGGCAGCACCCTAGGGAAGCAAGAAAGGTGGTGAGGGAGACCTCAGGCTGTGCCCACCCCCTGGGCCCCTGGGTCCCCCTAGCCCCTGAACCCAGCCCAGCCCCTGCTCACTTCGCCTCCTCCTGCAGCATCTTCGCCTCCGTCTGCGACATCTTCGCCTGCGGCGGTGGCATCTGCTCCTACTTTTGCTGCGGCAGCGGTATCTGGCCATGGTGCTGGCTTGGCCGGAAGCTGG
Organism: Cricetiscus sungorus; assembly: GCA_030556225.1. Taxonomy (NCBI): domain Eukaryota; kingdom Metazoa; phylum Chordata; class Mammalia; order Rodentia; family Cricetidae; genus Cricetiscus; species Cricetiscus sungorus. The sequence goes on along the minus strand of JANBXA010000069.1, from coordinate 3,318,086 downwards.
CTCAGAGCAGGGGGCACCACCTGGGTAAAGACAGCCAACCTGTGAGCAGGTGGAATTTTTCGGGCTGTGGCTGGAGAGCCTGTACCCTCTTCCTCTTATAGACACAAGGGGCCCCTGGGGATTGTGAAGTCAAAGAGGGCCAGGACCTCACAGACCAGGGCCGGTGAGAATCTGTACCATGTCCAAATATGGGCATGGAGGAGTGGACTGGGTTTTGGCATCAGCAGTTGCCTGTGTCACAGTCAAGAAGTGACAAGGATGGCACCCTCTTGAACATTCATTCACTCAACTTAGGTACTAGTGAGAGCCTACCACATGCCTGCTTCCAGGCGAGGCCCTGACAGATAATCCAAGGCCAGGCAGGTGGGCGAAACAGCCATACAAAATTGGATGTGGAAAAACACATCTGCAGATGCCCAGAGAATGTTTGCTGAGGGAACTTGACCTCAGGAAAGTTAGTGAAAGCCCCAGCAGGACACTGATAAATGAATCCAGAGGGTCTCCGGGCTGCAGGATAGTTCAGTGCCAGTGAGAACACTGGGGCCTCTCTGTCAGGGTACATCAGGTGGCTGGCCACGTTGAGTACAGATCAGCTTTTGGACATTACTAGACAGGAGACGAGTGTGGATGATGTTGCTGGCTCCTGCTTCCAGAAGTTCACTTCCTGTTGGTTGATTTCACCCTGGTTGCAGCACAGCCTAGTAGAGACACCACGCCGAAAGGCAGGTGGACAGGAAGCAAAGGGAGGGAGGCCCAGAAGGTGAGGAAGGCAGCATTGGGGGACCGGCTGAGATGGAATACAACCTGCCCCATGCCCCATGCCCCTGTGAACTTTAGGCTTGGCATCTGGTTGCAGAAAAAGTGGCATGGGATAAGAGAGGCTTTGGTGTGCTTTCTGTAGGAAGCCAGAGGCCATCCGCGTGGGCAGAGGAATGATGTTCATGTTCTTGCCAACTGCTTGTGTCTGTCTAAAGATGCAGAAGGGACTGGAAGGGGAGCAGTGAGCAGTGAGATGGATGGGATGTGAATAAGTGGCCAACATGGGGGAACCTCAAAGCCACCTCCCTTCTTATCAAAGACTCTTTGGTTTATGCTCCGCCTTCAAGTTCTGTTCTCAATGCTGCCTCGCCATCCCAAGGCAGCTGTGCAGTCTGTGAACAAAAAGCTTCTATGCAAGAGGGTGGAAATCAAACCCAGGGTTTGCTTGTGAATTCAGGCCATGGGCCAGATGTTTCTCACATAGGACCTGTCTTTATTCTAGTTCCATAGCCCAGAGCTTGAATTTTGAACAAAGTTTGAACAAAGGTGGGTGGAAGGCTAGCCTTGACCTTCTGGAAGGCAGCCACACACCCACTGTCCAGACACAAAGGAAAAAGGGATAAAGGATAAAGGTGTTACTGTCTCTGACACCTCCTAGCCACTGCCCATGATCTCCCACATGGCTTCAGAGCTCTTCAAGCCTAGGAGAAAATGAGGCTCTAAGAAAGTGGGGAGGTTATACTCCAGAGAAGGAGGAAGCTCAGGCTCCTCATGTCCAACCCACAGAGAAGTGTCTGAAGATCAAACTTCAGGCCTCTAAGGGTTGCAGTGGGTAGCACTGTGTAGGCTAGGATCCATGTTCACTGAATAATTCCTTCTCCATCAGCTTGGGGTCCTATGAGGGGGCCCACACTTAGGGGGTGGACATTGTCTTTCCCTACATCAGGATATCATGCCTTCACCAGTCATTGAAACCCCCCACACTGGGGATCCCCCTCCCCCACTCTGGTGCTGCCGTCAACACACACATTTTTGTCAGAGTGGACTCGTGAGTACTTTATACTTTGCATTAGTAGTTGCTTTCCTTGTTGCTGTAACAGAATGCCTAACAGAAGCAACTTTAGGTATAAAGGGTGTTCATTGTGATATCTTGACTCACAGTCTTGGGTTTTCAACCCAAGACGGGAGGAGACACATGGCAGCTGGGCAGTTCTATCAGCAGTGGTAAAAGCTTGTAGAGTGGTAAGACAGTTGATACTGACAATTTGACAGGGTCTAGAATCACTTAAGAGGCAGGTCTGTGAGCATCTCTGTGTGGGCATTTCTGGGTTAGGTTAACTGACATAAGAAGACCCATTCTAGATGTAGGCAGCACCATCCCTTGGGCTAGGGTCCTGGACTGGGAAAAAGTGGGCTGAGGACCAGCATTCATCTCTCTCTGAGCAGCTGCCTCACCCCCCCCATGATGGGCAGCACCCTCCCTACTATGAACCAAACACTCTTCCTCAAGATAATTTATCAGAGTGTTGATACAGACATGGACACGTGGCTTCTTCGCATCTTCATGGACCATGAAGCAGAGAGCTTATATCATAATTGGAGGTGGGCGGAACCTCCAAAGGTTGCCCCAGTGGTCTGTGTCTGCCACCTAGAGTGCCTATCCCAAAGGTTCCATAACCTCTCAAGACAGTGCCGTCATCCAGGAACCAACCGTTCACTCAACTTCTGTCACTTCACATGCAGATTCCAGCGATCATAACCCGCCTTTGGACCCTTTCTGGCTCTTCCACACTCAGTTACTTGGTCTGGCCCAAGAACGACTACATCTCCAGGCAGCTCCCTCAGAGTGGCATTAGAAACCAAAATGTCAGCACAGCGTGCTCAACCATAGGCCTCTGCTGCTTACACACCCTCTTAACAGTGAATCTCTGTGTGCCCCATGGCTATAATTTTTTCTAGATATGTGAAAGTGTGTGCAATTATTTCCATATGTAACTGGGATGGTTCATTGTGACTGGAACTCTGACTACACTGGGAGCCAAAAAAATGTGTGTGAAAGTTCTCAGAGCACCTTAGGGCCAGAGGCCCAGCGTGGTGAATAGTTCAACCCTCAAAAGAGTCCTGATTTGATGAGACTGTGGAAGATGGAGCTTGGTTAGAGGAAGTGGTTCACTGGGGGTAGATCGTTTCGGCTACAAGATGCTCAGGTCCCTTTCCTTATTCCCACCCCCCTCCAACTTCCCTCCCCCCTCTCTCTCGTGTGTGTGTATGTGTGTAGAATTTCACATAACTGCTACCATGATGTTCTGCCCAAGCCCATGAGACCAGTGACCATAGTCATGACTTTGTGGGCCCCCAGATGCTGAAGTGACGGGTGTGGACCACCAAGTCACTCACCCATTGTGATTTAAATAAAGCCTTTTGGCAGGGTGTCACCATCTCTTCCTCTTACCTTGGAACTAAGACGCTGCAGGAAGACTTCCCCTTCAGCCTGGGGCTGGAAGCCAGATCTCAGCATGCTGGCAAAGTGCTGGGCTGCAGAGCTACAGTTCCGCCTCCTTCCAGGCCTTCCTGGTCAAGCTCGCCTTCCTACGGCTACACGCGTGTCTTCAGCAGCACTAGCCTCGAGTGGCTCCACGTGTTGAAAAGTGTTTCTGCGTGTTGGAGTTTTAGCCTGGAGTATGTCCTGTGTGTCATGTACACACTGGCTGTGTTTACTGCGAGGAGTTGGGAGAGGAGGGAGAGGGAGTGGGAGAAAATGTGAACCTGTGTGAAGGAGAAGGAGATGATGGCCTCTATGGCAGTCACAGTGCTGAGGGTTTCTTCCACTGTTGCTGTGTATTCCTTGCATGGGTAATGTAATTACAGAGGTCGTTAGGAGTCATTTCCCCAGAGCCTGCAACCTGTGTACAGCACCCACCCACCCAGTGGGAGGGAAAGGGCTTTGAATTGGCGATGTTGCTACATTCAAGGAGACAAGCTGGCTATTTAGACTAGGTGGAACTGGAAAAATCTGGATTAATGGAGAGACCCTGCCTCAGTAGAGTGGAATATGACTGAACAACCTCAGGCCTTCACACATGCTCACACATAACATATCCCTACACATGATTGTGAACACATATAGACACACATGCACATCACACACATACATGCAAACATGTAAATAAAAGAAAAAGCACAGGGTCTGGAGAGGGCTCAGAGGGCCCCAGCTACCAAGCCTGACAACTTGGCTTCAACCTCCAGGACCCACATTGTGGGAGGAGAAAATCGACTCTCACAAGTAGTTCTCCCAATGCAATATGTTCATGAACACGCACAGAATACAAAATAATAGTGCAACGAGAAAACAAACCCAAACTGTAACCCCAACATCTGGGAGGCAGAAACGAACACGAGTTTCAGGCTAGCCTGAGAAACACAGCAAGACCCTGTCTCACAAAAGCAACCAACAGGAAAGCTCGGCATTTTAAGAAGGCCGTGAGTGCAGTTGTCTAAGTGGTGTGGTGGAGAGGCCGTGAAGGAACCCACTGCTCTAGAACTTGACATGAGTGGTAAAATAGTCAATCTGATAGGTACCTCCTCCAGGACAAGCCAGGCAGGCTCTGGGGCTCTGCACACCCACAGGTCCCATAAAACACTTTTCTGACAGGAAACAGAAACTCAGTGGCCAGCTGGGTTCACTTGCCCTTTCCCCGCCCGCCCTGCCTGCTGGCCCGCCTGGTGCCTACTTTGTGGTTGGCTGTTGCAACTGGCTGCTCTAAGGCAAAGAGGCCATCAGCAGTTAGTTCCCAGCCAGCCCTCAAGTGTACAGTGTTCTGCACCCCGGGATGGCTGCAGAGACTAGGGGAGCTTAGAACAGCTGCAGAGCTGGAGGAACACTACGCAGTATCCATAACCCCAGCAGCAAATTGCTTCATACCCAAGCAATAAGATGTGCCTTCCAGCAGCAGCCTGCTACAGGAATTCAGTGTAAGCCAGGGCCTCAGTTTCTCCTCCTGCAAAAGGATACATAAGTCCCTTTCTTGCATGATTGTAATACAAATCTGTGCTGGGGTATTGGCGTATGGGATGTCAGAACAAGAATGCAGAAATACAAATGGCTTAAGGTCTATTATTCTGGATTAAAATAGAAGGAAACAAACCAAACCCTGTCCAATATACTCACCTGAAAAGAGAGGGGAGCTGGCAAAACGCAGACTGTGTCTCCTGTTGCCATTCAGGTTGGGTTGCAGGAAGGGGAATGAACAGAAGACACACAGCCTTTGTTCTACAGGTCATAACACATGTGAGCAGTCTCTGCAGCTAAAACAAAAGTGGGCAGTGAGAGGCAAAATCTCTGAGACGCAAGCATGCATGAGGAGATCCTTCTGGAACACCCATGAGTACAGGACCCCAGGCCCAGACATGGAGTCGTGTGCTTAGGAACTGTGAAGAGAGGGGAATGTACCACTTGTCCCCCACACCTCTGTTGTCCAGGAGAAAGTTTAGGATTGGTGTCACCATCCCCAGTCTAAGGAGAGGACTATGAGTTTAGCCCTTTCTGGCTCAAGGAGCCAGAGTGACACTCAGTCCCAAGCCCTGGAAATGATCCTGTTAGATGGACCACCTGAAGCTGGCAGAGATAAACCAGCTATGGGTTTAGGGAGAGCGGGCTATGGTCCCTGGACCTAGAAATGTGAACAAGCCCTGTAGTGATACTTATGATTTATTAAAGCTTGCCTGAGGAACCAGAAAGCAAAGTCAGCCACAAGCCATAGAAATCAGACACACACCTTTAATCCCGGCAGCCAGAAGCTAGGAAGTGGTGGTACACACATTTAATACTAGGACTCAGGATTAAGAGGTAGACAGATCTCTCTGAGTTCAAGAGAGAATAACAGATCACATCTTTAATCCAAGCACTAGACTGGTATAAGAGATAGAAGCAGGGTCTCAGTATTGAGTAGGAGGCATTCACTCTCCAGCCACATTGAGGATTCTCCAGCCATGCATGCTGAGGAGAGGTTACAGTCTGCTCACCTTGTACCTACAGAGTCCGGTCCTCTATGGTGCCCACCCAGTCCTCAGCTTCCGGTCCTCTGCAGTTGTGAATGCAGGATGCATGTGGCTCCTCTTCAACATTTCCTCCACAAGATAACTGAAAATAACTTGTAATTGAATCTTTTCACTGCCCCTAGCAGTCTTGGGCACTCTGCCCGCCAAGTTCACTGGTGACATCAGCCACCAGTGACTGGGTTTTACTAGGCTGTAAGTCTCCAAGTTCTAGAAACTAACAATTGCCAGCACACAGAGGCTCTCTAAAGATGAACCTTCCCACAGATTCTGCAGGGGCATGGTGGCATATGCCTTTAGTTCCAGCACTCCAGAGACTGAGACAGACAGACCTCTAAGAGTTCGAAGCCAGCATGGTCTACATAGTGATTTCTGGGACAGTGAGTTACATAGTGAGACCCTGTCTAGGAAAAAGAAAAAGAAAAAAGATGCTCAGCCTACCACACCTGTACACACCCTGCCTCCCTCCAACGTCAGAATGTTGGGTGCCAGAACATCGACAGATCTTTGGGATCCCACTATATGTGGGATATAGATAAATGCTCAAAGGAACCAGAGGAAGCTGTTAGAGAGGCAACCATGGCCAGCTGTAGCACATTACCACACATGGTGCACATCTATAGGCCTCCACCTATAAAACCCTCAGGTCTGGGAGACACTGGAGTATCTCAGTAAACACTGGCAGGCTCGAACAGTGGGCCCCATCTCCTGGAGTCTCCTGTGTTTGACAAGCAAACAAACCTGCGATGTGGTGGCTCTAGCCTTTATCCTTCTTGGCTTGGAGTGTGTCCACCCTCACCCTTGCACCTTTAGACAGTACTTTGTCACATGTACTGTGTGCAACCCTGGGCCCTTGCAGGCCCTGAGTCTAAATCCTGTTACTGCCTCGGGGTCTTTTCATAGGCTGTCCTCCCTTCCTGGAGTGCTCTTCCTCACCTTGATAGAGGTCCCCTTTTATCCACTGAGACCTTGGTGACAGGTGATGAGCCTGTCCTACAAGCTCAGGTATTGCCACAGGGACACCCACTCGCAGTCCCTGCCTCACAGTAGATCAGGGACTGATGGATGCCTGGCCCTCCCTCACCATTTATTTGCTGCCAGCTTCACATGGCATCTTGGCATAGTTCACCCCAGTACTGTGCAGGGGCTCAGAGGAGTGTGCCAACCATGTGGTTCTCATTGTTCCCCCACAAGCACAAGGCTCAGTGGCAGCTGTCAAAGAATCCCCAGAGTTGGAAGCAAATTGTGGTCCCCACAAAACTATTTTCCTGGGAACAGAGTCCCCTGCTATACACAGATTCTCGGTGAGGCTGACATTGTTTTAGGACTAAGAGACATCTCTGTGTTCAAAGTTGCAATAGAACCAAGTATGATGGCACCCACAGAGTTTGAGGCTGTATGAGACTTTGTTTCCTAAAACCAAACAACCCAAGAAGCAATGAAAATGCCACAAGCCTTGCCTCTTTCCCCTTTTGCCCTCATTTTAACCTTCTTGTCATTGGAAATCTGGGGGCACTAAGCAACAAGAGGCAAGGACTTAGAGCCACTCCTGTGGTGCCAGTAACGCAGCAGGGATTCCACTAATGTGCTGGAAAGTCAGATCCCACCTCAGCTGTCGGTGGGCCCTGGACTTAAGAGGTGCAGTATCAGCCAGGAGTGATAGCACTTAATCACAGCACTCAGAAGGCTGAGGCAGGTGGATCTCTGTGAGTTCAAGACCAGCCTGGTCTACAGACATAGAAACCCTGTCTCAAAAAAACAAAACAAAACAAAAGACACAGAGAGAGAGAGAGAGAGAGAGAGAGAGAGAGAGAGAGAGAGAGAGAGAGAGAGAGAGAGAGGAAAGAGAGGAGAGAGAGGAGAGAGAAAAGAAAGAGGTGTAGTGTCTACCACCTGGACTGGAGGAGTGATAACACTGGGAAAGTCCCAGGCAAGGAGTGTCACCTGGATGTTGGTGCAGAGCTGGCTCTCTAGACACATGATGGAATGTCATCCTACAATAAGGAGGAGTTGACTTTATTGTCTCAGCTCTGTATAAATGCCATGTTAGTGAATCTGGGGAACATCCCACAAAGCCAATAGAATGAATGCTCCTATTTAAACAAAGGGGCCAGTCTCAAGAGACGACAACTGGGGAAGAGGGTGATTCTAGATGAGCACAGGGTGTCTTTGGGGGGGTTCTAGAGTTTTCTATGATACTGGTCACACAGCTCTATACACAGGTGAGTATGTGGGTGGGCTCACCAGGAGAACAGCCTGAGCTATCTGAGACCCTTGTCTAAAACAAAAACACAGATAACTGAACTGGGAGCCTCTGAAGTTTGTTCATCTCTTCTGCCCCTCAAGAACACAGCTGACAGACACCATCTGTAACTCAGAAAGTAGAAACCGGGTCTGCCAGCACATTGGCCTTGGCCTTCTTAGTCTCTGTAACTATGAGAAATAAATCTCTGTTGTCTATAAGCTATCCTGCTTGTGGCATTTTGTTATAGTGCCTGAACAAAGAATGTAATTCAGCTGTGAGAGGGGAGAAAAAGCATTCTGACACAGACTTCATGGGTGAGCCTTGAAGACTTTCTGCTAAGTAAAATAAGCCAGGGGAAAAAAAAGATGACTGCCTATATATATCTCAAGTCACATATCTATGTACTTAGTAAAACCAGGAGTACAGAATGAGAAACTGGAATGGCGGTTGCCTGAAGCTAGAGGGAGGGACAGGTGAAGCACTTCTGCTGGATTCAGGGTTTCATTTTCACAAGATGAAGCATTCTGGAAGCTGTTCACAGCAGCATGAGTTCCTTAATTTGCCAAGAATGACTGATGAGAAATCTTATGTATTTCACTGTTACAAAAAAAGAAAAAAGAATTCTATCAATGACCCAGGTGGCAGTGGTGGTGCACACTTTTAGTCTCAGCACCCGGGAGGCAGTGGCAGGCAGATCTCTGAGGTCGAGGCCAGCCTGATCTACAGAGTGAGTTCCAAGACAGCCTGGGCTACACAGGGAAACCCTGTCTTGACAAACAAACAGAGTCACTGAGTAGGATTGTGCCCTTGAATGGACTCACACGTGTGCACACTCTTCTGACCAAAGAGCATCCTTGCCTGCCTCTCACACTTGGTGGAAACAGAACCTGGTAGTGAGCAACTCCCCTCAATAGGCAGCTACACGCTTCCTCCTGTTTATGGCAGCAGTTACAGCCGCCTTCTCATGGCCCTGTAGCTCCTCTGTGTGCAGAATAACTGCTGGCATCTGCTCCCCGATTGGGGCTTTTGTGAACAGCACTTACAAGATTATTTTGTGCATTTCTGTTCCCCACCATGCTACCAGCAGAAAGATGGAGGGGCAGATTCAGGTGTAGGTCCTGGTGGTTTGCAGTCCCACTGCTGACAAGGCTGAGGAAAGTCGATTGCCTGAGCCCACACGTCAGAGACAAGACTGGGCAACACAGTGAGACCCTTGCTCCAAACAGAATAACAAACGGATTGGGGCTACCTTGTAGCTAGAGTGAATATCTAGCATGCTCAGAGCCCTGTGTTTGGCCCCCAGCACCACATAAAGTGGGTAACTCCAGTACCTGGTGGGTCTACAGTGTAAGTTTCTGTTGCTATGGTAAACGCCATGACCAAAAGCAACTGGGGGGGGGAGTGTTTATTTCATTTTACAGGTCAAGGGAAGCCAAAGTAGTAACTGAAGCAGAACTATGAAGAAACAATGTTTATTGACTTGTGATCAGTCCCCTGCCCAGAGATGGCAATGCCTACAGTGGGCTGGCCCCTCATTGATTAGCAATCAAGAAAATGCCCCACAAACACACCCACAGGCCAACCTGATGGAGGCAATTGCTCAATTGAAGTTCTCTCTTCCAAGTGAATCACACTGGCAAGCGAATTAGCCACCCGATTGGCCAAGGGTAGGGCTAATAATGAAGCTCTGGCCACAGGCCAGGGGGTGTGGCTGGCAATGGCGCCACCTCCTCACATATCCCTGAACACAAATCATAGATTAGTCATAAGGATCCTAACAGAACAAAGTGAGCCTTTCCCAGTCAGCTTGTTTAGAATGTGCTAGATGACATGCTGTGGCAGTTCTCAGAGTCTGGACCCTGGCATGACAGTCCTGGTGCTTGGAAGAAATTTGAAAACTCAGATTCCACTTCATACCTACTGGGAGAGGTGGAGGGAGCAAGATGCCCTCGCAGGACAGGGCCTTGTACCGTGCGTTTTCATTGGATTCCCCCAGGGGTGTGAGACATAAGGCCAGACCCACTGCCCAGAGCAAAGTAGCAGCCATTGGGTGGCCACAAATTACCCACCCTCTAGTTGTGCCCCTCACACTTAATGTTCAACTGTCTGTTCCTGGTCTAAGGTAAAGGTTAAGTTTGGCTAGAAAACAGCTTAATCCTGGGATTAAACTTGCAGGGAAATTAGCCAGTGGCAACCAGGTCTCTTCCAGAGCTTCAAGGCTGCCAGTCCTTGAATTTCACTTTCTGTTTCCTGGAAAGGCCTGTCTTTCCCTGTACCAGGCCCCACCCAGTGTCCCACCAGCCAGGCACCTACTGCACATGTTGCCCTATCCCAGACTATCAGATAAGAAATGTCCCTTGTGTCAAGGTCAAAATTGTAGACACCCAGGCTGGTAGCACTACCACTGGAAGGCAGCCAAGTTTCAAGTGATTCAGCACCGTCATGTTGCGGTCATAAACAGCTGGAAGCAACTGTATACCCAGGGTGGTGGGTGAGACTGAACATCTGTACACCCATACCACAACTCAAAAGGCTGAGTCCCTGCCGGCAGGCACCCGCCGGAGCAGACCAAGGCCCTGGACGTAGCCAGCGCTGTCCTTCCTCCCCTCAACGGGGACATGCCGTCCTATGCAAGCAATTACACTGTCCCTCAGAATGGCCTCTGAGACTGCGTGCCAAACTGCCTTCAGGAGCCCTGCAACCTGCAGCAGTGGGGGAGCTGGCTTCTAGCCTGCGTCGCTGCTGAAGCCTGGTCAGGTGTGGTGGTTGCGTGTTGTCTGTCTATTTGTATGTCTGAAAGTCATGATGTAGTCAAAGATGAGCTTGAGTTCCTGGCCCTCCTGCGACCACCTCCCAGATGGTAGGCACGCATTATCACACCAGGTCTACCTTTGTGCTAGCAAGCACTTTACCGCTGAGCCACAACCCCAGTCCCCAGCACTGGTTCCACAAAAGTCAGCAAAACAGTGGCTTTGATCTTGAGTTAGCTTTCTGGGGCATGGCTTGTGGTGCCCATGGTCTGGGAGAATTGAGTCGGGTGACAGGGTTGCATAGCAAGACAGCCTGGACTATAAAACCTGCCTTGCTGGTGGGTGGTGGTGTCGAATGCCTTTAATTCCAGCACTAGGGAGGCAGAGGGGCAAGTGGGTCTTTGAGTTTGAGACCAGCCTATCTACAGATCAAGTTCCAGGACAGCCAAGGCAACAATGGAGAAACCCTGTCTCAAGTGGATGGGGGAGGGGGCATGTAGAAGAGAGGTGGAGGGAGGGAATGGGAGATGAGGGAGGGGAAACGTTGGTATGTAAAATAAATGAAAAAAAATAAAAAAATAAAAAAGATCCTTGCTCAAAACAAAACAAGAGGTTGGGGAGAGGGATCATTTGGTAGAAGTACTTGCTGTACAAACATGGGGGTCTGGGTTTGGATTCCTACTTGCCATGTGAAAAAAGCCCTGCACAATGACATGCATCCACAATCCCAGAACTGGGGAGCCAGAAACAGGTGGATCCCTGGGGTTCATGGACCAACCAGCTCAACCTGCTTGATGAATTCCAGGTTTGATGAGAGACCTTGTCAAAAAAAAAAAATAAATAAAAAAAAAAAAAACCAAAAAAAAAAAACCAGTGGAGGGGCTGGCTGGAGAGATGGCTCAGGGATTAAGAGCTTCCAGATTACCTGGGTTCAATTCCCAGCACCCATATGGCAGCTCACAACTGTCTACAACTCCAATTCCAGGGGATCTGACACCCTCACACAGACACATATGCAGGCAAAACACTGATGTACATAAAATACAAATAAATAAATTATTTAAAAAAAAAAAAAAACATAGTGGAGGGTCTGGAGAGATGGCGGCTCTTCCAAAGGACCCAGGCACAATTCCCAGCACCCACATGGCAGCTCACAACTGTCTACAACTCCATTACAGGAGCTCAGACACCATCACATGCAGGTAAACACCAATGCACCAACGCAAAGTGATAATAGATGATTACAAATCGCCAGACAAAAGGGAAACAATGGAGGAAGAGCCACTGGCACCTGTGGGCCAGGACCTGTCAGCAAAGGGGTCAGATTAGCACAATGCCTGGTACTGTTCCAGCAAGTTAAAGCTCGATACATGGTGAGCCCTGCCTCAACACTGGAAGAAAAGCAAGCCCTCTAGCTGAATCCATAAAACCAATGCACTCTTCTGTATGTGGGTTATAGTAGACCTCCATGAAGAGAGTCTCCACACAGGCAGATTCCTCCCCTGGGGCTGATTTTGGAACAGGCAACAGAATAATATAAAGTAACAGAAACAAAAAAAATCCAGTTCCTAATCATCGGGAGATGAGCTTGATTGTTTATATAGCATTCAGACATGGTACCCACACTTCTTCAGTGTCTCGCCATTGCCTCCAGCTGCGGAATGCAGCTGGGGGAATGCAGCTAGAATGCACCTGGGCATCCCTGCCCTGTCAGATAATTTGGTCCCCATGGTGGCCTAGAAACAAAGCCACCCACTTCGTTCTTAATGCTGTGGGGAAGGGATGAAATCGTTCTAGAGAGGCTCCCAGAAGAGGGATTAGGCTTCAAAGGGAACAGGCAGGGGCAGGTCCCTGCTATTGCTGTATCACAACAAAGCGGACACCCTCCTGTGGCTCGTCTCTCCTTCCTGTGCTGTGAGCAGCCCTGGAACCTATTGGAGTGGCCTCTTGGGCATAGCTCATCTGCCCCTTCATCTGTACATTCCAGAGAGCCCAGCTGTCCTGCCTGGCTCCTGTTAGCCTGCCTTGTGCTTTTCCCCACTTGTCCTAAAGGGCCATGAAGCTGAGTGACGCTGACCATGTATGGCCTAGCCTGGCCTCAAACTAGCTATTCTCCTGCTTCAGCTACTCAACATTGTGTGCCTCCAGAACCTGTGTGTGAAGTCTGATTGGCGCCTACTTGATTGTGTAAAAAGCCAGCACAGAGCTGGATGCAGCTCAGTTGGTGGAATGCTTGCCTAGCATCCTAAGGTCTTAGGTTCCATTCCCAGAACCTCATAAATCCTACCTCATAAATCCTACCTCATAAATCCTACACACATTTGTAGGGAGGTGGAGGCAATAAGATCAAAAACTCAAGGTCATCATCATCTATATGGTGAGTTTCTTTTCTTTTCTTTCTTTCTTTTTTTTCTTTTTTGGATTTTTGAGACAGGGTTTTGAAAAGTTTCTACATCCAGATAAGCCTATCTGCCGATGCAGTAATCCAAATCAGAACAAATCAAACCAAACTAGGAAAAGCCCACGTTTAATGAATACAACACAACACTACCAGAGAGGACACGGGAAAGAGAGACAGGAAAACCACACATGTGTTTTCTAGGGAGCAGTTTAAATACCCTGTGGGAGTGGTCTTGAGCATCTCTAGGGGAGGGGTCATCATTTGGTGGGCTTTCTGAGATGCAACAGGGTTTGGGGAGAGATAGGGGAGGGGGGCTTGGGTGGAACCTGCACCATAACATCCCAGACTCCTTGGGTGTATGGATGCCAGGGGCTGGGATGAAGCTTCCACCAGAACAGTTTTCTCTGTGGAGCTTTGGAGCCTGTCGTGGAATTTAACTCTGAAGACCAGGCTGGCCTTGAAGTCACAGAGATCTTCCTCCTCTGCCTCCTAAGTTCTGGGATCAAAGGTGTGTGCCATCACTTCTTGGCTAACACAGTATAGTGAGTTTCTAGCCAACCAGGGCTAGATACCCTGTCTCGGACAAAATAAACCAAACAAAAAGATGGAATAATTACTAATTTCTAGAGTCGGGCTTTTATACACTGCCTCGTGCTGTTCGGGGCTTAAAAACTTGCTGAAATGGGTATCCAAGGCCACACAACTTCCATAGCAGACGGGGAATTTAAGTTAGGGATGGCTTCTTCAGCTATATTTTGTGTCTGAGGCCAGAGGTTCTCAAGCTCCATCAGTGCCACCCAGAAGACTGTCTAGAGCTCCAGGAAAGCCTTCAGGAGCCCTGCCTTGTGCCCTTGCCATTAGCTGTGTGAAAACCTCACTTGTTTTTTCTTCTAAAGACCGTGCCAGGGATCAGGCAGTCCGGGAGCCCCATGTGGGACATAGATGAGGAGCTGGAATTCTTCTGACCTCCCTGCCTCTGAGACATCAAGGAAGTAGTGGTCAGGAGGGCACTGGAGCAACATTTGGGCCACTTCTACTTCTTCTATGATAGCATTCACTGAGTGTTCAAGTTGCACAAGGTACATTCCCCCCCACCACCACCACAAGATGATGAGCGAGGCAGGGTCTCACCCTGCAGCCCAGGCTGCTTTCTAACATTCTAGCCAGCTCAGGCCTTCAGTTTCAGCAATCCTCCTGCCTTGGCTTTAGCTTGGAATTGCCTGACATGATTTTGTGAAACAGTTATTGGTCACTTTCTAGAGTCCAGCACCCCTGCTTGAAGCCTCATATGCACTCCCTTTCTTCTCTCCTTTGGGATATTTTATTTTATTTTTAGTTATGTGTGTGCATGTGTGGTAGTATGGAGCTGGGGTCATAGACTGTAAGCTGGGACCTGAACTTAGATCTGCTACTGGTGCTCTGGGCCCTGGGCCATCACTCCAGGCCTCTCATTTTATCTCAGGGTAAGGTAAGGACTATTGGAGCCTCCTCCTTCAACAAGGGAGGAGATGGGGAATAGAGTTGGGGGTGGGAGTGGGGGGTGGGGAGGATTGAGGTTTGCCAACTCCGGTCTTGCCAAGAACATCCATTTCAGGGATAGTTGGGACAGAAAGGTACTCTGGGCACTGCCCCAAATCCAGGAGCAGTGGCTAAACATTGTTGTCATTGTCCTCTATCCTCCCGGAAAGCCCTCACTTAGAACCTGTAGCTATAACCTTATTTGGAAAGGGGAAGCTAAACTCAACAGCCAAGCAATCCCCAAATAAGAACATTCTGGATTTAGCACTGATTCTACATCCAGAGAAGGCTTTATAGATAGATAGGAAAATCTTTCTCCTCCCTCCCTCTCTCTCTCTCTGTCTTTGTCTCTCTCTCTTTCTTACACACACATACACACACACACACACACACACACACACACACACACACACACACACACCGTACGCACCCACTGCCGAGGAGCACTGCACAGCCCTGTAGTCCTAGGCCAGTCTATTCCTGTTGTTTGGGTTTCAGGCTTATGGTTTGTTTGGTTCAGAAAACAGAGTTGATGGGCCATTCTAAGCAAGTCTCCTCCTCCTCACCTCAGCCCCTTCTTAGCCCCACCACACAGCTACTGGACCTGTTCATGAGCCCTGACTATAGGCCCCACAGGGAATATAAGGAGCCCACATCTGCCTGGATCAGTAGCAAGCAGATCGTGTCTAGCTCGGAAGTCCTCTATAGTCACACCTGCCCAAGATCCGTGACCTCAGACAGACCCCTCCCTTGGGGCTCACTTTCCTCTCCTGGGGTTCACATGGTCCTTCCTGTAGACACAGCAACAGCTCAGGCTGTTAGACATAGTTTCATTTCCTTTAACCATCTTTACTGAGCATCTGTCGTGTGCCTGGCTGGCTGCCCAGCCCCCTCTTGAGGAAAGAGAGGTATTGTGAGTAACATGATAGTGATTTTAGTGGCAAGAAGCTGAGATACACAGAGGTCTTAACCTGTATGACTGGGCACCAAGCTAACCCACAATGCCAGTGTTGCTACAAAGATGCCAAATGAGTGTGTGTGTCAGGGAGCCCAGCAAGTGCATGGGGGCCTCTGGTCTAGGTCTCACCTGCTTGTTAGCATGTGTTCACAATAGCTTTGTGTAGATACAGCTTGTATAGTAGGAGCTGGGAGTGTGTAGCCTGAGCCACATGCAAGAAGAGAGTTGCAAGTTTTGGTGTTTGCCTGTATAAGTGCATGTATGCATGTTGATATGTACAGTACATACATGTGGACACACATTTGGGTCTACCTCTGTATGTGTCCATGTGTTGGTGTATGTTCATAAACATGTGTGCCTGCAGTATATGCCTGTGTGTTGCTATGAGCATGTGTAATATGTGCATGTGTGTACATGTGTGCATGTTCAGGTCTACCTATGTATGCATCTGTGTGCTGGTGCATGCTCATGCATATGTGCGCCTGTGTATCAATGTATACCTTTGTGTATGTGCACATGCTTGCCTATATGTGCAATACATGTATGATTGCAGAACTGCTGAGTAGATGCTTGTATGTATTTGTGTGTATATGTGTGTGCATGTGCACCTGAAGGCATCCCTTTCATGTGATATGGTGCCAAGGTCCCAATTCCTGTAAGTCACTCAACTCTTGTTCCCAGCAGAACCTGCACCACAGTGGTGAGGGCGCCTCACCACAGTCAGGCTGTTCTGCCCTCTGCCCTGGCTTCCCCTTCTCCAGAGACCAGCCACAACATGCAGTGGCTGCACGTGATGATGGGACATCTGGCCTCAGCACCTGCGGCACCCAACGGAGGTCACACACTTTCAGAGCTGGTGAAGAAGGGGTGCTTGGGAAATGTGGGGCTCCTTTCTTGCAAAACCCTAGCAGGAGAAGGTCTTACTTCTTCTTGTTTCCAGAGCTGGGGATGGAAACTGCAGCTTTGTAACTGCCAGGAAAATTCTCTACCACAGAGCTACATTCCCAGCCCTTTTAATTTTAAGATAAGGCCTTGCTGTATAGTCCAGGCTGGCCTGGAACTTAGTATCTTCTTACCTAGGCCTCTCAAGTTGCTTCCAGGCCTCAAGTATCTGCCACCACACCTGACTTCTGTTATGTTTTGAACAAGACCCCAACCTTTCCCTGAACTCTCCAAGGCAAGCCAAGAACCTGCTTGGACCTGCTTGGAGACTATGCGTGGGCCCGGGCTTCAGGCCTCCCTCGGTGCCAGCGGTGTCTCTGAAGGGAACAGGGACAGTTGCATGCATGTAGCCACTCCTATATAGAGCCATTCTGCAGAGGGAGAGACTGATCCCACATGGACAGTCAGGATCCTTGCGGGGAGCTGGCTAGGCTAAAGTTCAACTCATCTGCACTGGCTTTAGGGCAGTCCCTTCTCCAAATGCAGCCCCTTTAAGGCCTTCACCACTTGAGGGAGGTGCAAAGGTCCTGAGGCAGAAGGAAGAGCATACTCAAAGGTATCAAGGTCTCCACATGTTGGCGAGCATGGGAAGGGTGCTGGGACCTTGAAACAGCATGAAGCCAGAATGGAAAGGAAAACTGGGCTTCTTGAGGGGAATAGGAAGAGGAAGGAGAATCCTGGTGGGTCCTCCCACTGCTCACAGTTCTGTCAAGAGCACCTACATGGGCCCGTTGCTAGACCCCGACCTTTGCATTGTTCTCCAGCTCCCTTCATTGGGAGGGTACCTGTGTGTGGCCTCTTTCACGCCCTGCACCATGCTGATCTGCCCTTTTCACCTACATCTTTTCTCCATACAACAGCCGGGGCCATGTGCCAAGGAGGGAAATCCCATCATGCCCCAACCCACCCTCCAGACACATCTGTACAGGTTGTGCTGGGAACAGAATACGGTTTTCTTCCAGTGGCCTCAAGTCCACCCAACCTGGGATCAGGTGCCCTTCATAGCTGGCCCCTTTCTCCACTCTGCGCCGGGCACCCCACCTTAGGGCCTTGTATTTTCTGCTCCCTCCTGGAGTGCCATTCCACAGCCTGCCAGTGCCTTCTCCAGACCTCAGCTGAGAGATGCTCTCCCTGCTTCTCCTGGCTCATTTCTTCTCCTTGCATGCCCTGGTCATGTTTAGCTCTGTCTTTGCCCCTCAGCAGACTCATTCTAAGCCAGGTTCCTTGTTAGCTTAATTTACCACTGTATCCCCATGTCCAGAGAAAGCACCCAATCTTTCCCTGCTGTGGAATGCTTGATGGCATGGCTCAGAACTAACTCCTGCACATATCAAGTTCCTTCCTCATAGGCCTAAAGGCTCAAGACTGAACCCTACTGGACCTCAGCCCTCTCCAGCTCCTTGTCTTGGTAGCTGATGTCCTGGTCACTGGGACTGACACTATGCTTGGCACCTTTGCAGCTGGGCCTCAGCTCACAGGTCCCTGGGGATGGCTAGCCTGCTAGCCCAGCCTCATGCAAATTCTCAGCCCCGCAGCTGCAGCTGCTAGGTTTAGCCTTTAAAAAGAATGTCTCCAGCACCAGGCTTGCCTCATTCCCAGCTGGCGCCACAAAGATTACAAACTGAGTCCTTAATCCTACCAGCTCCTGGCTCAGAGGGTTCCCTGCCTTCTCCCACCAAAGCCACTGTCTAGGAGGCTTTGAAAACTTCCTTCTGCTTTGGAACCTCAGCCTCAAATGGCCATTTTGTTTACCCATGACTCTTGGCTGGACTCTACCCAAAGCTACTTACACAAATCCCCCTGCTGTCATGGGGAGGCCCTTTCCAAGCCTCACACTTGCATTTGACTTCTATTTATTTGTTTTCTTTCTCTTTTTCCCATTTTTTGTTTGTTTGTTTTTTCATATTATGTGTGTATTTGGGGGTATGCGTGTGAAGGTCAGAGATCAAAGTTGGTTGTATTCCTCAATTTCTTGTCCCCTTACATTTTTTAAGATTTATTTATTTATGTATATGAGTAGTCTGTTTGCATGTATGCCTGCAGGACAAAAGAGGGCAACAGCTCCCATTATAGATGGTTGTGAGCCACCAAGTAGTTGCTAGGAATTGAAACCCGGTCCTCTGGAAGAACAGCCAGTGCTCTTAACCTCTGAGCCATATCTCTAGCCCAATACTACTTTATTTTTTGAAGCAGGCTTTCTCACTGATCTTGGAATTTTTTGGCTAGACTAGGTATCCAGTGAGCTCCGGGACCCTCCTGTTTCTGCCTTCCTAGAACTGGCACGACAGACACGTAGGGCATCACCAGCCTCCTTTACAGGAGTCCAGGAGATTTGAAATCAGGTCCTCATCCAACTGAGCCATCTCCCAACCCACCCTCTTCTTCTTGGGACAGGAAGCTTTCTTGGTCTCACATCCTCAGAAGCGTCTTTTTTGCTTTGATTTGGTTTTTTTGAGGCAGGGTTTCTTTTGTAGGCCTGGCTGTCCTGGAACTGTCTTTGTAGAGCAGGCTGGCCTTGAACTCAGAGATCAGCCTGCTTCTGCCTCCTGAGTTCTGGAACTAAAGGTGTGCACCACCACACACATCCAACTTCAGAGGTGTCTTCTTGTCTGCACAAGAACAGACAATGTCAGTCTCAATTTTCTGGGACGGTTTCACTTTCCCAGAATCAGGGCCATTACCAGAAAAGTGGGCTGTCATGGTTTTAATGCCCTGGCCCCAGTTTCTTGTTTATTCCCCAAGGGAATTTTCACACAGAGGTCATATCAGTGTCCCAGTGCACAAGGAGTCCCATACCAGACACCATTTTTAGCGTGTGCAGTGTGTTCTAGGACGTCAGGCCTGCGCTGTTCCAGTGGCACCTGAGGCAGAAGAGAAACTGCTGCCTGAAGCCTCTGAGACCCAGCCAGCTTTGGGTTATGTTTAGTGCCCTTTCTCACACATGCTGGGAGAAAGGATTGGAGGATTGAAGGCAGGTGACCCCCTACTGATTCTGTGACCTTGGACAGGTCCGGTATCCTCTGAGGCCTGAGCTCTCTCTGTAAGGCATACTTACTGCTCAGGGATCCAAGAGTGGTACTTGTTATTTCACCTTGAAACTTTACTGTTAGTGTTATTATTTGTATGTGAATGTGCCTGTTTTCATGTGTGTGCACATATGTGAGTGCACGTGGAAGCCAGAGTCCAATATCTGGGTCTCTCTCCATCCCTCTTTACCTTATTTTCCTTATTTTTTAAGGTTTATTCTTATTAGGTTTAATTATGTATCAGGTGTGTGTAACTTTGGGTGTATACAGGGAGTGCAGGTCACCGAGGAAGTCAGAGGCATTGGGCCCCCTGGAGCTAGGGTATTTATTAGATGGTTGTGAGCTGCCTGATGTGGGTGTGGGGAATGAACCCCTCTTGCTGTTAGCAGTTGAGCTGTCTCTCTGAGTGTGTGTGTGTGTGTGTGTGTGTGTGTGTGTGTGTGTGTGTGTGTACACAGTTCTATTTATTGTTGTTCTGAGACTGGACCTCCAGCACACCGTGTAGCCTAGACTAGCCTTGAACCCCTAACTCTCCTACTTTCATTTCCAAGTGCTGGGATTACAGAGAGGTGACACCACCTGTGGCTCAGTTCCATGAATTTTTAAAAAACATTATTTATTATTATCTGTGAGGGGGTGGAGTGCTTACATTACAGCACGTGTGTAGAGGTCAGAGGATAACTGTGGAATTAGTTTCTCTTTCCTCTTTGCACATTCTGGAGGAAACTCAGGCTTCCAGACTTTTCTAAGTAAGCCTCTTCACCTGCTGAGCACCTCAACAGACCAGTTCTATGCATTTCAACACAGTTGAGATTAATGCAACCACCATGGCAGCCAGTTTGTTAAGTGGTTCCTGTCCTACCTTCTCTCTCCCTGCTTTTGTAGTCACACTCTCCCCTCCCCTCACTAGTAACTTGTCTTCTTTCTTGATTATAGTTTTGGTTCTTTCAGAATATCAAATAAATGAAATCCCATAGTATGTGACATTGAGCCTAGTGAATTACATGTGAGTTTATCCGGGCCTCTGTGTGTTCCCTGGCTTCCTTCTGGTCGGTGCTGTGGATGAACCAGAGTTGTTATTTAATGCCTCTGGAAGGACATGTATGGGTGTCTTCAGCTATCCCATAGCCACTGTGAACATCTGTACAGGATTTTTGTTGCTGCTGTTCTGGTCTTTCTTCCCTTCTCCCTCACTTCTTGGCACAAGGTCTTACTCTGCAGTTCAGGCTGTCTTGGCGTTCTCTACATAGCCAAGGTTGACTTCAAATTTGAAGTAATCCTCCAGTTTTAGCCTCCTAGGATCATAGGAGTTTGCCACCACACCCAGCTTCCATGGAGTTTCTGTTGTTATTGTTTGAGGCAAATTTCATGTAGCCCAGGTTCTGAACTAATGATCTCTTTGTTTGCACCTCCAAAGTGCCAGGATTGCAGGGTGTACCACCATGCCCAACTAAGTTATTCAAAGAATTGAGCTGGAACAGCTGTACACCCACCTTCACATCCCACAGCCAGCAAACTCTGCCTGTCTCCTATCAGCCTGTCAGTCCTTCCTCGATACACTTCTGTGCACAAGATTCTGTGTTGTATTTAAGAGTAAGTGGCAAACATCTGTGCACAGCCCCCACACATACCTGAGGCATTCATTCCATCAACTAGCAGCCAAGACATGTTTTAATCCTAAAAAACATATAAAACAAAAACAATTCCGTGGAATTCTTTCCTGTAGACAATTGGAGGAACTAGGTCAGAGTCAGAGCTGGTGCCAGTCGGTTGACCTTAGGCTAGGCATCCTACCTGCAGGACTGATAGGCTGAAGGACACCTGAGAGCCCTGTTCAGGATGAGCATAGGCTAGTGGAAACTCTGGCCAGCTGTGAGTTTCAGGCAGGCTACAGACCTGCCTCGGCCTCAGTTTCTTCATTTCTGAAATGGACTGGAGGAAAATACCTACCTCCTCCATTTTTCTTGCAGAGGAGCTGAGCACACGGTACCTGGGGTGGTGCTTGGACATCATGAGTCCACAGCTACTGCTGTCATGAACCAGCTGTGTAAATGCCCTTCTAGAACAAATCTGCTTTTTTAGGGCAGTTCCTTCAGGCAGGAGCAGTCACAACACACACACACACACACACACACACACACACACACACACACACACACACACCCTGCCTGATGTGCCTGGGAGCTTGTAAATAGGGTGAATGTGAAGCCAAGGCCATCATTCATCTCTGCTTACCTTTGTCCTCCCCTGGACAGGTGTCAGGAAAGCCCCCTTCCAAAGGGCTTTGCTTGTGCTGGGAACTTTGGGTGTGGGAGTGCAGGGCAAACAGCACCCCATGGAGGAGAGGCTCACCCAACATAATCTACAAACCATTGCCAGCTATGACAGTGAAGCATGTCTTAACTCTGGAGCTGGTAAAGCATTGTGCACACAGGTCCTGGGAGTGGCCATGCTTAGCATACAACTCTGCACCCAGAAGAGCTCACAGGTACACACAGGTCACTGCTCTGCTCAAGTAAGCACCAGTACACCTTCAGCAGCCCCACGTTTACAGTTTCATCATCAACAGTCTTTCTTTTCTTTTTTTTAAGATTTATTTTTATGGCTGGGTGGTGGCACACACCTCTAATCCTAGCACTCAGGAGGCAGAGGCAGGCAAATCTCTTAACTCCAGGCCAGCCTGATCTAAGAGTAAGTTCCAGGACAGCCAGGACTATATGCAGAGAAATCCTGTCTCAATTTTTTCTTAATTTTTAAAAATTATTTTTAATATATGTGTGTGTGCATTGACAGGTGCCTGCGTAGGCCAGAGGCATCAGACACCCCTAGAGCTGGGGTTGCATGAGTGCTAGGAACTGAACTCAGGTCTACAGCAAGACCAATAAACAAGAAGTACTCGTAGCACCTGAGTCATCTCTATCAGGAGGTCTGGGAGTTGGCTCAGTCTGTAAAGTGCTTGGTATGCAAGCATGGGGACCACAATTCAACCCCCAGAACCCATGTGAAAGAGCTTGGTGTGGTGGACACTTGCATTCCCATTTTTGGGGAGGTGGGGACAGGTGATCTGGGAACTTGCTGGCACATCCTACTTGAAGAGTTTCAGGCCAGTGAGAGACCTGGTCTGAAAAACAAACAAACAACAACAACAACAAAACAACCAAGATGAACAGCTTCTGATAACTGACACAGAAAGTTCACCTCTGGCACACACACACACACACACACACACACACACACACACACACACACACACACACAAACCCCTCACCCCATATATAAATGTCTCAAGAACAAACAACAACAAAAACCAATGATCTGGCAACCCCAGACCATGGTGACCCTTGGCTGAGCATCTGAAGGGTAGGCTGTCACCTTGGTGCCAAGGTTACCTGCCTGACCACTGCTGGCATCTGAGTTTGAACGCTTTGGCATTGCTTGTGAGATGGGGAGGCCCGAGTATGATTCGAAGTAGAGTTAAGCAGTTCACACACGTAGGACGCTGCTCTTGAGATGACTTCACCCCCCAGGGGAGGTGGGCAGTATCTGAAGAGATGCTTTGGTAGTCACAATTTGAAGCATCTGGAAGAGTACACTGGACAAATGCCTACCACAGAGGACTTTCCAGACATGGGTCAAGGCACCTATAAACTGGCCTGGAAGAATAAGGACACTGCTTCCAGAACCGAGGGGTCAAGACTGCTCCCTGCAGATAGGAAATGTTAAAAGCTGGCAGTCATTTGAGGACCATGCCCGGTTTCACAAAACAGAACACTAGAAGCACCTGTGAAGAGAAGGTGGACAGGAGGCTGAAATTATCTTATCTATTTATTTATTATGGTGTTTGGAGACAGGGTTCTTATATCTTAGGTTGGCCTCCAACTCACTGTGTAGCTAAGGATGACCTTGACTCATCCTCCAGCCCACCTCCTGAGAGCTAGGGTTACAGGTGTGAACCACCACAACTTGTTTTGAAAGAGGAATTTTTTAAATCATTGAACTCAAGTATGTATATTTATTTTCTTTTTAGATGTTTCTCCTGATAAAACTCTTACGATAATTTCAGGAATGTACTCTACATAGTCTGAGTACAAGATGCTTCATAAGAAGAAATGTCTTACCAGTCACCAGGGCATATTCGGCTTTATCTGTGAGGCCCGAAAAAAGAGTACCAACGACCCTGCACATCAATCTGTGTTTAGGATCATGCTTAAAGTATCCCTCTGGAACTTTCTCTCCTGTTAAGTAAATGTGATCCCCCATCCAAAAGGA
The DNA here is from genome assembly GCA_030556225.1 of Cricetiscus sungorus. Taxonomy (NCBI): domain Eukaryota; kingdom Metazoa; phylum Chordata; class Mammalia; order Rodentia; family Cricetidae; genus Cricetiscus; species Cricetiscus sungorus. The sequence continues at coordinate 3,294,163 of JANBXA010000069.1, read as the reverse complement.
TCTGTTTGCATTTCTGCTTTACGTGTGGCAATGTCTTGCTAAAGGCGCACATTTTATTTCTGCTCTAAAATAGGCCATGTAGAGCTATTGGTGAGCACATCTTACTTTTTAGTAAACGGCATTGGAGAGATATGGTTTAAATGGTTGTTCTTCCTTGCAAAAGGAAATTCCTTATTTCCCTACCTTCGTTTATTTTTCTCGTTAATTCAACTTAATCCATTCCTTTTTAACTTCAGGCAGTTACTCAAAGTACGCATACGCACTCCTGGCGTGGCGGTCCCACCCTCAGCCCTGGCCATTGGCTGGCTCCGGCTGACGTGCTCCTGATTGGTTGCCGCTCGCCAGGCCCCCCGCTGCCAGTCAGAGTTGGCGGGAAAGTGGCAGTGGCGCAGCATGGCGGCGGCGTCACTGACCTCGGGTGGCCCCGGGGCCGTGCGGTTGCCGCGGTCGCCGCCACTCAAGGTGCTGGCAGAGCAGCTGCGGCGCTCCGCGGAGGGCGGCCCGGGCGCGTGGCGGCTGTCGCGGGCGGCGGTGGGCCGAGCGCCGCTGGAGCTGGCGGCCGTGTGGATGCAGGGCACCGTGCTGGCGGCGGAAGGCGGCCAGGCGCGGCTGCGCGACCCGAGCGGGGCCTTCTCCGTGCGCGGCCTGGAGCGCGTACCGCGAGGCCGGCCCTGCCTGCTCCCAGGTAATGAGGGTTAGACCGGCTCTGCTGGGGGCCAGACCTCCCGGGGGCGGGGCGGTCCCAGTCCAGACGTTCACACGCCTCTCTGTCCCAACCCCCGTCAGGTGACTCCCAGACCTATGGGATGATTGCAACACCTGCTACCACCTTCAAAACTGTAGGTTCCAATCTGGCCTGGTGGTACATACCTGCCATCGCAATATTAGGAGACGGAGGCAGGAGGATGACAAAGTTCAAAGCCTGTCTGCCTGTCTGAGCTATAAGAGTGAGTTGAAGGCCTGCCTAGGCAACTTAAGTGAGAGCCTGCCTCAGAACAAAAAGTCAAGAGGACCTGGGGTGACACTCCGTGGTAGAGCACTTCCTAGCATTGATAAACTTTGGGTTCAACCCAGACTGCAAAAATAGTAAATAAATCAATGAAAATACCCCTAGGTTCCCGAGCTCTCCCAGTCAGTCCTCCTAGTTTTGAGCTTTTGGCTTCTCTGTCACAAGATCTCTCCTCATAGATGTTTTCATTTTCTCCATATGTTTTGGGAAATAATGTCTCAGGAAATGTTTGCATGTCCTTTTCTGTTTATTTTGAGGCAGGGTTACATGTAGTCTAGACTGGTCTCAAATTCCTTGTGTAGCTGAGGATGATTTTGAACTCCTGAATTTCTCACTTCATTTCCTGAGTGCTAGGATTACAGGCATATGCCACACGCCTGGTTCATGTGGTTCTGGGTGGGGCTTGGGGGTCAAACCCACAACTTTGTTCGTATTAGACAAGCAATCTCCCAACTGATACCCCAGTCCCATGTCTGTCCATTTTTAATGTCCCAAGACAAATGGACATCCGTATGGAAAAGGCACTGTTACCCCAAGGCACTGGGGACAATTTTCTATACCTTTCCTACTGAGATCAACATAGCTGTGGTTCACTCTTTTCAAACAGCTCGAACTTGAGGGACCATCATCCCATGCCTAGGGCTTTGCTGAAGCCCATCCCCTCAGGGTTTCTAAGTCTCAGGACTTACTTCTCATTTGTTCCAACCAGATGCTGATATTGCTGGGTTTGGTCCTGACAGCTTGACCCTAGCATCTGATCCAGTGCCTGACCCCTAGGTGTCCTGAGCACCACATAGTCTAAGAGACAGGCATTAGGGCATCTGGAGTCTCATCTTGTTGACAAGGATGTCAAGCAAACATATATACATGGGTCCTTGTGTGGGATGCTAGGCTGCAGCTGTGACCCAGATACACAAAGCCTGCATCTACTTGACTCTGGAGCTTCACCACCAGCTCAGGAAGTTTGTGAAGGAAGCTATGGATTCACCAGACCTGCTTTTCTGTGGTCCTTCTCTGTGAAATCAGGCCAGACTTTGTTTCAGTCTTACTCTGATTTAGGACTAGCAAACTCAAATGAACCGTAAACTAAAAGCAGTTTACACACACACACACACACACACACACACACACACACACACACACACACACACAGTGCTGTGAATCACACTCAGTGCCTTATCACTGAGCGATATCTCCATATTCAACTTTTACTTTGTTTTGTGTTACGAGTAGTTTTTCCGCCCAGCCTGGTCCCACAGCCGAACCAGCCCCAAATAACACACAGAGACACTGTATTAGATATAAAGCTGTTGGCCTGTTACTAGCATTTCTTATTGGCTATTTCTGTCTTAAATATTGACCCATTTCTATTAATCTAAGTATTTCCACGTGGTCTCATCTTACCGGAGAGAGGGCCCGGAGTTGTTCTTTCTCGGTCCTACATTTTGAATCTCCTACCTACCTCTCCCTGAAACCTCCTTGTCTCCTAGCCCTGCCTATCTTGCTTTTCAATAGGCCAATAGTGCTTTATTCATTAACCAATTTGAGAAGCATATTTACAGAATGACATCTCCCATCAGTTTATTTTGTTTTGTTGTTTGTGTAGGGTTTCTCTGTGTATCCCTGGCTGTCTCACTATGTACACCAACCTGGTCTTAAATTCATAGAGATTTTGCCTCCTGAGTGCTGGGATTAAAGGTGTGTACCACCATGAGTTAAAATTCACTGATAGAGAATAAGACCACTACCACAATTCAAAGCCAAATTTGAAGCACGCTTTAATTAAATACTGGCCAGGTAGATAAGCTATGGCCAAGATCATCTCTAGATTCTCAGAAGATGGCCCCAAATCAAGGTTTATAACATCTTAAGTATTTCCCATCAGGTTCAGTCAGAGGCAATCATACATCCAATCAGGAGAAAGTGAACGTCCTAATGTATTTCCTGTTTGTGAACCTCCCACCCACATGTGATCAAGCACATCTGGTGCAGATGGATCAAACAAAGTTGTTTAAGAGAGTGAAAATGTGTGACTTGCTATCTGCCATAAACAATAACCTCCAACATTTCAGGAACTACCTGTCCTTGGGCAAGGGGCTTGCATTTTTGTTTGATGAATCTCTAAGGCATAGTAATTAAAACTTAAAATGTAGCTTTAGCTCTCACACATGCTGGCTCTTTAGAACTATTTTACTACATCTTATCTTGAGTAAGGGTATATGTGTGCATTTGTGTGTGCTGTAATACTTATGTGGAGATCAGAAGACAACTTGGAGTCCAGTTTTCTCCTTCCATCATGTGGGTTCCAGGGATTAAGCTCAGGTTGTCAGGTTTGGAAGCAAGTGCTTTTACCTGTTGAACCATCTCACTGGCCCAGGTTTTACTTTTGTTTGTTCTGAGTCAGGGTCTTAGTAGGTAGCCTTGGGTGGCCTGGAGTGCACCATATATATCAGACTGGCCTTGAACTCAGAGATCTGCCAGTGCCTCCTGAGCACTGGGATTAAAGGTGTGTGTCTGATGCCTGGCCTGTGTTTTATATTTTGATGCATTAAAAAAACTTATAATGTGTGAAAAGTATATGCAGTTCAAAATCAGCATCTGCAAGTGAAGTTTTATTGAGGTGAAATGCATTTGTAATTTGCAAAAGGTTAGGGTTACCGTGTTACTGTAATAACAGCACAGTAGTTGTGACAGAGGGCCTGTGACTCACAAAACCCTGACTTATGTAGTCTGGTCCTTTAGGGAAAAAGTTCACTGCCCTTGGCTTTAGGTTTGGTGTTGCTCACATTCCATGGTGTTTGGTGTCCAGCCTAGGCAATGCCCCTTGAGGTCAGCCTTGGACAGTGTCTCAAGTCTGGTGCTAACAGTGGAGTGAGCCTGGCACCCAGCAGATGTCCCTGTGTTGGACTGAAGCTGCTGGCCTCACCCTCTAGCCTGTATGCCTAGGGACAGGGTCCATGCTCTTTCCTTTTGCTCATTAATCATCTCTCCAGGGGCCAGGGAAGTAAACAGGCCACTAAAACACAAGGTTCCATTGTGGATGAGCCCAGGCTGTGTGTGCAGGGGTGACGGCTCTTCCTCTATTTGAGTGGCGCTCACAGTACCTGCCTCAGTGTTTGTGAAGTAGAAAAGTCCCAACAACAACGTGCACATGTTAGCCACTGATAGCTTCAAGAGACCTGGCCTCCGGCTGCAGAGCACAGAGACTTTTGTTCATCTGGCTGGTTGGTTCATCTGGTATTTATTTGGGGTAAGTGGATACAGAACTAGACACAGAGCAAGGATACATGTTCAAGGCCCATGGGGGCAGGATCAGGGAAGGCTTCCTGGAGGAGGCAGCCCTGAAAGCTGTATTGTACTTATCTGTAGGGACTAACCCTCTTGGATTGTTGGGACTCAGGACATTCAGTACCAGCATTGGGACATTCTTTGTGTGTGCACTAATGGATTATCAGCTCCTTTGAACAGCATGTGCAAAGGCCAGGGGGCAGGGAACAGGGCCCCGTGGGGCACCAAAGGCCAGGAGGGAGGGAATGGGGTTGGGGGGGGCGCAGCACTGTAAGGCTATAGTTTGGGAAGGACCTGTCCTTGCTAAATGACCTTGATGCCTGCTGGTCTGCTGCTTCCCTGCCCCTGCCTGCCTCTAGGGCATCCAGCAGTTTCTCTCCAGGCTCTGAAGACACAGGGAAGTTGGGAACTCTGCCTTCTGGTCCTCATTCTGCAGGCGGCGTTGCTTTTACTGTGCAGTGATGGGCAGTCTCTTGGAGGGGCATGGTTGGGAGGACACAGGCCAGAACAGGAGAAGGTGAAGGCTTATCTTGGGCAGGGTCCTCTGGGGAAGGAGAAATGGAGGGATATGGGTGCATGGGCTCTGCACTGGTCCCAGTGTTGTGCAGTGTCTTCCGCCTCCAAGCTCCACAGAACACGTCTGTTAGTCTCCCCTGGTCTTCAGCCTTGTCATTCTAAGGGCCTCGTCTTTACAGTTGGGGCCCTGAACAGAGGACAGCCAGTATAGGACCTGGGCTAGATCCAAAGGCCCTCCTGTGGACCCTGCGGGGAAACATGGGAGGGATGGGCAGCCCCGTGCATGGCTAGGCCTGTGGGCAAACTCATCCTGCCTGTGGAAGCCGGGCATGCGGGGGACTGGCTGCTTGCCTTTCCTGCCGTGACAAGGGACTTTTTACACAATTGCATTTTGTGTGTTTTATGACTAGCCAAGTTGCGCTTTCAAGGAGAGGCACTTCCCCCAGGGAATGGGAAGTTGTGGTTAATAGTATGTCAGATCATCCAGTGGCAGCCTGTTCTGTTGATCTCTCTGTGTGTGCCCAGTGTGGCTTAGGATAAAGTTGGGAGTGGCAGGGACTGAAACAACAGCACAGTGTGCCCTGGGCGGTGAGAGGAGGGGGTCCAACTTTTCTGGCAGTGTCGGGGAAAATTGGATTTACATTTTGGCCGTCAGGAAGTGGCTTTGCAGGAGTGCCCGTCTTGTGAACAGAGACCAGTCACTCACTCTGGCATTGAGCAAAGCTTGGGTTTTCTGCGCCTGCCTGGGGCGGTGTGTCTAATTATAACTCAGTGGGATCCAGAGATGCTTGCGTCCCAGGGGCATGACTGCCGAGAGAGCCTGCCTATTGTGTTTAGCATATGAAAAGCAGATGCCAATAAGATGCAGATGTCGTCCTCCAGGTTAAGCGCTGATCTCATTGGTCATACATGTATCTATTTTGATCCCGGACTGCCTTTGTTTTGGTATCTACTGTCAGGCCTGTGTGGGTGTGTGCGTGTTCTCCTGTGGGGTGTGCTCACACATGCCTCTGTATGTGGAGGACACAGGTGCATCAAGTGCCTTCCTCCATTGCTCTCACCTTATTCTTTGAGACAGAGTATCTCACTGGACCAGGATGGTTAGGCATAGAGCCCCAAGAATATTCCTGTGTCCATTTCCTTAACGCTGATGCATACACCTTACCATGCTTTTCACATGGATGCTGGGGATCTGAACTGAGGTCCTCCCTCCCCTCAGCTCCTCCCCCTTTTATTTTGCAGGGCTAAAGATCAAACGTAGGGCCTAGTGTATGCTAGGCATGAGGTTTGTCTCCGAGCTGCATCCCCCAGACCCTAGATAACCTTTTTGTCCCCATCTTCCTTCCCTGATCAAGGCCCTGAAGTCAGGGTCTTTGTAGGTTGTCCCCACCTGCCTTTTTAGTGTGAACATCACCACATCCTTTTATTCTCTTCCCAGGAAAGTATGTGATGGTGATGGGCGTGGTTCAGGCCTGTAGTCCTGAGCCCTGCCTACAGGCTGTGAAGATGACGGATCTTTCTGACAATCCCGTCCACGAAAGCATGTGGGAACTGGAGGTGGAAGACTTACACAGAAGCATCCCTTAGAGCTGGGGCCCTTGAGAACAGCCGCTCCCCGAAGTACTTAACCACCATGTGAGTCTCGGGACATCGGAAAGGTTTCCTGAAGAGACGTCCACACCCTGGGAGCTGGAGCTTTGTTAACTCTGCCTCCTCTCTGCTCAGGGCTTTGGCTGCCTGTGGATGAGAAGCAGAGGCTCCAGGATTTTCCATTTTCATCATTTATGTGTGTTCATTTTTCTCTCTCTGAAGCACATGGAGATCTCATGTTGCCATCCCTGCTGTGTCGAGTGATAACACTTTCTTCTTGATTGTACCCCATTTTAAGATGCAAAATCTGAATTTCTGTTATTGCCAGAAGGATTAAAGTTATGGATATGAGGACAGATTGGCACTGCGGCCTGTCTTCCCATCTCCAGCTGCCGGGTGCCAGCAGGCATCCTCGTGCAGACAGGGCTCTCTCTGCTTCAGTATGCTCATTCCTCATTGTCTGTTTCCTTGGATTCAGAAGGTGAGACCAGCTGTTGAGGATAGTCGGAATAGTCTCAGAATGCGTTTGAAATTAAAAACCCAAGATGGAAGTAGACTTTTCAAGTACTTCTGCTTCAAAACCTTTGTGGAGAGACAGCCAGGGAGCAGATAGCTTGCTAGCTTAGAGTCCTGGCCTTCCTGCATGAAATGCCTTTCTGCTGGGGTTGTATCAGTGTTTGGCTTCAGCTTTCTGCTGATCACCAGGCTAGATTCATGTTTGGATAGTAAAGACCAGGGCAATCCATCTTAGCCTCTGTACCACTGTAGTACTTTCCAGATGACTGATATTCTACACTAGTAACATTTTTGTATGGCTAGTTTTCAAAAATAAGCTTGATTACTTGTTTGTTTGTTTGTTTGTTTGTTTCAAAGACAGGGTCTCATGTAGCCCAGGGTAGCCTTGAACCCCTGACCCTCCATCCTCCACTTCTGAGTGTTGAGATGGTAGGTGTGTACCATTACCCTTGCTTTCTGCAGTGCAGGGGATTGAACTGGGGCTTTGTGCCTGCCATGCAAACGCTGTACTGACTGACCTGTAGTTCCAGCCTGACCTGTGATTTGTTAAAGCAGTTGTGGGTTTTCAGAAAAACTGAACAGAAAGTGCAGTGCTCCCATAAACACCATTGAACCTAAGGCTTTGTGTGTGTTAGGCAAACACTGTCACTGAGCTTGAGCTCCAGCCCATTGATTTTAAGACAAGTGTCTTAAAAAAAGGCTAGCCAGATGTGGTTCCCCACACCCTGACTAACCTATATTGCTATGAGCATCAGGTGGTGCTTACCATCGATAATCTCAGGTGATCTAGACCTGCCTTTTTCCTGTTCCCTCGTTCTCCCCCACACCCCCAATATAAAAAGTGTCCAGGCCTTGAGCCCATCAGGAAGAGGCAAAGTGAGACTGTAGAAAGACCAGTGGTAGTCAGGAGTTGGGGGAAGGGACTTTTAGGGCAATGACTAACCTGGAACATGCTTTCTAGTCCAGGCTGGCCTCAAACTCACAGAGATCTGCCTGCCTCTGCCTCCTGAGTGCTGGGATTAAAGGCGTGTGCCACCACTACCCACCTCTTTTTATTTTATTTTATTGTTATGTGTGTGTGTGTGTGTGTGTGTGTGTGAGCGCACGCGCGTGAGTCTAGAAGAGGACATTGTATTCTCTGGAGCTGGAGCTTATAGGCAAGTCTGAGCAGCCAGTGTGGGTTTTGGGAACCCAAGTTTGTTCCTCTGGAACAGCAGCGAGTGCTCTTAACTGCCGAGCCTTCTCTCTGTCTGCAGTGTACATCTTAACTGCCGTGCCTTCTCTCTGTCTGCAGTGTACATCTTAACTGCCCAGCCTTCTCTCCGTCTGCAGTGTACATCTTTTGAGCTACAGAAAAAAAAATGCAAAAATAGTACAGTCCTTAATATTTTTATTTGTTTGTTTGCATGTTTATTTTTATGTGAGTCAGGGTGTCTATAGCTGGGTCTGTCCCGGAACTCCTGACCCTCCTGCCTCAACTTCCTGAGTATTGAGATTACAGGTGTGCACCACTAAGCTTGGTTTATGTAGTGTTGGGGATCAAAAAGGACTTCTTGAGTCATAGACATACCAAGTTTCTATCATGAACATCTTACATTAGTATGGTATGGATGTTAAAACTAATTAACAAATTAATGAGCAAATACAGAGAAGTTAGTAACCAAATGTATAGTTTATTCTGGTTTCTCTTCTTTTTGGTTTTGAGCCTAGTCTTTGATGGCTGAGCCATCTCTCCAGCCATGTTCTGGTTTTATTTCTTCTTTTCCACCCAGGGTTCCACATTCTATTTAGTCATTGTGTCTCCTCAGGATCTCCCTTGTCTGAGACATATATGATCAATTGTTTTTTATTGCATTGGAATTTAATAAACAGACACACACACACACACACACACACACACACACTGACACAAACAACACAGATACAGACTAACACACACACAGAGACAATACAGATACAGACCACACACACACACACAGACAACACATGCACACACAATGACACAGGCAATGCATTCATACTCACAGACACACAGACTACACACACACCACACACACTTTTTTCAGCACAGGGCTTCTTACATGCAGGGCAGACTCCAGCGCTGAGCTCTAGCCCCAGCCCAAAAGTAATTAATTTTGAGTCTCATATACCAGGCTGGCCTCAAACTGCAGCTGAGCATGATTTCGAAGCTCTGGTCTGCGGGCACTTGTGTTGTAATTGCAGGTGTCCACCACTCCAGGCCAGGCTCCTGCATGCCAGGCAAACACTCTATCATTTGATCTGAAATTTAATTCTGATGCAGGCCACAGGATCTCTGCTATAGGATTCTTAGTAAAACGGTGTCCCCAAACTGTTAAACCCCAGCCAGAGCGGCTGTTGAGCCGTGTGGGGCACAAGCCTCGCCTGCTTCTCCACTGGAGAACGGAACACTGCTGACAGCTCCCCAGCTGTGTCCTCGCCTAACTCCTGGTGAATAACACCCGGTGGAAAAATGTGGGCTGGCTGGAGGTGGCCAGCTGGGGGTGGGGGGCAGCGCTGCAGTGGCTGGAGGCTGCCTCCCCAGCACAGAGCTGAGCCTGTGGTTTCTCTGCACATTCAGAACTCTCACTGTTGGGCTGCCGTTTCCTCCCTGACAGCGCCAAATGAAAATGCATCCGGAGGCTTCAGCTCTTGGGCTGCCAAATCAAAGTCAGTTTATCAGTGAGCACCCGCCAGACCGCGGCTCTGGCGGCAGCCTGTGTGCCCGCCCAGCGCAGCTTCCCTTTTGAAATGTTCTTTTCTAAGAACTGAGAATAAGCAACCTAGGCTGTGACTTCACTTTTCTCGGAACTGCTTTACATTATATATATTTTAAAAATGCGAAACCATCACTTAGCTGGTTTTGGATTGCCTGAGTTCCCTAATTCTTTCTGTTGCATGTTCTTGTAAAGCTGAAGTGTTACCGCAAAATTCTGCAGGAGGGGGAAAGAACGGCCATGTGAAGTAGGGGTGTGTCTTGTGTTTTAGCTGGCTTGTGTATGATTTAATGATTAAGGAGAAAAAGAAACTAGAAGAGATGCCATGGAAAGGCAAGGATTAGTGCTGGCTGGCTGGCTGGCTGGAGTTGATGCTCGGCACCTGGGCCACACTTCCTGGTCAGCTAGTTGCCTCTTGCAAGGATAAGAGAGAACCTGGGTGTAGTGGCACACACCTGTAACCCTGATGTTCTGAAGTGAAGGCCACTGTGGGTTATAACACAAGTTCCAGGCCCTTTGGGGGAGCCTAGAGCTGTAGATCAGTGGTGGAATGCTTGCTTGGCATGGATGAAGCCCTGGCTTTGATTCCTAGCACTCCAAAAGGTGGTGTGCTTGTCTCTAATCCCAGCACTAAAGAGGTCGAGGGTCAGGAGTTCAAGGTCACCATGGGCTACATAGCAAATTCAAGGCCAGTCTGGGCTATGTGAGAAACAAAACAAAACAGGATGGGGGAGAAAGAGTAGATGCATCTTTAGCCACAGTGACCTGTATCAAGCAGATTAAGTAGCTTTGAGCCTGTGTATAAGGACATCATCCTGGGGTTCCTACCTTCTTGGGATTAGGGCACTGAAACACTGTCACACTTTGGGGGCTGGTCCTGGTCCTACCCTTTCTCGCCTGACCTTGGGTTTGAAGGCCAGCCTTTGAGGTAGAGGCAACCCTTCTTTCAAAGGGTGCTGCTATTGGGTTTTTGGGAACTGGATTTAGCCATCCCCTCCTTCTGAGTGCTGAGGTCTGGAAGTTTTAAACTCCTAGCTTGGTATCTCTGTGCCCCAGGGACTCACATAACACACCCAGGTATTCAATAAGTGCTGTCCGAGTTTCAGGTTGAAGGCTGAAGACACACAAGCAAAGACAGTGCTTGTGAACCTTGATGTTTGAGGGTTTTAAAGAACGTTTATGTTCTCATATTTGCTTACCCATTTATTTTGTTTGTATGTATATAGGCGCACATTGCTGTTGAGATCAGAAGATAAATTATGGGGGTTGATTTTTGATTCCTACCAAGTGGGATGTGGGTTCAAACTTGGGCCATTGGGCTTGGTTGGTGAAGCACCTGTACCCTCAGAGCCCTCTTGCTGTCCTGAGTTTGAGTTTTTTTTTGTTGTTGTTGTTGTTGTTATTGTGTTTGGTTTTTGTCTGTTTGTATTTTGTAATTTTTAAGATTTATTTGTGTGTGTGCCCACATGTAGGGAGGGCCCCTCTTTCAGGAGTCCACTCTCTCCACTGTGGGCCCTACGGATTGAGCAAAGCTTTAACCACTGAGCCATCTCGCCCATCCTTGCTTGTTTCTGTGAGACAGTCGCTCGTGCCTCATGTTTTCCTGGATGAACTTGGTGAGCCCCTGCCTTCCCACCCTGGACCCTGGGATTGAGGCTCACACAGTGTCGCAGCTTCATGCAGACCTTACGCATGGTAGACAGGCACCGACTGAGCGGTGTCTCCAGCTCTGCTTTAGTTTTCCCTGTGTTTCTCCCATTTTAGACACTAATATAGTGTCTAAGGCTAAGCTAGCCTTGAACTTTTGGAGACTCCTCCTCAACTCTGGAGGTTCTGGGGTCATAGGTATGCTGGCTTTTGGGGCTTCTTGAAGCAAGCACCTTGCAGTTGCCTGAGGTGTTGGCTGGAAGGCAGGAAATGCTCTGCAGATAGGAAAGCTCTGGAAGTGCAAAAGGGTTGCCCCAGAGAGCAGCCACCAGAGTGGGGGAGTCTGGGACCGTTCAAGTGTACACTTAGTATCAAGGTCTGTGCTGAACTTCATTTATCTGGGAGGAGTGTATTTCCCTTGCACTGTCATGAAGAGCAAACCTGGAGATGAAGCCCTGTGTCCACAGGACCAAATCATGAGCTAGTAGGTGCCTGGCACTGTTAGGGACACTTTTCTTGAGAGCCAGTGCCTCAGGACTGTTCTAGAGTGGATTATAGCGCCCCCTGCTGGTGGTTGGGGTGAGAGCCAGACAAAAAGCCACAAAATGAAACAAAGGAACAAACAGGGCCACAAGAAGTTTCACAGCATCCACCCTGGGAGTTTTGCCCATTGTGGCCAGATTGGGGTGGGGTGGAGTGGGAGTGGTTTGGCCACCAGATGGGTTCTGATGGGCTTGACATTCAACTCTGGCGTCTTTTAGTAAGTGGGTCACCTTGAATAAGTCACTCGATTTCTCTGAGACTTATTTATCTACTTAGGCTTCCTGTGACAGGGTCACTATGTAGAAGCTGACCTGCAACTTCCGATGTAGCCCAGGTTGTCCTCCAACTTGCAAGGGTTGTGCTGTCTATACTTCTCAACTGCACCACCATGCCCAACTCATACTACTTTCCTTAGCTATCATTGTTGTTGTTGAGACATGTCTCACCATGTGGCCCTGGGTGGCCTAGAACTCACAGAGATCTGCCTCCGGAGCGCTGGGATTAAAGGTGTGCACAGCCTCTCCGCACTGTTTGTTTTCAGACAAGGTCTCACTAACTTTTGCAGGCAGCTGAGTACCTAGGCCCATCCCTTTATAAGCAATTTTAAAATACTATTATTATTATTATCATTGTTATGGGCTGGGCAAGCCTGTTGATGTGAGCTCATTTCAAGCCACCCACAGAGTGGTGGAAGGGAAGAGCGCACTCCTGAAAGTTGCTCCCTGGCCTCTGGCACTCTGTGAGTATCCCTGTGTACACATACAATGCTATAGAAATACAAATTAAGTCTAAAACTTAGCAGTGTTATTATGTGCTGGGGATGCTGCCTCTGAACCACGTCTCCAGCCCTTTGGGCTTACTTCTGATCTCTGTAGAGAAGAATGATGGGGTCGGACAGGGTAAATGACTCTCTAGTGGGCTGTTCTCGGAATCGAAGCAGTCCCAGCGGGTTCCTGCATAAGATGTTCCTCCATTGGCCTTTGTCACCAGGCACTAGTGCCTGCTGGGCTCCAGGTCTGGAAACGATGAAAGGAAGACCCCTGTTGCTTCCTGCACAACTTATCTCTCCTGTGTATGTGCTGGCTCAGGGCAATGCCAGAATCACTTCTGAGGCTAGGAATGGGGCTCTGCAGGTGGACTACTTACCATTGTGCTTGAAGCTCAAGGTTCATTTCACAGCATTGCATTAAATAGTTCATGGTGGTGCACTCAGGAGGTGGAGACAGGAAGGTCAGAAATTCAGTAACTCGGTGAGTTAGAGGCCGGCCTAAACGTATACAAGTCTCTCTCTCTCTCTCTCTCTCTCTCTCTCTCTCTCTCTCTCTCTCTCTCTCTCTCTCTCTCTCTCTCTCCTCTCTCTCTCTCTCTCTCTCTCTCTCTCTCCCTCTCCCTCTCCCTCTCCCTCTCTCCCTCCCTCCCTCCCTCCCTCCCTCCCTCTCTCTCTCTCTCTCTCTCTCTCTTACAAAAAGGTCCATTTTGAAACTGAGGTAGTGTTCACAGGTTCTGGTTAGGATGCTATTACAGGAAAAGAGGGGTGTTCTTCCTTGCCTGCCTTCTGGCCCCACAGATGAAGTACAATTGCCTCCTCCCACTTCAGTATCAACCCACCTCCCCAAAGGTCATCTAGCTCAGCTGAGGATGCAGGGGTGCGTGGTGTGGATGGAGGTAGATTGCTCTAAGAAACAGAGGCCCCGGGCTAGAAAAGACAGAATTACAAATACCTGCAACCTCCCTTCTGGCCAGATAGGGTGAGGGAAGGAGGGGCTTTGAACTTGTATTTGATTACATTTCCTTCGTTCCTTAGTGCCTGTGTACATAGAGAGAAACTTGAGAAGTGGAACAGGAGGAGCAGACGTTTCAGGTCATTCTCCGCCACATTGTAAGTTAGCATCCAGCCTGGAATATATGAGACCTACCTCAAAAGGAAAGGAAAATATTAAGGAATAGTGGAGTTGGTGGCTGCTGTTTGGGTAGAATGTTTGGTTTTACCAGATGATCTTGAGCTATGTAGGGCAATGGTCCCATGGAGTTGATGATACTTGAGTGTGGCTGTGTTTTTTGGGGGTTCCAGACACAGGGAATAGAATGTACACTTTCTTATTGGGAAACCTGACAGACAAGATATCCAGCTTTACCATCACATGTCAGGGCGACCACAGCTAAGACACCTGGGTAAGATGCCAGAGGCTCCAGGAGTGTAGGACCTAGAATCTTTTCACCCCAGAGCCAGTTCCCTTTGCTCACATTGCTCCAATAGAGCAGGGACACTGTCCTATGGGGTCCTCAGGAGTCTGTGCTGGCCCTATCACACTGGAGAGATGTGTAAGGACACTGCATCTTCCATAGGCGTGGCAGCAGCATTGACACTTGAGACCAGGGGTTAGAACATGGACACTGTCATGCACATAGTGTCTGAAAACAACAGAGTGCCATCTCTGTTCCCATGAACCAATGGTTTCTCAGCACGGCTGGGTTCTCTGTTCAACCTCACTGTATGAAGTGGAGGTGTCAGGGGACCCAGAGGAGGTTTCGTTCAGTTTGTTGACAGCAACTGGACCTTAGGACCCATTTCCTTGTTATTTATAAACTAAGGGTCCTCCAGAGCCCTCCTCTGTCTTCGTAGCTCATCTTCCTGTGTCTGGGTTTCCCCTCTTCCTCTCTAGGCCCAGGGTCTTGGAGGCAAGCAACACTTTCACCCACGTTTGGGCTCCTCCATGCTCGCCTCGCTTGGCAGGCTGTGAGCTCTTTATCTTCAAAGTGAGCATGCCTTAGCTTGTTAACTTCACTGGTGTCACAGAGGGGAGAAGAGTGCTGCTTTTCCACATTCTTTAACCTCTGTGGGTGGCAGTGTGGCCCTTTAAGGCCAGCGAGCTCCATGGCTCCTCCAGCATCTTGGCCTTTCTGTCTGGCAGGCTGTCCCAGACTTGGCACAGGGAAGAAATGTCAACAAGGAAAGGACTTTTCGCCAAAGTGAGAGTGTAATAAAACACATCCAATTCAAACATTAGTGCTGTCGCACGTGTGGATGAGACTGCTTCCTCCCTCCCTTCCCCAGGGTTAGTAAGAGAGGAGACATTTGCCTTTAGCTTTTTGGTGGGAGGACTCTGATGGGAGCACTTTGTACCTACCATTCATCGCACGCTCTTGGGCTTTTCATACCGATGCACATGGAAACCTTGTGAAATTATTTGTGGAGAAAGAAAGAATGAGAGGAATTTTGGGTAATGGCAAAGCAGCCATCTAGATCTGCAAAGGTTCCAGCATGGGTTGTTTTATAACTAATTGGAAAAATATGTTTCTTCCAAGTTGACTTAATCTCTTCTGCAGTGCCTTGAGCCTTGCGTGTTCCCAGGGCTGTATGGACATAACTGCTCCCGGGTGGTCACCTCAGCAATAGAAGGGGCAAAGAACTCACTCTTGCCAGCATGTGACGGTCTTTTAGATGTCTCCAGGTCCATCTGGGACCATGCCAATGGTCTCCCTGACTGGGGCAGGAGATGGGTGTTGGGGCTAGCAGAGTGAGAGGCCAAGTTCTGACTTGGGTGTCTTTGGAGCCCAGACAGGAAAGGGAAACCAGCTGTGCTGGAGGGCTGAAGACTCCTCAGCTTCAGCTCTAAGCTCAGTGCCCAGAGCCTGTCATTCTTTGGCATTTTATTTTATTTTATTTTGAGACAGGGTTTCTCTTTGTAGCCCTGCCTATACTGAAACTTGTATAGATCAGGCTGGCCTCAATCTAAGAGATCCACCGCCTGCCTCTGCCATCGAAGTGCTGGGATTAAAGGCACATGCTACCACACCTCTTACCAGTTATTTCCAAAGGCATCTCAGTTGGATGTCCTGCATTTTTTTCTTTGAGGTTCTCTGATGTTGCAGATTCCAGGGGACAGACAATTGGCTGACCCACTATTGCACGCCAGGTCCTCTGGCCCAGCCCCTAGAAACACAAAGGCTTGGCCTCAGTTCTCTTGGCTGCTGGGTTGTTGTTGTATATGAGTTTGGGTTAATGGTGCCCTGCACCTCCTGTGTCAGGATAAAATACAGGACAAGGAACTTGCCCATGGACAAAAGGCAACCCTGCTATTAGAGTCCTATGCTTTTGTGGTCCCCTACCCCTTCTTTCTTGAAATCCCAGAAGAGTCTTGGCAGGGAAGGAA
Organism: Cricetiscus sungorus; assembly: GCA_030556225.1. Taxonomy (NCBI): domain Eukaryota; kingdom Metazoa; phylum Chordata; class Mammalia; order Rodentia; family Cricetidae; genus Cricetiscus; species Cricetiscus sungorus. The sequence goes on along the minus strand of JANBXA010000069.1, from coordinate 3,278,165 downwards.
GGTCATTTTGGATCCCTGAGCATGGTGATTGGGAATGGCCCTCCCCTTTGCTTGCTCTGAGTTTGAGCTATAGGACTACGTGTAGGTCCCTGCTATGTGTGGCTGGGAGCTCCTTCTGTGCTGGATTAGTTACTTTTCTTGTTGCTGTTACAGCCTGATAAAACCAAGTGAGGGCTCATGGTCTGAGGGAACAGTCAGTTGTGGTAGGCAAGTCATGGAGGCAGCTGGCCACATGGCGCCCACAGGCCAGCAACAGATGAGTGTGGTGCTCTGTTTGCTTCCCCTTTGTACTCAGCCCAGGACCCCAGCAAATGGGATGGTGTCACAGCATTTAGGGTGCACACCCTGTGTGTAACCAGCCCCGCTCCATCTCTGGCTATTCCTTCTGTTAACAATACATACCAACCAGACAAGAGGTCTGCAGAGGGCCTGGTCTCCAAGTTGCTTAAGGTTGCATTGGGAAGAGGCCCTCAAACAGTTCTTCCAGAGTGTTTTGATAGTCTCCCTGTTTGGGAGAAGTTAGGGAAAGTCTCTCCGTTCTTGCTGTCTTAAAGGAAAGAATTCAGTCAGAGAGGAGTCTCTTTAGCCAAGTGCTCCAGAGAGACTGGAGTGGGTGCTCCACAGTGGGGGCAGCACTGGGCTCTGTGTTGTGACTCTGGATTAAAAAGGTATTTGTGAATGTTTATTAGGTGCATGGCATATTCATGAGGTAAAACAACTTTTCTCCTTCCAAATCACGATGGACTGAATCACCAGTTTTGAGTATCTTCCCATGATCCTTTAGGAAAACCCACAAGGAGGGTCAGAACCTCAATGTAAATGACACTGTAAAGATGCCATGGTCACCGAGGATGCAGACTGTTGACTAGAGCACACGTGTGGGCCAATGTCCCGGCCCTTAGTTTCTGATGTGGTGGGGACAGCTAGTCTGCAGCCTCAAGGTGTTTAACCACAGGGGCATTCTGACCACTGGCGGACACAGCTACCAAGGTCCAGCTGTGGTTTTCTTGGTTAACTTGTACCCAGGTCCTCTTGGAGACTTCTCCAGGTCCATGGTTGGCCTCATTGATGTGTGTTGTAAGTCATCCCATTTATTTTTAAAAAGAAGCTTTATTGTGAAGGCTGAGCCTGCCTGGGTTATACAGGAACTTGTGAGGTGGCACAAACAGGAACAGGTTTATGCTGCCTGTGGGACCGTCTGCCTAACCGATGGTCTCCATGGCTGGCCAAGCCTGTGTTTTATGCAAACACTGACCAGGTGCCTGAGAACCTGTGATGATTGTTCCAAAACAGGAATGGCAACTTAATGTACAGGCCCCACAAAACTGCTGCCTTGGACTTAAGGTTCAAGTTGGGAGTGGTGGCACACACCCATAATCTAGCACTGGAGAGATGGAGACAGAAGTCCAGGTGTTCAAGACCAGCCTGTCTCAAAAAGGAGAAAGAATGCAGCCCTGTACTGTTGTCCCTGCCCGGCGACCTCACTACCAAGGTGCAGAGGGATAAGCCAAACCAGAGCAGAAGGGTCGCCTTTGACCTTTGGCCCAGGCATTCCCACAGCACCCTGGTGCACACCTTAACTTTTCTCTTTAAAGAGACATTTCCAGGGGTGGGAAGGTGGCTCTGTCAGGGACCTGCTCGTGATGCAAGCATGAGGGCAAGTTTGAGTGTGGCAGAGCTTATGTGACCCTGTCCCTGGGGAGGCAGAGGCAGGAAGATTCCTGGTGCTTCCTGTCCAGTCTCTATGAGCTTGAGGCTCAGCGAGAGACCCTGTCTCAGAACCAGTGGGTGGGGGGTGGGGGTGGGGGTGGGGTGGGGGGTGGGATGGGGGAGTGGGGCTACTTATCTGTACCAATAGATACATTAGAAAGCGCTTACACTCAAGGCTTGGAGAATACTGTGGAAGAAGGGGCAGAAAGATTTTAAGAGCCAAAAGACCGGGGAGTTTGCTGTGAGACTGTTTCCTAGCAAAGTCTAACTAACATGATTGACAAACAGGTGCTGAACACAGACAATAACACAGGCACTCCGAAGTGGATGGGGTGTGGTGGGGCCAACCACAAGGCCTCAACTCTACACAAGAGCTACAAGCAGCCAAAGGATGCTGAGGACAGGAGACACAGTCTTCTCCAGGGGGGGGCATGCCAATTGATTATCCAGTACTAAATGGTTGCCCCTGAAAACATACATACAGCTGACATTATACACAGAGAAGGTTGTATTTAAGAATGTATGTGTATGTGCATATATGCATGTAACCACAATTTAAAAAGAGGACCATGAATTTAAAAGAGCAAGAAGGGAGTATGGGAAGGACGAAAGGAAAGGGAAAAATGATCTCAAAAATAAGAAAATGGAGAAAATTTACTGATTTATATTAAGGATGTCTAGTGTGTAAAAAAAAAATCCAAATCTTTGAGTTTTTAGGGCATGTGGCTGAATGATATTTCTTTGAAGTGAGAGGTCCATGTGACTATGTCCAAAGCATTATAAATAAAAATGAAATGTGTGATATCCTAAAAATTGGAGAGCAATGGAGATGCCTGCCTTAATTTATTTTCTTTTGCTGATATAAACCCCATGACTAACAACAGAAGAAGGGGTTTGTTTCACCTTGCAGCTTACAGCACATCACAAAGGGAAATCAGGACAGAACCTCAAAACCAGGAAGGATCTGGAGGCAGCAGCTAAAGCAGAGGCCATGGAGGGGAGCGCATTACTGGCTGCTCATCATGGTTTTCTCCGCCTGGATCCTCCCACATCAGTTGTCAATCAAGAAAATACACCACAGTCTTACCAATAGACCTGTCTGGTGGGGACATTTCTTAATTGAAGTTCCTTCTTCCCAAATGACTCTAGCTTGTCTCTCTCTCTCTCTCTCTCTCTCTCTCTCTCTCTCTCTCTCTCTCTCTCTCTCTCTCTCTCTCTCTCTCTCTCACACACACACACACTTTGTACTAGGATGACAATTGTATCCAAAGAGACAAAGATTTGGGGTTGCTAGGGAAACAGTTTACATTGAATTACTGGTGAAATGAATAGGAGTTCATTCTTCCAAGTGGCAGGCAGGAAGGGACACTTGTTCCTGGGTAAAATGAGGCATGGAACAGAGGATCACACAGAATAGAGCTCCCTCTCTCTTCAGTGCGTACCTACACCCTACTTCTTGAGACAGGGTCTTGTGTGCCCAGGTTAGCCTCACACCATGTAGCTTCTAGTCTTCCACCTCCTGAGTGTTGGGATTACCAGTATATGTCACCTTGAGTAGTTCATGTGTTGCTTGGAGTAAATCTAGGTCTTAGTGTGTGGGACCCCTTTTTAATTCACTGGCCCAGCCCTGTCAGCAGGCAGGCTGAGGCCTCTGATCTGATTGAGTGGGAGCAGACAGGCTCTGCATGGCGAAGGGTTAAAAGATGTCTCCAGGAACTGAAAGTTAGGACTGCTGATGGCAGAGCCATGTCCTCATCCTGACTCCATCTCCATGGGGCTCTTTACAAATTGAGGTATAGGCCAGGTGTGGACACACATGTCTCTGAACTAGGGAGGTTGAGGCAGGAGGATTGCCACAAATTTGAGGCCAGTCTGGGCTGTATGGGAAAAACCTGTCTCAAAAACTTGATCTCTAATTCATGTGCCTTAAATCACAACACTGTGAAGCATACAGCTCATAGGTTTCCATGTGTGCACAGGCTGGGCTGTCACAGGCTTGGTGGTGGCCACCACTGTGCAACTGAAGTTCCTTTACACTGTCAAAAGGAACTCTGCCTGTTTTCTGCTATCCCAAACCTCCCATCCCCCACCTCAGTTACCTCTGCTAACCCTGTGCATTTCTGTCCTCTACATGGAACCAGAGTAGGTTAGTGCCCTCGGTCTGCCTGCTTCCCTGAGCACAGTGCAAACATTGTGTTTTTGATGATCCAAGCTGAACATGGATCAGTACTAGATTCTTCCTGGTGGCTGAACTATAGTCCACTGTGTGAGTGGACTAAGTGGGCATTTGCTTGTTGCAGAGTTTTGGTAAATGAGAATTGTTGACTCCTAATGAGGTGGTAGGAGCTCCTCAGGTAGACCTGGGTTTAGGGAAGGACTCAGTCAGATGTTAGGAAAAACCAACAATTTGGTAAGTCTCGATAGATAGATAGATAGATAGATAGATAGATAGATAGATAGAAAGATAGATAGATAGGAGAAAGGAAAGTCATTAGCTCATATACAGCAAGCAGGGAGGTGGGGAATATTTGGGGGGATTTTTTTCCTTTGTGTGTGTGTCCACACCTGTGTGTATGACTGGATACCTGTACTGCCATAGTGCACGTATGGGGCTCAGAAGACAACCTCAGGTGTCAGTCACCTTGTACTGTTTGGCTCAAGAGCCTCTGGGAATTCTCCTAACTGCTCCTGTCACACGGCTAAGAAAGCCGTGCCCAGCTTTCCTGGGTTCTGGGGGTTTGAATCTAGACCCTCACACCAGGAAGCATGCATTACTCACTGGGCCTTCTCTGCAGTCCCTCCAATTTTGGATTTCCATTGGCTTATGTTCCTCTTGTGGACTTTGCAGGATGTTGTTCTGTTTTTCTTTCTCATACTTTACTTAGCTGCCTTCCCTTGTATTAGTGGAGTTTTTTGTTGTTTTGTTTTTCCGTCTTTCTGAAGCAGGGTCTCACAATGCAGCCCTGGTTGGCCTGGAGCTTGCTATGTGACCGGGCTGGCCTTGAACTCATAGCAATCTGCCTGCTTCTGTCTCCCAAGAGCCATCATGCCTGGCTAATGGAATAATTTTGAACATTTTCTTCCATCTCTTATTTTGGCAGTTTGTTTATTTGAGACAAGGTCTCAAATACTCACTAGCCACAGTCTTGGTAAGTAGCAGAGGAAGGCTGTCATCCCCCTGCCTCCACTCCAATTTCTATTGGCTTTTATCTTTTATCTTCTAGTTCAGTTGTCAGCCTGTGGGCTGTGACTCCTTTAGGAGTCCAATGACCCTTTCACAAGGGTCATATATCAGATATCTTGCATATCAGATATTTACATTAAGATTCATAACAATAATAAAATTACAGTTTTGAAGTAGCAATGAAAAAAAATTTTAGGGGCTGGAGATATGGCTCAGTGGTTAAGCGCATTGACTGCTCTTCTAGAGGACCCAGGTTCAATATCAAGTGCCTTCATAGCAGCTCACAAAATGTCTGCAACTCCAGTTCCAGGGAATTTGACACCCTCACACAGAGAGGCAAAACACCAATGCATATAAATTACAAATAAATAAAAGACCCTTAAAAATAATTTGGGGCGGGTGGCTTGAGACAGGGTTTCTCTGTAGCTTTGGAGCCTGACCTAGAACTCGCTCTGTAGACCATGCTGGCCTTGAATTCATAGTGCCTCTGACCCCCGAGTACAGGAATTAAAGGTGTGTGCCACCACCACCCAGCAAAAAAAGAATTAAAAAAAAATTAACACACATATAGTTTCTTTTTGTTTTATTTATATATTTTGTGTATATGGGTCTGTGCATACATGTGCACACCAGAAGACAGCATCAGACAGGTGTGAACTGCCATGTGGGTGCTGGGAACTGAACTCAGGTGCTTTGGAAAAGCAGTGAGTGCTCTTAACCACTGAGCCATCTCTCCATCCCCATGAAAATCATTTTATGGTTGAGGAACTGTATTAAAGAATCTCAGCATTAGGGAGGTTGAGAACTCCTGTTCTAGCTATATATTTTCAGCTAAATCTATGCACTCTTTGGAGGCCAGGCAGTCCCCCTGCTCCAGCCTCCCAGTAGCTGGTGTCATAGACCCCCCACCCCAGACCCGACCCAAACATGTTTTCTTTAGCGTTTGCTCTTTGGATTACACCACCAAGTGTGCCAACTCATCATGGGATCTTACAGCTCACGTGGGACTACTCTGAGAATAGGGAATAGGGAATAAAAAGCAGTGCTGTTCTGACATGTGAGTGACCCATAAGGACATGAAGCTGAGTCACAGAAGCCGCCACAAAGGCTACCTCTTGCCTGGTTCCTTTTATGGGAAGTGTCCTGAATAGGAGACTGCAGGGAAGCAGACAGTGGGGCACTGGTCTCCTCTCACAGGGAAGGAAGGGTGACAGAGGTGCTGGCTAGGAGTCAGTCACAAGGACTTCTTTAAAAGGGAAATGTTTAGATTCCATACAGTTTCCCACTTTCTCCTTTTAGCTCACCCCACAGCCTGTCTCCCATTTCTTAACTTCTTTTCTCTCTCTTTTAAAAACCCTCTAAATCCAATTAGTGCTTCCCATATACACATGTATATTGTCATACACTGGCCTGCCAATGCTCTCCCCAAAGAAAAGAGACCTGTCCCCCAGAAGCCATCAACAGCCACTGGACCTCAGCTAGGGTTAGGGTTAGGAGCCCTCCTCTCTCCACGTTGGGAATATTTTTAACATTCTTGATCTTTTGTTTGCCTCTGCAGGTGATCCCAGAGGCTGTGAGTTCATGTGTATAATAGCCACGCCCTGTACAGAAGCCATCATTTCACAGTCCCCCTATCCTGCAACCCTTTCTACCCCTCTTCTGAGATGTTTCCTGCGCCTTCAGGGGTGGGTTGAAAGGGTTCTAAAGTTGGCCACAGTGTTAGAGAGAGTGGATGTCCTGTGAATAAATAAAGCACCATTGGATTCTATACTTTGGTTATATGAGTGTGATATATGTGTGTCCAGTGTGCACACTTACTCACGCCCCTCCTTGTATGTTGGTCAGACGGTGACTTTGGCTGCCACTTCGACCTTCCACCGTGTATTTGATCAGGGCTCTTGTTTCTGCTGCTTGCATCCAGCTGACCTGCCCACAGGCTTCTGGGGATCCACGCCTGGACCTTCCATCTCACTGTAGGAGCCGGACACTACAGTGTGAACCCAGGCCCTCACACTCATGCTGCTGGAACTTAACATGTCTCCACCCCCAGCTGTATAGAGAAACCCTGTCTCAAACCTGCCCCCCCCCAAAAGAAAGTAAGAAAATACATGAACAAAGTGAAAGTAACCAGACAGTTTCTTTTTGTAAAAAGGGTACACCACCACCCAAAGCAGGTTATCGAGCAAATACACTTTGGGATGGGGAAGTTCACCCAGTTTTTATTCTGATGCAGGTAGCCACTGTGTCTCATCTTATTGGTGGGAGCTCCATCCCACAGTCCGACTTGATTGGCTAATTGGCACAGGTGGGAAGGATGTGACTATCACATCTCAGGAAAGTCCAGGGTTTAAACAAACAGTCATGTACACAAGAGTTTCAAGATAGGGAAGTTTATGGCATATTGGTACTTGGCAGGCTAGCTACCTTTAATAGAAAAAACAAAAACAAAGCCCATTTTCATGTCTCCTGACTATTGAGTGGACAAGCTCTCTCTACACTCCTCAGTCCCATTTTTATTTTAGCCTTGGATAATGTGTGTCTATTGGCTGTTAGATTGACAGTCTCTCCCTGTCACTTGATTTCCTGCTTCTACTGTTTTTCATGAGGACTTGGCTGTCATGACTGTTGCATCCTTGACTGTGATGGTGTGTGTGTTCAGACATGTGGAGACAGCCAGAGGACAGCTTCTAACATTGGATCTGCAGCACCGTCTGTGGCACCATCCACCTTGTCTTTGATATAGGCCTGGGGCTCACTGATTAGGCTAAGCTGGCTGGTGAGTCAGGCCCTGGGACCTACCTGTCTCCACCTCCCAACACTGAGATTGCAAACATGTCTCTCCATGGTGGGCTCCTTTTCATCACTCCTGGAAATCGAACTCCAGTTCACTGCACGTGCACAAGTTCTTAACTGATTGAACTCCCCCACCCCAGTATCCTCTGGGTAGGTTTATGACCAGCTGCTTGATGCGTAAGGCGGGAGGATCTTATGTTCAAGGCCTGCCTAGGCAGCAGAGCAAGTTCATGGCTAGCCTTGATCTTAACTCATAATGAGGAAGCAAGAAACGAATAGGAGCCCGAGGATGTGGCTGAGTGTGGAGCCCTTGCTCAGCAGTAACAAGGCCCCGGGTTCTACACCCCTGTCCAGTACTGAAAACCAACACAACAACAATATCAGAACTCTTAAATGTTTTCAGTAGGTCATTGTGATGTGCCCGGGAATAGTCTTTTTTCAATCAACCCTGTTTTGGGCTTGTTGAACTTTTAGGATCTGAGAATGATGTGTCTTGTCAATTTTGGTAAGAGGTTATTCTCTGCCACCTTCTGTGGCTTCAATCACACGTGATTTAGTCAGTGTGATTGTCCTTCAAGGCTCACCTAGTCTTGTTTATACATTTGTTCTCTTGTGATCCTCTCTCTGTGTATTTTAAATTCTTTTTCCTTAATAACCAATGTCCTGTCTTCACCCACAGGTACATTCTTGTCAACCCACCCAGCAGGTTTGTTTCATGTATTTGCATTTTTAATTCATCTTTATTTCATCTTTTTTTCAGGAGGTGGAAACTTACTGAGAGGAAAGTCAGCTCATTGGGGACATCCCGGGCCCTCGTTCTGCCTTCTGTTTCCTGGCCTCTAGGACATGAGGACCACACACTGCACTGTTGGACTCTGCCTGACCACAGCTGAAAGCCCCAGGGCTGTGAACTATAATAAGCCTTACCTCCTCAAAAGTCGGTTATCTCAAGTGTTTTGTTATAGTGATGAGGACTGACACTAATGTACTGGTTAGTCATGTACCAAAGCCTGTCTATGTTCACTTCCTTTAAAGCAGGAAATGTCAGCTCCCTTCTTGGTTCTATAATGCATATATTTGATACTTCTAGTCTGTGCTCTGTACTCTTTATGTAGTCCTGGCTGCCCTGGAGCTCACTCTTAGACCAGGCTGGCCCCTGACTCACAAAGATCCTCCTGCCTCTGCCTCCCGGGTGCTGGGATTAAAGGCATGTGCCACCATGCCTGTCTATGTGCTGTACTCTTAAGGTTTAACCTTTCTGTAATATCAACTAGATGCCAAAGATACTCATCAGGGCCTCTGCTTGTGAGCTGACAAGCCAGCAGTACCCGTCTATGGCTTCTGCATCAGCTCCTGCCTCCAGGAGCTGATACTCCTGTATGATTCCTGTTCTGACTTCCTTCTATGATGAATAGCAATCTGGAGGTGTGAGTCGAATAAACCCTTCCTCCCCAAGTCACTTTGGTCATGTGTTTCATCACAGCAATAGTAACTTTAAGACTGTGGGTGCGTACCTGTGTGTTCTGTCTCCTTTGATCTCCTTCCCTCCCTCCTCCCCTCCTCTCCCTCCCTCCCTCTCTCTGAGACAGGGTCCTTGTACCTCAAGTTCACTAAATATAGGAGGGTCCTGACCTGTTCCTGCTTTGGTATCCTAAGTGTTGGGATTAGTGCCTGCCTTCTCATTGGCTCTGGGGATAGAACTCAGGAACTCCTGTTTGCAGAGCAAGTTCTTTATGGACAGAGTCATCTTTCCAGGCCTGGGCTACCACTGTTCTTAATCTGATTTTGATGCAGCATTGTTTTTTGCTGGATTTGAAGCTTAATTTTTCTTTTATGATAAGACTTTTTGGACTTGACAAATGAGTTCAAGTAATGAATCAAATTAGTGTCTCTCCCCCCCCCCCCCGCCAATTTTTTGAAATCTTTTGTAAGTCTCCTCTCCCCTTCCTCTTGGATACCATTCCAGAGAGGCTCTCAGATCAATGGGAGGATTGATCTAAGACTCTCTAGAGCAGTGGCTCTCAACCTCCCCAAACTTCAGTACGGTTTCTCATGCTGTGGTGACTTCACCCATAAAATTATTTTCGTTGCTACTTCGTAACTGTAATTTTACTACTGTTATAAATTGTAATGCAAATATCTGTGTTTTCCAGTGGTCTTAGGCAACCCCTGTGAAGGGTCATTCAACCCTGGGAGGTCACAGCACACAGTTTGAGAGCTGCTGCTGTAGGGGCTGGAGAAATGGAGTTGTTCAGAGCATTTGCTGCTCTTGCAGAGGGTTTGGGTTTCATTCCCACACTGGGTGGCTCCTAGCGCCTGTAACTGCCACTCCAGGGTTCTGATGCTTTCTTCTGGCATCGCAGGCCCTGTTCTCACACACACACATACATATTTAAGAATTTTAAAAGATAGACTTGGCATGGTGGCACTTGGGAAGCAGAGGCAGGTGGATCTCTGTGAATTTAAGCATTGCTGGTCTATAGTGAGTTCGAGGCAAGCCAGGTTATGTAGTAAGGCTTTGCCTCAAATACAAATTTAAAAATAAAAATAGCTTTTTAAAAGTTTAAACATTACTTTTAACATTCTTTTAAAACATTCCTTTTTTCTCCTACCATGTGGGTCCTTGCTGGGGTCTTAACCCAACCACGGAAGGTTGAGCTGGGTCTGGGGAAGAGGTAAGTGTGCTGCCAGCCCATTTCCCAGCCTCCAAGATTCCCAGAGACAATCAGATTCAGCAGGGAGTCTAGCCAAGCAGGAACTCATTTATTGTCCCATAGCAGACATTTTTAAAGGGAAAAACCACAGAGCAGGAAAACAGCCAGGGGACGGTTTTAAAGGTCAGCCTATCACTCGCCTCGGCCCCCGTATGCTTTACCTAGTGAATGTGAGCTGTTCATGCAGTGACCTCATCTAAGCAACCAGTCATCTTTTTTTGTAAACAACTCAGGACTCGCTCTTGTGAGTTCCCCTCAGTGTCATCTTTGACTGGCTTGTGTGCCCTACAGGTCCTGGGGATGGAACCCAGGTGGTCAGGCTCTGCCACGTGTGCCCCTATTGATGAGCAGTCTCCCCAGGCCTGCACCGTTTCCAACATCCAGAACAGATGGTTTTCTGGGGGACATTTTCCTGACTGACAGGCTCATATGGACTGACTTTATAAAAGTCATTTTGTTTTTGTGCATATATGTGTGTGAGAGTGCTCGAGGAACCCAGAAGAAGACATAGGGCTCCTTTGGAGCTGGAGTTACAAATGGTTGTGAGTCACTCATCATGGGTGCTGGGAACCAAACTCCAGTCCCCTGGAAGGCACGCTAAACTGCTGGGCGCTCTCTCTAGCCCCATGTGACTTTCTGTGTAGACAAAGCAGACGCTGAACTCACAGAGCCCCTCTACAGTACTGTGACTGAGGCCAGTACCACCATGCTCAGCTTAGATCAGCTCTGAAGGGAGGGACAGCAGTGTATCTCCTTCCTTTGCTAAGAAGCAAAGCTGGAGCATCCTCCTGGGGTCTTTAGGCCATCTAGATTGTCAGAGATGTTTGGCGCCCTTTTGCCCAGGAAACAAGAGGCCTACTGCTTCTATTCCTGGATTTACAAGCTGCTGATTGTGAGAGAGGTCCATGCTTAATGACCGTCAAGCCTGCTGATAGCTCCCCGACATCTGTAGCTGCCGTTGTATAACTACCATAGCTGCCTGATGGTCATTTTGATGGAATCACTCCCCATCCCAACTATGTTACATTCTGAGCATGGACTCATGCAACTACAATCTGCAAAACATTGTTACTGAATTTTCCAGAATGAAGAGACTACTTCCCCACTGGTATGTACAGTGCATGTGAGTGTTTGCACATATTGATCTAAATAAATGTACATAAAGGCTAGAGGTGGATCAAGTGTCTTCCTTAGTCACTTGCATCTGAATTTTGAGACAGGGTATCTTTCATTGAACCTGGAGCTCACCAACTGTACAAGACTAGATAGCTAGCAAGCCCCAGGGATCCTCATGTCTCCATATCCTCAGACTAAGATCATAGACACATGCTACCACACGCCCTCAGTACTAAGACCATAGACACATGCTACCACACGCCCTCAGTACTAAGACAATACACACATGCTACCACAGAACCCAGGCACTTCTGCTTCCATGGCAGGTACTTTACCAACAGGCCATCTCCCCAGCCTCTGAGGACACATTTTTGTTGTACATGTTGTAAGCACTTGTGTACATCCATGCTTGTGTGGAAGCTGGAGGAAGCCATCAAGGGCCCTACTCCACCACTCTCTGCCTTATTCCCTGGAGACAGAGTGTTTCACTGAACCCAGAGCTGGGCTAGCTGCCAGCAAGCTGCAGGAGGCCTTCTGTGTCTGTCCCCACAGCACGGAGGGGAACAAGCACGCAGCCCCTCTCAGCTTTACACAGGTGCTTGGGATTTGACCTCAGGTCCTTATGTTTGAGCAAAAGGCACTGCCAAGCTATCTCTTTAGCCCTGAGTGTGCCTTCTGACTACACGCCATCAGCTTGTAACTTACAAGCGTTTGAGCATGCACTGCATACTGCAGCTTGGGACATGGCAAAAGTTTTTCCGGAGAGGGGTGCTGCGCACAGGTACACCCTTACACATGGAGGGGTACACATGTGGGCGTTCGAGGGCACTTGAAGGAAGTCAGTTCTGTGTCGTCCTGGGGACTGAACTCTGGCTGTCAGGTTTGGTAGGGACTGCCTTTACCTGCTGAGTCATGATGCAAAGTGGGGTGAGTGGGCCTGGGAGGCAGACAGGCCCAGTTCAGTGACATCTGGGCTCCAGGCTGGCTTCCTTAAGGAGAGGAACCAGGAAGAACGTGCTAGGAGGGATCACTGGGCTATTGTAAAGGTCTCAAACCATCCTGCGCACTTGGAGTCAGGGAGGTCTTTGGGGTGGAACGTAGGGTAAGATGCAGGCACTCTGTCAGTGGGCATGCAGCCCATGCCTCCTAGAGCAGGGTTTCTCAGCCTATGGGTCAGCCTGTGGGCTCAAAGGCCCCTTTCATAGGGTAGCATATCAGATATTTTCTTTACGATTCATAACAGCAAAATGCCAGCTATGAAGTAGCAATGAAATAACTTCGTGGTTGGAGTCACCACAGTGGGGCCTGTATTAAAGAGTCAGGCGTTAGGAAGGTTGAGAACCCCTGCTCTGGGGGCTGAACAAGACTGGATTCACTTCCCTCTGCTCCAGGATCTCAGGAGACACCTTTCCAGACACCTGTTGTGCAGGCTTGGCTGAGCTTGGTGCCGGCCTTCCTGCCTTCTCTTTGTCCCATTTCTGGCAGAACATACTTTGTCCTTTGTTCTAGAATCTGACCCTTCCCAGCCTGTGCAGAGGCTCAGTGGCAGAGTGCTAGCCCTACCCTGCAGAAGGCCCCGGGCATAAACTAAACATGCTTCAGTATAGAAAGGGCTCAAAAGCGCCCCCTCCTGGTAGACAGGCTCATAGCACCAAACCCTCTACTTCTCTGGCACAAAAATCAATCCCATAGACACAATCCTGAATTCTGACAGCTTTATTTTGCAGTTGAAAACTTAAACAAAAAAAAACAAAAAACAAAAAACAAAAAAAAAACAAAAAACCAAAAACAAAACTATTCCCCAAGAGAAACAAAAAATCCCCTGATGTCTAGTGATCCAAGCCCATATATATTTATGTCACATGTCCTTTGAAAAGGAACCTTCTCCCCATGCCCTGGAAGCATCTTGTATGTCCATCCGTCCATCCTAGAGAAGGAAGCTCCCTAACCAGTCTTGAGTCCATGGGTCCCTCCAGGAACTTCTGAGATCCCCAGGGTGGCAGGGGAAGCCTGTGCCAGGCAGCCTTGCACCCTCCCATTGCCATCCCAACTCAGGTTGCAGAATCAGTTTCTGGGGGAGTGAAGCAGTATCTTGCACGAGTGTGGGTTCTGGTGAGGAGTTTCTTTGCAGAGGTGTGTGCCTTGGCTTGTAGCCATCCAATGGAGTTGCAGAATGAATTCCCAGGGCCAGCTGGGAGTCCCTCAGCCCCAGGGACACTAGAGTGGAGTCAGGGCCCAGCTCTTCCTTTCTGCTCTTGGCAGCAAGTGCTGTTTTTGTCTTGGGTTGCTGGCATTCTGCACTGGTGGGTCCCCTTCCAGCAAAGAGCTTGACATCTTTGGCAGCCTTGTGCAAAATCTCAAACTATAAGAAAAGAGAAGTAAGGTTGTGCTGTGAAGCCTAAAAGGAAGATCCTGCTATTTCCTGGAAGTGGGCCAGGGCTCTGTGGTAGCCCTGAGTAAAGGGACAGTCACCTACCCATTACCATCTCCCCTCCTTGTAAGCAAAGCAGGCATGGGCTGTGGTTCCCTCACACCAGCACTCAACTACCCACAGAGGTACCCCAAAACTCAGCAAGTGTCTGCCAAGGGCTCCATGGCAACTGGGAAGACCACGATATAGTACCCCACTAGAGCAAGAGCTGAGGGTCAGCACCCCAGGCTCTGGGAGCAGAGAATATGCCCAAGCCAGTTGGGGGGGGGCGATATGCCTGAACCAGTACAGGGAGAAAACAGGTCATGCTGGAGTTGAGTCCTGGGGACCCAGGTGCTGACTTTTGAGGTCTGGAAAATCTCAGGGGCTTCTGTCTCCTGTCAGGAGGAGCCAGCCCTAACTTGAGGATGGCAAGTTGCTGAAGTATGGGCCCCATGAGCTCATGGGCACAGACCCCAGAGCACTCCATACAACCTCTTAGATAGCTTTCACCGATGAAGCTGGATTCTTTTCTTTCTTGATTGATTGAGACAGGGTCTTATTAGCCCAGGCTGTCCTCAAACTATGTAGCCAAGGGTGAGCCCTCTCACTGGCCCTGTTTTAATTTAAACCAGGGGTTCAATTTCCTTAGTAGTCCTGTCTGTTTAGACTTTTTTATTTCATTTCTGATACCAGTTACTTGAGTCTTCTCTTATTATAATAACTAAAGGTTTGTTTGTAGATTTTATTCATTTTCCACTTCATATCCCATCTCATTTCTGCTCAAGTCTGAATTTTCTTCTAGCTCTAGATTTGGTTTTCTTTTTCTGATACCTGAAGGTATAGAATGTAGTTGTTGGCTTAGAGTCCTTTATGGGTGCATTATGTTAAGTGTGAAGTCCTGAGGTATACCTCAGGTACAGGTACCCCTCCTCAGGTGTCACACACCTTTCCTTCGTTCCTTTGTCCCTCCCTCCTCCTCCCCCTTCCTCCCTCCCTCCCTCCCCCTCCCTCCTTCCCCCTCCCACTTCCTTCCTTTTTTAAAGGGAGGGTCTATCACCGAGTTTGCTGATTAGCTGAGGTTGGCTGGCCAGCCAGGGAGCCTCAGGGACCTGCCTGCCTGTGCTTCCCCAGTGCTGGGGTTACAAGCCTGTGCCAGCTTTGGCTTGCTTTCATGTTGGTTCTGGGGATCTGTTCGAGTCCTCTTGCCTGAGTGGTGAGCGCTTGTCCATGAGCCTCCTCCCCAGCTCTCTTCTCCCTTTGAGCCTCAGAATCGGTTATTCCAGAGGGCTCTTTAGATCAGCTCTCAACTCTTCCATCGAATCTTTCCGTCCAGACATTTGCTAATTTCGTCTTCCCGATTGTGTGTGGACGCTTAACAGTGATGTTCAGCTTTGTGTGCACAGGACAGCATTTAAATGTCCGTGTAAGGAATGTGGAGACTCTCTGGAAGGTGGGTTTCTGGGGCTATCATGTTCCTTTGAGCGCACAGCCTCCTTTCACGAACACAGAATGTTTGCAGTCTTTGCATATGTCCTAAGCACGAGGAAGGACTTGTGTGGCTCAGCTGAGGGGCCCTCAGACCTTCCTCTAACTGCAGGTGTTCTCAGCTGTGAGAGCTGGCGGCACTGTGGTGGCTACCCTCACCTCCCCCCCACAGTCCTGCAGCAGTCCCCGACACTGCCTCCAGCCAGATGCCCACACTACACCAGTGTTCAGAGCACAGAGTGGGCGAGACAGGACAAGTCGGCCACAGTCCCAGATGAGTGGGAACGATGCAGACAAGCTCCGCCCTTTCCCTTCCTTTCCCTTCCATTCCCAGGCGGAAGCTGGGCCTGGCAGCTACCTTGAAGTCTGCACAAGGTGTGTGTGTGGGGGTACGTGGGGGGGGGCGCTGCAAGCAAAAACACCACTTTAGCATATGTGCTTGTGCGTGGAGACCAGAGGACAGTTGCCAGGTGGTTCCTCAGGCACTCCGTCTTTTTATTGGGACAGGGTCTCTCTACTTACATACAGCTGGACCCAAATATTGTTTATAAATGTTTGTTTTCATTTACAGAATAACATCTCCCATCAGATCTCTAGTTCGAGGCCAGCCTGGTCTACACAGTGAGTTCTAGGACAGCCAGGAGGAGCTAAGCTTACCCAAAAAAACCCTGTCTCCAAAACAAAACAAAGACCCCCAGAGTTCAGGGTATGTAGGTCTCAGGCATGTCTCACTGTTGTTAACTGCAGCTCTGACTTCTTGGTTGGATCAAGAAACAAATGTAATGTCAGCTGCCACTCTATGTGTGGGTCGCAGGGTCACAGGCACACCATGTGTGTACCTGTGAAGGTCATGGCATCAGTTCCCCTGGGACTGAACTTACAGACAGTTGTGAGTCATTATGTGGAAAGGGGGGGGGTCAAACCTAGGTCCCGTGCAAGAGCAACCAGTGATCTTAACCCCTGAGCCATCTCTTCAGCCTCGTTTAGTTTTCTTAAGACAGAGTCTTGCTACGTAGCCCAGGCTGATCTCAAACTAGCATTCCTCCTGTCCCTGCTAACTAGGCTAGCTCTTTCTTCATAAGAACCACTCTGCACATAGCATTGCAGGACTCTGTGCTCAGTGTGGCATCCCTGTAGGAGCTCAGAGAATGGCATTGGTTTTCCATTTGGGATGGGACCTGGATGAGAACTCACCACACTGCAGAGGAAGGGCCAAGGGCACAGAGTCCTGGGCACACAGGTAGATGTAGGCAGCTGCCAGGTGACAGGCAGATTGCAGCTCCGTGGGGTTACAGGTACCCTGGACACACAGTCTGAGGAACGGATCAGGGTCTACCTGAAACCAAGCCGGCCCATCACTGTGTGAGCCTATCACTGCATAGGCTAAAGTCTTTCATTCTGTGGTTTCTCTGTGGAGTGGCCTCTGGCCAGACCCAGCCTCACACTCACCTCCTGGAAGCAGTTCCCCAGATGGAACGGGGTTCTTGGAAGAAGGCCTGGCAGGTGGTACCGTGTCCTGAGCATGGCTGCTGCATCTTCTTTACAGCACCACAGTTCTCACCCACCTGGACGGGAACACATAAGGCTCGAGCCTCCGAGAAAACCACTGTCCTCTTGGGGGCACTGCCGAGCATGCATCATCCTCAGCAAGAGGTGCGTGTATCCTTGGGTGGAGCGTGGGGGCTCCTGCTTCATTCTGGACCTGAGCAGCTGTCTTCCACTGAGCCTAGGGGTGGATGCAGCAGGAAGGGTTTTCCTGCAGCTTACCTGCCAGGCCCGGTGAGCTCCTCCAGATTGGCAGCTTCTGTGCTACCTGGCAAAATTAGCGTGTCATCTGCCTTATTGTTGGTACCCAGGAGGCCAGCAGATACACCTGTAGGACAGGAGGGACCTGCTGGGAGAGTCTCCCTCCCCCTCCCCAAGACCTCTCAGAAGTGGGGAGAGGGAAAAGAGGTGTAAAGATGGTATCTGTGCCTTGCACTGTTTCCCCCACTTCCCGGCCCACAGGGCCAGTTAACAAGTTTTCCTGGCACCTCTCGGGGGTCTGGCTGCAAGATGGGCACTTCATAAGAGTCAGTCTGTATGGACTGTCCCCAGGGAACAGAGCCAAGCTGGCTCAGAAGCCTGGGCCAGATACTGGCCCTGGGAGAGGGAGTGAGCCACTCAGCCTCTGCGGGGTCATCTGTAATGGGACAGGAACCACCAGACTGAGAAGTAGACAGCTGTGTCGCACTAGAAAGGAGGCCAACAGTCACTGCCACCACAGCAGGGAAGTGGCCAGTCAGCAGTCAGCAGAAGGCCACCTTTGGAATTATCTCCAGCTCTTGCCCATGGCCTACCTGCTCTTCCACACCAGGGCTGACAACAACAGTGTTACTGAGAAAGGGGCACATCACCCTCAGCCCTGAGGTCTGGCCACAGCGTTGCTAGAAAATGCCCCGGTGGGTAGCACCATGCCCGGACCCACCATGGTGCCACAGGCCCAGTGTCAGGCAGCAGACGCCTGCTGGCACATCACAGGAGACAGACACACCATCCTCGCTGCTCAGCTCAACCTTGGGCCCAGTATTCAGCATAGCAGGAGGTGGGTCTAAACCTCAGCAGCTGTCGGGGCCAGCTCAGTGTCGTACTGCTTGTAAGGCTGTTTACTACCGTGTAAACGGGGAATCACTTCCAGCACCAGACCTGCAGGCAGGCAGCTCCAGGAAGCCGCTCCCACTTCAGGCTAGGATACAGAATGAGGGTTGTGTGGTTCAACTCCACCTGAAGGGCTGTGGAGCCTGAGCTTGTGGCTCAGCGTCGGAGAGCGAAGTCCTTAGCTAGCAGGAAGCTGCCGCAGGAGGGAGCCAGGCCCCACCCCTGCCCGTCAGAGGTCACCGGGTATCTGGTGCCCACCACCACAGTACAGCCTGAGAAGAGGCCAGGCCAGCTCAATACTGAGTAAACCCGCTGCTCAGGGACAAATGTGCCGGTAAATGTGGGGGCCCTCCTGAGACCCTGGGCTAAGGGTCTGTCACACAGTAACCCTCCCCACACCGCCTGGCGCTGTGCTTCCTCTGTAGAAAGGCTGAGGCTCAGATGGTGCGCTAAAGTCAGCTGTGGTGCCCCTTCTACTCCACACTAGAGAAACTGAGGCTGAAGAAATGCACAGCAGCGTGAGCCAGATGCAGGCTTCCCGGGGCCTCCCAAAGGCATTCTGGGGCCCCAGGCTACAGACACTGTCTCCCCAGCAAGCCTGCATTCAATTAACAGCCTTCCAGCTACAACTGGAGTTCGTCCCTATCCCCCATGGAGGCCCTCTGGGAGAAGGCTGGCCTCAGAAGGAGCCCTCAGCAGTGTACTTTCTGTTATATTCTGGACAAAATCCAGGGCCTGTAGCCTCAGATGACCTCACCAAGCCCAGGAACTGGTGGGGCTGGCCTATGATACCACAGGGCTTGGCGGACTTTCCTGTGACTGCTTGTCATCAAGGCTCTTTGCTCCATGGGCAGAAGCCTTCCCAGGGAGGAGGTGGATAGGCCAGGCAGGGCTTAGGCTTGAAGGGGCTCCTCAGTAGATGCCGCCAGAACCCATAGGACTCAGCCAGCACATTTGCCTCGTACAGCCTGCCGAGCGGCCGCAGGAGTTCCTCCTCCTCCAGGTAACTGACCACCTGGGCCACATCCAGGGACTTATCTCCCAGCAGCAGGAGTGGTGGCCTGGAAAGGACACAGAGGGACCTAGGAAGTTGGAGTATCTCACTGAGCCTCACTCACCTCCTTTCCCTGAAGGATGGTGTTGTCACAGGAAGGAAAGGGATCACATTAGCAGGCTATCCCTTTAGAGAGGGCCCACCTCTGTGGGGAAGTGTCTTCAAAAGATGGACCAAGGCCCTGCAGTAAGGACACAGCTGGTTGATTTTGTGCCCTGCTCTGGGGAACTGCAGGCATTCCTGGATGCTCCTACCTGTGAGGTCAGGGAAGTGGAACTTCTCCATGGCTAATCCCTTATCACTCAGCTGAACCTAAGGTGCCAGCACCCTACCCCCAGCCCTCCAAAATTGTGTGAGAGTAATTGCTGTGGTTCAAGCCACCACAGTTCTGGTTACGCAGCATTGGTTATACACAGACAGAAGCCCCTGCAGTCTTGTCTCTTGTCTATAAAGGGACCTCCATCCCTTTATAGGAGTCATCTCTCACTCCTTTTACCACCTACATCCAGCTGAGTCTCAGTCCTCTTTGGGTTGATGTTAAAAACTCAGCTGGATTCCAGTTGCCTCTCATTCTTTCCATGATGCCATTGTTCCAGCCATCACATACCCAGCCACATTGTTCAAAATAGGACCCTACACTCTTGTCCATCTTCATAATCTATCCTCAATATGATCCACTTTTTTTTGGACCAAAACCTTCATATGTTGTGTGTGCCCATCTCCAAGCAGGAGCCAAGGCCTTAGGCCACCTGAAGCCTGCTCAAGGCCTGCTGGCTTCCTTACTGTTCTTCAGACAGGTGCCATGGCGCCTTGCTCCTGCTTCTGCACCGTTGCGTGCCCCACCCAGAACTCCCTGCTCAAAGCTCACCTTCTGGGCCGGGGCAGTGGCTCAGTGATTAAGGCACTTGCCACCCAAGCGTGGGACTGGAGATCAGACCCCACATGAATGTGGGTGAGTGGACAGCACTTGTAATTTCCTTCTCAGAAGGCAGAGACAGGTGATCCCCAGAGCAAGCTAGCTAGCAAGACTAGGCCTATCGGAGCTCTGGGAGAGCCTGCCTCAATAAATAAGGTGAAAAAACAATAAAGATTATCCTCTATCGACTTCAAGCCTTCACGGACACGTGCCATTCTCAACCAAACTGCCCTGTCACATATGTCCTGCCCCTTCAGCCTGCTTGCTGACCAGTGCTTTCAGAAGCATAGGTCAGGGACAGGGGCCCTGCCCCTCAGACCATATCCAGGCTGCTACCCAAGAATGGCTTTCCCATAGTTAAGGCTTTTGCAAAACCAACTAGAATGTGAACAGAGCTTCTGAGCCTCAGTTTCCCCTGTCAAGTGTTGTCCTAAGTGAGAAGGGCCAGGTTTCAGCGTTTGCTGTGTCCCACCATGTAGCAGGGACACAGGACCCACAAGCCCCACCCCACTTACCTGGCTGAGTAACTGTACATGCTCTGTAAGGGTTTGTAGAGCCGCCTCAGGACCCAGGAGACCTCAGCCTCAGCCCAGGACAGTGTATGGTGGGGACAGGGGCAGCTGTCAGTGAGCCCAGCCCCACCGCACCCTATCATGCACACCCTCACCAGCTCCAGGGTACCCATCATGGCTCCCAGGGCCACCCGGATGGGCCTTAGCCTCCAACTTCCCTGCAGCTGGAGCAGCCAGGCCTGAAGCCACTGCCTGGCCACTGCCTGCCTCCCCAGCCTGTGCTCGCCACACTTCATCCAGGGACTGTGGAAGTGTGGCCAGGGGCTCTGCATGGTAATCGCCCGAGGTCCCACAGCTCCTGGCTGCAGACGAGAGCCTCTGCAGTGCAAGCCAGGAAAGCCGGTCATGGCTAACATCCCAGGCCTAGAGGATGGGGCGGGGGGGGGGCGCGTGCCCTGCAGTGGGGGATGGGGTAGAAGTAAGGCCGGGCACACTAGGACTGCTGACCTGGTTGCCTGGGATTGGAGGGAAGGGCTTGCTACCCCCATTGTGCAAGTGTGCCCCAGCTGGAAAGCTGTGACAAGCCTGTGTGTCCACACAGGGTTTCCCTGGCGAACACTTCCTATGGGCATCACAGTTCAATCCAGGGGGAGTCAATGGCATCCAATGTGACCCAGTGATGCTCTGGATGCTCATGTAGGGCCCCATTGACAACTCTGCTCTGCACCCTGGGCTGCAGTGAGTCACAGTCAGGAGGAGGCCTGTGTGCTCCTGGCCAGCCACCAGCACAGGGACTCCGTCATAGTTGACTGAGCTAGGAACAGATGTGTCCCACTGCCGGTTTTAGTCCTGGGCAGGGGTCTCAGGGGCTGAAAGGAGAACCAGGCATGGCCCTTAGTTATGGGGAGACCAGGTTCTCAGCTTTGTTGGGAGCAGGCTCCTCAGGGCAGGGCTGTGTGCTAACCAGGATGGAAGCCTCACGTGCCTGGCCTGACCTCAGGCCCACAAGGTGGCTACCATCTGGTCACCAGCCTGACAGATTGGGCGCCTAGTCCAGTCTGGGTCAATTGCAGAGTACCGCTCTATCCAGAGTACCCACTAGCTGTTCCTAGGTGGGGAAACCAAGGCAAGATCGGGGGTAGACTGTGGAGACAACATTCTCTAGCGTTTCACTCCTGGGTAGGAGGGCTGAGGGCACAGGCCAAGCCGCAGAGTTCCCTACGTGCTCCCTAGCAGGGACTACTCACAGGTTCCAGAACCGCTCACCACATAGTCATCCAGGCTTTGCGTCTTCTCTTCCAGCTGGGCTCGCACCAGGGAGCCACTTGGTGTCATCCTGGACTGTGGGGCAGAGAGACAGGTGAGAACTAGAGAAAGGGTCCTCTAGGGACTGGAGAGTGTGTAGGCTGCCCTAAACGGTCCACTCTGATTCTCCAGGCACCGCTGCCCTCAGGACTCTGGGCTCGGGGCCAGTAGTTCCCCATCCCAGGCCTACTTACCTCCACGTGACTCTGCAGGGTCCCCTGACAGCCGTGTGCAACTAACAGGAGGCTCTGGTTGGCTGCCCGCGGGTCAGGCGCCCCAGTGGCTGGGCGTGCTGCCCACCGTTCTGGAGCAGGGCCTCCACCTCCACGCTGTCCTGTGGGCATCACACGCTCTTCTCGGCTCCCTGGAGCCAGGAAGAAGCCTTCTCTACCTGCCTCCTCAGTGCCCCAGTCATCGCTGGATAGACCAGCCAGATCTACCCCACCCCCGCCACCACCCCCACAGCCTCACCCGACTCAGCAAAGTCAGTACAGACGTGGACAAGAAGTTTACCCCAAATTTGGTGTGTGTGTGTGTGTGTGTGTGTGTGTGTGTGTGTGTGTGTGTGTGTGTGTGTGTGTTTCTAAGTTCTCAACAGGATAAGAATAGGGATCCCCTGTCCTGCTTAGCAGCTGACCTGGGGGCCTGTTACCCTCCACTGACCTTCCACACGGGCAGCAGAAGCCTGAAGACAGCTCAGGGCCCCCGACACCAACAGCCTTAGTTTCGCATTTTTATCAGTGCTGCTCTCCAGCTGGACAAGGCTTTGGGAAGCTGAGGTAGTGATGCTGCCCAGCAGGAGGAGCTGCTGCACCTTGGGACCTTGGAGCTATGAACCAGACAACAGGCTTGGGTGGGTCTGGCTGCTGGGGCCACTCTGGTTTCTGGCCTCTCCCTGTCCCAGGCTTAGAGAAGAGCTAAGAGTGAATCAGTAGAGAAGGGATAGAAAAACACCCACCCCATTCTTCCAGGAGCACTGGGTTCCCCACCCTCCACCCAGCCACACAGCTCAGAGTCCTACCACATACAGTAAAGCATACGTAGCAAAGCCGGCCTGTAGGTGTCTCCCCACCAACACAGTCAAGGAGGCTCAGAACCCACCGCCTCGCACACTCTGTGGATAGATACTATTGGTCGGGGATTACAGGAGCTTCTCCTTTGACAGTCCCAGTGTCCAAGGGCACATGTGGGTGATACGTGGCATGGAGACTGGGTCATTGTGTTTCCCTGGATCCTTGAGGGAGGAGGCACAGGACAAATGTTTGTCAACTGAACTGGAACAATGTCAAAGGCTTCAGTGTCCCAGGGAAAGGGACCATTGGAAATAACTAAGAGTCTGGTAGAGAAACTTGGAGAAGGGAGGCACTTCTGCCCCAGCCTAGCTGCCCTGTATTCTAGGCTAGATCCTGCAACCTGAAAGCTGTGCAACCTTAAGTAGGGTATCACCTTCTCTGAGCCGCAGCTCAAAGCTCCTTGAGTCATAGGGGTTGGGCTGCATTCATCAGTCTGATGTCTTTGCAGAGGTAATTAAGGAAAAATGAGGCCACCACAGGTTAAATAGACCACAAATGCAAACGTCTGTATTGCTGATGGAGGTACACACCAGGGGCTGGGCCAAGGTTGTGCATCTCTCAGACTCCAGAGTGGGGTAAGGAGGGTGAAGGGCGGGGGCCACGCGCCTTGGGTGTCTGACGAGGGCTTGCCCTCTGATTCTGGGAGTGGCGTCAAGCACAAGCTTGTAGCTGGGGCAGAGCAGGCCTGGCTGTAAGTTAGGAAGTGGCAGGCCCATGACCTCTGCACATGACCTCATCTAGAAATGCCATCCTGGTGGCTGGCTATTCTTGGTTGTCAACGTGACTACACCTGGAATTGACTAAAACCCAAGTGGCTGGGCACACCTGTGAGATCTCTCTCTCTCTCTCTCTCTCTCTCTCTCTCTCTCTCTCTCTCTCTCTCTCTCTCTCTCTCTCTCTCTTTCTCTCTGAGACAGTGTGTCTCTGTGTAGCCCTGGCTGTCCTGGAAGTCCTCTGTGGACCAGGCTTCAACTCACAGTGATCCCTGCCTCTGCCTCATAGTGCTGGGATTAAAGGTGTGCACGGCCAGGGATTTTTTTCTTATCTCTTTTTAATGCAGATCTTTTTTTGGGGGGGAAGAGCCACCTTTTCTCTGGGCCACATCGTCTGTTGGCAGCCGTGTAGGGACACTGAAGAAGGAAGTGCTCTCTCTGTGTCTGTATGCTCGCTCTCGCTGGAAAGTCCATTCCTCCACTGGTATTAGAGCCCACTTCTTGGGCCGTAATGGGGGAACCACTCTGTGGGCCTGGACACAGACCCTGGGGTTCAGTAAATACTCCCTAGAAAGGAAATACTGGACCAGCGGGATGGAGGCCACTAGAGGGCGGGCCAGCCCAAGCAGTGGGGCCGCCAGCATAGAAAACTGGGAGGGATTAAATACCTACCTCTGCTACCCAGAGAAGGTGGGTGCATTAGGTTGGCGGTGGCTGTAGAGGGTGAGGCTAAAGTGCAGGCCCTGGTCAGGGTCTGGAGCAAGACCCAACTGATGTTGAGAACGCAGCAGGAGTGCATCCTGGTCCAGACTGTGCTCCCCAGAGAATGAAAGGAACTGAAGGAAGACAACAGAGGTTCCAGAGCAACCCCCCCCCCCGCCACGGACCCTGGTATGATCCCTTCCACCTGGATTGCTGCAAGCAGGCTGTGGGAGGCAGGTCTTAAAGCCCCTTAAACACTGAAACATATCTGCCCGCGTGTGAGTGAAGCATGCCTGCACGGGTGCCGATGTGTGAGTGAGGCATGCCGGGGGAGGTAGGGGAGAAGGAGGTGAGTCGATGGGTGGTGAGGGGATTGGAAGATGGCTAGACAGATGGGAGGGTGGTGAATAGAGAGATGGATGGATAGATAGATAGATAGATAGATAGATAGATAGATAGATAGGAGGGTGGTGGATAGATAGATAGATAGATAGATAGATAGAAGATGGGAGGGTGGTGGATAGATAGATAGATAGATAGATAGATAGATAGATAGATAGATAGATGGGAGGGTGGTGGATAGATAGATAGATAGATAGATAGATAGATAGTAGGAGGGTGGTGGATAGATAGATAGATGGGAGGGTGGTGGATAGATAGATAGATAGGAGGGTGGTGGATAGATAGATAGATAGATAGAAGATGGGAGGGTGGTGGATAGATAGATAGATAGATAGATAGATAGATAGATAGATAGATAGATAGATGGGAGGGTGGTGGATAGATAGATGGTAGGGTGGTAGATAGATAGATAGATAGATAGATAGACAGAAGATGGGAGGGTGGTGGATAGATAGATAGATAGATAGATAGATAGATAGATAGATAGATAGATGGGAGGGTGGTGGATAGATAGATAGATGGTAGGGTGGTGGATGGATAGATAGATAGATAGATAGATAGATAGATAGATAGATAGACAGAAGATGGGAGGGTGGTGGATAGATAGATAGATAGATAGATAGATAGATAGATAGATAGATGGGAGAGTGGTGGATAGATAGATGGGAGGGTGGGTGGGTGGTATGTAGATGGCAGGAGGGTGGTGTGGGAAGGCAGGTGAGTATGTGTGTGGATAGGAGGGTAAAGGACAGGAAAGAGTAAGAGATAGATGGGTGGGAGGGCCTGAGAATGGTGGACCTCAGGCGACAAGCCCAGGTCCCAGTGTGCACCTCAGCAATGGTGGTGGTAACAGCTGTCACTTACACATCCTCTTGACTATCACAATCTCCCTATATGTGCCTTCCTTCTCTCACATAAACTAGACAGAGAAAGCAGTTGCCATGCAGCTGGTGTGTGAAGAGCCCATGACAGGTTCATCATACCCTTCCTGTCCCAGGTGCCCCCCTCCTCAGGCCCCTGGCTCCCCTGTACCCCATCTTTCTCAGCAGACTCACCCTAGGCAAGTTGCAAAGCCCCGGGTGGAGGGTGTGATGTAACTTGTGCATATAGTCAGTTTCCACTGAAGTCTGGAAGCTGTACGTGGCACAGGGGCCTGACAGGATGTGTTCTAGAGTGGCCTCTGCTTGGACCTTGTTCCACTGGGTCAGCTGATGATTCTGGAATAGCTCATGACATGGGGGTTAGCACATAGTAGAGAATGTCCACAGCACCCACAGGGGTGACTGCCACCCACAGAGACCTGGTGCCAAAGTTTTATGTAGCTGAGAATGACCCTGAACTCCTGACCTTCTGGCCTTTACTTCCTAGGAGCTGAGATTGCAGTCATCCCCCCCCCCCCCAACACATACACACTGATTTTAAGGTGCTGGGGATCAAATGCACTCTACCAACCCTGCTTCAGCCCCACCCTCTCTGTGACTTTGCTGACATGGGGGTTCCTAGTTCTCTGCCTTTTCCCTCTGAGGGCTGAGCCATGACTATCTTGTTCCCTGGGGCCTAGAATAGCACCAAGGACAAGCAGGCACTCACCCATGGCAAGTGAGAGCATCCCTAACCCCATGCCTCCTGCTCCTCAGCCACTTACCCTGAAGATGGACATTCCCCAGGAGCTCTGAGAGGGCCCTGGAGAGGCTCCCATTGAGTGCCACCCCCGCCATCCCACTGCACCACCTGGAACAGGATGTGGGTGCCTTGTGCTCTCTGGAAGACCGTCCTCAGGGCCAGCCCTGTGGGAAAGGTGCTGAGCTGGAAGAGAAAGGGATAACCAGTCCATGGCCTCTTAGAGCCCAGCCACACACCAGCCTGGGATGGAGAAGGGCAGTTAGGTCCAGAAAGGAAAAGAAGCTGCATGTGGTCAGAACCATGATGCTAAATACATCCTAAATGTGAGCAGGCAGCAGAGAGGGAGAGGGTGGGGTAGCAGAGACTCCAGCCTGTGGGCTGACAGGTCCACGTTTGCAGACTACACTTCCTCCTGCTATCCCCATCTAGCCTGCCCCAGCCCGGGGCTTCTAGCCAGTTCTCAGAGTCATCCCCACCCCAGGTGCTTAGCATAGGGTGCTCTTTCCCCAGACAAGCTTAGGACTAGCTCGAGTGTCACCTCGTCAGGTGACACCTCCTGACCCCATCATCACATATGGTTTCTTTATGTGGCTTTTGTCACCTGCCTCAACTAGATCACGTATTCAATGACAGTCAGGGCCCATCAGTTCTGTCCTTCTTTCTGGAGCAATGCGTAGGATTAGAAGATGATCAATAAGGAATGAAGAGACACAGCTGAGAGTCCCTCCCAGCCAATTTGCCCCCTTCAGAGCCTATCTGTGCTGGTGCGAACCCTCAAGCACAACTCTTTTCTAAGGACCCGCACACCTGAGGGTGGGGGTGGGGTCTGTTGCACTGGCCAGACCATCCTTAGCAGTCAGTAAGCTGGCACTGACATGGAAACAGGGTTCTTCCATCTGTAGGACAAAGGTGCTTTGGGTCTGCTCCTTGGAGTACCGGAGTTGGTGAAGGGAAAAGTGTAGCAAAGAAGCCTTCAGATTTCAGCAGATGGTGCTTGGCTCCAGACAGCTCCCAGAGCCCCAGAAAGGGACCCACAGCTTCCTGAGATGAGCAGACTGATGAAATAAGGCTCTTGAGTCTAGGCAGACCCTGAGGTTCGATGCTGGCCACACCCCTCATGCTCTTGGACTTCAACAGCTAGCAAGGATCTAGTTGTGGCATCACTTGTGACCCCCGAGGGCAGTGTTGCGCAAAGGACAATGCTCAGAGTGGTACACAGGCTCCAGGCTGACTCTCCTAGGCCTGCATTGAGTTAGTGACAGTTAGATCCTTGGCCCTTTAACCTTATGGCTAAGGATAAGTAAGGATGCTTGCTTTCTTTAATGGACTGGCATGAAAACTGTATGAAATGATGTGCTATCTTCTGGGCTGTAGAGTGATTCTGTCACTTAGTGTATCCAGTCTCCCAGGGAAGAGCCCTATTGGGGAAAGGGACAAGAATTGGTGTCAATTTTTGGGGTCAATATTTTCCTCATTCCCCTCCAAGTCTAGCTGTTATTACTGAGTGAAGAGCACTGGCTATCCTCTCAAGGGTTGGGTTTCAGTTCCAAGCATCCTTAGCAGCTCATATCTGTCAGTAACTCTGGTGCCTGAGAACCCATGACCTTTTCTGGCTTCTGAAGGCACCAAACATTATATGATGCCCAGATATACATCATATATTGCAAGCAAAACACCCACAACACACAAAAATAGTAAGAGACAATAAGAACCAGAATGGCCCTTTTCAATAAGGGGAGAGGCAGTGTTGGCATGTTCAAGCTAAGCCTCGCCTGGTACAAACAACCCAAAGACACAAAGAAGGATGCTCTGTGAACTGGGTAGCAATGTGAGGATTTTTAAAGAAATTTAGAGATGAAAAATGAAAGGGAAAATCTAGGCAGTGGGCATAGAGGAGGGTGATGAAAATTTAACTCAGTTTTGTATCTGGAAAATTTCATAGGAATATGTTGGGGGCTGGAGAGACGGCTCAGCAGTAAAGAATGTGTACTGCTCTTCCATAGGACCCAGGTGCAGATCCCAAACCCCTGTCAAATAGCTTCTAGCCTGCTACTCCAGCTCTGCAGGTAGGAATACACACAGATACACATATACACATACACATAAAAATTTAAAGCAATAATAAAAAAAGTAAGGTTACAAACCGAGGTAGAAGATTCCAGATCTTGAGTTGGCCTTCAGATTGATTTGGCCTACAAACTGACTTTGAAAAGAAAATTTTACTTTGGGGGATGAGTGCACATGTGTGATGCGCACTGATGTCAAATGTTTTCCTCACTCATTATTCACCTTGTTTTTTGAGACAAGGTCTCTCACCAAACATGGAGCTTGTCGATTGACCCAACTATCTGGCCAGTGAGCTCCAGGGATTCTCTGCTCCCCCCCCCCAATCCACCTGCCTCTGTCTCCTAAGTGATGTTTGCCACCACCACCTGGTTAGTGGTCCATCTTACACAGATCTGTAATGAAAAGGAGCAAGCTGAGCATGGAAAATACAAATGTATTTTCCATTGGAGGAGAAAATGGGGCACCAGGGGTGAACATTAAAGGAAAGCCCTCTTCTAAGTGGAATTGTGAGCAAGGCCCCACCAGGCTAAGCTCTAACTTACGAAAAGAAAGTAAAGAAAATCTTAGGGCCAGACATGTGATGTGTACGTACCTTTAATCCCAGTACTGAGAAGGCAGAGGCTCGCAGATCTCTGAGTTCAAGGCCAGCCTGGTCTACAGAGCCAGTTCCATAACAGCCAAGCTTTGGCAATGAAGGAAATCATCAAAAACAGAAAGCTGGTGAAGATGAGTTTGAACAAGGGGCTATGTCCCAGCCCCAGCAAGAAGCAGAACTTGGCAGCTTCGGCCATGTGGTTCTGGCCTTAGAATCAAGGATACAAAAGGGGGTTATGGAATTGTCTGCCATAGCTAAGGAAAGCTGCTGAGGCCAGGCATTTGTCCCTGCTTGGAGGCCTGGAGAGCTATTGTGTGAAGCTGTGAAGCCTGAATTGTGTTGGAGACCCCAGGATGCTGGAGATGATGAAGTTATGGGTTACTTTGCCAAAGACAGCTGCTAACAGGGAGTGGAACCAGCCCAAGAGAAAGAGGAGTGTGTTGCAGTCAACAAAGCTGAAAGGAGTTGGAGATCTGAAGAGGGTTTTCACATCAGACATGGAGATGCAGAGTTTGGAGTTTGTCCAGCTGGTTTTCAGTCTTGCATTGGTCCACCATCTCCTCCTTATGCTCCCTTTCCTCCCTTTTGGAATGGTAATGCATATCCTCTGCCATTGGGAGGATGTGATCTGCTTTTCATTTTGATTTTACAGGGGATTACAGTTGAGATTGAATGAGTCTCAGAAGAGACTTTGGACTTTTAAACATTGTTGAGACTGTGATAGACTATGGGGACTTTTGAAGTTAGACTGAATGAGGTTTTGCATTATAATATGACTACCAATCTATGGGGGCCAGGGAGTGGAATGTGGTGATTTAAATGAAAATGGCCCCCAATAGGCTTACTGGGACTGGCATTATTAAGAGGTGTGGTCTCATTGGAGGAAGTGTGTGGGCCTTGGGTTTCAGATGCTCAAGCCAGACCCAGTGTCACTCTCTCTTCCTGCTGCCTTCAGATCCAGATGTGGAACTCGCAGCTCCTTCTCCAGCACCTGTCTGCCTGCATGCCACCATGTTTTCCACCATTATAACAATGGATTAAACCTCTGAACTATAAGTCAGTCCCTAATTAAATGTTTTCCATGATAATGAATGAAACCTCTGAACCTGTTAGCAAGACCCAATTAAATGTTCTCCTTTAGAAGAGTTGCTGTGGTCATGATGTCTCTTCACAGCAATGCGACCCTAACCGAAACACCAGCTTCCCATCCCCAGCACTGCATAATCTAGGTGTGGTGTTGTACACCTATATTCATCTGAATGGCTCAAATCAAAACAGCACTCAGCTACATGAGACCAGGTCTCTAAGGAACTAAACTTCCTGAGTTTTTTTTAATTATATTGTGTTTTATAAAAAATCCTTGTTCTACAAAACACTTGAGGTCTTTAGGAGTAAAGGCATAGCCTTGTTAACTCAATTACACTGAAAATGTGTAGTCTGCTGTGTCTCATGGTGACTTCTTTGTTGTTGATTGAGACAGGTCTCATGTAGCCCAGGCTAGCCCATAATGAACTATATTGCTGAAATTGACCTTGACCTTCTGCTCCTCTCACTTCTACCTCCCCTGTGGGGGTTACAGGTGTGTGCCACCATGCCTGGCTCCTGGGGTGCTGGGGCTAGAGCCCAGGGCTTTGTGCTACCCACTAAGCCACTTGTAGGTGTCCAACAGTTGCCTATGGCTGACACTAGTCTAAGTAAATCTTGAGTAAGAAAGTGAGGTGTTCTCCCTTGACTGTTGTGCTTAGAAAGCATCCACTCAGGGAAGGAGAGCATACAGTGTGTGCTCTGAAAACAAAGGCAGTCTGCACGTGATCAGGAGGGCTTTGGGCGAAGCCTGTGGCTGGAGGAAAAATGAAGTGTCCAGGGATTGGGGTGGGAGGAGTGTAGCTCAGTGGTAGAGAGCTTGGCTAGCATGCGCAAGGCCCTGGGTCAGGTGAGGCACAGGAAGTTATAGGCAAGACAAAGGGGAAGGCAACAGGGAGAATAGGAGGGGAGGGGAGGGGTGGGAGAGGAAGGGGAGGGGAGGGGGAGGGGGAGTGGGAGAGGAGGGGAGGGGAGGGGTGGGAGAGGAGGGGAGGGAGGGTATTGGCTAGTTGGTTGGCCTAATCATTCTCTCTTTAACAAGTAGCTATTCTATATTGGACCCTGTGCCAAGAGTCAGCGTTCCCTGTAGGTGCTCCTTATTTGGAGACTCAGAGATAGACAAGGACATGAACAGTGGCAATGCAAGGCAGCCTGTAGCCATGGTCTAACAAGCCGTCCTATCTACCCAGGCCTCCTTGTAATGCATCCAGGGTGTGGTGGTGGAGTTGGCTCTGCTCAAGGGCCAGGGCATCTGCTGCAGCTGGTAGGGGCACACCAGGTCCGGGGAGTGTCAGGCATCAGGCACCAGGACGGGAGACCTCCCAGCTCCAGAGGGTCCCCTGGGCCACTCCGGAATGTAAACACTGGGATGTTTGGGAAAGTCAAAGCCTGAGTTTTGGGGGTGGCCCACTGAGGGCCTCTGACAAGCAAGGGTGTACACACACCCAACAGCCCAGGCTGTACAGGGCTGCCTCTGGCAGTGGCTGCCTAGAAGCTGGGGCGGTTACTTTGGCCGTGGCAGAGACTGAGCAGGGACAGCAGCCCAGGAGGGAGGGGAGGTGGTGCCCACCCCACAGCAGTAACTCTTTGCTGGAAGCAAAGAGAGAGCTGGCATGGGAGCATCTAGTTCAGCACTACCTTGGGTAAGAGGGCCAGAGGCCTCAAATGTGAGCAAGTATGCCCACAGTCACCAGAGCACTGGGCCATGGGTCCCCGCGCAGGGTCCTCCCAGTCACTTATACGCGGGGCCATGGTCTCTGCAGTTGGGGCTGTTCTGTGTACCCAAGGGTGTTTAGCAGCTTTTCTCTCCTGGCTTAGCAACCAGAAGTTTTCCCATAGGGTATACCTTTAACAAGTGGGGACTGAGTCAAGAAGGGAGCTGGTAACCCACACCCCCTTAACAGGAAAGCGTCCCAAGCCCCAAGCCAGTTCCAGGGATAG
Organism: Cricetiscus sungorus; assembly: GCA_030556225.1. Taxonomy (NCBI): domain Eukaryota; kingdom Metazoa; phylum Chordata; class Mammalia; order Rodentia; family Cricetidae; genus Cricetiscus; species Cricetiscus sungorus. The sequence continues at coordinate 3,246,127 of JANBXA010000069.1, read as the reverse complement.
AGAAGGTGTGTGTGTGTGTGTGTGTGTGTGTGTGTGTGTGTGTGTGTGTGGAACTCATGCATGCAGCCCCAGAGGCCAGGGGATTTTTAAGAGCTTGGTGACCGTGGCAAAGCCACTCTGCCTCTCTGAGCCTCGCCGTTCTGTAAGTGGATTGTGATGGTTTGGGGATCCATCATGTCTCATTGAGGCCCAGCAGTGTCCAGATGCCAGATGCCCCCAGTTCCCCTCCTCCTAGGCAGCCCCAGAGCCATCAAGAGTTCTCGCCTGTTGGCATGGTTCTGGCCATGGATATGGAGGAATAGAATAGCTTAGGTGTCACAAGTGATTTTCAGGGAGGAACTCATGTCTTTCAAGATGCAGAGTTCTCAGAATAGTAAGTGAGGTAGGGGAGGGAGAGAGAATAAGACACATACTGTTGGGGTGCTGAGGACCCTAGATATCAGTAGAGATTGCTATGTGACTCAGCCCCAGAGCAAGACCTGCCCAGCCTGCACGCCTGCAGGCCCTGGCTCCTGGCTCCCCCTGGACACAGGACTTATGAGCAGGGCTCAGAACCAGATGGACTGGGGGAAAGGGGAGTCTGGTATTCTCCATTGTGGGGCACCAGGAGCTGCCTCTCCCTTCTCAGCAAAGTTGTGGAACAGATAACAATGGCTGGAGGTGGGCTGTGGGTGTTGACATGAGGACAAGGCACAGAGGCAGGAAGAGGTCCCCATGCAGTGGGGACCACAGAAATACAGGGTTGAGTCCCCACTCCCCTGCCTGCTTGCCACATGAACTTGAGCAAGTCACTCAAACCTCATGTGTGACCCACATTTTCACGGCCGACGGTGTCCCAGCATCCGCAGCTAACAGCATGGATCTGCACAGCTCCAAGCAACAGGAGTATTACCATTCATGCGTGAGGAAACTCGGGGCACAGAGAGGACAAGCCATCTACTCAAGGTCACACAGCTGGGGGAGAAAGAGCTGGGTTGACTCGAGATGGTGCTCTCTTGTACCACAGCGGGTTTCAGAAGGACAAAAAGCACGGGACAGCCTGAGCACTGCTCTTAGCACTGAGTACTAAGCCCAGAGCGCCGAGCCATATCTCCTTGGCAAAGCAAAAGTGGACTCTAGCTCTGATTCATTACTGGACAGGTAGAGAGTAGCTAGAACGTGGTTGTAGGACACGGGCCCTGTGGTGGAAAGAGTTTGCTTCATAGGCATTGGCTACAGCTGTCTGCTTTTCTAAGACAGGGCTTCTCTGTGTAACCCTGGAACGTGCTACAGAGCCTTGAATTTGAGGTCCTCCCACCTCTGCCTCCGAGTGCTGGGATTAAAGGGGTGCGCCACCCTGACCAGGCTACAACTGTGTTTTGTTGGTTTGTCTGCTTGTTTAAAGAGCCTCTGCAAACTACAAAGTGTTGTGCCCACTTATTAATCCTCCCCTCTGCACGTGGGCAACTGGATGAGGGGTAACACATTTGGAGAGTGGCCTGCTGGCCCTGCAGCCCCTCACCTGGCTGCTGAAGGGCAGGCCCGGTCTCTGGAAAGCATGCACTGCTTGGCTGGTGTTCACTGTCATCTCCAGTGTGCCGTTTGGCAGCCAAGCCAGCAGGGCTGACACTCCCACCCTCACCTTGCTGTCCCTGCCACGGAGGACCACATGGGCCCAAGTCTTGGTCTCCAAAGGCAGAGCGACAAGAACTGTAGGAGCCTGAACTCCCCTCCCTCCCTGGAGAGGGATGCAACAGGGCTGCAATGAGACTATGCATCACCCACGGACACTGGCAGAAAGGCTACCATGTAGGCCTGGAGGAATCATCGACTGACCTTAGGCTAGCTGCTCACCTTCCCAAGCCCCCATGATGTCATCTATCACAAGACATTCCCTAGACCCTCATCTGAGGACCCCTCCCCCACTCCTGCCTGCCACCCTTCCCTGCTGGGTATCTTCACCACACCACAAGGCACAGGCCCATGGGGACAGCAGCCTAGGTAGGGTTATCTGTGCTCTGTAGTGCTGGCGGGGGCAGCTATTGGCCTAGCAGGCCCTCAGAAGCACCTGTCGAGTAAACTTGTAGAAGAGTGAGTGATTTGTCCTGAAAGTGGCATGGGGTAGGTACCAGCCGCTCTCCTTCAGTGACGGACTCACAGGCCACCAAGGACCTGGCCCAGGCTGCAGCATCCCACCCTTTCTGCCATGTGGGCAGCTCTGGCAACTTTTGCCCCTAAGTTCTGTGACTGTCACAGAACAGGCAGGTTCAAGAGCTTGAACCCCCCACCTGTCCTCTGCTATGTATGGAAAATGATGGACAGACCTAGGAGCCTAGGAGTAAATGATTCCCTACTGTGTGTCAGAAGTTGATGTCATGCTAGGAGAGCATTACGGCTTAGGTCTGAGCCCATAGGGGATGGCCAGTGCCTCGAAGGCCAAGCCTTGATTTCTTCATCTGTAAAATGGTTGCAGCCACCATTTTACACCTCAAGACAGCACCCAGGTGACATCACACCCAGAGGAGCATCCCACGGGCTGGGGTCCACCCCCCCCCCAGACCAAATAAAAAGGAGAAAGTGAGCCGAAAGCCAACACACATCTCATTCTGCTTCCAGACTGGGTTTGTGATGTGAGCAGCTACCTCGAACGAGCTCCTGCTGCCTTTACTTCCCCGTGACAATGAAGTGTGAGCCACAGTCAGGCTTCCTCTTTTAAGCTGCTCTTGTCACTCTCACAGTGGCCCTTCCAGAGCTGACTTCCAGTGAACGAGAGAGCTGTGCAGTCGGGGCACTCTCGCACGGCAGAAGGCTTGCCTGGCAGTGAGTGAGGTCACTGCTGGCTCTTACTTTCTCCTTCTCCTAATTATGGGTTGAACTGTGTCTCCCTCCACGCTAGAATCTTACCTCTCATACCTGTGAGTATGACCTTAGAAAATGGACTCTACAGGTGTGACCAAATAAAACAAGGCAATGACGGAGGTTTCGGGATCCAAAACCAATCCCAGTGACCTTGTAGGAGAACAGATAAACACAGAAGGGAGGCAGTCTCTTGCAAACAGAGGACGGGCTGGAATGATCTGTGTAGCTAGGGGACATCCTGCCAGCAGAAGTCCCTTGGGACTGCTGGAGGGAGACCAGACCACCTGAGTCGTGCTCTTAGATGCCTGTCTAGAATTCAGAGTAAGAGTGCTCTCAGGGAAGCCTGCGGAGGATCGGGCTATCTTGGTCAGTCCTAGAGCCCAGAGCTCCCTAGCCTGCCTGAGTCAAGGCTGGGACTAGATCTGGGCCCAGGGATGCTGCCCTCTGGATCTGAGCTCAGCCTGTATCTGTAGTTCAGCTTGCAGGTTGTCCTCATCCGGAAGCCCAGCGGGGAGCCTGACCTGCAACAGGTTCTCACTGTCATGTTGGCTATGGCCCCATAGCTCCAGATGGCCATCGTGGGCCCAGTAGTCTACAGAGCAGTTGATGGATATAGGGCCTGTTAGATATATGTGGAGTGCTCAAAGCTGGTGATGCCATCACGAACGTCCACAGAGACCTTCGAGGACGTGGTAAGGACAGACCACCCCAAGCTGGCCACATCCCCAGAGTTCCAGGGATAGGGATTTCAGGACCACGGCATGAAAAGAGCAGGCCTGAAGCCATACAGGCTCCCATCAGTTAAGTAGGGCGCAGCTCAGCTTTTGCATCTGTTCTTGTTAATAAAGTTTTATTAGAACATGACTCTGCTCCTTCCTCAACTGCTGCCAATGGTTGCTATCTCCTATGGGAGACTCCCCCAGGCCTATAGGTTGTCTTCTTCCTCTTCCTCCTCCTTCTTTCATGAGTCAGGAGCCCTTCTTTATGGAGCCCTAACTGACCTGGAACTCGATCTTAGACCAGGCTGTCCTCAAACTCATAAAGATCCACCTGCCTCTGCCTCCAAGTGCTGGGGTTAAAGGTGTGTGCCACCACACCTGGCAGGTTTTCCAATCTTATCTCCTCTGTAGAGAAGTCTGCTGGCTTTGCTGTAGCGTATCGTTCCTCCCTGTCCCACCTACAGCTGTCTCGGGCCTTAGGTAAAATCTCAACCCCATTACTCAAAAGGAGATGAGGACTAAGGAGGGCATCCCTAGCCATAGCTGTCTGCAGGGTTGGCTATGGATCAGGATTGTTGGTGTTACCCAGGCACACAGTCTCAAGCTGCCCCAGACCAGATTCACATTTAAAAACTATTATTTTACATATATGGATGTTTTGTTTGCATGAGTGTCTGTGCCTGGGTCTAAAAGGTGCCGAAGCCCTGGGGTTGCAGATGGCTCTGAGCTGCCACGTGAATGCTGGGAGCTGACAGAGTCCTCTACAAGAGCAATGCGTATTCTTTACCGTTTAACCAATCCCCCTGCCTCAGATTCACACTTCTAAAAACTCAGTCTCAGAAGATGTTTACCCATGGGTGCGTGGTGAGTTTGGATAGAGTAGTGTCACTCACAGCAGAGTGCCCCTGGAGGCCCCTCTCCACTGGGTACTACCATGCACCTGTCCTCAAAGTGCCACCCCAGCTTCTGAGGCCCCAAGGTGTGACCTGCTCTGCTGGAATGTCTCCATCTTGGGCTGCCCTCCAGGCCTCTGCAACCTCCTTCAGGAGACCTCATGGTCAGGTACAATGGCTATGCAAAGACAGGTACGTGTTCCCCACTCCTCATGTGTCCCTCAGAGCCCCATCCAGTGGGACAAGCCCATACAGCCCCTGAAGCCTGGGAAGGCCTGTGACCAGTTTCCCTGGAGAGCTCTCACGAGGTTGGAAGGCAGCCCTAACTGTGAGCCCTGTGTGCAGTTCACCCTCAGCGTGGGCGCTGGAGCCGGGACAGGGCAGACACCACTCTACACTCAGCACATTGATCTGTAGGAAGTCAATTCCTCATCTGCACCCAGCCAGGGGTAGCTCAGAAATAGCAGAACCCTGGAGTCTACCTGACACATGGTGCTTAGAGTGCCCACTACCCTGGCTGCCATGGCAGAGGCTGGCAAGAAACTCTTAGGTTCTGGGTTGATGTCCACCCAGGAGGAACCAAGGGTTTGTAGAGCTGGACCAGTGCATGTCACAGAGTAAAGGGGGACTGGGGGCAAGGACCATTAGGCCAGTTCAGCCAGGGCTTCAGTCCCAGCCTACACTGCCAGAAGTCTGCAGTGTTACACAGTGTTAGCCCCTAGAGGGACTCCCACTACCCCACTGGAGAGGCCGCTCTTCAATGTCCCTCTGGCACACACCCAACAGCTGAGGAGGTGAGGTGTCCCCACTGCAGGAGACCTGTGGGAAGTGGATATTTCTTCCCCAACCTGACCCCAAAGAAAGCACCTGTGCATTCTGATACTAGGCACTGTTCTGGAAGGTTCAGTGACTGTCAACAGCTCACCTTGCAGATGAGGAAACAGGCACAGACATCTACATGCTCTCCATCATGGTTTGACCAGTCCATAACAGGCACAAAGGAGACTCCATGTTTGTGAGTGTGTGTGTGTGTGTGTGTGTGTGTGTGAGAGAGAGAGAGAGAGAGAGTGTGTGTGTGTGTGAGAGAGAGAGAGAGTGTGTGTGACTCTGTGTGTGTGTGTGTGTGTCTGTGTGTGTGTGTGTGTGTGTGTGAGAGAGAGAGAGTGTGTGTGTGTGTGTGTGTGAGAGAGAGTGTATGTGACTCTGTGTGTGTGTGTGTGTGAGAGAGAGAGAGAGACAGTGTGTGTGTGAGAGAGTGTGTGTGACTCTGTGTGTGTGTGTATGTGTCTGTGTGTGTGTATGTGAGTGTATGAGTGTATATGTGTGTATGAGAGTGTATGTGTGTGAGTGTATGTGAGTGTGTGTGTGAGTGTGTATATGTGTGAGTGTGTGTGTGTGAGTGAGTGTGTGTGTGAGTGAGTGTATATGTTTATGTGAATGTGTAAGTGTGTGTGTATGGGTGTGTGAGAGTATGTGTATGCATGTGAGTGTGTATGTGTATGAGTGTGTGTGAATGTATGTGTATATGGGTGTGTGAGTATTGTATGCATGTGAGTGTGTATGCATGTGTGTGAGTATGTATGTGAGTGTGTGTGTGTATTGGTGTGTGAATGTGTGTATTGTGTAAGTATGAGTGTGCATTGTGTGAGTGTGTGTGTATGGGTGTGTGAGAGTATGTGTATGTATGTGAGCATGTATATGTGTATGCATATGAGTGTGTATGTGTGTGAGTATGTATGTGAGTGTGTGTGAGTGTGCATGTGTGTTGAGTGTGTATGTGTGGGAATGTGAGTGTGTGTATTGGTGTGTGAGTGTGTGTATGTGTGTAAGTATGAGCATGTATTGTGTGAGTGTGTGTGTGAATATGTGTGTGAATGTGTGTGTGTGTGTGTGTGTGTGTGTGTGTGTGTGTATTGGACCCAGGACTTCACACAAGCTAGATAAGCAATCTATCACTGGAGTCATAACTATAGCCCTCTTTTCAATTTTCTTCTTGAGCTGGGTGGTACAGGCCTTTATAATCCCAGCACTTGGGAGGCTGGAGGATATCTGTGAGTTCACAGCCAGCCTGATCTACAGAATGAGTTCCAGGACAGTGGAGGCTACCCAGAGAAACCCTGTCTTTAAATTTTTTTCTTCTTTTTCTTCTTGAGACAGTTTCACTAAATTGCCCAAGATGGCTTTGAACTTGCAATCCTCCTACCTCAGCCTCCCAAGTAGCCAGGATAATGAGCCTGCCTCTCCAAGCCTCTGGGTGTGTCCCTGAGGGATTTTCTAGACTAGGTTGAATTGCGAAGACCCACCTGAATTTGGGTAGCAGCATTCCTCTGGGACCAAATCAAATGGAGGGAGTGAGCTGAACTCCACTGTCCACCTCTCTCTGTTTCCTGACTGCAGATGCAGAGAGACCAGCCGCCTCATGCTCCTGCCTCATGCCTTCCCTACCACCACAGACTGGGAGCCAAGACAACCCTTTTGCCAGGTACTATACCCCAGCAACAAGAAAAACACCGATTTCACTTGTCTACCCTACAAGGTCCCTTGATTGCTGCCTGTCACGTTGGGTGAGCCAAAGCCCAGCCCCTCCTTACCCATCTGGATGTGCTCTTGGCCATATATGGAGAGGGCATGGCCCTGTGTCTATGGCTGGGCATGGTGGGGCCTGAGGGGTCAAGGCTGGCATCGAGGTGACAGTTTGCCCTCCACAATTCCGTCTGTGCTGAGCGGTTGGAGGACTCCAGAGCACTGGTCACTGTGCCCCAGCCTTGGAGGCCGTTCCTACAGGTGAGACACAGATGGCAGTGGGTGGGAACAATGAGACCATTGAAAGGGCCCAGTGCAGCCTGCTGTGTCAGAATGGAAGCTAGAATCCGGCAGGACTCCCCAGCCGGGGAAAGACCCTAGAGTCCCACTGTCCCCAAAGACAAGTTTTCCCTTGTGTTTGGATCAGAAGTGCTAAGTTCATCTGATCCACTGCAATCCCCATCCATATTTAGGGTCAGACCTTTGTCCCTGTGGGCTCCCTGTTACCAAGAAAAAGGCCCTAGTCTTGTAACAAGGGACTGGGGGCCCATGTATCTTCACATTGCTGAGACATCTTGGATCTCTCCAGGCATCTAAAGAACAGCCCCTAGGAACTAGGACAGGAGGTCAGAGCTGTCTCACAAGCATAGGTCACAGAAAAGCCTGGAGCCACAGCTTTGGCCTCCAGGGGTCGCTTTTGCCCCTGCCCTTGGCTGTAGGTCTCAGACTCTGGGAGAAGCCTCACAGCTGAGAACCCTCCTACCTGCATCACCCAATGGGCCCAAGCTGTGAGTCACGTTGCCTGAAAGCTGACGATGCCCAGGATCCCAGGTCCAGGTCCCATCCAGGGCCAGGCTGATCAAGTCACCGTGGATGCTGGCCTGGCCCCCGAGGCCTCTGAGGCCTCCAGTGTAGGTCTGCTCTGCAGACTGCTGTCCTTTCTCCTCATGCTTATTCCGTAGGAGGAAGGTCAGCATGGCTGAGTCGGTGGACACCGCGTCAGAGCCTGTGGAGGAGGGGAGGGAGGAAGAGAATACGGGTAGAAGTCTGTGGTACACCAGCCTCCGTCAGGGCGCTCTGGGCCACATGACTAAAGGCAGCTAGCCTAGGGAGGGATGCCTGCTGACTCCTGCCCTCCATTCTCACCACAGGCCTGCTGTGGTAGCCGGATGTACAGTCAGCAAAATGGCACCAAGGAAGCTCTGGGAGACCCAGCCTGGAGTTACAAGCTAGGGAAGTGTCTCTGAGGGGCCTCCCGTGCAAGGAAGATTTGCATCTGGAGGCCCCCAGGGCTGTTGGGACAGCTCAGCACCATTGCAGAGTCCACACCTCTCCCAATACAACTTTCTCACAGAATGAATCTTCCACCATCTCACAAACTCCTGGTGCTCTGAGGGAATGCATGCTGCCATGCTGTGACAGTTCATCTCAACAGGCTCTAAAGTAGCCTAGGAGGCAAACAAACCTCTGCACATGTCTGTGAGAAGGGGTCTAGGCTGGGTAAACGGGTGTGAGACCCCATGGGCTGGGGTCCTAGACTAAGTAAAAAGAAGGCTCTGACTTTGGAAGCGATGAGACCAGCTGCCACACCTTCTCTGTCACGATGCTGGAACCGCAAAGTATGGGCCACACCCCTTTCCTTAAATTGTTTTTGTCGGGCATTTTGTTACAGCAATGAGAAAGGTAACGGAGACATCTGTACTACAAAGTGTGAGCCTTTATCTCCATCCTTGACAAGTGGATAGCAAAGGTCAGGTGCTATGAGAATCTTGAAAATAAAATGCCAGCCCATCAGGTTTGCAGCCGGGGAACAACCCATGTACGGTTAACTGAGATGTTTGACAAAGGTTCAAAAGTTATTCGGTAGAGACCAGAAAAACTTTTCAATAAATAATGCTGGAGTAATTAGATATCTAAATAAAATTGCTTCAGCTATTTCAAAGTTAAATAAAGACAGGCTGGGAATGTGGCTCATTTGATAGAGTGTTTGCCTTGGGTCCATAAAGCCAGGGTTTCCCTCCCTGGTGTGGTGGCACATACCTTCCGTCCCCTCCCACCCACAGGAAAGCACAGCGCCCCCAGAGTTTGTAGAAGAGCAGAGAATTTGGGTCTTGAAATCTGGGCTCCAGTGCCCTGAGGGAAGGAAGCTATGGTCGCTGGAGAGATAGATCAGTGGTTAAGAGCTATGGTCACTCCACCAGAGGACCCCAGTTTCTGGCCTCTGTAGACGCTGTATGCACAGCAAAAATTCCCATACAAAATATAAATAAGCCTTTAAAATCTTAAAAATGCCTTCAAAAGGGAAAAGGCAAGAAGCTTTTGTTGGTTTAGTTTGTTTCTGAGACAGGGCATCACCATGTAGTTCAGGCTAGCCTCAGTCAAGATCATCCTGCCTCAGGCTCTCCCAAGTACAGGATGACAGGAGTGCGCCACTGGACCTGGACAGAGCAAGCGTGCTTGTGGTGGGTTTGTGCTTTGATTTGAGTATAGAGCACAGGCATCCCCTCCCCCAAGGCGCAGGGGCCAGAAGCTTGGGGCCAGTGTGCGTGACATGTGGGAACACTTGAAGTAAGTGGTGTAAGGGTAGTGGGGAGACAGCTGGGCAGGTGAAAACTCTACTCACACATCCACGTGAGAATGACAAAGCAAAAGAAAGTGTCTCCAACTAGCAGGGGGAGGTCACACATCTATCTGACTTCAGAAGATAGAAAGTGGGTCAAAATTAAAAGCACTGCTGGGCAGTGTGGCACACACCTTTAATCCCAGCACTCAGGAGGCAGAGGCAGGTGGATCTCTCTGTAAGTTCAAGGCCAGCCTGGTCTACAGAACTAGTTTTAGGTCAGCAAAGGCTTTGAAAGAAATCCTGTCTCAAAAAACCAGACAGACAGACAGACAGACAGATAAAACACCATGGGGGGCTGGAGATAGGGCTCCATGGGTAGAGTGCTCACTGAGCATGCCCAGAGCCCTGGGTGCAAACTCCAGCACTATGGAAACCAGATATAGTAGTCCACTCCTGTAATCTCAGAACTCAGGAGGTAAAGACAGGAGGATCAAGAGTTTAAGTTCATCTTTGGCAACATAGAAAGTTGGAAACCAGCCTGGGTTACATAAGACCCTGTCTCAGAAAACAAAAGAACACAAAAACCAACATCAGCCTCAGTCTGAAAATCCAGAATGTTCTAAAATCCAAAGCTGGTGGAGCACTGACTCCACCATGGAACACTTTGGATTTGAGGATTAGGACTCTGCGCAGATACCTACCCCAAAGACCCCCAAACACAAAAACACTCCCATCCCAAGCATTTCTAGTGAGGAGATTCTTTTAAAATAAAATCGGGAGTGGGGGGCAAACCACAATGCAGATGTGGGACTGAGCACACAGCTTACACAGCCCGGATCCTGGGGATAAACTCAGTTCTGTCGTGCTTGGTAGCACGCACACCTCAACTGGGTCTCTGGCCCTGGTGAGTGCTGCTGGTCTGTTCTAGACAGTATGGCTGAGAGGCTCTGTGCCCAGGCACCCCCTTTAGAGGTAGACTATTTGTTTGAATATTAGCAGCACTGACATGCCCTGCAAAAGGGGGCCTCTGCAGTGTTGTTAGTAGGAGACTCTCTGCCAAGTTCTCTTGATGTCAAAGTCAGTCTACCACGGGAGTTCACAGGAAGCAGCTGCCCAAGATGCCAAAGGCATCCTTGAATTATATCTATATCTGGAATTAACTAAAACCCAGAGGCTGGACACACCCGTGAGGGACTTTTCTTAATTAAATAATTTGAAGTGGGAAGACCTACCTTTGACCTGGGCCACACCTTCTGCTGGCAGCCTATATAAGGACATGGAAGAAGGAAGCTTCTGCTCTCTGTCGGCTTGCCCTCACTCTAGATGGCATGTCCATGCCTTCACTAGCATTAGAGCATGCTTCTGTAAGATAGCCTCGTGGACTGAACGACCTCTGGAATCTTGGCCCTTCTGCTGGTAGATAGCTGTTGTTGGGTCAGCTGGACCACAGCCTGTGAGGCACTCTAACACCCCTATACATATTCACTCTGTCGGTTCTGGCCCTCCAGAGGGCCCTGACTGACACAGTGTTTCTGGGCTCTCACCTCCTAAATGTCATCTTTTACTTTAGCACACCCCTGAGACTAAGGACACGGGGCACTTTTGTGCAGCTAGCCACTGAGTGCCTGGTCCAGCAGCGCCTTAGAAAACAGCTGTCCCTAGGAAGAATGTGATGGGGACTACATCTGCAGGCTCAGATGTCCCCAGCAGGAGGTGCTGTTTAGGGAGAGCTGTGGAGCCTTTGGAGGGTGGAACCTTGGTAGAGAAGTGGGTCACTGAGGGCTTATTCCACTTCCTGTCCACTCTCTGCTGCCTTACCCACCAAGGGGTTAGTTAGCAAGTGGCTTCATACCCCTGCTACAGCTTTGGGCTGCTCTCTCTGTGGGGTACTGCACCCTCAAACGGTGAGCCTGAATAACTACCTTCCAAGGGGCTTCCAGAAGCCGTTTTGTTCCAAAACCAGGAAAAGTAACACAACACAGAGATGGTAAATGGGTGGCCGTCTCTGGAAGTCCTGGGGAGACCATTGCGGGGATGCTCTGCCAGGGCTTCACACGAAGGGAGGCAGGGAGGTTGGGCACCCAGACACAAGCTTTGGAGTCAGGCAAGCCTGGGTTCAAAACCCAGGGCGCCACTCTCCAGCTGTGTGCCCAAAACATGGAGACCTCTGTGACTGTCCAGTGGGGAATCCGATGGAAACACTAACTCAGACAGGTACGAGCCCTTGTGGGACCCTTCTCCACACAGAAGGCCATCTATGTTCCTTTTCAATGGGCCCTTACCACTTCCTCCATTAAGAGACAAACAAGGCAGGTCTTGAAGAGAGGCTGCAGCTCGGTGGTCCCTGCCCTCGCAGGTCCCCAGCTTGGCACAGATCTGGCTGAGCGGTGGGTTAGATGGGAACTGGTTGTGCAAGCAAACAATACAATGGTTCCATCCTTGACTCTGCTCCAATGTGGCTACAGATCAGTCTTAATGACGCACTGCCCCATACACAGTCACTGCCAAGCACCTTATCAGGCCCCTTCCAGGAGCCCCATGAGGCGAACCCTGCCATAATCTCCACCATCCAATGAGGAAATAGAGGCATGTGGTGGTAACTGGCTCATAAATTACTGTCTGTGCTCATCTTTACAGTGCCTCTTCTGTGACGTGGTTTACAGCTAAGTGAGCTTGGACTTTCTGAGCTGGCTCCTGGCCCCTCAACAGGTTTTGTTCATGGTGACAAGTGAGAGGAGTGTATTCCTGAAGCCTGGGGCGAGGGGTGCAGCTCTTTTTTATCACAGCGAGTTCTGTGCCACACTATGGGGCGTCGTCCTTAGAGTGTCAACACAGGGCCAGCTGTGCTTTCTCTGGTACACAGGCACACAGCTATGTGGATGTGTGCTTTCTTAGAGCTACTACAGATACTGTCATTGATGTCATTGATTGTTTACTTTTTCTTTTTTGTGCTGGCTGCCGGAAGCTCAGCCGACCTTCAGAGCAACACTAGAAAGCACTCTAAATCCTACAGCACTGCAGTTCCTGGCCAGTGTCACTTTAAGCACCACCCTCTCCTTCTACTTTTCATTCCCCGTCTTGCCAGTTGCTTCACTGTTTCACTTGTTAGTGTAGAACAAGGCTGGTAAGCCAGATTCCCCGCTGGTTTTTACAGTCAGGTTTTCCTGGTTATCCTGCTCTTTGATTCCTAGTAGCCCACACTGCACTGTTCTCAGCCTGTCACCATATGGCCTCAAGGCTTGAGAACTCACCGTCCAGACCTCAATTGAGACCCTTCTAGGTCCTGACACAGTGACAGATGTGCACTCATGTTTACTACTCTGCCTCAAATCAGCGTGTCGACCACACTTTTAATACCAGCACTTGGGAGGCAGAAGCAGGTGGACCTATGTGAGGTTGAGGCCAGCCTGGTCTACATAATGAGTTCTAGGACAGCCAGGGCTACACAGTAAGACCCTATTTCAAAGTAATAATAATAATAATAATAATAATAATAAAATATCTTGCCTCAAGTCTTTGTAGATGGGGATAAGGATATACTCAGACATATGGCCGAGCAGCTGTGGAATGGAAGTCCTGGGAGCCAGAGGAATGAATAACAGTACTGGTCCAACCCAGCCCCCAGCCCCAGGTTCTGGGTATGCCAATGAATGGTCAGAGAGGAGGTGGCGGGAGCAGGGCAGTCTGGTAACTTGTTTTCTTCTTTTGGGAAAGACATGATTTAAGGCAGGGTCTCTGCCTTTGTGCCCCTACCTGGACTCAAACTCACAGTTCTGCCGCAGTTTCCAGAGTATATGAGTAAAGGAGTATGTGGAAAGCTACTGCCAACCTCCTGTCCTCTCAGAGCCTTCCCACCAGCACTGATCCAGGTGCTCTCAAGAATCAGCGCCTGTGGGGTGGCTTCTCCCAACACCAGCCTTGGTCCCTGGAGGTCCTAAGGCTTTTTCCAGGTACGCAGGGGCAATCACCTTGCTGAGGTGACCATGGAGGACAACTGTATATGAAGAGCTCTGGGGTTGCTGAAGACAGCCTGGTGGAGGGAGACTCTCACATCTCCCTGGCAGCTCCTCCTACGTTGCTTGCTAGTGGAAGCAGCTCATGGCCAGACACACGCACAGACAGGGACATGTCCACTCTGTGTTCCTTGTGGCATACTGTGGCAGCCTGCACCTGTGAGAAGGCAGAGAGGCAGGAAGCTGGAAGTGATGAAGGGTCAGCAGAAGCCTGGAAGAGCATGACCTCCTTCTAAGAGGCACTCCAGCCCAGTACAACTCCAAGGGCCCCCATGACAAACAGGAGAAACCAGGCCAAGGTTCCCAACCCCAGCTCCAGAGTCTGAGCTCTCGCTGATCCTTAGCCCAGAGTTCACATCAGTATTCGACAGAGCAGAGGGCACCTAAACTGGCACATGCCTGTCACCCCAGCTCTTAGGAGGTTGAGGCAGGAGGATCATGTGTTGGACGACCCATGAGCCACAAAGGGAAACCTTGCCTCGAAAAGAGAGATGAGTAGAGAGGAGGGGGGATGACTTGAACTCCTATGTGCAGCTGTGGCCAAGAGCTTCCAGACACGCCACTGCCCCCTCTAATTTCTCGTGTTTCCCAGGAGCCCAGCAGGCTGTACAGTCTGGACCAGTCAGTGCGGCTCCACATGGGCAAACTTGGCTTTTTAGCCAGATATGATGGCACACACCTATAATTCCAGCACTTGAGATAGGAGTTTTACTTATTTTCAAGTCAGCCTGGGCAATACACCAAGACCCTGAGAGGCAGGGAGGGTGCATAAAGTGGGTTTAGTGGTACATGGCTGGGATTCCAGAACTCTGGAGGTAGACACGGGAGGGTCCAGAGTTCAAAGTCATCTTAAGCTGCATAATAAACTCAAGGCTAGCATAGGACACATGAGATTCTGTCTTTAAAATGCGCGCACACACACCACACACACACACGGAAGAAGAGAGGGAGGGAATTGTCCATCCTGAACAGACATAGCTCAGAATGCACCACCGTTCTATCCCTCCATTCGTACTCACTCTTAGCCCACAGGAGCGCAGCGGGCTTTATGAATGGCTCTGGATGAAAGGCTGCCCACTCATGCTTCCTCTGCTGGTCATAAAGTGCACTCCCTCTGACCACAATGCCACACTCCTGAACACAGAGCATGGACTGACTGCCTGCTTCACACACCTCCATTTTCCAGCTAGCTAGCAAAACTGAGGCAGAACAGAGTGAAGTGCTGAACCCGAAGCCACAAAGCTGTTAGGCAGGGGTGCTGGAAACCAACTTTGAGTTTATATTTTCTTTTTACATTTTTAAAATTTATTTTTATTTTGTGTGCATTGGTGTTTTGCCTGCATGTGTGTCTGTGTGAGTGTAGAACTGAAACAGGAGTTAGAGCCAGTTGTGAGCTGCCATGTGGGTGCTAGGAATTGAACCTAGGTCCTCTGGAAGAGCAGCCAGTGCTCTTAACTGCTGAGCCATCTCTCCAGCCACCAAGTTTATATTTTTAATTTGTGCAGTTCCACGTCTAGAAGTCTTTCTGGACTCCTCCTTGATAGTATAGACTGAAACCTGACAGTGTTCCTGCCCAAGAAGTCTTTCCCAAAGGACCCCATGTGTGTAGGTATAAAAGAAGTGGCCCCACAGGGTGTGGCACTGTCAGGAGGTGTGACTTTGTTGGAGTAGGCGCGGCCTTATTGAAAGAAGTGTATCACTGTGGGGGTGGGCTTTGAGGTCTCCTATGCTCAAGCTATTCTCAGTGTGGTAGACAGTTCACTTCCTGTTGCCTGGGATCAAGATGTAGAACTCTCAGCTCCTTCTCTAGCACCATGTCTGCCTGCCTGCATGCCTCCATGTCCTGCTGTGATGAGAATGGAATAAATCTCTAACACTGTAAACCACCCAATTAAATGGTTTTGTTTGTTTGTTTGTTTGTTTTTAAATAGGAGTTGCCTCAGTCATGGTGTCTCTTCACAGCAATAGAGACCATAACTATGACACCATGGCTTTACCTAGACACCAACACAGGACAAGGTTGGGAGGAAAATTAGAGTTCTCTCCATATCTAAGGGAGAAACTCATGCTCCAAAGTTGAAGACCACTTGGCCTAGGTGATGACTGAAGGTCCTCTGCTATCTGGCCTCAATTCTGCTGGAGCTCCAGGTTTTTCATCCCCTCCTCCCATCCACTCTCCCTCCTGTGGAATTGCAGATGTGCACTGCCATGCCTGGGTTAAACTGTGCTGAAGATGGATGCCAGGGCTTCATGTACACCATGCAAGTGTTCTACCAACCGAGCCACAGCCCTAGTCCCCTTCAGTAAACTATTAATGCCCCCTTTCCTCACATGGGGCAGAGTCCCGCCTCTGACCTGGGATGTGGCATTGTGGTTGATAGAAGCTTGTATTTCTTCATTGAAGTCAAATGCTCCTTGTCAACGATGCCTTGTGAGGTCAAAGCCTCCATTTAAGTGGAGGGTCTGGGGAAACATGTAGGAGGAACCACACCCTTCACTCTTGAAGACCATGCTCAGCTCCCCCAGCATACTCCATGTTTTATTTTGTCTTATTTAGATGTGTGTGTGTGTGTGTGTGTGTGTGTGTGTGTGTGTGTGTGTGTGTGTGTGTTTAAAAGGAAAGCATTCACATAACCAGGCTAAACAGTATCAGGCTGTAGCCTTGAACCTCCAATCAACACGAGTCATCTCCCAAGTGCTGGGATTACAGGCATGCACCCCACAGCAATTCTCAGGCTCCCCGTGGCAGGCAGTAGCTAACATTTGCTCAGCCTGGGGACACTCACCTGGGAGGAATGGGTGGCAACCAAAACCAGTGTGCTGGATCCTTCCATGCTGAGCTGCCCTGATGTAAACCCTGCAGACTCAGAATGACTTTCTGGTTGACTTTTAATGTTCTTAACCTACATGTGTGGGAATCAGAGGCATGGAGAAAGGTCACCATCATGTCCTCATGCAACAGAAACAACATCAGAATCCAGAGGCCAAAAGCAAGTGGCCCAGGGACTGATGTCCCAAGTGTAGTCTAGTTTCTTGCATTCACAGAAGAGGGGGTGGAGACAGGTGCATGCTGGACCTTTCAGCAGGGCAACACCAGTGCTCTGAGCTAGAGGTGGTGGGTGGGCTTAATAGAAGCGATGTTAAGACTCTCCCCACAAAATGGGGCTTAGACAGTCCTCATTTCTTCACAGCTAGCTTTCCATTAGTTAGATGACAACACACACTAGGTATTTAGTAAATGCAGAATCATTAGTTCTAGCCTGAAATGTCAAGGTCAAGGCTGAATCGCAGTGGTCAAAGGACACTGAGTAGGAAAGGGAACAAGAAGACCCACATCCTAATCCCTGGAGCCTGAGGCAACATGGCCTTCTGGGCAAAGGAGATTCGGGGATCTGGAGATGGGGCCAGGTTCCATCTTTGCCTAAATGAAGGCTGTTTGAGGGCAGCAGGAGGGTCATGGTCAAACACACAGAAAGTGAACTCTCCTGCTGTCTTTGGAAGAGCCAAGGAGTGCAGAATGGGAAAATAGGGGCTCTTTCCAAACCATTTCTGTAAGCAATGGTGCTGGTTCCAGTTTTAATCCAGTGAGACTCCTTTGCTGTTCTGAGCTCAGGGGCTGAAAGTCACGTTTGAAGTTGCTACACTTGGGGCAATATGTAACCCAACAAAAGGAAGCACAGTATCAATTATTAACTCAGCAGCTGCTGCCTGCCAAGATACCATTGCTGGTTGATTTCACTCCTTCCTGTGTGTATGACAGAGAATTCTGACCGCCAGCCCCCACGACTCATACACGGTCGCTCACACTATATAAGCAAGCATGGTTTATCTTGGAACCAAGATGGCAGGAAAGGAAGCAGCCAGGGAGGAAAATGCGTGTGACAAAATCTTTTGGTTCTTTTTTGAGTGCAGGGCTAGCACGCAGAGTCTAGGCAATCGCTCTCCGTGGAGTTACCTCCCAGCCAAGGCACAGCTTCGAGTACGGCAGACAGTAAATGGAGGACTCTCCAGCCCCTGCTCCTGGCCAGATGTTGTCAGCTGGGATTTGAGTCTAAGCAGGACCAGACCTTCTTATTTTTCTTTTCTTATAAACAGCAGAAATCCTGGCTTCATCTAAAATCTCCTAATTCTCAAGATAGGCAGGCCATAAAAACACACGTGTGGCTGTGTTTGGCTTGGAGTGCAATCTCTGGCTGAGGAACCCATAAAAGCCACTGGGAACCACCCCTGCAGGTGTCTGGCTTGGCATTTTGTACTGTTTCCCCTCAGATGTTACTGGCTAGGACTGGAGGGACCACTGGCAGCCTCCCTGACTCATGGAAAGTAACTCCTGGGATCCACTCGGCCCCCACTGCCTGCTGGGCTCTATCTTCCTTCCTG
This sequence comes from Cricetiscus sungorus, assembly GCA_030556225.1. Lineage (NCBI taxonomy): Eukaryota > Metazoa > Chordata > Mammalia > Rodentia > Cricetidae > Cricetiscus > Cricetiscus sungorus. The sequence goes on along the minus strand of JANBXA010000069.1, from coordinate 3,228,198 downwards.
GAGAAGAAAAGCACTGTTTTATTCCTTGTTCACAGTAGGTGTTCAATAAAAGCTTGTTGGAGATTGAGGTGATCTCCCTGCCCCAAAGGGTCAGGAAAAATTGTTCAAGGAGGCCTGGCAGCCATGTCGTACGCAAGTACTTAGGAGAGGTTACCAATTACATTCTGAGCTGTGGCTGCTGTGTGGAAAGGGACGTGCTGCCCACTTCACAGGAAAAGAAACTGAGGCTCAGTGATGACACACGGCAAGAGTCTAGGGTGTGTGCTAAAGCTTTGCAGACCAGGACTGTAGACTGCGGCCCACCCACTGGCCCATGAAGCTAGTTTTCTCTATTAGATTTTAAACAGGCTTTAATTTTTTATTTATTTTTAAATTTTGTTTTGACTCAGGGTCTCACCATACAGTCCTTGCTGGTGTGGAATTTGACCAGCCTCAAACTCCTAGAGGTCCTCCTGACTCTGCCTTCTACAATTTGGGTTTTTAATCACGTGTCTGTAAGAGGCCACCGCCCGCCTGGGGCCGGAGTCAAGGGTGGTTGTGCCTGCTGGGAACTGGACTAGGGTGCTCTGAATGAGCAGGAAGTGTTCTTAATGCCCTCCAGCCCCATAAAGTTGTGTTGGGACATAGTCACATGTACTCACTAAACAATTGCTTACTGTGCTTTCACACTGAATGGCATTGCTGTGTCAGAGGCCATGAAACCACAGGCTAAAAGAGAAGCTGTTAGCTCTGAAAGCTAACAGACTATAAATAGCATCAAATTAACTAAATTGCAGTGACTCCTCAAGCGATTATGCAGCACACCCCTTGTGTGGATAAGTGCTGACTGGGAGAACCCCTTGGGAACATTACAGACCAGCAGAACAACCAAGTGGGCAGAAAGATAATGGGAATGTAAGTGCACATGCCATGTAGGTGCTCAAAGCCGAACTGGGAATGGGGATGAGAGAGGCTGTGGGTGCTGCATCAGGGGCCTGCGACAGACAGAGAATCCAGGCAGGGAAATATTGTCTGGGTCAGAGGTGATAAAACTGAACAGGAACGAGTAGATTGGAAAGATCAATTACATTGCTCAGATTCCAAGCCACCAGGCACCCCTCCAGGCTCCTGGGGATAGTCTTATGGAAGGGGTGGCTCAGGTCTGTGCAGAGCTGGGAGAGACAGCGGGTGGTCTGCTTCCAGGAGCCACCTTCCCTACAGCTGTTTGGAGACATTGTTGACATGGGTGCTGACATAACTATAATAACTAATAAATCTTGGCCTCCAAGATGGTCCCTGCAAGAGGTTCAGTTCTTAGGGATTTGAACACTGTCTCAGGTAAAATAGAGCATGAGATGGATTGAATGTATAGGACCGGAAGGACAGAGAGGAAGGTTGAGACCATCTGTGGCTGATACAGCAATAAATTGATGAGGTCGTGATCTATTACAGCAATTGAATACACAGATTAACATTCCTCCAGTATTAGGTAGGAACCATAAACGACCTCATGATTGTGGAAAAAATGTTACAAAGTACTATACAAGACAGACACCAAATATGCAGGCCATACAAAAACAAAATACAAGTGCCAAAAAACAGAGGAACCAAAAGCCCTACCCTTAAAATGGCTAACAGATGAACCTGTCTGTGTAGGACAATGGCCTATGACCTCTTAGAAGTTAGAATCGTTAGAAAACCTGGTACAGGAACAGCAATAACGAGGAATCTACCAGCCCTTGGAACTCTCCTGTATTTGTTATCAAAAAGAAATCTGGTAAATGGAGAATGCTTACAGACCTGAGAGCCATTAATAAAGTTATCCAGCCAATGGGCTCTTTACAGCCTGGAATGCCGTTGCCTTCTTTGATACCTAAAGAATGGCCTATTAAAGTTATTGATTTAAAGGATTGCTTCTTCACTATACCTTTACAAGAACAAGATAAAGAGAAATTTGCCTTCACGGTACCTAATTACAATAATTCTCAATCAGTGAAGAGATATCAATGGAAGGTTTTGCCACAGGGAATGCTAAATAGCCCCAACCTGTACCAATATTTTGTGCAAAAACTGTAGGGAATAATTTGTAAACAGTTTCCACAGTCCATAATTTACCATTACATGGATGATATATTGTTAGCTGATTCTAAAGTAGAAATATTAGAAAAAATGTTTGAGAAAGTAAAGGAAGTTTTACCTCGCTGGGGATTACAAATTGCACCCAAAAAATACAAAAAGGAGATTCTATCAACTACTTAGGATATAAAATAGGTCTACAGAAAATTAGACCACAAAAAGTACAGACCAGGAGAGATCACTACCAGACTCTTAATGATCTTCAAAAATTAGTAGGTGAGATTTCTCAACTGCAAACCATTATTGGAATAGAAGGGCATCATTTGAAAAACTTGAAAATGACCCTAAAAGGGGACAAGGATTTGAATAGTCCACTAATACTATCAGCTGAAGCGGAAAAGGAATTAGAATGGGTAGAAAAGATGATATTAGAAGCACATGTGGACCGTGTGGATCCAAAACTAGACTGTATTCTGGTTATATTACCATCTAGAGAATATCCTTCAGGGATTGTGATGCAGAGGGAAGATATCATATTAGAATGGATATTCTTACCACATAAACAGAATAAAAAACTAAAAACATATATAGAAAAGATCTCTGACTTGATATAAAAGGTAAATTAAGACTTTGTCAACTGACAGGAAGGGACCCAGCAGAAATTATAGTACCTTTAATTAATGAGGAAATTTCCTCCTTATGGAAAGATAATGAATATTGGCAGAGAGCATGCAGTAATTTTATTGGAATGATTAGCAACAATTATCCCAAAAGTGAAAGAATCAAATTAATAAAGAAAACGATTTGGATCCTTCCATGCATTGTAAGAAAAACACTCTCTGGAGTTCCTACATTCTACACTGATGCAAACAAATCTGGTAAGGCAGGATATAAATCAGGAAAAATAAGTAAAGTGTTCAAAGCCCTTACAATTCTGTACAAAAGGTAGAATTGTACACCATTCTCATGGTATTCATAGATTTTACAGAACCCCTCAATATAATTACTGACTCTCAATATGCAGAGAGAGTCGTCTTACACATTGAGACTGCAGAATTTATTCCCGATGATACAGAATTAATTTTATTGTTTATATAGTTACAAGATGCTATCAGAAATAGGACTCATCATATATACAGATATATAACACATCAGATTCCATATGGGTCAGCCAGGTCCTCTAGCACAAGGCAGAAATTGATCTGTTATTAATAGGAAGTGTGCTAGAAGCCTTGGAGTTTCATAAGAAACACCACGTGAACAGCAAAGGTTTAAGAAAGGATTTTTCTATCACTTGGCAACAAGCTAAGGAAGTAGTAAGAAAATGTCCTACTTGATCATTCTATAACCAAACTCCTTTACCACCAGGCAATAACCCTAAAGGTATAAATAGGAATGAAATATGGCAAATGGATGTATTTCACTTTGCAGAATTTGGAAAATTAAAATACATGCATCACACTATAGATGCATTTTCAGGGTGCCAATGGGCACTGTTCTGAGCTCTGACAAGGCTGATTCTATTATCATACACCTATTAAAAGGTAATGGCTGTTATAGGCATACATGCACAAATAAAAACTGGCAATGCCCCAGCATATGCCTCCAGAAAAATGAAAGTTTTTTGAGTATTATAACATAAAGTACAGAACTGGTATACCACACAATCCTACAGGACAAGCAGTAGTTGAGAGATCCAATTGTCTTTTAAAGGAAATGTTCCATAAACAGGCAGGAGGAACCAAGACACCCAAACAAGATTACATAATGCTTTATTAACATTAAACTTTCTTAATGCTAATGAGAAAGGAAAAACAGCTGCAGAAAGACACTGGACAATAGAAAAAAACTTCTGAACTAAATCAACCAGTGTACTTTAAGGATGCATATTGACCTCAGTATGGAAACCAAGATATATGTTTCATTGGGGTAGGGATTTGTATCTACAGGAGAAGAAAAGCTATGGATACCATCTAAGTTGACCAAGATCCGAGTTGAACAAGAGAAACATCTTAATGAAGAGTAATGGCAAGTCATCCAACAAATTAGTTCCCATGAGATGTGCAAAGACTTCTCAAAGGTAGGGGAAGTGTTCTGTTCTTGTCCTTACAGGAAAAGAGAGAACACCCACCCTCAAACAGCCAAAAGACACTGAACATGTAGGTACCTACAGAAGAGAAGACAGCTCTCCAGAAAGAATCACTTAATGAAGAGGAATCTGATTTATGGTAAAAATATTTAATTCTAGTAAACTATTTCTATACAGAAATCTATTTCTCTTTACTATCTAGTATTCCTCTAGTCCCAGTTCATGCAAACCAATGCTAGATTTGGAGTTGGATTTGGCTTTCCTTCTCTAAATTCTAGCATGTTGTTAAGATTAAATTCACAGTTTCTGCCTTATATCACAAAGCCAATTGGTGTAAGGCAGAAGAAAACAAAATCTGGGGACTCATTTGCTTATACGCAATTTTCTCTCTGAAATCCTCATTTTCTCATGTACATTTTAATGCTTATCGTTGCCTTTCCCTATATGCATACCTTAAAACTTGAAAATTTTACTTTGATGTTGATGTTTAAGTTTTCTACACGGAATAATAACAATTCCTAACAGCAATCTTTGAACGCTCCGGAAAGTAGAAAGGGCCCCACTTCATCATTTCCACTTTACTCAACCTGATGCATCTGGACTACAAACATCACACTAAAACCATTTTGAGACTGTTTTGCTCAAGAGAACTCCTGACTATTTAGCTATAATGGTGCACCTTCTTATTACACTCTGGCCAGAATTTTAGATAGAACTCCAGTCCAGCATTTCTTGCCACACATTGACACAGTGACTAGCTACATATGTCAGAGCCAGTCCTGTCGAGAAATTTGATTGCTAAAAACTTTCTTCCTACAGGATCCCATGGAGCAATCATCGTCCCATTTCAGCAGGAAGTAATCTTAAGATAATGATGCCCCCTTTCCCTACTCTTGGCATTTAGGGATAATATTCATCTTCTTTGGGTTGGTTTTAGTTACTTATGGTTGTGTTTGGAAGGTGATGCTTAGACTCGGGTATCTCTTTTTGACAGGGATAGGGTATGGTTGGGAAAGGTATGGTTTAGATGGGATATAGGTACGTCAGCCTATCTTCTTGTGAACTATTTTAGTAACAGTGAGATTAGTATTATATAGCTTACATTGTTATAGATTCTTATATGTGGTAACCTACGTAAAATTAAGTTTATATTCCTTTCACGGATGAATTGTATATTATATTTTGTCGTATTGTGTAAAATCTTTCTGTTACGATGTTTTATGCACATTATCCTTATCACATTCTATGTATGTATACTTTTACTTATGTTCAAGACATTTTGTATATTGATACAATTTAGGGTATTTTTATCATGCTGCACTTTATAGTTCTACCTTTGCTCTAGATATTTCTACCCTACCTCTGTTTTAGGGATTTACATGTATATATACATAAATAGTTATATTGCTTAGGTATTTGTCCCTGCTTTACTCGGGGAAGTTTCAATCAGTTTTTTTTAGCTAAGTTCCTGAGTATTACAGATTATCTTTACCCCAGTTTCATATACATATGAGATTAGTCAGACATAGATGCTCAATCTTTAAACACTTCATAGACCTGCAGAATATGGCATTTAAATGTTTTAATATTAGTACTGCATTGACATGAGACACTGTTGATCCTGACAGCACCATGCACTTTCCCAAAAATATGTTGGACACTGTTGTTGCTCCTTCTGGAATCCATCCTTGCTTCGGCTAATGGCCTCTTGGGCAAAGAACTGCCCCAACCTCGACCACTGTTTTGGATGTGCGGTTCTATGTGCTTGCAGGAGACAAACATAGAAGACTGCTGAACCTTGCCAAGTCAGGGTAATACAGCCATTCTTGTTGTGGTCTGTCAAGTATTCTTGGCCTTAGCCAAAACTGGATGTACCAACGTTGCTGTGAGACCTTGGGTGACTGTCCAGGTAGCCTGTTGTTTCTGTCCTTGCTGCACCTTTTGGAAGTTGCCCATCCGCACTTCCTGTCTACCTTAGTATTGTTATTTTCCTTCTCAGGACTTTGATGAGGTTGAAGATTAAACTTTCACAACTATTATTCTCTCTTCCTAGTAAGATATATTAGGTACTAGACTTAAGCTTTCCAGATTAGGACAACTCTATTGTAAACTCTGTTATGCCTTCACTCTAAGACTAGATTTGTAGATCTTAAGTTTGTTTGTTCTCGATTTTTCTTTTCTTAGAGCACACTTGATATTCACTGTTTTGTATATAGTTTTGTATCAAGCCTAAATTTTTTCTTTAGACTAAAAAGGGAATTGTAGTGAGATTTTCACTTTGTCCGCATCTGTGGCACTGACTACACCCATTGGGGGTGGAGACAGGGGAGGAAGTGACCTGGGGAAACTAGGTCTGAGGAGGAGCCCGGGAGCACTCTCTTGCTGGCAGGACGTGGACAGGAGAGCATCTGGAGGCATCCTTGGGACCAGGAACCTGCTGGTGTTCATCTGTCTACGTTGTGAGTTATTTCTCCCTGAATAAGCATCTATTCAACCTATTTGTTCCTCCTGATCCTTATTGGACCACGATACACTCACATAGGGGCCTGACAGCCCAACACCACAGTGTGTAGGATCTCCTCCTGGCAATTCAGGGCAGCCTTGGTCTCCAGTGATGCTGGCACTGTTTGTCCATCATGAAGGTACCTTCAAGAGGAGGCTCTGAGGGACCAGGAGTTGCCAGGGGTGCCTGGGGTGGAGAAAAATCAGGCTGCAGACATTAAGACAGCTGGCAAGATCAGGGACAGCTGTGTCCTCCAGCCACATGTATCTTGTCCTAAACTCACAGAGAATGACACTGGAGGTCTCACAGCAGCCCAAGCACTAAGATTTGCCCATCAAAGCCCGGCACGGGGCCAGGGAGATGGCTCAGTGGTTAAAATGCTTACCACCAGTGAGAAGGCCAGGGTTCAGGGTCCAGAACTCACACAAATACCAGATGAGTGTGGTGATTCCTTTCTAATCTAGCCTGGGAAGGGGCAGGTGGGACCCCAAAAGCAAATAGACATGTTGGTGAGCTTGGGCTTTGGTTGAGAGATTCTGCCTTATAGAACAAGGTGGGAAATGACTGAGGATGATTCCTGAGATTAACCTGGGCCTTCTACATGCATGTGCACACACATGCCCCAAACACATGTAAACATACACCCACTGCACACACATACATGGAAAAAGACAAGGAAATAAGAAGCCTAGTGTGGAGGCACATACCTGTAATCCTGGTGTTTAAAAGCCAGAGGCAGGCGGATCATGCGTTCTAAGCCAACCTGGGCTACACACTGTAACCTTGTCTCAGCATGCATGCACATATATAGTTTACCAGCCATTCCCATCTGCCATCTCACTACACCGGTGAGGTCAGCAGTTGGCACTCACCTTCTCTCTATGCTTGTAGGCTGCTGTGAGGCTCAGCTCCTGTTGGGGCTCCTTAGCCAGCAGAGCAGGACCTTCCTGTCCTGGCTGTTCTCCAGGCTGACTCAAGCGCACTCCTACTGTGGAGGAGGCCTGGCATAAAGGTTGTCACCAAGGAACCCTGCAAGGAGGCCAGGTGAATGAGCAGGGCCTTTGAACCATTTATTCCCTCCTGCTAGCTGCCCTGTATTCCCTTTTCTACTTGGAGGACTCCCATCCTTCACAGCTCCTCCAGCCAAGACTGTCTGTGCAAGGCCTCCAGTGGGAGGAGGAGGGTGGGCTGGCTCTTCCTTACATGACCCTAAAGAAAACCCTTTCTATAACTCTGAACCAAGCAAGTACAACTCCCTCCTCTTTGATTTAGGGTGGAACTATTATTTTGCTAGGCCGCCATTCTTAGCAGACACCACCTCTGCATTCCAAGGGGCACATTCTGGCAAGTATCTTCTGCTCCCTGGGTCACCCTGCGGTCTCCAGAGCCTGGAGGAGCAGGTGTAACTCTGGCTTGTACTGGGGTTGAAGGAGGCCTATGACCATGGCCCTTCCTCAGGCCCCAGCCCTCAGCCCTCAGCCCCCAGCCCCCAGCCCCCAGCCCAAGCCTCATACACCCTGTACCCCAGAGCGCACACTCTCTCAAGGCCAAATTGGGTAAGGTCATTGGTGACCCTACAGTCAAATGCTGGACTCTGCTGTGGGGCTTCTCCATCTTAGCTTCTCCAACCAGCTGTTCATATGAAAACCACAGTGTGTCACTTATCCCTTCTTTAAAGCCCATCCTCTGCCACTGTGCAGCAGGCCCAGCCTCTATGGAACCTGGGCTCATCTAAGTTACCATGCCCACCAGCTGGTGGCCCATAGGAACCAGCTGCTATCTCTTTCTCACAGTCCTGCCCTAGCTGTCCCTGACACCCAGCCACCTTCTGATATCATCAGGAGTGACTCACCAGTGTTGTGTACCCAGGGATGCCCCAGAGAGCACTGTGCTGGCCCAGAGGGGACCACACTGTCCCAGAGGGGACCACACTGCCCCAGAGGGGACTATGCTGCCCCAGAGGGGACTGTTTTGTCCCAGAGAGGACTGTGCTGCACAAGAAGAAATCATGTTGCCCACAAGGGCTGAGGTGGGCTGGACCCTCCCTCATCCTGCACTGCTCCAGTAAAGAAAGGGTTTAGAGCAGGACTTTCTGGGGTAGTGTGGGTGACAACGCCTGTCCTTACCCTGCCATGCTTCTGCTCACGGCGCGGTGAGAGAAAGGCCCTTCACTGAAGTCACTGAGTAATGTCAGCTGTTCCCTCAAAGCTGTCACTCTAGTGGCCTAATGTCTGCAAGGAGCCATCTGACCACCTCCGCCACCACCCCGCCACCCCCACCCCCGCACACACCCCTCAGAAGCTGCTAAGCGAAAATATAGGATCTGGACTCTCTTTATGGAGTCTCTTTTTAGGTTGTTTTGGTGACAGTTCTGGTAACTCTGGCTGAGTCCAGTCCCAGTATCTGTAGGGGTGATATCAGCCAAGGTCTCCAGTTTTCCCTGTGTGTAGGAGGTGTCAGCAGCAGGGAGCCCAGCTCCTGTGCAAGTGACGACAGGAGGAGGCAGCAGGACACAGGGCTTGTCTAGGTTACAAGAGGCTCTTGTTCTACCTACTCTCAGCCTGGTACACACACACACACACACACACAAATCCATGTGTGTGCATGCACAGATAGGCACATATGCACACATGGACACACATACACAGCACATACACAAATAGTCACAAACGCTGTCTTAGGGGTCTATTGCTGTGATAAAATGCCAAGACCCAAAGCAACTTGGGGAGGAGTTTGTTTCCTCGTATGAGTCTCAGGCCACACGCCGTCACTGAGGGAAGTCAGGACAGAACCTCTAGGTAGGAAGCTGGAGATGGGAACTGGAGATGGAGGTGTGGAGGAGTGGTGCTTGTCCCTGATGGCTTGTCCCTGCTGGCTTGTCCCTGCTGGCTTGTCCCTGCTGGCTTGTCCCTGCTGGCTTGTTCAGACTGCTTTCTTATGTCATTCAGGACCACCTGCCCAAGGGCAGGATCACTCACAATGGGCAAGGACCTCCCCCATCAATCACTAATTACAAAAATGCACTCTCCTACTGGCAATGTGGTGGAGACATTTTCTCAATTCAGTCCAATTTGTGTAAATCTGACAAAAAAAAAAAAAAAAAAAAAAAAAAGAGCCAGGACAAATACACCAAGCTGTGTACACACATGCATACTCACAGGCAAAGACATTCACACACTTGCAGGTACAGGCATGTACATGAGATGACGGGTGCAACCATGTGGTGGCTTCAGTGTGCACCTGGATGTTGACTTCCCTGTCAGGGCCCTGGCTCCTGCAGGTCATGCTGAACACCAAATCCTTGAGGGTCCAGGCCCTGGCCAGTGTCAGCTCTGAGACAGCCTGGAACATGGCCCAGCGTGGCCAGTTGAGCCTGTGAGCTGCAGATGCTGTGAGCCATGGGCTGTCCAAGTTCAAGGTTCCTGCAAGAGCACAGAGGGAAGCTATTGTGTGGGGCAAGAAAGTGATTGGCAGGTACCAGGGGGCCACCCCACACAGTGTCATCACAGCCATGCCAAGACGGGGGTTCCTGGGTTTGGGCACCAGAATTCCTTTCAGAGTGAAAGGAATGTGGCTCTTGGCAAGCACTTGGACTGTAGTCAAAACTCACACAGGGCACCCTAGGGTCACTGTGTTCCCTTCTAGTTAATGAAACACAGGTTACAATGCTTGGGTGAGGAACTGACGTCTTCATGTCTGTGAACAGTATGACACTGTCACCTATAAAGTTCACGTCTGAGAACTGTAACTGTTAAAAACAAACAAAACACTAAATATAGAGTATTTATGAAGGTGCGATGGGCTGTAGGTGTCAGATGATGACCATGGGTCGAGAAAGGGGTCATGACAACTATAGTAAAGATGAGGCCATCCTGAGGGCTGAATCAATATAACTGGTGTACTTATGAAAAGAAGGGAATGTGGGCCCAGAGACACACAGAGAATGACAAGTGACAGGCTCACCTCCAGGACATAACTGCAGAATGCTGGTCCTGAGTCATTGTTAAAGGTCCGGCTAATGCGCAAAAATCTCTTGATGCCACTTGCAGCCCACTGCTCCCCTTAGCTGGCCTCCAGCTGCCAGAGTAGGTGGTCCAGGCCCTGTCTGTGCTGTAGCTGGACCTGGGGACACACCAATAGTGAGATCCCTGAGGAGGCTTGCCACACAGCCCAGAGCCCTCCTGTCCCTCCCCAAGATGCCACCCTCCCTCCCTCCCTCTCTCCCTCCCTTCCTTCCTTTCTTTTTCTTTTTTGTTTGTTTGTTTTTTGACACAGGGTCTCAGACTGTAGTCCTGGCTGTTCTAGAACTCACTGTGTAGACCAGGCTGGCCTGAAACCAAGTGCTGGATTAAAGATAAGAGATTCCACACCCAACCTTACCTTGTGTCTTTTTTTCAATACACAGCAGTGTTACTTTTAAATTTTTATTATTTTAAAAATTAATTAATATTTTATGTATATGGATGTCTTGTCTGTCTGTATGTACATGCACCGTTCTTGTGCCTGATACCCATGGAGGCCAGAAGAGGGTGGAGCTAGAGTTACAGATGGTTTGTGAGCCACCATGTGGGTGCTGGAAACCAAACCAGTGTCTTCTTCAAGAAGGTGAGTTGTTGAGTTTGCACACCTTTAATCCTCGCACTCTGAGGTAGTGGCAGGAGGATCTCTGTGAGTTTGAAGCCAGCCTGGTCTACATAGGGAGTGACAGGGCAGCCAGGGCTACCCAGACAGACCCTGTCTTGAAAGGAAGGAAAGAAGGAAGGAAGGAAGGAAGGAAGGAAGGGAGGGAGGGAGGGAGGAAGGGAGGAAGGAAGAAAGGGAGGGAGGGAGGGAGGGAGGGAGGGAGGGAGGGAGGAAGGGAGGAAGGAAAAAAGGGAGGGAGGGAGGGAGGGAGGAAGGAAGGGAGGGAGGAAGGAAAAAAGGGAGGGAGGGAGGGAGGGAGGAAGGAAGGGAGGGAGGAAGGAAGAAAGGGAGGGAGGGAGGGAGGGAGGAAGGAAGGGAGGGAGGAAGGAAGAAAGAAAGAAAAGAAGGAAGGAAGGAAGGAAGGAAGGAAGGAAGGGAGGAAGGAAGGAAGGGAGGGAGGGAGGGAGGGAGGGAGGAAGAAAGGAAGGAGAGAAAGGAAGGTAAAGAAAGCGAGTGCTCATAAGTGCGGAGCCATCCGCCCCCCCCCCCAGTCCTCTTTCGCCTCTCCACACAGTGCTTTTCCCCTGGGGCTGGTATACTGTTACACACCAGGCACCTAGAAATAAACATCCCTCTCCTCTATCCAGAACACACTTCTATGGGGATAAACACACCTTGTATTTTAATTTTCAGTGGAAACATTGCTTGACTAGAGAAGCCTTTCCACGGGCGTCATCCCAAACCTGTCGGCTGTCCCACCCCACTCAGGCCATTGTGTTTCCATGATTCCAGATGTCTCTGCATTTTACCTATGCCCATCAACAAGGCCGCAAGCATCAATGTTCTTTTCCTGTGGCTCTCTGCTCCAGGCTGGGTAGACAGTAGCTATTTAATAAAAGTAACCCAGCAAAGAGCCTGGAGCTGTGTGAAACATCCCTCAAGAATGAAGACAGGCTTTGAAATCCTCAGTTCCCTGCCCAGGCACCAGCCTTGTGACTGATGCTCAGGAGCTGTGTGCAGTAGAACCAGGTCAGCTCCAACTCATGGGTGTCCTTTGGGCCATTCCCATCCCCAGGCTCTGGAGGGTACTGCACTCATGGGAACATGCCTTGTCTGACCTGTGTGAGTCAGCCCAGAGCCCTGCCTCCTGCCCAGCATGTCTGCCAAGCCCCAAGGAGAGGTAAGCTCCTGCCTGACTCAGGGCCAAGGCACCTCCACCCCCATTTTGCTTTTGGATACAGGGTCTCATGCAGTAATTTGGCCACTGGTTATGTGGCCAAGGGCGATCTTAGACTCCGGTTCTCCTGTCTCCACCTCCTACGTGCTCAGGTTACAGGCCTGTGACAGCTTGCATGGTTTATTAAATGCTAGGGATGGAACCTCAGTCCATGTAGCCGGACAAGCACTCCACCGACTAAGTTAACTCCCTAGCCTTTTGATGCAGCTTTCAAAGGGACAGGTGAGCAGTCCTCCAACGCACATTGTTTGTCTTTAACAGTTGTGTCTGATCAAGGGCAACAGAGTGGCAGCAGCATGTGAAGGTGGCATCTTAGCCCCTAGGCACAGTGCAGGGTACACTCCCCCGTCCCCAGGATGCTGTACTTGATCCTCAGGACCCTGCTTCCCACAGGGCCATGCTGCTCCAGCAGGCCCTGAATGTGGACCTCTACCACACCAGGAGACAGCAGCAGGATGCCTCAAGGGCCAACTGCAGCCCAGCCTCTGCCTTCTTCTCCACCAACACTGTGGGACAGTAGGCACAGTCATGGTGGCTGTCTCCCAGCACACTTCCCACCTTGGGGACCCAGAGACCCCACTCCTACTCCTCCTGTGTCTCAGGAATATTGACAAAGGGCACAGGCAGTGTGATCTCCACCATCTGGGGCAATTGTGTCACCTCAGCAGGGCACAGCCTGTTAAGTGGGATGAAACAGTACTGAGTGAGGCAGGAGAGTAGAGAGTGATATATCCCAAGTGACTGAGCATACCTTACTTTCTAGAACTTTCAGCTCTGTAAGTCTGTCATGCAACCAAAGTGCACACTGCTAAGTCATACTACAGGACCCCAAAATGCCTATGCTAGGCAATCCACAGCCACTGCTCCAAGCTCCTCCAGCCCAGGCCTGGGGAATCTTCCAGAACACCACTAGGAGCATAGCCAAGGGTTAAGCAGACTAGCACCAGGGCCAGGACTGCTCTTATCGGACCTGGCTGGGCTGTGTTCAGTTAGTATTCTGGGTTTAGAGCTCAGTTGGTTAGGTGTATGTCTAGCATTCAGCCCTGGGTGTGATTCTCTATACTGAAACTTGGGTATGGCGGTGCACACCTGTGATCCTAGCACTTGGGAGGTAGAGACAGGAGGGTCAGAAGTTCAAGGTTATCTTCAGCTACCCAGTGAGTCTGCAAGTGCCCTGGACTATAACAGACTATCACAAAACAAAACCTACATGACATGTGTTCTAAATCCAGAAGCTAAATGTGCTTCTCATAGTGGGTTAGAGTCAAAATGGTCCCAAAGCTGTCGCCTTAGCTGCTATTTTAGGGTACCTGGCATGGGCTAAGGGAAGGTCAGTGTACAAGTGGGTGGGAGCTCACAGGGGCCAGTACCCCTTAGATAAACATCAGTGTGAAGGAGGCCTTGCTAGCCGGGGTCACACAGGAGACTGGGCCATCCATCCCCAACCTGACCACAAAACAAGGGTGCAGGCTTCTAGATGAGCCTGGTCGTTTAGCATTCGCCTCAGAGATGCAGAGATGGACAGCCTGCAGCCTGCCTACAGGCAGGATATTCCCATCAAGGACTATAGGTCTGCCTGCTGTCACCAGCTTTGCCTCCACCTGGACCTCAAACAGTTGGGTCTTGTTGCCTGACTCTGGCTGCAGGTCACTCTGGCCCTGAAAAAGTCCTAGCACCTGGGGGACAAGCACGTCCAACAGCTCTGATCCTGTGAGTTCAAATCAGACAGGGGAAGAGGCAGATCTTACCTGATGACCTTCTACTATGACCTTGGCCTCATTTTTAAAGACAGGGTCTCAGGTAGCCCAGGCTGGCCTCAAACTCCCCACATAGCTGAGGATGACCTTGAACCTCTGAGTGCTGGGATTACAGGTCTGTGCTACCATGCCAGTGTATATGGTCTGGGGATCAAGCCCATAGAAGGCAAGCACTTTATACCTGAGCCACATCCCCAAAACTTGGCCTGGGTTTTAAAAGCCTGAATTGTTTGAAACAGGTCCCCTAGGGGGAAGCATCCTCAGCTGTGGGTGGTAGACCATCCCAGGCCTGGCACCCACAGAAGGAGACTCCAGTTATATTCCCCGTATCAGGGACAGGCAGCTGGTCTCTTCAGGCCAGTCACTATGTATGACCCCCAGCAAGTCACACCCGAACGACTCAGCTGAGCTGCCTGAATTGAGGAGTTCACCTGCTTCAGTTCCCTCCCTTGCTCTGGGCTTCCTGAAATCTGGGGGGGGGGTACCTTGGAGCTCTGAGAAAAGGCTGTAGTGAGTTCCACAGCTCCAGATGCTGGCATTACTGCAATGGGTCAGAAGTGTGAGAGCTGCCGAAGGCCCTCAGAGAGGACACACTGGCGCTGAAGACTCAAGGCTCCAGGCCTGAGACTGAGGAGTCAGCCTAGGCACCGGAGATTGGAGGAAGATGAACTTCTGATAAGTCTGTCCCCACTGGTCACTGGGTACAGGTAGGTCAGAGGTGAGGGGTGCCTCATCTGGAAACAGGAACTTTGTATCCCGTGGCATTAAAAGGTTATTAGCTTGAATCCAGAATGCTAGGTGTCCCTTAAAAAGAGGCAATTTGAAATGACCTGCAGATGGATGACAGTCTGACCAAAAGGGGAGAAAGCCATCTCTGGGAATTCTGCAGTTACAACCCGACGGATCTGGGAACACAGGCTCCTCAGAGCCTCCCCGAGAGGCTCCACTCCCGCTTCATGTTCCCTACTGGCCTTCAGGACTTAATGGGGGTATACTGCGTCAAATCACCCAGTTCTGAGAACTTCCGTCTGACTTCAGGAAACTTGGGGTGGCCTGTTTAACTTGTTCTAATATCTACTGTAAACTTGTGAAAACTTCTATTATTGTTCTTTAAAGGTTTATTATTTGTTCATGTGCATGTATTTATTGTGTGCATGAATCTATTGTGTGCATGTATCTATTGTGTGCATGTATCTATTGTGTGCATGTATCTATTGTGTGCATGTATCTATTGTGTGCATGTATCTATTGTGTGCATGTATCTGTTGTGTGCATGTATCTATTGTGTGCATGCATCTATTGTGTGCATGTATCTACTGTGTGCATGTATCTACTGTGTGCATGTATCTACTGTGTGCATGCATCTACTGTGTGCATGCATCTATTGTGTGCATGTATCTATTGTGTGCATGCATCTATTGTGTGCATGTATCTACTGTGTGCATGTATCTACTGTGTGCATGTATCTACTGTGTGCATGCATCTATTGTGTGCATGTATCTACTGTGTGCATGCATCTATTGTGTGCATGTATCTACTGTGTGCATGCATCTATTGTGTGCATGTATCTACTGTGTGCATGTATCTACTGTGTGCATGCATCTATTGTGTGCATGTATCTACTGTGTGCATGCATCTATTGTGTGCATGTATCTACTGTGTGCATGCATCTATTGTGTGCATGTATCTACTGTGTGCATGCATCTATTGTGTGCATGTATCTACTGTGTGCATGTATCTACTGTGTGCATGCATCTATTGTGTGCATGTATCTATTGTGTGCATGTATCTATTGTGTGCATGTATCTGTTGTGTGCATGTATCTATTGTGTGCATATGCACACACATGCTGGTTTCCATAGAAGCCAAAAGAGGGTGTTGGATCCCCTAAATTGAAGTTATGGGCAGTTGTGAGTCACTGGGTGTAGGTAATGGTCCTCTGCAAGAGCAGCAAGCACTCTGAATTGTTGAGCTGTCCCCAGCCCCCAAACTTTCTATTACTGATTCCATGCATTTTTTCACATCAGTGCTGGCAGGGGTGCTTTGTTGGACCAGGACACTGACTGGGGCGGGGAGACCTGGGGCTGATGCTGGTGTGCCAAGATTACAAAGGAAACCTTGATGTAACAGACATCCCTGTCATCAGGCCCAGCTCCAGATGGCCCACGTGTGCACTCTTGAGAACCTCCATCTTATCTGGGGACAAGGCCAAGTTCAGAGGCCAAGGCTCCACCTTCAGCCCATCTTCTTTCCCCTCAGCCATCAAATGACCCCACAGGTGAGTGTGTGGCAGGAACACTGCCTACAATGCAGCTGCCAAGGGGTCAGGTGACCAGGAGAGAGGGCTGTACTCACCGTCCAGCCGAATTTTCTTTTTGGGGTGCAGTAGCTTGAGCCAGCATTTCTACTGGGGTACACTGTAGCTGATACCCACCTCAACATCCTGGCCCCTTTTGACTGGGGTAGGCTGTATCAGGAAGCCAGCTGTACTTCTGCAAACACAATGGAATTCCTCTTCTGAAGCAGCACCTCCTATCCTTGCAGGAACAAGCCCATGAAGCATTTCCTACGCTCTGAACAGCAGCATGGGAGAGGTGGGTTTTCAGGACAGTATAGCGCGGAGCTTGTTTTCTCTAGGTGTTGGGGTCCAAGGCTTTGTTGCATGCTAGGCAAATGCTCTCCCCCTGAGCTACACTCAAGCCTCTCCAGGTCTTGATTGACAGGGCAAATGACCAGAGTGGGGCTTCTGCAGTACACAACTAAAGCATCTTAGCAATGCTGCCTCATCCCAAACCAGCCCTGTGCAGGTCCCTCCTCTTTCTCATGCTTTGCTATGCATTGAGGACATCTGCAACCCTCAGGACACAGCCCTATGCTCTGGAGTCAAAACTCTACCATCTTGTGCTTGCTGCTACCAACCCTGCTCCAGAATCTCTGAGGCCAAGGGTTGGTGAAGCTGGGGTCAGCCTCTCTCTATCTGTCCTAGCCTTTCCACTTCTCCTCTGGCCCATCAACAAACTTCCTTTACCGCAAGCCCCTGCATGTGAAGTTCTGAGAAAAGCAGCTTTGAGCTCCAGCTGCTTCTAGAACCCAGAGCCAGGGCTGGGGTGTGGCTCTGTGGGACACTGCAGGCGTTGCACACATGCACAAGGTCCCAGCTCCTCCCCCTATACTGCAAAAGAGTCAAGTAAAATACCACAGCCCTGCTCACTCATCTAACACTTCCGAAGCATGGGGAGCCCTAGTTATGCAAAGCTCCTGCCCCTGGGGGCTGACACCCCAGAGTTGGTGAAAGACCCACAGAGCTTGGACCTTCATGCTCTGACTCAGGAAAGGCGACACCCCAAGTCCCTCACGAGAAGCAGTCTTGATGTAAAAGCATGAGGTCTTTTATATTCCAAGTGCACTGGGGTCTGCAGCCATACGCCACGCAGGGGTAGAGGACTGAGGACCCTGGGTACAGAATTGAGACAGCTTTTATAGGGTTACAACAAAGCCCGCACATCCTAAACCAATCATCTCATAGCACCAGGAGCCCATGTGGTGTGGGCCAATCAATTTAAACCATCCAAGCCTGTGCTTTATAGATCAATCAGTTTTCTATAGCCCCGGAGGTCTGCATTTGCCTGGGCTTCTAGATGGGGTGACAAATGGCAGTTAGGTTAGGTCACTGGGGTGGGGGTTTATAAGCAGCAAGGAATGTGACCTTTCGCCTATTTACTGGCTGAGGACAGGACAATGGCCCCTACTTTCTGGGGTCATTGGAGAGTTAGGCTGTATTTTTCCATCCTTACATTGGAGGCATACAAAAACCAGACACAGAACCACATAAGAGCAGCCGTGCCGGTTCATGAGTGGTCCTGGAAGGGATATGTGTTTTATGTCGGGTGGTAAGGAGCAGGCTACCTTTGATGGCCTGTGAAGAGAAATTACAGAATATGAGGTTACCTGGAACCGGAAGAAAGAGGGTCTCAGGCACAGGAAAAGCCATTGCAAAGGTCTGGGCACAGGAATGTGCTTGACACATGGAGTCAGAGTTAAAGCATGGCGTTAGACAGAGCCAACACTTGCAGAGGTCGTGCAGCAGGGAGAAGACAGCTCAAAGCCTCAGAGTTAAAGCCTGTGTCTTTGTGGCCAAGTCCTTGATGCTGATGTGACTGGGGAGATCCACAGCCAACTGTGAGGGAGGGGGCCATTCCACACTGACCACCTGGAAATGGAGGGTGTAGGCAGCTTCCAGCAGGCACAGTCCTGGGTCTTGCTTCTTCAGAATCAAATCTATGAACACAGGTGCTGAGAGCAGGCCACGTTAGTACACAGTTGCCAGCCCCAGGCTTGGGACACTGCAAAGACAGGTAGGTGAGTGACAGTTTCAGTTAGCAGAGCTCAGGCTGTGGGCCCAGCCACCCATGTTAGCATTTCCTTCTGAGAAACAGTGCTGTATAGACACTACTCCTGAAAGACAAAACTGAATAGGCCAGGGCTTCTCAGCCTCAGCAAGCTGTTGGCATGAAGCCCAGTAATCTTCTGAGAATATTATATTTATATATATAAATATTATATATAATATTATATTATATATATTAATATTATATATATGTATATACTGTGCAGTGTCCAATAGCATTCCTGGTCCTTACTAATCAGATGTCAGGAACTACCATCAACTCCAGTTACAGACACCTGCAATTTCATTAGCCATTCCCTTCATTGCTTCCCCCGCCACCGCTGCCACCCCACCCCCTGCATCAATCCAGGGGTGGTGTAGAAGGCAAAAAAGCAAAACCAAACCAAATAAAAACAAAAACAAAAAAAACCCCAAATAAACAAAACAAACAAAAACCATACTGAGAACTACTGGTGCAGTCTTTCATTATTTTCAATGATTTGTTTCTTTCTATTAGTGTGTGTGGGTGTATTTTTGTTTCTGTATATATGAGCATTGAGGGAGGGTACCCAAAAAGTCCGCAAGAGGGCATCTGATGCCCTAGAGGCAGAGTTACAGGCAGTTGTGTGAAATTTCTAATGTGGGTGCTGGGGACCAAACTCTGGTTCTCTGCAACAGCAGCAAGTGCTCTTGACCACAGAGCTGTCTCTCCAGCCCCAGGATGGTTCTTTTTGTTTTGTGTGAGACATGGTTTCACTGAGTCACCCTGGCTGTCCTGGTACTCAGTCTGCAGAGCAGATGGCCTCAGACTCACAGAGATCCATCTGCTTCTGCCTCCCAAGTGCTGGAATTAAGGGTGTGTGCCACCACATTCAGCTCCTGAACCATTTTTTTTTCTAATAAAATTATTTTTATTTTAAGCTATGTAAACATCTTTCTCTATAATGTATCAAAATGAGTCGCTTTTGGGGTTTATAGTTTGGGATAAACATAGCTAATAAAACAATTTCATTGCTATTGTGCAGAGCTGTGATGTAAAAATGACTTATAGGATGTGTTTTCCAGAAAGCAGGTAACTCGACAGTGATATGCTGAAGGGGCTCTCCTGCTGAAGCCTGTGTGGTGGAAAGAGGGCTCTAGCTGGAATGCCTCAGAGTTCTGGAGGGCGCCTAGGTTCCACCACAAAGCCACCAGGATTTGATAGGTCGCCTCTAGTTTTATCTAGAATGGCTTGACAAAGAAAGACTTCACACATCTGTGGGTAAAATGCTTTGATACAACTTTTGTCGATTTCAGAATGAGAGACATAATTTTGATCAATGGCAAGTTCCAGTTCTCTTCTGGCTTGATGAGGTTCCTTGGCAAAGAAAGTGACGATGCTGGTGACAAACTTCACAATGACTGTGAGACACTTCTCAATGTCTGTACGCGCCTACCCCTGCCAGCAAGGAAGACGTGACTCCGGGAAGATCTTCTTTAGGCAGTTTTAATCAGGATCCTTGAAACATGTTCTTTTGACCTGTGAGAGCCCGGGGGACCCCTGCACAGGCTTAAATACCCTTGAGCTAACCAACCCCAGTGAGCTACGTGGACCCTGCAGATAGGCTACTCTAACGCAGAAGCAGACAGGCTGAACAGACTTAACCAAATAAGGGCTTGTTTACACCAGAGAGCGCTCACCCTTGGGGGGGTGGAAGGCGGAAGCCAGTGTCATCTTTAAGGCGCGGCACTTCGTGGCTCTCTACAAATGTCGTCCTTCCATTCCAGACCCAGAACTCTGTTCATGCTACTCACTGAATTGGCATAATTCTGAAAGTGTCAAATCCAGGCTTGCATTAGTAAATGCATATCAACACCCCCCCCCCCTTTCTCCAGTGGCAGGCAAAGCCCTGGCATCCACATCAGCCAAGTCTCAATTTCCACTCAAATCCTCCCAACAGTCACCCTGCACAAGAGAAAGCAACGTCATCTGCAAGTCTAGATGTACCCAAGGTGGTGTCTTGGCTGGATCTCTTTTTAGATCTTCTCTGCAAACTCTTACTCTCTCTGGTTTCTTTGTTCGATGAGTTTTCACCTGTTCCAAGTCCCTTCACGGCCCACAGGCTGTGCATCAAGCTGGGCTGTCGAGTTTTGTTCACTGAGAGCCACTTCCTCCAGGAGACCTGTGAGGCTTCCCTCTGAGCTTCCTCCTTGTGTGTTCCCAGAGGTGTGCTGCCTTCCCCTACATTGCTGAACTTTTGTTCTCGGTGAGAATGTCTGAGATGATTATTTCATCCACACCTTTGTGCAAGACTACAACGTTCAAGGATGGATTAAAGCTAGGGTAGGGATCACTGCTGCCTGGGACCACCTCTGGATGATTTCATGGCTTAAATGAATCTTAGTTACTTTTCTTCTGCTTGAAGAGACACCATAATCAAGGCAACTTATGAAAAAAAAAAGTATTTAATTTGGGGGCTCCAGAATGTTCACAGTCATCATGGCAGCAGGTAGGCAGGCATAGTGCTAAGCAATAGCTAAGAACTTGCATCCTGATCCACAAGCTGGGAGGGACATAGGAAGGGAGGGAGGGAGGGACTAAAAAGAGGCTTTGTTCTTAAGGTTTCCATCTCCCTAGACCTTTAAAGTAGCAGTGTGTTGCCAGGCTACCTCCATCATGTGCCATGCATGCTTCTGGGCCCAAGCAGTCTGCTCGGCCCGTGGTCCTGGTAACATCTTCACTTGGCTAAAGCAGAGATTAACAAACTGGCTAAGAAAGGATGAACCCACCCCACTCCCAGGATTGGTGGATCTTTATGGAACAATGTGTGAAGGACTCACTCTGAATCTTTTCAGCTATTCCTGCCATACAAATGGCAGAGGGTGTGGTCTGTGTCTCAGTCACACCCAGAACGCACAGGCAGCTTGGCTGGGTGGTGGGGCAGATGGTCCAGAAGTGAGACCATGACCTGCATGCATTCTGTTTCGCCCCTTCCATGCCACATGCCCTGGCCCTGTGGCAGTCTCATTTGAATCCCTTTTCTTACCAGCAGTGGTGCTAAAGAAGGGCCTGCCCTCCTTGCTCCATGGCCACTGAGGTTGGTGAGCTTGGGTTTGGATCCTCTTGCCTTCCTTGGGAGGCAGAATGCGATGATTCTGACTAAAGACCCTGTGGCCTGACTCTGCTGTGTAGCCCTGAACACACAACTTTGCCTCTCTGGGCCTGTCTTCTTAGCTGTAAAGGGACCTCATAGCCCAAGATGCCCTCACAGTTGTTTGGTTTAGCCAATAGCAGGTTGACAGGCAGGCTGCAGAATGGGTACCCACATGCACACACACAGCCTGTATGATGCTCAGTACTCCACATCCTCAATTCCCTACTCACCCCAACTTGGAGAAGTCTGTTACCTGGGCTTGGTGTGACTCTCAGTGAGAAATCTGAGAGTTGCTGGAAGTCAGCCTCTCCTTGGACATGGATGCTGACTGTAGCCAAGGCATGTAGAGTGAGCCTGGCTAAAAAGCCAGGCATTGTAGGAAAGAGTTCCTCCACAGCCAGACTCAGCCTCCAGGTCACCTGTACCTCCTGTCTCTGTGGCCAGAGAACCACAGCAACAGTCCACAGCCATGGCTAGGGATGGGTGGCCTTAGCATGAAGCACAGTATGCTCACTTATCCTCCAAATACATTTCATTTCAGAGATACGAATGGGGAAAATGAGGCTAGGGATATGAATAGTTGTCCCAAGGCCACATAGCTAGCAAGAGTAGAGCCATCCCGGGATACAATGGTCTGCTTATTGATCAAAGGTGAGCTAGACCAGGGCAGGGTCGGGAGGACACGGACAGTAGGTATCAGACCAGTGACACATCATTCAGTGTGTCCTAAGCAGACCTGGGCCCCTCTGAAAGAAATGTGTTTTATTTAACATATCTGTTTCAAGGCTCAGGTATGGCTCAGTGCAGAGTGCAGGTGTAAGGCCCTGCACCCCATCCCCAGCACTTGAAAAGATAAAAAGAGATAAATATCTCTGTGACTGACTGAAGCAGAAGTCAAGGCTATGGCAAGACCCACAACTGGAAGTGGTGTGAGGGAGGCCTTGTGCTCAGGTATGGCCCTATATTTCATATCCCAGAATCAAAGAGGCAGGAGACAGAGGTAGGGGATAGGGGGGAGGGGCAGGGGTAGGAACCAGGTGAGAGAGCTGTAATCAGAGGCAGAGGGACTGGGGTGGGGACAGGACAAAGACATGAGGCAGGGCCAGTGTTTAGAGTATTAGTGTAAGATGTGTTCCATTTGTTTATGCTGTGGAATGTTTGTTTTAATGATGCAAAGATTTGTTGTATTATTTTATGTTAAGAAGGACTTCGGGGGCCAGCTACAGAGAAAGATAAAAGTCCAGAGGCAAAGGGTAGACAGGATAATTAAGTTAAGAAAAGCTGATTAGAAACAAGCCAGGCTGGGCATTCATAAGAAAGAATCATGTGATTTATCTGGGAGCAGGGTGGTGAGCTCCTAAAGAGCCAAAGAGTAAAAAAAAAAACAAACAAACAAACAAACAAACAAACAAACAAACGAACAAACAAACAACCACAGCTCAGGACTGGAGGACATGAGGCAGGGCACAGGGCTGGGGACAGAGAACGGCAAAAGGAGAAAGTGACAGGGAATGAAGGGCAGAGAGTAGGGACAGGATGCAGTAGTCACAGGAGAGGGGTCACAGGTAGGGATTGGACAGGGACAGCGGGGAGTGGACAGTGCCTTGAGAAACTTGATGGCAAGTTCAGCCAAGTGCAGAGACCAGCGCCTCCTGTGGTCCCCAGAGCCCGCAGCCCAGGAAGCTCAGTTCACGCCCAAACATTTTGACACTCAGCTGGCAGCTTGGTGTCCATCTTGCCCTAGACCACTGGGCTACCTGAGAAGAACCCAGAATGGAGACAGAGAAACTTAGGGTGAGCACGGCAAAGCTTCTGGAGCAGGAGGGAGAGTGGGCTGCGAGAAAGGTCGGGCCTGGGGGGCCCAGCCCACGAAACACACTCTGCTGCACATGCTCTTTGACATGCATGGTAGTGCCCGTGGCCCAGTGCAGATATGCCTTCCTAGGGCAGGTGTAAGCAAGGAGTTAGCCTGAATGCGCTGAGATGAGCCAGCTCTGAACCGCAGCTGCTTTTCCCTGGCTCCCCCTTCAACATCTCCTTCTAGAATCTCGTCCAGCCACCTGAGCTGCACTCTGGTCCATGATGGTCTCCTCCTCCCTCATCATTTCTCATGCTATGACAAGGACTTTATTTACAACATTTGCAAGTTAGGAGATTTTATATAAAATCCAAACCCATAGCGTCTTTGAAGACAGAAATACTACCAGAGCCAAGAGAAACTGCCAGTATAGTGGGTGGCTGTTCTGTGCACACAGTTCCTGCCCACCCTGTTGTCTTGCCAGTATGGAGATCGAGTATCTGTTGTTACTCTCTTTGTCTTAGCCAAATCTTCTCCGGATGTGAGTATGAAATGTGAGAAGATAACAGACTATGGAGAGTGCATTCTCAGACAAAAATATTTGTTTTGTTTTTGTTAAACAGTGTCCCAAGTAGCCCAGACAGGCTCCAACCCACAGTGAGGCTGAGGCTTGCCTAAAAATCCCTCCATATTCTAAGTGCTAGGGTTATAGGCACATGCCGCCATGGCCAGCTAGGAAAAAAACAGTGTTTATTACTAACCCACCTGGGCTTTGGGTTAACATCTGGTCTATGTATAAACATGTCAGTACACACCCAGGCCACCCACGTTGCAGGCTCTCAGATGTACACAGAAATGGCATTTTACAAGAGCAAATGCTGGAGGCAGAGTGAGTACCCATCATGCTCTCTACCCTCCAGAATGCACATGAAACTCGGAGTCTCTAAGACAGTAACTAGCAATGGGACCTGACCACTCAGCTGAAGACAGGCTTCCAATTAGAAGGCACATGCCACAAAAGCACACCCAAAACCACTCATAGCACGACTTTTCATTTTATCTGTTGATAGGATCTCATGTAGTCCAGGCTGCCCCAAAACTTGCTGTGTAGCTGAGGCTGACCCTGACTCCTGAGCCTCCAGCTCCGTCTACTGAGTGCTGTGATTGCCACCACGTCTGGTCCCATGTGGTGCTGAGGATCCAGCGTGCACTGGAGAGGTGGGGGCAGGGGATTGTCAGTGTGAGGCCAGCCTGGGCTACATAGTGAGATTTGTTTTAACTCAAATAAAATAAAACAATTTTTTAAATAGCATAGGTACTGGGGAAGTAGCTCAGTCAATAAAGCACTTGTCATGAGCACGAAGAACTGAGTTTGAGCTCCCAGTATTCAAGAAAAACATAAAGCAAGCATAATAACAGTATGCCCTAATCCTGGTGCTTGGGGAGATACAGTCAGGAGAGCACCTGGGGTCAGCCACCCTAGTGGAACGGGTGAGCTCCAGGGCAAGTGAGAAGCCGTATCCCAAACAGTAAGGTAGAGGGCTGGAGAGATGGCGCAGGAGCTAAGAACACTGGCTGCTCTTGCAGAAGATCCAGGTTTAGTTCCCAGCCTCCACATGGAGGCCGACAGTTCCAGGGGATCTGACGCCCTATTCTGACCTTTATGGCTACTTCACACACATGGTGCACACACATAATACAGGCAAACCCTCAAATATAAAATAAAAAAATTTTAAAAAGGTATAGACATGATGGAAAAAGATACTCAAAATCAACACATGCACACACAAATATTCACATCCACATGCACACAAATACTGTACAAATATACACATGCATGCACACACATGCAAACATGCAAGCACACACGTACACACATACAAATACACAAGCACACACATGCGTGCATGCACACACATGCAAACGTGCAAGCACACACGTACACACATACAAATACACACATGCATGCATGCACACACGTACATGCATACACAAATACAAACACACACATCACAAAAAAGTGAAAGAAAACCCTAAACTAAACAACAAAACCATTCTCACTAGAGAAGAATGAAAAGACACATCATAAACTGTGAGATAATATTTCCAAGTCACATATCTGATAACAGGGCTTACTTCTAAAATGAGGAATTCCCAAAACCCTGTAAGAAAATAACAGTTGGTGGCAGCACGTGCCAGCACTTGGGAGGCAGAGGCAGGTGGACAGGTGGATTTCTGATTTCAAGACCAGCCTGGTCTACAAATCTGTTCCAAGAGAACCAGGGCTACACAGAGAAACCCTGTCTCAAAAAAAAAAAAAAAAAAAAAAAAAAAAGGAAAATAACCCAATAAAATAAAATGAGCCTAATATTTGAATATGCATTTTACCAAAGAAGACACCTGGATAGCAGATAAGCCCATTAAGAACTGTCCAGAAGGCTGGCAAGATGGCTCAGGCACTTGCAGCCAAGCCCGATGACCTCATCCACATGGTGGAAGGAGAGAACCAACAGCTACTAGCTGTCCTCTGACCTCCACACACATCCTGTGACGTGTACATGTGAGTGTGGGAACACATGAGCACACACAGGCGCACACATTCGTAATAAAAATCCATAAGGCTGGGCATTGTACACGCCTTTAATGCCAGCACATGGAAGGCAGAGACAGGCAGATATCTGTGAATTTGAAGCCAACTGATCTACACAGTAAGACTCTGTCACACACAAAAAAATAATACATAAAATAAAATAATAAATATGTTCGTCACCATTAGTCATTAGGGAAACACAAAATAAAGTAAGATACTAGCCTGGCAGGATAGAGCAGGTATAAAATCACAGCACTAGAAGGCTGAGGCAGGAGAATCATGTGTTTGAAGGTAGCCATGAGCCGAAGAGTGAGTTCCAGGCCACCCCAACTCATATGGAGGGTTTGAGGTCAACCTAAGCTCATAGTGAGGCCCTGTCTAAAAAAAGGAAGAAAGAAAGAAAGAAAGAAAGAAAAAGAAGGAAGGAAGGAAGGAAGGAAGGAAGGAAGGAAGGAAGGAAGGAAGAAGAAAAAGTCTGGGTAATGGCACCTAGCATGTGGAAGGCCCTGGGTTCTATCCCCAGCACTGGGCAGGGGCAGCTCACAGCCATGCGTGAATGAAACAGAGCAAGAGCCAGCACAAGCTTTAAATACATGTTGCAATTCATGAAACATCTGAGAAAGTGCCAAGCAGTCTACAGTGGCACACAGCTTCTCAGGAGCTCCCCAGGACAAGAAGAAGGAGTATGATAGAAAATGGAAACGCTTGTAAGATGGGCATGGTGGCCAACTGTGATCCCATCAACAAAGAGGCTGAGGCAGGAGGATTGTAAGTTGGAGGCCAGACTGAGCTACAGGGTGAAAGTATCTCCAAGAAAACAAATCAAAAAGACTCCCATGAGCATGACAG
This sequence comes from Cricetiscus sungorus, assembly GCA_030556225.1. Taxonomy (NCBI): domain Eukaryota; kingdom Metazoa; phylum Chordata; class Mammalia; order Rodentia; family Cricetidae; genus Cricetiscus; species Cricetiscus sungorus. Next base: position 3,201,176 of record JANBXA010000069.1, on the reverse strand, counting down.
AGTCATCAGCTTTTGGTGACAGTGATTCTAGCGTGTGTGCAGTGTATGTGTGTGTGCATGTGCTGTCTCACTACCCCATCACGGGGGTTGTGGATGTCTCTGCACCAGCTTTACAATGCTAATTTTAAAAAGCAGGAGTCATTGGCATCAGCAGAAGTTAGACTTTGGGTTACCTTGGTTAGGGATGGGCTCTGACTAGAATAGAGTGCAGAGGGTGTTGGCCTCACTGGTGCACAGAAGTGGATACATATCCAGATGGGACTTTGGGACTTTTCCGTGTAGAGGCTACACTTAGACAAACACCTTTCCGGCTCCAGGCAGGCCTAGCCAGTAGGTATCTACAAGGAATGCGTGGGCAGCTATGGTCTTTGCAGGGGCCCATGCTGGCGTCTGGGTCACTGGGTGGGGAACGAGGTGGGCAGCACACCAGATTTATTACCTTCCCTGGGGGGCCTTCATCCTCCTGGATCTTTCTCCTGCACAGTCAGAGCCATCCAGGCCTGGCTTTGGTCCTGAAGGGTTTGCTGGCTCATCCTCTCTCTTCTCTTCCTGCCTCCAGAAGGAGGGATGATGTCTTTAGCATTTTCCAGCTGGAATCCCAGCTGGAAAGAGAAACCAGAGAATTCGGAACCCAGTTACACAGGTAGTCACACAGTAGTCAAGGGCTGTGGGACTGGGAACAGGACCCTGGGAGGCTGGTCTGGAGCATTCAGGGCTCCCTGGGGGCCACCCAGTCTCAGGAAACAGGGCACAGCTTTGAATTTTTCAGGCAAAATTTCCTATGGACTCCTGGGCATCTTCAAATGCCACCTCTTCTGGGCAGCCCTCCTTCTCACATCCCCATCCCAAGCCATACATATCACACCCCCACCTGGGTTTCCAGCACATAGCAACAAGGTAACACCCACACCCTGTTGTGGAGTCCCTTTGAGGAGCATGGGAACTCAGGAATTACCCATGAGGCATCTACTAGCCCGGATGATTCCCAGATAAACAAACGGATCCTCTCTCTGTCATCTGTCATCCCGCTGACTCTCCTCTTCTCTTTCCTGCACGTGTATAAGCCATCTACCCACCTACACAGTCATCTGGTTTCCCTTCTCTCCACCCCTTCTCCCTTCCCCCTTGCCATCCAGCTGTCTTTGATGGTGTCTGAAGAAAAATCACAGGGGGTGGCACCACCCCCAGCTGGCAGTGTCTGGGTGACAGGCCCTGGTCTCCTTCAACCAGAAAGGGTGGGCGAGCACAGAGCACATGTCCTGAGATGGACTCCCAGGCCTGGGGGCCAAGTGTCAAGACACCACAGCAACCCACAGGACATCAGCCTCAGAGGCCTTCCCTCTGTGCTGCCTGGATATTGAGAGGCTGGGCTGGATAGAAGGATGCTTGGACAGATGTATGGCTGTATCCATGGTTGCATGGGTCAAAAAATGATAGAATGAAAGTTGAACCATGGAATCAAGGAACAGGTGGACAGATGAGTGGACAGATGGGATCACTCCTTGCCCTGACTCCAGGACAGACCCTAGGGAGTCCACAAGTCCAGCACTCTTATCTCCAACAGGTTGAAGGCCCGGCCAGCAGCATGGACAGCGAGGTTTACTGTGGCAGAATAAGGGAGGAAAGAGCTGGGAGAGGAGAGGAGGGTCCTCTCCAGGTTGCCTCCCAGGCTGCTGGTTGCTAAGGGAAAAGAGAGGATCCTGGGAACTAGAAAGGGAGGCTATCCCCACAGTGTGTGCTGCCCCAGGGGAGGGTCAAGCATCATATCCTCCACCTGATGAAGGCTGAGGGAGACGCCAGAGCACCCCTCCATACCCTACACCCCCCAGGATGGCTGAGGTGGCTCAGGGACCTCAGCTACAAGCCTCAGCAGCTTTGCCCACTCCCACAGGGAGACCTAGCAAGGCTCCTGTGCAGCAGGGTGGGCTTCTGCTACACTGCAGCCCTCTGCTTTTTGGGACAGGTTCTCACTAGGCTATCCAGGATGGCCCTGAACATGTTCTATGTCGCCCAGGCAAGGGAAAGAGTATCCTTAGTCCCTGTCTTTTTGGAGACCGGAGTTCGGGGGTTCCCGGACCTTGTGGCCCTAGGCGAGCCGTACTTGAGTGCAAGGTGACATCAGAGTAAGATGTGTGTTTCTAGGTCTCCATCTGGAACTGCTGACTGAGGATGTCTTTGGGGGTGGAGTCCCTAAGGTCAGGTTTCCGAGGATCATCTCCAGCAGCTGCAGGATGTGGCTCCACACAGAGGAGCCCACTGGGGCAGAGTGGCAGCAACAGGCACACAGTCAGTCACAGGCCAAGTCTGTGACTCAGCCCAGCCTGCCACACTCCCATGCCAGGGCTGCTCAGTACCCTGCAGCCTGAAGGTAACAGGAGTAGGACCCAGCCTGGTACGGATTCTAACAAGTTTCCCTGAAGGCAAAGGAAAGGAAAGTTGGACGCCTTGGCTTGAAAGTCAGACCCAAGTCAGAGCCATAGTTCAGTTCCAGGGATGCAAGCTGTGTTACCTCAAGATGTTGCAGCCACCTCTCTACCTCATCTGTAAAATGGGGAGGGATATCAAGCCACATTTCAAATCCTCATTCTACCCAGAGCCTCTTAAAACCTTGTGTATACGCAGGTGCACATGCACGTGCATGCACGTGGAGGCAGGGGGGGGCAGCTGCAGATGTTTGTTAGGCAAGGTCCTCACTTTTCTCAGTGAGCTTGAGAGGTCCACCTGTATTTCCTCTGCAGCACTGATCACAAACATGTGACCACATACTCTTTCTATGTGGGCTCTGGAGATGGAAGCCAGTCCTTGCATTACTCAGCTGGTTACATCTTCTGGCGATCCTACTTCCACAGAAGGTCATTTGGAACATGGGACTGGTTTGTTGTTTTGTTTCATTTTTACTGTGTGGAAGATGGAGCCAAAGGCCTCATTGCACATGCAATGCAATCGCCCTGTCGCTAAACCATGTCCTTGGCCCAGCATCTACTTCTAATGAACACAACACTTGAATAGGTGGCTGAGTTTCAGGAAAACGTCAAGTCACCTCAGGCAGATGTGTAGGCAGGTCGCGTTGGGTTCTTGGTGCTAATGGGTCACAACTGGAGACAAGTAAAGCAGGCGGGGGTGCACATGTGTGCTATTCATGTGGCTCATCTCTGTGTTCCAGAGACGTTTGTTGATTGGTTGGCTGGCTGGCTGGCTGGCTGCAATGCTAGGGACAGAGCCTAGGGCCTCACACCTGCCAGGCAAACTCTCTAGCACTGGGTTGAAGTTTTGATGCCACCCTGGAAAGCTGGTCTCAGGGAATACGTTCCTGGGTTGGGGGAAGAAGGCTTCACTGTCCACTTGCCTTCCTGCCCTGCCCTTTCAAACACGACTGCAGGGAGAAGTACAGATGGACTGTCCTCTTTCGCCATGCCCACATCCTCATGCCTCAGCTCATCTCCCCCTCAGCACACTCTGAGGTACATGCTGTCCTCATTGTAGGGGTTCACCGCACTGGGTGTCCCTCTCTGGGACACACAGGCAAGGACTGGCTGTGCAGGGCTTGAAACCAAGACAGTGACATGCTATGATTGTATACATTTTTAAATTGTTCTTAAATTTTAATTGCAGTGAGGATGAAGGCCAGGCCTTTCGTATGTTAGGCAAGTGGTCTACCACCAAGCTCCAGCCCTGCCCCTAGCTCCGCCCCCAGCCCCACCCAAGGTATGTATTCCAAGCTGGCCTGGAACTCATGATTCTTCTGCCTCATCACTTTTAGTGCAAAAATTACAGATGTGCACCACCACAGCTGGCCAGTTGTTACTGGTTTGTGTTTTTCTTTAGCCAGCTGAACTTATCTCTTACATTCGCACCCCAAGTTCCTGGACTATGTTCAGGGTTCCCCCTGTAAGTGAACTCACTGATTGCCAAAGGGACCCAAGATTTGTAGCCACCATCTCTGTATTAGTGGTTCTCTCTTTCTCGCATCAGAGTCTCCTGTAGACCAGGATGGCCCTGTGTGTCTCTGTACAGAACTGCTGTGCATCCGGCCAGAGTCAGCAGAACTTGGTGAGGACCTGAGAGAAGGGACATCCATGGGCAGGATGGGGGCTGAGGCTACCATGAGGGGGAACATACTCGGTCAGTTGTCTAGTACGACTAGAGAAGTAAAGGGTGAGAGAACTCTTAACCACACTGCCCCACCCTAAGAGACACCTGGCACAGCCCCATCCATAACACCCCATGCTGCCCACTCACCCCCGGGTGGACTGCACAGTTGCCTGTGTGTGTTGCACCTGGGGGACCACCTCCTCACTGGGGCACCTCATCAGAGCCAGGTAGGCATTGCCATGGAGCTCTGTGTCCTCCTCAGGAGCTTGGTACAGTGCAGGCAAGATAGCACTGATCTCTGGTTTGGGAAAGACATCCGTTATTCAGCACTCACCCCCATAGTGCCCCTGTTCCTACAGTTGACCATGTGCTAGCACCAGCTTCCTTGATATCTCTACAATGAGCAATTTACTCAGCACATTGTCACCTGTGGCCCTACTGTGGGATGTAGTGGGTCCATGTCTATTCACCAGACCTCTTATCCTAGAGCCTGGTTAGTTTCCATGCATACCAATATAAAACAGATGTGCATGGATGCATTCCAATAAAGCTATATTTACAAAACAACATAAACACAGAATATAAATGTCTTGGTGCTCTCAGGCCCAGTCCTAAAGAAGCCACCTCTAGACCTTATGATTGTCCATCAACCCTCCCAACTTCCCTCTTAATGTAGCCATCTGGCCACCCATTCATAGCATATAGTTTCTGAGCACCTACTATGTACTGATGGGATAGATGACATCATCAGCATGACTGGCCCAGCCCCCATGCACTTGACATTCAGCTTCTAGAGCAATGAGGGTTAATGTTTGAGATATATAACACATAAGGAAACATAGAGAGACAAGCCCAGCAACTCTGGGGATTTAGGAGGTTCAGTTTCAGATGAAACAACAATAAAGACATCTGAGTTAAGAGAGCTGTATGTGTGTGTGTGTGTGTGTGTGTGTGTGTGTGTGTGTGTGTGTGTGTGTATACACCATGCGCAACTTCCCCAGCACACTGTCACCTGTGGCCCCACTGTGAGAGGTAGTTGGGCCACTATCCAGGTCTTCTGCAAGAGTAGCAAATGCTCTTAATATCTGGGATTACCTATACAGCCCCCTCCATCTAATACTTTTTAAGATCTTTTATTTAATTATGTGTGTTTGCTTATATGAATTCATGTGCACCATGCTTGTACACACATGCATACATGTTTAAATGCCAGAGGTCAACATTGATACCTTCCCTCAATCATTTTCTACCTTGTTTTTAAATTTTATTTTATCTGTATGAGTATTTTGCCTGCTTGTATGCTTGTACACCATAGGTGTGTTTGAAGAGGACATTGATTCCCCTAGAACTGGAGTTACAGATGGATGTGAGCTGCTCAGTGGGTTCTGGGACCTGAACCCAGGTCTTCTGCGAGAGTAACAAGTGTTCTTAACTTCCAAGACATCTCTCTGACCCCTCTCTGCCTTACTTTTTTTTTTTTAATATTTGTTATTTTATTTACACGTTTCCTACACATGTGCAGCGTGTGGGTACATAATCTATGCATGTGTTCTTGCATGAGGGTTTTTGTTGTTGTTGTTTTGGTTTTTCGAGACAGGGTTTCTCTGTAATGCTTTGGAGCCTGTCCTGTGTCCTAGATCTTGCTCTGTAGACCAGGCTGGCCTCAAACTCACAGAGATTTTGCCTGCCTCTGCCTCCCAAGTGCTGGAATTAAAGACGTGCGCCATCAATGTCCAGCTTTCTTTGCATGAATTTATATGCAACATGTGTGTACATATTCTATTTACGCCTGTTTCTATTTAGCATGAGTTTATGTGTGGCATGAGGCCATGATTCCTGGGAACTGGAGTTGCAGGTGGTGTGGTGGTGAGGCCCTGTGCTGGGAACTGAACCCAGATTCCCTGTGAGGGCAGCAGAGCAATTTCTCCAGGAGTTCTTCAGCTTAGTTTTTTTTGTTTGTTTGTTTGATTTGGGGGGTGGGGAGGCGGGGGTGGGAAGGTGGGGGATAGGGGGATGGGGTGAGGGTTTCCAGACAGGGTTTCTCTGTAATGCTTTGGAGCCTATCCTGGAACTTGCTCTGTAGACCAGGCTGGCCTTGAACTCTGCCTGCCTCTGCCTCCCAAGTGCTGATGGGACTAAAGGTGTGTGCCACCACTGCCCAGCTTCAGCTTAGTTTTTAGAAAGATTTACATATTGTTTATTTAAGGTCTCCCAGTAAGCCTGGAGCTCAGCAGCTCAGCTAGACTGGCTGGCCAGCAAACCCCATGAATTCTCCCATCTTTGTCTCCCTCCCCAGGGCTGGGATTACAGACATGGTCCACCATGCTCAGCTTTTATTGGGTGCTAGGGATGAAATCCAGGTCCCCATGCTTGCATGATGGTCACTTTACCAACTAAACCATTACCTCAGCCATCTTCTCTCCCCAGTTACAGAAAGAGGCCTGAGGACATCTGGAAGAAAAAAAAAAGTAGATGAGGCTAATATGTACCAGCAGGTCAGAAAACCAGACCACAGAGAGCCCAGTGGTTCATGGGTAAGGATCTGACCTTGACTGAGTGACAGACAGGTGGGTAATCTTTTCCTATAATGTCACAGACAATAACTGTATTGGGCCTGGCAGCTTCTCTTGCAATGATTCCACTCTGCAGTTGTGGCAACAAAGTGGCCACAGATAGACCAGGGCTATTTGTGTACCAATAGAGTTTTATTTATAAGAGCAGACCGTAGACCAGGAGGTGGCCCACAGAGTCTGCCAGTGCTGGTACATGTGGGTCTGGATCATGTAGCAGCATCAGAAATCACATGCTTTATTTTGGGTTCATTAGGTGAATAATCTGCTTCCCACACTAAACATAGGTTCTAGAGGACAGAGGCAAAATACCTGCTCACACTGGCACCCAGGCAGGCACCCAGTACACAGGAGCTGCTCAGTGGGTAGGTAATGAATTTGAAGGAACAGGTGAATTGATGGTCAAGTCCACGCTTTGCCCAACTGCATCCAGAGGGAAAAACACAAGGGCCCTCACCTGCAGAGTAAGGGATCCTCCGGTAGGCCTGGATAGCCACCAGCCGGATTTTCAGAGAGCTGCCCCTCAGGGATGCACAGGTGCTCAGTACAGCGGGGAGAGCTACAGCTGCCAGAGCAGCATTGCTGATGGCCTTCAGCACAAGCTAAAGCTGTAAAGTCGTGGAAGTAGGGTGGACTGTGAGGCCTGGAAGGGTCCCCTGCCCCACCCATTTGTCCAAGGATAACTTACCAGGTAAGACCTGGCAGTTGAGGCAATAGCCATGCTCACCTGACCAGCATCCACAGGCTCTAGGAAGCCTCTCCCAGAATCTTCACAAAGGAGCCAGCTTCAGGTAGCTGTTGGCAGTGCCCATCCAGAGCAGCACAGAGGCGTGTCCCAGCATCCAGAGCAGCACAGAGGCGTGTCCCAGCATCCAGAGCAGCACAGAGGAGTGTCCCAGCATCCAGAGCAGCACAGAGGCGTGTCCCAGCATCCAGAGCAGCACAGAGGCGTGTCCCAGCATCCAGAGCAGCACAGAGGAGTGTCCCAGCATCCAGAGCAGCACAGAGGTGTGTCCCAGCATCCAGAGCAGCACAGAGGTGTGTCCCAGCATCCAGAGAAGCACAGAGGTGTGTCCCAGAGCTGAGATGCCAAGGAAGACACCTGGGCTGGCCCCCAGAGGCTGCAATAGTGGCTAGGGATGCGCAACAGCCCACCCACCCCATGAGGACTGGGCAGTGACACATGAAGTGTCCTCAGTCCTTCTCAACCTGAGTCAGCCTGGCACTAGTTCCCAAGCTCACAGCAGCCTGGTCCCTACCTCCCGCTGTGGATAAAGGATTCTGCACAAACTCGTTTCTAGAGAGAGCCCAGGGGTCCCTGCTGTGTTGACAGGATAGAGATCTATACTCTCAGGCTAAAGAGGGATAGGAACATTCATATAATGTCTGGGGATATTTGGGGGTATCACAATAGGAGTTAGAAGGGCTAGAGGTGTAGCTCAGTGGCATAGCACTTGCCTAGTACATGTAAGGTCCTTGATTCAATGCCCAGCATCAGAAAAAAAAAATAGCAAAAGTGTCACCACTGGGTGTGGTAGTGTAGGCCTGTAGCTGTAGCAGTAAGGAGGCTGAGGCAGGAGTTCAAAATCAGCCTAAACCACACAGTAAAATGCTCTTCCAAAAGAGATGAAGCAGAGCAGCAGCAAGAACAACAGCAGCTATGGAGGTGTGTGGGAGAGCGCCATTGTCCTGTGGGAGAGCGCCATTGTGGTGAGCCCAGGGTCTTGCCAGAGAGTGCCGTAGCCTAGGGTCCTGCTAGAGAGTCCATTGTCCTGAGCCCAGGGCCCTGCTAAATAGCCCACAACAGCCACCTGGCTCCACCCTCCTCCAGCACCCAACATGCTTTGCAGCACGCACGGCCAGTCTCCAACTCATGCCCTGCTCTCACTGCACACCAGCCTCTTCTGCCATCACCTCTCTTCCACGCACTTAACTATCAACTCTGTTCAACTGTTGTAGAAGCCTCTCAGAGAGGTGAAGGGACCTGCCTCACATTGCCTCATGGGGGTGGTAGGCTCTGTCCTGCTATGCACGCAAGATTGTCCACTGGTTCACATGAGTATGCAAGGTACAAGGGATTCACATGGGGGCCACCAGGGCACCTCTCTACCAGCAGGAACGAGAGAGAATGTGTATGTGAAATTTGTATGTGTAAAAGTGTATATGTATATGTATGTGCATGTGTAAATGTGTAAAAGTGCATATGGCATGTGAGCATCTATGTGTGAATGTGTGTTATGTATAAATGTGTTTTGTGTGTATGTGTGCATATAAAGATGTAAGTGTATGAATGTGTGTGTGCAGATATGTCTTTGCATGTATGTGCAAGTGTGTCTACGTGTGTATGTACATGTGTGTGTGTGTGCATCTCAGAGTACATGAATCGTGGTGCATGAGTCTCAGCATGTGTCTTCTGTGAAAATAAACACACACATATAGCCTTAAATCACATTCTGGGTTTTTTGTTTTGTTTTTGTTTTTTGGGTTTTTGTGGGGTTTTTGTTTTTTGGTTTCTTTCAAAACAAAAGGAACCTCGATGTTGCAGAGAAGAGGCTGCAGAGGTGGTGGGCAGGTGAAGACACTTGGCCACAGGCCTGGTGAGCTGAGCTGACCCCTGGACACCAGGGTGGAAGGAAAGGACTGTCCAAAGCTGTCCTCTGGCACCCATGCATGTGCCTCACATACACAACAGCAATCAGATAATTTTCAAAAAAATGAAATACATGACACAGAAGCTTCAGACAGATTCACTCTGCCTAAAAGGAGAAAAGGTATTTGTTGTGGCCTTGACCAAGACCCCAGTGGCTCCACTGCCAGGGTTCCCTCCCACTGTCTGTCCCACTCACTCACTTTTCCCAGATCTTATTGATGCACAGCACAGCTCCACCATACAGATAGGGACACTCAGGTCATACTGGCAGATGACAATGTCTGCCACTGCATCCACACACACCATGCAAAGAACAGATACAGGGGGTGGGGAGGGCTGAGGGAGGGGAAGAGAGAAGAGAGGGAAGACAGGCAAGCTTATTTTAAGCTAACTGGCCCTGCCCAAGCCTGGCTTAGTGTAGGCACCCTTGGATGATGCTCATGACCAGTGTGTCACCTACTGGGCTATGAATTTTTGATTCATCTCAGGGTCCAGTCCAGGTCTGGCTCTGTACCCATATTTGTGTCCTGATGACCAGAGCCAACACATAACCTATGGAAGCAACCCCAGGGTCAAGAGGTTGGGTGCTCCCTGTACACCTTTGGATAGGTGGCTACATCCAAAAAGCTGCCGAGGTTCAGAGATACTATGACCCTCATCATCATGATGCTCCAGGGGACTCAGGCTGACTAGCCCCAGCCATTGAGTGTGTCACAACTGCTGGCTGCTGGTGCCCTCATCTGCTTCCAGCCTGTAACAATGGGATGAGAAGCCTTAAGAGGCACCTCTGCTCCTGAGGCAAATGAGGATGCAGAGGCTGGAGCACAATGACAGAGCAGGATCCCAACGTGGGCAAGCTGCCCTGCCTGGGGACCTGAGCTTTTCCATCTGTGAATTTGGATTGGTGACCGCACCTAGCTCTTAGAGACACTGAGAGGAAATGTGCCTCACTGCTGGAAACTGTTGGCTAGTTCCACAGGGATTCCCAATCACAGCACTCCCAAATAGATCTGATTATAAACATAACAGCTCTGACATTTTTAATTATGTGTATGTGAGTGAGTGTGCCTGTGCGTGTACATGCCATCTGTCATGAGCTAATTGTGAGTCACCCTGTGAAGGTTCTGCAAAGACAGCCAGTGCTCCTAAGCACTAAGTTATCTCTCCAGCTTTAATATCCAGCCCTTAAAACTGCTTTACACACAGCATATCATTTCTCACCACAAGCCTTAGTCAAAAGAGCTAGGTCCATCCTCAGCTCCCATACCAAAAATCAGTCTCAGAGGGCTAAGGAGATGGCTCAGAGACAGCCCCACATAAACTCTGCTGGGAGTGGTGGCCCATCCATAATTGCAACATTTGAAAGGAAAAGACAGAGGATCCTCAGAGTAAGCTGGCTATCTAGATTAGCCTGCATCAGAGAGTTCACACAGTGGCTGCATGTACTCCATCAACAAGTAAGATCTATATCCCACACCAGGGTGTGGTGGAGGAAAACAGGGTGTGATCCCAGCACTCAGGAAGCTGAGGTAAGAAGACAAGTGTAAGGCCAGCCTGCTCACAGACTGAAACTCAGTGTCACAGAACCAAAAGGAAAAATGCCGTGGAGTCTGCTGGTGGGATGGGGTTAGCCCGCGGAGGTCAGAGGACAGCTTTGCAGAGCTGACTCTTTCCTCCACTTCATGGGCTCTGGGGGCTGAACGCAGGTTACCAGACTTGTGTAGTAAGTGCCTTTACCCTTCGAGCCATTTTGCAGGACTTTGGTTTTGTGGTTGCTATTTTTTTTTTTGTTTTTTTGTTTTTTTTGTTTTTTTAGCCCAAATCTCAAGTAGCCTGAGTGGGCCTCCAACTCACTATGTAGCCAAGAATGACCTTGATCCTCTTAATTCTGCCTCCTGAGAGCTGGGACGACAGACACCCACCACCATGTCCCGTCTCTGCATCACTGGGGTCTTGTGCAAGCCGGAAAAGCACTCTGCCAATTCAGCCACATCCTTAGCTCCCTGACGAATCTCAGCTTAGATTTTTTTTTCTTTTTTATTTAAGCTGTCTTCAGTGAAAGTTGTGTGTGAGATCCAATCATTTCTTCCTGAATTTGCCCTTTCCTGCTTGTTGAGACGCGGCTCTCCTTTCCGGGATTTTTTTCAGACTTTATCCAGCTTTAGCCTGGTGATAACCCCATTGCTAGGGTGGACAGTTGCACAGTTAGCCTTTTCTTGACACGCTGTTTAATGTGAACACCTGAACTGCGTTGTTAATCTGCTGGCTTTTGTAGTGTCCTCAGACAACCTGACCTCCATCACCCTCTCCAAGGGGCAGAGATCAAACATTGTACTTCTGCCTCCTCTCCGTGGAAAGAGGGGAAGTATGGGAAGGGGCACTAAAATGCCATGTCATTTGTGGTTCTTGTTTCAGCCAGCAGTCACAAAGGGATTGAACTTCATTTTTGCAGCTTCAATCCTGTGATGGCCACGGGGATGGGGGAGCTACTTCAATCTCCAATTTGTTACTAAATTATTCAATTTTTAAAATTTTTGCTTTTTGAGACAAGATCTCACTGTGTAGCATCATCTGGCCTGGAACTCCTATACAGATCAACAAGGCTGACCTCGAATTCAGAGACCTACCTGCATCTGTATTAGAACGTAAGACCTGTGTGTGCCATCATGCCCTGCTGTTACATTCTTTCCTTTTGGATCCAGCCTCACTCTTTAGCCTCCTTCCTCAGCCTCTCAGGCACACCTCTGTGCCTGCCTTTCTGGCACAATGGTTTTTGTTTGCATGTTGTGTTTATTTTCTATGGTACTGAGGATGTAACGCAAGGCCTTCTGTATACAGGAAAGGTGTGATCTACCCTCTGAGCTATGTCTGCAACTCTTAAACTTTTTCCTACCAAAAAGTGGCTGTCGACAGTGATGGCAGAAAAACATCGTCACCTGTAGACTGGTCATGGAGGGTCCAAACACTTCAGCAGACAGAGGGCTGCCTTCGAAGCATATCCGTGATTCTTATAGTTGCTTCATTTGGGGAGACTGACTCATTCCTCCCATCTTAGCCTCCCTTCAGTCCCAGGTCCCTGCTGCAACGTAAGCCTGTAAGCCCCAGGCCATGGGGGAAGCAAGCCAGAGAAGCCATGCTAGGCCTGCCTCCTGCTGACTGCTCAGCAATGGCTGCCCAAGGAAGGAATAAGGCCACCAACTTGAGGGACTGGCCACCCTCATTCCAGGGCTGCCACCATGAGCAACTTGGTCTCAGAACAACACAGGATGTGTACAGCATGGTGGCAAATGCTGTAGTTCCAGCATTTGAGGCCCACAAATGGAGGTCATCATAAGTTCCAGACAGCCTGGGCTTCAGAGTAAGACCCTGTCTCAAAAACACAGAAAAAGAAAATTGCAGAGCATAAAGCAGGCTCCTTAAGGACAATGTGTCCACCCAATGTGTCCACCCATAGGATGCAAGGAGCCTCCCTGGGGTGGACCGTCTCCAATCACACTCTGTCTTCCCTTGCACTGGTGATTCTCAGCCGCCTGGGAGGATGGAGCAGCACGAGCAGATTGATGGCCATGACTACAGCTGTCCACAGAGCCTCTCCATCACCCCACCATGCTGTCCGGAGACCTCAGAGTTCTGGCCCCCTTCTGCCTCTCTGACACTTGGCTACAGGATTTAGGGACACCTATCTGCTGCCACCACTAGCATATGAATAAGCCCATGTTGCACACCAAGGTATCCAGGGCATTTGGCTGAGGTGTAAATCTGTGTTGGAGTGCTTATATAGCATGTTTGAGATCCTGGATTCTGTCCCTAGCTCCATCAAAAAGGAGAAAGAAAAGCAAACAAACAAACAAACAAACAACAACCCCACTTGGCTCTACAGCCAGCATTTAATAAATGTGCACAACTTGAGTTTTCATTGAGAGCACGTGTACCCTGCTTTTCTCAGGCACATTCCCTTCCTCTGACTCCCGGGTGAAAGCTTTAGTTAGGCCATTCCCACCCCTGCCCCCCACATCACCAATACAAGCCCCCCAGGGAGGGCCAGGCTGGGAGTTTGCTCTGTATGGGGCACCTTGTCCTGGCTTTGTTTCAGGACTGAAAACAAACCTTGTGTGGGGCCACTGGCCTTAGGAAGGGCTGAGACACTGTAGTCTCCTGGCAACCCAGGCAGGGCTCCGTCCTCCCAGGGGCTGAGGATCTGTGGGTGAGGGCCTAACAAAGGACTTCCTAGGGAAGATGGGGGACCTCTGACATGGGGCACAGCTAGCTGCCTCAGGGAGACCCAAGCCCCATAGTGCACCTTGCTCCAGTCATGGGACCTAGGGACCCAGACAGTCTAGGGTCAAGAAGTGCTCAGGGGCTGGTCTGTCCTATGGCTTCTACGGTTCCTATCCCTGAAGCTGGGCAGTGAGGAGATAAGCAAAGTGCAATAGTTCTCAGCTTGGACGACTGTGTGCCCAGAGACATCAATCTGGTTGCCATGACTACAGGCAGGGGAGATGTTGGCATCCAGCTGGTGGAGACCAGGAGTGCTGCTTCTGTACACCACAATGAACAGGGTGCCCTTCCCCCACAGCAAATAACCTCAGGCCTTGCTGTGGGAACAGATTGCCTTGGTGAAATGCCCAACTCTGTCTGGGCTTTGAGTATAGTCCCTAAATTCTGCAAGCTGTTTCCTCACCTGTAAAATGGGCACAGAGATAAGAAGTTTCCTGAGGGTTGAGTGAGATAACATGGATGAAGTCCTTAGCTTCTGGCCTATGCACAGAGCAAAGGCTTAGGTGTGTTGGTGAAACTAGGGAAGAAGGAGAGAGAAGGGGAGAGGTGTTCAGGCTCCAGGCAGAGTCAGGCCTGGGGCTGGAACAGCTTACCTGGAATCTGTTGGGTTGAGCCACAAACAGCCTTCTCACTAATGCAGCTGCTGTGGCCACAGTGGCTTGAAGGCTGCTGGGACTCATACCTTCATAGTCAGTATCTGAGATGGAAAAACCCTTAAAGTCAGAGGGCTCTGGGAGCTGTCCCTCAAATTCTGCATGAGTCCTTCAGCATGTTTGAGGCATGTATGAAGTCATAGCAGGCATTACCGAGCTTGGATCCCAGCACCCATGGGTGGAGTACAGCCACCTGTAACTCCAACTCTAGGGTATCTGGTGTCCCCTTCTATCCCTGCAAGTACTGCTTACACACCCCAGCCCTCAGAAGGCACAGGCAGTCCAATCCCTTGAGTTCAGGTCAGTCTGGTCTACAGAGTGAGTTCTAGGACAACCAGGGCTACACAGAGAAACCCTGTCTTGGGAAAAATAATGCTCATACCCACACATAGACAAATACAGGTTATTAAGAATAAAAATAAATCTAAAAAATAAACGAAAAGATGGTGGGCATGATAGATAGCTCAGGCCCTCTGCAAGAACACTGCATTGTGTAATCACTGAGCAACTCTCCAGCCCCATCTGGCTTTTTGTGTAGTTTCTGGGGTCTGAACTCCCTTGCTCATGCATTTACCTAATAAGCCATCTCTCCAGACCCACAGTTAAGGTGGGTTTTTTTTTCTTTTTTTCTTTTTTTCTTTTTCTTTTTGGTTTTTAAAGGCAGGGTTTCTTTGTATAGCTTTGGAGCCTGTCCTGGAACTCACTCTGTAGACCAGGATGGCCTCGAACCCCCAGAGACCCACCTGCCTCTGCCTCCCAAGTGCTGGGACTATAGGAGTGTGCCACCAATGCCCGGCTAAGGTATTTTTCAAGAAAGATTAATTCTAGCAAGAGTGGAGATGTGGCTTAATGGTAGAGTATTTGCCTGGCTTCCACGTAGCCCTGGATTCAATCCTGAGCATCGATAAAAGGAAAACTAAGATGATAGAAATCATACAAAGACAGAGAGTTGGGACTGATCTAGGCCTTAAAACAAACCCTGTCCACAAAACAAAAACAAGAGCCAAGCATGGTGGCACATGCCTGTAATCCCAGCAAGTTCAGAGCTATCTCCTGCTACACAGTGAGTTCAAGGATAGCCTGGAATACATGAGACTCCATCTCAAAAACTCAAAATAGTAACAAAAAAGTGATAGTAAGAATAATGTTCTTGGCTCAAGTCCAAATGGATCAAAGACCTCAATATAAATCCAACCACACTGAGCCTCATAGAAGAGAAAGTGGGAAATACATTTGAACGCATAGGCACAGGAGACCAGTTCCTAAATAGAACACCAGTAGCACAGACTCTGGCAGCAACAATTAATAAATGGCACCTCCTGAAACTGAAAAGATTCTGTAAAACAAAGAACACTGTCAACAAGACAAAACAGCTCCCTACAGAACCAGAAAAGATCTTCACCAGCCCCACATCTGACAGATTCCACTCTGAGATTCCTTCTTACACCAATAAGAATGGCTAAAATTAAAAACACCAATGACAGCTTATGCTCGAGAGGATGTGGAGAAAGGGAACACTCCTCCATTGTTGGTGGGAGTGCAAACTTGTACAGAGACTGTGGAAATCATTATGGTGATTTCTCAGAAAATTAGGATTAACCTGCCTCAAGAACCTACAATACCACTTTTGGGCATACACCCAAAGGAGGCATATTCACACCACAAGGACATTTGCTCAACTGCATTCATAGCAACATTATTTGTAATAGCCAGATCTTGGAAACAACCTAAATGCCCCTCCACTGAAGAATGGATAAAGAAAATGTGGTATATTTACACAATGGAACAGTAAGAAACAATAGCCCAAAACCAGAAAGTCAAATATAGTAATATTCACTCATAAGTGGATACCAGACATAAAGCAAAAGATACCCAGCCTACAATTCATAACCCCAGAGAAGCTTGAACCCTCATCCAGAAACAGATGGAAGCAGATGCAGAAATCCACAACTAACCAATGGGCCAAACTCCTGGAGTACAATCGAAGTGAGGGAGGAGCAATAATATGAACAAAGGAGTCATGATGGGGAAACCCACAGAATCAGCTGACCCGAACTAGTGAGAGATCATTGACTCAGGTCTGACAAATGGGGAACCTGCATAAGACCGAACTAGACTCCCATAATATAGGTGACAATGGTGTGACTGGGACAATATATGAGGCCACTGGCAGTGGGCCCAAGATCTAACACCAATGCACAAACTGACTTAGTGGAGCCCATTCTACATGGAGAGATACCTTGCTCCACCCAGACAACAAGGGTGTGGGGATGGAGAGGTGCCTTGGTCCTGCCTCAACTAGATGATGGGACAGTCTTAGTAGACTTCCTAAGGGAGGCCTTACCCTCTCTGAGGAGCAGATGGGAGGTGGAAGAGGGACTTGGGGGAAAGAAGGGAGGGGGAACTAGCATTGAAATGTAAAAAAGGAATTAATAAAAAAAAGTGGAAAAAACAAACAAACAAACCAGAAGAATGTTCTCAGGTTTGGAGAGATTGCCCAGTGGTTAAGACTCTGGCTGCTCTTCCAGAGGACCCAGGTTCAATTCCCAGCACCTATATGGTGGTTCACAGACATCTGAACTCCAATCCAAGGAGAGCCAACACCCTCTGCCAATCTTCAAGGGTGCTGCACACATGGTACACAAACATACATGCAGGCAGAACACACACACACATAAAACAAAAATAAAGTTAAATAATAATAGATGCAAAATTTCAAAGTGTACTGTTCATATTTCCTTATTCAAAGAAATAATTGTCTCCTTAAAAAAGACAAAAACCAAACAAACAAAACCAGAAGTATTCTCTTTGCCTCAGACATAGGCCTTATTCAGCTCTTTCCATGTGCCACTATAACCAAGAGGCACAGCACAGGGGAGCTTCACATTAGCAGGAACTTTCTAGAAAAGTGGGAACCCCGAACCAATTTGTCCACAGAACAGACTAAAACAGTCGTTGAATTTAAAGCAAATTTCCTACAAAAGCTCAGACCAGATTTCATCTGAAGACAATTCAAAGAGAAGCGAGCTGGCAGAGAGCCCAGAGAAATATCTAGAAGAGGCTAGCTCTTGGCAGTGACCATTTCTGGGACAGTTAGGGGGTATACAGTCAGGGAAGGGCTATGTGATGGAGGACAGCACCTGTGTGTGCACAGCCCTGGCCTTCTGGAATAATGGTCTGGCTGTGCACAGCTCCTCACAGGCAGCCTCGTGCAGTATGCCCGCCCGCCCACAGGAGCTGCAGCCATCAGAAAGGCTAAGGGCCACTGCAGACCTCACCCTACCTGGGCAGTGACATAGCAGACCAGGGAGAAGAGGGTAGGAGCTTAGAATGGAAAGTCTAGCATTCAGGAGCTCAGAGCAGGAAAGATGTGGCAGTCAGAAGGGGTAGGAGTGGTGGGTGCAGTGTGACTAAAGGTTGGTGTGAACACAACTCTTTCTTCCTTATTCAGGTGGTCATTGTCTTTACAGAAAGATGTGGAGGGGCAAAGATGGAGACGATATGATTGGGCGAGAGGCAGAGGGAAGAAGGGGGATAGAGAAAGCAGGGCAGAAGCAGGAAGGATAAGAAGAGAGGAAGGAGGGAGGCAGGCACTGAAGCACAAGCCTTTAGTCCTAGCACTTGGGGCACAGAGGCTCTTGGAGGAGGAAGGGAGGAGGAGATGGTGGAGGAGAAAGGAAGGGAGAGGATGGCAGGGAGGGAAACTGTGACGGGTGGCACTCACCACTCCAGGTAGGGGTCGAGTGTTCAGGGAGGAGCAGCTGGCCCCCGTGGCGTGGCTCTGGTACGTGATGGGACACCGGCCCAGGCTGTCTACCTGGGGTGTCCAATAGAGCAGTTAGCGTCCACCGCCTCCACTCCGCTGCCCCTCTCGTCCCTTCCACCTCTGGTTTCGCCCCTTCAAACATCTTGGACTCGTGGAGCCCTGCACAGCCCTGCACAAGGCTCAGAGCGTGGCTCACAGCGGTTGGGACGCAAGTGCACCACTTGCCCAGCACCGTGGGTGAAGGGATGGGGGTCACAAGCCCCAAAGTGGCTCTGTGCTGCAGGCCTCCCCTCAGGGAACACCTGGTTCCCACTTCTCCTGGGGACAAAAGCCACACACAGGTGAGCTCATATAAAAAAGCTCAACATCAGTCTGAGCTCTGAAACTTCCCACTGAATCCAGAATCTGGTGCCCCAAGTGACACCCCAAGGCACCCAGACCAGTACCAGAAATCCACTCATGTCAGACAAGCTTTCACTGAGACCATGAGGTGTCTGTCCTCCCCAGCAGAGAACAGCAACTGCAGCACAGGAGAAAGGCAGGCTTTGTCCCAAACCCTTGAACTCCAAATCTTCCAGCCTCTGCTCCAGGTGTCATTGTCAGTGCTGGGGACTGAATCCAGAACTTGATGCATGCTAGGTAATCACTCCACATTTTATTATGGCTGGCAGTTGGGGGCTGCATTACTGATAACTGAACCCGAGGTACCTCCCATGCTGAGCAAGCACTAAGCTATATCACCCTTTTCTTCCTTCCTTCCTTTCTTTTTCTTAGAAAGGTTTTTGTTGTTATTTTGTTTTTGTTTTTCAAGACAAGGTTTCTCTGTGCAGCCCTAGCTGTCTTGGAACTCACTCTATAGACTAGGTTGGTCTCAACCTCACAAAGATCTGCCTGCCTCTGCCTCCCGAGTCCTGGGATTAAAGGCATGCACCACCATCGCCCAACAGAGATTTACTTGTTAATTTGGATGTGTGTGAGCAATTTTCCTGACTGCATATATATGTACTGTGTATGTGCTTGGAGCCCAGAGGCCAGAAGAGGGCTTCAGATCTCCTGCAACTGGAATCAAGGACAGTTGTAAGTCACTTGTGTTTGCTAGGAACTGAACCTGGGTTCTCTGGAAGAGCAACAGTGCTCTTAACCCATGAACCATCCCTCCAGCTTTTCTCTTTTTTTAAAGACAGAGTTTTACTACTTAGCATAGGCTGACCTTGAACCAGCAACCTTCCTGCCTCAGTCTCTCTAGGGGCTAGGATGACAGGCTTGTACTACCTGGTCCCCATCTTTTTCTGCAGACCCATTTGTATTTCCTAAAAGTCTACCACCTCTCCCCTTCCCTGTTCCAAGTCTTCTGTGTTCTGGTGCCCATGTAGCTTCTGAATACAAACGCATTTGTTGTTTCCCCTGGCATCTGCCTATGGACATTATTTCAGCTATGAAGACAGCTAGAGCAGAGACAGTTTCCTGCCACACACCACAGGGGACCCCTTATACTCCCCCCAGACAAGACAGCATGGAGCTACAGCAGAGGCTAAGATCTGGACTCAGATAGCTGGTTCCAAGGCCAAAGGCCTCAGAACCATGGGAATTGCCTTGAGAATCTGTCACTGTGAAAACCAGTTTTTTTTTTTTTTTAAGCATTGACTCCAGACTTGGGCCCCCAGGTAACTGGACAGAATTAAAGCATGATTTGTTGTGTTGGACTCTTTTACTGTGGATCACAGCATGTGTGCTGGTCAGGTTAGACTTAGAGTCACTTGGTGTTGTTCTTTTGCTATAATTATCACCTATGAAACACAAACACGAGACTCAGCACCCATGTGGAGTTTATTGGTAGAGGGGAAAGAAAGGAGGGTAGCGAGGTGGGGGGAAGAGGGAGAAAGAGAAGAGAGCAAGAGAGCAGAAGAGGGAGAGAGAGAGGAAGGAGAGCAAAAGAGGAAGGAAGAGAGGAAGAGAGGAGAGAGAGAGAGAGAAGGGCAAAAGAGAGGGGTGCGCTTGGCCCACTTGCTTTAAAAGGGAAACTTGCACATGCATAACTGAGTCCCCTGTGCAGCCAGGTAACCAGTGAGCAGCCAGGTAAGGCATGGCACGCGTGTAGCAACCTTAAAATACCCATTTCTGAAATCTGTTTTGTAACAGTTGGAACCTTGGCTGCTGCTTTAAGCTGACAAAACTACCATCGTCGGGGGGCGGGGGTCAGCAGACTGCTGGTTTCCAACATTCCCACCTCTTACTGTTATTAAAAAGGTGGAGGGTTGGGCCTGGCAGGTTAGGGAATAGGGGTATTGAGTTCTCAAGACTGCTTCCTGCTGGGGTGCTGCCATGCCCTGGTAGCTGGTTGTTTCATCGCAGTCCTGACAATATAAACCTCTGGCGTCCTTTTGAGGCCTGGCAAGATGTTGGCAGAGCAGAGGACAAGATTAAGCTTAGAAAAAAGTTTTTTCTTAGGTCCTAACTTGAGGGGAGAATTCTAAGATGAGGGAGGGGTTCCCGAGGTGAGGGAAGGGAGTCCTGGGACCAGGGAAAGGTTGAATATTTATTTGAAGTAAATCTCACCTGTTTGGATGGGTCCAATTCGGCTCCTTGGAACTTACAAGAATCCTTTGAGTTTGTGAAAACATAAATATTAAGACAGTTATGTTAGAAACAATTTGGCTGAAGGAATGAACATGTATACAACTGACAGATATTTAGCACAGTGAAAAGTACCTTAATTTTGAGCTTATAGTTATGATTGTATAGTGGCATAGTATGGTGTTTAGTACTCTGTCAGAATTGGATTAGTAGCTCATTAAAACTTTATTGATCAATGTTAAGACTATAAACAGTAGCAACCTTAAAATACCCATTTTTGAAATCTGTTTTGTAACAATTGGAGCCTTGGCTGCTGCTTTAAGCTGACAAAACTACCAGTCGTCAAAAGCATCAGAGTTCTTGAGAAGGATAAAATTTTACCTGAATGATTAGAGAGTAACAGGGACTCACTAGCTGGCAGCATGGACAGCCACCCCCAGGTCCTCCACAGTTGTTGAGGTTAGAGGCTTTAAGGACATCTGCCTTCTGCTGATGGCATGAGATCTGTGGATTAGGAGCTTTTGGAAGACTTACCTACTGTTGGCCCAAGCAATGTGGAGAAAGTCCTTTTGTCCACAGTCCTTAGAGCCCTTTGCAGCAGTTGAGATGAAAGGCAGGATTGCTCAGTGGCTAGCGTTGCACCCACTTTTGTGGGTGGAGTTTCTTCA
Organism: Cricetiscus sungorus; assembly: GCA_030556225.1. Lineage (NCBI taxonomy): Eukaryota > Metazoa > Chordata > Mammalia > Rodentia > Cricetidae > Cricetiscus > Cricetiscus sungorus. The sequence continues at coordinate 3,179,925 of JANBXA010000069.1, read as the reverse complement.
GTGTCCACCAGTCTTCTTGGAGGAAATGGGTGGTGCCAGCAGCTGACCTGTCTCTCTGCTATAAAAGCTCTTTAATGAAACATTTTAAATTCCATATTCTTTAGATCTCTGAGCATTTGAGAGTTGTCTGACTGTTAGTATATCTCAATAGACAAAATTTGTCTTTAGTTACTTGCCTTAAGTACATAGGTGGCTAGGTAAGGTTTTATCCCTGTAATTAATTAATCTGTCTGGAAAACTGGATCCAAGCTGAGAGGCTGTGGAGGGATGTTATACTCTGAGCCCTCCAGCCTGACTGTAACTGGTTTTAACTTAGTAGGTTAGACTTACGCCTGTAAAAAAAAAAATCCCTTTTGTAATAGAGGCTTAACCTTTATAAACAGCTTACAGGAAGGACTGGGTGGCATAAATATTTTGTTAATTTGAAATAGACATTTATAACCTTAAATGTTTAGCATCATTTAAAGATACATAAATTGAGCAATTTCCCAGATCAGACTGGCCTGAAGGATTGTCTTGACTGAGGGAGGGCCCAGCCCACTGTCCATGCAGTGTCCCTAATCCGATGGGCCTGAACCTTATATAGCACCTGTAGGAAGCTACCGAGTGAGCCAGTAAGTATATTCCTCCAATGGCTTCTGCAGTGACTTCCTCAGGGATGGACCTGTGGGGTGTAATCCGCCCCCCCCCCGGAAGGGCATGGTACATTGCAAAATCCATCTCCTCCATCAGGGCTGGAGGTGCAATAGGTCAGTTCTAACCCTGTGCTCAGCTGAGATCCCAAGCAGAACGAAACAATAGGCGCTTCAAGTAAGGCGCTCTTTCCCTAATAGAGCAGGGATGATCACCTTGTGGAACCAAGTAGTCCCTCAGGCACTGGTGGCGGTAAGGACTCTTCTTCAGACCACCTTCACAGAACCAGATTGAGACAAGGCCACACGTTGCCCAGGACAGCTTGCCCAGGTCACACAGACCTCTTGTGTACCCCAATTCTTCCTGTAAAGCTCATGTCATACCCAAAAGATGGACGTGGTACTCGCCCCCTGCGTGCTGCCCCCTGCGTGCTGCCCCCTGCATGCTGCCCCCTGCGTGCTGCCCCCTGCATGCTGCCCCCTGCGTGCTGCCCGGATTAGGTTGCCTCTCCCTGTTGTTCACAATCACTCAGTTCTCAAATTGTACCAGGATGCTGGTTGAGCCTAGCTTGTGTGAGCTCAGACTCCAGGTTACGATCGTTCAGACTAGGCAACCAGGAGTGTGGGCTGCACACAGCAGCCAGGAAGGTGCCAGGAGCAGACTGAGCCTATGCCTCTGGGCCCTGCTTTCACCTGGTAGACTGCTGGTTGATGCCTGGGTCCCGGTAGGTAAGGGGGAGGGGTGTTGAGGACTGCATCCCCGTGTAGATACAGGACACCAAGGTGACCCGAGACAAAGGGCAAAGGCCACACTCCAAGCCCACAAGCCAGTAACGCAGGCCCTGGAGCAAACGAAAGTGTCCCGGTTTCCACCTCTCCAGCTGGCGTCAGCGTGGGGTCCCTGGCCTTAGGGAAATGCTGATGGTACTTTCTCAGAATACAAGTGTCAGTCTGGTCCCAGGAGAGTGACAATCCCCAGGGCCCCTGACTTAGCATTTCTGATGAGGAGTGGGGACAATAGGCCCCTTAGAGGAGACAGCCCTAAGCCTTTCAGGGGACCCATCTGCCCCTGGCCAGTATCTCCCACCCAGTCCAGTCCCTGTATTCTTAGACAAAGGCTTTATTTTTTTTAACAAATGAATTTGCAATAAAAAAGGAAGAGGAATCTGTCAGATGTGGCGGCCTTTGGGCTGGCTGCCCTGGCAGCTTTGAGCCCTTGTCAGGGAGCCCTGGGAAACCTGCACAAGGCCGAGTTCCAGGCTTGGCTGGGTCACAAAAGGGCAGCTTAGCCTGAGGGTAGGCAGGACATTGCCTTTTACCTCCTCAGACAAAGGGGGAAGGGAAGCCAGCTGGCCTCAGGGGAAATGGAGATCAGAGCCATCCAAAGCCCACAAGGGCTGTGCCCATTGGGTAGCCAGCAGATACGAGCTCTCTACCTGCTGAAAGTGTGCAGCAGGCAGTGGTGAGGAGGCCTCTGTCAGAGAAGAAGCCACCTGACCATATTTGAATCATGAGAATTCCTGTCTCTTTGGTGATCTGGCCCTATCATCTGACAGAGTCAATACACAAACATAAGCTAAGTGTGGTGGTATACAACGGTGATCCAGTACTCAGGACGCAGAGGCCGAATGATCAGGAGCTCAAGGCCATGTAACAAATTTGGGACCAACCTGGGCTATAATGAAACCCTGTTTCCAAACAAAACCTGTCAAAACAAACCCTTATTTGACCATCACTCCAAAGTGACATTCCCCTTCTTGGGTTTTCTGGTCTGGCTCACTGTACCCAGAACCCATTAGTCGTGGGAAGGGGTTACAGAATCATACACAAACTCCTAGGCCAGGGTCTTACCTCAAGCTCTCTGACTTCTTCAAAACCTTCACCTAGGGTCCCAGAACAGACATCACCTGGAAGTCTGGAAGCTGAAGCAGAGTGCTGTGAAATGGTGGCCTCTCAACGCCCTTCATGATAGAAAGGTCCCTTCCTCAGAGAGGAAGTTCTGCGTCCTGGGTGGCGGCTGCCCAGAGACTCCAGTCCTAAGTAATAGAAGCAGCCAGGAGCTGGCTGCTCCCTGACACATGTTTACTCTCATTTTACCCAGAGAGATCTTAAAGTCTGGTAGAAGGGTTCCCATGATGGGAAGTACAGTGGCTGAATGGTGCTTGCAGCCAAACCTGATGACCAGAGTTCGATTCCTGGGACCCACACGGTAGAAGGCAAGAACTGATTTCCTACAAGTTGTCCTCTGACCTCCAAATGTGCACCCACACAGAAACAAATTAATGAAAAATCTGCCAATGAGATGAGTTTAAGTGACAATGTCAACTGCTACTTTAGAGGGCTAATTTTGAACCTAGAACATAACCAGTTATAAACACAAACAAAAATTCTCAAAGACAAATGGGGTGGTATGCAAATGGATGACCCAGCATCACCAGGGTTGGCTGTATGTGTGTTTATTCCAACAAAAAAATAGGCTTTCAAAAATCAAGGATAGTGTTGTCTCCTGTGATCCCAGAACCCATGTAAAGCCGAGAAGCATGGTTCATGCCTGGAATCCTAGACCTGGGGTGGGGCCAGAGATGACCAAGGCAAGAAGATGTGGGTTCAAGGGCCACCCTGGGCCACATTTGAGGTCCAGGCCAGCCTAGGCTACTTAGTATCTGAAAAATATAAGTAATTTTAAAAGTTGGGCTGGGGATATAGATCAGTGGTTGACTGTCTAGAATGCACAAAATCATGAACTCTACACCCAACACTGGGAGGGAAAAAAAAGCAAATGTTGAAAAGTGTTTATTCTTCAGAGGTGGCACACATCTTTAATCCCAGAACTTAATCTTAGAGGTGTGTGTGTATGGGTGGGGCGATGTGGGAGTTCCCAGGTGTGCCTAGGCCAGAGGTTGAGTCATCACCTTACGTTGTAAGACAGAATATCTCACGGAATCTGGAATTCATAGTTTGGGAAGACAAGTGCCAGAGAGCCCCGAGGAACCCTCTGTTCTCCATATCTGCAGGGCTAGAATCACAGCTTTCCTGGTCAGTGCTGGGGATTCGAACCCACATCCTCATGTTTATATGCAGCAAGTGCTTTACCCACTGAGCCATTTGACAAGCTCCCCAGAAGAGCAGGGGGAAAAATGAGCTTGCCAAGCAGACAACTCCATGTCTCAGAAGAAAGTCCCCAGGCTCAGGAGAGGAGGGGTGGGGCCAGGGAGGATTCAGGGAGTCAGTGGTTGATGCTCCTGTTTAAGGTTCTGAGAAACATTCTAGAAATGGACAGTGTAAAAGTAATCAGTACCACTGAACCCTCTAATATAGACAATTTCATGTTGTATATATCTTAGCACAGTAAAATAACTAAACACAAAATACAACAGCCTGCATAATACCATTAAAGTTACAGGGTGTCCAATATTTTGACATGTGTTATTTACAAAGTTCAGGCTTTTAAACTGCAGCGTCATGACCTACCTGAAGGGCTCTCTTGCAGGCCTGTCAAGGATAGCTGTGAATGCAGTCCAACACAAAACTGCAAATTTACTTAAAACATTCTGAGGGTGTTTTTGTTTTTTGTTTGTTTTTGTTAGTGTGTGTGTGTGTGTGTGTGTGTGTGTGTGTGTGTAAGCCAGAGGTCAACTTTGAATATTTTCCTATCACTCTCCAACTCTTAAATTTTTTTTTTAATCTGAAGCTTGTGATTTTGGCTCCAGTGAGCCTCCTGTATCTGCTGCCCCATAGCCCAGCTACAGGTACACATGGCCACACCTGACTTCCGACATGGTTACTGGGGATGTAGGAAGCATTTTAATGATGAGTCAATTCCCAGCTCAGGTCCAACTGCGTCAAAGGCTTTGTCTTGCTTGACTCACCCACACCTTGGACCTTCACACTTGACCCTCAGTTAAATTGTCCCCATATCCTGTGCATCTGTTTCTTCCTGCTGGGCCACTGAGGTATCACCTGCAACTAAAGTAGTTTCTCTTCCATACAGCCCTTCCTGGGAACCTTCCTGAGTCTGAGATACCTTGTAAAGATTTCTGTTTATTAGATAGATTGGAAATTCAGGGACCGTGTCAACTCCTTGGGCCACTTCAACCTCCCAGCTATGCAGACACTTACCGGCAAGGTCATCTGACATGGGTTTAATATTTCAAGGATGGCCAAGCCCTGGAGGCCCAGGCCACTTGCCTCCTGTGCTGCCCCCTTCAAGCTGGCAGTGTTGCTGAAGAATCTGTAGGTGTATTTAGTGTATTTAGGGAGATGTGGTCCTCTATCTGGAGCCAGCCAGAGGGAGCAATGTCACCAAGCATTGTTCCCTCTCCCCTCTCTCCAAGTGAACCCCTAGAGGCTAGCCTGGCTTGAGAAGCCAAGGAGCGGCCGATCCTCTGAAGGGCTCAGAAGAAAACAAAGACACTCCCAGGACTGGCTCAGTCCTGGCAATGCGTGGGTACATGTGCACACATATACATGTGTCTGTGTGTGCACGTGTACGTGGAGGCCAGAGAACACACCAGCTGCGGTTCTTCAGCACCTAATTTTGTCTTTAGACAGGATCACTCACAAGCCTGGAGCTCCTGGATCCAGCTGAGCTGACTGCTCAGCTCAGCAAAGCCCAGAACCCAGGCAATGGTACTGCAAGTGTGAACTACTATACCTGGGTGCTTTTTATATAGATTCTGGACACTGGACTTGCATACTCATGTTTGCTTGGTAAGCATTTCATTGACTGAGCCATCTCCCCAACCACCCATTCCTCAAGTGGGTATTCCATTTTATAGAAAGTGGATCTGAGGCGCAAAGCAGTTAAGCAACTTAGCAAAGGCCACAGTCAAGCCTCAGCAGTCTCCAGCCAATGAGATGACTCAGAAGGTAAAGGCCCTTGCCAACAAACCTGATGACTTGAGTTTGATTCTTGGGACCCAAAGGTGGAAGAAGGAACTAACTTTTCGAAGTTGTCCTCTGACCTCTATATATGAACACACATGCATCACCCCTAACACACACACACACATGCACGCACGCACGCACGCACGCACGCAAACCAACCTTAGCAGCCTGGCTCCTCCTCTACTACCCTGATAAATATGAAGTAGGAATGGGGCTGTTAGATTCCTTTTAGTAATAATCCAGGCAGGAAAGGAGGCCAGACTGGGCCCAGAGATCTTGCTGGGGGTGAGGAGGAATTGCTATAAGGAAGAGTGGTTGTATGGAATACAGATGTCTGGAATTTTCTAAGCCTACCTGATGGAGAAATGTCGGCATTTCATTGTCCAGTGTCACTGTATCATAGTGTCCCCTATCTCTTGCTCACTAATTGAGTTTTCAAGTCTACTTCACCCCAAAAGACAAATGGGATGTAGAGCCAAGGACAGTTATCCACCTGGAAACTCCAAGGCGGAAGGAAAGAATGGCTTGGGGGCCGGAGTGGCTGTTGCTATTGGAACTCACTGTATAGGTGGCTTGGTTTCTGGTAGCACAGCCAAGGCCCTACAGGGCTGTTCGTCACCCCTCCTCGCAGCTCTGCCACGCTCTGCATTACCCTTGATCTGGCTCTGCCCCAGTGGCCCAAGACTCCTGATTAGAGGTGTGACTCAGTGTCCTTGTGAGATACACTCACCTTTGCAGGAGGGTCTCCTGTCTGGCATGTGAGCCTGCAGTTTCTGAAGGCACAGTCAGAACCAGGGCAAGGTGAGAAAGAGGCTTGGGTGGGATAGTACCTCGTCCCGTGGGCCACCCACCTGCTGAAGGAGAGGATGAGACAGGGCAGGAGTGAGGGGAACTCTCCAGTTCCTGACCCCCTTGGCCAACCCACCCTTCCCCAGTTCAGATGCTAGTATCAATGGTGGGCTCAAGCTGGTGGGCCTGGAGGTCCTGTGCATCTCTACTTTTTCCTTTGCCACAACCCCATGTCTGATGCATCAGTGAGTTCTGTCAATCCCATGAGTGGTACTAGTCGTCCTTCTTCCCTCCTTCCCTTTGCTCTTCTCTCCACCCATCTGCCCACCCATGCGTAGGGCCATGGCTCCAGCAAAGCTACACCTTCTCTTCCCTAGACACCAGGAGAGCCTTCTGATGATCCAGTGGCCACAGGAGATGGCACAGTCAGTAAAGCACAAGATTGAAGACTGGAGCTTGAACCCAGAGCTCATACAAAAGTCTGGCACTGTGGTGCACACTTGTAATCCCAGCCAGTGCAGCTGGGATTGGTTAACTTGGTTAACTTCAGGCCAAATGCAAAGAGCTAACTCAAAACACAAGATGTGTTTTGGATAATGGAGACTGTCCCTAGGTTGACCTCTGACCTTTACTTGTACTGCACACACGGGCACATATGCACACACACAAACACACACAGTGGGAGTCTACTTTTTTGTCATATAATCTCAATCACTAAGCCAGCCTCCACCTGCCCCCTCTAGCCATGCCCGCTGGCTCTCACCCTCCAGCCACACTGGGCTCAATGCCTTTGCACAAGCTGTCTAAAACTGTTCCTTCTGCTCTCTGAACTTCAGACTGCTTTAGGTCTCAGAAGAAATGCCTCTCCCTAGAGCCCTGCTCTGCCGAGACAGAAGCTCCCTGCCTGTCCTTCTCTACCTCAGCACTTTATCCATAACTCTTGTAAAACTTGGTTTTAATTATTCTGACTTAGTTAACGTTGTAGCCTTCAGCTCCTGGAAAAGAACTCAGCACCCAGTAGAGAATGGAAAGTTTGAATGAATGAATAAATGAATGAATGAATTCCAATCAAATTATACATTTCACCAATCCCATCTCCCTGACAGCCAGCAAAGGCTGCCATCATTTACAGAGGCCTTGAGACTTCAGCATCTTTGCTAACTTATGGCTCTACTAGCAAAAGAATCAAGTTTCAACACAGCTGGGCCCACTCCACAGTTCTGTCACTTCTCTATTATAAATAAGAGTAAGTAGGGGGCAGTGAGATGGCTCAGTGAGTAAGAATACCTGCTGCCAAAGCCATATAACCCAGGACTGATAGAGTGAAAAAACAACAGAAAACAACTCTTACATTCAAGTTGTAATTTGATCTTCACATGTGACCTCTGGCCTGCAAAGCCAACACATCTACACACACAGGTAAATAAAATTTTAAATTCTTAAAACAACAATACTAAATTTAGGAAAGTGTGGGTGGAAGAATTGAAGGACAGATGGACAGGTGGGTGGGATGCATGGATGGGTAGATGGATGAATGGGTTGGTGAGTGCATGGGTAGACAAAGCAACCAAGAAAAGCCAATGAACAGTGTCAGATAGTCACTGTCATGACACAGAGGACATGCTGAATGTGACCAGATACAGCACAAGCCAGGTGCTTCCCAGCCTCCCTCCTCAAGCTGCTGAAGATACCAGGAAAACCCCAAACCCTTCCTAGGTCAGCATCCCATTCCCCCATACCACAGCACACCCACCTCCTCCCGGACGCCATCCCAGCCACGTGTGGTCAGAACCCATCTGCAGCTGCTTCCTACAGTGACTTCCATCCTCAGCCCCCAGAGCCTCAGCTGCCCATCACGCTGCACCGGTGTGATCCTCAGGACACAGCATATCCTCACAGAGGGAAGTGTATCTCACACCATGTCACTTAGACCTTTACAAAGATTTCTATATCACAGACTGTCTGGAAGGGGTACCCCATCCTGGATATTTGATTCATTTACCAAACCTTCTTCCCAATAAAGCAGAAAATCAGTGAGATCTGAAAGATGCTTAGCCCCCTTGGTTTCCTCCCCACTTACTTCAAGTCTTTGATAACTAGCATCCATCCATGTTAAATCATGCCCCAAGTGTAAAGTTCACCCCAAGTCTTACAGAATTAAAAAATATAATCCCAATATTTTTCAGTATTGATCATGTTTGTTAATGGTAGTTTGGATAAATGGGGTTAAGAAAATGTTTGTTCATGGAGTAGGGGAAATCTGTGTGCGTGTGTGTGTGTGTGTGTGTGTGTGTGTGTGTGTGTGTGTGTGTCTTACAGCACATGTAGAATCAGGGGAGAACTAGCTAGATCCAGTTCGCCCACCAACCATGTATGTCCTTGATCAAATTCAAATCATCTGGCTTGGTGGCAAACAACTTGACCCTCTGAGCCATCTCACTAACCCCATATATTTATTTGGAAACAGGGTCTTGCTATGTAGCCTAGGCTGGCCTAGAACTTGTGGTCCTCTAGCCTCAATTGGTGTGCTCCAGCATGCCTGGTTCACACTCACTCATTTCTGAGAAATAGAGAGAAATTCATGTGTGGTTCTCACTCCCATGGTTGATGTACTCCTCACTCACTTAGCCAGCCAACAAGGGTTTATTGAGTCCCCGGTGAAGACAGGGACCTTGCCACCATTCTGAGCCCCACCGATAGTCACCTCTGGCTGCTGGGGGCTTGAACCCTCACTAGTGTATGAGGAACTTTTGATTAATTGAAATAAAAATCTGATACTTAATTCGGGTACAACATTGTCGAAAACACTGGAAACCATAGTGCCTGCCTCCTCCCTAAATTTAAAGACAAATCAAAATTTTTGAGTGAAGCTTTAGTGTCCCAATTGAAAAAGCTACAAAGGTGTGGTGGCATACACCTGGGAGGAAGAGGCAAACTGATCTCTGTGAGTTCGAGGCCAGCCTGGTCTACAGAGTGAGTTCCAGGACAGCCAGGGCTACACAGAGAAACCCTGTTTTAAAAAATAAAAACAAACAACACCACCAGCAACAGAGTCCAAGACCACAAAACCCGACTTTGAGGCCAGCCTGGGCTACATGGTGGCACCTTGTTTCAAAAACAAACAAACAAAAAGTTTAAAACGCACCAAATGGAAAATACACATTAGATTTCAAAGGATGGAAATATACACACATTTGATGCTTTCTAATATTTATTTTGGACAGTCTTGAGTTTGAAATTTAAAATTAATTCCACCTGCTTTCACTTTTTTATTGGGAAAGTCACCATTGCATTCAGTGCCACTGTCTTTTACTTTAGTACTGTTCTGTAAGCCCCAGTAGTCAAGTAAGCATGCAACCCTGCCTCAGCATACTCCAGAACACCACCCCCAGCTTGGAGAGCAGCTATAGGTCTCTACACGCCAGCCTCTCCACCCTCCTGAAGGGTGCTGGTGTAGCCCCCTCTCCAGCCCCAGCAGCTTCTGTAAACCCTACTTTACCTGCTCCAGGAAGGCAAAGGAGAGAGGAGAGACAGGAATTTCCTGTAAATTTAGCTCCCCTCTCCTCAGTGAAGTGAAGCAAAGCAGGGTGATCAGAGGGACAGGGGCATTCTGGGCAAACCTTACGCCTGCCTGCAGATCAGGGTGGCTGCTCTCTCCATCCCACTCAGACTCGGAAGAAGAAAAGGCAGAAAGCTGCATGTCATTCCCGCCTGCCCCCAGAGCAGGGCCAGCGCTAGGAGCCTGGTGGCTGCCAGCATTACCATCCTCCAGGGACAGGGATGGGGAGCCCACAAACCTCAGGCTGCTCCCTAGAGGGGCCAGCTCAACTGTCTTCAGACCGGGGGAGAGGGAGTGAGGTGGTGGGCCATAAGCCAGCCAATCAGAAGCTTGTGGGTACACTACTGGCTCCCTGGGGGAAGGGGGAGGCGGGGGGGGGGGCTGAGATCATTGAGGGAAAAGCCCTGTTTTGCCTTGGAGGAAGCTATAGGAACCAGTGAGGTATTGGGGACAGAGTATTGGGGGCAGACAGTACTGTGTAGCTGTGTGCTTTGTTCCTGCTAACATTATTTGTATGTGTGTGTGTGTGTGTGTGTGTGTGTGTGTGTGTGTGTGTGTGTGTAAACATGTGTGTCACAGCATGCATGAATGTGGACGTCACAGGACAACTTGCAGGACTCAGTTCTACCATGTGGAGTCTGTAGATAGAGTTCCAGCTTGGCAGCAAGCTCCTTTACCTGCTGAGCCCTCTCACTGGCCCTGTGGCGCTAATATATAAGATATAAAATTGGCTGTCTTAATGCATAAATTCAGTGGTTTGGGGGACATCTAAGATACTGAGCCATTATGACCACCTGATAGTTGGCTTGGCTGTACCTCTGCTGGAGAAGGTAGGTGACTGTGAGGCATATCTACAAGGCCTTGGGGCCAATGGTGTCACAGTACTGGAGAAGGTGCCTGTCAGAGCCTGGCTCAGTCCCAGAGGACAGGGCAGGGAAGCTCTGCTCACATCTACCTTGTAGTCCCTAAGCTGGCCTCAGTTTCCCTCACCCCAGCGTTCCCTCCACCTGTGCCTTTTTTGCTGTGCTCAAGGTGCCGAAGCTGGACCTTCAGGCCAAACCCCTGTGGCAAACAGTCTTTGGGAAGTGCTTGGTGGAGGTCTCACCTTCAACGTGGGCAGCCCGCCCAAGGCTGGGCTTGGAGGGTAAAGTGCTTGCTCCGTGAGCGTGGGGGCCTCCTCCAAGCCCGGCACGTGGCTCACACCTGCAGCCCAGCCCTGGGGGGGGGGGGGTCCAGGCAGGTGGGTGCCCGGTTGACTGGCCAGCTGGTCTAGCCACATTAGTGAGTTCCGGATTTATTAAGAAATTCAGTGTCAAAAACGAAGGTGGGGGGTCTGGAAAGAGTTCAGATCACTGCACCCTCGTCCAGCAGCTCACACTGCCCATAATTCTGGCACCAGGAGATTTTCTGGCCACTGCAGGCACCCATACATGTGGCGCATGAGCACTTGCATGCACACATACACAACAAATAAAATCTTAAAAAGAAAATAAGTAACTAAAGACTTATCTGCTGTGAGTATTCTCCCCATCTCCATGCATTTACACATGTGCACAATGGACATGGGCTCAGGGTGGACAATCTGCTGCATGTTCGCGTGTTCACAGAGCTGTGTGGCCATCACATTAGAGAATTTTGAACCATTTTCATTGCCTTGAAAGGAAACCCTGTAACCATTAATTGGTCACTCCCCTGGTCTCTGGCCCTCACCTCCACTTCCTGTTTGTGTGGGCATGTCTTCTGGAGAGTTCACACAAACAGAAGAGTCTGGCAGGAGGTCTCAGTCAGGTGACATTCCCCACCTCAAATATCTATCTTGCTGTCCAGGGCCCTGGTCACAAAGCTGAAGACACAGCTCTGGCCAGCTTATGGCGCTTTCCAGGGTGACTTCAGGGAATGCTGAGTCTCAGAAGGCTGTCCTGAGGGGTGACAGGCCCAGTAGGAACATGAAATGAATCTGCAGATGATATTCACACACTGAAACAGTGCTGGGCGTTAAATTCTCTGGAGGCAATTTGTGAGGAGAGTTTCTTGTGACCTCCAAGAACAGACTGGAATAATAGTGACAGCACTGCCTTCAGAAAGCGATGTCTAGCATGGATGAAGCCCTCACATGGATTAATTCTATCAGCTCACAGCAGTTCTGCACCCTGAGGTAGAGCAGGCCTCCCCCAGCGTCCCACTGCCTCTGAGGGTTTTAACCTACTCTGGCTGAAGTGGCCTGGCTCTTTTAACCCGGGTGGCATTTCTGAGCCTTTTCCCACCTTATCCCCTGGGAGACTGCATCTCAGCTTATGGCCTGGATTCTCCCCATTTGGTCAGGAGATTGAGCCAAATCCTTGCCATCTCTGTTGTGTGATCTCCAGGCTACATAGAAATGTTGACAGAGTGGGCATCCTACAACTGATGCCCAGGCCCCACACCAGAAGCAGAACCACCGCGGTGGCCCTGCCTCCCTCTTCCCAGCCACCTGGTGCCACTGTGGTCTGCCAGGCAGGGCTCTACACCCCTGGCCTCACCTCTTCATGTCTATAGCATCACAGGCCAAATCTTGGCCAGCTGACCGCGTGGAGCTCAGGACAAGGGACAGGATTTACACAGGCCTTCCTGACAAAGGTCTCCCACGTACACTCTCCTCTACGCTTCTGCAGATAATATGACCAGAGCATGAATTGGACCTACTGTGCATGGGCCAGGCCTATTGGAGGCAGGAAGCCCTCATCTTTCTAAGATCTTATTTTCTTGGTTCTAGGGACAGAGCCCAGGGCCTTGCCTATGTGAGGCAAGCACCCCCGGCACATCTGCAGCCCTAATGGAACACTCTTTTGCATTGTTTTTAATTTTTGTATTTCTTTTAAAAGAGTGTTCATTATTTTATGTGTATGTGTGTTTTCCTGAGTATGTGTGTGTGTGTGTGCAGCATATGTGTGGGTACCTGTTTTCCTGAGTGTGTGTGTGTGTGCAGCATATGTGTGTGTGTGTTTTCCTGAGTATGTGTGTGTGCAGCATAAGTGTGGGTACCCACAGAGGACAGAATCGAGTGCTAAATGCCCTGGAGTGCAGCTATGGGCAGCTGTGAGTCACCCAAAGCAGGTGACACTGTGACTCAAAAAGTCAAAAACAAACAAAAGCAGATATGGGTCGTTGTGTGTTTGTTGAGAGAGGGTCTTATGTAGCCCAGGCTGACCCAAAGTCTGATCCCCCTGCCCTCTATCTTCCAAGTGCTAAGACTATAGCTATGCATCACAATGTACTATTTTATGGTGCTGGGAATTTAACTCAGGGCTCCCTTCTTGCTAGACAAGCGCTCTACCCACTGAACTACCACACATCCCTAGCATTCCTTTGCAGAGACAGACATGGATACCCCATGAGAGAGAAAAACTCACCAGTAGAGGACCCTCGAGCTGCTGGAGCCTGGTGGGGCTGTCTTAAACAATGCTGCCACATCTGTTGTCTTTGAAAGGAAAGAGGACTGCCTGTTCACCAATTGTGAGGTTGAGAAGGCCAGGGGTGGGGTGTGGGGATGACTCGTTCCTGAAGACTTGTTCAACCTTTGAAAATCAGTTTCTTGATCTCTCTGGGCTCCTTAACTCACTGGGGAAAAAATCAAAGGGCTGGAAACCATCAGCAAAGGGTTTTCCTCCTGTGTTTAGACGGAGAATGAAGGCAAGAAAGGAGAGAGATGACAAGAACTGTCATGTGATGACATGATGAACCTAGCGTGGCAGACTTGGGAGGCAGATGGCTGCACCATCACACAGTGGACCAACACCCTGGTCACAGCAGATGGCAGAGGTTTGTATGACTAAGGCTGCTCAACCTTGGGCACAAAAGCAATACAGATCTAAGCAAGCAACCGTGTGTTTCTTCCCAAGCATCCATCTACCTTGGGTTCCAGCCGTGTCACTCCCAAGTGTTTACCCAGTCAAAAGGCTCAGCTGGTAAGGGTGCCTGCTGCCAAGTCTGACGATGGGTTCAATCCCCAGGACCCACATAGTGGGGGGAGAGGACTAACCCTTGGAAGTTATTCTCTGACCTCTACATGTATACCATGGTACACATGTGCCTACACATTCACACAACCAACAGATAAATGGGGGGTACACAAGTTCACTCTACATGAATGTTCACAGCTGCTCCTTTTGCTTAGAACCGGAACCAGCACAAACAAACATACATCCCTCCAAAGGCAACTAGATGGACACGCTGGGATATGTCCATATGTGAAATACTTTGCAACAATAAAAAGGTGCAAGACCAAACGGTTGACATCACAGTCCACAAACTCAGTCCACAGTGCTCACTAGGAACTTGGATAAATAATGCAACTCTGAGCGTTGCATGTTTTCCTCCCTTAGGGAAGTTGACAATTGCCAAACAGCAGCAGAGTGTATCCTGTTCACACTGTCCTTGCTGCTGCTGATGTGGGGGTGTTGGAATGACCCTTAATGACAGTCTGACACACACAAACATGCTGATAAACCCTTACTCATTGCCAGCTGATATAATTTCCCAATCAGAGGCCAAATTCCAGGCCACAAGGACCTCAGCCAGGCTGGGGGACGACACAAAAGCTGACCCAGGAGAGCAGCAGGCAGGAAGGCAAACATACAGGAAGGTAGAAACATTCCTCAGTGCAACAGGGGCTGGAGACGCACTCCTCTGGCGTCCCTATGGGACACTTCCAGGTATCCCATTGTCCTGGTGTTGAACGGCTCTTGGCAGTTATATGAAGAGGGACCTAGGCCTGGACAAGCACCAACTGCAGAGTCCCAGCCAGAAGAAAGGTCTAGAAACACCCACAAGAAGGTCTCAGGAGGGCCAAGTGAAGAGGATGTGCTGCCCAAGACCTCAGGAAAAGCACCCCAGAGATGCAGCTACCAGGCTAGTGCTTTCATAAGTACATAAGCTGCCAGGATGACCCTTGACCCTGTCCCATTGACTATCCCTGGCCATGCACCCTGACTGCAAGAGGACACCCTCATCTCTGTGTTCTGTCTAGGAAAGCAGCATGTGATCTGTATGCAAAGCCTGCCCTCCTTCCTGAAGAGTGGGGTCCTCAGCTGCACGTCTCTGGAGCCTATGCTAGCTTCACATTTGTGGTAACACTCCTTCCTGCCTCAGCTCCCCAAATGCTGGGATCACAGTTGTGAGCAGTTACACCTGGCTTCTCCTTATAGAGCATGAGAATGCTCAAAGTCTTGTGTGCGTGCATGTGTGTGTGTGGGGGGACAAACCTTTGCCTGCTTCTGTCTCATCAGTCCCAGGGTTATAAACACACACCACCAAGACATCTTTCTTTCTTTCTTTTTTTTTTGGGGGGGGGTGCAGAAATCAGGATTGATCCTCTTGGCATGGACTCCTTGAAAATGTTAAGTATAAGTTTAAGTCTCTTTATACTTGTCATTTGTTGTCATTTTGCTTAAATATCTGCATTTATACTTCAACCCACTGCATTGTATTAATTGTTACAGTAAATTATATGACTTGGCATATTTAGCCTAGTGGATTGAACCCAAGGCCTCTGGTGTAATTGCAGTCACCCCTGTTACCTGACTCAAGACATTCCTATCACTGTCAAGGGTACCCCATGTCAGGGAGAATGTTGCTCCCGCTCACCTCCCCAGTGCTGGGCTCTGGATTTGCCTGTCCTATGTGTATGCCTTCCTTCCTTTCTTCCTTTTGACGGGGTGCCCTCAAGTTTTCCATATAGCCATGGGTTGCTTTGCGTTTATGATTTTCCTTCCTCCAGCTCCCGAGGGCCCAGGTTACAGGTGTGCACTGCATGGTGCTAAGAATGGAACCCAGGGTTTTGTGCACACTGGGTAAGCACACTGCCACCCAAGCTACATCCCCACCCTGCTCTGTGCATTTCAAGTTGCATTACATCTGGCCTCTCTTTGCACCCATGCTTTTGAGGTTCACCCATGCCATGGGGTGTGGGTGCCTTTTTCCTCTTGGGAACTTACTATGGTTTTAACCACAAACTCATGCCAGCCAGGGATACCCAGTGGCTGGCTGCAGGTGCTGCACTTTGCTGGGGCTCTGGAGTCATTTTGTCCTCTAGGGGGCACTGAGCAATGTCTGAAGACATGTATTTTTTTAACTAAAGCTGGTGGGAGACTATTGGGTAGAGACCCAGGAGGCCACTGAACATCCACCCTACAGCTCACAGGGA
Organism: Cricetiscus sungorus; assembly: GCA_030556225.1. Lineage (NCBI taxonomy): Eukaryota > Metazoa > Chordata > Mammalia > Rodentia > Cricetidae > Cricetiscus > Cricetiscus sungorus. Next base: position 3,163,877 of record JANBXA010000069.1, on the reverse strand, counting down.
CCCCAACAACACAGAATGATGCAGACACGGGGCCAACCTGTATTCTAATAGTCCTGGGTGAATTTTAGACTCTGCAGTCCCTTTGCTGTGAACAGCTCCAACATTGCTTACGCAGCACACACAGCTACTTCAAGTCCCCTTGTTTTATTGGTAAGTGTCACAGAAGGCTGCCTTTATTTTTGGAAGCAGAGTTCTTGGCAAGACTGATGGCATCTCAGTATGTAATCACAAGCAAGACTGTTGTCATCATAAAGAGAGGGGAAGTGATGTCATTCTATTTTAAACACCCGTTTATAACATGTATATATTGTATTTGTGAGTTTGTGCCATGGCACACGAATTGATTTCCTTCTTCTACTAGAGTCCAGGGACTGAACTGGAATTATCTAGCTCAGCAGCCCTCTCTTAGGCTCATGGCAAAAGAGCCTTCACTGCTGTGTCCTGGGACATGGCACATACCCTGGCAGTACTTACAGAACCATCCACACCCTGGGAACACTATCCCATCCCAAACAGAAGTCAGACATGAAGAGAAGAGTGGTCGCCTAGCATGTTCAAGGCCATAGTTCCACACCCAGCATCCATAAACCTGGCAAAGGAGTGTCCACCTGTATCCCAGCACTAGGAAGATAAGGCAGGAAGATCAGAAGTCCAGTGTCATTGCTGGCTACACAGCCACATGGAGTTCATTACCAGCATGGGCTATAGGACTGTCTCAAAAAGAGAAGAAAAGCAAGGAAATAAGAAGAGAGGGTACAACTGACCAAAACTGACCATTTGCTGTAATCAAGCCCACGGTGGACTTGTTATCATCCTACAGGGCTGGAGATAGCTCAGCTCTTCAGCTGTTGGGAAGGCTTGTTATGGTCATATTTAGACATTTTCACTTCTAGTTACAAAAATAATACAGTGAAAGCATTTCTGTGGCAGCTGGCCCACACTGGTCATGTGAAGCCAAGGCAGGAGTCATGTTGCTGTCAAGGAGCTACATTGTTGTACATTGTCATTAAGTCTCCATACCTTACAAGATACGTTTCTGTTTCCTAAGCCTAATGTATCCTGCAATGGTTTTCAACCTATGGTGAATTTGTGACCCCATGACGTACACCCACCCTTTGCCTTGCTAAAGTCCCGAACACCTGTGATGACTGCCTTCCACATGAAGTGTTCTTGCTCTTATCTAGCCCCAGGCAGCATGGAGCCCTGAGTTCCCCACTCTCTGTCCAGGTCCTAACAGTCAATTATCTCAACAATTATTCTATCAACCCTAACCCTTACCTGTAAAAGAGACCTCAAAAGCCAGTTAGGAGCTGCTCTCTGAAATCCTGACTTGGGAGAAAATCGTCTGGCCAGTCCTTTGTACACTTTTAGTCAGAGAGCTGTGGAAAATGGCTTTTCTCTCAGGTTACTAATAGTCACACCACTAGATGGCTGTGGGGTCCCTCACACTCTGTGTACAACTGAGGCCAAGAACACTCACCCAGCCCAGCAAGTCTTTCCCACTATGTCATGTTGTATTATCTTAGTTGTTCTATATAAAGACTCAAGAGTCAGATGTTGGGGTGAAAACCTAATAGATCAAAGGAGAGATGGAAAACTGACCAGCTGACCTTCTCTCAATACTTCCCAGACCAAAAAGAGCAGACAAAATGTTCTCGAATCTCCAAGTCCCTCCCTACTCCTCCCTGTGCCTTTCTATCTGTGCCCTGGGTCCTCCATAGTCTCTATGACTAATTCCTGTTAATCAGTCTCTGGTCTCATCTTCTGACTCAGGGTGTCAGTGAGATCAAATATCCTGCAACAGAGTCTGGACTACAATGAGTGGCTAAAAGTAGGGGAAGCCAGGAGTATGCACAAGCCTCCTTCAGCTCCCACATCAGCAAGGCATCCTATCAACTCCCTCATGGGACTTGGCCTTCAGATCTAGAGCAAGCAGCCCTGTCCCTCCCTCCATAGACAGACACTCCCAACTGTCTTAAGTGGAGGCATGCACTGACTCTACTGTCTGGCATTGGATAGCTGAATGCAAAAAACAAGAACATGAAGTTAGAACAGCAGCGCAGAGAGAGCTAAGCCAAATCAACCACAGAGAGCGGCTCTCCATGACATAGGAAGGACCCTGTCATTATGCACCAGTGGCCACAAGCAGCTGATCCTAGGCTGCAGCTGGTGAGATGTCCGTGCCACTGTCATCAGAGACACTCCACTGCCACATAACACCCCTCCCTCAAACCTGCCAAAGCACAGAGGTACACTGTCCATTAAAAGCTCATATAACAGACTCCACCCCCATGCATACACCTACATGCATGCACTCTGTAAGGCACACAAGGAAACATCAGCCGACACACATATCCATGAGTGTTTTAGAGGCCTAAGCCACCACCCCCCATTTGGCATGGAGTGAGCATTCTTCCTACTGCTTTAATTTCAGGCACGAACACAAAATGCAAATTACAGCTTGGGAAAGCATTCTCAAATTCCCCCACCCCACAGTCCAGTTTTGGCATGTGCCCTCTTCTGCATTCTAGATTCTCTCAAAGAAGCCAGAAGTGGTGATGCGTCTCACCCCAGCACTGGGGTTGCGGGAGGGAGTAAGGTCCTGGCACTGAGTTGTGTGTGTGTGTGGTAAGGTCCCAGCACTGTGCTGTGGAAGAGGATACGGTGAAAAGCTCACTGCAGAGCTCCCTGCCACTCAGGCACTCCTTAGGAGCACAGCTGAGGGGCCTCTCTTACAAGGGTGTGGTTGCTGCTCCCCATAAAATTGCAGTGGGAAATCATTACCACACAGGGGTGAGGTTTCCCCAGTAGCCACACTAATGGAGACCCCCCCTCCCTTACTCTTTCTGGGTCTCCAGCAAACAACATGTGGTCAGGAGTGGCTGGAGGTCAGGTGAAGGTCAACCGGCCCAGTTAAAATGACCTTGTGCACATGTGCAGCCGAACTCCCGCACTGCAGTAGTCTGTCTTAGTCCTGTACAAAGCGCCTTCCTAGGTGGAGGCCTTGGGTTCCACCTTTAGTAGTGAGGGAGGGACGGACAGGAAAGAACAAGGAAATGGCACCCTCAGGGAGGTGCTTTCACACCCAACCAGCCTTGAGTGTCAAAGGCTTCCTGAATCAACCTCCTGGCCTCTCTTCTGCAACGACGAGTCACCAGGAAACACCAGCCTCTCCATGTATGGGGGCAGTGAACACCGAGGACAACTGAGTTCAAAAACCCTGCTTGGAGTCTGTGCAGGATCCCCACCCAGGGCCTTAGTCTCAGACTCAGAGGCTGAGGCACCTACCTAGCATATGAAAGGAGGCCTGGCCTCCAGGTTCTCCACCTGTTACAGGGTAAGGCTGGGATTCCCCACCTTCTACCCTGCAGACCAGCCCAGGGGCTGGGCTGTCCTTCCCTAAACAGTCAGACATTTTGGTTACCTGATCCCTTTTGTCTACTCTTTGGGCCCCCTCTCTTCCTTCCCCTACCCCTCTGCTCAGGGTCATGTCCACTCTGGACTCTCCCAGATACCCTGCCTCTGGCTATGGTCTCCCACATATCTCAATAAACCTGCTCCAACATACCTAGGAGCGGTCATGTCTGTTCCTTTTTATTCTTGTTTTCATTTAGCCTCCATGCTGTTTTGGGGTGTGGTAACAGGAAACCTAGGATGTATTATGTGTCAGTCAAGAAGCAGAGTCTGCCTTTGTGGGTCTCTGGATCTCAGGGGCCAGTTAACGTAGACTACTTGTCCAACCCCCAAGAAACAGTGCCAGGAGAGCCTACATTCACAAAAGTATGTAGCCATCTGGCATTAAACTCTGTACAATATATATTTTACAATCCTCGACACACGGCCCTTGTTTAGAGACTGCATGTGTAACCAGTACCAGCCTGAGATCAATTATACATTGCAGTGCCAGCCAAACTTCCAGCTGCATTGCCTTGAACTTGATCGAATGGAAGAAGACCACACAACTGAGATCTCATGAGCAACGCTTTCACAAGAACACAAGTAGGGTTTCCATGGCAATATACGCCACAACTGAATGACTTGACTCCCCTCACACCTTCCAACATGAAGCTGTCACCACAGGTAGGAGAAAGGAAGGGGTGGCACCCTCATTTCTGGCTTGGTACCCTCAAGTCCCAGCATCAAACAGTCACCCCAGTCAATGAACAAGGAGGGTTTTGTTCAGAGAATGAATGAGGACAGCTTTCTTCTTGGCATTTTATTAAAACTTGAAAGTGTGGCCTGCTGCCATCGATGACGCTTGTGGACTCCCAACAGCCAAACCTTCCAATGCCACCGTTAGCAACGGTCATCTTACTGTGGCTGAGCATTCAGGCACCCGGAGGTGTGGGTCACGAAGGACTTTCTAGTGTACAGAGCAACTTAAGATGCTTTGGGCAACGCCTGGAAACATAACACAAGGCCTTTCTTCACAGCAAGTGAACTGAATCACTCACCGAGTGACCAAAGATTTTATTAGTCTGAAAGCAGATAACACCAAAGTCGTATATGGTACCCATAATTCACTGCAAAAAATGATGGCCAGTGTTTCTGGATCACTGCGTGAACAGCTCAGACAATGGTTAGAAATGTATCTTAACCAACATGCAGTCCAGGGGTGGGCTGACTTCACACATCATTGTTTGCAGCAGCTCCTGCATGGGTTTCAGATGGCAACAGGGCCTCCTGTAAAGCTGGCTGGCTGTGTCATGTTAAACATGACAGAGTGGTCACCTTGGAAGGTGTCCCAACATGCCTCTGGCATCCTTCCATCTGGTCCTCTGGTACTGACAACCATGCTGGGACTGCACCAGCTCATCTCTGAAAATAAAATCATACTTCAGGCTCTCTTGAGGGTGCTCCAGCGTCTAAGTTCCCAGCATCGCAGTGTGGGTTCAGAGTTCCCTTTATTCCCTAAAAAGGCCCACACAGACAAGGTTTTCAAAACCACATCAAATCCACTTGGCAGTGGATGAAATTTCCTATTTGTTGAAAAGCAAAACAAAAGCCCAGGAGGGCAGTAGCACATGTCTAGAGATCTGGGTATCTTGAGAGACAAAGACTGAAGGACCACTTGAACCCAGAAGTTCAAGGCTGGGCTGAGCAACACAGCCAGACTGTTCATCAAAACTTAAAAAACAAAACAAAACTAAAAACACACCAGCAAATGGAAAAATGGAGGATGTATTATGATCACAAAAATTATTCTAGAAATGCCCCCTGCCAAGTAACTTCCACATGTGCTTTAAGAACAAAGGGAGCTCACGGGATAGTGAGAAGAAGCCCCCACACCAGGAGTGGGGCTGAGCAGGAAGGGCTGTGACTAACCCTGGCCCAACTGTTCTTATTTTGTACTTGTGACCTTCTCTGTATATGTCTGGTGGGTGTTGGCAGCCCTTCTGTGTACTTGGAAAACAAAACAAAAAAACCTATGAAATTAAAGTGATTCTGAGAGCCAGAAGTCTGCAATTACAGAACCATAGTCTCTAAGGCAAGGTCTCTGCCATCAGGGATGAGGAGAGACAGAAGAGATCAGGCTAAACAGTAAAAGTAAGGCAAACTGGCTTCTGGTTTTGACACTGCCACCAGGAAGGCCCACTGAGGAGGAAGAGGAGCCAGCCAATGGCAGGTCAGCGGAGAGGTAACAGGGTAACAATCACAGTTAGTGGGGGTGACTAGGGTGGCAGTAAGCCCTTGAAGCACTCCAGGTCCGTGTCTCTGCATGTGCAGGCCATAACTCCAAGCAGCACCTTCTGACACCCCCTCCCAAAAGACATGAAGATGGAGCCCATGAAGAGATAAAATCAAGATAGGTGCCTCTTCTGGGTGGGCTGGGCAAGGGTCAGGTGACTTCCGGCAGCAGGTATCTACCATGTCCCCATGGCTGGCTGACCAAGTCCTACAAGCGCTTGTAGGTGCCCAGGAGTGCTTTGCAGTTGGGGCAGTAATGGTCCACGTCTTGCAGGGCATCTATGCAGAATGGGATGAAGCAGCAGCCAGCGATGCACCTGGGAGGGAGGACAGGGAGGCATAAGGAACATGTCACCAACACCAACAACATGGTTTCACACCCTTGTGTTGGAACCTCCCCAAGGGTCTTTGGTGGGCTAACCTGGAGCCCAACACCAGTATGCACAAAGCCCAGTGTTTGATACCCAATATCAGGTGTGCAAACCTATAATCCCAGCACTCAGGAGATGGAGGCAGGCATTCAAGGTCATTGTTGACTCCCGGGCAGGTTGGAGGCCAGCCTTGGATACATGAGACACTGACTCAAAAAGAAGGGGGAGGATCTTTGCAAAAGCAATGAAGTATCTCGACACAGGGCCACTCTGGAAACCCTAGGTGGGCCCCTAAACCCAAAGACGGTATCCTCGCAAAAAGATATGCCAAACAGAGTAAAGATGACAAGTGGCAGAGCCAGGCATGAGGGTATATACCTGCCATCCTATCACTAGAAAGACAGAGGCAGGATTCTAAGCTCAAAGCCAGCCTGGGCTACACAGTGAGGCTCAAACAGCAACAAGACATTGGCACTCAGGACGTAGCTCAGTGATAGATAGCTCACTTGCCCCGGGAGGACCGGGCTCTATCCAGGGCATTAGGAGGAGCATTCTGGGGCTGTAGTTCAACGGGTGGAGTGCTTGCCTCACATGCACAAAACCCTGGGCCCCATCCCAAGCACCACATGGTGGTGCAGGGCTGTAATCCCAGCACTAGATAAGCAGGGACAGGAGGGTCAGGAGTTCAAGGACACCCTTGGGTACACTGTGACTTCAAGGCTAGATTGAGCTACATTAGACCCTATATAAGAGAAGGAGGAAGAGGGGAAGACGGGGAAGTCACCGTTATCTTAGATGAGAGTTGGCAAACTGCTTTGTAAAGGGCACAGGCCATGGGTTAGACATGTTAGATGGCCCCATGCCTGTGATTTGTCTGTTCTTCAGCCCTGCCTGGCAGCTGAACATGAAGAATATGAACATGCAGAACCAATAAATGAGGCAGGCAGCATCCAGTCAAACTTAAACAGGAATGGCTGGGTTAGCCTCAAGCAAAGCTGTCCTCAGAGTTCTCATGACTAGGAAATCCACATCCTCACATGACCGTCCTAACAGCCATCTTCTGCTCATTAATGGGTCTTCCTAGACCCAGGACCCATGGTGGGAACACAGCCTACTGTTGCCTGTTCACTCCTCTCACCTGTGAGGTTCCTGCAACCCCAGACACACTGAACTCATCCTCACCACACCCCCAGGAGACAGGTGTGGGTAGTCATCTGCCTGATGGAATCTGATGCACGGTGAGACTATGCCTCAAAATGATTAAAATGTTGAGAAATAGAGGCAGAAAGCCAACGTCGACTTGAGAAGTTGGCTCAGATGAGGCTGACCTTGTGCTCCATTTCAAGGACAATAGGTAGTTTTAATATAAATATCTCAAAGCAGTGAAAGTCTCCTTCCTTTCTTTTTGAGACAGGATCTCACTATGTAGCCCTACGTAGATCAGGCTGGCCTCGAACTCAGATCTGCCTTCCTGCACCAGCACAGCTGGCTGGTTCTTTTTGTATGAGATGAGGATCTTGCTAGGTAGCCCAACTTGGCCTTGAACTTACATCTTCCGGTCTGTCTTCCAAGGCTAAGATGACTGATGTGTGCCATCAGGCCCAGCAGTAATCTGTGGTACTGGAGATGCAAACTGCCTCACACACACAGTTGAGCTTTCCATCACTGACTCTGAATTATCCCCAGACCTTATTTTACTTTTCTTTTTGCAAACAGGGACTCATGTAGTCCACAGTAGCCTCAAACGCCCTATGCATGCTGGGAGAGCAGGTGTGTACAACTGTGCACAGCTTTCTTGTGGACACTGTCCACTCAGCTTGCCCAGGTAGACCCTGAGCCTATGATCCCCTGCTACACCTAAGCGCTGGGATGGCAGAACTGGTTAGCATGAACCTTTATTTAAGCCTTTTCTGTCAGGGTCCACAACGGAGCTGCATAGGAAGACAGAGAAGGATGGGGGACAGCCTGCATAGCTCACTTCTTGGCCAGAGAACAGGCTCGAGGGCTCTCCATCTTTGAAATAAGGAAGAACAATGCTGTCCCTTCTCCACCTAAAGTCACAAGCATGGTGAGGGGATGTGGGCCAGCCACTTGGCAGCTGGGGTCCCTGCTCACCCAGGAAAGAGCATGCAGTCAGTAGTGGCTTCTTAAGTGGCACACAGGCCATAAACGGTGAGGCGCCTGCTATTGCCTGCTTTAGGAAAAACATGCAATTGCTTTTCCTTGGATGTCTCTCCCAGAGCAGAGACCAGCATTGCTTCAGTGCAGACATAAATATTTATGTGACCCCTTGCACTGGCAATGGGAAAACACCAAGGTTGTAAGGGAGAAGCGTGGCTGAGGGGAGGCCTGTAAAGTGTGTTAGTGTGCAGAGTGCTTGAAGCTTCTCCCAGGGTGAAGCCGAAATTATTATTTAGGTCATGAAATTCTAGAAGGAGAAGCAGCCCAAGGGCCCCACCCTCTGCAGATGTGAACAGCTGCTCAGTGGGTCTCTACATGTGTTTGAGTAGAGTTCCCATCTTGAGGCACTCAGCAGGCACAGGGGTAATTTTTGGTGGCTGCCCTTCAGGGAAGGACCCTGTGAACTTCTAGAAAGCTGAGACCAGGTGTACTGCTCCAGGCTTTCATTTTTAATTTTTACATTCATCCATTGATTGTGTATATGCAGATACCTATATGTCTTGTGTCACGGCGCAAATGCGAAAGTCGGGGGACAGCTTTCGAGAGTCAGGTCTCTCTATGTGGGTTCTGAGGATCAAACTCAGGTTGTGAGGCTTGAAGGCAAGCACCCTGACCTGCTGAGCTTTATTGCCAGCCCTATTGTGTTTTATTGAGATAAGACCTCACTCTGTAACCCAGGCTGCATTCAAAGGTTCACTGCAGCTGCCTTCACCTCCATCTGTTAGTGCTGAAATTACTCTGCCATGGTCAGCTTTCATCAACCTAAAACAGGCTGGGGTGTATACATAGAGAGCTAGCATAGCAAGATCCTGAGGTCCTGAGCTCTGGCCTCAGTACCATAAAAACTTGCCTTGCAAGCATGAGGGCTTGAGTTCAATTCCCCTGAACCATGGGGTAGAAGGAAAGAACTGATCACTGAAGTTGTCCTCTGACTTTGACATGTGCACACACACACACACACACACACACTCAGAGAAGAAAAAGGGAAGTACTTTTATAAATTATCTATGAGGTAGTGAGGAACCAGGCACAATTGTACCAACTTATAGTCCTAGAGTTGGGGAGGTAGAGACAGAGGGGTCTCCGGGGCTTACTGTCCAGCTACCCTAACCTACTTGGAGGTCTTAGAGCAGTGAGCACTTGCCTCAATAGACAAGACAAACAGCTAACCTTAGCCTCTACACCCATACATAAGCATGTGCTCCCCCACAAACAATATATTCCTATAATGCACAGGACAGCCCCTGCCATAGCTAAGTCCATAGTGGGAACCCTCCAGAGGCCACAGGGGTACACTCACCCCAGCAGACACAGACTGCCACAGGACAGCCAGGTGAGGGCGCCGGCATTGTAGGACAGCTGGGTCACGATCATCTTGCTGCAGGATGGACAGCACATCTGGACAGGGCGGTCATAAAAGGAGACAGGCTGCTGCACATACACTGTCTGAACGGCAACTGAGGGCAGAAAAAAACTCTATTCAGTGGGAAGAAAAGAGCACCTGCTCAATGCCAACACATGAGAACTGGGGTCACAGCAGATACCCCAGAGCCCAGGCTCAGAGCGGTGTCATTAAACCTTGGGAGTCAGTGGCTCCCGAGGATGGAAGGACAAATAAACTGTAGCTGCCCGAGCAACCACAGCTCAGCCTTGAGGGAAAGGAGATTCTGGTAGACACTGTGCTGAGTGAAATAAGCCAGTCACAAAAGGACAAGACCGGGTGACTCCAGAGATGCCTACAGGAGCCCACTTCAGCCAACACCTAAAGGTAGGTCGGGGCAGATGGAAAGTTCAGAAACCAACAGTGGAGGTGGACAGCGTGTGTCTACCTACTACCACTGAGCTGTACTTTCAAATGGTTAAAGACATAGGAAGGACTTGAAGTTGGGAAGGAGACAACTAGAGAGGGTAGAGGGAGGTGGGGGTGAATGGATGTTGATATGATCAAGACTATAAATGTATATATGTGTGTGTAAATGCATGTACACATACACACATATATATGCATGAAATGTTCTAAGAATAAACACAAGTATTATTTTTTCAACATGTATCTTTTTTTATTTTATTTATTTTTATTATGTGAACATGAGTGTTTTGCCTACATGTATGTCTGTGTGAGGGTGTTGGGTCCCCTGGAACTGGAGTTACAGACAGTTATGAGCTGCTATGTAGGTGCTGGGAATTAAACCAGGGTCCTATGGAAGAGCAGTTGATACTCTTCACCTTGGAGACATCTCTCCAGCCTCACAAGTATTATTTTTTAAATGGAATAATTAAAGTGGTTGATTTTTCCCATCTTTTTATGATCATGAGAATCATATCATATAAACCACACTGCCTTTAAATCTGTGACCCTCCTGTCTCAGCGGCCTGCTCAGTTCTGTACTTATAAGAATGTATCACTATACCATGCAGCCAAATGGTAGATTTTATGTCATGCTGTATCTGTGTGCATACACTGTTTAGGAAGAGGTGGGATGGAACATGGCCTGTCTATGCAGTCCTGGCTAGCCTGACTTACTACACAGACGGGGCTGACCTTGAATTTGTGGTAATCCTCCTGGCCATGTCTCCAAGTATCATGCATATTTTAAAACACACATACACGGAAAAGAAAAAAAAATGACAAAAAGGAAACAGAAAACAGTGACAGACTTTCAGGCTTCTCTGAGGAGTTTTTAAGTCTACAGAAAAGAGACCCACTGGCAGCCCTGGCTCTCCTAGACCAGCTGTCCTGTGTGGTCCTTACTGAGTTCAGCGGTTCCCAGGGTCTGGCCCAGAGGTCAGACTCAAGCATCAGCAGCAGGTCATCTCTGCAGACAGCTTTACTGAGGTGGTTTGCAGAAGGTGCTGCTGGGTTCTAGGCCTGATTTTCTACAGCCAAGAGTGGCTGCAGGAAGCTAAGGGTAGGGAGGGTGAGGTGGAGATGCTCTGAAAGTGGTGACTGCCAACTGTCATGAGCCAGCAGTACAGAGTAAACCTGGGGAGTCATGCATTCCTTCTCTGCAGAGCTGGAGAGTTTAAAAATTGCTATTTGGATTTTTCAAGGCAAGAATAGTAGTATTGTCTACAGTCTCTGGTGGCACCTAATGTACCCTCACCAACGTCCCCCAACACACACACACACACACACACACACACACAGACTCCCGGTTGAACTCTGACACCTGATGATGATGGTATGAAGTTTACTAATTGGGAAGCATAAGCCAGGAAACTGGGCGAACACACGACTGAACATTGCTAAGAGCCTTGAGCCAGGGAGCCTGACCCATGGAGGTCAGGAGGACCTGGAGCTGGGGGACTAGGGACTGCCTGGGACCAACCTGCTGGCACCGAGACGCTGCTCAGAAAGCAGGGAGAAACATACTTCAGCTATACAGGAATGTGCAGTAAGCAATTTTCGTTTTGTTTGGGTCCAAGAATAAGTTATTTCATCATCACAGGATGGTCTAAGAGACTTAAGAGGGCTGCTGACACAGGCAGCTGGCCGAGTGGCAGGTGTGCAACCCCCAGAACTTCATAAATTGGACATGGTGATTCTTGGTTGCAATCCCAGCACTCAGGGATTCAGAGCTAATAAAACCAGGGGTTCAAGGCTAGCCTAGCCTACATAGTGAGTTCCAGATCAACGAGGGCTACATAGTAATACCCTGTCTCAAAAAAGTTAGTAGCTCACTTTCCACCCCAAGAGGTCAGGACTGGACACAATAACCAGTTTCTTCTTATCAGGTGAGGGCTCTGAGCTTGACCCAAGAAGCTAATTTTAATGAATGACTCACTAACTCAGGGGCTTGCTGACAAAGAAACCGAGCCATTAGGAAGGTGAGTAAGGGCGGGGTGGGGTGGGGGGGGTGGCGAAATGGCTCAGTCATTAAGAGCACTAGCTGCTTTTCCAGAATTCAGGTTCTATTCCCACCCCCACATGGTGGCTCACAACCACCTGTAAATCCATTCCCAGGGGAAACAAAGGCTCCTTCTGCCCTCCCTGTGTGACAGGATGCAACATGGTGCACATACATCCAGGCTAGCGCCCACACACACACACACACACACACCTTTTTAGAGAACAAGGTGGATAGCTCCTGCGGTTGACCTCTGACCTCCACAGGTACACATACAAACAAAACTGAAAACAGAAGGGCAGGGTACAGCTCTGCTGGTCTGAGCCAGAGACTTGCTCCCACAGATGGTTCACCAGCATCTGATGCACCGCGGTGCACATACACACACATGGCCATTGATGACTCTCACTGACAAGGGCTCTAGAGAAGCCCTGCAGGGTCCAGGCAGACCCTGCCCCAGTGGAGGTCAGCAGCTTTACCTCCCTTTTCTCACTCAGCACTGTTTCTGTTTCCTGCTCCTGTTCCCACCCATGTGTGTGCATGTGGAGATCAGAAGATAACTTGTGGAAGCTGGTTCCCTCTTTTCACCATTAGAGTCCTGAGGAGCAAACTCAGGCTTACCCACTGAGTCATCCTGCCTGCCACTACATACGTTTCATACAGGGAAGTTACAGGCCTCACCAATGGCAAACCAGGGTGGGGTGGACACCATACACTTGTCACTTGGCTTTGACCTTGCTGCTGTCCTCTACCTGTCAGGGTCCACAGGCTTGGTGACTAAGGAGTTGCAGAGAGGAGCCGGGTGGCATACATACTTGCATTGGCATTGGGAACAGGCACAGGCTGGGTATAGTATGAAGGCAGATTCGTGCCCTTCCCATCTGGGCCTGTAATGAGTCCTGTGGCTGGCCCCGGCACAGGCGCTGGAGGCGCTGGGTAGTAACTGCTGACACCCACTGTCTCTTCATAGGTTGGGGGTGCAGTGGGCATTGCAGAAGGGCCTGCAGCCGCCTGGTAAGGTCCTGGAGTCGACATTTTACCTAAAGCAAAAATAGAAGACACTGTAAGAAATTCATCTGACCTGGGGGTGGACACATGCCTGAGACCCCAGTACTGGGGAGGTGGAGGCAGATGTTCAAGATCATCCTCTACTATCTAACAAGAGTCGTAGACCAGCCTGAGCCACTTAAGACTCTCTCAAAAACAACACTGAAGGGGACAGGGAGAAAGAAGGCGTTCACGTGCCCTCTGCCCATTCCACTTCCCCTGCCCATCCTCCACGGCCCAAGTTTTTAATCTCTAATCTGGCAAACAGAACAACCAAGGAAACTGATGACGGGAGATGCCATTCTGTAAATGTGTTTCTCTTAGTGGTTAATGAATAAAGCACTGTTGGCCAATAGGAAAGCAAGATAGGCAGGACTAGGAGACAAGGATGAGAGAGGAAGTAGAGAGGAGTCAACATGTAGGACTTGAGAGAACAGAGGTCCAGACCCTCTCTCTGGTAAGATGAGACCATGTGGAAATACTTAGATTAATAGAAATGGGTTAATATTTAAGACAGAGCTAGCCAATAAGTAATACTAGTAACAGGCCAACAGCTTTATATCTAATACAGCATGTCTGTGTGTTATTTGGGGTTGGTGCTTTGTGGGACCAGACCGTCGGGAAAATCTACTCATAATAAACTATCACCCTCACAAAGGGACTTTCAAGTAAAGACAAAAAATAAATTATTAGCCCTGGGTTACAGATCCTCGCAAATTTCCCCTTGAGCCCACACGCTCCAAACCAGCACTTGTTCTGTTTAACCAATGTGGTTTTTGCTAATTGTCTTGTGTGGTGAAGCGATGGCAGCTTTTAAATGGCAACCATGAGAAGATATGAGTAAAACCCGGTGCCCCAAACACATGGCATTGGGAAAAATCTGGAAGGGGACAGGAGGGGTGTCTCAGGAGGCTGGCCATGCTCTTTTGTCACCAAGGGCTAGTTACATGAGGATTTTTTATTTCACTTTATAAAATCTCAAATCCTACAACCAAGATTTGACCGTTTACATTGCTTTGTTGCTTTTGTTTTCAAAGTGAATGTGCGCAGGGTATGGTGCCCATACTGTATCTCCTCTGCACGGGCAGGAGAGGCAAGTTCAAGGACAGTTCCGGGTGCCCAATGAAACTGCCTCTTTATTTACTTTCAACATCTTTATTTTTAATAGTGTGTGTTCTGTGCATGTGAACGCAGTGTCAGAAGAGGTCATAAAGTGTCCTGGAGCTGGAGTGACAGTTTTGAGGCGCTTGCCATGGGTGCTGGAACCTGAACTCGAGTCCTCTGGGAGGACTGTGTGCTCTTCAAGCCACCGAGTCATTGCTCTGGTGCTAGCCTACCTCCTTGTAAAGTAGAACTGCTCTTTCAGAGGCCTCGGAGCCACAGGAGGCTCATGATTACCTGCAACTCCAGTTCTAGGAAAGGAGTGTTTTTTCCTGGCCTCTGAAGATACTGTACTATGTGATGCATAGACATATATGCAGGCAAAACACACAAACATCGTTTTTTAAATCTTGAAATGAAGTATATTAGCTGGGATGTGGCTCTGTTGGTAAAGCGCTTGCCTAGCACGCATGAGGCCCTGGGCTTCATCCCCAACATTTCAAAATCTAGATATGGTGGCAATTAGTTGTAATCTCAGTACTTGAGAGGAAGAGAGGCGGGCAGGAGGGTTAGAGTTTAAGGTCATCATTGACTACATAGCAGTTTTGAGGCTAGCCTGGGTTACCTAGCAAGACCCTGTCTCAAAACAGCCCAAAAGTAAATCCCAGTACAACACTGCTCGTTTGGAAAGTGAAGCCCCAGGGCAGCTAGGGACACAGTGGTTTCAGAGAGGGAGGTTTTCTGCCCTTGGCCGAACTGTTGTTACCTGCCGGTCTGCTACCTGCTTGGAATTCTATTCTGGGACCCAGGCTGTGCCCTGGCCTGCCACTGCTCAGCAGTCACGGGCAGCTGTGGTGGGACACAGGGCTTCCTTTGTGTGGCTGTTTCCCAAACAGACAGGACAGGCTCTGCAGCTTTGAAGCCGGTCTCAGGAGACACAGGCAGCCAGGACCCAGGGCAGTGTGCCAACGCATTGGGACTGCAAGTCCTGCCACCTCCGTCCACAGAAACCAGCTCCTGTTCCAGAATGTGTGGGAAGCAAGGAGATGGGCCCTGCTGCTGGCCAGAGTCCATCTTTAGAAAGAAACCCTACCGGACCCAAGGAGTCTCTGGAAGTTTAGAAGGGCACACCAAAGTGGGAAAAGAAGCGTGGGACTTGGTCAGACAACATGAGGACATGCCACGACGGCCAGCCAGTGAGGGGCTCAGTGGGTGGAGGTGCTTCACACCAAGCATGATGGCCCACGCTCACTCCTTAAGACCCTCACGGCGAACACAGACAGGGCTCCGGCAAACTGTGCTCTCTGGCCTCCCTCCACAGACGTGTGAGGTATGTGTGCCTGCCACCAACAGACAGATCAATAGGTAGATCGATCAACCAATAGATGGATACAAGTGTGCCCACCCCAATAAATAATGAATGAGTAAACCAACATATGCCCGAGTTCCAGGACAGCCAGGGCAACACAGAGAAACCATATCTGGAAAAACAAAAACCAACCAACCAAACAAACAAAAAATGAACATCCAATATCAGGTAAAATGTTGATGTAAAGTACAGCCTAGATTTTAAAAACTTACTACATAAAAGTAACGTAAGAGTTCATCAATAACTTACACTGGCTATATGTGTATGGGATTAGTTCATTCCAGCTCCATCAGTGTCTTGCTAAGAGCATAGCTATGGTTCAAGATGAAGTCTGCACCAGAAACAAACCCACGTGCAGTGCTGGGGAGCAGACACCAAGTTCTCCAGGAGGGCAGAAAGGGGGTTTCAGAAGATCATAGGAGCGTGCTGTGAAAACCACTTCAGAGTTAAAAATAAAAACCAAAAGAATGAGATGGGGCCCAAGAACAGTTTGAGGAACACTGTGGTTTTCCTCTGACAGGAAAAGCCGAGAGAGGCAAGGCCACAGGCAGACCCAAAATCAGCTGATCGTCTGGAAGATGACCCCACCCCCACCCCATCTGCTTGGAGCACTGACGCAGCTTTGCAGAAACCCCAGACAAAAGGAACAATGCAGTCACAGCTAGGCAGCCACTGACACTGTCCTGTCATCAGAGAAACAGATGTGAAAGACGCACTGTCCTTTTCTGTTTCCCAAACAGCCAGGCCCAACCCTGCTTCATAGAGTTACTATGAAAATTAAGACACGAAATCCTAAAATTGTCCCTGGCAGAGGAAGTGGCGCAGTGTGTTGAAGGGTAAGAGTACATTGTGAAAAGAGCCCGGGGCCGCGGCTGAGCTGACTCCACATATGGCTTTAACACTGCGTTTGAAAAAAACTGACCTTCAGGTTTGGGGGGTGGGGGTCTCATCACTTTCAAAGGGAGGAAGGGGATGGACTTCCTGGCCTGGAGTCAGGCCCCAGGCCCGCCCCCACACACCCTTATTAACTGAGTCACATTCACATGCTCAGAGGGAATCTTCGAGAACACACACACACATAAACACATTTATCCTTCTACAAAAAAAAAAAAAAAAAGAAGAGGAGGAGGAGGAGTAAGGACCAGCAAATGGCTCAGACAAAGCTCTTGCCACATGGTGGAGGAAGTTGTCCTCTGACAAAATGTAAGTGTGCCTGTCCCTCACAAAATAAACTAAGTATGTTTGTTTGTTTGCTAAATCCAGCCTTGTTACATCTCTGTGGCCCTGAGCAGTTGAGTGGTCATTCTAGTCGCGGCATGTGATCCTGACAGTATCTGGTTGCTATAGTTACTGAGAGTTGTGTGCAGGGAATAGAGCTGCCCCCTCCCTTCTTCCCCATTGTTTAACTATCATTAAGATCTTCCTATTGCTCTTTCAGACTCACCTTCCCCAGCATTCCCTAAGGAACACAGGGAGCTGGATAGTTGTCACCATCTCAGGACACTCCTCTGTCCTCGGACAGACCTGACAAGCCCAAATCTTGCTTTGGTTTTTAGTTTTGAAGACAGGGTCTCACTATGTAGCCCGGACTGTGCTGAAACTCACACAGATCCAACTGTCTCCACCTCCTCCACACTAGTGTTTAAAGGTTTGAGAGCTGGAGTAGAGAGGCTGGCTTCACGGGTGTCATGCAGGGCATTGGGGGATAACAAGGCCAGCTGCCTAGGCATTCCAGGTCCTGCTTTTAGAGGGGCCCAGAGCAAGTTGTCAACCTGTAGACCAAAACCTCTTTTGGGACCAAAGAACACTTTCACAGGGGATGGCTAAGACCATTGGAAAACATAGATGTTTACATTACAACTCATAACAGTAGCAACACTACAATTATGAAGTAGCAACGAAAATAATTTCATGGTTGGGTCACTACAACATGAGGAAGTGTCTTAAACGGTCCCAGTATTAGGAAGGTTGAGAAACAGTCGCCTGGAGAGTCAGGCTTGACACAATGTCCCTGCTGTGGCCATCCTAAATAAAATTCTTGCCACTTTTGAAGCCAGGCTCTGTATTAGCATGCTGTAGAGGGTCTGGGAGTTGGGAACCAACTCCTACCTTCATGCAGACCAGCAAAGAGAACTGGAGTCTGGGCCAGGTCTGAGGATGCCCCTGCCCTTCCCCAGCCCACCACTTAAAATCCCAAGGACCAATGTACACGGCCTTAGTGATCTGCTTTGGGGCAGACATGGGAGAAGATGGGGACACACAGAGGATAGTCATCTCTGGCCTGCAGGACTGTGTCTAGGAGGGACTCAGCATGAACCTGCTACAGAGAAGGGCTTCTCACTCAGGCTTGTTTTCATTACCACCACCCCATCCCAGGCAGAATAATCAAATTATGTTTAACTCAATTAATTAATTTAAATATAATTTAATTTCTGCCTAACAAGAGAAACTAAAATTAAGAAATAAGACTTTGTTGGGGAGAGTTGAATTTTGAGGGCCACACATACTGTAATAACTATGATTTTATTTTCACGCCCGCTTGTCATTTTCCTAGTTAGTGAACTCTTGAGAAGGCCAGCCTGTCCCTTAGCCAGGGTGGGCTACCACAGTGCTCTCACAGATGCAACCCTCCCCATGCAATGTTAACCCTTCACTGATTGCATCTGGTTCTCCTTCCATCTGCTCAGGCCCTCCAGGACAGTTTACACCAGCCCTCTGGTGCTCTGGGGCCAAGCACACTGAGTTGGCCAGTGTCTACTTCCACCCTGTCACTGGGCCGCTCCCCAGTGTCACCATCAGGGCCTCCAGACCCATGTCTTGAGACTCACCACTAAAAATACTGTGTGCTTGGCCTAAGAAGGCAGAAGGCAGCGCCAAGTGGCACCCAGCACTGCTGTTACATTAGCAGGCTTCAGATGTAATTTCAGGCTTCGGAGTTTTACATGCCCTCTGATTGTCTTCTAAAAATGTCCGAGTCTTTACCCTAAAGCCATAACCTTTTGCTATGACCCCAAGATGTAAATCTGTTCCAGCTGTCTTACAGAGAGCTACAATTTCCTGGGAGAAGTTCTGCTTCTGAGTCTGATAGAACCCATTTTGCCCTGACCTACTTTTGAGCATATTTTGCAGGTTTCACTCCTCTGCCTGGCCAGGGCGGGCCCACAGAGGGTCCTCCAGACAATGCCAGCACCTGCACCAGTGCCAGGACTTCACCACTACAACCTCCTTCTTCCTCTTCAAGGAACAGGTGCCTGAGGTTTCTAGGATGGCAGCTAACCACACCTTCCGCTGAGCCTGAGCCCACCAACTCCTGACTCTTCCCTTCCCCCACACCATCCCTTGTCAGCAGGAGGAAGCCAGACATGAACCAGCACCCATATACCCAAAGAGCCTGGATGTTATGGTGAAAGTTCCACCCAAGCCCCCTCCCCATCTGCCAAACCCTGCTGCGTCTCAGAAAACCTGCCAAATGATGACCTAAACTGCCCCCCAGAAACCAGACTGGTGGTTTTTCTGGCCTCCCTTTCCTGTCTCCTCTTTCAGGGACTGGAAGGCCATCTGGGAGCACTGTATCCATTAAATGTGTGCCTTTTCTAATTCGGTCTGATTTGGTCTGATTTGGATTGCTACATTGGGTGTGGAAACTTTTCAACTGCAATTTATTTGTGTGTGTGTGTGTGTGTGTGTGTGTGTGTGTGTGTGTGTGTGTGTGTGCGCGCGTGTGCTAGTAGGTCAGATGTCAGGTGTCTTCCTTCACTGCTCTCAGCAAATCTGATGATCAGTGAGGTTGGCTAAACTGGCTGGCCAGTGAGCCCTGCATCTTCCTGTCTCTGCCTCCCATCCCAGTGTTGGGTAGCTTTTATATGGATTCTGGGGATCTGAACTCAGGCCCTCATTCTCTGTGCAGCAGGCACTTTGCCAACTGAACCCTTCTAGGCATTTACTTTGAGAACCTCGATTGTGGCTTGGGCAGACCTATTACAGTATGCATCTCTGTCAGTACCCACCCCTCTCCTGGGTTCACACCCAGGGGGGCTTGGGATGTGACCTTGTGATACAGTACTTGGCAGCATGTGCCCAGGCCCTGGGTTCCACCTCTAACACCATAAAGCAAAACACCAAGATAAACCTCCCCTTCCTCTCCCATTACCTAATAGACTAATGCGACCCCTTACATGAGTCAGTGAGACAGAATAGCTTGATTATCATCCCAATTCATACCTGCCAGAGAACATCAGAGACAGCAGCCTTACTTTGCACAAGTTGCCCAGAACCTGAGGTGACAGCCCCACCTGACTAGCAAGGGGCACTGCTTTCTCTGCCATTCTAACACGTATGACATATTCTTAGTAAAGAGAGATTATTTTTCGGTATGGTAAAGTAAGATTTCCACACACCCATACATGATATAAAGCCTCCTCACCAAGTATAGATTTCAGCTATTTTACCACCGAACACTTTTGATTGAAAATTATCTGCTTCTTGTTAGGTGGGTGTGGGGAGCTGCAAAATTCACAGGGCTGGTCCTCTCCACCTGGAGCCCCTCATCTGAGAGCAAACTGGTAACACTGCTGAGGGCAACACCCCAAAACCCTGGGGAGAAGCCGCATTCCTTGGCCCGGCGATCTTTAGCGTTCTGAACTATGGCCAGCAAAGTCAGGCAGATCTGTTTCTAAGGAATGTGTCCTGAACAGCTTGGGAGACAGTTATTCCAGGCGCTGCTCACAAACTGTCGTCTTCCGGGCCACAGTAGGTGCTCCCTCCATATTGACTGAAGCAGCCTGGCTGCCCCCACACAGACCAGCCTGAGCCCCCAATTTAAAGTTAAAGACGAGGCTGCCAGGCCTCCAGCTTCTCATTAACGGTTCAGGCTCCCAGCCACGGCTTGTAAATGATCCTCAAAACTCTGCTAGAGTCCAGGCACAAAAGGGTTCTGACCCTGCAGTCCTATTGATGCCCAATGCCCAGAAAGCAAGTTGGCCGCGGCCAGGGACTGGAGGATGGCATAGGAGGTAAATAAGGAGCGTTTGGAGGTGACAAGATGCTCTGAAACTACACGGAGGTGATACCTATACGATGTGGTGAGATATAAAAAGCCACCGTTGCCTTTGAGTGGCTAATTCTGCCAGGCATGAATAGTGCATGCCTATAACTTCAAATTCAGGCAGTAGAGATAAGAGGACCATAAATCCAAGGCCAGATTGAGCTACACAGTGAGACCATGTTGCAAAAACACTAACTAGGAGCTGGATGATGACTCAGTCTACAAATTCCTTTCCTCATAATTTTAAGTATCTGAGTTCTCATCCCCAGTGCCCACATAAAAGTCCAGCGGTGGTGTCTGCAGCTGTAACCCCAGCACTGAGGAGGTGCGGAGAGAACAAAGCGCCTTGGGCACACAGATGAGCACCTGAGAAGCCAGGGAATGAACACAGCTCACCTCTTCAAGGAAATGAGATGCGAAGCTGCTCTTCCTGGAATGCTAGGAATGATGTTTTACAACCTGGTGACTCTGCTGTCTGATGGGACAGGCTCTGCCTTATCTTCCAGAATTTAAGTTTTTACTTGCCCACGACCCTTTTTCCTAAATCTTGAGCACTGCTTTTAGACCATAAAACACACTGTTATGGGTGAGGTCACTTGTGCTTTCCAACAGCCTAAGTAACTTCTTGGTTATCTGAGGGCCAGGCCAATGCTAACACCCAAAGGCATAAATAATGTTTACCTCATTCAAGCTCCCTAGACCTAGACCGTGGGCACTATCTCTGATCAACAGTACCCAATGCTGTGAAAGAAGCCAGATGTACTTTGTAAATATATCCTAACTTGGGACTCGGTTGTTATCTGAATACTTTTTCAAAAATTGTGCTGTGCTTAAATGTGGCTAAAACAAAATGACCTGGGCCAGACTCTAGAAGTCCTGGGCCAGCCC
Source organism: Cricetiscus sungorus (assembly GCA_030556225.1). NCBI lineage: Eukaryota > Metazoa > Chordata > Mammalia > Rodentia > Cricetidae > Cricetiscus > Cricetiscus sungorus. The sequence goes on along the minus strand of JANBXA010000069.1, from coordinate 3,142,340 downwards.
AGTTACAATAAAATCAGGCTGAGTTGAGTTTCAGTCTTGTCTCTTTGCAGATGTCTTTTCCCTGCCTACAAAGCCTACAGGGAAATCACCACAAGGTGGACACAGCCAGCCAGAGGAACCAAGCTAGCAGCTCTGAATTTGGTGAGAGACCCTATCTCAAAAAGTGGAAAGGGATGAAGGAGAACCCACCACCACCACCCACACACACACACACACACACACACACACACACACACACACACACACACACACGAGGTCTCACAAAACTCAGTCATCCTTACATGATTTCATAGGAGTTAAGAGAAAAATCAGGCGACTCTCCCTTGAGGAGCCAGAGTTTGTTTATCTTACCTGCTGGGGTGTGTTTTACTTTCTTTTGAGCACTTCTCTTTTCTCCTAGTCCTTGTGCTTAAGCATACATTAAAATATCTTTACTAAAATCTCCAACCCTCGGGGTAGCGGGGGCATGATACATTGCCAGGACTTTCCAGGCACAACTTAATATTCAAGTTTGTGTATTGGTCCTCAGGCCTTCCAAGAACCAAAGACCTGAAACCAAGCCAGTGACTACCCACAACCCACACCAAGCCTGACTAAGATGATCCTAGCATTCAAAGCCCAAGAGGGTTTCCCTTACTGCGAATGTCTGCAGTGGCAGCTTGTTCCCATGTCCCTAAGCAGGCTTTCCCGTTTTGCCTTACAGGCCTCCCTTTGACGGCTGGACCAGCCCCTCCTCATTTCCTATACCCAGGCCTGCACTGTATGCCACCTCTGGCCTCTCTACAAAGCAAACAGGGTCAGGGTTCCTGTGCCCTGAGGTGGAATGTTAGTGCATGGGTTTTCCTGCCTGTAAAAGAGGCAAATGGCACGCACCTCCTCCCACTCTTAGAAGTAAAGGAGCCCATTTGAGGGAACCACACAGAGCACACTGCCAGTGTCCCTGTTTCTTTCTGTAGCTGCCCAGGGCACTATCTTCACCTGCCTTCCTGAATACCTTGAGGGTTCTATAAGAGCAAGAACAGAAATGTGTTCATAACTGCATTTCAGCAGCTAGAACCACGGTCAAAACATCAACGTGACTGACAAAACCCAGGAAAATCCCAAGCAATGCAGGACAGAAGGGTCCCTCCCGGTGGTACTGAGGAAGCACTTGCAGAGAACAGTAGCCATGTTAAAATGCCACAGGAGACCCATCCCCATCAACATCAAGATGTGGAAGCACAGAGTTAGCGGTGGCAGCACTGGACTGTAGTTTCTGAGGAGGCTGCACAGGGGGTCACAGCCAGCCTGGACTACAAAGGCTCTCTCCGAAAAGGGGGTGGGTGCATTGCAGAGAAAGGTCAGTTGGTAATGTTTGTCTTGCAAGCACAAAGACCTGAGTTTGATTTTGTTTTTTAAAGCCTGGCACAGTACTGCATGGTTGTGATAAAGCACTGGGGAGGCGGAAACAGGCAGTTCTCTGGGTCACTGGCCAGCCAGCCTAGCCTACTTGTGACCTCTAGGTCAGTAAAGGACTCCTGGGGGACTACACAGCCAAGGCTGACATCTGGCCTCCACAGGTGTGTGTGTGTGTGTGTGTGTGTGTGACTAAGCTCTGACTTAGAATCTGAGAAGAGGAAGTGCTCATACAGGCACCTCACACCTTTGCTCACACCACGAGGATCTGGTTAACTGGGCGTGTGGCTGGCCAACTTGAGAACTGAGCCAGCTACCCTCTGCAACCTCCAGATTCCTAAGGGTGGAACTGGGTGCCCTGGAATGTCCAGGTGGGAGGTCAAGTCTTGATGTGGGTGGACACATGAAGAACAGGGAAGGAGGAGGCCTCAGAGCAAGGTGAAACCAGAGAAAGAAAAAAGAAAATGCCAGTTTACGAGCCTCAAGGCTTTGTAATCAATCCCTCATAAAAAGTCATGGGACACAATTTCCCAGCTCTGTGGAAGGGGCTTCTCTCTCGGTTTTGCATCCACCCACCCTTGGCTCTAGGAAAGAAAAAGAAGGGTCTAGGGGAGGGGTGGAAAGGCATAACCTCTCCTCTCCATCATGAGGGTCAAAGGGACAAAGACAGGTTAAAAAGTACTAGAGGTCAGACATGGACCTTCTGAGCCTCCCAATGTCCTATAGGCTAAAGCCTTTCAACATGTCACTGCCATAAGCAGTCTATTCTGAGACCCCTCAAAAGCTAGACTCATTAGAAGGCTGCTCCCAGCAACTCCCTACTTGGCTCATAAGTACCTGCCAATCTGAAATGACTGCCTTTTCCTGGGGAATAAGTAAATTCTGAAATTTTAACTTGGTGTCCCAAGATGCCATCCACATCAGAGATTCCTGTAGGCAGTGTGCGGAGGGTTGCATGTCATCATAAAAGCCCTTGTAAAAGGGAGGCAGGTCAGAGGCTATGCTGAAACCTGAAATGTAGAAGAAGAGGCCACCCCAGAAGCCGGGGAAGCCCAAAAGGACCCTCACTAGAGCAGAGCCAAGTTAGCACCCAACTTTGGCCCAAGAAGACACCTAAAGGTGTGTCTTGTCCTCTCCCATCCCTTAACTGTACCAGGCTGGCTTCAAACTGACTATGAAGCTGAGAACCACCTTGAACTTCTGGCCCTTTGCAGAGGTGGGGTGGCCAGCAGCTAGGAAAAGGGCGGGGAAAGTGGATCTAAGGGGACTTCTGAGTGAGATCTCAGACAAAGACTGCAGGGTACGATACCATTCTGAGCCACCAGGGCAGTCACAGCCCGGAGGCCTGACTAGGGACAATGCAGGCCTTTTGGCTGAGACCCCAGAAGGAAAGTAGAGTGACTAAAGCTGGGCAGAATCATGGGCATGGCCTGAAGAGCTATGGGAGGCAGAATGGAGGAGCCACATTTGGCATAAGATGCTATGTGACTGCTTTTAAACACATCTAGCAAAATGAAGATAGAATGACTTAGTGAAATTCCTAAGTGACACGGAAGCAGAAGGGAGTCTGGAAACCTCAGCATGGCTAGATAAACACACAGCATCCCTAGAAGAACGAGGGTGTGGCCAGGTGGCCTAGAAGGGGCCTGTGGACAATGACAGCAGGCAGGCTTGTTGGAGATCTCCTAGGCAAGCTAGGACCTCAGCCCAGGTTTCCAGACGAGCCACCCCAACTCTAGTGAGGAACCCTCCAATCTAGCGGGTGCTGGAGCGCATGTAGGGGGAGGGGGCCACATAGCTTCTTCCACCTATACCTCAAAGATGCGTAGGCAACCTTGGTGCTGTCCAGGCAGAGGCCTGTCACAGAGGAGACACTGCTGTGAGTCCCCATCAGTTTAACAAGTGGTGGAGCCACAGGGGTGAAGTCAAACTATGACCCTGTGAGAACTTGGCAAGGCTGGGGGAAGGGGGGGACATGGCTGCCCAGGACTCCAGGAGCTGGCACATGGAAGGAAAACTATTCTGACAGGGGTGGCAGTGCTTAAGAAACAAAGAATGGGGATGGCCTCTGTGCATATGTGTCTCTTATTGGTTGGAGAATAAAACACTGTTTGGCCAATGGAGGCCAGGCGGGGCGAGGACAGGAGGAGAATTCTGGGAAAGGTAGGCAGAGGGAGTCCACTGTGGAGACACAACATGGACCACAAAGGAGTAACAGGTCCGGGCATTCTCCAGTAAGATAAGACCATGTGGAAATACACAGGTTAATAGAAATGTGTTAATAATTAAGACAGAGCTAGCCAGTAAGGATTCCTAGCCACTGGCCAACAGTTTAAAAATTAATATAGCATCGGTATGTTTATTTGGGGCTGAGAAGGGTGGCGGAACCTGGAGGGAAAAGAAAAGCCACCACCACCAACAAAGGCTAAATAAATAGAACCGGGTGTGGTGATATATGCCTTCGGGAGGGAGAGGCAGGGGGGAATCTCTGTGAGTGAGTCTGAAGCCAGCCTGGTCTACAAACCAAGTTCTAGGATATCTAGGGCTGTTATACAGAGAAAGCCTGTCTCAAAAACAACAGAAACAAGGGAGGGAGGGGGAGGGGAGAGGGAGGGAGGGAGGGAGGAAGGGGAGAGGGAGGGAGGGAGGGAGGAAGGGGAGAGGGAGAGAGGGAGGGAGGAAGGGGAGAGGGAGGGAGGGGGAGGGGAGGGGAGGGGGAGGGAGGGGGAGGGGGAGGGAAGGAGGTAGAGAGGGAAGGTGGAGGGGGAGGGAGGGAGGTAGAGAGGGAGGGAGGGGAGAGGGGAGAGGGAGGGAGGGGGAGGGGGAGGGAAGGAGGCAGAGAGGGAAGGTGGAGGGAGGTAGAGAGGGAGGGAGGTAGAGAGGGAGGGAGGAGAGAGGGAGGGGGAGAGGGAGGGAGGGAGGGGGAGGGAGGGAGGTAGAGAAGGAGGAAGGGAAGGAGGGAGGGAGGGAGGGAGGGAGGAAGGAGAGGGAAGGAGGGAGGGGGGAAGGAGGGAAGGAAACCAGAAATCCAAGGCCACTCTGGGCTACAGGAAAGAAAAGTGTATTTAAAAAAAAAATCTTGGGGTATGAGTCTATGATCTCTGTAATCTGTAATCAAGGGACAGAGGCAGAAAAATCACATGTTCAAAGTCAGCTTGATACACAGCAAGACCCTGTCTCATACAGCGGGTTGAGGGATAGAAAGATGGTGTACTGGTTAAGAGCATACACTGCACTTGCAGAGGACACAAGTTCAATCCCCAGCACCTGCATCAAAATGGCTTACAGGTACTTGTAACTAGGTCTAGATGATCCAACACCTCTAGCTTCTGCAGGCGCTGGCCCCAGGACACTCGTACACACCCATAATTTAGAAATAAATACATCATTTAATAGCAAAACCAATAAACAAACAAGAAATAAATGCACAACTTTTGGCTTGGGAGAAGACTCATCAGGAAAGAGCTCATGCAAGCAGAGGCACTTGAGTCTGCACTGTCCATGTGCATCCGAGCTGGGGACAGAGAGGGATAGATCCTGAAGCGACTGGACAGTTTAGTTAATCCCGATCATGGCGGAGGCGCACCTGCAGTGAGAGACACTGTCTCCAATGCACACACCGGACTTAACGCTCTGCCCTATCAGACCTGGCACTCATGCCTTCTTGCCTGTTCCTCTCCAAGGGAATGTCCTCTACCTATAACTTTTCACAGGCTGAAAGCTGAAAGAGAAATTGCTGAGTTGTGTCCTTAAGTCCCATCCATATCTGACTCCAATGAGACTAAACTGTGGACTAGCGCTGGGCTGAACAAGACACTATGGAAAGAAATGGGCTTCACATATGACAAGGACATGTGGGGGCCAGGAGCACAGTACTGGGTTCTGATGCATTTTGTAACAACCCCCTCCACTCCCCACACGGACCCTAAGAGGACACAGCAAAGCAAACCCTCACTAGACACCAGGATTTTGCAATTCAGCCTCTAGACCCATGTTCCTATCTGTTCCAATCACTCAGCCTCTTAGAGTAGTGAGGTGTACTAAGGGTATATTGGAACTTTGGGGGCTAATTTGGCAGCTTCTCTATAAATCTGAAGCTAGTCTAAAGTAAAATGAGAGGTAGTTAAACAGGTAAAGGAATTGCTTTGTAACTACAGGGACTTCAATTTAGTCTCAGGGGCAAGCAGAGTGTGGCGACATTCTTTTGTAATCCCAGAGGCAGGTGGTTCCTGGAGCTACAGGACAGTTTCGCTAACCCGGATAATGAGCTACAGTTTCGGTGAGAGACCCTGCCTCAAAAGCACCCATGTAAGCCCAGCACTAGGCTCTCTGGCTAGTCAGCGTTTTCCGTTTGGTGAGCTTCTGGATACTGAGACACTATTTCAGAAAGAAAGATTTGAGGAATGACCCCCAAAGTTGTCCTCTGGCCTCCATACACACCCACGTACACTGTGCACACCAAACATGAACACACACACAAAAGTTCATCAGGGAGGAAAAAACCCACCTGGTTTTAACCTGGTTAAATTTCATTTGTAGCTGGCTGGGGTGTAGACACACAGGTCTCCGCCACCAGTCAACCGAGGCTCACAGCTGAAAGTAGACGTGTATGATTATGCAGCCATAGATTTTCCTATCTGGGTGGTGAGCCTCCAGGGCTCTCTCTGCAGAGCTGCTGGACGGAGCCACAGACTGCCCAGCCACCCTGACACACAAGGACATGGTATTCAGCCATCAAAGATGAATTGGGACATTCTTCTCTGAGAAATGCCATGTTCTGAACAAGCCAGGAAAGCAATAAGGTCCCACAGGTCTTCTGCCGCATGCGAAACATGCCCGGAGAACACACAAGGAATGACAGAGGAAGCAGAGGAGGGCAGCTGAAGGAGGGACCAGCCTTTGTCACTCTCATATTCTCCTTGGCCACAGCCTTAATCACAGCCAACAAACAAATCCTTTCCTTAGGAGGAAACAATGTCTTCAGCCAACCTGTCTCTGCCTGCCCCACTCCCAAGAATCTCTCTCATGCTAAAGTAACATGACCACAGCCCTTTGTCCTGTGAACTACAGCTCAGGTCCCTTCTGTTTGCAGAGTGCTGAAGGCTCTAATTACAGGCTGAGGGAAGAACCTACCTGTGGTGTCCACATCCACAAAGTCAACCAACCATGGACTAAAGACATTTGGAAAAGAACCAAACAGCTGAGCTAAGTATGCACACACTTTCATCACAGCAGAATGATTATTTACCTATTATTACACTGTTTTAGCATTTTTTTCTTTTGGATTTTTAAAAAAGAATTATTTTTTTTACATGTATGTGTATGTATATAGTTGCCCACAAAGGCCAGGAAAAGGCACTGAACCCTGGAGGCTGGATTACAGACACTTTTTGAGTCACTTACATGGTTTCTGGGAACTGAACCTTGATCCTCTGCAAGGTGTGAGCCCTCTTAGCCATTCAGCCACCTCTCCAAACCCCTTTTTTTGAATTTTTGAGACAATCTTGAATCAGGTCCTTTGACCTAAGTGATGGAATTATGGGCAGGTGATACCACCCCTGGCTTTGTTTTAGGTCTTATAAGTAATTATTAAAGAGGTGTCTGGGATGGGGGAATCTGTAGATTCAACACAAATACCATGCCATGCATGTGCGTGGGTGCGTGCGTGTGTGCGTGTGTGTGTGTGTGTGTGTGTGTGTGTGTGTGTGTGTGTGTGTGTGTGTGTGTGTGTGTGTGTGTGTGTGTGTGTGTGTGTGTGTGTGGCCAGAGTACTCATAAACTTTGATGTGTAAAGAGTCCTATGGTTAAAAAGCAGTTTTATCATTCAGCAAGAGGACTCTGATTCTATCATTCTCCCACTTTGCAGATTCTTTGCTGGTTTTGATGTTTATTTTCCAGAAAAGATTTCTCTGTGTAACCCTGGCTATCCTGGAACTCTTCTGTAGACCAGGGTGGCCTTGAACTCAGAGATCTGCCTGCCTCTGCCTCCTGAGTACTGAGATTAAAGGCATGTTTCCAGCATTGCCTGGCTCTTTGCTGGCATTTTGTGCTATGGCCCATTCTCACGCAGACTTCAGAAGGTCAAGGGTGAGCCAGGCATGGGAAGCTGAGCAGCCTTCCTGGCTGGCCTAATGAGTCTACAGGGAGGCAAATGCTCATCAACAGGTCCAAGGTGACACAGGAGGAAACCAAGTCCAGCTTCTGAGAGTGGCAGTTTTGGGGATGGGAAAGGCAAGAAGCAGGGTGGGCATCCGTCCAAAGGCAGCACATCTGTGCCTGGGGTTGGGGGTGGGGACAGCAGGAAGGTGCAGTCCAGTTTCAAGGGCCTACACACCAAGGAGATACAATCTGGGCCTCTGGAGGACCCAGCAAAGTTCCTCAAGGCAATTAACCCTTATCAAAGATGGGAGTTCAAAGTAACCCTCCAACCCCAGAATGCCAGGAGCCATTGACTTCAGGAGCCACCTAGCAACTCATGACAACACAGACAGGTATCAAAAGTCAAGGGCAGTACTCATAAATGCCAGGGCCCCAGGTCGCAGAAATGTGTACTGTCATTTCAGTCCCACCCTCAATCTCTTTACATGTGTCTACAAAACAGTATCTTTTTTTCGGGGGTGGGGTGGGGTGTTCGAGACAGGGTTTCTCTGTGGCTTTGGAGCCTGTCCTGGAACTAGCTCTTGTAGACCAAGCTGGCCTTGAACTCACAGAGATCCACCTGCCTCTGCCTCCCGAGTGCTGGGATTAAAGGTGTGTGCCACCAACGCCTGATTTATTTATCTTTATTTTATGTGTGGCTGCTTTGCCCAAATGTAATTCATGTGCCTGGTGCCCGTAGGGGCCAGAAAAGGGCACTGGGTACCCTAGAGCTGGAGTTAGGGATGGCTGTAAGCCTCTGTGCGGATACTGGAATCGAAACCTGGTTCCTCTCCAACAGCCAGTGCTTGTAACCTCTGAGCCCTATCTCAGAGGCCTATCTGAGCCCTATCTGAACTTTTCTTCTAACATTGGCTCCATATTTCTCTCTGCTTTCTTGAAGTCTGGGACAGAATGGGAAATGAAAAGGTGGGGAGAAGGGAGAGAAAGGTTCTGTCTGCATTTTCGGTTCTAATTCATCCCTAGCTACTGCAGGGGACACAGCAGTACCCCCCCCCGCCCCGTCTCCAACATGCTGCTATGAAGTTTCTGAGGACTTGGACCCATCAGAACCAAGTGTGTAAGAACTCTATATAAAGTTACTAGTGTTGTGACGAGAAGATTGGTGCCTGGGGCTGGGGGTGGCTGACTGCCCTGCCAGCATGAAGCTCTGGGTTCAGTCTCGTCTGCCATCCCAGCAGTCAGGTGGAAGCAGGAGAATCAAAAGCTTCACAAAGGGTTTGAGGCCAGCCTGGGCTCCAAGAGAGCCTGTCTTCAGGGCAGGAGAGAAGGCTCAGCTGTTAAAACACCAGTTGCTTCTGTAAAAGGCCCCGGCTGCTGTTCCCAGCACACAGCAGGCAGCTCACAGCCCGGTAATTCCAGTTCCAGGGAACTCCAAATCCTCTTGAGGTCTATAAGAGCAATGTATGCACAAGCATGCGCATACACACAAATAAAAGAAAAAACTACCGCCAAAGCACAGCTCTTTGGCCTAAAGGAGTTTCAGGAATCTTTCTCACGGATCTAGAGGGGAATATTCTGATGGACTCCATTGCCTTGGTCCTCTGCCAAGAAGGTTCTTTACCAGACAGACTCATACTTACAGCTTAGGAGAGATGACCAAAACACCACGTGTGGCTAGACTTTGTCACAGGCTAACTGCCACCTGCTACAGAGACTGTCTTGACATCAGTCTCATCTAGAGGGCATGACTAACTTCCTAGACGGTGCCTGCTTTTCTTTCTTGTGATGCCATCTGCCAACACTATAAGTTATCCGTAAGCATTTCCTCCCGCCAGAGAATAGCTGTTCGGGGAGTGCCAGAGCCGGAGTGGCCATCTGCTCTTGTCACAGCCTCACTAGTCTTCTAGGGTCCCAAGATCTCCCTTGGAACAATTCAGCTGAAAGCCCAACGTTACGGCACATACAGGTAATCCTCGCCAGTCTGCCACCAACAAGGACTACTCAAGACTGAGGCAACACGGGCTCACATACACATAAGACACATACTTTACAAATGAAAAAGAACCCAGACAAGACAGAGCAGAGAACAGAAGAGAAGCATAGCTTGGACAAGCACGAGCTGACCATGGTCAAGGAGACCACGTCCCACTTCTGCAGGCTTTGCCTTCTTCTTCCCTTTTTAAAATATTTTATTTTGGAATGGCCTTGCCAATTAGACCTGGCTTGAACTTACAGTAATCCTCCTGCCTCTTCTTCCCCAGTACTGGGATTACAAGTGTGTATTACTACACCCAGCTTATTCCAAAATCTCCAGAACAAATAGTTTTTTAAAATATCTTTTTTATTGTTATTGGGGATGGGGAACAACATGCATTGTGTGGGGGTCAGAGGAGAACTTTCTGGGTCTGTTCTCTCCTTCCTTCCACTTCTTATGGGTTTCAGGGACTAAACTCGGGTGGACAGACTTGTACAGCAAGCACCTTTACCAGATGAGCCACCTCATCTGCTCCACAACCAGAGGCTTCTCCTGAGGCACTGTCCTGTCCAGGTGATTGACAGCCCATTTGGAGTACCATGTAGTGCTTGGCTATCAGACCTCCTTCTAGATAGCCTGCTCGGGAGATGGAGGCCGGCAGTCTTGGAATACATTAGACCATGTCAAGAGTGAGAGATACAGAGACAGACACCCCCTTCCTGGGGTGGAAGGGGGAGGGGAGGGATGGAAGGATACAGGAAGGGAGGAAGGGAGGGAGGGAGGGAGGGAGGAAGGGAGGGAGGGAGGGAGGGAGGGAGGGAGGGAGGGAGGGAGGAAGGAAGGAAGGAAGGAAGGAAGGAAGGAAGGAAGGAAGGAAGGAAGGAGAAAGAAAAAGTAAGGCTATCTCAGTGGAGAGAGACTTGTCCTACAAGTATAAGGACCAGAGTTCATATCCTGGAACCCATGTTAAAAAAACTCAGGCATAGAGCTGCCTATAATCCCAGCATTCCAGAGTCAGAAACAGGGGTTGGGGGCAGGGCATCTGGCTAGCTAGACTAGCCAATGGAGCTCTGGGTTCAGCACAAGACCCTGCCTCAACAGCTAAGACAGAGGTCAACTGAGGATGAGATCCGACATCAACCTTGGGTGCACACACTCACCCACACTGATGTGCACCCCCACACATACACTTAAGGAAAAGTAGCCAGGTTTAGTGGTAGATTCCTGTCATTCCAAAATTTAAGGAAGATCAGTTCAAACTTAGCCAGAACTGGGGAGTTTGAGGCCAACGTGGACTACATGAAGCCATCTCAAAAAAAGAGAGAAAAAAGTCTAAACTAACTTTAAAAGAGATGAGACCCTAGAATGTCAGCAGAAGGACAGTTTTGGAAGGCACGCCCAAGCGGAATGGAGTTTCCTGGGCCTCCTACCCTGTTTTCAACCACATGTGGGTGGTACATGCTGTGGGAAATGCAGGCTCCAGACAGGCTCCTGGCAGAGAAGGGCTTCCTAGATTTAGGTATCAGATCAACACACAAAGGGCAAGGCCATCACAGAGACAGAGCAGCTTTTTAATCATCAGCATAATCCCCTAAATCAATTCTTCCAGAAAGAAAAGTCTTCATTTCCTTCCACGCCTATGCCCATCGCCCTGCCCCAGCCCTAGCAAGGAAACACAAGGTTGGGCAGCAATAATATGGAATCATAGAAATGACCCCAGTAAGGGCAAGGAACTAGCCTGCAGATGGAAGTGAGACGTAGGAAAACCAGCTGAGAAGACGAAAGAGGTGTGGTCTGGACTTTGAGGTCTTGGGAGAGGAGAGTGTGTATGTAGGAACAGGACTGAACTAAACCTGAGACTGTATGTCCATGAGATCAAACACCGCTTAAAAATTCATAAATTCAGAGCACTGGCCACAGTCTGTAAATACAAAAACTGCACCACGTCCATTACTGTAATGAAATTTAACCTGCAGATGACTCTGGCAGCCATTCAAGGAGAATGAATGGGGCTTCTCAAACGCTACAGAATGAGGAGGAAGCAGACTTAGACAAAGGGGCAACCTAGTGCCCTCTATGGTTTAGAGGGCTGTCTCTTTGCGGAAGGGCACAACAGCTTTTGCAGGGAGGGTGTCTGACCACCCTCACAAACTTGATTCAATACACCTTGGAGAGAACTCAGAAGCTCTTAATAAAATATTTCAGAGAAATGTTTTCCAATTCCATCTTCTGAGTTTCAGTGGTTTCTGCAGGATCATATGTCCCACAAGTCAAAGAGAAAGTTACCACAAGTTTAAAGTCAGCTTCAAATATGGCAGAGCTACAAATTACATTGATTTGTGGAATGGAAAAAAGCTTCCACGGCAAGCAGAACTGAGCCCTACAATCAGTGTGGACCACTTCCCTGGGGATCCCGGGTGAAACCACATCCCAGGCTCCCTCATGAATGCCAGCTTCTGATGAAATGGAACCAAAAACATCAATAAGCCTGCACCAGGCTATCAGATCCAGTGTGTCCTGATTAGTGAAGGGGTGGGAGGAACAGATATGACAAAAGGTAGGGCCACCCAACAAAGAAAGGTGGTATGGCTTCATATCGATTCTCAATTATGTCGATTTCATCTTCCACATTTCCTGAAACCCTGCTGGGTTTTATTATTTTAATTTTTAAATTGCATTTATTTAGTTTGTGTGTTTGTACACACGTGTACCACAGTCCAAGTGTGGAGATCAGAGGACAACTTAGGAAAGCCAGTTCTTTCTTTCCACTATACAGATTCTGAGGACTGGAGTCAGATCACAGTGGCAAGTGTCTTTACCTACTGGCACAACCCTTCCGCTGATTCTTAATATAAATTTTTCAAGTATCAGTACATGGTTCATAATTTCACTGCAATCAGAGTTGAGCAGGTCAACACTGTTTTCTGTTGCTGTTTTAGGTTTTGTTTTTAGTTTTGCTAGTTTGGTTTCCTGAAACCGGGTCTCGCTATGCAGCAGCCCAAACTGGCCATGCAACAATCGCCCAGCCTCAGCCTCCTGAGGGCAGAATGAGATGTGAGGCTACCTGTCAGGCTAATACTGAACTCTTAAACTCCAAGGTCGAGCAGGAGGCTCCATGGGCCAAATGGCTTAAATTCTCCATTGTTATTTTTTTCTCAAGTCTTCCAGGTGCATCCAATCTGCGTCCTGTGGGCCATTTGTTCTCCATGGAGAATAAGATCCGACATAATTCTCTTTGTGCCACGCCTGAAGGGCTATCTCATGTGAGATCTTTAGATGCATCAGGAATGATACCAGGCACACATGCTAGGCTTTGAACCTGGGGAGTTAGTGCTCTACACGGATTAGGGCTTAGTGTAGAGGGGTGCCCATTAACTTACTGGAGCGCAGACAACAAAATTGCCAAGGACAACATGCAGCATACTGGAGACTGAACAGCAAGGGCACTGGCTGGGCCTCAGAAGCACAGCTTCCCTCTGACTTCTTCCTGCCTTCCCTCCTCAAGGGCGGGTCAAGGAACTAGGATTTCTCTCCAAGGCTGTCACAGAACCTGGAGCTATTGCTTTAAACCTGCAGGAGTCACCTGACTGCAATGAGCTGTGCTGGTCTGAAAGACCTGAGTTCAATATCCAGGACCTACAGAAAAAGGCAGGCATGGTAGCATGCGTTTGTAATCCCAGCACTAGGGAGACAGGCTTCACAATCAATCAGTAAGCTCCAGGCCCATGAGAGATCCTGTTTCAAAGGAGATAGGCAGTATCCTAGAAGGTGACCCAAAGTCCCAAAATTGTCTTCTAGTCTACACATGTACCCACCTGCACTTAAAAACTTCTTTAAGTTTTATTTTAATATTTAACTAAGTGTATGAGTTACATGTCCAGATGTGGGTATGTGCGTATGAGTACAGTGCCCACAGAGGCCAGAAGAGGACATAAGATCCCCTGGAGCTACAGTTTCCAGCAGTGTGACCTAATGCGGGTGATAGAAACCCAACTCAGGTCTTCTGGAAGAGCAACAAGCTATCACTCCAGTCCCAATACACATGAATTTAAAGAAAGAGGAAGAGGAAGAAAAAACCCTTCTTTTGCCTGATCATAGTTGTTAAAACCTGGGGGGGGGGTGTCCTACCCCAACCCCAGGAGAAAGAAATTCAGAGCAGTGGAAAGACAGACTTGCTTCAGCCCCACCACCTGCCATCCTTGTAGGAGTAGGCATCTGTCTTAGGGCCTTTGGTCTTCATATATGAAAGGTCTTGGACTTGTTATACTTTTCTGTAGTTAACGTGGCTTTTGTTGAAGGCATTAAGACGTTTAGACAGAAGCCATACTTTTCTGTGTCTACAAACCTAATGAAATGGCACACGATTCCCCAAAGACCTGTAGCCAAGCGACAGCTTCAATGGGTCGTCTAATGCTGTCATCACTGTGTCTATCCAAAGTGTCAGTAAATGTTCAACAATAAAATGAAGTTATGAAGACCTATGGAAAGCAGCACTTGACCTCCAATACCAACTCCACAGCAAGTAAACACCAGCCATGCTCACAGCCAGCCATTGGTGGCTACCGGGTACAGGCAGCAAAGACAGAAATATAGAACGGTGTGTTTACCTGGCTCCCTGGGCTATTTTCATGGCAGCAGAAAGCCAAAACAAACAGAATACAAGTGACTGGTGCCAAGACTGCACAGCTTCCTCTTACTAGTTCCCTTTTTTCCATCCTCACGGGGCTTCAGGGAAATTCGGTGGAGAATTTGAAGTTAGAGTGGGGAGAGATCCTGCCATTCTCATAGTGGCGTTAGGCCATGCCCAGATCAGCAGGGATGGCTGGATTAGATTAAGGTAGAATACTCGGAACAGCTTATCTTCTCAGCGTAGGCTGAGAATGCCTGCCAGCTCCTTCCTCTCCGTGGACTCCCCTTGTACATCTTTCTGCACCTACACAGCAGCTTTGCTGGTATCCTTGACCTCAGCTTTTCCATACAGCTTTCCCTGTCTGGGAATGCCTCCCCAGCCGTAGCTGGGATTCCCAGCTGAATTCTGAACTTTTCAACAGCATGCCTGATTTTCACCCATAGCATAAGCCACTCAGGACCAGGGGCCATTTTTTTCCAGCACTTTTATAGGACAAGATGTAGTGCTTTCCCCTCCTATGGTGAGCCTGTAAGGAAGGACAACAGAGATATATCTGCCAGAGATCCGGAGCTACTTCAATCCAGTATTTTAGAGACTCAAGATCTGGTGGCAGATTTTAAAGTAACCATTGGGTCACTTGATTCAGTAAAACATCACACAGACCTTTTTTCGGGTAGGAATAAATCACTCAGTATTAGTGCTTTTAGTGCAATGGCAAAAGGAGGGCAATGGGCCTCTCCCACCGTGTCCTGTGCGAGGGCTGACTGGCTGAGGCGAGAGCTGGCTGAAGAATGGGTATTATTATAGGGCAGGTGGAGTAAGTGACTCACCCTCTGGGTCCTGATGCATCTGATAACGTCAAACACTGGAAGAATTCCGATTCCACCCCGGAGCCTTCCTCTACAGCCACCTACATTAGTTCTGTTTTAAAAGAGCCAGTCTGGGAAGGCTGGAGTGGCGGACAGAAAGGCAGGCAAGTACCTACTGGTGGAAATAATCTTCCTTTAAAGGACTCCAATATGGAGTCTAGGACTCCGTGAATCAGCTCCAGTTCACCATGCCAAGGGGAGGGCGGTTGAATTTTGAAAAGGCTGGAGGAGCCGGCTAGATGGCACAACCCTGTAATCTCAACACTGTGGAGGCAGAAGGCCCAGGAGTTCAAGACCACCTTTGGCCATATATGCAGTTGGGATTCCAGCCTGGACCCTGGCTCAAAGCAACAAAAAGACCGATGTGAGTTCAGAACGCCCCGTGACTCCCACAAACTATTTCCCAACGACTACCAACAGTGAGTGACATCAGCTTCACCATCCGGAAGCACAAATCCAACAAATATTAAGGAAGGTCCAGGAGGCTTGATCACTCACTGGAGCCTTCGCCTTTCTAGAACACATCCATGTCCTCCTCTCGCCCCTTCCTCTTAAGCCTGAACTGAAGGTGTGGGCACAACACCGAATGTCGATTAAGCGTACCGTCTGAACCCACGCTGACCTGGAAACCCCTGGGAAGCAAGAACTGGGCTGGCTGGTCAGGCAGGGGCCACGTCCACCTTCGTCACCGGTGGCCCTCTGGGATAGGAGCTCCGCGACAGTACCGGATACCGGATCCCCTGAGCATCCGCACGCCCCCACCCTGCTGGGAACCAGCGTGAAACCCCCAGGGATAAGAGCATAATAAGTGCAGTCTCGTGGGCCCGGAGCAGCCACCGAACATCTGCAAAGTTATTTTACTTTATGTCTGTTCGCTTTTGCTTTCAGAGTCCGCGAGCGATCGTTCTCCAAATCTTAGATTCTAAAGGCTACTAGAGAAAACCCGCGCCGTTTCCTACGAGCCCCAGGGACATCCGGGGAGGTTCAGATGGGAGCTGTGAAGTCCGGGCCTGCGGACCAAACACTACCGGAGCGAGGCTGGAACCCCTCTCCCTAAATCCCGCCCAAAGCGCGCCACCCGGGGTCCCACGACGGCGCCACCGCCACCCTAGGAGAGCGCGGTGCCCCGGAGCTTCAGGCAGGAGCCAGAGCGCGGCCTCTGCCTCCAAAGCCGCCCCGCACCCCGCGCCTGGTGTCCCCACGCAGCACCCAGCATCGCCACACTCACCGCCGCCCGCGCCGCCTGTCGAGCCGTGAGGTCTGCACTGGCGCCGCGCGCGGGCCGGGAGCGCTCTAGGGAGGCAGGGCGAGCTGGGGGCGGAGATGTTTCGGGGCGTGGTCTGGAGGGGCAAGTGGGGCCGGGCCTGAGAGGGGCGTGGCAAGTCTAAGGCTGCGGAGTGGGGAGGACGCTGCGTCCAAAAGGGCTCCCGAGAGGCGGGGCACGGGGAGGAGAGGCTGGGAGGGTCTGGCGGGAGGCGGACTCCTGGAGCCGCGAGGCCTGGAAGAGGGCAGAGGAAGGAGGTTATTCTTTGTTTCTGAAGCCTCAACCAACACCCCCCAAAGGCATAAAGACAACCTACAGAATGGAGGCAATATTTGTAGGATATGTAGCTGATGAAGGTCTATTATTCAAATTATATAAAGAACTGTACGGGAGATAGAAGCACATATTCGAGGTCAGCCTGATCTACAGCAGTGAGTTTCAAGCTAGTTAGGGCTTCATAGTGTCTCAAGACCTATCTCAAGAAACCAAAACCCCGCCAGAGCCGCCGCTCAGCTGGTAAAGGGCTGTATCATGCCTGAAAACCTGGGCTTGTCTCCAGTGCCTCATAAATAAGTGCTTCATTAAGTATGGGCCTGCAACCCTAACACTTTGTAAGGCCGAGAAACAGTTCCGCAAAAAGTTGAGGCTAACCTGTGTGACATAGAAAGTTTGAAGGCAGCCTAAGATACACAGTGAGACTGTCTCAATCCATCCCACACATACAAAAAGACTCTTACAGCGTGTGTGTGCTCGTGTGTGCGTGTGCGTGCATGCGTGCGTGCGTGCGTGCGTGCGTGCGTGCGTGCGTGCGTGCGTGTGTGTGTGTGTGTATTGGAACATCACTGTGTTGCCCTGGCTGGCCTGGAACTCACAGAGATATGCCTGCTTCTGTCTCTTTGTGCTGGGGTTATAGGCATGTGTCCCCACACCTGGCTTACCTTTGCTTAAGGAAGGAAAAATTTATTTGGAGTCACAGTTTTAGATGGTTTCAGTCCATCATCATGGGAAAAATCTGGCAAAGCTGCTGTTGAGAATATGCAGTGGAGGCTATGTAGCGCTGTTCACTTCACAGTAGACCAGGAGGGAGGGAGAATAATCAGGACACAGGCCCGGGAATAACGTTCAGTGGCCCAGCCCTAGAGGTTTACTTTTACCACCTAGGTCCTGCCTCCTAAATATTCTATACCTCCCAGAATGGTAGCACCGGCTGGGCACCAAGAGTTCAAATCTTGAGAGTCTGGGGTGTGGGGAGAAGGAACTCAGATTTAAGTTCTAACACACTCAACAATAAGGAGACAACTCAGGTGGGTTTTGTTTGTTTGTTTGTTTGTTTGTTTGAGACTGGGTTTCTCTGTGTATCCCTGGCTATTCTGTAATTCACTCTGTAGATCAGGCTGGTCTCAAACTCAAAGATCAGCCTGCCTCTACCTCTGGCTGGGATTAAAAGAGAGGACCAACACCACCATCTGGCCAAGAGACAACTCAGTTTTAAGGTGTGCAGTGGGAGCTGGTGTGGTGGTAGACAACTGTAATCTCAACTGTGGTGTGTAGACAACTGCAATCGGGAAGCGGAGGCAGGCCCTCAAGTGCAAGGTCAGCCTGCTCTCTTGGAAATCAAAGGGGCTGAGGGAGGCACCAGCAGGCAGCTCAGCAAACACAAGAAATATTGTGCTTAACAGGGGACAGTGAGAAAGAACCCCAAAGCTGTCTCCCACCTCCACTCAAGCCTTTCCCATGTTTACCTTAACATTCATTCACATGCCCAAACTCTCTGTCTCTCCCTGTCTGTCTCTCTCTCTGTCTCTCTCTCCCCTCTCTCTGTCTGTCTCTCTCTGTCTCTCTCTCTCTCCCCTCTCTCTCACACACAAATAAATCCCTTTAAATTATATATAAAAGTAAGTTGAAGCCAGGTGGTGGTGGCACACACCTTTAATCCCAGTACTCTGAAGGCAGAGGCAGGTGGATCTCTGAGTTAAAGGCCACCCTGGTCTACAAAGTGAGTTCCAGGTCAGTCAGGGCTGCACAGAGAGATTCTGTCTTGAAAAACAAAAACAAACAGATGATTTTAGAGTGTGTTTTGTCATAAGCTACAGACAAACAAACTGAGGTGTGTATGCAAATGTTGTCAAGCACGTGGAAAACCTTAGTCATCATGGAAATGTGATGGAAACCACAATGAGAAGCCACTTTCACAATGTGAGAGTCACAGAATGTTCTTGTGAGAGAGCATAAGTGGGGGAGCACAGAAAGTGTTGGCCCTGCAAGCATGATGACCTGAGTTCAGTCCCTGGCACACACTCAAAAACTGGGCGAGGCAGCATGGGTCTGTAACCTCAGTGCTGGGGCAGAAGAGGCAAGGGGATGACGGGGGTTCACTGGCAGCCAGCCTAGCAAAACCGGAGAGCTTTGGCTCAGTGAAATTCCACACACACACACACACACACACACACACACACACCCTCACAGGGAAGATAGCATTTATGCTGTGGGGCTAGTGGTTGTAGTAGGGGAGGTGCAGCTCTCCTTTAAAAACTTTTTTAATTAAAAAAAAAAAAATAAGATGGAGAGCATGTGACATTTGCTTCTGTGCATGTGTACACATGTGTGCTCACACACGCAGTAAATAAATGTGTGTTAAAACTATGCTGTGGTGGCACATGTCTTTAATCACATCACCGGAGAGTCAGAGGCAGGCAGATTTCTGTGAGTTTGAGTCCAGCCAAGTCTGTTACACAGAGAAACCCTATCTCAAAAAACAACTAAATATAAATAAATAAATACATGTGTGTTGGAAGGGGAGTGAAGAAATTAGCCCCTGGCGCAACCAATGGTGACAATGAGAGGTACAGCTGCTGTTCTGTTTGTAGGTAGCACACAAAACTGAAAACAACTTGTAAGTCTGCACAAGATTGTAGAGGGCAGCGTTATTCACCAAAGCCAAAGGGAGTAAGACCCCAAATAGCCTACAGATCAACGAACAAACAAAATGTGGCATGTCCATGCCAGGAAGTACTACTCAGACCCAAGGGGATGAAGCTCTGGTTCCCACCACAGCCTGTGCAAGGCAAAAGAAGGCAGACACAAGGGATCACCTAGCCGATAGTCTCATTTACATAAAAGATGCCCAGAACAGGCAAATCCGTGGACAAAGCAGTTTAGTGGCTGCTTGGACGGAAAGATCAGAAGGGGGAGTAGAGGCCACTGCCAGGGACAATAATACAATTATTCTAGGGTAGATAGCAACGATGGGTGCACAATACTGAATACTTTAGGCGCCACTAGTATACAGTTCAAAAGAGGTTAAAATGTTAAACTTTACGTTATGTGAGCTAACTTCCTTCTTTCTTTCTTTCCTTTCTTCTCCAGATAGGGTATTGGTGTGTAGCCTAGGACGGCTTCTAACTCACAGCAATCCTCTGCTTCAGATTCCCCAGAGCTGGGGTCACAGGTGCCTGCTACCACACCAGGCTTTATCCCACTGTATGTGTGTTGGTGGAGTGTACACACGAGTACTTGTTGGTCTGTATGGATGTGTATGAAAGCAGGTGCACCTGCGTGTGTGTGTGTGTGTGTGTGTGTGTGTGTGTGTGTGTGTGTGTGTGTTATGTATATGTGGGTGGTATATATGTGTGGTGTGCATGTTTGGTATGTATGTGGTGTGGTGTGTGTGTGTGTGTGTGTGTGTGTATGTGTGTGTGTGTGTGTGTATGTGCATATGTAGTATGTGTGGTGTGTGTATGTGTGTGTGGTATATATGTGTGGTGTGCATGTATGGTATGTATGTGGTGTGTGTGTGTGTGTGTGTGTGTGTGTGTGTGTGTGTGTGTGTGTGTGTAGAAGCCACAGATTTACTTAAGGTGGAGAACAATCAAGGAAGACACCTGATGTTTTCAGATAAGGTCTCTCACTAGACCAGGAGCTTGCTGATTCAGCTAGGGTGGCTGGTCCATGAGTGTCGGGGACCCACCTGTCTCTGCCTCCCCTGGAACTGCATTTGGCTTTTATGTGGGGCTGAGCAGCAGGCACTTTACCCAGTAGGCCATGTCCCCAGCCTCTCGATTCTTTAAAATGGAATCAGGTGTGTTGTACAGGCCCCAGTAGGGTTTAGACAAAAAGAGAACACAGCAGTTGGTTAGTGTGGGAAAGACAAATCACCTCTTCAGAGATGGGGACTCGAAATTGTGATAGACATAACCAGGCCTTGATGTGGGAGAGCATTAGAAAGGGACAGCAGGTGTTATCAGTGACAGCACACCAGCCTTAAAGGAGGGCAGGCTTCCCTTTAGAACCTGGGAAGGAGGGTTGCTGAGAGCTTTCAATGAAGAGGGTGATGGGGGGGCAGGAGAGCCTCCAGAGGAATCCCCCATGGTGATCTAAGAACAGCTCCCATAAACTCATCAGTCTAAAAGCTCAGTCACAAGGGAGTGCCACTATTTGAAAGAATTAAAAGAATTAGGAGGTGTGGCCTTGTTGGAGGAAGTATGTCACTGGGGAGTCAGCTTTAAGGGTTCAAAAGCCCATGACAGACCCAGTCTCTCTCTCTCTCTCTCTCTCTCTCTCTCTCTCTCTCTCTCTCTCTCCCTCCCTCCCTCCCTCCCTCCCTCCCTCCTCTCTCTCTCCCTCCCTCCCTCCCTCCTCTCTCTCTCTCTCTCTCTCTCTCCCTCCCTCCCTCCCTCCCTCCCTCTCTCTCTCTCTCTCTCCCTCCCTCCCTCCCTCCCTCCCTCTCCCTCCCTCTCTCTCTCTCTCTCCCTCCCTCCCTCCCTCCCTCCCTCCCTCCCTCTCTCTCTCTCTCTCTCTCTCTCTCTCTCTCCCTCCCTCCCTCCCTCCCTCCCTCCCTCCCTCCCTCCCTCCCTCCCTCCCCTCCCTCCCTCCCTCCTCCTCCCTCCCTCCCTCCCTCTCTCTCTCTCTCTCTCTCTCTCTCTCTCTCTCTCTCTCTCTCCTTCTCCCTCCTACTAATCAAGATATATCTCTCAATGCTGCTCCCTGCTGCCACGCCCCCTGCCATGATGACAAGGGACTGAACCTCTGAAACTACAAGCTCTCTGTCATAAGAGCTACCTTGGGCATGGTGTCTCTTCATAGCAATAGAACAGTGACTAAGACATCCCCTAAACAAAAGAAATATTTGAGCCTTACATCTTTTCAGGGGTGGTAGGAAGTTCCACAACATGGCATAGGCTGTGTGACAAGAAGCATGAAAACAACAGGCCTTCCAAGTGACCAATGTCTTTACAGAGCAGGCCCATGATCCGACACGGTACAGGAGAGGCCAAGACTCAGCAGGTGCCAGCACCTCAAGATTCTCATGGGTGAGGGAGGAACCACGTCTCTTCTGGAACTTCAGAAATGGCAGCAGCAGTCAGGGGAGAGAAACACAGTGCATGATGGAATTCGGAACAAGCCTGCTTCACTTCTGCGTTGTAGATAAAAATGACATATAAACAAGTCTGGTAGGGGAAGCATAGAGACACATCTGGAGGAAAGTTCTCTATCTTTCTGAGGGATAAAGAAGATTATACATAGTGGATCTGTGTCATATAATCAAAAAAGTTTTTATTTTCTGATGTTTTATGAGAAAACATAAACTGTTTGTTTAAAAATAAAAAAAACAGGACTGCTGAGATGACTCAGTGGGTAAAGGCACTTACTGTCAAGCCTGACAATGTGAGTTCCATCCCAGCATTCAAGAAGCAGGCGGATCTCTGAGTTCGAGGCCAGCCTGGTCTACAGAGTGAGTCCAGGACAGCCAGGACTACACAGAGAAACCCTGTCTCAAAAAAACCAAAACCAAAAAAGGAGGAAAGAAGCACAGCTGCCAGAAACAGTCTGTAAAGGGGTTTGTGTAGGCCACAGCACCAAAGTCTGGGAACTAATGTTCCCATAACACCATTCCATCTCCAAACACAAGCCTCAAAGAAGCCAGAAACAAACAAAACCTGCCCCAAGCCTGGCCATCTGAATTCAATGCCTGGGACCCACACCTTCCAAGAAGAGAGACAGTTTCTGGAAGTGGCCCTCTCGCTTCCGTGTGCATGTATGAGTGTGTATGGGGGGTATTGGTAGGTCCTCTCACTTCCCTGTGTATGAGTGTGTGGGAGGGGTGTCCATGGGAAGAAGAGTGAAAATGTTTTGTATCAGTCTGAGGGCTGGAGACGCAGCTCCATTGTAAAAAGCCCTCGCTCTGCCAGAGAATCCAAGTTCAGTTCCCAGCACCCACGTAAAGCAGCTGCAGGGGGCTGACACCCACTTCTGGCCTCTGTAGGTATCCACCTACATGTTGGCAGTATACACACATAAAAATTTAGATTAAATTAAATTGAAAATAGCTTGGCATGGTGTTGAACACTTCAGTCTCCGATATATAGATGTATGAGGCTAGCCTGGGCTACATGGGTGCCTGCTCAAAACACAGAAAACAATGGGACCATTGGGTTGAAAGAGCATTAGGGGTGATAGCTTAAAGTGGAACAGAAAAAAGACAGCCATCGTGCACAGCCTCACAGGGGACCTGGGAGGAGAAGCAGACTCCATTTGAATCTCTCAAATGAAGGGGTCTCTGACTTTTATAAGCTTTCTGGGGTTGGTAGGGAATTCCACACTGTGTGACTTGGTCAAGCAAAACACTTCTGACAAGAAGCCCGGTCCTGGAATAGGACCTTCGAGGGAGAGGGCCGAAGGTCGCAGTACAGTATTGGGGGCCACTTCAGGCTTTGTGGGCCTGACTCCTAGGAGAAAGGGGGAGGCAGCAGCTCTGCAATCCAACACTTTGAACCTCACCCTACACCTCTCTGATGTGAGAGATGTGTTTTTCTCATCTCTGCACTGCACAAGGCCTATATTACAGGCTGGGACGCTTGAGCTGGTTGCACAAGCACCAGAAGAGTTCCTGAGGGTTCTAGACCCAGACCTGCCCAGCATTAGCAAGAAAATAACCCTAAACAACTCTCTCCTCCCTCCCTCCCTCCTCCTCTTTCTCTCCCTCCTTCCCTCCCTACCCTCCCTCTCTCCCTCCCCATTCCCCTTCCCCACATCTCCTTCTACCCTAAGTCAGATCAAACCCTTACAGCCCTCCCCATCTCTCCAGGGACACAGACTTGATTGAAAACCACACAGGATGCTGTGGCCTTGTCACACGTTTATGGTCCTGCCTATTGCTCGCCTCACTGCACCTTGGCGTGTAGATCAGGTTGTATCACCTCTGAAACAATGTAATAGTCAGAAACTCCCTTTGTTCTCTAGATTTGAGGGGAAGTGTAGCTCTCTCCTCTGGGGCCCCTCTGTGGCTACCTACTCAGGAAGCTGTGCCCCACCTAATGAAGCCTGAAAACACTCGGCCTCTTCCAGGTCCCGAGTCCTAAGTGTCTTTCTGAAGGGCGTTCTCATGCAGCTCCTTTCCATGAACTGCAACTTTATTCTAAGCAGAGGGGATGTGGAGAGTTCAGAGTGGCTAGAGGAGTAGAAGGCAGACACGACAGGAGCCACAAGCCTTTTCAGTGGAAAGAGTCCCTGAGAACCAAGCCCAGCTCCTGACGCAGGCCTAGGAGACTCCGCAGGCTGGAGCAGCACTTCCTGACTCCTGCACACAGAACTGTGGCTCTGAAAGACAGGCTGGCTTCTCAGGCCTGGAGCTATGGGCTACTGGGTTTTAAATTCCAGCAAGAAGCCTGTGACACTAGGAAGCCATCTCTGGTCTCATTGGAAAGCAGAAGGCCCTGGGCAGCCTCTACCACACCCCCCACCCCCCACCCCCGCTTTAGTGTTGATTTGAGATCTCCCTCCCCTCATGCAAACCAGAATATAAACTCTCTAGATCAGTTGGATGTTGTGTTGATTTTCAGCCAACTTGACACAAGCCAGAGTCACCTAGAAAGAGGGAATGTCAGCTGAGAAAATGCTCCCACCAGGTTGTCCCTATGGGGAAGCCTGTGGGGCAGTTTCTTGGTCGATGTGGGGGGCCTTGCTCAGAGGCTGTGAGTAGCTTCTGCCCTTGCTGCAGGCAGGGCTGAAGCCAGGTGAACTGAGACCAGAGGGAGGCAGTGGCACTCCCTCCTTCCCTCCCTCCCTTCCTCTCCCTCCCCTGCCCTCCAACTGCTTATTGCTCACACACACACACACACACACACACACACACACACACACACACACACATATATGTCTTGGGCCCTGGCTCTATGTCTGGAACTGGGGTGAGGGGAACTGCCGATCTCTGTCCTACTGCTGTCATAAGCACTCTGAGCAACAGCAGCCTGGGGAGGAAAGGGTTCGTTATAGCTTACATCAGGACAGGAACTAGAGCAGAACCCTGCAGGCAGGAGCAAAGGCCATGGAGGATCACTGTGTACTGGCTTGCTTTCATGGCTTATTCAGCCTGCTTTCCTATACAACCCAGGACCACCAGCCTGGGACAGTTCTGCCCTCAGTGGCCTAAGGCCCCCCCACAGCAATCAAGAAAATGCCCCACAGACTTCCCCAAAGGGACAACCCGATGAGAGCATTTTCTCAGTTGACATTCCCTCGTTATGAGCAGGTTTTCCCACCAGCCTGGTCCCACAGCCTCGCCAGCCCCAAATAACACACAGAGACGCTGTATTAGATATAATGCTGTTGACCTGGTTCTAGTATTTCTTATTGGCTAGCTCTGTCTTAAATATTAACCCATTGCTATTAATCTAAGTACTTCCACGTGGTCTCATCTTATTGGAGAGAGGGCCCAGCGGTCTACTCTCTCTGTCCTCTATGTTGAATCTCCCTACTACTTCTTCAAATCATCCTTGTCTCCTAGTCCCACCTATCTTGCTTTCCTATTGGCCAACAGTGCTTTATTCATTAACCAGTAAGAGAAACATATTTACAGAATGACATCTCCCATCATTCTCTCTTTCCAGGTGAGGAGGATCCCAAATCACTACCAAAGGAGAGCTGGGTGTGGCTCAACAGGGACCACTTGCCTTGCATGTGTGGGGCTCCAGCTTGTACCCCTAACACAGCACAACACGAGCAAATAAGTAGACGAGAACTGTTGACTTTAGAGTCATCATCTGGTTCCTCCTTTAGCTTCCAGAAACCTGCATACCACAGTCCAGTTGAATCTCAATCTCTGAGCTCCAGACTAAAGAGGAGCAAGTTTGGGGGGAAAGGGAGGCTGAAACATGACTCATGGGACCATGTCTATTTCATAAACACCCACACATGGCTGTCTCAACAACCCTACAAGGGAAATAGCTTTCTATTATAGGGCTAGCAGTTGAAGGCCAAAGAGGTTCAACAAACTGTCTAGAGCCACACAGCTACTAGAAACTAGTATTTGAACCCAGGATGTCTGGCTCCACATGGATACTTGGTCACCAGCTTGTGGAATGTCATGGTGGAAGCTTCAACCTAGCCCCTAGCACCCATACACCCAAAGAGTCTGGAATGTCATTATGATGGAAGTTCCTCCCAAGCCCCCCTCCCTTATTATCTCCCTCCAAACCCTGCTGCATCTCAGAAAGCCCAACAAATTACGGCCCCCTCCCCCAGAGATGCTCGAGATCATTCCCACAGGATATTTAAACTGCCTCCCAGAAAATAGACTCATGGTTTCTCTCTCTCTCTCTCTCTCTCTCTCTCTCTCTCTCTCTCTCTCTCTCTCTCTCTCTCTCTCTCTCTCTCTCTCTGTCTCTCTCTCCTGTCTCCTGAAGGGGGCTGGAAGGCCACCCAGAAATATTGTATCCATTAAACACCGCCTTTCTCTAATTTGGTCTGATTTGGATTGCTACATCAGCAGAGAGGCTTATCTAGGTGTAGAAACTTTTCAGGGAGGGCTTGTTTATCAGAGCTTATGGATCCACACCTGTGGCTGCTGGTGCCTGTGACCTCAGGACCTTTCCCTGCAATGCTATCTCACCCATTGTCCCAGCCTACAGAACAGAATGAAGTTGTTGGGCATATGGGAGTCAAGAACTGGCCAGCCCAGCTTGTCACTTCACAGCTGGGGCCAGCGCGGGAGAAAACGTACCTCAACACACGGGTCTTCAGGGCCACCATCTCTCCAGGGCCTGGACCTGCTTTGCCGTGGTACCCCCAAGCCAGACTAACAGTGGGGCCTTCGTTCTGGGGCTGTCTGTGGGTTACACCTGGCCGGGGCGTGTCAGTACTATGCTTCTTGGAATTTGACCCCAAACGTCAGTGTTTGTTCATGAACCCTGGAGCACCTGCAGCTGAAGGTTAAAGACCAGTTTCTATTTCAGAGGCCAGGAGAAAGAAGCACGGGGTAGACAGGCCATGGAAAGCCTCACATTGTCTAATCTCCTGGGGCAGGGCCAGGCTCCTGTGGCTATAGAAAGGGACCCTAAAGTGACAGTATGTTACTGTGTCTTTGAAGATGTCCTTCCACAACAAAATCCTGGGATTACAAGCATTTGCCACCACATACAGTTTATGCTGTGCCGATAGAACCCAGAATTTGGTGCATATTTGGGCAAGCAATCTACCAACAAGCACATCCTTGGCCTAGAGACATGTTCTTATTAAATATCTTCCATAATTCCATCTCAAAATAGAAGATGATCCCAGGCAAGGAAGCCACCCACCCCTCCCACCCCGCCTCATGATTTAGTTTCTCTGTAGTGGGAGAGCTATCAGCTAGCACCCCCTTTCCACACCTCCTCACCCCTAGACATAGTCACTCTGCTCTGCTGTGGGATATTTTGGTTGTACTCTGACATTCCCGAGACTGCCTGTAAAGTTTACCTTGAATTAGAGGACAGAGATGGCTACTAGCTGACCAAAATTAGCCATAGAGGTTTTGAAGGACTAAGGACAGAAACTTAGGAAGTAGTAGGGAGGAGCTTAGAAAGATTATTAGCCCTTTTGGATCAAGGAAGGAGAGCAAGAGGTCACTGGTTGCTTCTCCTCAATCAGGTTCTTACCTCAACATCTGACTCCTGATTGATAATTAATAATTAGATGAATGCTTCATCTGGTATCCAACACAGGACGAGATCACAAGGCAGCTGTTTTGCAGCTGGCTATCGCCCCCCACCCACACACGGTCCTCGCAGCCTCTCTCTTTGCAGCCTCTCTACAGAAGCCTCTAGCTGCTGAGCAGCCCCTTCCCCACACACCATAGGTGGCTGGGCCCCAAATGTCGATGGAGTTAGTTGCTCATTGCTGGGGCTCTGTCATTCTGGTGGCCCCCACGCCCCTGCTTCCTGCCATGTGGACTCCTTCTGCATGTCCTCCTGTATGCACTTTTCAGAGGGCTCAATGCTTCCCTGTGGGTTGTGGGCTTCCCCTGGGACCCCTCCTCAGGCCACTGCCATACCAGGTCGGCTGCCATGACAGCCGCTCAGGATTTACTGCTGCTGCCACCACCATACACTTTCAGTCCCCAGTTGCAACTGCCCTCAGCCAGGCCATGCACCATCTGCACTCTCTACCCAGGCATGCTATGCAGCAACAGCCAACCTCACACTTTGCTGTCATCGTCAGAAGATCTGCTAAAAACGTCTGGGAATTTTTTTTCTTTCTGGTTTTTCTAGACAGCGTTTCTCTGGTTTCTCTGTGTACCTTTGGAGCCTGTCTTGGAACTTAATCTGTAGACCGGGCTGGCCTCAGACTCACACAGATTTGTCTACCTCTGCTTCCCTTGTCCTGGGATTAAAAGTATGCATTGTGGTTTAATAAGAATCAGGAGAAACAAATAGGCCAAATAGATGTTTATTCAGGGAGAAATAACTCACAACATAGACAGATGAACACCAGCAGGTTCCTCCGGATGCTCTCCTGTCCTAGTGCTGCAAGCTAGAGAGCGCTCCCAGGCTCCTCCTCAGACCTAGTTCCCCCAGGTCACTTCCTCCCCTGTCTCCACCCGCAATGAGCCTGGTCAGTGCCACAGATGTGGACAAAGTGAATATCTCAGTACAATTCCCCTTTTAGGCTAAAAAAAAAAAAAAAAAGATTTAGGCTTGATACAAAACTATATACAAAACAGTGAATAACAGTGTGCTCTAAGAAAAGGAAAATTGAGAACATACAAACTTAAGACTTGTATATCTAGCCCTAGGGTGAAGGCATAACAGAGTTTGCAATAGAGTTGTCATAAGCTGGAAAGCTTAAGTCTAGTACCTAATATATCTAACTAGGAAGAGAGAGTAATAGTTGTGAAAGTTTAATCTTCAACCTCATCAAAGACCTGAGAAGGAAAATAACAATACTAGGGTAGGCAGGAAGTGTGGATGGGCAACTTCCAAAAGGTGCATCGAGGACAGAAACAGCAGGCTACCAGGACCCAAGGTCTCACAGCAACTTGGAACAGCCAGTTTTGGCTAAGACCAAGAGTACTTGACAGACCACAACAAAAGCAGGGAGGTAGAAAGACTTACCCAAAACACTGGTCAAGGTGGGGGCAGTTCTTTGCCCAAGAGGCCATTAGCCGAAGCGAGGATAGACTCCAGAAGGAGCAACAACAGTGTCCAACATATTTTTGGGAAAGTGCATGGTGCTGTCAGGAGCAATAGTGTCTCATGTCAATGAAGTACTAATATTAGAACATTTAAATGCCATGTTCTGCAGGTCTATGAAGTGTTTGAAGATTAAACATCTATGTCCGACTAATCTCATAGGTATAGGAAGAAGGGGTGAAGATAATCTGTAATACTCAGGAACTTAGCTAAAAAAAAAAAAAAAACTAATTGAAACTTCCCCGAGTAAAGCACACACACACACACACACACACACACACACACACACATATATATATACATGTAAATCCCTAAAACAAAGGTAGAGTCGAAATGTCTAGAGCAGAGACAGAACTATAAAGTGCAGCATGATAAAAAATACCCTAAATTTGTATCAATATACAAAATGTCTTGAACCTAAGTAAAAGTATACATACATAGAATATGGTAAGGATAATGTGTATAAAACATCATAAACAGAAAGATTTAACACAATATGACAACATATAGTATACAATTCTTCCAGGAAGGGAATGTAAACTTAATTTTACATAGGCTACCACATTCAAGAATCTATAACAATGTAAGCTGTATAATACTAATATCTCACTGTTACTAAAATAGTTCACAAGAAAATAGGCTGATCTACCTATGTCCCATCTAAACCAAACCTTTCCCAACCATACCCTATCCCTGTCTAAAAGAGATACCCGAGTCTAAGCATCACCTTCCATACCCAACCATAGTAACTAAAACCAACCCTAAGAAGATGAATATTATCCCCAAATGCCAAGAGTAGGGAAAGGGGGCATCATTATCTTAAGATTACTTCCTGCTGAAATGGGACGATGATTGCTCCATGGGATCCTGTAGGAAGAAAGTTTTTAGCAATCAAATTTCTCGATAGGACTGGCTCTGACATATGTAGCTAGTCACTGTGTCAATGTGTGGCAGGAAATGCTGGACTGGAGTTCTATCTCAAATTCTGGCCAGGGTGTAATAAGAAGGTGCACCATTATAGCTAAATAGTCAGGAGTTCTCTCGAGCAAAACAGTCTCAAACTGGTTTTAGGATGATGTTTCTAGTCCAGATGCATCAGGTTGAGTCAAGTGGAAATGAGGAAGTGGGGCCCTTTCTACTTTCCGGAGCGTTCAAAGATTGCTGTTAGGAATTCCTTGTGGAAAACTTAAACATCAATATCAAAGTAAAAATTTCAAGTTTTAAGGTATGCATATAGGGAAAGGCAATGATAAGCATTAAATATATATGAGAAAATGAGGATTTCAGAGAGAAAATTGCATATAAGCAAATGAGTCCCCAGATTTTGTTTTCTTCTGCCTTACACCAATTGGCTTCTTGATATAAGGCAGAAACTGTGAATTTAATCTTAACAACATGCTAGAATTTAGAGAAGGAAAGCCAAATCCAACTCCAAAGCTAGCATTGGTTTACATGAACTGGAACTAGAGGAATACTAGATAGTAAAGAGAAATAGATTTCTGTATAGAAATAGTTTACTAGAATTAAATATTTTTACCATAAATCAGATTCCTCTTCATTAAGTGATTCTTCCTGGAGAGCTGTCTTTTCTTCTGTAGGTACCTACATGTTCAGTGTCTTTTGGCTGTTTGAGGGTGGGTGTTCTCTCTTTTCCTGTAAGGACAAGAACAGAACACTTCCCCTACCTTTGAGAAGTCTTTGCACATCTCATGGGAACTAATTTGTTGGATGACTTGCCATTACTCTTCATTAAGATGTTTCTCTTGTTCAACTTGGATCTTGGTCAACTTAGATGGTATCCATAGCTTTTCTTCTCCTGTAGATACAAATCCCTACCCCAATGAAACATATATCTTGGTTTCCATACTGAGGTCAATATGCATCCTTAAAGTACACTGGTTGATTTAGTTCAGAAGTTTTTTTCTATTGTCCAGTGTCTTTCTGCAGCTGTTTTTCCTTTCTCATTAGCATTAAGAAAGTTTAATGTTAATAAAGCATTATGTAATCTGAGTTTGGGTGTCTTGGTTACTACTGCCTTTTTATGGAGCATTTCCTTTAAAAGACAATTGGATCTCTCAACTACTGCTTGACCTGTAGGATTGTGTGGTATACCATTTATGTTATAATACTCAAAAAAACTGTTTCAATTTGCTGGAGGCATATGCTGGGGCATTGCCAGTTTTTATTTGTGCAGGTATGCCTATAACAGCCATTACCTCTAATAACAGAATCAGCCTTGTCAGAGCTCAGAGCAGTGCCCATTGACACCCTGAAAATGCATCTATAGTGTGATGCATGTATTTTAATTTTCCAAATTCTGCAAAGTGAAATACATCCATTTGCCATATTTCATTCCTATTTATACCTTTAGGTTATTGCCTGGTGGTAAAGGAGTTTGGTTATAGAATGATCAAGTAGGACATTTTCTTACTACTTCCTTAGCTTGTTGCCAAGTGATAGAAAAATCCTTTCTTAAACCTTTGCTGTTCACGTGGTGTTTCTTATGAAACTCCAAGGCTTCTAGCACACTTCCTATAAATAACAGATCAATTTCATCACTGCCTTGTGCTAGAGGACCTGGCTGACCCATATGGAATCTGATGTGTTATGTATCTATATATATGATGAGTCCTATTTCTGATAGTATCTTGTAACTATATAAACAATAAAATTAATTTTGTATCATCAGAAATAAATTCTGCAGTCTCAATGTGTAAGACGACTCTCTCTGCATATTGAGAGTCAGTAACTATATATAACTGTAAAATCTATGAATACCATGAGAATGGCGTACAATTCTGCCTTTTGTACAGAATTGTAAGGGCTTTGAACACTTTACTTATTTTTCCTGATTTATATCCTGCCTTACCAGATTTGTTTGCATCAGTGTAGAATGTAGGAACTCCAGAGAGTGTTTTTCTTACAATGCATGGAAGGATCCAAATCGTTTTCTTTATTAATTTGATTCTTTCACTTTTGGGATAATTGTTGCTAAACATTTCCAAAAAATCACTGCATGCTCTCTGCCAATAATCATTATCTTTCCATGAGGAGGAAATTTCCTCATTAGTTAAAGGTACTATAATTTCTGCTGGATCTCTTCCTGTTAGTCGACAAAGTCTTAATTTACCTTGCATAAAGACGTGTTAGGGGCTACCTTGCCATGATTCTATTAATTGCTTCACATATGGTGAGTGCATGCCATAAGAGACTACTGCTTCCTTTATTCCTTTTAACTCTTTCATATGTATTGGTTCCCACTGATATCCAATGACACCTTTTGGGTGTTTTTCCATTGCTGGTTTTTCATTAATAGATACAGGGAAAACTCCCCTGACCCTAAACAGTGTAGAAAATTTTAAGTCTCTTTCATGCACTGCTACATGGAGCTCTTCTTCTGGTGTATCATATTGAAGGTCTTCTAAGGCCTGAAATATATTCACCATTGCTTCTTTGAGTCCCTGAACTTCTTGAATCATATAACCTTCTAGAGATTTCATTGAATCAGTCAGTTTCTTACTTTCTCCAACTAGGAATGATTCCATGTTTTTAATGTTCTCATCCTTAAATACTATGAGAATGGCATGTAAACTGCCTTCCAGAAACAATGATCTATATGCTAGCTTGCCATTATCCTCAGACATGAAACAGATTCCATCTGCTAGTCTTTCCATCTGATGTTCCAGTTTTTTAACCTTATTGGTATCTTCGTCTGTCCAGGAACAAACTGTTTCTGCTAGTGTGTTAACGCATTTCATTGTTTCTGTTTTGGTTTGGTCATTTTTATGTTCCATGTTTTGTATTCTACCTGTCAGCTCTCTATTGCCATCTTTAATATTTTGAACCTTTTTTTCTAAGCATTCTATGTTTTGCATTATTTTTTTTTTTGCTCTCTATTGTCATTTTCAATATTTTGAATCCTTGTTACTAAGTCTCCTATGGTTTGTACAAGTTCCTTGTTGTTTGCTCTAATCTCAAACCATTTCTTTAAGAATATCATAATAATGATGAAACCCATTGCTATTACAAAAAAATGTATATATTGGCTGTCATGATTTTCTTCTGCTAAAATTCCTCCTATATATGAAGTAAAAGAATTCCTAAAGTCCTGCATTATAAGATAATGTGCATTATAACCTATGTGCCATAGGTATGAAACAGTTGATCTCAAATATTATATCAGCTTAAATTGCAAAGGATGTTGTAATTACCTTACCTTAGGTGTACTTCTGCTGTTCTGGAACTTTGATGCTTTTAGTTGTAGATCTCAACTTGTGGTAGTTATGCTTGGAGGTGTACCACCAAATAGCATCTGGCAGCAGAGGATCCTTCTGATCCTGGTCCCTGTAGAATAGCTCTTAACAAACTAAGGCAAGCAAAATTTTGTTAAATGAAGGAGTGAAATAAGCCTTGTGCAAATTGCTGGGACCGCAGGGCAGCTGCTGGGCAGCAGGAACACACAAGCAGGGTGGGCGCCACAGGGCTCTGTGTGAATGCAATGTAAGGCAGTGGGCAGGAGCAGTGATCTCGGGGCTGCTGTGGAGATAAAGGAGTTTGTGTGGCAGACACAAATGTCTCACAAGCTGTGGTGTGTCGGCCTGGTTAGGCAAGGACCTGCCTGTTCGGGTATAGTGGGGGAAGGGAACGGCATCCGCCGCCTGGGTGCATAAAATCTTGATTCCACTTCTGACACCAGATATCGTGGTTTAATAAGGATCAGGAGAAACAAATAGGCTGAACAGATGTTTATTCAGGGAGAAATAACTTACAACATAGACAGATGAACACCAGCAGTTTCCTCTGGATGCTCTCCTGTCTGAGTGCTGCAAGCTAGAGAGTGCTCCCGGGCTCCTCCTCAGACCTAGTTCCCCCAGGTCACTTCCGCCCCTGTCTCCACCCCCAAAGGGCATATTCAGTGCCACAGATGTGGACAAATTGAATATCTCGCTACAAGTATGTGCCACCACCACCAGTCAACATCTGGGAATTCTTAAGAAAGGACTTAATTTTTTTAAAAAGGGTTTTCCACACCTTAAGAATGGGGAATAATATTATGATGCAGGGAACTAAGTCTCTGTATGATTCCGCAACGGAAGATTTAAAAATGGAAAAATTAAATGAAAAGATAATTAACTTAGCTGAAGTTGATATAATGTCAATTATAATCACTATCAGTTTGGTAATTTATATTTTTTCCTAAAAAACTTATTTGATATTGGTGCCAAATACAAAAACAAGACTGATAAGATATAATCCTTAGAAAGACATACTAATGAAACCAAGAAAAATATTCACACAGACATGGAGGAGTTTAGAACAGAACCAACCGCACCATTGCATCATAAAACTGAAGAGGAGTGGCCCAAGGTTATTAGAAAATCAATCCTAATTTATCCAGTTGCCATTCAAGAATGACCACCAGATGACAGCCCCCCCCCAAGGCTACTCAGAAGTTAACTGGGATCCTGTAGAAATCTTAGATTTGAAGAGATTTAAGGAAGCAATGGATTCATATGATATGCACTCACCTTTTGTGAAGCAGATGTTAAATTCACAGGCCACTCAGAACAGAATTATTCCACAAGACTAGAAAGATTTAGATACAGCAATATTGGAATCTGGTCCTCAGTTACAAGGGAATACATGGTGGAGAGAGGAAGCTAGGGTCATAGAACAATGAAGTGTGGCTAGAGGTATGGAAATTTCTCAAGAACAACTTCTTGGTGAGGCCCAGTTTGCTGATTTGCAAAGACAGATTACATTTGATGATCACACCTTGGCCCTATGCCATACAGCAGCTTTGAATTCTTGGGACAGGGTTGAAGAATCAGGGCTGAGTCATTTACTAAAATTATAAAAAGGCCCCAAAGAAGCCATCACTGATTTTGTACAAAGATTGATTTCAGCTGTAAAGAGAATGATATCAGATCCAGAAGACAGATAAATATTAACTCAATCCTTGGCTTTTGAAAATGCTAATTCATAATGTAAAAAGGTAATTAGGCCTTTAAAGGAAAGATCAGCACCTACAGATGAATGGATTAGAAATACAGCTGATAGTGGATTTCATACTTATGATGATACTAGAATAGAAGTGATTTCTAGAAATTTTAAGAAAAATCAAAAGGTTAGATGTTATGATTGTAGCAAACCAGGTCATCTGAAAAGGTATTTTAGGCAAGGCATTCCTAGGAATAATGTTTTTTCTAGAGATAATCCAAACAGAAGGACCCAGCCTTCTGCAGTGTGCAGAAGGTGTAGTGAAGGCTGGCATTGAACTAATAAATACAGATCAACATGGGACAGGCAGGTAACCCTTTGCCATTTAGAAACACTCTATGGGGCCTCTCGCAGACTCCTATGTCAAATTTAGTTCAATCATTCCCTGACAGCATTGGGGAAACTCCTCCATAGAACAATTAAAAAACTTAAGGCCATACTGTTCTGGATGACACGACAGCTTCATTAGACAAAACAAAATTTTCAGGAGAGACAATAAAACAAGTATTTTGGCAAACCACTTCAAATGATCAGAGACTAATAAATGGCATTGAAATTGAGGGCTTGGTAGACACAGGTACAGACGTAACAATGATTTCACCAAAATCTTGGCATCCAGATTGGTCTCTTCAGTAGGTAAATATTCAGCTTCTAGGCAATGGAACTTTATCTCAGGTAAAACAATATGCAAGGTAAGTCAAGTGTATAGGGCCAGGAGAACAGATAAGAAAATTAAAGCCATATGTGGTTAATATAGTCATGAATTTATGGGGACATGATTTGCTACAATGTGGGAAGCCACAGCCCCAAGATGGCGCCTGGCTAGATGCCAGGTAGTTCGCGCTTAGCTGTAAACAAGCCTTATTTGGAAGTGCTTGATGGATCTAGTGTGCTTCCTCCTTCTGTGGCCTATTTGGGATCACCAGGTGGCATGAGCTGATTGGGCTATGAGCACATTTAAGGGCTTGCTGGGGCTGGGAGAGGTGTAAGCTGATGAGAGAAGCATCGGAAGCTGATGGGAGAAACAGAAGCTGATGGGAGCAGAGGAAGCTGATGTACAAGGATCCTGAATAAAACTGCTTGAAGAAGAGTCGTGGTTGCGTGTTTCCTTGCTGGCCTTGGTAGGCGCACAACACTACAACAATGGAAAACCCGTAACATTCCTCCAATCTCAGAAACAACCCATAAAACAGAATTCTTCTGAGAGAAATATTAAAAGGTATTATCAATAAAAGTTCCAGACTTCTCTGGTTGTACATAAACAGGGCACAACAGCTGTTGATCTTTCAAAGGTACAAACAGCCCTACCTCTAAAATGGTTAACTGACAAACCTGTCAGGGTAGACGATGGCCTTTGACATCAGAAAACAGGCACGAGAACAGCTGGTACAGGAACAGTTAAATGCTCAATGTATTGAAGAACTGACCAGTCCTTGGAATTCTTCTGTATTTATCATTAAAGAAATCTGCAAAAAAAGGAAAATATTAACAAATTTAAAACCATAAATAAGGTAACTCAGTCAATGGTCTCTGTACAGCCTGGAATTCCCTTGTCTTCTCTATTACCTAGAGAATGGTTTATTATACTGATTGATTTAAAAGACTGATTTTTACTCTACCTTTACACTACCTTCACAGTGCCTACTTATAATTCCTAGCCTGTTAAAAGATATCAGAGGAAAGTCCTTCCACAAGAGATGTTAAATAGCCCCACCTTGTGTCAATATTTTGTAAACAGCCATTTGAAACAATTTGTAAACAGTTTCCTCAATCTCTAATTTACCATTTATGTGAATGATATCTTACAAACTGATTCAGGTGCAGATTCCTTAGAGAAAATGTTTGAAGAGGTAAGAAAAATGTTGCCTTGTTGGGGATTACAAATTGCTCCTGAAAAAAAAAAATACAAAGAGGAGATTCT
Source organism: Cricetiscus sungorus (assembly GCA_030556225.1). Taxonomy (NCBI): domain Eukaryota; kingdom Metazoa; phylum Chordata; class Mammalia; order Rodentia; family Cricetidae; genus Cricetiscus; species Cricetiscus sungorus. Next base: position 3,105,744 of record JANBXA010000069.1, on the reverse strand, counting down.
ATTAGTTACCTAGGATATAAGATAAGTTTACAAAAAAATTCAACCACAGAAAGTATAAATCAGGAGAGATCAATTATAAACTCTTAATAGTTTTTTAAAAATTGCTGGGAGATCCTAACTGGCTAAGGCCCACAATTGGATTGACAACTCAAGAACTAAGTAATTTATTTCAAACCTTACAAGGTGATATGCACTTAAATAATCCAGGAAAATTATCAGACGAGGATGAAAGAGAATTGGCTTTGATAGAAGAGAGATTACAGGATGCACATGTGGACCACTTGGATCCAGAGCTGGAGTGTATTCTGGTTGTTTCACCTTCTACACATTCCCCTACAGGAATTCTTATGCAGAGAGAAGATTATACCTTAGAATGGATATTTTTGCCACACAGACTAAAACATAAGACCTATGTAGGAAAGGTTTCTCAGTTGATTTTAAAGGAAAAATTGAGAGGTCAATTAGCAGGAATTAGACCAAGCAGAATTTGTGGTATTTTTCATAATGCTGAAATTTCCTCATTATGAACAAAAAATGAACACTGGCAAAGAGCTTGCAGTAATTGGAGAGATTGGCAATAAATATCCCAAAAGCAAGAGACTTCAGTTTATAAAGAGAACTAATTTTATCCTTCCTCACATTGTATAGGGAACACCAATTTCCAAAGTCCCTACTACACGATGCAAACAAATCAGGAAAGGTAGATTATAAGTCAGGAAATTTAAGTGAAGTAGCTCAAAGCCCTTATGATTCTGTTCAAAAGTCAGAATTATATGCTATTGTCATGATATTATTAGATTTTTCCAGAAACTTAATATAGTAACTGATTCAATCTCCACAAAGAGTTGTTTTACATATTAAAGCTACTGAATTTATTCCAGATGATTCAGAATTAACAAAGTTATTTATTCAATTACAAGAAATAATCAGAAACAGAAATCAACCCTTGTATACAACACATACCATATTCCGTACTGGTCTACCAGGCTCCCTAACATAAGGTAATGATGAAATTGATCAGCCATTGGTAGAAAATATGCTAGAAGCCTCCAAATTTCATAAGAAACACCATGTTAACAACAAATGTTTGAAGAAAGATTTTTATATCACTTGTCAACAAGCCAAGCCTGGCAGTGGTGGTGCACTTTTAATTTCAGCACTTGGGAAGCAGAGGCAGGTGAGTTTGAGGCCAGCCTGGTCTACAAAGGAAATGTCCTACTTGTTTTTGTATAACCAAATTCCATTTGTTGTTCTTTCATTACAGTTATAAGAATACAAGGTGGAGAAGGGATGGGGTGGTCCCGAGTGAGGGTCCCAGGTCAGTGGGGTCCCAAGGTCAGGGAGCACGTGGGAGAGCATTGCAGGTTCCATAGCAGGTGAGGGTGACCGAGGCAGAGAGAATAACTCTCCAGGCAGATAGAGCTTGAATGAGGAGTTTATTTAGAAATGGAGTGAGAGGGAAGGGAAGAGACATAGAGGCAGCAGGTACAGAAGAGAAGGGGGGGTACCAGAAGAAGAGAGGGGTACCTGATGGCCAACTGAAAGCAGGAGAGAGAGAGAACAAAAGAGAACAGAGGTGGGCGGGGTCTGACTTTTAAAGGGGTCCTTTACACCTGCCTGCAGACTAGTACTCATGGAACCCTGGGCTGACCAGAGCACTGCCTGAGTGCATTCTGCCAGGTGACAGGGGCAGGCCAGCGTAATGCCTGAATCCTTATACCTTTACTAGCAGGAAGTAACCCAAAAGGTAACCAAAGAAATAAAATTCGGCAAATAAATGTGTTTCATTTTGTGGAGTTTGTAAAATTAAAGTATGGCACTATACCATAGATACATATTCAGAAATTCAAAGGGCAACTACTTTGATTTCTAAAAAGACTGCTTCTATAATTACATATTTATTAGAAGTTAAGGTCATTATAGGAATACCTATACAAATTAAGACTGACAAAGCATGAACATTAGAAGCCACTTCCGCTCCCTGATGGGAAAGGTTCTGCTACCAAGGCTCACTTCACCAAAACCCTAAAGTGACATAATAGGAAATGAGAGAAGTAAGGAGAAATGATGGGAGATGTTTCGGTATCTGTTTCACCTCTTGTTTGGGTATTGTGTTTATACAGTGTGTTTAAAATGTATAATTAGGTACAGATTATAGATAGTCAAAACATAATCATATTAGTTAAGTTTTCTAGATATATATACATGTCAAATGATAGATATTCTTCAAACCTTTCAAAGACCTACAGAATGTGGTATTTAAAATGGTGTATTAGGGTTTTCCATGATAAAGAGACACAACTGCTCCTGGCAACATCAATTATGTCAGAGAGGAAGATGAGCATCGAAGAAACTTGTTATGGAGTTTGCCTTCAACATGGCAGAAATAGTCATTTGGGCAAGAAACTGTTCATGTCTGGACTGTTTGACTGTATGCTGTATAAACTGGACATGCAGGACCACAGGAAAGTGACTGCTGAACACGCCAAAACAAGGTGGACAGTCCAGCATGTTCCTGCTTCATGGAGGAGTCTACCAGACAGTCTGCAGGACACAGAGAAATGACTGACAAACTGCCAATACAGGCAGACAGTTTAAAATTTCCTGCTTCACCAAGAAGCTTACCAGATACACTATGGCCTATGGGCTGAAGATGGATGCTCCAATGTTACAGAGGAACTTTGAGTGACTGTCCAGGCAGTAAAATATCTCTGTCAGTTCTAGAGTTTACATATTATCTTTCTGTGGTCTTTGATGGAGTTGAACACAGGTAGTTATGGTTATAGTTTTCCTTAGTTAGGATTAAAGATAATTTACATATAGGACTTTAGACTCACAAAAATAGGGTAGATGATAGAATATTGTCTATAAATTTTGTCAAATGGTAATGAACTAAATACTGTTAACTATACTTCTCGCTTGATAACTGTTTTGCTATATATAATTTTACTATGATAAAGTTAAAAACCTTCCTTTTTATTTAGACAGAAAAGAGGAGATGATGAGGGATGTTCTTCTGCATATATTTTTTTCTTATTGGATGATGAATAAAACACTTATCTGTGGGACCAGGCAGGACAAGAAACTCCATCTTTAGAGAAATGGCCTGTGTCAGTACAAAACCAGAGTAGGTGGTTCTCAGCACCACAGCAGAGTCCTGGGGTCAGTCTGGAGGCGTTGGGAGCCATGAGTAAGGAAGCCCAGGTGACTGGAGATAGGCCAGGGGTCTTATTTTCTGGTGTGTGTGTGTGTGTGTGTGTGTGTGTTACAGGTCAAATCACGGGGAAGTCTGTGGATACTTTTTGGAGAGTGAGGAGACAGAAGTGGGGAAGGGAGGCTGCTCCTGCTCACACACCCCCCAACCCCACACCCTGCCACCCTGCCACCCTGCTCCCTGTGAGATATTCTGTTGCCCTGGGAGGAGGAAAGGGACTGCCTAGGCCATCCATGGAAATTCTAGGAAAAGTGGCTGTCTGGTAAGTCTCACATGCAAAGCTTAGTTGCATAAAAAGGAACAGAAAGCCAACCTTGTGTGTCAGCGCCAAGCAGGTCACACAGTGACGGGTCATGAAATCAGCAGGCCCTGCTGAAAAGCAGCCCCCCACCCCCACCCTAGACAATGTTTCTCTGTGTAGCCCTGCTGTCCTGACCAGGCTGGCCTTGAACTCACAGATTTGCCTGCCTCTGCCTTCTTGCTTCAGTTAAGGGCCTGTGCTATCACCGCCTGGTGCAGCTCCTTTCGTTTTAAACAGAAAGAAACAAGAGAATGGCAGCTGGGCACTGCTGTCCAGAGTATCACCACTTCCTAAAAATTCTGCTTTAGTTACATGCAAAGCTGTTTGTACTGGGTTACAATGTAAAATCTGTTCTCTATTGTGTGGCTTGTAGCTTAAGGACACAAATTTAGTTTAGTAAATTGGATGCAAAATATCTAAAAGAGAAAGCACAAATAGCCCAAAGATGGTTCCCTGGGATGGGAAGAAGGTGTCAGGACAACGGACTTCCCAGAATTATGTATAGTTTTGTTTTCAAGCAATGCAAATGTGTTGCTTTTGCAGGGGAGGAAGCCTGTTTTCAAGGATCTTAGGACAAAAGAACAGTCTTCCATCCTCAGAAAAAACAGTGTGCTGGGCTTTTGGCTGGGAAAAAGTGTTGGCACCCCTGCCAACACTGTCCCCTGGAGTCTGTACAGCCTCCTGGATTTTCGTCTACATCCTCTGCTTCACTCTCCAGGAATCACTCAGAAAATTCTCCTTCATTCTCAAAAGCAGACCTGGCCCCCTGGAAGTTCTATCAGGATCCCAGTGTGGTAGAATCATAGAGAAGACCTCCCAGCCTGACTGAGCTTGGCACCAGGGAAACTGTTATCCATACAGCATTGCCATGATTACCAGTCACACACTGACACGTGGGTTGTTAGACTGTTTTCTCTCATTATTTTGCTTTTGGTTTGTTTGGGGTTTGTTGTTTTGTTTTTGAGACACGGTCTCCTGTAGCCCAGGCTACCCTCGAACTGCATCTGTAGCTGAGGATAAAGTCGACCTCCTATTCCTCCTGTCTTCACCTAATGACTGCTGGCAGTCCGCACGATGCCTGCAGCATGTGTACTAGGGATTCCAACGGGCTTTGTGCACACAAGACAAGTGCTCACCCAGCTGAGCCCAGCTCCAGCTCTACTTTTTAAAAAGTTTGTTGTTTTGTTTTGGGTTTCTGTTACTTTGGTTTTTATTATTTATTTATTTTGAGAAAGTCTCATTGTATAGCCAGGCTGGCCTTGAACTTGAGATCCTCCTGAGATTCTCCTGCCTCAACTTCCCAATTGCTGAGTTCACAAGTGTGTGCCACTACACACACACACACACACACACACACACACACTTTCTTCCCTCCTCTTTCTACATTCGCAGTGTTTGTTTTTTGTTTTGTTCAAAGTCTCATTCTGCAACTCAGGCTGACCTGAAGAAATTCAGATTGTGGCCCAAGCTGTCTGCCTCAGCCTCTCAACTTCCAGAACAGCAGTATACCTCACACCTGACTTTTCTGTTTTTAGGACCCTGTTCTTAGCCAAATTCCCAGAAGCTCCACCAGCCTGCTGGGAAAGGGCGGGGCATTTGCCTTTCCAAGGACTGCTACGCCCAGCAGCTGTAAGATCTCCCTCATGGGATCTGAGACATCTGTTCTCTGGTCAGGAACCAGAGCGGAGCAGGAAACAGAGGGACTTTCCCTCCCTCTCCAGGAACTGGCCACTGGCCATGAATGATGGTGGGACCCTCAGCAGGAGCTGGCCAAAGGCCCTTGTAGCAAGGAGGAAACCTTTACTCTCCCCACACAGATCCTAGTCTTGGCCCTCCACACCCACTTGTGGGAAGATCGATGTTTCTTCCTGAACTGACTGATCCATGAACTTCTGAGGAACGCTTTTAACGTCACTGGCCACCCATGTTCTCATAATAACATGGCCACAGCATGTGGTATGTGCCCTACAGCTGGGTGGGGCTGGTCTGGTATCTTTGTACTCTCTGAGATATGAGGGACACCTTCCACCCTCTAACCCCCAACCCAGGCCAGGTCCCTGGGCAATCACACTGCTTCCTGCTCCCAGGCAGGGCCTTGCCCCTCTCCTGAAAGGACAGCAAGAGAAGGAAGTCATCAACTTCCTGTGTCCCCAGCCAAAGACTGTCTTGACTTCTCCCCAGCCCTGGGTCCCTACAGTTCAGTGGGCCAGGAAGTGGATCCTGGGGTTAAGAGAGTTCAAGAGAGCGGAGGAAGGAAAGGGAGCCACCGCAACAGCAAGCAAGACAGCAAAAGAGGAACCAAGGAGGGTCAGGACCGGACAGGAGAGGCTGGCAGAGAAGAAAGGCAAGCACAGGCATCGCTGAGCACCCTAGAGGGTAGGCAGTGGAATGCCCACATCTGAGAGGGTTCAATGCCATCTCACAGCCCTCTGAGGCAGATGCCCTTGTCCTACAGCAAGCCACCAGCAGCTGCCCCTTGGATAAAGCCCATGCAGTCATAGACTGACTCTACACAGGTCTACCCAGTTGGTAATCTTGCGTTTTGCTTGCTATGGAGTGTCACAGATACGCACAGAGAACAGTGAGCCTGTCTGATACTCACTGTCCAGTGCCCATTCGTCTCATGTTTATCCCATGCAGCTACTAACCCCAAGTTTAGGGCTTAGCAGCAGAAGAGTGTCTTGGCTGATGGGGCCAAGGAATGCTGCAGAAATTATACCATGCCTCAGATCTCATACAAGTGATAATGAGGGGGTTCCTCTGAGTGGGGATGAAAGAGATACATGATGGTGGGACCTTGGAAAGGGTAGGAGGGTCTCATTTGGTGTCTGGTGATGGAGCAGCTGCTGGCGCTGCTGGCTGAAGGCAGGTTGCTAATATTCCTCCCTTTTGTGAGAAACTAGGAAGGGGTGATGGTGAGGCAGGGGTAGGAACACCATGCTCTTTAGATGGTTTCCTCTTGTCTGGGGACATTGACATCTTTGGGGACCCAAGAAATCTGGAGTGCTGGCCAAGTCCCACAGAGCCTGACAACTAGTGAAACAGCTGTCAGGCTCTGTGGGACTATGGAGGGCTAGGATGTGCTGGACCATCTGGGGATGGTTGCATTGAAGCTGTTTGAGGTGCATATTTTGAGGGAACATCTGGGGCTGGGGCTGCAGCAGTGTGTAGTTGATTTGGAATCTCCTGGGGCAGATAGAACAGGAACAGAAGGTAATGCTTCTTTTCTTAGGTGTGTACATTTGAAACTTTTAGGCCCACAGTCTTGGTAGTTGGGGGAGGGGACTTCCAAGACCAGGGAAAGGGGGGTTAATTCCCACCCTCTGGAATAAGTAGAATAGGCAGGTGCAGAAACAGGCTGTTGTTTGACCATACTTAACTGGAATCTATTTGACCCATGAGAGGTATATTCAAGCCAATTTCTTGAAACTTACAAGAAAAATTTTAAGTTTAAAAAAGGGGTAAGTTTCACATATGTTAGCATATCCACTGTCTGTAATGTGTACTGAAATCCACACTGTAGACTCACATCTTCAAGCCATAGTAGAAAGCTAAGGATCCAAATGATTGGGTTAGAAGTGTGAACACTCTTTCCTCTGTCCAGAAGACTGGGTGGACAAAGAGAGGACAGAGAAGCACTTTTAAGTCTATGCTCAGAAGAATTTAAAATCTTGAGCTTGTGGCTATGATAATAGTAGTCAGTGCTCTCCAGACCTAGATCAATAGCTCTTGTCACTTTCTCATACTTTTAGAAATTGAATCTACACACTTTAAACTTTACACTTTTTCTATCCAATCATTTACTGTGAGACACGGGTGATTGGGTACTGAGAGTAGCCATTGTAAAGCAAGTTCTTTTAAAAAATGGAATAGTGAAGTTATATTGAAATCTGTTTTATGCATATGTCTCTCTTTTGGAGTCTGGTATTGAGGCAAACTATGTCTATACCTAGTGTAGCTCTAGGAAGGTGGCCTGATTTTTGCATAAGGAGAGAACTGGTAAGGCATCTGAGGCCTTGGTTGCTGCTGTTAAACTGACAAAGCTATCACTCACCTAGTCTCATCACCATCAGAGATCTGAGAAGGATGAATTTCACCTGAGTACGCAGAAAGTAGACACCAAGCAGCTTCCACGGTTATTAAAAATCGTATTTAAATTTTTAGTTTAAATTTTAAATTCTGAATTTATAAAAAAATCTATTAAAAACAGAGATTTACTGGCTACCTAAATAATCACCCTACATTCCTCCATGGTCACTAGGGGTGAGGTCCCAGGACAGCGTCAGTCTTTGGTCATCAGGCCCAGAAGATCCAGAGACTTTCCTGTGAAGGAGGAACTTGGAGGTTCAGCCTACCTTGCTTAGGCAAAGTGGGAAAATCCACTCCCCAGTGTCCTGCTCCATAGTTTGGACAGGGTCCTGGCAGCAGGCAAGGTGGAGGGCAGTTTTCTACCTAGCAACCAGCTTTGCCACCAGCAGGTGGGGCTTTTCTGTGTCCAGGGTCTCTTTGGAGGAGATCTTGGGGCTCTGCTGCTCTCTACCATGGGAAGCTTTTATATTAAACATTTTTAAATGCTATACTCAGCATGTCTCTGAATAGTTTGAGAACCTTCTGTCTATTGAATGTATCTGCTTTTGTTAATCTGAGTAGACCTTTATAATCTTAAGACTGTATTATCATATACAGTATATTCTAAAGCAGAGCTGAATCATATGTATATGTTGTAGAAAATATAACCTTAAATTGTTATCGAACTTCTTCCAATGTCGTAGGAGCCATGAGAGTGCAGTGATGCTGCAGAACTTAGCAGGCAGCTTCTGGAGGAGGCTAGGAAACTTGCAAAGTAAGGACACAGGAAGACACAGAGAGATAGAGCAGGTAGCTCCGAGTGGGGGAAAGGAAGAAAGAGTCCTCGGCCGCTGCAGTGGGGCTGCAGCTCCTGGGGAAGGGGAGAGAAGGGAGCTGTCCAGGTGGGTGCAGCAGGCCAGAGGTTGCAGTAGGCTGCGGGAGCCAGAGAAGAGCACACACGGAGGGCACAGCAGGCCAGACTCTAAAACTTAAAATCAAATTCATAAGCAAACAGTTAGTTCATACCTGAGAGAGTTCGACCAGTGGCCACTGCAGAGAACAGGTGTGTGCTGGGTGTGGGCATTCTGCAGCAGAAAACAGGCGTGTGCTGGGTGTGTGTACACTGCAGCTGGCCTGCTCCTCTGTCTTTTCCCTTCCTATTAGCTCTGGGCTCCCAGTTTACAACAATAATAACTTAAGCCAATAAATTTGGAGCCCTTTAGGTCAGGTGCCAGGAAACGGTTGGAGGTTTTCCAATGAATGGCATGGTTCCTATAGGTGAGGAAGAGGGGAAGGTCCAAGGCCCAAGGTCCAAGGCAACCTCAGGATGCAAGGAGACTGAAAGAGAAGACACGGCCATTCAGTGGGTCTTCAGCTCACCAGACGGGTTGGGGCTAAAAGTCCAAGGGGACAAGGTGCCAGGACTTTCAAAGGAAACCAAAAGGCAAAACCCACATCCAAAACAAAGCCTCAGTCAAGAGAAAGGGTCAGAGGAGGGTACCTCTGCCTCTAAGAATACCAGACAGCCAAGGAAGACTTTATGCCACTGAGAAGGGTCACTCACTGATTGCTGGTGATGGATGGAGGGCCAAGCGATCAGTGGGACAGAAGGTGGATCTGCTGTGGGACTACGTGTAATAGAGTTCTAGTGTGGCTTAGATCCCCCATGGGGAACACAGGCACAGGATGTCCTACCTGGGTCCCACACAGCACCGTCCTTAGGGGTTAGCAGCGGGAGAGTACTTTGGAGGACCAGGGCCAAGGAATGCCGCAAAAATCACACCACAAAGCAGATCTCACAAGAGATTTACTGGGGCAGGGATGAGGATGAAAAAGAGAGAGGGAGGGAGGGAGAGGGACAACAGGCAGTGATGGCAGGAGTGTCACACTTGATGGCTGGTGATAGTCACTGAAGTTGTGTCGGGAAGGGCAGGGGTGGGGTGGGAGGCACCCTGGTTCCTCAGATCTTAATTTTATTTAGTTTATTTTTATTTGTTTTGTTCTTGAGACATGGTCTCACTATTTATCCCTGACTAGCCTGGAACTTTCTATGTAGACAGGCAGGCTTCAAAATCACAGAGCCATCTGCCTCTGTCTGCAAGTGCTGGGATTCCAGGGATGTGCCACCACAACCAGCCCTGTTTTTAGATTTGTCTTGATTACTATCATCATTATTAGTCTGTGTGTGAGAGGGAGGAGGGCACACACTGCCTGTGTAGCGGTTAGAGGACAGCTTTCAGGAGTCAGTTCTTCCTGCTACTGTGGGATCCAGGGATTGAACTTGAGGTGTCAGAGCCACCATCTGAGACAAGGTCTTGATCTCCTGCCCTGTGCCTCCCTAGTGCCAGGATGACAGCTCTGTGGCACTTGGGACAGAACCCAGAGCTTTGTGCGCACTAGGCAAGCACTCTGCCTGACTGAGGCACTCAAACTCTATTAATCTTCATATACATAATGGATGGGTGCTTTACTATCAGCTCAGAGAGGTTTCTGGGACAGTCCCCAACACACAGCTAGGGAGTAAGCCTGGGTCTTGGCCTAGGCCTTGACCAAGCCCTGCTCAGTCACTCTTCTGAGCTGCCTGTAGTATGACCTGCTTTCTGTAATCTACTGGGACAGTGACTCCCACACTAGGGCAAGTGACCTATGTACAGCTCCCCTAGCCTAGCTGCCTCTGCCTCCACCTCAGACCTGTTGCCATGCTTGCCCTACTGTGTCCCCTGCCTAGCTGCTGTTGAGAACAGTGATGTCAGCTCCAGACTGTTACTCTGACCCACAGCAGAACTCAGGCCTGAGTCCTTTAGGCCATTGAGAGCTCTGCTGTTTCTAACATTAAACTGGTGAAAGAAAAAAAAAAAGTCTCAAAAATGATCATGTTGCTCTTTTTGCTCTGACTGCTAGGAAGCTCAAAGTCCACTGCAAATCCTACCTCTGCACATCCCAGTGTGTTTTAACCTGGGCATCATTTATGTTTGGTTTAATTTCCTTGCCTTGTGTTAATTCTAACCACAATTTCCTCATTTCCCATTGGTTTTGTTTTCTATCTTTATAAATTACTTCAAATGCATGCCAGAAAGTGGCAAAATATAGATGCACAAGCCGTGGATACATCACAAGCTCCCCAACTGGGCACAGTTGACAGCTGGGGCTGTCAGGTGGCCTGTGTGTTGTGGAATATTTGCTCCCTGGCCCCTACTTAATAGTTGCTATGCATACACACACCACATACTACAATAGTGACCCAAGATTTTCCTGGGTGAGGCCAAGAAACCTCTGGAGGCAAAAATCTGGGCTTCTTGAAGACACAAAGGACTTACAGCAACATTGGTGGGGCCCAGCCTGGGTGGACCCTGAGCAGGGACCTCTGCTGAAGCCACAGCCAGTGTCACTATACAGCCCCACCAGGCTTCTCAGTCACAGAATTCTTGTGTCCCTGACTCTCAGTGCAACCCCAGGGACATAACAGGACCCTTGCTTCTTAAATGTTCTTCAGTAGAGTTCACAGAGGCCAAACTTTCGCTAACCACTCTGCAAGTAGACAACACTAAGGAAGAAAAGGTTGATTTGGGACAGTAATCCCTAGATTAGACTTGTTGGTGTGTGTGATAAGGTCTCATGTCCAGGCTGGCCATGAAGTGGTTTACCTGCCTCACTCAACCTTCCAAGCTAGGAAGGTAGGCATGTGATCACATCCAGTAACAACCAGATTCACCTAGAGCATCCTGGGTAAGATGGCCATAGTGCAAATAGGAATCTGAGCAGCCAGCTGGAGTGCAGAATCCAGAGATAGTGAAGACACCGTCTACCATCCACTCTAGAACCTGTGCTCAGAGTTTACAAGTACACTTCTTACAGCAACCTGATCATCAAAAGCCCAGGCTCCCACCACAGAGACACACCAAGTGAAGCACTGATGTGTGCCATGTGGCATCTGGAACCCTAAAACCTTGGAAGAAGAACAGACCCTGAAGACTCAGGGCAATATGCCCATGAGGACCACAGGGAGCAGAAGGAGCCAGCTAAGAGAATCAAGGGTCAGGCTGGAGAGATGGCTCAGAGGTTAAGAGCATTGGCTGCTCTTCCAGAGGTCCTGAGTTCAATTCCCAGCAACCACATAGTGGCTCACAACCATCTGTAATGAGATCTGATGTCCTCCCATTCTGGCATAAAGTTTCACATGCAGATAGGGCACACATAGACATAAAAATAAATAAATCTTGAGAGAGAGAGACAGACAGAGAGAGAGAGAGAGAGAGAGAGAGAGAGAGAGAGAGAGAGAGAGAGAGAAATCAAGGGTCTCTTGTGAGATGGAATATTTTGGAATGGACCATGGGGCTAGCTGTGCAATCCTCCGTATATGAAAAGCTATTGACTGCCTATTTATCTTTGCAAAAGAAGAGAGACAATTTTTATTTGAAGTGAAGCAATAGTGCAAATTAAGGAAGATTGACAGCAGCCCATGTGAGTAAGGATACTCAAGGGCTGGTTGTCATTTTAGGCGGGTGAACTGTATCTCAGTAAAGCTATAGGGAGGGGAAAGATTCATTCTAAGGCACTGGCTGGAGTGGAAGAAGAGGGAAGAAGGGGAAGTGTCCAACTTCTGGGTGTGTCTCCTTTCCACACCCTTCTTTGCCAGAATTCTCCGAAGGCTGGTTCCAGGAGTGGACGAGCCCCTACAGTCAGGAGACCCCACTAGAAAGGACCCTGAAGCCTTCCCTGTGTCCAAGTGTGAGACCCTCATCCATGCCCAATCCATCCTCCCCAAACCCATTGTAGCCTGCCATTTCTGGTATTAAGACAACAAAGTGTTTGGGCATTGTGAGACATGTCTGTAAATCCAGCACTCAGGAGTCTGAGACAAAAGGAATGCTGTGAATTTGAGGGCAGCCAGGACTGCAAAGTGAGTTCTAGACCAGCTAGGGCTTGTCTCTAACAAACTACCTAATTAACTGACTAGATAAATTGAATGAATGAATGAGTGGGTGGGTGGGTGAGTGAGTGAGTGAGTGAGTGAGTGAGTGAGTGAGTGAGTGAGTGAGTGAGTGAGTGAGTGAATGATGGCAAGTGGCCCTATGGCCATCCGCATCTTGGTCCTCAAGTCTATTCCCACTGATACTGTTAGCTTTGGGGATCTCGAGAAAGACTACTAACAGCTGTCACTAATCCTGCATGGTCATCCAGGCTGACAGGGCAGTGTGGTTGGGAGCCACAAAGAGGCAACTGTGCAAGAAGCTGTCCTCATACAATGGCCCTTCAGAAGCCAGTCCCTGGGGAAGACAGAGGATCTCAATCAACAAGGCTGAAGAAAGAAATGTCTGTCTCCTTTTGGGACCCACCCCCACAGGCACAGGGCCAAGAATGCAGCCAACATCTATTAAGTTTCTAAAATTATGCCTAGGCTGGGGGTGGGCATGGGTGAGGTTGGAAGAGGATGTAGGTGGACGGGTGGGTGGACAGGCAGGAAATTGCAGGCCCGCCCCACCAGTGTTAGCTAAGTGCTGGGTGGTGGGCAGGGAGCACCTCCAGCAGATGTCACATGGCCACAGAGAATTAGAAGCCTTCTGTGTGTGGCCGCTGGGTGCTGAACTCTGTTCAGACATTGCCACTGTGCCGTCTCAGGTCACTGGGCTTTCCAGAGAATGAAGGAGGAATGGAATGGTGACCTTTGGCTGCTCTGTTTAAGAAATATGTGGAAGACAAATCTCAGTGTCAAAATCAGAAAGTGGAAGCAGGGTCACTGTTGGCTTGTACAGCTTGTATATTGCACAACTGAAGTGGGACACTCTTCTGAAATAGAGTTCCACTGGGTAAAACTTACAGACCTGCTCAAAGTGGCCCATAATACCCTAGGAGGTACCAGGCACCCTGTGTAGCCGGTCCTCACTCTTCCATGGGTCTGTAGCATGTGATTCAGTGGCCAACAGGCATGTAGAGGACAGAACAAAGCCTAGCCACAAACAAGAGTCCTCATTGAGTACCACACCTCTCTGCATCTAAGGTGGGGGTGGGCAAATTCAGGGGAGATCCTCAAAATGCGGGGCAGTTTGCTCTTTGGGCATGTCGCCTGTTTCAGTTTGTCTGGTGGTGATGGTGTGCATGCAATCATTCCTTCCTTTGGGTAATTATTTTAGGGTGCATATGGAACAAGGGGCTTCACCTCTGAGTGTTCTTACACTCTGTTCTCATTTGTTCCCCTCCCTTGCTGCCCTCTTCATCCATACCCTCTAACTGAGTCCCTTCCTTCTCCTACACAATGCCTTCTCTACCCTCCTGCCACATGAGTCCCATCACCCCTCCTCAAGATCGCCTCCTCCCTCCTCAAAACCCTCTTTCTCATTTTCCAGCCAGCAAACACACATGTAGAGACATACATGCACATATATAGATAGGAATACATTTATGCATATATAGGTAGGCACATGTACACTCATATAAAGATAAATATATGCATAATATGTAGATAGATACATACATATACACATACAAGTAGAGAAATACATGCATACATGTATATAATTTGCCATATAGATATACATGTTCATATATAGATACATATATATGCACACACATGTAAATAGAGGTATAATATGCACACAAATACAAATAGAGGTATAATACAAGCATATATAATTTTAAATTTAGGTTCAGTGTATAAGAGAAAACAGGGGGTATTTGTCCCTCTGAATCTGGCTTAGAATTCCACCATATGCATGCACACGTTATTTGTCCATTCTTGTGCTGACGGGAATATTGGCTGCTTCTGTTTCCTGTCAGTTGTCGCTAAAGTAACTGTAAACATTGATAGGAAGCATCACTTTGGTACAGTTCTTTCAGTATCCACCCAGGAGTGGTACAGCAACAGGCCGTGAGGTTGTGTGCTTCCTCCCACTGGTGTGTGTGAGAGGGGGCAGAGTCCTGTTAGAGCAGCAATAAAAGCCCATAACTGCTTCTGGTCAAGAGAACAGAATCTCTGTCCTGAGTGAGGAACTTCCAATGGAGTCATGTCAATCACTTGGCTAAGGGACCATATTAATCCCACGGACCAAGAATAAGACCACTACCACAATTTAAAGCCAAGTTTGAAGCAAGCTTTAAACTGGCCAGGTGGATGGGCTCTGGCTAGGTTTATATTCACATTCCCAGGAAATGGCCAAGGATCAAGTATGGCAAGTGCTTAAGAAGGAAAACCCATAATTCATTGCATTTCCCATTGGGTCCAATCAGGGCAAGCATACATCCTGAGGTATTTCCTTCCTGTGAACCTCTCACTCACATGTGACCATGCACATCTGGTGCAGATGGGTCAAACAAACTTGTTTAGGGGAGTGAAAACGTGTGACTAGTAATCTCCCATAAACAACAGCCTCCAGCATTTCAGAAACCACCTGTCCTTGGGCTTGAAGATCAGAGGCATTTTTGTTTCACAGATCTCTAAGGCATAGCAATTAAATGTAACTTTGTGTCTCACAACCACCGCTGAGGAGAGTGGGCTCACTCCTCTCCTTAGTCATGCCAAAGAAATAGGTGTACTTTCCTCTTCTTTGGAAAAACTCTAAATGGCAAATGACGTTGGTGCAGCTGGAGGCTTCCTTGGAGGGCTCCACAGCAGTTTGGTTGTGGTTGACCGTTGTTGTGGAACAATTCTTTTCTATACTATGAAAATATATTACTCTCGTTGGTTAATAAAAAGCTGGGCATATAGTCAAGGGGGGAAAGCCAAACTGAGAATGATGGGAAGAAGGAGGGAGGAATCAAGAGAGATGCCAGCCAACCACTGCCCAGGAAGCAAGGCATGCTAGAGAACAGGTAATACAAAGATTACAAAAGCCACATGGCTTTTTTAATAGGAATGGGTTAATTTATGTGAAAGAGTTGGCTAGTAACAAGCCTGAGCTACTGGCCGAGCATTTATAATGCATATAAAGCCTCTGACAGGAAAAGTCCCATTATAGACCATGGTGGAGGCTGCAGGCCCATGGAGGTAAAGCTAAGACAAGGGATGGATACCCATCACCAAGCGGCGCTGCCTGGGAAAAGACATGAAGAACAAACCCGTTCTCCCTGCCCATTAAGGAATCTGAGATTATTGACTTTTTCCTGGGTAAATCCCTAAAGGAAGAGGTTCTAAAGGTCATGTCAGTGTAGTAGCAGACTCAGGCTGGCCACTAGACCAGGTCCAAGGCTTTTGCCTACTGGAGACTACAATGGTCATGTTGGTCTATGTGTTAAGTGGTCCAAGGCAGTAGCCACTGCTGTCCAAGGAGCCATTGTTTTGGCCAAGCTCTCCATTGGCCCTGTGAGGACAGCAAGATCGGCAAGCCCACACTGTTCTAAGCAAGAAGACAGGCCACCGTGGCTCTATGTTGATATGTCTCATCCCCCAACCCCAGGCACTAGCATCGTCTCTGCTCCTGTCCCCAAGAAGCTGCTGCTGCTGGCCAATATTGATGACTGCTACACATCAGCCAGGGGCACTACCACCTTGGGCAACTTTGCCAAGGCTACCTTTGATACCATCTCCAAGACCTACAGCTTCCTGACCCCTGACCTCTGGCAAGAGACTGTTTGACCAAGTCTCTTCATAAGGAATTCAGTGACCATTTTGTGAAAACTCACACCAAAGTCTCTGATCAGAGGACCACCACATAAGGGTTTTTATACAAGAAAAGTAAAGTGAATTAAGTCTGAAAGAGGGGGGTGCAATATGAATAAGGCAGTTTTCCTTCCCAGAATCCCTGGCTCCCAGCACACTCCTACACAGGGCAGCCATGTAGCTGTGACTCAGCCTGCTTTTCTGAATCACCAGGAGAGTGTATCTTCCTTCTCTTCCGGCTCCTCTCTAAGCATTCCTTCCCTAGCACTCTGGGCTTCCTTGCTGTGATCTGTGACTGTCACTTTTGTCAACTTGACACAAGCTCAGACCATCTGGGAAGAACCTCAACTGAGGAAATGCCTCCATTAGATGGGCCTGTGACTGAGTCTGAGGGGCATTTTGTTAATGATGGATGTGGGAAGGCCCAGCCCACTGTGGGTGAGGCCATTACAGGGCAGGTGGGCCTGGGTGATGTCAGAAAGCAGACTGAGCAAGCCACGAGAATCAAGTCCTGTGGCCTCAGCTTCGGTCCCTGTCCCCGAGTTCCTGCACTGACTTCCCTCAGTGGTGAAGTGTGACCTGAGAGCTCTGAGGTGAAGTAACCCTGTCTTCTCTGAGCTGCCTTAGGCCAGTGTTTTACCACAGCATTAAGAAGCAAATAGAGAAGATTGTTTTTCTCTGAAGCTCCCTCCCTGCCATGTGGCTGACCTCTGTGCCAGTTTAACTCAAACAGAAGGGCCTTTTCCCCGTCTCTCCCCCTCTCTGCCTTCCAGCAGCTGCTAAGGTTTGCAGCTAGGCAGCACTGGAGATTTTTCTTTGCACTCTAATAAAGTAGTCCTCCAGCTTCCTTTTGAGACCATTCTTAAATTCTCTTATTAATTACACTAAGAACCCCAAAGTCCCTCTTACTATATAGCCCGGGTTGGCCTGGAACTCACTATGTAGCTAGGCTGGCTTTGAACTCATGGCAATCCTCTGCTTTGACCTCTCAAGTGCTGGGATTATAGGCATGTGACAGGGTAACATGTATGATACCCAGATCAATTTGAATGCCAGGTTAACAATGATTAATTTCTAATATCAAGTTTACCTCAGTGTGATACACTTAAAAAGCCATTTGTGGGGCTGGAGAGATGGTTCAGTGGCTAAGAGCACTGGCTGCTCTTCCAAAGGACCCAGGTTCAATTCCCAGCAACCACATGGCAGCTCATACTGTCTGTAACTTCTTTTCCAGGGAATCCAACACCCTCACATAGACACACATGCATATAAAACACCAATTTATATAAAATACAAATAATATATACATATATATATGTGTGTGTGTATGTATGTATGTATATACACACACATATATATATATACGTATATATATATATATATTCCTTAAACCCATATTTTGCTGCCTATCAGACATTCAGGCATAGATGGGGGTTCTCATTAATCCTAGCTCCCCCAGGCCTGTGAGGAGTTGCCAGGAAATACCAGTAAACCTACACCTAATTAAGAGCAAAGTCTCCCCCACCCTCCCACCTTTTGGGAACAGCAACACTCTCTGTGTGTGCACGCGTGTGCACGTGTGTCACACACACACACACACACACACACACACACGCACACACACACACACACACGCACACACACGCACACACACGCGCACACACACACACACCTTAGTGGGCTCTTTCTTTCCCTTGGTGATTGCTGATGCCTGGCTCCAACTGGTTCATGGGGACCAATGTGTTTCCAAACCAGTCTTTTTAAGTCCTGCCCAGACTTCCACCCAGGGCTGCGCCTGAAAGTCAGGTGACTTACCAGGACAGTGCCATGGGCATTCTGGGGCCTCTGTGAACCTGGGACAGGGCTGTGGGAGTCCCCTGGAGAGGAAAGGCTCCTCCCTTCCTGGACATAGGGGATAGAGGAGGAAGGAACCGCTCAGGTAACTCCAGAGCTGTTTCCATGGCAATGGCTACTGACTTAGGTGGGGACACCTGTGGTTAGAGGACACTGCATACTTGTGGCCAGGAAACTCAGCCTGACGACCACACAAGGCTATTTCCTGGTGGAAACAACCCCAGCCTGCCTCCACTGCCACACCCTCTGTGGGGTGTCCGCCTGCTCCAGCTCCAGGCAGTGTGGTTCCCTTTGTACCGCTCCCACATCTCCGTGAGCTTGAGTCTGAGAGGACAAAGGGACAGAGGACATGTTTAGAGCATGAGTCAGCTACTCAGGATTCCACTGGAGGTCAGGCTGGACCCAAGTGAGCACTCAGCTGATACCTCTGACCTAGTGGCTTCTCAAGCCCTTTGAGTCCCTTGCTATGGCCCCAGAATTCTGCTCTCTGGGGACACACTGGGACACTTTGCAGCTACAAAAGTGACTGTCCTGTGTTGGGCAGTCAAAGCCTAGGGTGCTGTACTCCAAGGAGACCCTGTGCCATCCTGACAGGAGCCAAGCAAGACACGGTGTCCCTCCCTGCTCCCTTTGGCTGTCAGACCATTGAAACAGTTGTCCCCAAGAAACTGCAGCTCCCCAGGGACCTCATGCTGCAGGACGGGAGGGGCTGGAGCCAGCACATCTTTGTCTCCCAGGAAGAGGCTTCACACAGTTGTGAACTTGCCATTCCACCTTCAGGAAGGACTAGGGCCCCGACAATGAAAACAGGTAGGACCACACCCTCATCAGGGCCCGCGCCATGCAGGCCTCTGGCCCTGGATTTAAACTTCATGTCAGGATCCTGAAAATGACTTGGGGAGTGGAGACCCCAACTTGTCTCTGCTTTTCACCCTCATTTGTCTGTTTAATTGTCCTGGCCCGGGCTCTGGCCCTGGAACTGCAGTACCTACACCAGCCCACCCAGTGCTTAGCTGTTTGGAATTTTTCAGTGCTGGGGTTGGAACCTAGGCCTTCTCCAGGCCAGGCATCGGCTCTGCAGTGAGCAATACCCAGGGAGGAACAATCTAGCTGGATGGTGGGTCCCAGGTACCCTCTCCTGATGGTGGAGCTCCAGATGCCCCTGGGGACTGGCAGTCAGGGAAGGCTTTCTGGAGGAGGCTATTCTTGAAGTGTCAACCTTAGTGAGTAGATAAGAGGCAGCAAGACTGTTGCCACTGGGGACAAATGGCATGTAAAGTAGGCGCAGGTCACATTCCCGGCAGTGCAGGCAGTGAGATAAATCAGAGTGGTGGCCAAGGACCTGAACAGGATCACAGAAGCCAAGAAATGCAAACAGAGAGCTGGCCCTGCCCTGCCCATGCTGTGCCAGGACAGGCAAGCCACTCCCTAAGCCTCAGCCAAACGGGACATTTACATCACCCAGCATTTGGAAGGTTGTGAGTTGTGGACCAGCCTGGATTGCAAAGTGAGACCTGTGGTGGTCTGAAAGAAAAGTAACTTAATAGTGGGCAGAAGTGAGTCACTGTGGAGGTGGGTTCTGGGGCCTCATAAGTGCTCAAGCCACACCCAGCGTCTCAGACCACTTCCTGTTGCCTGTGGGATCAAGATGTAGCTAAGTCTCTGCTCACTACTCCTCCAGCACCATGTCTGCCTGCATGCCACCATGTCCAACCATGATGACAGTGGACTGAGTCTCTGAACTGTAAGTGAGCCATCCCAATTAAATGTTTTCCTTTATAAGAGTTGCCATGGTCATGGAGTGTCTTCACAGCAATAGAAACCCTAAGATAGATCCTATCTCAAGTGACAGGCCAGGGCTAAATGGAGGGCTTAGTGGTTGAATGCTTGTTGTATATCCATGAGAGCCTGGATTCAGATCCAGCAACCACTTAACAGGCGTGTCTTCTGCTCACCTGCAACCTAGGGCTGTGAAGGCAGAGATGCCAGCATCACTGGGGCTTGCTGGCTACCAGCCTAGCTAGGGGGAAACAAAATGTGAGCTCAAGATTCAGATGGAGACCCTACCTCAAAGGAGCAGGGTAAGGAGAGTGGCAAAGGAGAACCCAGGCACTCTCCCCTGGTCTCTACACATGCACAGGCACACACACCTGCACACATGTGCATACACCACACAGACATTCACCAAAAACCGTAACTACAAAAATAAAAGTCAGATGTGGTAGCACATGTTTGCAATCCCAGTTCTTTAGGGGAAGAGCCAAGAGTATCAAGAGTTCAAAGCCAGTGTGAACTACACAAAGCCTTTTCTTAAAACAGAACAAACAAAGTGTGTTGTGGAATAATCTTTCTTGTACACGATGAAGATGTGTCTTTCAAACTGGTTTAATAAAAAGCTGAATGAGCAATAGCTAGGCAGGATTTTGGGGGCAGAGTGGATGCTGGGAAGAAGAAGGGAGGAGTCACAGCCAGATATAGAGGAAGCAGGACATGCACAAGATGAGCCAACAAGCCGCAAGGCACAATTAATAGACATGGCTTAATTTAAGTTATAAGAACTAGCTAGAAGCAAGCCTAAGCTATTGGACAAGCTCTCACAACTAATAAGAAGTCGCCATGTGGTTATTTGGGAGCTGGCAGGCAGGACAGAAAAAATCCATCTACAGAAGTGTAGGGGGCAGGGGAAGTCCTCAGTAAATGTGTGCTGTTGACATGGGCATAGACTCATGGGAAAATGGCTTTCCTTCTGGTCCTGCGTGAAGAAAATGACCACCATAGCACCACCCCAGATGTTTACAGCCTGAAGACTGCTCTCCCACAGTGAGTGTTCCTACCATGACTAGCTAAAGCTATCTCCTTGATTAAGCTATATAGCATAAACCCTGCCTCCTGGCTGCCTGTGTGTAACAGCCCTGCTTCCTTTCACCCAACTCCAGCATTCCTTTGTGTCTGCCTGTGTTTGTCACTTCTTCATATCCTCATGGAGCCCACTCAGGGCAATTCCCAGGAGCAGTATGTGGATGCAGCAACCAAAGACCAGTTTTCTTCCAGAGGACCATGTTTGGTGGCTCATAGCCACCTTGTAACTACAACTCCAGGACCTGGTGCCTCGCACCTGAACTCAGGTGCACAAATACATACATACACAAGATTTAAGGTAATGAAAACAACCGAATCTTTGCAAGCCAGGTGTGGTGGTGCGCACTTATAATCCCGGCAGCGCGGAGGCAGAGGTTGGTAGACTCCTTGATACTCCTGTCTCCACTCCGAGTGCTGGGATTGGAGCTGTGTACCACCAGACCTGGCTCAGCTTTTGCCTTCCCTGCCTCTCCTCCCACCCCTCACTGGGGCTTCCTAGAACCCTAGCCCTATAAATCCAATGTTCCAGATTCTGATAGGTCCTCTCAGGCTTACCTGGGGGCTGGGAGGGGGAATTGAAGAGCCAATAGCTTCAGATATATTTATTCTGGGTAGGAAAGTTGGTGAGCCTCTCTGATTTTTTTTCCAAGAGAGACCAAAAGGTAGAGAGAGGTTTCCTGCAAAATCCTCCAATGTTTAAAATCTTTATGAGCTGTGTGGTGGTGATCATCTTTAATACCAGCATAGGCAGATGGATCTCTATGAGTTCCAGGCTGACCAAGGGAGTTATAATAAGAACAAACAAAACAAAACAACAACAACAACAAATTTAAAAAATGAGCAAACAAAAAGACCCAAAACAAAAATATCTTATTCCTTTAGCATGTTTGTGGTACAACCCTCCCACCCCCACCCCATGTGTGTGTGTGTGTGTGTGTGTGTATGTGTGAGATGGTATACATGTTGAGGTCAGAGGGCAATTTGTAGGAGTCTGTTCTCTTCTTTCACCATGAGGGTCCCAAGGATCAAACTCAGGCCATCAGGCTTGGCAGCAAGCACCTTTACCCATGGGCACATCTAACTGGTCCCCAACTCCTCTAAATTTTAATTGCCAGTTCAAATTAAACAATATAAAATTGAATAAGACAGAGCCAAACAAACACATCTGTTGGAGGCTGGCTGGCACTCTGGTAGGAAGCAGGGAGCTAGGAGTGTCAGGATGTAGTTAAGAGGGACAGTTTGGGACCCTCAGGGAAAGTGTGGGAAATCCTGATCACTGGCCCCTGGAGACCTAGAAAAACAATCAGCTGCAAAGCTTTCACACATGTGCACTCCATGCTGTGGCGTCAATCCCTGCTTCCTGGGTGGGAGACCCTGGTTCATCTCACTTCCAAGCTTAAGCCCAAGAAAAACAAGCGTGGGCAGCCAGAGCTTCAGGCAAGCACAGGGCATGAGAGAGTCACTGCCAAGCTGTACCACCTCCTGTGAAAATGGAGATGGCTACCCCTTCTTTACCATACCCTCTCCTCTCCTGTTAAGTTTGAGGTAGGGACCAATCAGATGCCATTCCATGCAACATCATAGATACTAGTGTCCACTGGAGGAGGAAGGCCCTGGAAGATTAAAAACCCTGACTTTAGAGATTCATGGGGGAAGGCAGAAAGTAAAGATCTTAATAGGTTTGTCATAGATAGATCTTTTTAAAGTAATTCATTGTTTTGAGTATTAATTAAAAGCATGTTATATAATGCCCAGAGGATGATACTCAAAAGCCTAAAATAGCCCACTACATTTTTACTTTGGTCTGGCAACATTCTAACCCTTCACACTTGATGCTATCCACCCCAGAAGCTTTAACAGAGCTGGTGAAACTTGCTGAAGGTCCAGCGTGGATGTGGCTTCCCTTTCAAAGCCCCAGCTTTGTGGCAGCCCATATGCCTGTGACCAGGAGCTTATCCTTGAATCTAAAAAGACTGAGCTATCAGGAAGGTAGAGCAGCAAGACAGAGAAATAGTTACCTAAAGCCACTAAGGAAGACACTTCTGGGTTGTATTGTCTGTTAGCCACATAGCAATGAAGGTTCTAGTGGCTGTAAGATTGCAGGGAAATACGGTCTGATCCTCCTAGCTGAAACTGAACCCTTCCCTCTTCTCCCCTCTCCTGTCCTCCCCTCCCCTCCCTGACCTCTCCCCTCCCCCTTCTCCTCCCATATCTCCTTTCCTCTCTTCCCCTCTCTCTTCCCCAAAGACAACAAAATAGGAGCATCTTTCAGGATTGGCCATTTAAAATTGTCATTCCTGTGGGCTCTTCAGAATGCCTACCCCAAATGTGAGAAGTTGGCCTCTGTGTGGGGCACACACCAGCACTTCCAGCCTTTCCAACTCTTGACTCTGCTTTCTGCTGTGACCATCTCATCCTCATTAGGCCTTTCCCCTGTGACTGCCAAAACTGTCCCCAGCAGCCCCAGCATTCGCAGTGAGCTGAGCTTTCCCATGGAAAGAACCTTTATTTCCCAACTATCCCAGCAAAAGTCATATTGGTCCTATGTGGGCCGTGGGCCTATATTCTCTACAGTGACATGGACCAAATTCCTGATCACATGCCTATCTTGAATTTGAAAGGGTCAACCCACTATAATGCAGGGGGGCACAGGTAGCTATAGTCCCAGAAAGGATGCTGGACATTCAAAAATAACAGATTGCAACTGGATGATGGTGCCATATGCCTTTAATCCCAGCACCCAGGAGGCAGAGGCAGGCAGATCTCTGAGTTCAAGGTCAGCCTGGTCTACAGAGTGAGCTTCAGGACAGCCAGAGCTACACAGTAAGACCTTGTCTTGAAAACCAATAATAATAACAAGAATAAAAACAACAATAATAATAATAACATGAACAACAGATTTTCACTACAGTGTGGCATTTCAGAACAGGGACCCACCATGGCAAGTTGACACAGTACTTTCCCAGAGCTCCTCTTAAACTCACTGCCACTAACATTCACATATTTATTACAACTGCCCTACATATGACAGGGTCTTTCCTAAGGAAGGAAAATGTGACAGATTGAAAAACATGACAACAGTATTTGGCAACCCTTCCCATCAAGGCCAGTGTCAATTTCCTCATACCTCACCCAGGCTGGTTTAGTGACCCACATGCAAACTCTGGAATACAGCCCATGCTTGAGACTGCAGATGAGCCTGAAACAGCCAGTGGTGGCACACATTGGTCATCTGAGCACTCAGGAAGCTGAAGCAGGAGGGTTGCTCAGTTCAAAGCTAGTTTAAGTAACAGTAAGGCTGTTTCCTGCCTCAGAAAACCAAAACAGAGATGGTTATGGCCATGGGTAGAGTGCTTGTCAGGCATGAATAATACCCACGGCTTAATCCTAGCATTTTATAAACCAGGCATGGCGGTGCACATCTGTAACCCCTGCACTGTATAAACCAGGCATGGCGGTGCACATCTGTAACCCCTGCACTGCATAAACCAGGCATGGCGGTGCACATCTGTAACCCTGCACTGCATAAACCAGGCATGGCGTTGCACACCTGTAATCCCTGCACTGTGTAAACCAGGCATGGCGGTGCACACCTGTAACCCCTGCACTGTATAAACCAGGCATGGCGGCGCACATCTGTAACCCCTGCACTCACATCTGTAACCCCTGCACTGCATAAACCAGGCATGGCGGTGCACATCTGTAATCCTGCACTGCATAAACCAGGCATGGCAGTGCACATCTGTAATCCTGCACTGCATAAACCAGGTATGGCGGCGCACATCTGTTTACATGTACTTGGGGGGTAGAGTCAGGGAGACAAAGAGTTACATAGTGAATTCTAAAGTGACCTGGGCCACAGGAGATCCCTGCCTCAGAAGAAGGAAGAGGAAGAAGCTGGGGAATGGGAAAGAGGAAGGGAGGGTGAGGGGAGGAGGGGAAGAGGAGGAGAGAGGATGGAGAGAAGTAGGGGAGAAGAAAGAAGGCGAGGAGGGGAGGAGGAAGGGGCAGGATTAAGAAGAACAGTGGTAGAGGCAGCAGCTCCATTCCAGCCAGGCAGGATCCCATAGGCCTGTAATTCCAGTCCTTAGAAAAAGAAGCAGGACAATCATGAATCAAGGCCCAGCCTGGGCTAATAGAAAGATCCTGTGTCAAAACCCAGCTCAAAATAAATCAAGCCTGGGTCCCACTTCGACCCTCTGCGCGTGCACACTGAGAGTAGCATTCAAAGAACAAAGCTGTAGCAGAGAGAGACAGAGGGAAAGCCAAGGTGCACAACAGCCCAGCTTCGGATAAAAGGACCAGGAAGGGACAGACTACTGGGTGAGCTGTGCCATACTGCATAATGTAGTCTCAGCACATTGCATTCCCAAATTGTCCTTGTATGGTGCCCAGTCAGAGCTGACAAGGAGAAACAGGAGCAGTGCAAATCTTTGAAGCTCACAGCAACCAGGCACCACAATAGTGTGTCACAGCCTGTCACCCAGATCAGCTGCTGGGGAACTGAGTCTGGGACAGAAGCCCCGAGCTGCCCCTTGTAGAAGGGAGTCCTCACCGGTGCAGAGACAGCATCAGCCTTCCCTTCTAACTGTCCATTAATCCATCCATTCACTCACACATTCATTCACTCAACAAGCTCCTGCTGCCGCCAAGGATAGTAAGCCCAGAGCTGTGAGTTGGCCGAGCTGGAATTCAGCCTCAACATATACACAGGTCACTTAGCTCTTGCAATGGTCACAGGAGGCAGGAAATCTCAGGGTCCCCCCTCCCCCTTTTTTTCATATAAAAGAACACAGGCACAGAGAGTTTGATAAAAAAGCCCAGGGCTCCACAGGTCTTTAGAGCAGAGGTGGGATTTAAACTCAGAGACTGCCCCCAGCTACCAGGTTCCTAATCAAGTCCGCAGTGGTTTCTGAGACCAGGACAACAGAGGGCAGTCCCAGATGGAGAATTCTTCCCACAAATGGTGTGAGCTGGTTTCTTGGCATTTGGAAGAGAAATGACTTTTCCAGTCTAGTGAAATTAGGGTTTGAGACCTTCTTCTAGGGAACAGGCCTTGACTACTTAGAAGCCGCCCACCTCTGCCCTCCTGGAAATCTGGGTGTCAGTAAGTCACTGGCCTTAGCTGTGAAACGAAGTGTTCCTTCTTCCTGTGCCCAACCCAGGGTCTCTTGCTGCAACCAGGCTGAACTTTCACAGTGGCCTCTCCTGGGACCTCTTCAAGAGCTCTAAGCATGCCACACAGTGCCAAGCCTCCGCTGCCCTCCATGATCCCTTCATGCCTTCAAAACCAACAGCACACTACCAAGTTCAGCTGCCAGCAAGAGGTACAATCTTGGTCTCCTCTAGAACCCACTTGTGGGTGCTAACACTGATGAAACATGACCCACATTTCACCTCAATGATGCTGGTCTCCTCTTAGTCACAGCTATTTCTCAGCTCCAGCAGACCACCATCGGTTGTCCCGGTAAAGCACTTTAATGGTAATAGTTGCTTGTTAATCACAGCCAAATCTTTAACACTATTTTTAATTCAAAATATGCAACCCAGGCTCTCCAACCACACCCTGCATGCAGCTATGTCTGATGCTGTCATGGCCTTCACCCTCCATGCAGCCACAGCTGGCTGATGCTGGCATGGCCTTCACCCTCCATGCAGCCACAGCTGGCTGATGCTGGCATGGCCTTCACCCTCCATGCAACCACAGCTGGCTGATGCTGGCATGGCCTTCACCCTCCATGCAGCCACAGCTGGCTGATGCTGGCATGGCCTTCACCCTCCATGCAGCCACAGCTGGCTGATGCTGGCATGGCCTTCACCCTCCATGCAGCCACAGCTGGCTGATGCTGGCTGGCCTTCATCCATGCAGCCACGCTCTGCTGGCATGGCCTTCACCCTCCATGCAGCCACAGCTGGCTGATGCTGGCATGGCCTTCACCTTCCATGTAGCCACAGCTGGCTGATGCTGTCATGGCCTTCACCCTCCATGCAGCCACAGCTGGCTGATGCTGGCATGGCCTTTACCCTCCATGCAGTCACAGCTGGCTGATGCTGGCATGGCTTTCTGGATCACCTAGTCCAAGGGCATGGGATCCAAATGCCACTAGTGAGACTGGTCCCTGAGTTTCTTCTCACCTGAGCCCCTGAGCAAGGGCATTCTCCCCTAGGCCAGTAGGAGGCTATCCTAGAATGCAAAGAACCCACTCACCCAGCAGGAGGAGACAGGCCCCTGGAGGAAGTACAGATTTTTATTGTTTGTTTTATTTTGATTTGTTTTCGAGACAGGGTTTGGAAGTACAGGTTTTACTATTGCTGCCAGAACCCTGGATCCAGTCATGCATCAAGATATCCCATCGCCAGCTCCCCATGATATACAAGATACATTCTGTTTTCACACAAGACACATGCATGTTGGTTCTTCACCAGCCCAAGGCTAACACAGCTGCTGAGAATAGATATGGTGCTTTTCAAAGGAGATGAGGGAGGGGAAATGTTTCCCGTTCTTCTGGGATGAATCAGCAGATAGAAGCAGCGCCTGCTGGTTTCCCAAGCAGGTCATCCTGCCTGAGAACTCATGTCAGCACCAAGCAGTAGGGAGGGGCTGAACGCTGGCACACTCAGAGCCTTCCCAGGACTTCCACATGCTGCTTGCCTGGACTCAGCTCCCAGCCTCAGGAGCTGAGTTGCGTTTTAGTTTCTCTGTTTTATTTTACTTTGTTTTGAGACAAGGCCTCATGTAGCCCAGACTGACTTCAAACTCTCTATGTAGTCAAGGATGACCTTGAACTTCTGATCATCCTGTCTCCATGTCTCATTTACTAGAGTTGCATGCGTGCCTTCATGCCTAGTTTATGTGGTACTGGGGATGGAACACAGGGCTAGGGCTTTGTGTACGCTAAGCAAGTGTTGTCCTGCCAGCTACATCTCCAGCCCAGCAGTGGATTTAAAGCTTCCAGAACACATCTTGCATGTTGTCTTAGTTAAATTTCCATTGCTATAATGAAACACTATAACCAAAAGCAAACTGGGAAGGAAAGGGTTTATCTGGGTTACACTTCCATGTCATGGTTCGTCAGTGATGGAAGCAGGGATTCAAGTGGCAATGGTAGACTTGAGGAGAAAAACCATTTCCACGGCTATCTGATTAGAGCAAGTATCCGGAAGTGCACAACGGACTGGTCAGACGACGCCTCCCCCTGAGTTGGGGTTTCAGAGAGCAGCCCTCGCTGGCTTTTGAGTTCCCTTTTATGGGGAAGGGCTAGGGTTCATAGGAAACAGCTGTTAAGACAATTGGCTGTTAGCATAGGGCAGACTTAGGGTTCAAGACTACCGGGGGTAGATAACAAGAACACATCATTGGAAGAGAGTCATCTGGGAAGACACATTTCATTAGGGAAAGGGGCAACCATATATCACAGGTTCGGGACTTTAGCAAGGCTAAGGGATGGGCATATATCACGGGGTCACAAGTTCAGAATTGGTTGAAAACGTGGTTTTCAGGGTACAGTTGGCTTAGGAAACAGAAACTTACTCTTGTAAGGTATGGAGCCTTAATGACAATGTACAACAATGCAGATCCTGTTTTGGTTTCACAGCAAAGGGAGCAGAAGCTTTGGAGGAATGCTGTTTACTGGCTTGCTCCCCTTGCTTGCTCAACCTGCTTTCTTGTACACTCCAGGACCACCCACCCAGGGATTGATGCCTTCGCATCAATGATAGAAGATGCCCCACAGCCTTGCCTGCTGTTCAGCCTGTGGAAGCAGAAGCATTTTTCTGCTAAGGTTCCCTCTTCTCAAATGACTCCAGGTGGTGTCAGGCTGACAAAAACAAACAAACAAACAAACAAAAACAAAACAAAACCCACCCAGTCTAGGCTGAATAGCAGCTGGAGACACCCATACTCTACTGTGCTGTGCAGAACTTCCAGGACTTCTTCGGGAAGTTCTGGTACCAAAGAACAGGCAGATGCTGGCCTCGCCCTTCCCATCAAAGCCCCAGAAAACCTGAAATCAGACAAGAAGGGACAGTTTCTGGAGGCCTCTGAGGACATTTAATAAGACACATGGCTGGGGACACCAGACATGATGTCATTTTATGCTAGTTCCCAAGGGGGCCAGGAACTCAGTGGGGGCCAGCCGAGGAGGATCTCACTTGATCTGATCCCAGGTTGGATCTGCAAGAAACTTTGTCCAGCCCTCCGCTGGAGGAAGGGCTCAGGGCCAGAAGTATGAGGAGCGAGGGAGCCTAGGTAAGCTGACTATTGACTATTCCTCCTCCCCTCTGCCTGCTCACCTGCTTCCAGGCCAGGCAAAACACTTGGGATTTTCTGGCCAAGAAGGGTACAAATGAGGCTGAGAAATGGGTGCCTGTGTGGCCAGGCTGTGGGGCACACAGAGGTGGGTCCTAATCCTGCCTCTGGACTACCTGCTTCTGGAGCTGGGGCAGGGGGTATGGCTCAGGGTAAGGAATGTGGGGTAAATGGCTTTTGCCCAGAGCCTATGCAGGAAGCACCTGCGTGTTTCCGCTTTACCTGTCTTCAGGTGTCACAGGCCTGGGCCCCAGGGAAATTCCAACCTCAGTTAGTAGTTCTGCAGGAGGGTGAGGTCTCTTCTTGGTCCATCCCAGCATCCACAGAGCCTGACAGGCTTCCATGTAAGGCAATTCTTGGCTCTGCTTTCTAGGGCTACGGAACTCCAGAAGCAGGGAGGTCAGCATCAGGCAAATGTCATCCAGACACAAGCCTCTGGATGCCAGGCTCTCCCACTCGGAGAGTCCTGGCCCTACTTCTCTTCCCACCTGCAAGCCAAGGAATGGAAAATACCCCAAGTGGCATATGGGTCTGCTAGTCTAGAATACAAAGTGGGGTGCTGTTTAAAGAGCAACTTATTAATTGGGGTGCTAATATGAATATGCTTCAACCCATACACTTGTGATCTCAGCACCTGGGAAGTAAAGGGAGAGGATCAGAAGCTCGAGGTTATCCCCAGGTACACACTGGGAGTCCCACAACAGTCTGGGCTGCCTGGAACTCTGTCTCAGATAGCAGCTGTACCACCAGCACCTCCTAATGATGCCCTGAGACCCAAGGTCATGCTCTAGAGTGAGGAATCCTTGCTCTGTAGAGAGACCTCTTGGTCCCCAGCACAAACCATCCTGTCTCCTAGCTTGTCAAACAGACCACACCAACCTGTACTGGCCCTTTGTACCTGCTGTTCTTACAGTCTAGAATGCCTTCTCCTCTCTTCTCCTGTTCTTCTCTCTTGGCCTCAGGTCTCCTCTGACCTGAGAAGGCCCTCCTGGACCCCAACACCTCTAGTGAGCTCCTCCTATTTCCTCCCCACCCTGTGCATGGCTTTGCTGTGCTCATCTGCTCCCACCAATATACCCTCACTGAGATGGCAAGCTCTTCCAAGAAGCCCTTGGTGTATGAAGATCTGGCACCTGCTTCTGTTCCAGACAGAAGAAGCAACGGTTGGGTTCCTGGCAGCCATTTCTCTTTAAGCCCGCTTGGCAGTGTACTCTCTGCGCTGGTTAGTTTTTTTATCAACTTGACACAAATAAGAGTTCTTTAGGAAGAGGGAACATCAATTGAGAAAGGACTCTCACCAGATTGGCCTGTGGGCGGGGCATTTGCTGATTGATGATTGATGTGGGTGGGTCAATCCCACAGAGTGGATCGAGGGGTGCCCTTCCCCCCCCCTCAGATGGTCCTGAGTTGTATAAAAAAGCAAGCTAAGCCAGTCACAAAGAGCAAGCCAATCAACAGTGTTCATTGATGGCCTCTGCTTCCAGGTTCCTGCCTTGAGTTCCTGCCCTGACTTCCTTCAGTGATGCACTGGGATGCATAAGCATAAGATGAACTAAGCCTTTTTCTCCCCAAGTTGCTTTTGGTCAGGGTGTTTATCACAACAATAGAAACCCTAAAAAAGACATTGTCTCTGCCTTACATTCGTGAAAACTTGACTTTAACATGGGCAGGTCTCTAGCGCATAGCACATAGTAGAATCAGAATTTGAACTGAAGGCTGCAGAAAACAAATAGCCTGGCTGATGATTCTATTACAAGAGGCCCGGGTACAGGATGGTGTGGTCTATTTGACAAGCTAGGATACAGGATGGTTTGTGCTGAAGACCAAGAGATCACCCAACACACAGGAATTTCCTGCTCTAGAATGACCTTGGGGGCCCGGCAGAGGTGGCTCAGCCCTTTAATCCCAGCACTCAGGGGCACACAGTGAAACCCTGCCTCATAACGGGGCAGAGGGGTAGCTACAGTGCTGTTCTAGTGCTAAGGCTGCTGTGGTAAATGATCAGTGTGGGATGCCTTAGAGCAGCAGTCCTCACTAAAGCTGTGACCTTTAAAACAGTTCTTGTCGTGGTGACACCCAACCGAAAAATTATTTTCTTTGCTACTTCATAAGTGTAATTTGGCTACTGTTACAAATTACAATGTAAATATGTGTACTTTCCTATGGTCTCCGGTGACCCCTGTGACCTCCCCAAAGGGGTCTCAACCCATGGTTAGACCCACTAGCTTAGCAGAGTGTGGGGTGTGTGCAGCAATCCCAGCACTCAGGAAGCACAGTCTCAAGCCAATGAGGGCTACATAGTGAGACATGTCAAAAAGGGAGCTGGCCCTAGTTTGATTACCTCTGCAAAGGCTGTTTTTTGTTTTGTTTCCACACGGTCTCCTGCAGACCATGCTCAGACTTGACCATGAACTTCTGATGGCTCTCCTGCCACTACCTCCAGAGCACTCATTTATGTGGTGTTAGGGTCCAACCAGAGCTTCCTACATGCTAGATGGGCATTCTATCCGCCAGACAAGACCCTTTCCAAATTCAAGCCACCTGTAGCTGCCAGAATAGAAGGGCACTGTGCAGCTGGGGCGGCTGAGAGCCGCGCTAAGCAGCCAGCTGGCCCTCCCCTGGTGGACGGACGCTTCACCATGCAGTGTAAGAGGCTGGGGAGAGCAGTGCATGATGTTCCCCACCTCACAGAGAAGGAAGCTGCTCCCGCTCCCTAGCACCCAGCTGAAGACACACTTGTTGCAGGTGGTGTGTGGCCCTGCCGGCCTGGGAACCCTGCCATGTGGGAGGCACCCTTGGCTTGGTCTGAAGGAAGCCCCACTGAGCCAGGCTCCAGGCCCACAGGTCCATGTGGGCTCTGAAAACACCACCAACCCCTCTTGCTCTGAGAATGGAGAGCTGACTGCACATGGCCCTCAGGCTGAGCCACAGTTTCAAATTTTCCATGGGTCTCCTCCCCCTTGAAAGGACAAATGCCTAGAATTCCACAGGCCTGCCCACTCTAGACCCCTAGTAACGGAAACAAAGGCCACCCTAAGGGCCATAGGAGGGCTGAGTTGAGCTGCCAAGAGCCACCCAGGCTGCTATTACATGATCCCTCTGCAGCCCTCTGCCACGGAACAGAGGACAGAGAAAGCCCTGACCCTATCCTCAGTGTACTAGCCACACAGGGGCGGATGGACACATTCTCCCCTCTCTCTCTCAGGGAGGTGATATGGGCCATGTTCCTAGAGGGAATGGACACGAGGCACACAGGGCTGCTGCATAAGAAGGCAGTAAGTCAGTTCACATCTGTACTCTGCAGCGTTAGGCTAGTTACTCAACCTCTCTGTGCCTCAGTTTCTTCACCTGCAAACTGAAATAATGGTACCTGCCAGGCTTGGAAGATGGCAGCAGACCAGTGATGCAAATAAATTATCAAAAAGGCCCAAAAATGTGGAAGAGTTTATTATGCATATCAGTCACCAGTAGCTCCAGGAGGTGGGATCTTGAGGCAATGTGCAAATGTTTTGTAGCAGTTGAAGGGGGTTACTTATTCTCACAGGCTGACCCAGGCTGACTTCTCACTATCTTGTTAGGAAGTAAATCTTACAGCACCAGTTGCCTCTCTTGAGACTGGTCACTTGGGGAGTCTGCTCCACGGGTAACTGGGAGATGAGCTCTACATTTTACATGGTTGGGCTCAGCTCCAGGCATCAGGGGTAATTGTACAGGATGAAGATTTGTCTTGGGCGCCAGTGTTGCTGTGAAGCCTGACCTGATCCTTGGAAAGCACTTGATTGACACACATCAAGTGCTGACATCTGCTACGGATAGTGGCATGAACACCAGGCATGTGTGAGGCTGTTTACCAACAGCCGTATGTCAACTCCAGTAGAGGCTCGTATGCAGGGCTGAAAGGTGGTTCAGCAGTTAAGAGCAGTTAAGGTCCTGCAGAGGACCGGAGTCTGGTTCCCAAAACTGCCTATAACTCAAGCTCCAGGGAATCTGACACCTTCTTCTGGTCTATGGGAGTAACTAACTGTACTCATGTGTACGCCCCCCCCCACACACACACACACAGAGTTTTTTTTTAAAAAAAAAAAAAGCTGACCCACAGAGCTGGGCATGGTAACACATGCCTGCCATCCTAGCTCTCAGGAGGTAGGGACAAAGACCAGGAGCTGAAGATCATCCGTGTGAGTTTTGGGGCCAGCATCATGGGCTACATGAGATCCTGTCTCAAAAAGTAAACAAAAGCGGGCTTAGTAAAATGTTGGTCACACAAGCATGCAGACCTGAGTTCAATTCCTAGAGCACACGCAAGAAAAGAGAGCTGCACGGTGGGGCATGTTTATGACAAGGCAGAGACAGGAAGGTCTTGGGCTCAATGTCCAGTTAGTTGATAAAATAAGTGACAGGCCAGAGAGGTACATGTTTAAAATACCTAAGGAAATGGCACCCAAGGAATGACCCCTGAGGTTGTCCTCTGACCTACACATACATCCATAACACACACATTCATCCACCTCTGTCTCCCAAGTGCTGGGATTAAAGGTGTGGTCACCACTGCTTGTCTTCTGTGGCTAACTAGAGGCTTAGCTGTGTGGCTAACTAGTGGCTCAGGTGTGCGGCTAACTAGTGGCTCAGGTGTGTGGTTAACTAGTGGCTTAGGTGTGTGGTTAACTAGTGGCTCAGGTGTGTCCCTAACTAGTGGCTTAGGTGTGTCCCTAACTAGTGGCTTAAATCTGTACTCCGATCTTCAGGCAAACTTTATTTGTTAGATTACAAAGTATCATTTGTACATTTCCCCTTTTTTTGTCTAAAATAAAAAGAAAGCTATAACTAATATAAGAAAAACTATATATACAATAAGTACAATAACTATATACAATAGATATAGGCAATAAGTACATCAACAATGTTTAGTCCATTTGAATTTGACAAATTCATAAAAAATACTCCATTATCTATCCTATCTTGGTGAGTTCAAAGTCTTGTACCTAATTTACTTTCTATCATAACTTGCATTACCATACAAAACTAAGCTTTTATATCATTCAACATTATACACTTTACACCTCTCTAGTTTCTTTTCTGCATCTGGTAAACAAGGGAAACCATAACTATCTAGTGTTCAACTCCCTCAGAGACCCAAGAAGGAAATAGTATTAACTGAGTAAGCAGGACTGGTGAGCAAGTGACTTCCAAAATATGTGAGAAATGACAGAAACAACTGGCCGCCTGGACAGTCACCCAAGGTTCTTCTGCAACATTGGGGCATCCATCTTTGTCCTATAGGCCCAGCATAACTGACAGACTTTTTGTGAAGCAAGATTTTTGAAGGACTGTCTCCTCTTGTCTTGGCAAAGTTTGGCAGTCACTTTCTTTTGGGTCCAGCTTGTCCTATTTAGACAGCATACTGTCAGCAGTTGAGGCAAGGGCACTTTTTTGCCCAGTGGCTTACTTTTGCCACAAAGAAAGTAAACTCCATGTGGAGACTCTTCAGTACCCATCATCTTCTCTGAAGTAGATTGGTACTGCCAGGAGCAGACATGTCTCATTGTCATTAAAAAAAAAAAAAAAAAACCCTTATGTTATTAAAACATCTTAAATGCCATATTCTATAGATCTCTGAAGTGTTTCATAATGATTCATCTATCTAAAATACATCTGTTTGATCTTGTAAAATTCGGTTGTAATAAGTGACTAACTACAAACCTACATTTTCTTGTTTTCCTATTTAGTTGGTAATAATTATTTTCAAGGACTATAAATTTGCATTACATTGTTAAATGAGCTGAATAGGTATGATAGTTTGAACAAAATTAGAGACATATGTATAGTAGGTTGATGGGAGATGTGATTCTGTATATATGTTTCTCATACTGTTAATAAAGCCCTGTGGCCAATAGAAGACTAGATAGGTGGGGCTAGGAGACTAGGAGGAGGAAGAGGAAGTAGAAGGTGGAGTCAAGATGTAGCCCGGGAAGGAGCAGGAAGCCTGCCGCGCGGCTCCCCATAAGACGACCACGTGGAAATACTTAGATAAGTAAAAATGGGTTAATAATTAAGACAGAGCTAGCCCATAAACAATAATGGTAACTGGCCAACAGGATTGTATCAAATACAGAGTCTCTGAGTGTTATTTGGGGCTGGCGCAGCTATGGGCCCTGGCTGGCGGGCTGGCGGGCTGCCGGAAAACAACATGCTACAAATGGCGCCCAACGTGGCTATAAGAACTTTCACTTAAAACTAATAAGAGCTTAAGAAATGTTTAGAAACAAAGGAACAGAGACTAGCAGACTTCTTAGTAGCAGCATTTTCTTGATTGGATTTGTTTTGCTGTAGACAGAGATTTGCGGCTCCTTTAAGGGAGGTTTCCAAAATTATCATAAGCGGCAAAAACCGCCTGGCTTTTAAAGAGCTCTGCTAACAATTCATTGGTGTGTAGGAGAGCTGCAATGAAGGTTTACACTGTGTTTTAAAAAATACGCTGGCTTGGGAGAGAAAAAGAAACAGGATACAATGGTTTAAAAAAGAAAAAAGGAAATGAAATGGATGGGTATGATGGCGCAGGCCATTAATCCCAACACTCCACAGACAGAGGCAAGCAGATCTCTGTGATTTCAGGGCAAACCTGGTAAGCGGTGAAATCCAGGGCAGATAAAAGTTACACAGAGAAACCCTGTCTCAAACTATGTAAAAATAGAAGTAGAATAAATAGAATAATAAAAAAAGCCACGTAAAGATGGAAAACACAGAGAAATTTTGGATATTATACGCGCTTCTGTTGTCTTTAAATTATTTGATTGCTGAGAAAATAACTACTGATAAAAGAAAAGCTGCTGGATTAATTCAATTTATATATTTTAAAAATGCTTTGACTCAAAAATTTAAGCCTAAGGACAAGCGACTGGGGAAAAAGATTTCTATTTTTGTTTCCACAGAAAATGAAAAGCTATGGATTCTTTCCAGACTTATATGGTTTGATCAAGCCAGACCCCCTGAAACAGCTCCCCAGATGAGCCAGCATTCAAAGCAGTTGAGACAAAGCCTTGCAGACTACTGCCAAGATTTCTGCATCTTCTTTGGACCCCCATGACAGCGCCCTCTACCAGCAGGAAGTAGTTTGGAAAGAACGACGCCCAAATTCCCAAATATTGTTTATAAATGTTTGTTTTCATTTAAATGGGCTTGGTTATAAATGGCTATAATCACAAGCAATCTTTTTAAAGATAAAAAGGGAATTATGGTATAGATATGAATACTTTGCTTTGGAATGGATTTTCTTTTATTGATACAATTTAAGGTCAATTTTGTGATATGTATATTTCTCCTCTTGTTTAGGTATTGTGTTTATATAGCTCATTGGAAAATGTAATGTATAATTTAGTACAGATTATAGAGAGTTACCTATGATAGTTAAAACTTGGAGTTAAGTTAGTTAGGATTTCTAGATATGCAGAGATGGATATATTTGAGATGACTAGGCATTCTTCAAACCTTTCAAAGACCTACAGAATATGGCATTTAAAATGGTTTAGGGTTTTTCTTGACAGTGAGGCACAACTGCTCCTGGTAACACCACCTACAGAAGAAAGGAAGATGGACATCGAAGAAACACATTATGGAGTTTGCTTCTAATATGGCAAGACTAGCCATTTAGGCAAGGTACTGCTCTTCTGAACTGTTTGACTTTATGTTGTAGAAACTGGACATGCAGGACCCACAAAAAGGTAACTGCTGGTGCAAGATGGACATTGCTACAGGATTCCTGTTTCATGGAAGAGGCTGCCAGACAGCCAGATAGTCTACAGGACACAGAGAAAAGTTTCCTGCCTTATTGAGGAGTCTGGACACACATTATGGCCTATGGGCTGAAGATGGAACATTACAGAAGAACTTCGGGTGACTGACCAGGCAATGCATTGTCTCTGTCATTTCTAGAGTTTATATATTATCCTTCTGTGGTCTTTGAAGGAATTGAAGACAGATAGTTATGATTATAGTTTTTCTTAGTTAGGATTAAAAATAAGTTACATATAGGTCTTTAGACTGACAAAGATAGGATAGATGATATTTTCTCTAAGTCTTACAAAATGTTAATGGACTAAATATTGTTAACTGTGATTCTTATTTGATAACTGTTGTATGATATATTTTGCTATGTTAAGGTTAAACCCCTTCTTTTACTTTAGACAGAAAAGAGGAGATGATGGGAGATGTGATTCTGTATATATGTTTCTCATACTGTTAATAAAGCCCTGTGGCCAATAGAAGACTAGATAGGTGGGGCTAGGAGACTAGGAGGAGGAAGAGGAAGTAGAAGGTGGAGTCGAGATGTAGACCGGGAAGGAGCAGGACGCCTGCCGAGCGGCTCCCCATAAGAGGACCACGTGGAAATACTTAGATAAGTAGAAATGGGTTAATAATTAAGACAGAGCTAGCCCATAAACAGTAATGGTAATTGGCCAACAGGATTGTATCAAATACAGAGTCTCTGAGTGTTATTTGGGGCACACGTGGTTGCAGGACAATGGCGGCAGAACCAGCGGCAGCCGGCGGGGAAACCTGCTGTAACAGTAGGTTTTAATAAAATTAATCTCAAATTTGTGTCAGTATACAAAATTTGAATATAATATACAAAAGTCCAATCCAATGTCAAATATTTAAAACTAGTAGTTGCTTTTTAGAAGTCAATTCAATAATCTACCTTTTAATCTCATATCTATATCCTTCCTTTTTTTCTTTTCAGAGTAGATTCAATAATCTACCCCTTTATCCTATTATATCCGTATCCACTTTCTCCTTTTCAAAACAAGAACCATGAATCTAATCTCCTTTGTTTAGCTTTTTTCCTATTTCCAAAAACAATTTGTAACTAATCTCCCTAAACAATGACAAATATCATAACCTATTGAATGACTAAAAACAATCCACCCCACTTCTTGGGAATGTGGGAGTCATATTCTTAAAGTTACTTCCTGCTGTCTGAGGATGGCAGCATCTGTAGGGGATCCTGAGAAGAAAACTATGAGTTAATTGTCAAGCCCTAGGAGAGGTAGCTGTATCATTGTTATCCGGTCTCTGTGTAATGGCCAAGTGCAAGGCTTGTCTCAAGTCCTGGCTAGAGTAGTCTGAGAAGTTTGTAATCCAAAGCTGATCTTTAGTTTGTGTTCTTCAGCTTAATGGAGTTATCATAGTCATGGTGGAATTGTTGTTTTGGGGTTCCATCATCTTTTTGGAGACTTCAGATATTGCATTAGGTCAGATTATTCCTTCTCTTGGTAATTTTTTCTGGGTAGTTCTCCTTTCTTCTTTAAGACCTTTCTCCAAAGATCTTAAATTCCTCCTGATCTTTGCTCTTATTTTTCCAACAAAACCCTTCCCCAAACCTAACTTTGGGGAGGTTCCTATTCTAGCCTTTATCAATTTTGATTTATGGTTTCCCCTGAATTTTTTGTTCTCTCCTCTACAGATGTTCTATCATACAGAGCAGTATGGTTTTTATCATAGGCATTAGATTCTTTAATTGCTCTGGGAAGGAGTTTCCTCTCCAATGATAGGAAAGCACTGAACCGAATGTGGCATAGGGGCCTGTCAAAGGCTCCTCAAGGAGTTCACACACACACACACACACACACACACACACACACACACACACACACACACCAAAGGGTTACCTTGAATGCCTCTTGTTGATCTACATTCATTAGTCCAATGCCTGTCTTTGCCATGCCTTCTGCATCATCTGGAAGGGAGCGGCATTATATTTTGGTTATGCTTAGAAAAAGCATTGTTTCTAGGAATGCCCTGTTTACAATCCCTTTTAAAGTGACCTTGTTTGTCACATTTGAAACATGTGACATTTCTATTTTTCTTCAAACTTGTGTAAATCCCCTCTCCTATCCATGCATCATCACGGCATGATATTCAATATTGACTGTATCTTGGACCCATTCCTCCAAAGGTACTGATTTTTCCATTAATGAACTAATTATCCCTTTGCATTGAGAATTAGCATTTTCAAAAATCAGGGATCCAATTATTTGTTTAGCTTCTGCATCTAGTACCATTATATTTACTGTTAATGCCAATCTTTATAAGAAATTCATAAAGTATTCCTTTTCACCCCATATAACTTTAGTAAAAGACTCAATTTTCTTTCCTATTTCTCCAATTCTGTCCCAAGCATTCAAAGCTCTTGCATGGTATAGAGCCAGGGCTTGGTCATCATATAGAGTTTGCCTTTCTGTAGTATCATAATCTCCTTCTTCAAGAAGTTGACCTTCAGAGATTTCCATACCCCAGCTCTACACAATTATTCAATGGTCTTAGCTTCTTCTCTGAACCAGGTTCTCCATTGTAATTGTGGATCAAACTCTAAAACAGCTTTAAGCAAGTCTAGCCAGTCTTTAGGGGTAATTCTATCATAAACTGACCATGAGTTTAACATCTGTTTCGCAACGCTGAATGCATGAGACTGCTTACTTGAATCTTCTTAAATCTAACATTGGCACAGGAGTCCAATCAGCTCTTAAAGGTCCTCTTTCAGTCGGCAATTTCTGTAAGGGTATTAGATAAATCAAGGTTGGTAGTTTGAAAGCCTTAGGTTGTTCCTCACTAACCTTATAATGCAATGCTGAAATTGGTTCTCCTTTAAATTCTTTTGACAGGCTTGAATCTTTCTATGATCTGCTTTAAAAAGTTTTTCTAAGGCCTATAATCTTGGCACTCATATCAACCAATCATTTTAGAGATTAAACCAAGAAATATCAACAGACAACAAAAATTATCAAAATGATAATTAACAGTACGTCAATCCCAGTTAAGTTGATTATCCCTTCATTTAATTGTTCCAATTTTCAATCATACAGAGACCTCTCTCCATTGTAATATTGTTTCCCATTTTTTAATGCAGAAAAAAACCTCTCTCTTTTACCTAGTTCCTTCCTTTATGAATTTCCAGTTCTCTTACCAAATCTGCAGACACTGTGAGGTGTAGCACATCTGACTGGAGAACTAGCATATGGCTGTGAGTTGAGAGTGGCAGCCTGAGCAGAGGAACTGCAGCAAAAGCCCACAACCCACTGTGAGTTGGGAGAAGAGAAAGAGAAAAAGAGCTGGCTGTCTGAAAACCACACACAGAATTGTGTGGAAAAAACACGTGTGGCAGAGCAGCCTGAAGGCAGAGCCAGCCAGTCCAAGGCAGACAAGTCCCGTGGCATTTGGAGCCCAGGTGCTGCTGGAGCTTGCGTGGCAGCTGGAGACTGGATAGAGAGGCCACAACAGGAAAATCCCAACCTTGCTCAGTGGCTTGGGGAAAAAACGAAAGAAAACCTAGTGACTGGTGGGAATATCTTG
This sequence comes from Cricetiscus sungorus, assembly GCA_030556225.1. Classification (NCBI taxonomy): domain Eukaryota; kingdom Metazoa; phylum Chordata; class Mammalia; order Rodentia; family Cricetidae; genus Cricetiscus; species Cricetiscus sungorus. Next base: position 3,065,201 of record JANBXA010000069.1, on the reverse strand, counting down.
CAGCTCCAGCCTGAGACAGTTGGCTGCAAAGCCACAGGCAAATGGCTTTTTCAGGAATTTATACCTTAAAGTTGGGCACCAATATGTAGCACTAATAATAAAAACACTGAGACAGTATTGGGGTTCAAGCTTAAGATCAGGTAAGCAAAGCAGCCAGCCACTAGAGAGCTCTCACCTCTACCAATGCTCAGACCAATGGGTTGATTATGTCCTCTGCTTGCATCTCCAAACTGCTCTTCAGACTGCCTAGACTGCCATGAGTTCCTGTCTTCTCCTGCCTTATATTCCTCTCTGTGCCCAGCCATATCACTCCTGTCTCCACCTCCCTAGTGATGGGATCAAAGGTGTGCACTCTGTTCTTTTTAGACTGAGTCGCTCTCATGTACCTCAGGGTGGCCTTGAACTCACAGAGATTCATCTGGCGCTGTCTTCTGAGTGCTGGAATAAAGGTGTGTACCACCACTGCCTGACCTCTATGGCTGTGGTTAGCTTTGCACTCTGAACTTCAGGCAAGTTTTATTAGATCATAAACAAAATAACACTACTGGGGGGGGGGCAGGACACTCACAAACTGTATGCCAATGAATTTTATTGGGATTACTTACAAGAATACAGGTGAGAGATAATTTATAGCTCCCATGCTGGGAGCGTTGAACAGGCAGCTCAGCAGGCTAGAGAGTATCCTCTCAGCTGCCTCAGTTTGGTTGAAACCTGTTCTTCCAGGCAGTTGGTTTGGTCTGGGAGTCTTGTGGCTTGGCTCTGCTCTTGAGGGAACTCAGCTGATACTGCTTACTCTGGCCGGTAGGAGTCTAGTGGATCTGATGACTTTCAGGGACTTCCTGAAGCTCTTTTCAGTTGTTTAGCTTTCTGCTTTCTCAAGTTGAGCTTCTCTGAAGGATGAAATGTTTCTGGCTTGGAGGGAACTGTCCACACAACAGAGTGATGGAGTGGGAATAAAGAGTCATGCACAAGTTTGCAGAGGGCTACTCACTGGGGACCTGCAATTGCTGGACAGAACTTCCTGGAACTGTCTCAAGCCTACTAAACCAAGGTCATGGTGGAGTCACATCCACAGGACAGTGTGACAAACCTTCTGTTACAGCAGGTTGTTCCTTTCCGCCGGCTCCAAATAACACTCAGAGACTCTGTATTTGATATAATCCTGTTGGCCAGTTACCATTATTGTTTATGGGCTAGCTCTGTCTTAATTATTAACCCATTTCTACTTATCTAAGTATTTCCACGTGGTCATCTTATCAGGGAGCCACGGCAGGCGTCCTGCTTCTTCCCTGGGCTACATCTCGACCCCTCCCTACTACTTCCTCTTTCCTCCTCCTGGTCTCCTAGCCCCGCCTATCTTGTTTCCTATTGGCCACAGGGCTTTATTAACCAGTATGAGAAACATATATACAGAATAACATCTCCCATCAACCTTCCACAGTGATCTTAGCATTGTCTCTCAGCATTGTCCTTTTTGATGTCATGGCTAGCCGGTGCACAATAGGATATGTTATCCTGACTCCCACCCACTGAATGCTAGTGGCACCCAAAACCTAATGCCAGACTACCAAAAATGCCTACCGACATTGTAAACTTGGTCTGAGAATAAAATGGCCCCAGGCTGAAGCCCTGTCAGAACACAGCAGGAAGCAGTGGTTTGGCACTATTGGGGAGCAATGGCCTTGTGCTAGTACTAAGCCTTGGGCTCCTCGAGTACAGTTTCAAGTCCTAACCACTACCATGCAAGCAGATGGTTCTACCTCCCCTCAAGACATGTCACAGGTAGGTTGCCCAGGCCACCTGACTCCAAACCAACCCCTCTGTGAGCTGAGATAGATTTCACCGAGACATTACAGTAAACAGGCAGCAAACTGCATCCCACCCACAGGTCAGTCATTACAAGCTAACATCATGTGGCTTTGCTGGATTCAAGGAGTCCCTCCTATCCTTGCCCTGACAGTAGGTTTGCAACCTGACGGGCACCTTGGCCTAAATCTCACTGGGTCTCTTTGAGTCCATGATATGATCAAACAACGTAGATATCTGTCAAGGAAAATCTAAAGCTGGTAGCTGGTATACCCTTGGGGTATCCCAGAGTCAACCTCTGTGGCACCTGATGGGTAACTGAGGCCCACAAAGGAAGATCCCTTTACCATGGCTTTACAAGAAGCTGGACAGAGCTAAACTTGATCTTGGAGCTGCCACTTGAATATTTTTTCTTATCAAACAAGATTAGGAAAATTTTTAAAAAGATATCAATTAAGATAAGATTCATACAATGCACAGTTTACCATGCAAGGTGGGCCATTCCATAGCTTTTAGTCTGTGCATAGGTAATCATGACCATTTCCAAGATCAATTTTACACATTTTATTATCACTTGTAAAAAAAAATCAATATTCAATCTGGTGGTGGTAATACATGCCTTTAATCCCAAAACTCGGGAGGCAGAAGCAGGTGGTCTCTGAGTTCAAGCCAGCCTGGTCTATAGAGCTAGTTCCAGGACAGCCAGGGCTACATGAAGAAACCCTGCTCCGGGAGATGTCATTCTGTAAATGTGTTTCTCTTATTGGTTAATGAATAAAGCTCTGCTGGCAAATAGGAAGGCAAGTTAGGCAGGACTAGGAGACAAGGAGAGTCAAAATGTAAGACCAAGAGGAGTAAGAGGTCCTGGGACCATAAGCCCAGACCATGTGGAAATACTTAGATAGATAGAAATGGGTTAATATTTAAGACAGAGCTAGCCAATAAGAAATGCTAGTAACAGGTCAACAGCTTTATATCTAATACAGCGTATCTGTGTGTTATTTGGGGCTGGCGGTGAGAAAACTGATCGGAACAATATGGCACCCAACATGGAGCCCAAAAACTTTCACTTAAAACTTAACAAAAGTTTAAAAAGGGGTCTTAGGAACAAAAAAACAGAGACAAATGAGGCTTCTTATAAACACACACACATACACACACACACACACACACACACACACACACACACAAACCCTGACTTGATAAAGAAATAAAAGTAAAAAATAATAATAATAATAAGCCACACAAAGATAAAAAGTACACAGTCTAAATACTATATACTATTGTGATGTCTTTGTATTATTTGACTAGTAAGAAAATAGCAACAACTGTTAAAAAGTGCTACTAGACTAATCCAATTTATATATTTTAAAAATGCTTTAACTTCAAAATTTAAGTCTAAGAACAGGTTACTGGGGAAAAAATTCTATTTTCTTTCCACAGAAAATAAAAAGTTGTAGATTCCTTCCAAACTAACATGGTTTAATCAAACAAAAACTCTAAAACAGTGTCCCAAATGATCCAACATTCAAAACAGCTGGGATAATACAACCTTACAGACCACTACAGCCAAGGTTTCTACATCTTCTTAAGATTGCCATAACAGCGCCCCCTACCAACAAAATAGTTTTAAAACAACGACGCCCAAATTCCCAAATATTGTCTACAAATATTTGTTTTCATTTAAATGGGGTTGGTTATAAATAGTTAATAATCACAAACAATCTCTTTTTAAAAGTAAAAAAGGGGATTGTGGCATAAAATACTTTGTTTTAAAATAGATTTTCATTTGTTTACACAAATTTGTCAATTTTGTGATATGTATATTTCTCCTCTTACTTAGGTATTGTGTTTATATAGCTCATTTAAAAATGTAATGTATAATTTAGTACATATTATAGATAGTTACCTATGATAGTTGAAGCCTATAATTAGGTTAGTTAGGTTTTCTAGGTATATAGAGATATATTTCAATTGGATAGGCATTCTTCAAACCTTTCAAAGACCTACAGAATATGGCATTTAAAATGGTTTAGGGTTTTTCTTAACAGTAAGGTACAACTGCTCCTGGCAACACCACCTGCATCAGAAAGGAAGATGGACATTGAAGAAACTCGTTACAGAGTTTGCTTTCAATATGGCAAGACTAGCCATTTGGGCAAGATACTGTTCTTGTCTGAACTGTTTGACTTTATGCTATATAAACTGGACATGCAGAACCCACAGAAAAGTAACTGCTAAAACAAAATAGACATTGCTGTAGGGTTCCTGCTTCATGAAAGAGTCTGCCAGACAGTCTGCAGGACACAGAGAAAAGTGACTGACTAACTGCCAATACAGGTGGGACAGTTTAAAATTTCCTACTTTGCTGAAAAGTCTGCCAGACACATTATGGCCTATAAGCTAAAGATAAAACATTACAAAAGAACTTCAGGTGATTAATCAGGTAGTCAGATGTCTCTGTCATTTCTAGAGTTTATATACTATCCTTCTGTGGTCTTTGATGGAGTTAAAGACAAATAGTTGTTGTTATAATTTTCCTTAGTTAAGATTAAAGATAAGTTACATATAAAACTTTAAACTTACAAAGATAGGATAGATGATGAAATAATTTCTTTAAATCTTGATGTTAATAGACTAAATATTATAATTACAGTTCTTGCTTAATAACTGTTTTGTTATATGTAATTTTACTATGTTAAAGTTAAAACCCTTCTTTTTATTTTAGACAGAAAAAATGAGATGACAGAAAATATCATTCTGTAAATATGTTTTTCTTGTTGGTTAATGAATAAACTGTTAGCAAAGCAAATAGGAAGACAAGATAGGCAGACTAGAAGACAAGGAGGATTCTGGAAGATGTAGTAGAAGAGTCAAAATGTAAGACCAAAAGGAGTAAGAGGTCGGGACCCTTTCTCCAGTAAAATACTTAGAAACACTAGTAACAGGCCAACAGCTTTATATCTAATACAGTGTCTCTGTGTGTTATTTGGGGCTGACGCAGCTGTGGGACCAGGATGATGGCAGAAAAACTGATTGTATCACCCTGCCTCAAACAAAAACAAAAGCCAATACTTACAAAGGCTGGTATCTTCATCCCTTCATCTCCCCCCAACCTCCCAAATCCTCCCAGCTTTGAAATCACTACTGTTTCATTGGAGCCACCTTTCTTACTACATTTGTTTAGTGTGTGTGTGCCTGTACACATGTACATACATGCACATATATGTACAGGTCTATAGTGGGGCTATACATTTGAAGCTAACCAGGGTTTCTGTTTGCAAAGGCCATTTGTTCTTTCCCCATAGAGCAGGGAAAGCAGCAGCGAAAATGGAATTCCAGTATGTATGTATGTATGTATGTATGTATGTATGTATGTATGTATGTATGACTCAGGATAACTTGTGGGAGTTGGTTCTCTCCTAGCATGTGGGACCTGGGAATGAACTTAGGTTGTATGTAGGCTTGGCAGCAGGCTCCCTTAACCCTGATGCTATCTTGACAGCCGCTGGAAATTTCTCATGAGAGGAATAGAAGGCTGTAGGGTGTGGGGTCCTTCGTGCCAGCCACCCTTCTCTGGGAGCAATGCAGTAGCATATGACAGTTCTTCCTTCTTTTTTATGGCTGAGTAATATTCAAGTTTATCTTCTGCTCCACGGATGGATACTCCATTTTCTTTTTAACTCCTGTTGAGTGACGGCTTCCTATACATAAGCTTGACATGCTGGCAGACCACAAGGCCCACAGAGTGAGTAAGACTGTTTCCATGTCACAGTCATGGAAAGGGGATTATGTAGATTTTACAGGTCACACCTACTCCCAAAGATCTCAAACTGACAGACTGGGTGCTAAGATGGCAATTAACTGTGTCTGATTTGACATGAGAATTTTGCAGTTGTTTGGGACTTTGTGGTTTTGCTCCAGTGTGTGAGCATACAGAGACCAGAAGCTGAGTCTGTGTCTTGCTATAACAACTACATAGTAACTTGCTCTGATAACTCTCCACTATAGTTTTGAGACAGGGTCTCCCACTGAACCTGGGGCTCACAGAAAGCTTGGGGATCCTCCTGTCTCTGCCTTCCCAGCATTAGGACCACAGATGTTGGAGATCTGAAGCAGGGGTTATGGGGGAAACACTGTTTTACTGGCTTATGCCTCACAGCTTGCTCAGCCTGCTTTTAGACACAGCCCAGGACCAACTGTCCAAGGTGGCACCACCACCAGTGGGCTGGGCACTCCCACGTCAGTCATTAAGCAGGAAAATGTCCCCACATTCTTGCCTATAGGTCATTTGATGAAGGCATGTTCTTAACTGTGGGATCTCTCTCCCCAGATGACTCCAGCTTATGTCAAGGTGACCAAAAATCTAAGCATCACCCACCAGTTTAGTTTCCAGGTCTGCTGAGTCTCAAAACTGAAAATAGTACCAGAAAAACCGGTCATCCTCTTGTCTCCAATGACCCCACCTGCCATTATGTCCCACTTCCCCCAAAGCCTGGCACTCCAGATCTCCAAGGAGAGCTCAGGTGTCTGTAAACCATCTAGAGGACCACCCTAATCTTTAACCATCTCGTCCCCTGCCCGCATTCTCTACGGCTAAAGGATCTGGAACCCCAACTCCAACATCTCCCGATTTCTTCGTTACTTGAAACATACAAGGAATCTGAGGAGCGCATTGGCTACATATGCCCTGCTTCCTGTATTTTATTCCCAGAGAAGCAGCTGCGATTCCCAACAGCTCTTTACTGGGCCTTGGGGAAGCAGCTTGCTGAGGTGTGCCAGCCCGTGTCCTCCCTCAATGCGTTAGATGAACTTTCACTATGGTCCTAACTTCACATCCCAGTTGGGAAGGCAGTGTAGTTAGCACAGTTTTGTGCAGTGTCCTGAATATCACTGCCCTCGATAACATCAGCAATGCTAGGATGTAGAAGCAGTTACCTGGGGACCCTGGGCTGGACCTCAGAAGCAGTGTCTCTCTGGCCAGCTCTCCTATTTTCCTTCTTCCACCAAGGCCAGAAGAACTCAAACTCATCTCTAAGGCACTGGAGATCCCTGTAGCAGCCAGCTGTGAGGAACCTGTCCATGTTGTTTGTCTGGTCATAAGAGATATGACCCTTATTCTACATGGACCATGTACCACCTCCCAGGGGAAGGAATCCACAGGGAGAGGCCAGAGGCATCTGAGCAGACAGGCTTGCTGCAGCCACCCTTTTCGACCCCCTCCTGCTTCTACAGTTGTCCTAGCTTTGTGGAGTGTGTGATTTCTGTAAGGGAGCCTGTCTTTGTTATGAGAGTGTCTGCCTTGGCGTTTATGACTAGAGGGAGGAATACATGACCTCTCAACCCCACCGCCCTCCCTCCCCCCCCCACCGTGTGTGTGTGTGTGTGTGTGTGTGTGTGTGTGTGTGTGTGTGTGTGTGTGTGTGTGTGTGTGTGTGTGGTTCCAGAAGAGGGCATCAGATCCTTTGATGCTTGGAGTTGCACGTGGCTGGTTGCAAGTACAGTGATTCATTCTTCTGTCTCTGCCTCCCATTGCAATCCAGGAGTGCAGGGATGAATGATGTGAGCCACTAATCAGGTTTTTACTTGGGTTACAGAGGTCAGACTCAGGCCATCAGGCTTGTGTGACAAGTGCTTTTATGAGTTGAGCCATCTCCCCAGCCCCTCTGAAGCAGTTTTATCTTGTTTCCTAATTTTTGAGGTACTGGGGATCAAACTCAAAAGCTTGTATACTCTTCACATGCTCTCCTCTGAGCCACAGCCTGGATCTGAGTTACTTTTATTTGCCCTGTTTCTCTGGGCTTCTCTAGGCTGACAGTGCGTTGGATTCTTCTGGTCTTTGCTCTCTTCACAGTTCTGATGACTGCTTCCAGGATACTGTCTAAGTGTTCCTCATTGTGGGTTGTCTCCTGTTGCCTCAAGTCAGACTGGCAGTGGAGGGTGGGTGGTGGAGAGTGGGAGGAAGATGTCCTTTTCTCCTGCAATACTAAGGATGTTTGCTGTGTCCGAAAACTCATTGGTGAGGCTGGTGAGCTCAGTTGCCTAGCTGAGCAAGGTGAGTTGTTTGGCAGTCTCCTGCTTGTGGGAGTCACTCTATTCCAAATACAAGATCACTCAATAGGGGTGGGAGCTCTGGCACTGCCTGTTAGTAGTTAGCACCAGGTTCCATACGAGTCTACCTAAGGCCTGAAGAGCCTCTATGGGTGAAGCTGGGTACCCTGAGGCTGCTTTCTGTTTCTGCTTCTACAGAATTGGGTTCAGACTTTCCTGTGTGCAGAAGAGGCCCATAGAGCCAAAGTGCCAAGCCCTGGTCATGAGGCAGGCATTCCCTCCTCCCCACTCAGCACTAAACCGTGTTGGTTGAAGCTGACAACAGGCCAGAGGACATGCCCAGACCCTTGTATCTGCATTGCAGTTGCCAGCCCTCAGAGAATATTGGGGTGCAAGAGTCCAGAGAGCCTCTGCTTGCTACTGCTCAGGGACCTTGCTTACGAAGTGCAGAGTGGGGCTGCATCAATGGTTCATTTGGTAAAATGCTTGCTATTTCAAGCATTGGGCCCTGAATTCAGTCCCAGCACAATGTAAGAAATGGGGCATGGTGGGATGCACCTGTAATCCCAATGATGTGGAGGTGGAGGCATGATGATCTCTGGGGCTCTCTGTCTTGTCATCCGTGAGCTCCAGGACACAGTGAGAAACACTGTATTAAAAACCAAGGTGAAAAGAGATTGAGAAAGATATCCAGTGTCAGCCTCTGACCTTCATACACACACACACATGTATGTGCATGCACACAGAGAGGGTGGGAGGGAAGGGGAGTGAGAGAGGGAGGGAGGGAGGAATGGAGGAAGGGAGGGGAAGAGGGAGAGAGGGAGGAAAGGAGGGAGGACATAACTTGCAAAAAGTCCAAGATGGGATACAAGATGCCTTAGCCTGAGCTGGCTATGGTGGTGCATGTCCTTAATCCCAGAATTTGAAGGCAGATCTCTGGATTCTGAGGCCAGCCTGTCTACATAGCTAGTTCCAGGACAGCTGGGGCTACATAGTAATAGCCTTTAAACAGAGACAGGCAGATGTGAGCTCAAGGCCAGCCTGGTTTACAGAGCTAATTCCAGATAACCTGGGCTACACAGAGAAACCCTGTCTTGAAAACATCAACAAAGATGTGATAGCCTGGAAGGAAGGTACCTCATGCAGCTGCCACCCTCTACAATGCTCAACACACCTTGTTCCCTCCCTTGGTTTGCACAGATTCCCAGCAGGAATGCTGATGGCAGGGAGGTCTGAGATGTTGAGCCACCCTGGGCAGCTCTTTTCTCCTCTCTTGCTCTTCACAACCAGGACGCCTCTGTAAAATGGGGACTGATTCTAGTTTGCGTCTCCAACCTCTCGGCAGCTCCCCTGGCTCTCCCTCAGCTAGCCCAGACACCCAGGGTACTCTTGTTGCCTGAGGCTGCTGCACCCCCTGCTGGCCAGGTGCTGCCAGGCGCTCTCTGGGCTCTCAGCTCTCTGACTCCCCTGCAGGCCGTTTGGGGAAGGGCAGCTTGGTTGACCTCCACAGGAAAGCTGCAGCCAACATAGGTTCCTATTTCATTAAGAAGGGGTTTCTGTGAAGTTGCTCAAAACCCAGACCAGTGATTCTATCCGTAATATGCCTAACTTTTGTGTTTTTTAAATATGTATTCATAAAAAACATGTATTCATTTTTAGCTTATATGTGTGCTTGTTTGTCTACATGTATATGTCATGTGTGCTTCTTGTGTCTAAAAGGACCAGATGTCATTCCCAGCACTGCAGTTAGAGAGAATTGTGAGCTGCCTTGTGGATGCTGGGAACAGAACTCGGGTCCTCTGTGAGGACAACAAGAACTCTTAACCACTGTCATCTCTTCCAGCCTTGCCCATTTTTGTTCGTCTACTTGTTTTGTTTCGCTTTTGAGACAAAGTCTCACTCTGTAGCCCTGGCTGGCCTGGAACTCAATATGTAGACTAGGCTGACCTTGAACTCACAGAGTTCTCCTGTAACCTGAGTGTTAGGATTACAGGTGTGAGCCACCCTGCCCGGCACGCTTTTGTATGTCCCATGTCATGCTCTCCCCAGTCATGTGTATGCTCGCGTGCAAGACACTGCAAGTGTGGAGGTCAGAGGATTTACCTGCTAAGCCATCTTGTCCAGCCACCCTTTTATTCTTTTTCGTTTTGATAGAGGTTTAAAACCACTGAGGGGGCAGGTCCCCATCTCAAGTGCCTGACTCAGAACACACACACACACACACACACACACACACACACACACACACACACCTGTGAAACTCCCCAGTGCAAGAACAGGAAACCCCTCGATACTCACTCGTGACCTGTCACCCCAGCACATCCAGGATTTCCTACTCCTAGCATTGTTTGCTTTCTTCTCTGGAGGTTACAAGTGAGGATACAAAAAGAATCTCAGTAGCACCAAAGCTCTTGGAGCCAGGGGGATGCATCACTGATCCCAGCATGGATGATCATGAGTTGCAGGTTCTTGGCCCCTGAAGGCATCACCACAGTCTCTGTCTATGACTTCACATGACCTTCTCTCTGAGCTTTTTGTTGACAATGCTACCCTTCAGGTATCTGTTTCTTCTTCTTCAGAGGACTACAGACAATGGTGGGGACCTTGATCTATTATCTTCCATTTATTTCTATTTGATCATGTTGCCAATTTCCAAATAAGGTCATATCCTGGGTTCTGGGCCTGCATTATGTTGGAGGGACTCATGGGGAGACATCCTTGAGAATGAGGAGGGAAGAGGAGCTTCTCTGCCAACAGAGCTGTCCTCCAGGTATTCAGTCACACCAGAAGTGTCTAGCTCCATGCTAGGCACAGCCACACCTGCTCCTCTCTGAAGCCAAGCACCCAAACCCACTGCTACCCAAAGACAAGCTTAGAGATGGCCAGCCACAGGTGCCATGGACTGACCCAGTTGGGGGTCTCTTCCGTGGGAGAACGAGGGCTCCAGTAATCAGGTCAGTAAGGATTCAGCTAGTGACAGACAGACACAACGCAAAGAGATGCTGTTGGAGTCTGCTGCAAGTTTACTTCAGTGAGAGCATCAGATATATACACATGATTTAGGAACTAAGATTTGACCCCATGTCAGGTTATACATAGTCACATCTGATGAGTGGTTACATGTTGACAACTTATCTTGAAACTAAAAGAGCAGAGCAGAAAGTACCCTTTGAATACCATCTAGCCTCTAGATAGTGGTTAAGAGTCTCAGGCCTGAGGTCAATTTTATTCTTAGAATGCTGCGGAGCTGACTCCTACGTAAAAATGCAGAAGTTTGCAAAGCTTAATATATTTATGGCCAGTCAGGCCAATTTTATGTGCTGCTGGAAGTCTAGCCTGCATCTTAAGTCTTCTTCATACCATTCTCTAATCAGATGCCAGTGACTGTGCCAAGCACAGGAAGAAAGATAATATCAAAAAAAGACACTATGCAGAACCCATAACCCAGGAAGCGAAGCATCTTTAGAAACATCCAGAACTCTTTGGAGTCCAGAACCGGGCACTCTGCCAGAGGCCTCCAGGGAGCTCAGCCCCGAAGCACACGTATCTCCCGTCCAGCATCACGACATCACGACATAAGTCATGTCACACAGACGACTCTGGAGTTGATGTGGCACACAGGGCTCCAGGTCCAACCTAAGCTTCCTCTGTCAACTTCTGTGGTTGACAGAGGAATGAACAAAGACTCAAAGAGCGACACAGATGTCTAAAGTCACACAGGTGACTTAGAACCAGAGCTAGACCTGCAACTGGAACTCCTGAGCCCTTCAGCCAGTGTCCCCATAGCTCTAGAGCATTGGGAGGGGATGGCCTATCCAACCCTTCATCTGTGGCATATTGTACGCTTACACATGCACACACACTCAGATGCACACTGAACACCATCTCACTTCCCTACCACTTAAGCCCACCATTTAGGGTCCGGAGGAAGTGGAGGCAGCTGCTCACCCGCTGTGTTAATTTCCTGAAGCCATGCCAATAATCGACCACAAGCTCAGGGGCTTGAACCATTCACAAATCCTTTTAAAGCCCTCGAGAAGGAGAAGTGCACAGTGGTTTTCTTGTGGCTGAAAGCCTTTGGGAGGGAGGCTCTTCCAGCTTCCTGAGGCTGCTGCCTCCCTTGGCTTATGGCTCTTTCATCATGGTCTCTTCTGTAGCTCCTGCCACCGGCACCCACCCTCCCTATGCTTGCCTTTTAGGAGTGTCGCTGACTGCAGTGGACTCACCTGGCTCCTTTGTCAGCCCTCAAAGTCCTTTTTGACAAATAGTGAACAGTGACAGGTACCAGGATTGGGGACATAGAAGTTCTCAGGGGCCATTAATCATGTCGGATTTTATGGGGGATTTTTTGTTTGTTTGTTTAAATTTTAAAATAATTTGCTTATTGGTTTGTATAAAATGAACACATTAGTGATTAACTCTGAGTCACCAATAATGCAACAGTATCACATTAAGGAAAGAAATCAAGGCCCTTCTCCTTGCTGTCATTTAACTAAGAGCGAGCCCAGAGTCAAATTCTCTACTCCAGTCTCCCTGTGTCTTCTGTCCTCTTCTCAGTCCATTGTATGAGTCTGAATCTGTGCCTGCCTGAAGGCTCTCTTGTGTGACCCTGTGTGTTCGTGTCTGTCTGTCTGAAAGTGTCTGTCCCTAACAAAGGGCTTTGCCCCAGTTTTACTGCACAGCACAGGAAGTATCACACAAGGAAAGAACCGGACACCTTACAGAAATCTTTAACAATTTTACAAGGGATGGATGGCATCACTGACTGCAACTGACCCAGATAGCAAACAGAACAACAAACGTTGTTTATTAAGTAATATCCAAATATTGTGTTCAACATTTATGGTGGGTATTTATCTTATACTGTTACTTTTGACCTCTATTTTTGCTGTTTTTCAGCACATGATTATCAGGACGCAAATGCATTCTCTGGGTCCAGGGCATGGAAGAATGCATAATTTAAGTAGCTTTGCATTAGCTTAGGTCATAAAGGTTAGTCACATGGGAAGTCCAAGCTAAGTAATATTGTATGTTACATTGTTGTTCTCTTGAAGGTGTTAAGCAAGTGAGCTGAGTACACAGTAGGACAGCAATCTTAAGTGACCTCAAGGTGTCAACAACTCTGCCTGTGAAGTCCAGCAGAAGTTCCAGTCTCTTAGAATGTAAGAGACATTTTTATAATATTGCATCACCACTATTTTGTTATTGTTTGTTTTGTTGATTTTGTTTTAAAGACAGATTCTCACTACATAGCTCTGGCTGTCCTAGAACTCACTATGTAGACTAGGCTGACTTCAAACTGAAACTAGACAAGAAATCCCTCTGCCTTTGCCTCCTAGGTGCTGGGATTAAAGGCGTGTGCTACCACCCCCAGCCCAGCATTACCACAAATTGTGCGTATACGAGAGTTTTGCCTGCATGTATGTTTATGCACCATGTACTTGCAGTACCTGAGGAGGCCAGAAGAAGGTGTCAGATCCTCTGGAACTGAAGTTGTAATTGTTAGTTTTCAGGTAGGGACTAGGACCTGAACCCGGGTCTTCTGCAAGTCCTTAAAGTTGCTGAGCCACCTCTCCAGTTCCTTATTCATGTTGCACAGTACTGGGGATGAAACCATGGCCTTGTGCACTCTAGGCAAGTGCTCTGCCCTCAGAGAGCACAATTTAGCCTCCCACTCATCCATCACTCCCTCCCTCAGTCTCTCCCAGGAACTCCTGTGCACATCTATGCACCAGGTCCTTGTTGACCACTGCTGCTCTGAATGAAAAGGGAAAACTGTCACCCTTACAGAAAAGGACACAGAAGCTGCAAGAGAGGTGACTTGGACAAAGCCCCATGACAAGGAAAAGAAAATCAAGCCAATTTCCCAACTCAGGAGAGTGTGGCCTCCCCATGGCACCATATGGCCCTGCCAACCTGTGGCCTTCTTGACAGTATCAAGATTAAGGGTTCAGTGTGTGTCGGGTCCTTAAATACCTATGGTTTGAGGCACATACCAGCCTGTCGTTAGCAAGAATTCTCCAAGAAAGTAGAAGCAATGGTGTTTATTATGGACACATGGCCACAGAGGCCTTCCCAGCTAAGGCTCAGCAAAGGACGACAATGGCTTCTTGATTCCTTCCTGCAGATGTAAGCCATGCCTATTACAGACAGCACAGTGCCAGCCCACTCCTATCTACTTCTCCAGAGTCATTTTGGGGTCACCTTGTCTTCCTGATGAGCTGTAACTTGATTATATCCTGGCCTTAGTTCTTAGGGCCTGATGCCTACTCTCTTCACCACATACAAAGGCCAGATCAGTAACTAGTGCAGATTAGACAGCCCGTGCTCCTGCCTCAGACAGCAGCACTTTTACCGAGTTTGCCAGCTGGAACCATGAAGGGATCCTACTACTCCCGTTTCCTGCCCGAACCTCTTCCAAACTCGCAGTGGCAGGGAGTGCTGGTTGGCCCTCGGTGCCCACGCCCTCCTTCTTCCAGCGCAGAGAGCTTCTGAAATTTAGCTGGGCGTGCCACCCAGATGAACCCCCTTGTCCTTTTGCCTCGTTGTTTCCTTCCTTTTTCCCTGCCCCGGCAGCGGGACTGCAGGACACATTCGTGATCAGCTTCGGTCCCTAAGAACCAAGAAAGGGTGTAATTATGGCACAAGGTAGAGCGAGCCCGAGCCCCTCCTGGCACGTTGCCAAACCAAACCAGAACTTTTGTTCACCAAGACTGTATGCTACAGGGAAATCAGGCCAGTGGGATGGCGCAGTGGGTAAAAGCACTTGCCACCAAATGTCAAAGCCGATGGTCTGGGTTCAATGTTGATTTCCAGAAGTTACCCCTTGAGTACTACACACATGCTATGGCATACACGAGTGTGCATGTGTGCATGTGTTCACGTGCACATACACACACACACACACACACACACACACACACACACACATAAAGAGAAGGGAAAGCACGTCTGAGAGGATTTCAGTAATAGCTCTTTCTGGCATGATTAAAGCCCTATTTTCCATCCTCAGAATGAAAAACAGCAACAAAAACCAATAAGGTAATAGCAGTCCTCTTTGTTTAAGCCAGTTATTTGGAGTCTCTAAAGTAACCGTGGATAATCGATCGTAAACAGCAACCAGATAATAGTAACCAGTTCAAGGATCACCAGGCTCTATGTATTTTCCTCCTAATGATCACGCTACTTAAGCACTTTCTAAATTGTTGCTCTTGTTTTTGTTGTCTGTTTTGAGACAAACAATAAAAACTTTTTATGATTTTTATTTTATAAGTCAAAGATTTTTAGAAAGGCAATCTTTAAAATTAAAATTCAGTCAACAAACCTGACTCCAGGTCATTGTGTCATTACAACACGAAGCGTTTTTGAAAGTGATTATAAAAGAGGTTTTGTGTGTGTGTGTGTGTGTGTGTGTGTGTGTGTGTTAATTGTTTTATTTTGAGAGAGGGTCTCACTTAAGGATGACTTGGACTCACTATGTAGCCAAGGCTGCCCCGAACTACAATCCTCCTACCTCTGCCTCCCAAGCTGGGATTACAGACATATGCCAGCACACCTTGCTTAAAACAGTATTTTAAATTATTTAATTAAATTAGTTTATATTTTAACTGATTAATTAATCTTTGAATAAATAAATTTTAAAATAACTAATAGCTATTAACTTATCATATGTATATATGTTTTTGCCGTGTCTATATGTACACACTGTATGCATGCCTGGTACTTACATGGGTCAGAAGAAGGTATCAGAGTTCCTGAAACTGAAGGTCCTATGAACCACCATGTAGGCACTGGGTACCAAACCAGGGTCGTCTATAAGAGAAACAAGTGATCTTAACTGCTAAGCCAACTCTCAAACCCCAAGATTAATTTATTCTTATTTATGTGTATGGGTGTGTTTGCCTCCTTGTGTACATGAGAACCACGTGTGCTTGGTGTTCACAGAGGCAAGAAGGAGGAGTCAGATCCCCTGGGACTGGAGTTAGATGGTTGTTACTGTCACATGGGCACTAGGAACCAAACCCAGATCTTCTGGAAGACCAGCCAGTGTTCTTAGTTGCTGAGTCATCTCCAGC
This sequence comes from Cricetiscus sungorus, assembly GCA_030556225.1. Taxonomy (NCBI): domain Eukaryota; kingdom Metazoa; phylum Chordata; class Mammalia; order Rodentia; family Cricetidae; genus Cricetiscus; species Cricetiscus sungorus. Next base: position 3,049,269 of record JANBXA010000069.1, on the reverse strand, counting down.
TCCTAAAACAGAATTTTGCTTGTACATCCCTGGTATACTCAACCCTAGGGACCATGACTGTCCAAGAAAGAGAACCAAAGTGAAACCCCAAACCTCACATAGATGCCTTGATGGTAAAGATGATTCTGGGATGCTCTGTTTACATTAGTAGCTTTTCTTCAAGATAGGGTTCCTCTGTGTAGCCCTGACTCTGTAGACCAGGCTGGCTTCAAACTCACAGAGATCTGCCTGCCTCTGCCTCCTGAGTGCTGGGATTAAAGGCACTCACCACCACTGCCTGGCTTTGTAACACGGGATAAAGAGGATGAGAAGCAATAACCACAGCACTCAGGACACTGAAGGGGGGTGTGAGAGATAATGGGTTTGAAGCCAGCCACGGCTACATAGCAAGATCCTGTTTAAAACAAACCAACAAACAAAAACAAAGACAAAATAAAAACAGTCAAGCAAGAAAAAAAATGCCTTAAAGAGCAAGTTTTTCCAGCCTCAGGCTGACAGTGAAAAGGCGGAGCAGATGGAGGAGATCCTAGAGGACAGAACCTTCAGTCTAAGAATAAGAACGGAGCAAAGCAACAGGAACACGTAAGGCCGCTACTCAAGTGAACTCTGCTCAATCCACATCAGGAAGCACAAAGTGGAGCTGACAAGACTGGAGAAAGACGTCAAGAAGACAGAACTGCAAGAACTAAATGCTGACGCACAGAAGTGGGTAAAGGTGCAGGTCCCAAATCTGTGGTGCATTCTTCAAACAAGGACGGTGAACTAAAGGAGGTCAATGTGAGTCCTCTCGTGGCCTTACTTTGGAGAGAAGATGTGAACAACAATGTTTTCACTGGTGCAAGACAAGAAGAATTGGAAATGTATACTACCCTAAAGGGAAACTATTGGGGTGGAAAAGAAAAAAAGCAAAAACCCAGAGTGTGCAGACATTTCCTTGAGGCTACTGAAAATAACGAGTATGGTTGGTGTGGGTGACCTGGTGGTGGGGACAGTCACAATCATCACCGTGCACCTCCTTGTGGATTTGTGCTGAAAAAAAAGACAAAAAGAAAAGAAAAAGAAGGAATTTCATCTGAAGAGCTAACTGAGAGAGCAGTCTGTCCTTCCCACTGCTCCTCTGAAGAGGCAGACAGGAGACAGGTCTTTGCTTCTCTCTTTTTCTCCTCCTCTCTTTATCCTCTCTCTCTCTCTCTCTCTCTCTCTCTCTCTCTCTCTCTCTCTCTCTCTCTCTCTCTCTCTCTCTCTCCCTTCCCTTCCCCCAATAAAACTTTCCATGTTAAAAAAAAGAGAGAAAGAGCAGTCTGCCTTATGTCCAAATGTTATCAAAATCACTGGAGAATCTTTTACCAAGTGGAAGAAAAGGGAGAAAAAAAAACCAGGAAAAGATTGATACACATGAACAAGATATGAGAGACAGAAACCCGACTTCAAAGCAGGGAAAGCAGTGGTGACCAATGGTCATGAGGTATTTGAACTTAGTCCCTAGCTGGTCAATGAGGAGGAAGCAGACGGTACCCACTACAGTCAGGGGGCAGGTGGTGAGGGTGATGAGTCTATGAATGTAAATGACACAGGTTTAAGCCTGCACATCCCAAGAGATGTAGAAGAGACTGGTATCTCTGTAGCCAGTCTTGAGAGATTCAGCACACAGGCTTCAGATAAAGATGAGAACAGATGAAGGGAAGCATCTGGAGGTCGGGCTGAGAATGGTGAAAGAAATGATTTGGACAGAGACAATGGAGGAGAGAGAGACAGGGAAGTGCACAAAACCAGCAACAACAAGAACCCAGGAAAGACACTGTTCCACTGATGAAAATCTGTTCACTGGGGAAGACCAGAATGAACTAGAAGAATTAAACACACTCGATCTAGACGATGGCACCAAACATGTCAAGGAAGAGAATTAGGTCAGCGAAGCATGATCAGCATGGACGGAGACTGACTGCATTAGTTGTTCTGACTCCTAGGATCAATAGGATGTTTGCTTCCCACTGTGGTTCTGGAGGGCTACTGTCCCTGTGTCTTCCCTTCTGCCCTCTAGAATCAACAAGGTGTTTATTCCCCGAGATGATTCTGAAGTGCTACTGTCCCTACCACGTCCTCTTCTGACCTTGACAAAGTCGCACAGTACATTTGGAGTAGTTGATAAACTGAAAATGGTGGTAAGCAGATGGTTGTAACTGTCCACTACCACAGGGAGTTTAACTGCTTCTCAGCTTTTGGGTTTCACTGGCCATGGGTTATTTCCAGGAAGAACAAATTCATACTTAAAAACTTCCCATTTGATGCACTTTTTAGTGAGTGGCTTCCTTTCCTTTGTATTTATATGTTTTAAAGACTACTTGATAAAGGAAACTGCATATACAGGTTCAGTGCACTCAGCACATCTGGACAATTAGATGAACACAGAGAATGGGACTTGTCTAACGTGGTAGGTCAGCTGCAATGCTCTGGATTAAAGCTGTTTAAAGTTCTGCCTTTTATTGCCAATAATGTTGTAAATAAAGACCTTTTTTTCTTTTAAGTTTTTCTATGAAAAGTTTAACATTTCCTAGCCTGTATTTCAATTAGATATTGTTTATAGTGGTTGTAGGTGTCACAGAAGGCAAAAATTTAATGGATTTTCTTAGTACATGTTACATAACCATGGAGTACTGACAGTGTTAACAATTGTTAATTCATTTCCAAAAACACTAAGCACTACGGCTTTAATTCCTGAACTGTCTGATCATCAACCTAATTAAATGCTACCTACAACTGAACAAACAGAAAAAAAAATTTCTAGTTTCGAATCCCCTTGCAGTGACAACACAGTGTCACTGAGCCCTTTGGTGCTGATAGGGTCCTTGGACTCCCTTGGGAAAAATGGCTGGTTCTGGGTGGAAAAATGTGTAAGACACATCTGTCATGTGTCATCACACAGAGACCAAGGACACAGACACACAAAGAGGTTGTGTTAGCAGAGGAGACCCAGAGCAAGGAAGGAGCTCCAGACTGCTTGTACAGGGCTGATAGGAGATGTCATTCTGTAAACATATTTCTCTTATTGGTTAATGAATAAAGCACTGTTGGCCAATAGGAAAGCAAGATAGGCGGGACAAGGAGACAAGGAGCATTCAGGGGGAGGTAGGAGAGGGATTTAACATGTAAGACCGAGAGAGCAGAACTCCGGGCCCTCTCTCCAGTAAGATAAGACCACGTGGAAATACTTAGATTAATAGAAATGGCTATGAGACCAGGCAGATAGAAAAACTGCTCATAACACAGGGCTGTCCTGAGCACTTCAAAGCCTGAAGTCAGACTAGGAAAAAGGCTGTGGCTCCACCACGGGTCTGTGAAGAGGGCATTGTCTACGCTGCTTTTATGGATGAGAAACCTGAGTCACTGGGTGACAACTAAGAAAATTGCCCAGAGTCCTGCAGCCTGTGGGTGGTGGCTGAGGGACGCACTAGTGGGTGCCCAGAAGCTCAGGAGCTGTCTGGGTGCTTATCTTGGGCAGCTGCTGACAGAGCCCTCACTAGCCCAGATTCCCTACCAGTCACACCTCAAGGCTCTGTTCTTCAAGACCACCGAGCCTGACAATCCATTGGATCCCACATGGTGGGAGGAGAGAACCAACCCCTGAAAGCTGTCCTCTGATTTCCACATATACACACTGTGACACCCACAATCCCCTACCCACTCACCCAGATAAATACATTTTTTAAAAAATTAATGACCATTCCTCAGTAGTGGTGATTGTCATTTAGTTCCTGGAAACAGCCAGAGAAGATTGTGCACCATTTCCTAAATGGACAAAACAGTAAGCTGCTGGAGCTCATGTCGTTAACCCTGGTATCTGTGCCCTTGGGGCATTGCATCCTTTCTGCCAGATGGCTTGCCCTTCTAGGGAGGATAGGAGTGCAAGGGTCTACAAGGAAGAGTGAGTCACCCTCATTTTGTATGTGTCAGCCCCCTCACTACAGCTGGAAAGAGCAGTGGCAGGATGAGCTACAAGTGAGAAGAGAAGGGTGTAGGCTCTCTAGATTACCCTGCTGCCTCTTGTCCACTGCCTCCCCCCACTGGAGCCTCTGACCTTGTCTACCTCCAGGACATTTCAACCCTGGAGTGCTGGGCCACCGTGGGTGAGCAGAGTGCCCCATCCCTATTTCCTCCCTCAGTCCCTCTTTCTGCTTTCTACAAGGAATGCAGGCAGAGCCCAGGCATGCTTTGAACACACAGGGCTTTTGACAAAATGGAGAAATGACTAACTTAGCTGCTAGCAAGAATGTATGCAAGTCCCTTTTCTGCCCAGGTGTAGCTTTCTTGCTGATTTTGAAAATACAATGCCTGTTGCACATTCAAGCTGGGGAAACTTTGCTGATTTCAGCTGGAGCCCATTTAGGGGCTATACACCCTCCACAAGTAAGCAGCCCCATATTACACACTCTTCTCCAGTTACGCATGCCCCAGGCATTCAGGAACTTCAGTTCTGATTACTGTGATTGAGGTAATTATTTTTAAAGCAGGGAGGTTGTATGGTTTTAACTTTCTGTTTGGGGGGAAGGTGTAGGGTATCTGGAGTGTTCCTTTAGTGTTTTGTTACAAAGCCCTGCAAATAACTTTATTTACTTATTTATTTTGGTTTTTCCAGACAGGGTTTCTCTATATAACAATCTTGGCTGTCCTGGAACTTGCTTTGTAGACCAGGCTGGCCTCAAACTCATAGAGATCCACCTGCCTCTGCCTGCTGCGATTAAAGGCGTGGCACATTATACTTGAACTCTGGATAAGTTCCCTGCATTAGCCTCCCGAGTGCCACCACACCTGTGTTTTGTTGTTGTTTGTTTGTAATAAAGGTCTTACTATGTAGCTGTGGTAGTTAGCAATAGTGCACTTGATAAAGTCTAGAACCATCTGAGAGGAAAGCCTAAAGAGCATCCTGGATCAGATTGTCCTGCAGGCCTGTCTAGAAGGGACTGTCTTGATTGCTGATTGATTGCTGTAAGAGGCCCCACCACCCCATCCTTGGGCAGGTGGCCCTGGGTTGTTTAAGGAAGGAGGTTGAGCCTAAGCCAAAGAGCACCATTTCTTAGTGGCGTCTTCTTCAAGTTCCTGCACCGACTCCCTCAATGATGGACTTTAATCCCTTGGTGTATTATAAACTCTTTGCTCCTTACAGGTGCTTTTTATCAGTATTTATCACAGCAACAGAAAGGAAACTAGGACAGTATCCCAAGTTCACCTGAAATTGACAAGCTCCGAGTCAGTGTTCTAAGTGCTGGACGTGTGGCTGTCTCACTACACTCTATTCAGGGTGTTCAATAGGCCTAGTTAGATATGATTCACTTCCCAGAGGATTCACCCATTTGAAGTGTACAGTTTAAATGTTTTAACACAGCTGGTGACTATGACCACAACAAAGACTAGACCCATTATCCACACTCAGGACAAGGTTAGAAGAGCCTGATCCTGCTTCCCTAAAACAAAAAAATGTCTGCCAATGGGGGCTGCTGCCTTTCCACCGCTCCACAAAAGGTGGGGTGACAGGCAGCCCTGAGGTGTCATTGGCACCGTAAGGCCCCAGCTGCCCCAGCTTCTAGACACTGCATCATGGGAAGTGTGTCTTTAGATTGGCACCCACAGGCCTCACTGTGGCTCTCTCAGCTCAACCTGTAATTTTAATGCCCTCCTTCTACCCCCAGAGGGAGGGAACACTGGATGTGTATATACGGCTGTTGTGAAGGCTGCTACGAGGCCTGGGGAGAAAAGAATAGTTCTAGGGTATCAGGCTCAGCTTCAAGGAGCTGAACTGGAGCAGGTAGGAAAGGGGCTAATGACCCCCTCGTGTCCCTCCCACTTTGTGAGATATAACAAGACTGGCAAACTCTGGGAATGCAACTATGCAGGACCCACACTGCCTCCCAAGCCCTGCAGTTTCAACTGGCTTGCTCTGGCCCTGATCCCCTGATCTTTATGCCATGCTGGTAGAGTCTAGCTGCAATAGATGGGCTGTGCGGGTCTGATGACCAAGGTCACCTTCAGTATCTAGTGGGTACACAGCAGGTAGGAACCTCACTCATGAACCTTTTGAAAGTCCCCTGGGCCATCGCCATAGGGAATTTACAGTTCTGAGAGCACTGGGCCTCAAGGTGAAAGGAAAGGAAGGAAGACCCTTGAAAGGGGAAAGGGTGAAGCAGGGTGGCATGGGAGAGGCTTCCTAGCTGTATGGAGAAGACAGACTTTGGTAGTGGAGGAGAAGAACTCAGTTCTCAAGCTGGGAACCCAGACACCTCTCGGGCCACATTCTCCAGGGGCCTTCTCACTCACGGGCCCAGCCTGCTATGATTCCCTTGCTCCAACTCTTTCTCCCATACCCTTAGATTCCTCCAAACTTTTGCACTGGTGGTTCCTTCACTTGGGGGTTTGAAGACTCCCTTCTTGGAATTTATTAGTCCTGAGCTGAGTGCCTAGAGGGTGCCCTGATCTAATTCAATCTCCAATCCTGCCACTTCATAATCTCTTTACTCCTCTCTGAGAGTCGTTGGAAGCTTGCTGTGTCTGGGCCAGGCTTATTGGGAGGAGGTCTCATGAGGGCTCTGGGGGTCTGGACAGATGGCCCCTCAAGCACTGCAAACAACAGGGAAGGTCACTGTCCAGGAGGGAGCTTGACGCTTGCTGGAACGCATTCTTGTGTTCATACTCTGCTGTCCCCAGCCCCTGGGTTCAGCTGCTTTCAGGTGACCTGGTTCCTGACTGACACTTCCCAAGGCAGGAGACAGGATGGGTGAGGTTTCCTGATGACTGGAGGTGAAGGTGCACAGCAGAAATGGCTGGGCCAAGAGAGAAGAGAGCCAAGGCCTACAGAAGCTGAGGGCTTGTGTCCTGGCCAGGGACAGTAACACACATTCTCCCTGGGCTTATCCACTCATCCATTGCTCAGAACCCTGCCTGCCCCAGGGCCTTTTCGAAGAACTCCCCATGTCCAATATTCCAGTCACATCACAGGGAGGGGTCTATGCCTTCATGGGCGTGGTCAGGCCGGATTGCCACACATCAAGTCCCCACATCTTGGAGGCAGTAAGTACATCGTCTCTCAGCCTTCTGAGAGCGGGGCTTAGTGGGGTTTTGCTTGTTCTTTCATTTCCCTGGTCCTATTTGGCTGCTGACCTGTATCCATTCATTTGCTTATGATAAACACTTACAGAGCATCACCCAGATGGAACTCACGGGCTCCTGTTCCTCAGAGGTTCCAGCCTCTTGTGAGGACCATCGGTAAGGTTAGACTTGGCAGGGCACATTAAAGTGTGGTGTGAGGGCAGGGTGTGGGCATGCTTCCCAGAGCAGAGCCTTGAATGGAAGCAAGTTAGTGGAGAGAATAGTATCCCAGACCCAGCTCGGGTAAGGATAGGGAAATTGGAAAAGACAGAAATTAGAGGAGATATGGCTGCAGTGGAGGAATGGGGGACAGGGGACATCAGGGCCAATGGTGGTGCTGAGGCTGAGCTCTGTGACTCCTGTAGTTTGAGGAAGAGCTGGAGGCCTAGGGCTGAAACCTTCTCCCACTGTTCAATCTTCTCCCTTAAAACGCAGAGCAGCAGTAAAGGCAGGCTTGGAGGAAGCCTAGGGCAGCAAGGTAACTCTGAGAGGAGGCCCAGGAGCTTCCTTCCACTCAGGACGCATCCCGCTTTATTCATTTCCATGTACGATGTGTTAATATGGTCATGTGTGTGCACATGCATGTGGAGGTCTGAGGTCAACACGGGCTGTCTTGCACTATCCCTCTCCACCTTGTTTTTAAAAACAGGGTCTCTCCCTGAAGCTGAATCTCACCAGTTCAGCAAAACTAGCTGGCCAATAAGCCCCAGGGAATCCTGTCTCTGCCATCGCACTGGGTTTTTATAGGGATGACAAGTACTTACTGACTACACCCTTATCCCTCCGCATCCTGCTGTTCCTGTTATAGGCACCACTAGGGCGGGACTCTAAGCAATTACCCAGTCTGCCAGTGTCCCACGCCCACGCTATGCATGGAGAAACTAGGCTCAGAAAAACTGCTCCACCAGCATCTTGCAGGGCCCTCCCCAGCTGGGCAGTCTGGCCGCAGACACGGGCTGCTCCATGGGATTTCCAGGACCTCTAAGGGCACAGGGGGCCATGGGACCTGACCTAGCACTTCACACATGTGCTCTAGCGATCTCCCCTGGGCAGATGAAGCAGGCACTTCTGTGACCCCATCCAGCTACCGCACAGTCACCTAGATGTCCATCATCCAGGCTGCCAGGAACCCAACAGCAGCACTGAACCCCACACATAGGAGGAAGCATCTGCCTGGAATGTGGAGGGTTCTGGGGCTCAGGGCTGGGGTACACTGTCACAGAAATGTAACACTTCACGCCTCATAGGCACCCAGGCTAGCAGGAAGGCTCCACCTTCATTCCAGACACCATTTTACTTCCGAAAGCTTCTTTCTGCCTGAGATAAGATACTGCCAGATCCCCAAACCAGGACCCTGTCCACACCTTTGTCCTGCAAAAACAGTCTAGAGCCACCACTGAGACCCACTGCCTCACCCTTCAGTGTCTGAAGCTCTTAGCTCTGCCCAGTTTGGCTCTTTTCCCCAGTAATTTTCCTTAATTGTATAATTTCCTGGTATTTTATGATCTCACATATCTCCTATACTTATATAAATTAAAGATTTATAACAAGAAATATTATTAGCTCTAGCATATATGTTGTTATATAGTAAATACATTATGTTAATATATTCTACTACATTATAATAGTATATATTAGCCTTTTTATGACAAGGAGCTCTCTCAAACCCAACCATCTGCTAGTACCAAAATCCTGAGCTTGTCATTTCTCTGCAGTTAGTAGTTGTGGTGGTTTGAAAGAAAATGGCTCCCATAAGGAGTGTCACTAATAGGAGGTGTGGCCTTTTTGGAGGAAGTGTGTCACTTTGGGGTCTCCTTTGCTCAAGCTACTCTCAGTATGACACACAGTTCACTTCCTGTTGTCTGTGGATCCTGATGCAGAACTCTCAGCTCCTCTCCAGCACTACGTCTGCTGGAATGCTTCCCTCCATGATGATAATAAACTAAACCTCTGAAAATGTAAGCCAGACCCAATTAAAGGTTTTCCTTTGTAAGGGTTGAAGATGGAGGTTTCTGTCCCAGCTGGTCCCACAGCTGTTTAGCCCCAAATAAACACATGGATGCTATATTAATTATTAAACTGTTTGGCCGATGGCTTAGGTTTTCTTATTGGTGAGTTCTCCTTATTATTAACCCATTTTTATTAATCTATGTATCCTATTAATCTATGAGGCTGTGGCTTACCTATAATCTCCTTCAGCATCATGTTGTCTCTTGGAGGCCTTCCTTCTCCCACCCCACCCCCCGGATTCTCCTCGTCTGGTAGCCCCGCCTATCCTTCCTACCTGGCTACTGAACAATCAGTGTTTTATTCATCAACCAATAGACAAATATATATACAGAAGAACATCCCGCATCAGATAGGTGCTGTGGTCATGGTGTCTCGTCACAGTTTTCAGATCTACTTGCTCACAAATGCTGTCATGTATCTCAATTCCTTTTTAGGCAGAGCACAGAGCCATAGTGAGAGTTGAACATGGGTGCCAAACACCAGCTTCTATCATCCTATCTCAGGGTGGTGGGTCTCCATCTGTTTTCAAATGGCCATTAACCTCTGAAATCCAGAGCCTGAAGAGATGGCTGGGTGGTTTAGAGCCATTTCCAAAACATCTGAATCTGGTTCCCAGTGTCCAGGTTGGGCACACAATCACCTGTAACTTCAATGCCAGGGATCCGATGCCTTCTTCTGGCCTCCTTGGACACCTGCACACATATGGTGCATGTATGCATGCATGTACCCAAACAAGTACGTCCACACAAATAAAGAAAAAATGTTTTGTAAAATGCAAAATCTAGGGCCATCAAAATGACCAGAGAGCTTCAGAAGGGCACTTGCTGTCAAAGATAGTGGCATGGCTTCTATCCCAGAGACCACGGGGTGGGAAGAAATACCCAACTCCTGCAAGTTGTCCTCTGCCTTCCATACAAGGACAGTGGCACACGCATGCCTCTCTAACATGCAAATAAATAATAAATATAAAAATATGTTTCAAAGAGGGAAGAGGGAGTAAGGCCTCTTGTCTTCAGCACTGCGGTTTAGACTAGCACCACATTCAAACTCAACTAAGCTATCTGCCCAGCCTTCTAAATAATTGTCTGTGATGGTGGGACTAGACCCCAGGGCTTCCTCCACGCTAAATATCCACTCTACCACTGAGCTACATCCTGATAATCTCAATGAAACTCTACATTCTTTTTCATACTTTGTTTTCCAGTTCTGCCTAAACAAAATACCAGACTGGCTGGCCTAATTGATAGAAAATTATTTTCTCTGGCTTTCGAGGCTGGAAGTCCAAAGCTGTGGTGTAGACAAAACCCCAGCTTCAGAGACAGACTCTGCCTCTAAGAATGTGGAAAGCAATGGAAAACACTGGTTCTCAAGCTCTGGCCTTCACATGTGTGTGCACAGACATCACACACACACCATATGTACAAAAATAATTTCAACTTGTTTCCATGTACTGACTTTGGACAGGTTAAAGAAAATACGTTATTAAAATTAATTTCACCTGTATATTCATTTTTACTAATGTGTGCACATGTCTGTATGTGACGTATGTATGCAGGCATACACATGCCGTGACATTAGTGGAAGTCAGGGGACAACTTTTAGGAGTTCTCTCCTACCACCTTGATATTTGGAGATCAAATTCAGATTGGCACAATTGCATGAAAAGTGCTTTTATTGACAGATTACAGGTCCTTTTTTCTCCTTCACACACACACACACACACACACACACACACACATACACACTTTACATTTATTTAGAGAGGCATGCATATGCCACTGTCCTTGAATGGAGGGCACAGGACAACTTGCAGGAGTTGGGTATTTCTTCCCACCATGTGGGTCCCTGGGATAAAAGTCAGCTCACTGTGTTTGGCAGCCAGTGCCTTTATTCACTGGGCCACCACACCCACCTTCTTTTCACTCTTTAACTGGGCTCTGGGAAATGTAATTTTTCATTGGGAGGCACCCATATTTTTAAACATATCTAGTTTATCAAATGCTAGGCACAAAGCAGGAACTCAAAAATATCTGCTGACAACAGGCAGTGGCGGCACATGCCTTTAATCTCAGCACTCAGGAGGCAGAGGCAGGTACATTTCTGAGTTCAAGGCCAGCCTGATCTACAGAGTGAGTTCGGGACTAGCTTGGGTTACACAGAGAAACACTGTCTCAGAACAAAATGTGTATTATGTATGTATGTATGTGTGTGTGTGTATATGTGTGTGTATGTATGTGTATGTGTGTGTGTGTGTGTGTGTGTGTGTGTGTGTGTGTGTGTGTGTGTGTGTGTGTGCTCAATAAATGCATGAGCTAAGGGCTGAGGATAGAGTTTAGCACTAGGGCACTTCCCTAGCCTTGCAGGACACCGGGCCCCAGCTCTAGCACTGAAAGACATAGAGATGAGGAGGGAGGAAGGGGAAGATGGAAGGAGTGAAGGAGCTGGGCCTGGAGGGGGACGCTGGGCTGGAGGGGACGCCGGGCTGGAGGGGACGCCGGGCTGGAGGGGACGCCTGGAGGGGACACCGGGGCTGGAGGGGGACGCCGGCCTGGAGGGGGATGCCTGTAGTCTCAGCACTTACAAGGATGAAACAGGAGGATCAAGAACTTAAGGGTGACTTCTGTCTCCAAAATAAATCATCAGCTAACAAAATACTTTCCTAATTCTTGACATTTAAAAATGAAGTGGCAGTCTTTGGGAAATGACTGCAGGACAGGAATGCTGTAGTCTTTGCTTTTGATATGAATTGATTATACTCATCATAAGTATCTTCTTTCAAATAGAAAGATCTAAAACAAAATACAATGAAGCACCCAAAGTAACGACTTAATATATTAAGACAAAAGGACAGCCCCACTCAGATTTCAAAGTCAGCTATCGTGAGTCTGAGCACAATAGCCACAAGGTTGCCTCAGATGTCTGAGTGTGTCTGTCTGAGCACTGGCTGTGCTGACTGACATCAGGGATGAGCCTCCTCCATGCCCTAAGCATTGCTGGGGAGACAGGTCTGGTTTCTTAGTCCTCATGCAAGCTACTTCTCCAAGATGAACAAGCTACAAAGTGGTCCAGTGTCTACAGCTCAGTGTCTGCAGCTTTGCATCTCCTGATCCTTGTGGTCCTCTTATTCACTTCATAGAGATATTCCTGCCATAGTATAAAACTATGGGGAATCTCAAACCTACACAAAACACACAGAAAAGAAGCCTCCATACACACTGCCCACCCCCAAATCCCCAGCAACCATTAGTCTGTGGCCAGTCATTCTCTTTCGCAGATTCTATGCAGGTTATTTTGAAGTAAATTTATAAAAGCATTTCACTTCAAGTATAAATGTTTGGACAGATATCTCTGATAATACCTGTCTTTTTTAAAACTTGTATGTGTATGAGTGCTTGCTTATATGTGTGTATGTGCACCCCATGCATGCCTAGCGCCCTCAGAAGTCAGAGGAGGGCACTAGGCCCCTGGATGGAGCCACCAATGGGTGTGGGGGACAAGGTCCTGTATAAGAGCAGTGTGTGCTGCTGAGCCATCTCTCCAGCACCCCCAAAGAGAGCTCCAACCAATGCTCCTACTCTCTGTGGAAACCAAGTGCACCTGTGTGTGCTGCCCCTGCGTCTGCTTCAAAAGCAGATGCACCTCGTGCATGAAGAGCTGTGCTCCTGCTCTGTCACGTGGGCCGTGGGAAGCACAGCTGGGTTGCACGTCTGACAAGTGCAGCTGCTGCATCTGATGTGGGACGTTCCTGGGTCCACGTCTAAATGATAATGTGTAAGACCTGGAGTTTATTTATGACCCTGACCCATTCTTTATACTTCTTTCCTTGCCGCATTAACAGATAACAAAAGTCCTTGACTTGGTTAACTAAAAATAATATGTGTGTGTGTGTGTGTGTGTGTGTGTGTGTGTGTGTGTGTGTGTGTGCTGGCTAGTTTTATGTCAACAACACAAGCACAGTCATATGAGAGGAGGCAACCTCAATTAAGAAAATGTTTCCAGATGCTGGAGAGATGCCTCAGCAGTTAAGAGCACTGGCAGTTCTTCCAGAGGACCCAGCACCCACATGGCAGTTCACAATTGTAAATCCAGTTCCAGGAGATATGATACCTTCACACCAATGGATATAAACTAAAAGTTAAATAAATTATTTTTCAAAAAAAGAAAAAGGAAATGCTTCCATAAGATCGGGCTGCAGGTTAGCCTGTGTGGCATTTTCTTAATTAGTGATTGATGGGAGAGGGTCTAGCCCTTTGTGGGTGGTGCCCATCCCTGGGCTTGTGGTCCTGCATTCTATATGAAAGCAGGCTGAGCAAGCCAGGATGATCAAGTCAGTAAGCAGCACCCCCTCCATAGCTCCTGCCTCCAGGTTCCTGCCCTGCTTAAGTTCCTGTCCTGACTTCCTTCAATGATGGAATATGATATGGAAGGTAAGTCAAATAAACCCTTTCCTACCCAACTTGCTTTTGGTCATGATGTTTTATCACAGCAATAGTAACCTGAATAAGACAGAATTTATATAAACATATGTGTATATTGTGTATATATATGTATATTTTGTATATATACAAAATATATATACATGTATATACATAATACACACACAAATACATAATTAGTGTCCAAATCAGGCCTGCATCTTGAAATTGGTTTCTCAACGTCTTTAGAATATTTCAGAAGCTTCCCTTGCCACACTAATATCCACTATACTAGTAATCTATTCAATCCCAACACTCAGGAAGAAGAGGCAGGAAAATCTCTATGAGTTCAAGGCCATCCTGATCTACATGGGGAGTTCCAGGCCAGCCGGGGATATACAGAGAATGTTACAGGGACTGGGGAGAGAGCTCTGCTGAGCAAGTGTGGGGACAGGAGTTTGCAGCCCCAGATGAGTGTGGACAGGAGGCAGGGACTGTAGGAGAGAGACCCTGCCTCAACATATAAAGTGGAGTAAAATGGAAGAAGACACTTGACATCAACTCCAGGCCTCCAGTTACATGTGCACACACAGTATGCATACAACACATACCTTTGCCCACACAGAAGAACGTGTATCATACCACACACACACACACACACACACACACACACACACACACACACACACCAGGAAAAAAGCAACTGAGCATTGCATTAGCTTTTGTCTATGTGGTTTGTGCCTCATTTCTAAGCAACAGAATGAGGTGGAGATAATGTACTAGGTCATGAAAGGCATTCTTGTGTTCTGTGGCAAATAACCCCAGGGAAGCTACCCACTAAATAGTCAAGACACCAAAGCAGCCCTAAGACAGGTGCTCACAGCAAAGATCTGAGGCCCTGCCCACAGTCTTAATGAATGAGTAACTTTGGAAGATGTCAGAGCATATGTCAGAAATGTGGGCACATGTCTATAATCAAAATACTTTGGACACAGAGACAGGAGGGTTAGAAGTTCAAGGCAGGACTACATGAGACCATGTCTCAAAAAAATTAAAAATATTTTAAAAACACATGAGTGTAAAACTCCTGTGACGAAGCCCAACACTGCTGCTCCAGATTCCTGTGTACAGTATGGCTAAAGGTCTTGGCAAGCCAAGCAGATATTTATGTTTTATAGATAAGGAAATTCCAGCTCAGAGAAGGTAAGTGAAAATCCCAAGGCTGCATAGCTGACACATGGCAATGCTAGGCTCTTATGCACTCCAAGCCCTTTGTTAGTGTCTTCAGTGGTCCACCAGCGCTGGCTCCCTCTCTGCTGGAGGCCCCAGGCTTGGATCCAGAGACCAGGACATTCTGTGCTGGGCTCAGTCACAGATCAAAGCCCTGAGATGGGCCTGGGAACACTTCCTGCCAGACCCCAAAGCCTGATACCAGGGTGGTGTGAACAGTGCATGACTGAGCATTGCATTAGCTTTCCTGGGGTGCTATCAGCAATGTCTGCTTGCCTCAAACAGGGCACAGAGCAGACTGGTTCCACCCAGGTCTAACTTATGCACCAGTGACTTTACTTACTTATTGACAGAGCTTAGAAGAATTACTTACAGAAACCAAGGTGATCACGATCCCCAAACAGTTGTGTCATAGGAAAGTCTCAGGCCAGCATGGATGACGACTGTCCTGTGGCTGCTCAGCTGAGATTCCCTTTTCAGGCAACCTTCCAGCTTCTATACATTCTCACGCCTCCTCTGGAGGATCAGAAATAGTCGGGGAAGAATTGCTCATACCTGGGGGAGAGGAGCAGGACAGAGTGGCTGGGATCTCAGGAGAGGCCCAATGACCCTTCCCAGCCCTTCCATCTATAAAAGGTCACAGACCCCTTCTTAAAAGTCTCTGTGCACAGTAACAGCTGGTGTGATAAAGGTGGCAATGGCCACCATCTTGGAGGATGGCAGTCCACCACACCCAGGGGCCCTGGGGACTCACCTCACTGTAATTAGACAGTTGCCCAAGAATGAGGAGTCTTCTGTTCTGTTCTGTTCTGTTCTTCCTTTCTCCTTCCTCTCTTTCCACCTCTTTTCCTTGAAGCAGAGTCTTATGTTTGCCCAGAATGATCCAGAACTCTCAATCCTCCTGGCCTCTGTCTCCTAAGAGCAAGGATGGCAGGTACGGGCGAGGATGCTAACTAAGCAAGACTATTCCTCCTGCTACGGTTCTGGACTATAGAAGGCAAATGCAGGACTTAGTGTCTTTTGAGAAAAACACAAATGAATACAGGCTGGGGCTTCAGTGTAGTCAGTAGAGGCCCACCTAGAATGCACAAAACCCTGGGTTCCATCTATGTTGAATGTCACAGAAAGTAGGCCCTGAGGTACATGCTTGTCATCTCAGCACTTGAGCAAGGAGGAAAGTAACTCATACACATTTGAACATTCATTCCCCCCCCCCAAATAGTTGTATTTAAAAAGGAAGAGCCAAGCATAATGGTACACACCTTTAATTCCAGCTCTTGAGAGGCAGAGGCAAGTGGGTCTCTGTGAGTTCGAGGCCAGCCTGGTCTACAGGGTGAGTTCCAGGACAGCTAGAGCTACACAGAGAAACCATGTCTTAAAAAAAAGAAAGGAAGAAAGGAAGGATGGAAGGAGGACAGAAGGAAGGGAAAGAATAGAGTGTGTTACTATCAAAAATGCAAAAACAACATCTGGCTCATAAATCAAAGGCAACTAAGACATAAATGCATAGAAAACAACACATTTTAGCTCAGGAGTGTCAGCTACCTGAGATGGGCCAGCAAGTCTCTCTGGCTCTAAGGGGCCAGTCATAGATAAGTAGGTAAAGCCATCAGCCAGTGAGGCTCCCTCTCCCTGAGAGAGAAGCTGTTGTTCAGAGCAAAGAGAAGCTTTGTGCTCCACTGAGACAGTTCTGTAGAATTCACCAGTGGTTCCCATCTCACCCATCAGGGAACTCCCCTGTGGCCAACTAATTTTCACTTTGTTTTTAAGTCTAAACCCCTCCTGGGAATGCCTGGGAAATAGCTGACCGGCTCAGACCGGTAACTGCTGGCTATGCAGGGAGGCCCAGCTGCAGGGTGTGTCCTATGGGCTAGTTGAGGACTCTGCTCCTAGCCCCAGCAAGCCCCTTCTTGTCCCAGTGCATCTGGCACACTGGAGAAGTAGGTACAAGGCCAGACTGGCCCACAGCAGGCCCAGCTGGGCCCCAGCAAGCCCTTAATTATCTTCTGCTTAATGAAAATCCAAGAAGCTCCAGTCAGTCCCACTGGGAAGCCCCTGGGCCAGATGTCACTGAGGAAGAAAGGACAAGAGGAAATGGGTTGCAGGAGCAGACCAAGACTCCCTGCGTGTTTGTAGGGGAGAGAAAGCTAGAGCACAGAACAAGCTGTTAGGTTCAGTTACAAGTGCAGGGCTGGACCACAGTGGACATGCCTGCTGCTGCGGTCACCTTCCAGAGCTCAGAGTGCAGATCCATGAGAAAATCAGAGTATCAGCTGGGCGGTGGTGACACACACTTTTAATCCCAGCACTCAGGAGGCAGAGGCAGGTGAATCTCTGTGAGTTCGAGGCCAGCCTGGTCTACAGAGTGAGTTCCAGGACAGCCAGAGCTACATAGTAAAACTCTGTCTTCAAAACAAAACAAACACACAAAGCAGAATCTCAGGTTCAAATCAACTACTAAAAAATCTACACCATGACACTCTCTCCTGGGTGACTTTCAGGCATGCACGTGTAAGTGCCTCAGTTTTCCCACCTGTGCAATGGGGGCTGAGTTGGGAAATCTGCAGTGCTTAGTAAAGCAGTCAGCTTGTGGTAAGTGCTACCTACCTAAGTATATACCACTTTTTGTTTTTGGAGCCAGTGTTTCATGTAGCTGAGTATGACCCTGAGCTCCTGCATCTACCTCCCAAATGCTGGGAGTACAGATGTGTGCTGCTGTGTTCTCTTTATGCAGTGTTGGGGATTGAACCCAGGCTTCTTGCATGCCAGGCAAACACACTGCTAGCTGAGCCACATCCCCAGCCTGACATCTCTTAGTCTCATGTCTATTACTGTTGCCATCAGTGAAGCATTCTGAGCAATTCTGGGCTGCTGCTGGCCACTGCCTTTCACACCATCTCCAGCATTGGGACTCCTGAGACCCACTGCCGAGGAAGCCAAGGCTCAGAGAGGTGCAGTTGCTGGCCCAAGATCCAAATGGGGACATCTGTGTCTTCTCTAACCCTAACCCTGTTACTAAGATGGCCTGTGAGCAAGCAGGAGTTCTTCCCTTGTTCCCACTGCCTGATGTGCTCCCAGCTCTGTGAGGCCTACCTTGCTGTTGTCCCATTTTTTCAGATAAGGAAAAGAGAAGCAGAGACCTTAGACTGCTTTTCCAAAGTCCTCCAGGAGGCAAGCTAGATTTGAAGCGGGGAGGACCTCGTCATTTCTGGGTTACGCTGCTCACCCCTCAACAAGTCCTTTCTGTCATGTCCCTGCCAGTCCCAGCTCTGGAGATCTGATCTTACCTCTTCCAGGCTGAGACCACTAATGAGCTCTTGGCCACCTGAGGCCAAAACCGCAGACGCTGGACTGGCTTGGGGGAAGTACTTGCTTCCTTCAGTTCTGCACTCAAAGCCAGCCGTGTGTGACATGATTCACAGGACAGAAGCTGAGGACAGTGATGGGGAGATCTGTAGACAGTAGTTGCTCAGAGCCACCTGGCTCTGACCTATGGGCAGCTGGCCCAGAGCCCTGCTTCCCTCTGCCTCTGAGCCCCATTCTTGCTCAAACCCAGCTCACCTCCTCAGCCTGGTCTCTTCCCCCAGCAGGGCTAGTCCTGCCTTCCTCCCCCCCCCCCAGACAGGATTTCTCTGTGTAATAGTCCTGGCTGTCCTGGAACTCGCTTTGTAGACCAGGCTGGCCTCGAACTCACAAAGATCCTTCAGCCTCTACCTCCCCAGTGCTGGGATTAAGGGTGTGCCTGTCTGACTCTTTGAAAAATTTAATCGAGAGCCAGGTGACGGTGGCACACACCTTTAATCTTAGCACTCAGGAGGCAGGAAGTCAAGTCTCTGAGTTTGAGGCCAGCCTGTACCAGAGTGAGTTCCAGGACAGCCAGAGCTACATAGTGAGTGTCTGTCTCAGAAAAACAGAACAACAACAAAGAGCTACTGTATATCTACTGTTCTATAGACTCACCAGTGGGCGGCCCAAACTTAGTCCTGACATAGATACCAGAAGTTAATGAGATACCCTTGGAAAACACAATTTCATAATGGACAGAGTGTCCACTGAGTGTAAAACAGAAGCCCCAGAGCAAGGGCATGGAAGCTGAATTCTGGAAGACGACGTAGAAGAATGTTCGAGATAAAAGAAATGGCGTGGGCCAAAGATTGGAGCTAGGAAACAGTTTGGTGACCTCAGCCTGTGTGCAGGGCATTCTGCCTGGGACTAGAAAAGAAAGAGAGCAGCCCCGGACCCCCTCCCAGCTCCCAGGAAATCCCAGCCTGCTCTGCCCCCACCAAATTGTCCCTTCCTGTCTGTGGGAGCACTCTGAGCCTCACAAGTCTTGAGCCTCTTGGGAGTTCCAGGTGGCCACCCACTACAGAGTGCCCTGTCCTCTTCCTAGACTCGCTTGTTAGGGACAGCCACTATACCAGTTAGCGTCTCTACGTTCCTAGCCAGTTATGTCTGGCCTCAAATCCTACCTGCACAAGAGAACATCCACAGTTAAACCCTTTGGAGCCTTGGGTTCCTCATGTCAAATGGATTGATGCATTTTTATTTGGGGTTATTTTGATTTGTTGAGCACGCTGAACAGAGCGGGCACTTGGTGAAGTCTTAACCAACAGGTTATGTTAAAGTAACGCACCCCAGTCTGCAGATTTGGGGACAGGGACCTTGTTTGTCTGGCCTGCGGTTGATGTATCTCAGCAAGATACAAGATCGGTGCAGAAGGGTGGGTGGATGGACGTATGAATGAATGATGATGGGATTAACCAAAAAACGAACAGCCAGCTCCTTTCCAAAGCAGAATCATTCGACTCTGCCGGTGTCTGCAACCTTGGGGCGGTGTGCCACACTCTTAGCTGTTGTGAGCCTCAGTTTCCCCTCTGTCGTTGGGCTGGGACTACCGACTACCCTCACAGGAAGAGGATGCCAGGAACAGGCCCAGTACCGCCAGCACCAAAAGGAGCCCAAAGAATTGCAGCCACCCACCTCCCGCCCCCTCCCGGCTGGCCCAGCCCCTCTTCAACCCCTCCGCCGCTTACGCTCCCCTCCCGCTGTCCCTACCCACGCACCGCGGCCCCACAACGCACGTGACTCCACCCTTCCCTCTCGCCCCGCCCTGTCATCCCAACGCGTCCTCTCGTTGGCGGCCTCGGAGCGCCTCGCCCCGGCCTGGGCGGAGCCGAAGCGCCCCGCCCGCCGCAGATCTGGCTCTGGTGTCTGCTGGTTCGCGGCGGCCCGACCCGGCCAGCGCGCGGGCGGAGCCGGGCAGCGAGGCTGCTGCGGGCAGGTTGTGCCGACTGCGGGCCGCGCCATGGTGAGCAAGACTGGGCAGGGCGGGCGGATGAGGGGGAAGGGACGCGCCGAAAGCGCCGGGGTGCGGCGCTGGCGGGTCGGCGCCACGGACGCCGCGCGCGGGCGGGGGCTCTTTGTCCTCCGTGGCGCGATCGGGACAAAGGAGGAGGTGGGGGGCGGAGGCTGCTCGGCGGGGCGCCTTTCCCTCTCCGCGACTCGCGTGTTCTGCGTCCTGCGCCGATCCTCCGGCCTGCCCAGAACACTCACTCCCTGCATTGACACGATTGCTGGCAGCGTCCCAGCGTGGTCAAGATGGGATCAAGGGGAACATCGGCGTCCGCTTCGGCGGTGGGGAAACTGAGGCCCAGCCGCAGCGTTTGGACCCAGGTCCGGTAGGCAGTGACTGCGCAGCGTGGGCTTGAGTCCTGGTCTGCTGTGCCCCCCAAGCCACCAAAAACCTGGGTCAGGCGGACTTGATTTGTCTTCTTCAGCTGTCGTTTCTTCTGCAGCTGTCGCCCCCTGAACGGGCCCCTGCTTCTCTCACGCCTCGCCTTGCTCCTTCTTTAGAGTGGAGGAGACGCGGAGTCGCCTGGCACCGCGCCTGCACGCCTGCACGCCGCCCGCGTGCAAGGCAGGAGCTGCTGGTGCGCTTGTCATCAGTGTCTGGTCCTCAGCCCAGGTCACCTAGACTATCTCCTAGGAAGGGGTCAGACACGATTCACTGCACTCAGCTTCCAGGAAAAAGGAGACGGGTCAGGTAGATGACGTTAAAGAACCAACCAGGTTTGAAATCGGTTATTTGGGGTTCAGGCTGCCTGAATTGAATCGCTGCACTTTTAAGCTGTGTGACCTTGGGCAGCTGACTTAACTTCTCTGAGTCATATTTGTCGAGTGTGAAGAAGAATAATAACCCTAGGATTGTTTTGAGGCAGAAATTCTGGAGAGATCAACATGAGATGTTGAGTTCAAGAGTATGACACCAAGGGACTTTTTCAGTATCTGCTATTATATCACTACCAAAGTGGTATGGCTAAATAGGACCCTGAAGAGTACCGGGCAAGTGATTTACACAGGAGGGGAAGGACTCAGGCCTGGGCTATGAGACCGCAGCTGACCTTGGGACAGTCCCCAAACTTCTCAGCTCTAGTTTCCTCTTGTGTCAGGAGATCTGCCAGTGGGGTGGCATCTGGAACAGGTTTCTAGAAGGGAAGGTGAAGGGTAGGGGGCAGAGGAGGCACAGCCATGCTGGTTGTTAGCTCTTTCTGGATCTAAGCTCTTTCATGGCAGAAGCTGCTGGTGAAGGTGCCTGTGCCTGTAGGGGTTTGGCAGAACAAAACGTGGGGCAGGAAATACTTCTGCCATGGGGTCCCCGAAGGGGATGCTTCCAGGTGGCTTTGCTGGAAGGTTGGACAGTGCTGGGAGCTCCTGGGCACTAGCTGGCCCTGAAAACACGGCAATGTGTAGGGCTCCTAAACAATGTGGGGTGCCCAGGAGGTAGAGGCTTCAGGTGGGGTCAGAGTGGTTGGTGCCAGCTGAGTTCAGCAGCCCTCATCATGTGCCCCATGAAGTGATCAGGCAGCGGGGTGTCCCTAGAGAAGAGGCTGTTTGTGACATTGGATCCAGGCCAGGCTCTGTGCCTTGGGAAAAGGGAGATCATGGGGACAGAGGGGACTCAGCTTGCCCTGTTGTCTGATGTACACTCTGGGCTGAGCATGAATGGTGGGGTGAAGGGTGAGTTTGGGGACCGCATTAAGAGGGACCCTCACCAAGGAAAAGCTAGAGGAGAGTGAATTTTAGGAGACCCTGCCCAAAGGTCACAATATGTTTCACTTTGAGACCTGTGTGCTCTGGGCCTTGAGAAATCAGGTCCAACAATTCTCAAGCATTGAAAACTGGAGTGGCTGTGGAGTGCCAGGCCCATGCTGACCAGTGCTTACCTGGAAGTTGTCACTGATATTGCTTCCAACAAGGGACATGACGCTGGGCCTCGGTTTCCTCATCTGCAGAATGGGATGATCAAGGCAAGTAAAGAGGAGATAAGGTAGACTGGGGTGTGACTGCCCTGAAGTGGCCCTGGGGTTGTCCTCCACTGGGCTGTGTTATGCCCAGACCACAGGCCTTGGTGGGTAAAATGGGTCAGTGGTGTGCACAGAGTTGTACTAGCTAGATGCAGGGCGTCCCAGCTTCCTCTGGACTGTGCTTCTCCACCGTCCCTGAGTTTGCTCAGCGGTTCTTAACCTGTAGGTGGTGACCCTTTTCACAAGGGTCACCTAAGACCACAGGAAAACACATATTTACATTACTCATCATAACACTGGCAAACTTCAGTTATGAAGTAGTAATTTTATGGTTGTTATCATTACAACCTGAGAAACTATATTAAAGGATCATAGTACTGGGAAGGTTGAGAACCACTAAGTTAGCTCAGACCTGTTAGAGGCCACTGCCGTGCCTTGTCCCTGCCTGAACTTGGCTCTCATCCTCTTTCCCTAGAGGCTGCTGGGAGGCATGGGAGCCTGTGCTGAGGAACCTGGGAATAGTGTGGAGTTAGGGGGCTGGTTTGGGACGAGGGTGCCCTGACTGATCCCATGAGAGTCAGGTCATTTTTAACTCATCACACACCCAGGCTTAGAACACTCAACCAGCCTTTCCTGGACACCCACTGTGTTAGAGGCAGGATGGTGGGGCGTGGCTGTGAACATGAGGGACACTGGCCTTTTCTTAGACTCTCTGGAGGCCACAGGTCAGGAGAGAACAGCCAGGGAAACACTCCGTAACCCTGGAAGCTGCAGATAGCAGAGAGCCATAGGCAAGACTGGGGTGTGTGGGGTGCAGGCTGGACAGCATGGGAAGAGGCAAGGCTGGAGCCCTGGAAGCAGCCCCAAGAGTCACCCCTGGGAAGTTCCCAGTCCAGTACTCAGGAAGGGGCAGCCATAGGGCAGTTTAGGAGGCAAAGGTGGTTGCCAGGCTTCCAGCAGAGGGTGAGACAATCTGAAGAGCTCCCCCTTCTAAGGTCACTGTGTCAGGCTGTGATCACTTCTCAGGAAACATTTGAAAATGAAAAAAGGAAGAAGCCCATCAGGGCTCGTCAGAGACCACAGGCCAGGCTGGTTCAGGAATCTATGCTCAGAGGTCAGAGCCATACACCTGGCTATGTCTACCTCCAGGCCTGGGCACGCACAGTGGACAGGCGTTTGAGGCCATCCCTGCTCTCCTGAGGTCCCTCTGGCTGGAACTGTTTATGCCTCAGCTTCCTCACTAGTCCCAGGACAGCTGTTTCCCTCAGATCATGGTTCCATTGTTTGATTCCACTTGCTGTCCCAGAGCCACCCCAGACCCAAAACACACACTTCCCCTTCCTGACCAGAAGACAACGGGAGGAAGGGCAGGTGGAGAACCATGCCCTTCTGTGGTTCTGGTCCTATGTGGTCTGGCTGCATGGACTGTGAGAACTGATGTTGACAAGAGTAGGTGCCAGGCTACAGAGCAAGCAGAGCCACCACTCTTGGGACATGCAGCTTTGGGGGTAGGAGGAGGCCAGGGGCTAGGTGGCCTTGCCAGGGAGGGAGCTTCCCTGGCCTTTTGGTTGGAGAGGCTTCCTTCCTGGAGTTAGTGTAAACTAGGTCAGGGTTTTTTCCTCCGCCTCCATGTGGGTGCCTTTTGGGGTCAGGCTGTTCTGTGTTGAGGTTTGGGAGTTGAGCAGAATCACTGAACTCTGCTTACCAGGTGTGGTCAGGTGCACGGTGGCCCCCAGTTGAGGGCAGGGAGTGGAGGAACTGTGGGGTCAAAGGCCTGGGCCCAGAAGGATATTGGAGGGCACAAGATGGGACACACTGTCAGTCACTCTATGCACTTGGGCACATCCAGTGTGCTCTGATTGCAAGAGTGGACAGGGAACCAGGCAGCTCAGACTCAGGTTAGCACAGGTGACGAGAGTGGTACTGCGACACTTGGGGCATTGATTTGGCTGCCTGTGACCTCTGGTGGGGGGCTGACCCTGGTAGCCTCCATGGTTGAGTGGGTTGGATGAATCATTTTTAAGTAAGGCGATTATTGCTCAAGGATGCAGCACGTATGTTCTATCCTGTTTGGAGGGAGAATCTTCCTGTACTCTCTGCTCACTATGTGGTGGATGGGAAGACTTTAGACATTCAAGACTTGTTCAGCTCAGTGGAGGTTGTGCCTGGCCTGTGCAGAGCGCTCCCTGGCATCTTCATCCCTCTAAGCACACTGGTGTCCATCACTGACTGGCATTAGTAATAAAGTGGGGTCTTGAGGCACTGCAGCAGCCTGCTGGATTCAGCACCTGGGAAGCCAGCGTAGCAAAGCCCTGAGCCTGGGGCCACGGCGGGCTGACTTTGGGGTAACACTTAGAGTAAGTAAGCCCTGGAGGTTTGAGAGGGAGACTGGAGTCCACATTCCACAGGCCTTGTGTATCCCACAGCTCCGTCCTCCTTTGCCACTCAAAGCCTTGTCTACAGATGAGGAGGACTGGGCTCTGTGACATGGGGTCATCTCAGCTATCTGCCCTGGTATCACCCCTCAGCATACCGGAACCTAACTGGCACTCACTTCCTGCTGCCACTCTTACAGGATGATGCACAGGGTTCTCCCTCCTGCCTTCCAAGCCCTAGCAGCACTGCTGCCCTGCCAGTGTGGCCTCCCTGAAGCTCACCTACCTATCCAGTTAGCACCACAGCCCCTGGTCCCCTATTCTTTTGATGTGACCATACCTGGACAGACATTTGGGAGTGTTGACCTCTTGGTAATCTGACTCCTATACTAGATGCCAAGCTATGCACAAACAGGAGCCAGCTACCCCACCCTTCCTACCTTCCCCGAAGCTTTCCCCAGTACCTGTCTTTCAGGAGCTGCTTTACTTTTGCTTGCCTGCCCTGAAAACCAGGGTCTTCACAGATCAGCTGCAGCTCCACAGGGCAAAAGCTGTTGGCTATTGTGACCTCTTACCTGGGTCTGATAAGCTGAGACCCTAGAGACCTTGAAGGTTGAGACATTACGTGTTACCTGACCCCCCACAGGAGCTGATGCTGTTTATCTACTTTTAGATCCTTCTTCTCTAGCTTCATGGTTCAGTGGTTACTGGACACATACTGGTGCTGTCTTCTAAAATGTCTACCTCCAGTTAGGCATGGTGGCTCAGGCCTGTGATCCTAAGGCTCAGAAGGCTAAGGCCAAAGAATCATGAGTTTGAGATAGCCTGTGCTACAGAGTGAGACTGTGTCTTAAAAGACAAACAAACAAACAAAAAAAACCCAATGTATCCCTTCAACAGAAGAACCAAATTAGTGGCCAGTCCTCTTGGAGTCCTTGCCTCAACTGTCATGGTGCCCATTTCCCTTCCCACCAGAGCAACTTACTGACAGCGGAAACACCTGGGTGTCAGAAGTAGCTGGGGGAAGTAGGCTGGGTGAGCATCTGGGCAGACACAGTGGAAAGGCAATCCCACGGTTGTCACAGGGTTGAAGGCCGAACCAGTTGAGTTCAGGAACTTAAAAACAGCCGCCAGAAAGGGCCCCGGCGGCTGAGTCCCCTGCAGAGCCCCTGCATAGTCTTTCCTGACTTTGTCTTTCAGGACTGTCCTGTGCAGCCCCAGCTCCAGCCTCGTTGAGCCAGCCACACCAAGAATTTTGCATCAGAGAAGCCCCTCCAAGCACTAACCATGTCTATTATGGACCACAGCCCCACTACAGGGGTGGTCACAGTCATTGTCATCCTCATCGCCATTGCTGCCCTGGGGGCCTTGATCCTGGGCTGCTGGTGCTACCTGCGGCTGCAGCGTATCAGCCAGTCGGAGGATGAGGAGAGCATTGTGGGTGATGGCGAGACAAAGGAGCCCTTTCTACTGGTGCAGTACTCTGCCAAGGGGCCGTGCGTGGAAAGAAAGGCCAAGCTGATGACCACCAGTGGCCCAGAAGTCCATGGCTGAGCTGGGCTCTGAAGGATCTGGCTCCGTTTGCAGCCAGCCCAGAAGCACTGAGAGGCAGAAGCGGACACGATGCTCTACAAGAGGGATTGACACTTGCTGGCATGGTCTCTTCGGGCTTCATCATCGCATGCACTGACTGCGGGTCCCAGCTGTCCTGGCCTCCCCCCTCAGCCTCCTGGCGGGGCTGCCCATTGCAGGCAGTGGGCAGGCCTGACCTTGCTGGGGCTCATGGCCCCTTAGCGCTTTTGTTACTTGAATGTTTTAGCTGAGCCTGTTTTTGATGGAGCTACTACTGTAATTCATGAACTAACCAACCTGTGAACTGTAAATAGGCCCAGAAGCACGTGCTTAAGCCTTCTTGCTGATTTGTAAAAATACCACATAGAGCCCATGGGACTGGCTTGATGACTGTATTCATGGTGGGCTGAAGCATGGCCATGGAGAGTCTTTGACTGGTCAGGCCCCAGATGCCCTTGGCAGGGCTCACTAAGGTCGTAACTGTGTGTATAGAAAGGAAGTGAAAGGCTAAGTAGCTGGGGTGCTTGGGTGATTTCTGTTTGGTTAGTAATGGGTAGAAGAAAGACCACACCCCTCCCCTTTGATCGCTTCAGCTTTGGTAAATAGCAGTGTGTGCAGATGGCAGTCACTGCAAGGAAGCTGCTGTACTTTGTTTGGAAGCCTGTGATGGACGAGTCCCCGAGTCCTGAAGGCTGCCAGGCAGCTTAGCGGAGCAGTTCATGAGCATGCCTAGTACATCCTTTCGGCACAGGCCTTGCAGACACTGTTCTGGTCCTCTGGAAATATCAGAGCCTGTGGTGGCTACTTGAAGTCTGAAACCCAGGTGGCCCAGGCAAGTAATGTTTTGTTTTTGTATTTAATACTTTCTGCACTGGAGTGGGGTAAGGGGTAGTGTCGACTCTTGTTTTCCTCCCACCTTTTCACAAGTGAGCTTCCTTTCCTCTCCAATGACTGCTCACTGGCTGGGTACTGGGTTTCACTTTGATCCTCAGAGCTTTGTGGACAGAGCCCCCGACCCAGTTCTGAAGGCACTATTTGCCAAAGAAGGTCATTTCTAGTTTGCATGTGTGCATTTACAACAGAGCCACCAGGAGTTCAAATTCAGGGCCTGGCTCATAGGTCAGGGAGCCAGCAGAATGTGTCTCCAGGATATCCTTTTGAGTCCATGCCTATAAGCTGTTAATCCACCACTCTAAGTACATTCTAAACCATTCTGATTAAAACATGAGTGTGTTCACATCCTTGCTGATGACTAGGTGCTGGCCCTGGAGAGCATGCGCAGGAAGCAGAGCTTCAGGCCAGGCTGGACACAGCTTTAAAAAGCATATGAGAACTAATTCATTCTCTGGAGCCCAAGGGAGGAGCTGTAGGGAACACTTCTTTTCAGCAGTGTATGCCTACAAAGGGAGCTGTGGGTCAAATGTTAAGGTGAGGAGAGACAGCCATAGGAAGGCCATTTGTGAAGGTAGGAATAAGTCACTTCTGGTGGGCTGCTGTAGTAACAACAGCTTAAGAAACTCTTGGACCCAGGTGAGATAGCTAAGTCACGGAAGAGGTAGTAAAGGTAGTAACGGGTGGACTGGCCATCAGCAGAGGCTGCTTAGGCTGGCTTGGATTGGTGTTGCACCTGGAAGCAATGAGGTCTAGGAGGGAAACAAAAGGTATGAAAGGAATCTGCCCTGGAGCTGGCAGAGGCTCCCCTCCCCCCCAACACTTCCAGCTTTCTACCTCTAATTCCCCTTGCAGCCAGCAGCCTATGCACTGCTGGTGCTTTAGCTCCACTGTCCTCTGATCTAAGAACAGCTTGGATCTACACTTTCAATGTGAGCCTGACTCCTGGAAATGCTCAAATCACCCCACTGTCAGACACAGGTTGCAGCTTTCACTATGTCAATGACATTTCTCTTTTTCAGACACCACATTCTTATCAGTTATACTTTTGGGGTGCTTCCTGTCTTCTCCCCAGTTGTCAGGGATGTCTTTGGCTTTTGAGTGAGACCATCAAGAGTGGGATGAATTGTCAATTAAGTTCAGGCACTGTGAAACACTAGTAGAGGTCCTAGGGAGAAAAATTAAACACCTATAGCACTAGTGAACTGCCCTTGTTTACCCCTAACTGTACACCAGGGCATACACTCCAACCATTAATAAGCCACGACCTCTCTTCTGATGCTTTCTCAATAGTGCAACCTTTGTGGCAAGATCTTCTGGTAAGAAGCCAGCCTTTCATCCTGGGGAGCAGGCAGGAACCCGGGGTCTCAGCCATTGAAGCAAGGACTGACTTTTCTAGATAAGTCTTCAAATGGACTGTGCTAATGTTGTGTCTCAAAGCTACCAAGTTTGTGCAATAAGTGGAAGGGAAGGGATACCATTCCTGATCAATAACGCTGAATGACATTCAAGTTCATTTTCTAGACCACTGAGAAAAATCTTTATTTACAATAAATTTCAATAAAATTTGCATAAATATATTCCCAATGTACAGTTTTCACCTCTGATTCCTTCATCTCATTCAAAAGTTAGTCTGTCCTGTTCTCATGCTTCCTCTCTGATGCCAGAGTGGAGCTCGTGGTAGAAGGTGGGGGGGTGTCACCAGGTAACTTAGCGTGGTTGGGGCGATCCTTTTCCAGAGGGGCTGGTTCCTTAGCTCCACCCTGGCCCTCCAGCTCCCTCTCCATAGTGGCCACAAGGATCTTGAGCCATGTGTGCTCAGGGAGGGGGGTCTCTGAGGCACTGGCCAGCTGTTGAAGCTCACGGACCTTCTGCACATATAGGGCCTGCAGTTTCTGGCTGTGGCGACGGAGCAACCTGTGCTGTTGTTCCAGAGCACGCTGCCGGCGTAGCAGGCGGTGCCCATCCCTGCGGGCACTAAAGAGCCGGCCCTCCACCTTCTCTTGTGTACGGCGTAGGCTGCTCATCTCAGATCTTAGCTTCTGCATGGCATTCTCCACGTGAGAGATGTGTTCCTGCTGCAGGACGGCCTCGTTCTGAACACACTCTTGGGTAGGAGGGCTGATGTCAAAGTCCTGGGGGGCCAAGGCAGGGTCTGAGTGATGCAGAATGAACCTCAACAGATTTGGAAGGGTGATAGGGAGGTCTCCAGGGTATTTCACAGTTAGGTCCTTTCTGGAGAGGAAGGGAAAGTCAAAAGTGAAGGTCTCAATAAGCACAATGCAGAGACAAATGGGAAAGGTGCTGAATTCTTAATGAAATGAAGTGATGCCCAGCAAGCAGTTCTCTGTAGAGTTGAGGTATCCCAGACTTGCACTGCAATTTTAATTTGACTTAAAGTGTTTGTCTGTTCCTGAGGACAGAACTTAATTGTCTGTACTCAACTTTTACAAAGACAAGCAGGCTCATGCCTAAGCCCGAAGCCAGTGAATCACAGAGGAGGGAGAGGAGGGAGAATGTGGCTACTCTGTCTGAGCAGTGATCACAGTCCCTGGACAGGGCTGCCCTTGGTTACCAGGGCTTTTTAAAGTACTCAGTAAAACTGAAAAAACAAACAAAAAGCCAGTAACAGCACACACTTATTGCACAATATCTACAGCATAAAGTGTTCTTGACTAAGGGGGGCTGTACCCTAAGCTGGGAACACTGGGCTTACACCTGAACAGATGCTACTGGTAAATGAACCAACCAAGGGACTAAGATGAGTTATGGCCACTCAGCCCCAACAGCACAGACATGAGGATGGTGACATTGAAAGGACTCCCTATGTCTTTGTCCTATGCTCTAATTCAGAGAGGTCCTTTTTAGAACTTGTCATCTAATTGTCCACACAGCCACCAAAGCTTCTCTCACACGTATGTTGACCTGTGCATATACAATCTAGCCAACATTACTCAAAACACCTCTCTCTACAGTTCTGCCTGAGGTTAGTCACCAGACAGGAATCAATACCCTCAGAGAATGAAGGAGTGGAAGTGACAGGACCCCAAAGGCAGCATCCCACAATGCTTTACTCAGTGCTTTATATTCTCAGACAAGGGATGTGGGCTGTTGTAAGGGTTAAATAAGTTAAGTGGATGTTCAGTATTAGCTTTTTCAAAATTGTGTTTTTAACCAGGTATGGTGTCATACATTTCTAATCCCTCAGGCAGGAAGATAAAAAGTTTGAAGCAAGCCTAGGCTACATAGTGAGACTCTCAAAAATGAAAATAACAAACAAAACCAAAACATGGTTA
Source organism: Cricetiscus sungorus (assembly GCA_030556225.1). Lineage (NCBI taxonomy): Eukaryota > Metazoa > Chordata > Mammalia > Rodentia > Cricetidae > Cricetiscus > Cricetiscus sungorus. The sequence goes on along the minus strand of JANBXA010000069.1, from coordinate 3,019,039 downwards.
CTTAATGTACCATTACAGGGCTGGAGAGAGAGCTCAATGGTTAAGAGTGCTGGCTGCTTTTTAGAGGAGCTAGGTTCAATTCCCAGCACCAACATGGTAGCTCATAATTGTCTGTAATTCCACCCTCAGGGGAATCTGAGGGCACTGCACACACATACATATAGGCAAAACACCCATTTACAGGGCTGGAGAGCAGCTCAGAGGTTAAGAGCACTGACTGGTCTTCCAGAGGACCTAGGTTCAATTCCTAGCACCCATATTACAGCTCACGACTGTTTGTAATTTCAGTTCCAGGGAACCAGGCACCCTCAGACATATATGTAGGCAAAACACCAATGCACATAAAAACAAATCTTTAAAAATAAAAAAGAAAGAAAACTGTGAGATACCTCAGTATGTCTTCTAGAGACATTTGAATGCTATTTTGGTCTTGGGGATTTGGATTTTCAGGACTCTTACCGGCTGAGCCATTTTGTCAGCTGTTTGTTTTAGACGAGTCTCATTCAATATGTAGTCCAGGCTGACCCTGAACCGTGATCTTCATCTCTGTCCCCTGAGCTGGGATCATAAGAGTGTGACATGTGACATACTTGGCTGCTTTTTTTCTTCTTTTTTTTTTTTTTTTTTTTTTTTTTTGGTTTTGATTCAGGGTTTCTCTGTGTAGCTCAGGCTGTCTTAGAAATTATTCTATAGACAAGGCTGGTCTCAAACTCAGAGATCTGCCTGCTTCTGCCTCCCAAGTGCTGGGGTAAAGGCATGTGCCATCCATTGCCTGGCATATGCTTTTTTTTTTTTTTTTTTAAAGGTCAAATGTTGCTGTTTTTGTTTCTTTCATACATTTAAAAAGTTAGCTAGGACACAAAACATTTATAAACTGCTTCTAAAAAGTAGTCCTTTTAATCTGGGAATTGTGGCTCCCATCATTAATCTCAGCACTTGGGGTTACATACTAAGTTTCAGACCAGCATGAGAAATATTTGAGAATCTGTTCTGAAAGAACAGAAAAAAAAAGTTGTCCTCTTGAAAGCATGGTGGTAAGAGGTCCCACTGCTAGTCAGAGCTCCTGAAAAGCAGTGAAGTTCTTTCAGGGTACAACACAATGCATCCTTCTGGTGCATGCACCTGCATCCACTGGCCCAGAGCTTGGTCCAAATATTGGCGGTTTGCAATGTCCTCCATAGCAGCTTAGACTGCTTGCTGGCTTGGAGACTGGCTAAGACAGCCCTGTGTAAGACATCCCAGCCTCCACTTTCAAAGAAGAGAGGTAAGACCACAGCAGAAGGAAGCTAGGCAGGTTGCACTGTGGGTGGAGGGCAGGCATCTGACTTCAATAGGCACAGTCAATGTAGTTTGCAGGGATGTAGAAATCATACAAGCACTATCTTCCAATGCTTGTAACTTTCACATCTCAGAAGCAGCCTTAGCATTCACCACCTTAGCATTATCAACACCTCAGAATTCTCCACCTTCTATAGCATTTGCATTTTCCTTAGTGCATGTACAGCTTTGTACTTCACTAAAAATATCAGGAACAGGTGGACCATAAAAACAGTCTTATTACATGTCATCCAACAGTGTTTTTTCATTTCCCCTTCTGTGAGCCTTTGTACTTTGCAAGCCACTTTTAGCTCTTAGAGCTGTCTAGTGGCCCTCATAGTCTTTACTCAGATGATTGCTTCCTGCTGGGCCAGTGGATCTCTCTATCACCTTCTGCCCTCTTTTAGTTACTTATTTTTATACAAGTAATAGCCATATTACACTTTCCTCTTCCACCTTCTGGGTACGCCAAATGCTCTCTGGACCAGCTACTGATGCACTCCCTCCACTTACACCCGCCATCTGTTTTTAGGAAATGAGAAAAATCCCATTCCAAACAATAAAGGCTTAGATTCACCAGACTCTCTGTGTTTAACAGACATGGGCAGTCTTCTACTCTTCACTATCAAGGGACACAGGAGGGGTTGCAGGGACCTGGAGAATTCACTCTTTTTTTTTCTTTTGGCACAGGGTCTCCCTTTATAACTCCTGATGACCTTCAAATCCAAGAGTCCAGAGTCTTTCGAGCTGGAATTAAAAATGTATGCCACCATACCTGGCCCGCACTCGTTCTTTTAATATACAAGGCAGGGCGGGAGTACTGGCCAGACATGTCCCTCTTGTGCACCTGTCCTCCAGGTGCCTTTCCTTCCATGTACACATGCTCACTAGTCCACCTGCTGAGAGCCTTTGCCTGCAAAGGCGTTTACTGTGTGCTGCAACTTTAATTCTTTTCCTAAAAGTATATTTGGAATTCAAAAATTACATATCACTATGCTACATGCCCAACTTGTGTCCCACACAGATGAAATAGCTGGTATTAGTGTCCATGATCTCTTGATTATATGGCAATTTAACACATCTTAGAAAGAAAATGGCAGACCCAGCAGTGGAACAGACTGAGTCACACTCTGTTTTTAGTGTGTGATCTGACAAGCCCCTGCTGCTAGAGTAAGTATTCCAGCACACATTCTTTGAGATAAAGGGCAAAAACAGAGGCAATGATTTGAAAGTCCAAAGAAGCCCCTCCCAGAGAGGCCTGATGAGCACAGCAGTGGTGCAATGACTTGTAACAGTGACTACAACATGGGCCAGGGCCCTCCCTAAGGGATCCTGCAAACACATTTCCCACAGGGGATATGAATGAATTGCCATGTGGACCTGTTCTACAATCAAAGGGAAGTTGTGTGTGAGAAAGGGTCAGCATCCTTTTTTCTTTTTTTTTTTTTCTTTTTGGTGGAAACATTTGGGCCTATGTTCATTGCCAAGCCCAGCTCTCTTTGCTAATGGTAGTACATGCCTTTAATCTCAGCACTTGGAAGGCTGAGCTTGAGGCTAGCCTGCTCTACATAGTGAGTTCTAGGATAGCCAGAGCTATCTTGTCTCCAAAAAACAAAAACAAACAAACAAACAAACAAAAAAAAAAACCAGAAAAATCACACATATGACACTCCAACACAAGTGCTCATCTGCTCTATATCCCTAATGGAATGATTTTAACAACAGTTTAGAACACACAGTGAAAGTCCATTTCATCATCTTCAGGCCCCAACAAGAAAATCCCACCTGCCCCATACTGAGAAAAAATCCAGCTTACCTATTGCAGGGAAAAAACAAAACAGTAGGAAGACGGTCAACCATGAATTCCCAAGGAAGATCATTCTGAGACACATCAATCCTGGCAAAGGAAAATGATTGGTAAGTGACTGGCCAAACCTGAAGAATTTGGAGTATTTCTATGCCCCAGGCTGGACCAAACCCCTTACTACAGGTGTAAGTCAGGCACCTACACTTTCAGAACATGTGCTACTGTCTACCCTGGATAATGCAGAAACACAAACTAAACATAAATCTCCCAAGCTACCTCAGTGAAGGAGGGATCATCTGCCAACAGGATCTGGCAAGCATTTTAATTGGTGCATTAATTCTAGAAAAAGGAAGCTGTTGAGCACATCAGGTCTCTAAAGATTACACTTGACAGTCTGTAAATCTGAAGGCCAAGAACCATACACTTTCTTAAGAGAATGCTAATTTCTTTTTTTTAAATCCATACGTCCCCTATCATGGAGCCTCACTGCTGCAGCTAGTCAGGTTCTCACTATTTAGTCCAGGATGCCAGCAAACTCTCAGCAGCCATCTTGCCTCATCATCCCTAGTGCTGGGATTATTGACATGTACCACCACAGCAGATTAATTTATGAGTATAAAAAAATGACATCTACTAAATCACCCACCCTGTGGTCACTTACTGTGGAATCATCAACAACTGAGTAGCCCTCCAGCAACAGGCACTAGGCACTAGCTGGGCAGGGGCTGAGGATCCATGTGTGCTGACCCATACATAGGGCTGATGGCATCCTTTAAGTAGAGGATATTCATGACAGTGCATACAGAAGATGAAATTGTCTGGACCTACTAATTTGGTGGGGGTTTTCAAAAAAAGTAAATGGTGAGATGATCAGGCAGTATGAACTAGTATCATGTATTTGCTCAAACTAGCATATGGGCAAGGAATGTAGCTGAGTTGGTGGAGTGCTCACTGAGAAAAATTTATAGCTAAGTCCTTCTTAAACCTACAGTGCACACCTAAAGTCCCAGCACTCAGAAGACAAAAGCAAGAGGGTCAAAAAGTCATCCTTGGCTGCAGCTTGCTGGAGGCCAGCAGCCTGACAAACAGGATACCCTGTCTCAATTATACACACAGAAAACTGGCACAACCAAATGCAAATGCACCCCCCCACACACACACACACACACATCTTTTAACAAAATGCCATGTCTGCTTCTGCTTGTAAAAACCTATCTAAAACACTAGAGCACCCTTTAGACAAGTGGTACTGGCCACCATATTTTATAATTGAATGCTTCTTCTCTCTTAATGTGTACATCAACAATGAAGAGTCACTTGTGGGATGAAAATACTGTAAAAACCCATGGGAACTGCACTGGGCCCTTGGGATCCTTTCAGGTATGGCGTATAAACTAACACAGGGGCAGTCACACAGCTCACACTTTATTCTTGGCAAATTAATTAAATGAAAGTACTGACTTAACAATGGACAAAACTGTCCATTATACCAACACTACTGACACACACACACATCTGGAATTTTTATTTCCTAAGTCTTGAAGTGAAATTTACTGAGTCAGAAACATACAATTGTTTTTTGTAACTTCTTGTAAATGTCAATTATATTAGCTATGTCTGACTGCAATAACTTTATCAATACAAGATCCTGTCACTTGGAAGCATTTATAAATTTAGTAAGTGTAAATGACACATTATTGGTGTTTCAATTTATATTTCTCGGGTTGTAACTTTCTAGTTGTTTGTTTATTCTGTCATATACCTGTGTTCTTTATCTACACGAGAGTTTACCTGTCCTAAAGCTTTTTTTTTCTAGACAGGGTTTTTCTGTGTAGTCCCAGATGTCATGAAATTGTCTGTAGATCAGGCTGTCCTCCAACTGAGATCTACCTGCCTCTGTCTCCCAAGTGCTGGGATTAAAGATATGCACAGGCACCACCACCTAGCCAAACATTTTATGGTATCTTGTAGTCTAGGCTGGCCTCTAATTCATTATGCACTGAAATGGCCTTGAACTTCTGATCCTTCCTCCTCTACCCTCTGAATGCTGGCTCATGAACATAGTTTACGAGGACTGAACCAGGGCTTTGTGTATACCAGACAGGACTCTTATCACCTGAGCTACAACCCCAACCCATTTTAAATGTGGCATATTTAAAGTATGAACTCCTGACTCTGAATACTGGTCCCTAATTTACATGCTCCATAATTCTGAACCTAATATTAGTTGCCTAATATTTCTGTGCCTCAGATTAGTTAAAAGAAAATGATGGATAGATACAGCAGCTTTACCAGGTGTTCTGAAGTTTAAGCCTCTATGTATGTTAATAATCTCTCAGTATAGTCACTTTTCAAATTTGGTTCTGATTATCACTGAGAATGCATAGCAAGCAGCAGATGAAATATAAACATACATGTGTTTATGACTACCTTTTAAAGCATGTTTTTATTAGGACTAGGATTTATAACTGAGTGGTAGAAGAATACTTGCTTTGCATGCATGAGGTCCCAGGTGAGAGAATGTGAGGGGGGGGCGGTTTAGAAAGCATCAAGTAAGTTGTTTTCACTGCACATACTTATAGTGGAACATGTTCATCTTGTTATCTTTTCATCAGAAAGATTGTATTTCTATCTTCTGCTATCTTTCCCCATGATTTTGTCTTTCACATTTAGTGGAAAGGATGGAGAAGCTATATCTTAAAGCTAAACTGCCCATTTCCCAATCTTACAAACTGGATTTAAAGGCTTGGAAATTGCTTCTTATAAAAGCATAAGAACCTGAGTTGGATCCCCAGAAAACACACACAGTGTTCCAGTGCTAAGAGGCAGACATAGTAGAATCCCATGACCCAGTGGCCAGCCAGGCTAGCCAACTGGTGAGCTCCAGGTTCATTGAACTCACTTTAAAAAAATAAGGTACACTACCCCATCAGTTAGCCATGAGGGTTCAGATGCCCTCCAAACAGCATAGGCTATTGCTGCTGATTGTTCTTGGCTGCTGAACAGAATTAGATGGTAAGACCCTATTGCAGACACACCACATATCCTGGGTACAGGGCAGAGAAATCAAGCTGGAAAGGGAACAGAAGGGCTTCCTTTCTAACCATAAGATGCTACCAGGTAGCTGGGAGAGAAAAGTCATCAATAATGTTACTAAGTGGTAGACCTTACATGCTATAATGCTGACCTCCATGCAAGTTGTGCCCATAGGCACAACAGTAGCAGAAGTATTTTCTGATTGGATTTGAGGGATAGGAGGGAATTCATGCCTGGTACTGTAAAGTTCATCAAAAGACCAAACTTACGATTGTTGCTTTACTGAATGCTCATGGTGTCAAACTGCCTCCTAAATATTTATGCTTATACTCATAAACAAATGCTGCTCTCAGCTCTTTTCGGAAAAGCTTTTCTGTCTGTAGCCAACAGCTGTGAATGCAGAAACTCAGAGAGATGGAAACACTTAAGAACTGATGATGGGGAGGGATGGCCATTGCAATTATGAACTCACAACATTTAGTCATAAATAGGGGGAGGGTTCATGGGCCTATCCCTCCTGAGGATCCATTCATTAGCTACTGATGAATGCTAAAGGAGAAGAAATATTGATCTTCAATAGGGTAGCCATTGGTATGTCCTTTATGCTCTGGTGTATAACTCCACGCCATAAACACGTGAGTGACTGGTTAAACTTGAATACAAAACAAAAACAAAACAACATGCAATCAGGATGGGGAGAAAAATGAGAAGGCTGAACAAAGGTAGGCAGTGAGTATAATTAGGGTACACTATATATACATATGAAACTGTCAAGGAGCTGGGTATGGCGGTACACATCTGCCATCCCAGCACCCAAGAGGCATAGTTAGGTGATCTTAGTTCAAAGTCAATCTGGTTTACATAGTGAGTTCAAGGCCAGCCTAGGCTACATAGTGGACTCTTCTAAAAATAAAACAAAGCAAGCATACACACAAAAACAACTGTCAAGGAATAAATGTAACTAAACTGGTATTTGAAAGCAGGTATGGTAGCTTACAACTGTAAGCTCTTGGTAGACCAAGGCAGAAGGACTGCCAGGAATTAAAGGCCATAGTAAGCTTACATAGTAAGCTCAAGCCATCTTGAACTACAGAGTGAGAGAGCCTGTTGCAAAACAAAGGATTCAAAATGTGTTTTGTATACAAAAGATCACATAAAGCATCCATGGAATCACAAAAGTAGACACATGCTATTAACAAAGTCTTCCTCTGGATTTCACCAATGAAGAGGGAAAGAAACAAGGGCAAAGATTCTGAGTCCCAGGGCTGGGTGGTAATTCTGGGCATCCTCTTCCCAGGACCTTTAAGCAGCCAAACATGCCTATGAATCTGATCAGCAATAAGCATCTTCATGATCATTAGATTCAAGCCCACCTACCATGGGTTAGATGGCAGAGAGGACCCATGATGCAGTAGACTGGTGTCCTTACCTAGCCACAGTAAATGTATCTTCTGGCAGGAGTCGAGCTAGCTGGATGAAGATGTGATTGAGAGATGGGCAAAAGCCGCACCACTTTGTGTAATAGAGCAGTAGAACATCCTGTGGGGAGGGGAGATAGTTACTCATACCTGGTCTTGGACCTCATTTCCTGCTCTGCTAAATCCTGAAGGCATTGAGTCATTGATTGTGCAGGAATCATAGTGAGAATTTTTTTTTCACCTGTAGCTGTAATTATGTGTTTTCTTTACGGTCTTAGCAGTTAGAAAAGCACCATGCAATCTGCTCATGTCCCACCACTAGACTAATTTGCATATCATAAATAGACTGTTTTCCCCTAAATGCCTACAGCTGTGGAATTTAACAGGAATGGATGGCTTTATTTGTGCTCCACTCTTGAGCCCCTAAGCCTGTCTCTTCTAGAGATCAGGGCCTCAATATGCTCAAGTGCTCTCCATGAAGCCCCATCTCCAGCCCCGTACCTGTTTCCGAAGGGTGACTTCCCAGAAGGTATCAGTTGTCACTTCAGTGATTAAATGGGGAGACGGAAATTGGGCAGAATCACTTCCAGTAAGATGCCTTTTCAAGGGACTGTAGAGAACACTGAAGTTTTTAATAAAAGACTCTAAAAGTAAAGAGAAAATGAAGTCATCTTTGCTCTAGGTACAAGCAGAATATAGCTCGTCTACTTTAAAATTGAAACAATGACTCATGCTTACTTTTATTTTTTTTTTTAATTGTTGTTCTTTTATTGGGGAGGGGGGGTTGTTTTGTTTTGAGACCGTGTCTTACTTTGTAGCTCTGGCTGACCTGAACTTGCTCTGTAGACCAGGCTGGCCTTGAACTCAGAGATCCACCTGCCTCTGCCTCTTCAAAGATGTGTGCCATCACATTTAGCTCCATGTTTTTACCCCTGGCACAAAGGTGCCCAGGCTGCCATTATGTTTAACTTTGGTAGTATCAACTCTCAGAGGGCAGTCCTTTACTAACAAAACACCATGTAGGTGGGACGCTCAAATACAAATGGAGATTCCAGCCTGCTCTCTTCCAAAGAGCCTGTCCCCACACAGACACACAGCATGAGAATGCGCACAGCAACGCACACTGTACCTTTTGCAAGAGAGGCAGCTTGAACACTAAGCTCTCTAAGCATCACTATAAATGTAGCCACAGTACAATGTGAAGGTGTTTGGTGCTCATTAATCTGAGGCCAAAGAGCTTTTTGGTTCCCTTTATTAAGTTTTCCGATTATACATGGTGGAAAAAAATATATAAATAAACCAAGTAATAAAATCCCAAATGTAAGCAGCAATCTCACCCATCCTACCAATGCCACCATCTCAGAATCCTCTGCTGCAGTGAAGCAACAACACTAGTCTCAACTTAGCTTCTCTCTTCCAACTCCCTCTAATGGAGGTCTTAACAGACAAATAACTCGCTCTGTACAAGGAGGAAGTGAAGTGTCATGTGAACACTTTAGACACATCCTTAGCATAGCTGAAAAACACTTAGCTGGCTATAGTTTTAGACTGTGAAACCAAGACTTTCCAATCTGAATAAAGTCTAAATTCTGAATTCTAGAACTTTCAAAACTGCTGGCCCAACAAATGAGGTTGTCACCACTTGATATAGAAGAGAAAATGAAAGCCAAAGAGGGCTTATTTCAGGAAATCCTAAAATTCAAAGTAATGTGTCTGAGCTTCTCTGATTATCACTCACAGAATCCAGAGAACCCAATCACTTTAAAATTTACATGCTCTCCTGGGTGTGGTGGTACACACCTTTAATTCCATGCCAAAAAGGCAGAGGCAGGTGGATATCGGAGTTTAGGCCAGCATGGTCTACATAGTAAATTCTAGGCTAACCAAGGCCATATAGATAGAACCTATCTCGAAGGAAATAAGCAAAACAAATAACAGTAACAAAAACATGGTTGGGAGCTATGGAAAGACTGCAGCATATCGGTGAAGAGCACTGGCTGCTCTTCCAGAGGACCTGGGTTCAGATTTCATCACCTACATGGTAGCTCACAATTGCCTATAATTCCAGTTCCAGAAAATTCAACCCCTGTTCTGGCCTCTGTAGGTATCAGACATACATATAGGCAAAATATCATACACATACAAAAATAAAAGTAAAATTTTAAACTACATGCTTGGGGAGATGGAGAGATGGCTCAGCAGTTAAGAGCACTGACTGCTCTTCTAGAGAAGCCAGGTTTGATTCCTAGCATCTACATGGTGGCTCAGAACCACCTGTAAGCAGTTCCAAGAGATTTGACATCCTGTTATGACCTCTGCAGATACCGCACAAGTGTTGGAATATAGACATACATGTAGCAAAATATCCATGCACATAAAATAAAAATAAATACCAAAACAAATTACACAGTAGTTTTGTTTTAAGAGAATCCACTACACCAACATATCATGAATTGGGAGTAACAGGACTCTGTAAAGTGACTGATCACAAGTTTGCTTTGAGCATCAAGGAGCTCTTCTAATTATAATGATATGACACAGAAAAACCAACATTGCATGAGTCCTTTGACAAAGGTGGCTAATGTGAATGCTTCACATGGACTGATGAAAGGACAGCCAGAAGGACTAGTGCTTAGAGGAGCTGTGCTTGTCCTGCTTTCATATACTCTCAACCTGGAAATCAAGCCCCTCTCACTATCAAATTCCTCGTCTCTTCATTTGGCAAGCACTGGCTCTCCCTGCATTTCCAATGATGCTGAACTAACAAGACTTTTCAATTATTACTTTCCTGTGTTGTAAGTCAGGGACTTCAGCAAAGCCTGGGAACAGGACAGCACGAGTCCATTTGCTGTTGCTGCTGCCAAGCCTGAGGAGCCAACTCTGTGAAACTTTCCCACGGTAAAGCCTTAGGTCATACCAAGTATGTTACAGTGTAGGGACTGGGGGTCAAGGCAGGCTTCCCCAACATGCCATAAAACGTTAGCAACACAAATGGGGCCCACTGGCCCTGACACTCATACATTCAACCCTGTGAAACAAGAATGAGCAAGAGAGTCTAAGCTCATTCCTTCTGCTTCAGTCCCTTTCAATTGCTGGTACTATTAATGGCCATGTCCATCAGCCTCTACATGTCCCACTAGAAAGGCTCTCACCATTCTGTCTGGCATGGAAGTCAGGTTCCTGGAATTAGTGCTTGCTCGGTCTTGGAAAAGTGACAGAAGTTGCCATTCTAGGTCCCTTAGCTCCCTTGGGTTAGAATTCAGTAGGTAGAAGCTACTCCTCTATTTATCAGACAAACTGGCTTCTTTTCAAAATGACCAACAGATAAAGACAACTTATCTGAAGACTTCAAAGGACCTATGAAGCTGGCATCACCCCATGATCAGCAATAATGAGACCATTAATGCAAGTTATGGCTCTTAAACTAAGCAAATCTTATCATGCTCAGGGAGACAAACCACCTACAGTACCTAGAGTGAACTTCATGAGGGCTTGTTTGGGGTCCAAGATATAGTGCGATTCTTCTTTCACATCAACAATTGTGGCAAACTCCTTCACAGGAGCAGAGCTTGGCGCACCTAGTCTCTCTGCATATAGCCAGAATAAATTGGAATCCAAAAGGTAGATATTCAGGGTCTTGTTGGTTCTGCAGCTCAGGCCTGTGAAGGTTGTGCTAGTGAGGCCCATTTCAGGGAGGCGGTACCCATTCTCCTCAATGTGAGGAATGGCGCTTGGGGCAGCAGCCTCACAGCTCTTCTCAAGGGAAGAGAATGTGATAGCAGGGGCTGAAAATACACCCTGCTCAGAGCGAGGGGAGCTTGCCATGCCCTGGGGTATGGTCCTGCAACATGCAGTGCAGTAGCTGAAAGGGCTGTAGGAGGTTAAAAAGTTGCTGCACTCTGCGCTGCCCGACACCACATGATAAAAAGTCTGCTCCCTGAGGTAGAAAGAATCCAGAGCGGCCGCCATCTCGAAGAAGCTGCACTGTGGCATGCTCACTGAGCTTGGCTTGGTGCCAACCACTGTCTGATTGACACACAGCTCACAGACATTGTGGGTCCTGGAGAGGGCTGGCCCCTGTGGCAGCACCACCGTGTTGCAGCAGGGGGATGCTGCCATCAGCTGAACATCAGGCAATGGAGCTGGCAGCTCTGGTGCCAGGGACTGGAACACAGGTGCCTCCACCCGCTGAAGGTGCTGAAGGAGGCGCTCCACCACCTGGTCCCTGTGACAGTTATTGTACTCCAGGGCTACTTCGGTGATCTGAAAGACAGGCAGAGCTGGTAAGAGACATGGGTTATGGATGTAGAGAAGGCTGCCTTTATAGCATCCCTAAGTCACAGGCAGGAGCCCAGGCCAAGCCTGCCTCAAAGGAGAAGTGGTCATACCAAAACTCTCCACCTCTAGCTGTCCTGGAACTCACTCTGTAGATCAGCCTGGCCTTGAACTCACAGAGATCCACCAGTCTCTGTCTCCCAAGTACTGGAATTGAAGTTGTGTGCCACAAGTCTGTTTTGTACAACACTGCCCCTCTATGTGCAAGCACTGAACCATTGTTTTGAGTTAGAAGGTTGTAGGGATGTGTCAGACCATTAAAAGAATCAGAACAGACTTGCCTTCCAGGTGAGTATACTTTCTTCACACTGTTAACATTTCCCTATGCTGTCATTTTTTTCTTCATCTTTAGTAACTCTGAAAACTATGCAAACACATGTGTAGATTTAAGTAAATTTACAGCATCTGTTCTCCCAAATATATTCATCCCTTCCAGAAGACCCCCAATCCAGCTTGCTCCCAACTGTCCATGCCCATCTTTCCTTTCTAGAGCACCTCTTCCCCTCCCTGCACCACTGTGGCTAGAAACCAGCTCATCCACATCTCTGCTCGGTCTCCTTAGGCCATCACCCCCTCTTCCTAACTTCTAAAGTATGACTCTAAGCATAATGGATACTTCTTGGCCAAGTGCTACTTGGTGGTTTCTATTACCTACAGGATAAATACAGCTACACTCGGCCCATTTGCCCTTCCAGGCTCATGTCATCCCATTTGGAACAGACCAGGACGCTTACAGTGCTGCACTTTATTGATGCCTCCAGCTGTTTCTAAGACCCTCAGATTGGGAAGCTGCTCAGGTAATGGCAATCCCACTCTGAATGGTAAAGGAACTAGCTTCTGCACTCCTAGTCCCTGATACCCCTCCCATAGCCTCAAAAACAACTGCTACAACATCCCTTTTCTTTGCAGGTTTATGGATGGATCCTCACTGATAGGATCAAGTTTGAGCACATGTGAACATATGGCATTTCAGAGAAATGTATACAATATCTTTCTTGAAGAAAATAAACCCCTTACTCTCAATTTTAAGGTAATGTTCTGCTACTTAGTAAGTTCAAAGCCAGACCGGGCTACATGAAAGTGTCTCAAACAAAGAAGTGTGGTGTAAGTATGTATGTACTAATTAATGAATACATTTCCAATTTAGACAATCCCTATAACAATATTTGTGGAAGATTAATTCAAAATGTATTTACAGCTGGGCGTTGGTGGTGCATGCCTTTAATCCCAGCACTCGGGAGGCAGAGACAGGTGGATCTCTGGGAGTTCAAGGCCAGCCTGCTCTACAGAGTGAGTGCCAGGGCAGGCTCCAAAACAATACAGAGAAACCCTGTCTCAAAAAATAAATAAATAGCTAAAAATTAAAAAAATGCATTTACAGACTAGCTCTTGGAATAAAGCATCACTTTAAGTAGTTAACTAGTGTTTTAAATTACCCCTCACCCATCATCCTCCTTTTTGGACAAGATTCTTTGGGGGGGGGGGGTTGAGACAGGGTTTCTCTGTATTGCTTTGGAGTGGACAAGATTCTTGACAGCACACTGTGCCAACAGGACAGGCCCTGACAACCCACAAAGAACCCTGGAACCTTCCACCCTTCCTGGACTGGTTTATATTCAAGGATAAAGTGACAGATAACTACTTCCCAGGGCCCTGCACACGCCATAAAACTTTAAGATCCACTGCTGTATTTTATAAAACCTCCCCAAACATGAATATTCATTACAGAAAGATAACAACGTTCCTAGACCATTTTCTTTCCTTGTCTGGTTCCTAGTAAATCACACAGCAGCCATGCTCTTGAAGGGTGAGGCCTCCTACTTCCCTCCTATGAACGAAGTAGGTTTTCATATCACAAGCCCATTACAGAAACACTTTAGAAAACAAAATTCAGGTACATCCTGTTAATGTGTTTCAATTTATGTCATAATTAAAATAAACAATTAAGAACTTGGTAAACAATTAGTACTGTCAATATTTCTGTTGTCTTCAATTAAAGAAATCTCTTAAGTCTAGATGCTTCTGCTTACTTGACTCATACTGTGAGTGCCTGAAAGATCACTCAGAGTGGAGAACAAGTCAAAGGACACTGCAGGCCGAGACAGGCATTCCCTTTGATTAGCGTGTTGCATAACACACAGCACAATGTCTCAACAATGCTGTAGGAACACTAGGGAACAGTGTCCCTGGTGTCAGGATCTGTTTTCTTTGTGTGTACACATGCAAGTGTGAGGTATGCATGCTGGTGGTGTATATGTAAAAGCAGCTGCCCACTCCTAGGCTTGGTGCAGCCATCACTTGGTCACTTACAACCTACACAAAGCCCACAACCATCAAAAGGGTCCTTGCCCACTGTGCCCTCAATTGTCTGCCCAGATCTAAGCCCACAATGAAAAACAAAGCTGCCCTAAACTCTCTACTGAGCTGATAGCTCTCCTTACTAAAGTATGATGCTTTTCCTGAGCCCCTCCTCCCCTCTTCTGCTAGGCTGCTGTTCTCTGGGATATCACTTCCCTCTTTTCCTTCCTGACCAGGTCTGGCTGGAGCCTGATTGTCCTCTGACTAATGAGCAGGTCTTAGTTCTCAACTGGACCAGTTTCTGAGACCAGACACCTGTAGTTACCACATACTTCTTTCCCTATGAGGTCCTAGTACCCAGTGAACACTGGCCAGACTGACATGACACATGAAGGAAGGTGCTGGGCAGATGATGCTTGTCTTGGGAATGTACAATATTAAGAGGGGCCACCCCACCCATATAGACTCCACCTACTACATTGCACCCTAGGAATCCAGTGAAGAGTCACAGTTGAAACTGATTTTTAAAAAGGCCTGCCAGCAGATGCTAGAAACAGAAGATGTGGGGAGATGCTCATCTGACAACAAAAGCAAAGCCTCCCTCTGGCGCCAAACTCAACCTCAGCCCTCTGGAGTGAGGGTCTGGAGCCAGCTCTCTTCATGCCCAAGTCAAGGAAAACAATATCCCAAAAGTAAAAAGTCACAGCCATAGATAGCTACTAGCAAGGCTGGAGTCTTGTCTTTCCTGCACAGACCTTGATCGCTTTTAATCTAGATGGCACAGAGGCCCAGGCATGAAAAAGAGACTCTTGGACCATAATGCATTCATGCAGTGCACATTTTCTAAAGAAATGAAGTCTTAAGACTAGTTCAGTGGAAGGAACAGAACTACTTCATTGCTCTCCCCTTTCTTCCTTTAAAGCTAGGCTGTGGCATCAGTCAAAAGGTTCCCAGTGGGGATAACAACTTGGACCAAATGCTGAAGAACATCAGAGTGAGTCTTGGCTGGTGAAAAGTTCTGCCTCAGCCTCCAGAGCACTTTGTCTGCCTGGCCTGATCTCTGCTACACTGGCTGTCAGATTCTGGTTTGAGCCAATTAAGGGATTTTTGAGGGAAAGAAAAAAATAAAACCCTAGTAAATCCAATTTAGCAAGCTGATTGTTATTGCTCCTCTAAGTGCTTCCAAATGATCCATGTATAAAATAAACTCACGCCTAGAGAAAACGGATGTCCCAGAAAGCAGAGAGGAAGGGAAGATTCCTGCAGAACCTATCTCTGGAAATCTGTCTATCCGTGCAACAAGATCCATCTAAAGAAAAAGACACACAGCACCACTGCAGCTTCACCTGGCCACTGTGTTACTGTCCCCAGGATGGCCAAAGCTGGCAGCCTGGCCGGGTCCCATGACAGTGGCATTTCCTAGACCTTATCAGTTTGCTTGTGTTCCCAATACTCTGTAAACAGGAACGTTAGTGCAGTCATCTGGCCTATATCTGGGGAAGCAATTTCCCTTCCCTCCTAGTCACCCCTCACCAGATCAACAAGTAACGATGGTCGGAGAATCTAGGAGAAATCCCTGTCCTAGGCACAAACCACTGAGCCACAGCTACTATTCCTGAAAGCCACTCTGATGATAGATTAGTGCCCCTGAACTTGGAAGAGCTATGGGAGGATCACCAGGACTCCTACCTCATCCAGGAGAGGATGCCTCTCAGCTAAGGGATCAAAAGGTATGAATAGGAAGAGTGCTGGTCCTTTCTTTAGCTCATTGTTCAACAGCAGACTCTTGCCTCCATGGGGCTGTAGCCATCGGAACAGGGTCTCCTGGTTTTCTGAGGCCCACTTATAGATGTTCTCAGCCGTGAAGTTCATGACTTCCCTGGGGAAGACCTGCCAAGGACAAATTCAAGAGAATAAAACAGGTGAGTAAGACAAGGCAGAGCCAAAGTGCCAGTACTGTCCTCCAGAGGCCTGGTCAAGCTGCACTGTGAGGGAGAAAAAAAGCACCCAGGAAAGGCACCACTTGCTGGCTGTAAAGCCAACACTCAGCCCACCTCTCCACAGTCTCACAAGTGTCCTCAACAAGTGGGGAGAAGTCACCTTGGGAGCACGCTGTCACTTTCACATCACTGGGTTCACCTTTTGCTGAGATAGACTCACCTATCCACAGATACTCTCCCTGCCTTTAGGTAGCTGTAATGACCTCTAATCACTCAGTCTAAGGAGAGTTACAGAGCATCACGAGGCACTTACAAAAGAATCTAGTCCTACCGTCCTTGGTGACCGGATGTTAGAGCTTAACTTTATCAAGTTCTGCCCTAGAGGTCAGAGTGGAGCTTCCACTACGCAGAGGCTACACAGGCTTTGGTGATAGTCACACCAGTAACTGGATAAATTAGTGAGTAACCTAAGGTTACAAAAGGCCCAGGTTACACTTTGTGTGTAGTGGTATTGTTGCTTTGTTCTTCTGTAACTTTCATGAAAGTACTTTTGAAAGTCCAATGACAATAAACCAGAGCTTCAAATAATTTCCAGAGTGAAAGGTCTCACAAGATGAAGCATGTGGTGACCACCAGAATGGAGACTGGAATGCAACCGCATGATGACCGTGCCACTGCCTCTGCTTTTTAAAACACTTCACTTGATAAAAGGCATCAGCTGATAAACAAATGAAAGCACCCAACTGAGGCAGTTTCAGAATGACTTCACAGTTCTCCTTTTCTCCATTTACTCTTCCTTGAAGCCCTGTGCTATAAATACATACAGGCGAAAACAATGGTGTAAGAAAATGAGCGCTAACAAAGCAGATGAGGTGAAAAGCTATATGGGCACAAGGAAAGTGAGCAGGCAGTGGGAGGGGCAACCACAGTGGTGATGCTCAGAGTGCGACAATGAGGGTTTAAAACACATCATGAACACTTCCATTTGGAAAACACAAAAATACATTTTGGAATATAAATAGCAAGAAGAAAAGCACAATATCTGAGATATGAGAGTTAGGCAGATGCTAAAATGATTGGCAAACAAGGAACACTCTGTGGTGGGGGCTTAATAGCACTTGGAAAGACCCATGACCCTGAGCTAAGGGCAGAAATCGTCATTGGATCCTGTTGAAAGCCAGCAATCTTGTCAACAATGAAAACACCTCAGAGGGCCAGCAAGAGGGCTCAATGGATAAAGGCACTTGCCGCCAAGCCTGATGACCTGCGTTCCACTCCTATGACATATATGATGGAAGGAGAAAATCAACTCCTGCAAATTGTCCTTGAACCTGTGTGCAACAAAATTAATAATATGACTAAATATAAAATATTTCAGAAAAATAACCTGTCAGCAATGACTGTGGAAGTTGCAAGGACACAGATGTGAAGCTTAACGCTCAGAAGTAGGTAAGTGACAGTCCCAGCAAAAAAGCAAATAAAATCAGAGAACAAAGGAGAAATGAGAACCTAGAATCTCTGAGGTGAGAAGCTACCCACGTCTCCCTATGTCTTGACAAGAACTTCGACACTCCACTGTTACTGTAGGAGAAAAGCCCCTCACATTCCTGCTCTTCATACAAGAACAAATGGACAACACTGCCCAGTGGAAGCTAATCTCAGAGAATGTGGGCCTAGAGTAAGAAATCACCAACTGAGGAACCACAGTTTCACTCAGGAAGGGCAACTAACAAAGCTACATCACAATCTAAGTGCTAAGCAAACACAGTCTAAACGCACATTTACGGGCCCTCTAATGCACAGATTCTTACCAGGGGCTGGGATCTAGGGTGGGCTTATAGGAATTCTCAATTTGCACAAAAAATCACTTGCTCTTTCCTAGGGAGAGGTCCACACATTTCGTCCAGTTCTCATTGAGTCTGTAACCTACAATAAGGTCAAGAACCACTGCACTAATACAAATGTGATTTTAAAATACTTACAAGTGATGTGTTGAAATGTCTATGTAAATACACACTTCCAGAGTGTACTAAGGATACCAGTTTCGCAAGATGTTTATTTGTGATAACCCCAAATCGTACTGTTCCTAGGTAATCTGAAACAGAAAATTTTCCTTTATTAAAGAGGAGGCCTAGGCCTTAAAACAATCACAAACCCTTTGATCCAGTCCTAATGTGCCTGTCCCCTCGGGCAAGGCTGTTGCTAACCTGGCCTGGCCCCAGGAGGACCAGCTGTAGGAGTTGGACTCATCACTCTGGTCACTTAGGCTGAGGAGACTACAGCCACTTGCAGCAAGCTGGCCTGTCTGCTTTGCCTCCCTGTTCCCCTTGCTCAGACAAGCCTACCTCTGAGCCAAAGTACAAGCTGGTGTCTCTGGACATGGCCAGCTCCTTCTTATCAATCATCTTGTTCTCCTCTTCCCTGACTACCCACCTAATAGCAAGTACCCAGAAGACAGAAGCTCTGGGGAGATGTTGGGACTCTATCCTATCTAGATGGCACTTTTAAGTACCTATATTGTCTTATTTATTTAGATTTTTCTTCATCCAAGTTCCTCTTACGAATTCAAGTTCTTATTTATTGCTGGTACCCTAGCAATAAATGACTCTGAACTTCTGATCTTCCTGCTTCCACCTTCCCAGTACTGGAATTATAGAGATGTGTTACCACAAGCAGTTTATGGGGTGCTAGGGATCAAACCCAGGGTTTTATGCATGCTAGGCAAGCACTCTACCAACTGAGTGGCATTGCATGCCACTAAATATATGGGAAATGATGAACCTAGCATATACAAAGAACTCACACAAACTGACATATAAAAATGATTAAAATGGTCACACCACAGAAAAGGAATGAACCTGGCTAATTCTTACATTGAAAAATGATCAATCTCACTTGGACTAAAGCAAAACAATACCACTTTTGCCAAACTACCTGAAATTTAGGCTTAGGTAAAATCTAGGACTTGAGAGAGAAGTTTGTGGACTATTAGGATCCAAGAAGGGATAGCAATCTCATGTGTGTCCTAGGAGTCACATTCAGGGACACTAGCTAGCAGACACTGACTGTACAGATGAAAGGGATGAGGAAGTCTCACATGTGTCCTAAGAGTCACACTCAGGGACATTAGCTAGCAGACACCATTCAGATAGAAGGGATGAGGAGGCAGAACGATCATAAAGTACAGAAACATCTCCAAAACAGCAGCAGAACTGCTGTCTAAAGAAACAAAACAAAAAACTCTTAGTTGGAAAACAATATTCTTTTCTTATGGGCACATAAGAAAAGTGTATAAAGTGTATAAAGGACACAATAGCCCAGACACTCTGAAGACTGGAGCAAGAAGAATGCCTGAGCCTAGGAAGAGCTTAAGACCAAGCTGTCTCTAAGGAGAGTAAAACTGGTTTGGTGTTGGGACACAAAGAGAGCTATATCCTCATCTGTGATGCTTCTGTTACTAAAAATAAACAAATAACTAAATTTAAATTTACTGTGTGTGGACCTGCCACATCACCAGTACAGAGGTTAAAGGACCACCTTTGGTATAGGTTCTGGGACAAAACTCAGGCTGTCAGGTTGGTAGCAAGAGAACTTAACCTGTTTAGTCTTCGCTATTTTTCAAGGAACACGCAATGTGGTATTTGAAAAATTCTAAAATACAGGGGTGAGTAAGACAGTAGAGGGATAAGTGTGCCCTTTCCCTGCTTTACAGATGTTACATAAGATCCTAAACTTTGAATGCTACCAACTCATAGCCAAGGAGCCAAAGTATAAAAGTATGAAGGCTTTCAACACACAAAAGTGTCACCCTCAACCAGATGTGGTGGCACATAACTTTAGTCCTAGTACTCGGAGGCAGAGATAAGTGGATCTCTGTGTGTCTGAGGCCAGGCTGGTCTACAGAGGGAGTTCCAGGACAGCTAGGGCTGTTACATAGAGAGATCCTGTCTCAAAAATAACAAAGAAAGTGTTCGTCAATCCCAAACCCTTCCTTCCAGCATTGCCAGGTGAGGAGCAGCTGAGAAGAATGGTGGAAATGCCTTTCTACAATGCCTTCTACAATTCTAAACACAAACCTGACAAGTTTAAAGTGACACAAGAGAAATATAGGAAGAATAAACCAAAAAGTAAAAAGAGTGGTTTGTAAGGAGGCCTGCATAAACCTAAGCAGGGCTGTCTGCACTTGCCTCAGAGCCACAGTTATGCTTCACATAACCCAAAAACTAAATCAAGGGAAATGGAGAGAACCTACTGTAAAATGCTGGCACTAGCAAATAACGTAAC
Organism: Cricetiscus sungorus; assembly: GCA_030556225.1. NCBI lineage: Eukaryota > Metazoa > Chordata > Mammalia > Rodentia > Cricetidae > Cricetiscus > Cricetiscus sungorus. The sequence goes on along the minus strand of JANBXA010000069.1, from coordinate 2,998,604 downwards.
TGCAAATGATTAGCACCACAGTGAGGAGTGAAGCAGAAAGAGCCCACCTCAGTAACTAAAAGACGTAAAATTAAGAGCAAAGAGAAATGGACCAAGTCCATAAACATCATTAACAAATATGTTTCCCACCTAGATGCCCCTCAATCGAAGAAGGGATAAAGAAAATGTGGTACATTTACACAATGGAGTATTACTCAGTAGTAAGAAACAATATCTTTAAATTTACAAGCAAATGGACAGAACTAGGAAAAAAAAAATCCTAAGGTAACCCAGACCCAGAAAGATAAATATAGTATGAACTCACTCATAAGTTAATACCAGACATAAAGCAAAGCCTACAATCCACAACCCCAGAGAAGCTAGATCCCTCTTCCAAAAACAAATGGAAGCAGATGCGAAGTTATATAACTAACCACTGCACGGACCTCCTGGAGTATAATCAAAGTGAGGGAGGCGCAACAATATGAACAAAGGAGTCAAGACCATGATGGGAAAACAACAGAATCAGCTAACCAGAGCTAGTGAGAGATCACTGACTTTGCATTGTCAACTGGGAACCAGTTGTCAACTGACAATAGGAATGAACTAGCTCCCCTGAATACAGGCTTGAACAGTATATGAAGCCCCTGGCAGTGGGTCCAAGATCTAACTATAGTGTATAAACTGACTTAGTGGGGCCCATTCTCTATGGAGAGATACCTTGCTCAGCCGAGACATGAAAGGGGTGGGGTGTGCCTTGGTCCTGCCTCAAGGAGGAGATGGGACAGACTTAGTTGACATCCTAGGGGAGGGCCTTACCCTCTCTGAGGAGCAGATGGGAGGTGGGATGGGAGGAAGGGGAGAGCGAGAGGAAAGGGGGAAGAGAGAACTGGGATTGGAATGTAAAAGAGAAGAAGGAAGGAAGGAAGGAAGGAAGGAAGGAAGGAAGGAAGGAAGGAAGGAAGGGAAAGAAAGAAATCTTCCACAAAGCTATATACTAGCAATTCTGAAACTACTACTAATATTTCTTCACATGAAAATATACTATCACCTTGAACACCAGGATGTTTACTAGTAGGGAAAGAAGTTGTATTGTAGGAGGGGAGGTTAAAGTATACTATACTGGAATCATAGGACATTGTATAAGCTGGCTTTTAATTTGCACATTATGTGTGTAACATAAAAATGTGGATGCTTTAGCATTACCAGGGCATAAACACATGTGCTTCCTATTCCATCTGCTACATCTTGAAGTAAGGTTGCCCTGATACTGTCAAAGAGTACACCCAGCACTCAGATCTTCATCTCCAAGTATCAATTTCCACTGAAAGGCACCAGGTTCTTAAAGAAGAAGCTGATAGAAAGAAGGGAAAAGAAATGTGTGTTACAGTCCTAGGGATAGACCCTGGGCTAGCAAACACTCTATTATTGAGCCATTCCCAAAGTCCCTTTAAAAATTTAAATTGTAAACACATTAATTTCAGATAATGAAAATATCATGGGAAAAGAAGCAGCACCTAAGCTAAAGTATGATGAACTGCCAGTGCCTAAATGACACTGCACACAGAAAGGAAAATGCTGAATCCTGTCGAACAGCTGTAGTTAGAAGAACAAGAAAATTAGCCAATAAGGACACTGATTTGGTAGACTGTCAAAGTGACCAGCATGATCCACAGCAACAGAAGAATCAAAAGTGACAGCCTGACCCAGAGGCTGAATAGGGCCATTCAAAGACCAGTTTGCATCAGTATCAACGGACAGGTTGCCTGAACAAAGCAGAGCTTAACAATTCCAACATAGTGCAATTCTAAAACTTTATTTTTTATACATACAGACATTCATAAAAATCATAATCTGGTGAAGCTCTTGGGATGGTAGGATTTTACAGGAAGAAGTATATCAAGTTTGCAATTAATACTTGGATCAACATAAGAAGTTTACAGTCTAAGAATAATGTGAGTGTATCCTACTAAAGCAAGTACCAGAATGGTCTACAACAGTAGTCTCTGTCATTTGTAAAATGAATTCTTTTGTTCTAAAAGTAATGAATTCCAATATTTTAATTAAGAATTATGAAAGCTAGACACAATAGGAGGTTTAAGGATCAGTTCATGGCCATCTTCAGCTATATAGGGAGTTTGAGATTAACTATGTTCCATGAGTGTCTGTCTAAAGGAAAATAAAACAGCTCTGAATATGTGAATATGTTAAGGAATTTAAAATAAATTGAAACTCATATTCTCTCCTTCCTTGGAGGAACAAAAAAAAAAAAAAAAAAAAAAAAAAAGCTGGGTGTGGTAGTGCATGCTTTTAATCCAGGCAGAGGTAAGCAGGTGTGAGTTTGAGGCCAGCCTGATCTACAGACCTAATTCTAGGACAGGACAGCCTAGGCTATACAGAGAAACCTGTCTCAAAAAACCAAAAAGAAAAAAAGAAATTGATGAAGTCCATGAGCTTGGTCATTAGCCAGTTACAGAGGCAAACAGTAGCAGAGATGACTTCAAATGTGTCAAGAATATTTACCTAGAAGAGTATCTTGGTAAGGAGCGACTACATATACTGTTGAGGCTCGGCAGTCTGTGGACCCCGCCTCTGGGCGGGACACCTATGGCCACGTAATCAGGCCTTACCTAGCTGCCCAAGCTACCTGGCCGCAGACTGGGTTACGCATGTGCAAGCTCCACTTTTAAAGCAAGCGCGCCAAGCGCACCCCTCTCTCTTGCCTCCCTCTCTCTTGCTTCTCTCTCTTGCTTCTTGCCCCTTCTGTCTTTCTCTCTCTCTCTCCCTGCTTTCTGTTGGCCACCAGCTACCCCCCTCTTTCCTCTCCCCTCTCTCAATAAACTCCACGTGGGTGCTGAATCTCGTGTTTGTGTTTCTTAGGCCATAGCAGCTGCAAAAGAACAACATTGGTGCCGAAACTCGATTGGGCTCTCCTCAAGGACTCGGCAGCTACCTGCTGGCGGGCGGCTAGCCATAGACACTTGGGGACCCTGATTTTGAACCAGAGGCCCACTTCCATCCACCCGTTCGCTGGAAATACCATCCCACACCGGCTTCAATTAGGTAAGGTACCCTTTTTTAAAAAAACTTTTTCAACCCTTTTCCTTAGGGCAGGTATATTCCTCAAGGGTGGAAGATGTACCGCCCCAGGTGGTACATCTGATTCCGGCTCCAAGCCTCTGGACTGCTGAGTCCTCCAGCGTCTGTTGGCCCTGGCAACGTTTTCAAGCTGACGCTCTGCCATTCTCTGATTATTGCGTGGCCACACTCTTGAGCTGACGAGTTCCAAGAATGGTAAGGCCACTTCACACTCCACCCATGGGGAATAAACCGACCAAGGAAATACCTCCCACGGCTCCACTGGGATGCCTAATAGAAAATTTGAAACCCTTTCACTTAATGCCACTTGTTAAGACACCCAGACTTATTTACCTTTGTACTGAAAAGTGGCCTAGATATCACCTAGAAAATAATTCAAACTGGCCGCGTAACGGCTCTCTAGATCCTGATATTTTACAGGATCTTTCAAATTACTGCCAGCAAACAGGTAAATGAAAGGAGTTTTTCTACCTCTCTGCTAAACAATCTCTTTCCCTAAACTTGTTTTTGTTCTCTTCCCGCCCCGCCGCTCTAAAACTAGTGGGCGGGGCTGAGGTAGCATCTGCTCAAGATGTATTTATGGAAGCCGCCATCTTGACCATGTGGCCTGCTAAGCCCTCCCCCCCTCCATGGTTCTTTAATCTGCTACACCAGACACCTGGGCAGAGGGACAGTCAAGCCAGCTTCTGCCACCAACAGAACCTGTAATTCAATTACCTTTTGCCTTTTATTCTTTGTCTCTAATTTCTTTTTTACTATGTTATATCAGTGATTTAAATTTAACTTTATATAAAAATAAGCTAACTCTATACAACTTAAATTCAACTGTACTAAGCCAAATATTTCAAAAATTATTATGTGTATTTAAATGCTGGTAAACATTTAAGGTTATAAATGTCTATTTCAAACTAACAAAATATTTATGCCACCCAGTCCTTCCTGTAAGCTGTTTATAAAGCTTAAGCCTCCATTATCAAAGGGAGATTTTCTCTACCTCTTTGTCCTTTGCAAGTGTATGTCTAACATACTAAGTTAAAAACCAGTTAGAGTCAGGCTGGATGGCTCTGAGTTTAACATCTCTCCATAGCCTCTCAGCTTGGATCCAGTTTTCCAGACAGATTAATTACAGAGATAAAGCCTTACCTAGCCACCTATATGCTTAAGGTAGGTAACTAAAGACATTGCTTGGGCCAACGGTAGGTAAGTCTTCCAAAAGCTCCTAATCCACAGGTCGTGTGCCATCAGCAGAAGGCAGATGTCCTTAAAGCCTCTGACCTCAACAACTGTGGAGGACCTGGGAGTGTCTGTCCATGCTGCCAGCTAGTGAGTCTCTGTTACTCTCTAATCATTCAGGTAGAATTTTATCCTTCTCAAGAACTCTGATGCTTTTGACGACTGGTAGTTTTGTCAGCTTAAAGCAGCAGCCATGGTTCCAATTATTACAAAACATATTTCAGAAATGGATATTTTAAGGTTGCTACGGTTTATAGTCTTAACATTAATCAATAAAGTTTTAATGAGCTACTAATCCAATCCTGACAGAGTACTAAACACCATACTATGCCACTATACGATCATAACTGTAACTATTAGCTCAAAATTAAGGTGCTTTTCATTGTGCTAAAAATCTGTCAGTTGTATTTGTTAATTCTTTCAGCCAAATCATTTCTAGCATGAGTATGCTGCTAATGTGTTTTGATATTTATGCTTCACAAACCCAAAGGATTCTTTTAAGTTCCAGGGAGCTGAAATGGATCCATTTAAACAGGTCAGATTCACTCCAAATAAATATTACTCAACTTCTTCCTGGCCCCGGGACTCCCTTCCCTTGTCCTGGGACCCCCTTGGGAACTCCTTCCCCACCTTACATTTCGTCTATTAAGTACTAAGACCTAAAAAGAAAAACCTAACCTTGTCCTCTGCTCTGCTAACATCTCGCCAGGTCTCAGAGACACACCAGAGTTCCATACAGTCAGGACTGTGATGAAACAACTAGCTACCAGGACGTGGCAGCACCCCAGCTTTCTCGGATCCCCCAAAAGACGATCAATGCCCCAAGTCAGCAGGAAGCAGTCTTTTGAGAACTCAACGCCCTTATTCCCTGACATGCCATGCCCAACCCCCACCTTTTTAATAGCAATAAGAGGTGGGAATGTTGGGTCTCTCACACACACACACACACACACACACACACACACACACACACACACACACCCTCTAAAACATTTTCAGGAAACTACAGAACAACAAAGAACAAACATGAGCCAGGCAGTCTGTGGACCCTGCCTCTGGGCGGGACACCTATTGCCACGTAATCACTACGTCAGGCCTTACCTAGCTGCCCAAGCTACCTGGCCGAAGAGACTGGGTTACGCATGCGCAAGCTCCCCTTTTAAAGCAAGCGCACCCCTCTCTCTTGCTTCTCTCTCTCTCTCTCTCTCCCTGCTTTCGGTTGGCCACCAGCTACCCCCCTCTTTCCTCTCCCCTCTCTCAATAAACTCCACGTGGGCGCTGAATCTCATGTTTGTGTTTCTTAGGCCATAGCAGCTGCATCACAGCAGCTGTATCAAAAGAACAACATGGTACCAATAGCTAACAGATACAGATGACCAGAGCCTGAACTGTGGCCACCCACTCCTGAAGAACACATGGAAGGACAGACAAGTGGCTTGTTTGGTGCTTGTTCTAAGTGCTGTCACTGACCCTGTGTCCCTAGAGCTCACAACAGAATATGCTCCATGAACATGGCATAAGGGGAAGCAACAGAAAGCTTATATTTGTGCAGTCTGGTAGGCTTTGAGTGGTCAGCCATCTTGCTTTGATGCCTCAGTCTAAGTTCCTGGGCATTTGTTGCAGGGTTGGGGCTCTTTGCCAATAACAAACTCCCCCACTCCAATTGCCATGTACCCTAGGGACAGCTTCAGTGACTTTTCCTGTTTCTTGTACATCCACCATGTAGCTCACCAAGAATGCAAGGAGAATGAAAAAGGTGAAATTCCCCGTGGTTTCCACTCAGGTCAATCTGGACTCTCATGCTTGCTTCAAGGATTTTTGTTGGGGGCTTTCTGAATATTCTCACCTCCGCCTGTTTTGTTAAGTACCATTTGCCTTAAAGTCAATATTAAATATTACAACTTCAGTTTAATATTAGAGAGCGCATATACCTTCTGAGCCATGAGTCACATAAATAAGGCAAAATATTAACCTTTCAAATGTCAAAGAAAGATTAAGAATAGCTACTTTCAAAAAGAAAAAAATAGCTACTCTCATTAAAAACAGACCAGAAGACCAGGTGTGGTGTTAATCCCAGCACTTGGAAGGCAGAGGCAGGTGGATCTCTGAGTTCTATGTCAACCTGATCTACAGAACAAGTTCCAGGACAGCCAGGGCTACACAGAGAAACCCTGTCTTGAACACCACCCCCCACCTCAAAAAAGAAGGAAAAAAAAAAAAAAGCCTGTAGAAGCTATCATATCCTTAATTCAACAAGGGCTTTTCACTTGGAGTCATCCTGCAATAAGTGCGTGTCCAATGTGGCTATTGTACACAAGAAACGCTTGCAGTGAAGAATTAAGCCTATTTTAATCTAATGATCCATGCAGCAGCAAACCAGTCTTAACAATGACCAGATATCTGAAAAGGACACAGGACAGAACCTCCTGAACTTCCCCACCAGAATCCCTCCAACATCAGGATAATTACTACCAAAGATGTCATTTCTTCCCCACTCCTTCAGAAAGAGACATCAAACTCTTAACTACAAACTTAGCTTATACAATTTAACTGTCTCAGAGGCCTACAGTGTTTGGTGTGCTGGGAGTGCTATACCCAAGGATCCCCCCCCTCCAAAAAAAAAAAAAAAACAATCCAGAAATGAACAAGGAAGAACTCTTAGACCTCCAGGAGACTCCTGTGTGAGCTAATCTCAAGGGATCTGAACAAAAAAGGAATACTGACTGGGTCAAGAGACATAGCATATAGACACCTAATGATAAGTATGTCATGGTCTACTTCATAACAAATATCATCAGATTAAGCTACATAGCATTTAATCAGTACGATTAAGACATAATTTACCTCTGGGGAAATTTCTCTTCTGAGAAAATTTTTCTTATTTATATTGGGAAACAGTGACATTCCAATAGGCAAATCAGTGTGGCCTAGAAAAAACCCTTATTTTATTCTCATTAACTTCTAATTTCTCTCCCTGCGTCCCCCCCCCAGGGTTTTTGATGAATTGGGAAAAGGAGAATAAGAGGATTATGTTAAAAGAGGGTGACAACTCTTCCAATGTAGCTGGTGACTCCCTCCCCAGTGTACTTATGATGATGACCTCAGACTCCAACGATAAACATGTCTACTAAATGAAAGTCCTTCACAGAAATGGACACACTACACAAATGCTTATTTGCTATGCATAAATTATTGCCAGTCCTCCCATGTTCCCCTAGAAATGTAACTTTGAGGTTTGTATATTTTTCATGAGTCTTCACATAAAACTAAAGCAACTGTACAGGAAGACATCTGACACTTGGGCGCCACAGACATGTACCAGTGCTTGCTAAGATACTGCTCAAGTAAACAGGGAACATCCTTTCTTGGGAGCAATGTATCTAAATCAGATACACTGCTTTAGAAGACCATACACTACAGAGCTAAACCGCATTGTCACATATCTTCATGGCAGTAAAATACACACCTGCACAGCAGCAGTCCTGCTTTTTAAATCCCAAAGCACAGTGTTAAATGCTGTCCTTTCCATCCTCAGAGAAGGAAGAGTCTTTCAGGCTGAACATCTGCCTACAAGCCCTCCTCCATCTATTTCAGGATGTACTATGTGCTAGCTGAGTCAGCCATGTGAGGTGTTTCCCTCAAGACAAGCCTTTATAAATGTGAAGACTATTCTTACCTCACAGGCCCATGATTACTGGAGAAGGATCATGGTATTTCTTTTTCTTTCTTTTTTTCTTTTTTGTTTTTCAAGACTGGATCTCTCTGTGTAGCCCTGGCTGTCCTGGAACTCACTCTATAGACCAGGCTGGCCTCTAACTCAGAGATCCACCTGTCTCTGCCTCCCCAGTGCTGAGATTAAAGGCTTGCACCACTGCCTGGCAGATCATGGGATTTTCAAACAGAAAAATTCCTTTATTCTTCCCATGACAAACTGAAGATCAGTGAGAAGGGAGTAACTGGGCCATGAATGATTTTCACTAGAGTGACTTGTTCTCTGTGCACAGCATTCATTGTTAGAAAGCTATTACTAAAGTCCAAGAGAAAATTAAGATAAAGGCTATCTATGAATGCAATAAGAGTTCCAAGAAGGAAGCAGGACTGGAAGGGTGAGCTCTTCACCATGGATCTGGGCTCCTATCTCAGCTCCTATATTTACAGTTGTATTATAACAAATTACCAGATATTTAATGATGTTGGGACTATAAGGGTGGGGTATTTAAAATGAGCTGCACTAGACTACAATCAACCTTGTATGTCAGCAGAACACGTTCCTTCCATAGGCTCTAAAGTATAGGTTCTCAACCTGTGGGTCATGGCCCCTTAGGAGTTGGATAACTTTTCACAGGGGTTACCTAAGACTATTGGAAAACATGGATATTTACATTACACCTCATAATAGTATCAAAATTAGTTATGAAATAACAATGGAAATAATTCTATGGTTGGGGGTCACCACACATGAGGAAGTGAATTAAAAGGCCACAGCATTAGGAAGGTGAAGAACCATTGCTCTAGAGGGAATCCTTCTAGCTCCTGGCAGCTATCCACACTGCTTGGCTGCAGCCCCTTCACCAGCCATCAAGCTAGTGACGGCCAGTCAACTCCTCCTCATAACACAACACTAACACTGACTGTTCTGCCTTCTACTCAATACTCAAGAATTCTGATTACATCATCAGAATACACTACCCAGACACCAGGATAACATCCCATCTCAAGACTGCCTAATTAGCAATGTCATTTCACTTGCTCTTCATGTGACATCAACAATCACCGGTCCTGGAGTTTAAAAGTAGACTTCAGACACTAACCACTCCCTCAGAACTTCAGCTTCCAAATGTTTTAAACTGGGTTAAGAACAGTTTGTATCTCAAAAGCTGGCAGTAAAGCTTTCCCTGCACCACCCAGGGAAAGCCTGATCCAAAAAATGTTCAAACATCAGCTTACCATATTCAGTTCTGTTAACAGTGAGTGGCTCATGTGCAGACCCAAACTGGAGTGGATCTTATACAAATGTATAACTGTAAGCCTCTGATTTTATTCTGTGAACCCTTAAATTTCTTTCAAATTTTCAATGCTTTTGGTTCTTGTCTAGGAGTATATTTCAACTTCTAAATATTGGAAAGGGGAAAAAAAACATGAAGAAAGAGCAACAAACATACTCCAAAAATAAGCAAAAAAAAACACCACAAAACACTAGAAAGTGAAAACGGGGTCATTTTCTAAGTACACAAGCTCAAGGAATGGAAATATCTACACTCACTTTAATTCAGATCCTCCTTGAGCTGAGGTGACAATCCCCCAGAGAGTCTGGCTTTCCCCCAGCAGAGTCCTGCTGAGCCTTTTGTCCTGCAGGAAAACAGAGGCCTACCAGATAAACCTGTGCCCCTCACTATGGAGATGCATACCTACTGTCCACATGAGTTGGTACTGAGTACAAAGAATATAACAGTTCCATGAAAGTTCATCTGTAGCCCACAAAGAACTATTAAGCCCAAAGTCTCAAGAATCATACCTAATTACCAAGAAACATACATAATACAACCGCCAATTTGGCCTGGCTAGGTAGGCCTTTATATTCCAAAACTTTCAAAAAAAGAAAATGGGAAAAAAATATAGTGGAGGGTAGAGGCTTCCTTACCTGCCTGTGATTATTGTTTGTTTGCTTTGTTTTGTCTCAAGACAGGATTTCTCTGTGGAGCCCTGGCTGTCCTGGAACTTGCTCTGTAGACCAGGCTGGCCTCGAACTCAAGAGATATGGCTGCCTCTGCAGAAGTGTACCATTATTGCCTGGATTCTGCACAAGTGTCTGTTCTTTGTTTTGTGACAGGGTCTCTTGGTCTAGTGAGGTGGCTCAGCAGTGAAAAGCACTTGCTCCCTCTTCCAGAGGGCCAGGGTTCTGTTCCCAGCACCCACATTAGGTAGCTCACAACTACCTATACATCTAGTTCCAAGGGACCCTACACATACTTCTGGCCTCTGTGAGTACCAGGCACATTTGTATACATAAAATAAAAAAATAAGAAACTGTCTCATATAGTCCAGGCTAGCCTCAAGCTAGCTAAGGATGACCTTGAACTCCTACCTACATTTCCAAAGTGCTGAGATTACACGAGTGCACCATTACACAAGGTTTATACAGTGCTAAGGATTAAAGCCAAGGCTTTGTGCATGCGAGACAAGCTCTCTGCCAACTGAACTCTATCTTAGCCCCCCTCTAAAAGTATTCAAGAGAAGCTTTATTTACAAAGTAAGCACATGGAAAGGTCTTTTTCCTGTGCAAAACTCAATTTTACCAGCAAATCATGGTTCCCACTCAGTTCTACCAGATTCCACCAGATAGAGCAGAGCACCTGTACTGCAACCAGAAGATACTCCTCTGTTTCTTAAAAACAGAAAACAAAAAAACCAACCATTAAGACACTACAACTGCCCGATATCTCAGGATTTGGGGAAACTGGAGGAAAAAAAGAACAGTACAGTCGTGATATCTGGGAAAGAGATGAATCCCAAGACTCCTGAGGAGACCAACAACTAAGGTGTCCAGAGCTCCGTATATAAAATGGCATGGCATTTGCATATTACCTTTGCATCTACCTGTGTGCTTTGAATTCAATCTAGATAATGCAGCTCTTATGCTATACTCTTTAAGGAATGATCATTTAAAAATCTGTACACGTGAGGTTGGAGAGATGGCCCAGGGGTTAAGAGCACTTGCTGCTCTTGCACAGGGTCAGAGCTCAGTTCCCAGCACCCAAATAGGGAAGCTCACAGCTGCTTATAAGTACAGGGGATTTGATACTCTCTTCTGGCTTCTGTGGATACCTGAACACACACACACACACACACACACACACACACTTTAAAAATCTGTATGTGTTCAACAAAGACACTTTTTTTTTTTAAAGAGAAAAAAGTGTATCAATGTAGTTACCTAGGCTGGCCTCAAACTTCTAGGTTCAGGCAATTCTCCTATCTCAGCTTATAAGTAGACTATTTATAATACTCAACTGAATCTGCAGATCAATAAAACGAATGCCACAAAGCAAGGTAACAGAAAAAGATGGAAAATATTGGTATTAATTAATAATTCAATGTATCTTCAAGGTGACATTTAGGTACCATGTAAATTTTAATTCGGTTCCTTGGGTTCTTGTGTGGGACAGTGAGAAACCAGGAGAGAAAGTAGGAAAGGACAGAAAAGGGTCTCCAGGGAGGCTGTCACGGTGACTGCTGTACACTAAGATACATCTGAAGGACAGGCAGGAGAAACAGTGATGGGACAAGAGTCACAGGACTTTCAAACCTTTCCTCGTCTGAGGAGATAGCTTGGTCAGTAAAGTACCTCATGCACAAGCATGACAAGCTGAGTTCAGATCCCAAGCACCCACATAAAGAAGCCAACCATGGTCACATGTGTCTGTAATCCTGGGTGGTAGGTATAATGGATCCCTAGAGTTCACTGGCCAGCCAGTCTAGCCAATTGGTAAGTACCAGGTTGAAAGAGAAACCCTATCTCAAAAGATAGAGAGCAATTGAGGAAGGTATGACATCAACTCCTGGCTTCTATAAACAGATGTACACCTGTACAAGTACACCCATGTGGACACACGTAAGGCCAGTCAAGTGACAGATTCCTCCTGCAGATGGGGGTCTTTCAAAAGCACAAACTGTGCTTATCTGGGCACTTCCAAGTAGGGATGTAGTTCCTGAAGAACTACAGACTTCAAGGATACTGTGTGTAAATAACACACAAATTAACCTAGACATATAAAACCTAGACATATAAAACAGGCACCAGCCCTCCATCTCCAACTTCCAAATTTCCACACAGATGAATTCAATCAAAGAAAAATTAATGATCTTATTCTAGAGTCAGACACTGTCAGCTTCCAGTTCACTGCATCTCTTTTTGTAAATCAGATGAAAAGAAAAACCAAAATTTGCTGCAAGGGATAAGGACTCTTGTCTAAGCATTTGTGAGGTTCTCCCTGTATTTTATGCCAATCTGGACTACAGAGTGAGAAGGTCTTTAAAAAAATAAATAAATAAAATTTTCTTTTTCTTTTTTTTTTGAAAGAGCTGGAGATGTAGCCCTCAATGACAAAGCTCTTGCCTAGTACACAGAAGGCCCTGATTCCCATCTCTAATACTAGAAAAACAAGACAAAAACCATCACATATCTCTTTTTAAAAAGCTACCATAATTGGGTGGTGGCAGTGGCAGTGAATGCCTTTAGTCCTAGCACTCCAGAGGTGAAGTCAGGTGGCTCTCTGACTTTGAGGCCAGCCTGGTCTACATAGGGAGTTCCAGGACAGCCAGGTCTACACAAAGAAACCCTGTCTCGAAAAAAAATCAACCAACCAACCAACAAACAAACAAAACCTACCAAATTTATCAGAATGTAGTATTTCATCACACCACAGTAAAATTTTTCTGGAAAATAATTAAATTAAATAATCACAAGACAAAAAAAAAAGAAAGGAAAAAAAAAAAGAAAACAGGGCTCTCTCTGTAATCTAGGCTGGTCTCAACTCATAGGAAACTACCTGCTTGCCTCTGCCTCCCAAGTGATAGGATTACAATCATGAGGCACCATGGTCAGCTATTAGATTCTTTAAACAAAAGAACAATAAAGACTGCTGTCATTAAATGGCTCTAAGAATAAGTCTCTGCTGTCTGGAATAGTAAGGACAAGGACTGTTCCTTTAGGTCCTAGAAGCACACAGGGTACAGGCCCTATACTTAAATACTTAGCACTTGGAAATGGCCAAATATTAATGTGAGCCTTCTGAGACCTACACTGAAGAACTAAAAGGAAGCTTTAATTAATTGAATAACCGTTCTATTACTGAGAAAGAGCAAGTAAGCATTATGATCCTATGAACTGACTTCAAGTCAATTCCCACATTTAATATAATTCTAACACTAATCTAACCAAAGACATAGATATATTTAAAAACATACCAAAACAAAAATATAAGAACTAGAAAAAGTAGACGCCATGCTTTACCAAGTAGTAACAGCTTATAAAGCCATAAATTCATCAATTTACTCTGGTCATCTCAGAATGTAGATGGTAAGAGTCTGGAATCTATATTTGGGAAGTAGAGGCAGAATATTAAGAGCTGGAGGCCAGACTTATCTACAAAGGAAGTTTTAGGCCAACATGAGATATACAGTGTGACTGTGATGGGAGTTATTCTGTAAATATGTTATTCTGTAAATATGTTTCTCATACTGGTTAATAAATAAAGCACTGTGGGCCAATGGGAAAGCAAGATAGGCGGGGCTAGGAGACAAGGAGGAAAGAGGAAGTAGGAAGGAGGAGTCAACATGGAGAGCCCGGAGAGGTAGTAGGCCGGTAAGATGAGCCACGTGGAAATACTTAGATAAGTAGAAATGGGTTAATCATTAAGACAGAGCTAGCCGATAAACAATGATAGTAATTGGCCAACAGCATTGTATCAAATACAGAGTCTCTGCATGTTATTGGGGGCTGGCATGGCGGTGGGACCAGACTGGTGGGGAGGTGGGGGGGGAACCTGCTCGTAACTGATGGACCAACCAATCAACAGTAGCACCAAGTAGAAATCTAGACTTAAAAAAAAAAAAAAAAAAAAAAAAACCTCAAAACAGACTCATAAGCACTACAAACTATAGTCTGTGCTAAAGCAGACACTACCATGACAGAGAAAAGTTGTAAATGGTACAATTGACTAGCCAAAAAAAAAAAAAGGGAAAATATCAACTGTGCTCCACATTTAGGCCAAAGTAAAACCAAAAAGTGAAAAATAAATGCTAAATTTAAAGAAAAATCTACTAATAGGATTTTCAGAAAGAAATAAATCAAGAAAAAGAGCAGTTGGGTGTTTGAGACAAGACCTTGCAATACAGCCTAAGCTGACTTTGAACATAGTATCTTTCTTTCTGCCTCTGTCTCCCAAATGCTGATATGTAGGTGTGCAACACTATACCTGGCTCAGAACCCAACGATTTAAATACATCAAAAATAATGCTAGTGGGGCTAGAGAGATGGCTTGGCAGTTAAAAGCTTGCATTATTACTTGTCCAGAGGACTCATGTTAGATGCCTCACAGCTACCCATAACTCCAGCTCCATAGGCGCCAACAACCTCTTTTGGCCTCTGTTGGCACTGCACACACATGGCACACACACATATATATGTTGTGGAATATTATTTTAAGGTGTGTTACATTTGTTTTAATGATGCAAAGATGTGTTGTATTCTTTTATGTTACATTTGTTTAACTCTGTGAAGCTGTGATTCTTTGCCTGTCTAAAACACCTGATGGTCTAAAAATGAGCTGAATGGCCAGTATGGAAGCAGGAGAAAGGATAGGTGGGACTGGCAGGCAGAGAGCATACAGAGAAGAGGAAGGAACAAGACAGAACAAGGAGAGGAGAATGTCGGGGGCCAGCCAGCCAATCACAGAGTAAGAGTGAAAGTAAGATATAGAGTAAGAAAAAGCCCAGAGGCAAAACGTACTTGGGATAATTTAAGAAAAACTGGCAAGAAACAAGCCAAGCTAAGGCTGGGCATTTATAATTAAGAATAACCTCCTTAAGAATAAACCTCCATACGAGATTAATTTGGGAGCTGGGTGACAGGCCTCCCAAAAGAGCAAAGAACAAAAGAGTAATAAAACAACCAACAACATATACACACACAAAAATACACATAAATATCAAATAAATAAGTAACACTAATGCTAGCATTATTTCCTAGCAGTAAAGAAGCTGAGGAAATAACAGGCAGCATGACAATAAGGGGATCCTGGCTGTACCTGCTAATAGGCAAATTACACAGTAGCACCAAGGCTGAGCATGCCTCAGAAAAACAGAACATGCAACCAGTAAAGAGGAAATTACAGGGCTAAGACAACATACACGTTTCTCCTAATTTCCTTTATCCTAATGTGTAAAGATGACATCAAACAACAGCTGTTTGGCAGTGATAAAGCTGACCTTGCAATTCCACCCTCATACCCCCAGAGGCAACTGTGAGCTCTCCCCTCAGCAACAAGACAGAACTCAGTATCCTATTTCTTAGACCACTTATTTTATTTATTTTGGTTGCATTTGTTTATATTTTGAAACAGGATCTCTCTATGTAGCCCTTGCTGTCCTGAAGCTTGATATATAATCCAGACTGACCTCAAACTCAAGAGATCCTGCTGCCTCTGCCTTGAGTGCGGGTTAGAGCTGTGAACCACCACACCTGACTTCTAAGACAATCATTAAGTCCAAGGACTTTCCCCACTCCCACTTCCCCCCCACACACAAAAAAGCCACCGAGGAATTGAGAAGACACATGCATTTAGCTGGAGCATCTGCTCCCTACAGAAGAGTCTAAACACTTCAACTCAACTGATCCAGTCAAATGTTTCCCAAGTCTCAATTTATGTGTACAGTCTAAATAGGACAGTAACCTACAATTTACAATTGAAACGCCCATTGAAAAAGTAAGCACATGTTTCTCTTGTGTGTTTCTGCTATAAACAATAAGGAAAATAACTGTCCTTCCAAGTAAGAAAGAAAAGGGGAAAGAAATCCAGATGCTCAAGGCAAGAGTCATATTAAGCAATCCTTCTGAATATATTCCAAATGTGTCTTTTTTTTATGAAAATGGTTCACTGAACTAGAAAGATGGCTCAAAAGATAAGAGCACTGACTTCCAGAGGTACTGAGTTCACTTCCTAGCAACCACATGATGGCTCACAACCATCTACAATGATATCTGGTGCCCTCTTCTGGCATGCAAGCAGACAGAACACAGTGTACATAATAAATAAATAAAATATTTTTTAAAAATGGTATATTAAGCTTAAGTGGGAACTTAGTCACAAAAAGCAGGGTAAATGAGGATTAATTAGCATGAATCTCAGCTTCCACCTTTGCCTACGCAGCAGGATCTTAAGACCTAGCTAGAATCACAACACTGTAGGGGAACAAGATAAAATAGACCATACATATCAGGAAAACACCAAACACACTTATTTTGTTGTGAATTCAGTTCTGGGTGGTTTTTTGCTTGCTTGCTTGCTTGCTTGCTTGCTTGCTTGCTTGCTTGCTTGCTTTAGATGTACTGAGAACAGAACCAGGACCCCTGTGCATACTAAGGGAAGGCTCTACCACCAAGCTATACTTTCTTTCAGGTTGTTGTATCCTTTTTGTACAGGGAAGTGGGTCCTGCTATGTTTTCTACGACTGGCCTCAAATGATCATCCTCCCTTAGCTTCGTGAGTAACCAGAACTGTAAGTGCTACCAACATGACTGACTAGAGTAATTTTTAGCCTTCTATCTCTCTCTTGAGCACCCCCATGTTATTTATTTATCTCTGCTTTGCCCTCTTCTAGCTTTAAGAAAGGAAGGGGAGGGAAGGAAGGCTGCTATCTTGTATCTAGAAAGGCTTTTCCATCTGCAAAACTCCAAAGGAAAGATCAGGTTAAGATGAATGGCTCAGTTCACTAACATGGCATAGCAGCATCTAATGTAAACAACCAAACAACCTTTCATGATCCCGAAATATCCCCTTCAGCTAACACGAATGCTGCCTTCATTTTAGGGGTCACTCGGTTCTTTCATATATAACTTTATTTATGGCCTTCCACGAAGAGTTTTGAATGTGTGTTTCTTAAACTTATTTAAGTTGTTTTTTGTTTTGAAAGTTCAAGCCTGGAGCCAGACCTAGTGTACAGCCCTACAACCTCAGCTGTCTGGCAGGCTCAGGCAGAAGAACTGCAAGTTCAAAGCCAGCCTGGACAACTTAGTGAGACTGTCTCCAGATGAAAAGAGAGGGTTGGGAGGTAGCTCAGTGCAAGAGCATAAGGCAGAGGGTCCAGTCCCTAGTGCAGGGAAAATTCACTAAGCCTTAGTCACTTAAGGCTGTGCAACTCTGTTTTTCAAGTAGACAGGGAACACTTTTGTTTTTCTCTCCCATTAACTCCCAGACAAGATAATGTGAGCATAACCAATTCTCTGCACAAAACCCCAAGACAATGGTCAGTAATATAATTGTTTGATATAATAATGACATGCTGTTAATAAGCTTTTAAAATTGAAGTAAACCCAGGAGGGGAAAAAAACAGATGGTTAAACTGGGCACATAGCTTTAATCTTAGCACTCAGGAGGCAGAGGCAGGTGGATCTCTGAGTTCAAAGCCAGCCAGGTCTACAGAACAATTTCCAGGATAGCCAGAGCTACATACGAAAAGCCTGTATCAAAAACCAAACAAAAAAACAAACAAACCAGATGGTTAATCTACCAGGGTAACATGGTAGATTAATTAATGTGATCACTCACTTGGCAAATACCCTGCGCTACATGCTAGCCACTGGAGAAAAACACATGTTCCTTACCCCCAGAAACCTAAGCCTGGGAAAGATGAAAGATATTAAACAGATTACTTTATAATTACATTCATAAATGCATCCATCGTGTGTTAAGTAGAGAGAAATAACAAAGAACTCAATTTAGATTGGGGGAGGGGCTCATTAGTCACTGAATTGTAAGAGTGATATTTGAGCTGGACCATGAAGGATGAATAGGAGTTTGAGAGGTGGACACCTTTACCTTTTGGACAAAACTATCATTTAAAAAGGTATCATGGGAGGAGGAAGGTAGAGGCTGGGAGCTAAGTGTCCACTGTCTAGTCCAGGTGTGGGTGAAACTCCAGTGGTAACTAAAGAATGTTGGACAAGTACAGAGATGAATGCAGCCAGTAGAACTGACAGACAGACTCAGTCATGACCTTGAGAGAGCACAAAACGACACGGAAAGAGGATATGGGATTCATACACACAATGTGGCCCTGAGAGTCGTGAAACTGACAGCAGGCTCATGATGTACTGTGGCATACCTGCCACCTTTGGAAACCACCCTGTGAAGGAAGGGTCCTGCTAAGCTTTGGCTTAGCATAGCCAACTAGTAGAATAGGTAAGCATAGTCAGACCAAACTTCACTCTAAAAGATGACAACATAACAAAATTTAAAGTTTTGTCAGAGGGTCAAACTATTTTTATAATGTTAAAAAATAATAAAGAAAATATCTGATTATTTTATTAATTAATTAATTTTTAGGCAGGGTCTCACATGTAGACCAGACTGACCTGGAACTCACAGAGATTCACTTGCCTCTCTGCCTCCAAAATGCTAGGATTAAAGGCATGCACCACTATGCCCAGCAAGAAAATATATTTGGAATAGTACAATGCTTTGTTAATAGAAATTAAACAAGATAGTTATTAAAAGTACATTGAGAAGTGGAACCTAGCAAATTAGAAAATATAATCATAAAGGTACTATATGCCAACACACATCAAAATAGTACATGTCTACTACAGTGCCAATGTCTGAAGACGTCAGTTTTACCTTTCTTTAAAGAGTGCAGTGCTGAGGTGAAAAAGGTCAAGTAACCAGGGGGCTGCGGGGAGCCACTGAACTCAAAGTAGCCGAGTACTCCAGGCTGAAGGAACAAGAGCACACAGTTAGGAGGCAGAGGTATTGTCAGCTTTGTGATTAACAGCTGACATCTTCCATCTGTGAAAACATTACCCCAGGCATGGACAGGGAATGTATTGCTGCATTTCACTTTCTAACCCTGATCACCTAAGGAAGGCTGTGGGCTGCAGTGAACTTCTCCATTTCTTTTGGCAGCACAGATCCCTGGCACCAAGCCTTCCCACGCTCACATTTTCATTCTTGTAGTTCTACCATTCTGGGTACACTGTATCAGCAACATCACTGTACCTTTCTTGGGTTTCTCTTGCAATCCCCTCCTCTCCAAATTCACCAGGTAGACATCAGGTTGTATCTGGCTGGCTTTCCCTGTGACCAGGTCTCTTCTTCTTCCCCACACCTAACACCTCCAAGTGGCAAGGCCCTTTTCTGGTCAGATTATCGACAAGAAACCCAACTGGGAACCTCTTTCCCCAACATCCTCAAACTGCTGCTTAATCTACTCCTCAACGCTTACAGAACAGCCCTTCAATATGCCAAACTAAAATTAACTGCTCCCCATAATACATCTGCTTTGCTTGCTCCCTCTCTGAAGGTCCCATGGGACCCCTGTCTGCCCTCCATGCTACATCTTTAAAAATAAAAAACACTTAAACTATTTGCAGCTCCCTTTGAGAACAATTAAGTATAAAGTTATTTTCACTGTAGCGATTTTTAGTTTTTGCCAGTGGTGGGGAATCAAACCCAGGCTTTTGTGTGTATTAGACAAATCCTCTAACTCACTCAACACTCCCAGCCCTACTGCTGTACCACATACTGTGTGGATGAAGCTGTCAAACATTGAGCTACTTGTTCATCAGAGTGGAACTGCAAACTTCCGCATATCCCACAATATGTGTCTTACAGAATATAAGAAATTCACCAGACAGTAAGACACAAAACACAGCAAAACCATTTTGATTCTTCACCACCAAAGGAGTGGAGAACAGAAGCTTCAGCTGACTGTACAGAACTTCTCCTGGTATCCTACAACGGCCAAAGCTGACAACCCACAGCAGTCATGTAGGGCTTGGTACATGGACGAGAGATGCTACTGCTGGAGTCAGCATGCAGCACAGAAACTCCTCTGCTGCAGCCCACACTACTTGCCCTGCTGGGAGGAGGAGAGCTGGGGACAGAAGTGCTCCTGGCAGGCTGCAAGCACAACTCAGGGTGGCCGGCACCATGGGTGGAGAGATATGCAGCCACCTGCAGCTCACACAGATCCAGCCCCCAGATGCCCTGCCTACATCACCTTGACTCTGGGTTAACAGTGGGATAGCCAAGAGGAGCCTCAGTGATGGTACACTATTTACAGTGTGTTAGAAACAGAAAACCCTGAACCAGACCAATGGGTATTTTTACATGTAAAGCTGTTTGGGGGGGAAAATATACTGTGTGACAAACTGTAGTTTGCAAAGCTACTCTGATGAACAAATATGTGATGGAGAGGTGGAACAGTGGAGGAATGGGGCAGCACGTGCACAGTGGAAGGGATGAACACCTGATGGGGGTGACAGGTGTGGGAGAAGGCTGGGGGGGCACACGCCTGGAGCAACTGCTGCACAGCTGCATGATCACCCAGGCACTGAACCATGACAGCATGTCCACGATGAAGAATGGTGCATTTTCTTGATTGGGCCTCCTTGAAAGACCTCCAGGGTTTGTGCTGCTCCCAGAGGCCACCTTGATATCTCTGATCTGTGCTACAGTCAGGGGATGTGCTGATGTCCATGGTCTGTGCTGCCACCAGAGGCCATGGTGGTGTCTGTGGCCTGTGCTGCTGCTGCAAACCATGGCTGTAACCATGGTCCTGCTATGGTATGAAGGAGTGTTGATGCCTGGCTTGTGCTGCCACTGAGGGCCACGATGGTGTCTGTGGCCTGTGCTACAGCTGAGGGCCGTGTTGATTTTGCAGTCTGTACTGCCACAAGAGACCATGATGAAGTCTGTGGTTGGTGTTGTGGCCAGAAACCATGAGGAAGTCCATGACCCGGGCTGCCACTGACTGTAAAGGGTAAGGAAGCTTCTTTTGCAATGGTACTGATGGCTGCAGACCCACAATTGAGAATGAGAGACATACAAGGTTCTGTGACAACCTCTCCTCAACCACCCACAAAAAAAAGAAGCCATTAGAAAGAACTCTTAAAAACCATAATAGGGGACCCTGAAGTGTAACTAGCTCTTCACAGTTGATGGTTTCCGGTGGGGGTGGGGAAGGACTCTGTTTTCTTTCTTTCTTTTTTTGGTTTTTCGAGAGAGGGTTTCTCTGTGGCTTTGGAGCCTGTCCTGGAACTTGCTCTGTAGAACAGGCTGGCCTCTAACTCACAGAGATCTGCCTGCCTCTGCCTCCCACGTGCTAAGATTAAAGGCATGTGCCACCAACATCCATCTATGACTCAGTTTTCTTAAAAGGGCTGGCCATGGGAATTTGACCATGAGCCAGTAACTATATAGGCAACAGAAACTGAACTTTTTATTGTTGTTGTTTTTCTGTTCTTTTTCTTGGGGGAAGTTGAAGGATGGGGATGTGGACCTGGGAGGATTGGGAAGTCAGTGTGATGGGGTACACTGTGTGAAACTCCCAAACAGTCAATAAAAATATTATGTTAGAGAAGAAAGTTGTATAAACTGTAAAGTACTACCTATTTAATAGAAAGACTGCTCAGCAGTGCAGAGCATATACTGCTCTTGCAGAGGACCCTAGTTCAGTTCCCAGCAACCATATCGGGCTCTTTACAACTGCCTGTAACTCAAGTTCCTAGGGCTCCAACATCCTCTTCTGGTTCCTGAAGGCACCTGTATTTGTGTACATAC
Organism: Cricetiscus sungorus; assembly: GCA_030556225.1. Classification (NCBI taxonomy): domain Eukaryota; kingdom Metazoa; phylum Chordata; class Mammalia; order Rodentia; family Cricetidae; genus Cricetiscus; species Cricetiscus sungorus. The sequence continues at coordinate 2,976,954 of JANBXA010000069.1, read as the reverse complement.
ATCCCCAATATGCACATAATTAAAAATAAAAGACTTTACAAATATGGAACTGTAATAGGTATCCAAGTGCTAGCTGACAAATACAACACTGCGGCACTTTGTACTGCGTTTGATTAACATGACCTAATATTAAAGATCGTTCAAAATTAAACAAGAAAGGTAGTAAGGTAGGGTGATGGTGAGTTGCCCACTTCTATTGTAGATTATCTAATTTTGAAAGCAATGCTGATTATGTTCTAGGTAAAGCAAAATCTGAATGCAAAGGTTTCACCAAAATTCCAATGTCTCTCCAACAGAAGCCATATCATTAATTAACAAATAGCATAAATTAATTACACATATTTCAGTTCCATCCACATGTCTTGCTTAACCCTGAGAAAACAAGGGTAAGGAACAAATATATCTCCATACAGATTTTACTAAACTTGAGCTTTTGTGTGCTCAGCTGCAAACACACCCATGAGCTAGCTTGAAGCAGACAACTCTTCAGCTTGTATTTAATGCCCTTACAGAGGCCCTTCTGGAAGACAGCTGGAGACCGGAGCCAACTTGGGACCAGGCAGTGGGCAGCAGGCTTAGGTTCTAGTGATGTTCTGTTGTCTCTCCCTGTTCCCCAACTTAACCGGCCCCCAGTGAACAAGCCACTGCCTGTTCCTTATTCATTCAACTGACAGTGTCACTTGCAGACACAAGAACAGAACAGTCCTGAGCCTCATCTCCTCCCACTGCCCTCTTCCCTCCTCCTGAACAATCCCACTCTTCCTTGAGGGCTCTGTACTTACTCAGGTCTGCTCAGATCACACAGGCTTCGTCTTGTTTAGGTTTTTGTTCAAACATCATTTCCTAATGAGGACTTCCTTCCTTCCAAATTAGCCCCACACTTCCTGTGTCCCCAGATCCCTACTCTCATCGCAGCACTTACAATCTGAACTGCCTCATTCCCTAGGGTTGTCCTGATAAATTATCACAGACAGGTGGCGCAGAATCACAGCACCATTCTCTCTACTCTCTGGAGAATTGGGGTGAGAGGGGGATGACAGGGGTCTTCCTGCTTTTTCCAAATTCAGATAGCTCCAGGCCTGGCCTGCTTTGAGACTGCACTGTTCCAGTGGCTGCAACCTTCAGCCCCTCTCCATATCAGCTGCTGTTCCGACAACACCAGTCAGGGGATTTAGGATTTAATCACAAGACCCTTGATAAATTATGTCTGTAAAGACCCTTTTGCTTTTTCTTTTCTTTTTTTTTTTGTGGGGGAGGGGGGCCTCTCCGAATAGCCTTAGTTGCCCTGAAACTTGCTATATAGTCCAGGCTAGCCTAGAACTCATAAAGAGCCACCTATCTTTATTGTTCAAGTGCTCCAAAGACCCTACTTTCAAATAAGGTTACACTCTAAAGTTTCACACAAACATACATATCAGGAAGACAGTAGTCAGTCTAGTGCCTCTTGTTCATTTGTTTCCTGAAGCTTGCTTAGCATACCCCCATTTGCTGTCAATGTGTAAAACAGTCTCTCTTGTTCATAATTACACTTCCATGTCAGAGCACCTGGCACAGAGCAAACAATACTTGTAGAACAAATAATAAAAACCCAAAGACAGATATTAGGGTTGAAGCTGAAGATCCGAAAAGTAATGCAGCTCTTAACCTCTACCAAGGCTGAGACAATCCTGTCCTCAACATGGCTGGAAACTAATTTCCCAAGACTGAATGCTGAGGTTCGGTGGATTGCCCCTTCGATCTGAGCATTGGTAGAAATGAGAGCTCTCTGGTGGCTTGGTCAATTTGCTTCTCTAATCTTTAGCTTGAACCCCAATCCCTGGGTTCTTACTATTTTTGCTAAGTCCTGGGATTAAAGGTGTGTGCCACCACTGCTCAGTTTCTATGGCTAACTAGTGTGGCCAACTTTGCATTCTGATCTCCAGACAAGCTTTATTAGATCATAAATAATTTATCACCACATATATACATTTGACAAAGCTTCTTCATCAACTTTATAATTTAGCAAAACAAGATACAACTGAGTGGCCAGTTATCCCTTGACCTATTTTATGTGATATAACTCCAGTCCATGATGTACAGACTGTTAGTAACTGTTTTAGCAATAAGGAAGAAACCAGCTACTTACAGATGACCAGCAAATCCTTAATACCTCCTGCAACACCTTTATATCTCAACATCTGTTGAGGAAGCATAAGTCATTTGCAGAATAGTTTGGCAGATGGCACACACCCTCTAGTGGCCTTATGAACAATTACCTTGATGTACGTTTTTAAAAGTCTTAACCTTTTTCCCCTTACTTTTTTAGTCATATATACCTGTTAAGTGTCTACATGTATGTATGCGAACTACATGGTACCTGAGGAGATGGGATCCCCTGGAACTGGTACCATACAGAGGGGTTGTGAACCACCACATGGTCCCTAAGAATGGAACCTGTGTCCTCAAGAAGAACAGCCAGTGCTTTTAACCTCTGAGCCATCTCTCCAGATGCTCCCTCACCCCCGCCTCAATTTTACTCACTGCTACTCGAACCATTTCTGCCTTGGTGTTAATTCATTGTAAAACTATCTTATTCACGGTAGTATAAAAACGATGAACGGACAGAAATGCTACATACTTGCTCAACACTCAGATTTGTGCTTAAAAAAACAGCATGATATTAGGAGCTGGGCATTCAAACTTTTCTGCAAAATGATCAGTTTTTATCCCATCTAGTAATTTGTCAACACACTACTCACAAACACCCCCAAAGAACCCTAGACCTCTTATCATACAACTTAATTTTTTAAAAATTTAGTTTATTGAACTTCTAAGTATAAATTAATAGACACGCTAAATAAATCATCTTAAGATTATTTTGGGACAAATACAACATAAAAGTTGTAAATAACAATACTGTTGGTATTTGGTAGGTAGGATATAAAGGTAAAATCAAATGGTTTAGTTCACTCATAAGTTCTAAAAGTAAAGCACTTAAAATGAAAGGTACCAACACCTGAGAGATGATAGTTTAAAAACACTAAAATTAGAAAATATAAAACCAGTGGAAACTCATCCCACATATTCAGTCCTACTCCTTTTTCAATCCACAAAGGCCACAAAAATAACTATGACCCACATTCTGTTTGACTGTGTTGTCCACAGTAATAAACTACATCTTCCTGTCCATAAAAAGAGGCAGGAAGAACCGTATGAAAAGTAGAATAACTGCAGGAAGCACAACCTAATATGCTTGCAAGAACATGACTAAAGCTCTTACATTCCTCAGCAGTTTCCCTGGGCAAGTTCACTGCAGCTTCTAGCTACACACATGAGGTGTAAGTTAGTGTTGTGCTGGGGTTTATCTAGGAAGAAAATCCTAGACCCTATCATCTCATTCTCATGACTACTATACATGGGCCACGCTCTATTCTGCAGAATAAATACTGACAACTCAGTGGGACAGTATGAATGAAAACGGCATCCATAGGTCCATAAGGAGTGGGACTATTAGGAAGTAGTCTTGTTGGAGTAGGTGTGGCCTTGTTGGAGGAAGTGTGTCACTGGGGATGAGCTTTGAGGTTTCAGAAGTTCAAATCAGGCCCAGTGGGTCATTCTCTTACTGCTGCCTGGGGATCCAGATGTAGAACTCTCAGCTCCTCTTCAGCACCATGTCTGCCTGTGTGCTGCTATGCTCCCTTCCATGATAACGGACTAAACCTCTGAAACTATAAGCCAGCTCCAATTAAATGTTTTTCTTTGTTTTGTTTTGTCAAGACAAGCGTTTCTTTATGCAGCCCTGGCTGTCCTGGAACTCACTCTGTAGACCAGGCTGGCCTCAAACTCAAGAGATCCATCTGCCTCTGCCTCTGCCTCTGCCTCTGCCTCTGCCTCTGCCTCTGCCTCTGCCTCTGCCTCCTGAGTGCTGGGATTAAAGGTGTGCACCACCACCACCACTTGGCAATATTTACAGTTTTTTAAAATGGCTAAACAATACACAAGAAAAGCCAGGTACCTCACTGTGCAATACTATAGGGTCAAAGAATATTCTTAGAAATGAGTAGCTGTATAGAAACTATGAACTAATTCTATATTTGAGTTAACTATGAAACAAGGTCAACATTTGTTAAAAATTCCCAAACAAAACACAGACAAGATTTTTCAAATATTCTAGCTTTTTAAAGCTCTCCTGGCAATCACCCTTATAACTAGCATCTCAAGGAGCACTTATCTGGGGCTTCTCCATAAGGTGATTTTTTAAAATTATTTTTAATTGGGGGGTGGGTGGGGGGTCACGTGCATGTGTATGCAGTTGCTGAGGAGTCCAGAAGCATGGGATCTCCTGGAACTGGAGTTACAGGTAATTTTCAGTCATCTGATGAGGCCACAGGAAATTAAACTTAGGACCTCTGAAAGGACAATACTACACACTCTTAACCCCTAAGCCAGCTCTCTAGCTACCAATGTGAAATTTTTTTAATTGCTGAAATCCAGGAGGCTTTTTTTTTAAGTGTGAAAATGTCATAATGAAACCCACTATCTTGTACATTTAATATATACCAAAATAAAACAAAAACTAAAAACCACATAATATAAACAATCCAGCTCAAACTCAGTAGAAGGTCTTAGGAACAGAGGAGATAAGAAAGATAGGTACCGCATAATTGGAGAGAAAATCTAGCAATTCTGATTGAGATGGGATGTAGAGAAGTGGTCTCATCACCCGGCGAACAAACTTCTCAATGTAAACAGCACTCATGGGGCCTTTGTATTCAATTGGTCCAAAACTAGGATCAAAAAATGAAATAAAATAAATAAAAACACATCATGCATTAAGCCTGTAATGTATAACAAAAACCATCCACACCACACAATGAAAACATCTTTGCTTTAACAACTGGTTCAGAGGTAAGGCTCCAAAGCTTCACAGAGAAACCCTGTCTCAAAATAAAAACAAAAACAAAAAACAAGAAAAATTCCACCAACTCAAGAGGCCAGGCATGGTGGAACACACCTTTAATTCTAGCACTCAGGAGACAGGGGCAGAGGCAGGCAGGCAAATCTGAGTTTGAGACCAGCCTAGTCTACAGACCAAGTTCCAGGGCAGGCTCCAAAGCAATACAGAGAGCCCCTATCTTGAAAAACCAAAAACTAAAAATAAATAAAAAATAAATAAATTGAATTAGCAGCATCAATTATCAACAAATTCTAATATAAAGGAAAAAAAAAAATATAAGACTAGGTATGGTACTCTTTAATCCCAGGATTCGGTAAGTGGAGGAGTTCAAGGTGATCCTCAGACATAACTATATACATGGATCAAATTTGAGGCCAGCCTGAGCTATATTAGAACCTGCCTCAAACAAACATACTATGAATGAATGAATGAATGAATGAATGAATGAATGAATGAATGAAAAAAATTCAAAAAAAGCATCTGATAACATGTTTTGTACAGCAAAAAGGAGTCAATCTGCCAGGAGCTGGTGGCACACACCTTTAATTCCAGAACTTGGGAAGTTGAAGTAGGCAGATCTCTGTGTATTTAAGTCAGCCTTGTCTACAAAGGATCCAGGACAGCAAGAATTTTTACAGAGAAACCCTATCTCATAAAACAAACAAAAAAAAAAAAAGAAAAAGAAAAAAAGAGCCAATTCATGAAGAAATCTCACGTATTCTAGGCAGAAGGCTTTGCTAAGTTTTCCTAGTGTCCTAGTGAACTATAAAAGCAAACATATCTCAAGGTGCAGGGTACCGAAGTATATACTCCTGTGCTGGCAGGGTGGTGAGAACAACTCCACTCTCCAAAATCTGTTTCATCAACTTTGGGATGGCACTAGTACAAACTCCAAAAGCTGTCCCACAAAGCAGAAAGCCATTAGTTTAAGTAGCTACAAGATAATGCACTACAGCAAATGAGCACAGCAGCAGCATCTGCTCAGCCAGGGGACCCAGCAGCATCACATGTAAGCGCTGTAAGCAAGGAAAGCTTGGGATTACCAGGAGTGCCCAGGAGCATTCAGCTGATGGCACAATCCCACGCATATGCACATATATAAAACTGAGACCTCTGGACTCTCAGAACATGGAAAAAAAATATCTTTGGAAGGCAAAACAGCAGGCTAAGATGAAGGGTGAGCATTTCAAAGCCACTATGCAGAAAATCAAGGTACTGGGGTAGGTACCCGCCTTTTTACACAGAATCTCACATAGTAGTTCAGGCTAGCTTCAGACTCAGCAATCTGCCTGCCCTCAGCCTAAACAGTTCTGTGTTTAAAGGCATGCAGCACAACACCTGGCTTGGATTATTTGATTCTAAAGTCTACAGAAGCCGAGGACACAAACAGCTGATGTGTATTCCCATGCATCTCAAAATGAGCATCCCAATTCAAGAGAATGCTCATTTTAATATTACATCAAGTTAAGTCCACCTCCAGCACCCTCCAAGTTTTAACCACCCCACTGGGCATCTGTGTTCTTTTTCCAAAGTCAGAGAGTAACATAGGGACTTAAGTAGAATAAGTGTACAATCCCCTTCAGCACAATGGTTCCTGCTGATCTCTACAAAGAAAGAATTTGGCCTGAGTTGGTCACTGGGAGTGGACCTTATATTTAAGAAGCCTGCACTTAAGCCATCAAAGCAGGGGGGAAACCCACTGGACAAGAAGCAGAGTGGGGAGATCTGAAACCAATCTAAATGGCTACCAAGAGAAGCTAGCTTGTTCCTTTGGAGAACATTAAAACAACATTTCATATACAGTGGAAAATTTGAAGATGGAAAAGGTAGCCTTGCCTAAAATAGCATCAATTGTTCCAGTAAAATCCTGTGCAACAGTTTATACTAGAAGAGTAGAACTGGGAAGGAATGGGGCAGAGACCCTGTCACTAGTCTGCTAATGATTGCTTTGAGACCTATCGAGACCAGGAGGTACATGAGGAGGGGAGGGAAACCTAAAAGTAAAGCTCTTACTAGTCAAGTTCTTACCCATTTGGCCTTTCACAGACTTTAAATCAATCACACTGAATGAAGCCTAAATTCCATCTTTTGCCCTAGGAAGCTAAGGCTGAAAGATCATCAGTTCAAGAGTAGCCTGAGATACAGAATGAGACCATCTCAAAAATAACACACCTTTAAACTCAGCATTTGAGAGGCAAAAGCAGGCTGAAGCAGGCTGATCTTTAAATTCAAGGCCAGCCTGGTCTACATAGTGAGTTTCAGGACAGCCAGGACTGCATAGACTCTGCTCTAAATAAACAAACAGCCCAAAGTCAGACTTTTCAAACATCCATATTAGGATCTGAGCATATCTGCAAAACCAAACATAAACATGTATATGGTAAAAGCAAATAGCTTAAAGCCAAATGTGGTGACACATGCCTATTATCCAGCACTTGTGAGAGGTTGAGGCAGGGTCACTAAGTTTGGGCCAGCCTGGGTTATACAGTGACTATAAGGCCAGCCTAGGCTAAACCATGAGGCTCCCTTATCCAACAAAGCAAGGCATAGTGGTACACGTGTTCAACCCCAGCACTAGGGAGGCAGAGGCAGGCAGATCTCTGAGTTTCAGGCAACCCTGACCTACATGATGAGTTCCAAGCCAGCCAGAACTGTATAGTGAGATCCAGCCCACAAATGAATGAATGAAGGGATGGATGGATGGATGGATGGATGGATGGATGGATGGATGGATGGATGGAGAGGTGGATCAATGGTTAAGAGCACAGTCTACTCTTCCAGAAGGCCTGGATTTTATTCCCAGCACCAACATGGTGGCCCAGAATCCTCTGTAGTTCCAAGGGATCTGACGCTTTCCTTTTGACCTCCTTGAGCTCCTATATGCACATGGCACATGTACAGATACTCAAGCGTACACACACGCATACGCGCACGCACGCACACACACATACACACACACACACGCGCACGCGCACACACACACACACACACACATACACACACACACACACACACACACACACACACAGAGAGACAGAGAGAGAGAGAGAGAGAGAGAGAGAGAGAAAGTCAATAACTAAATAAATAAATGAATGAATGAAACTTAGGCCTAAAGAGATGGTTCTGCAGCTAAGATGAAACTCTTTTGCAAAGGACTAGAGTTTGGTTTCCAGCACCCATGTCTGGCAGCTTATAATTGTCTATTAACTCCAGATCCAGGGGGATATGACATCTTCTGTTCTAGATGGGCACCTGCACTTACATATGCTCATACCAACACACAGGCACACATATAAATACATAACTAAAAACAAAGATTAAAAAACAACAAGATAGCTTAAAATAAAAACCATAGGTATCTTGTCACTTTTGGCAAAATGAATGTAACTGGAGACCAAAAAATCATAAAACTTTAGTGTTTCCATCCTCTGTCACTTCAGAACTATGGACATAAAATTATGGACCACAAGTAATTTTCTTCCTAATTGAAATGCAGTACTAGGGATTGAACCCAGGATCTCAGACTGATCTTAGAAAATCACTTTACTACTGAACTAATATTCCCAGCTATTTCGATGACCAATTGAGATGGGGTCTTAGTTGTCCAGGCTGGCCTCAAATCATCCTTTTGCCTCAGCCTTGCAACCAGACTAGATTATAGGCATGTGCCACCATAGTTGGCACAAGCTTTATCTTAGCATACTACACTACTGGGTTAACAGGATGAGGGGCAGGATATACTTCTTCATTGCATAACATTTTTGAGTAGCAAAGATATACAACCATACAAGGGAGTAATTCATACTTTTTGGTTTTTTTTTTTTTTTTTTTTTTTTGGTTTTTCAAGACAGAGTTTCTCTGCATTGTTTTGGAGCCTGTCCTAGAACTCACTCTGTAGACAAGGCTGGCCTTGAACTTACAGAGATCCCGAGTGCTGGGATTAACGGCATGTGCCACCAATGCCTGGCTGTAATCTTACTTTTAAGAACAATGCTATAAGATACACTGTTGTAAACATACACTCATGCTCATAGAAGTGTGAAAGAACAATTTAGGAAGTAACAGTACTGTATAAGCCCATCTCTAGTTTACAACTAGAGGGCTAACATACACATTCACAGAAAAACACAGAACACACTGGTTGCTCATGGCTGACACAACCATCAAATTCCTTTAGTTTTTTTTTATTATTTAATTTTGTCTATCTGTATTTTCTCAATTTTCTACATTAGCTAATAATTTTGTATAAAAAAAGGTTTCACTGATAAACTGATGAATATAGATGGGACTGGAAATACCATTGCAAGTCCTTACCTCCGATGATACAGATGTATTACAGGGAAATAAAAGAAATGCTTCTGTTTTCTGCATTTTCCCTGGTTCCACCAACAGTTAATTGCCACAAACAACACCTGCAGAGGCAAAGAGGGTTTCATATGACTATAAATAGCAACTCAACAGTTACCAAGACTTACAATTGTAGAAACAGAACTAGCTCTCCCCAATAGAACAGAAAGTATTAATCAAAAACCAAACCAACCCTGTTTCAAGCTCTTGTTTTGTTCTGGAGACAGGATTTCTCTGATTGTCCCTGATTGTCCTGAATTCACTTTGTAGACCAGGCTGGATTAGAATTCACAGAGATCTGACTGCCTCTGCCTCTCGAGTGCTGGGATTAAAGGTGTGTGCACCACCACCCGGCTGTTTCAAACTTTCTAACTTTTTTTTTTTTTTTTTGGTTCATCAGAATTTACTTATATATTTTCTATACTATTTGAAGGTAAAGGATAGCTGTGTATTAGCTTTCTACAATACTGTGTTTTAAATCTAACCAGTAAACTTAGATGCAGTACAACTTGTATGCAACTGAGGAGGTGAGAAGCAACTCGGCAGGCCCTGGTGCTGAACAGTTCCAGAATAAACAGCGCACAGCTGCAATAAAAGGTAGTTTGCAAATATTCAAGTTACACCAAGATTCCTTCCAAATCTCTACCTTGCTGAAAACCAACACAACTAGCCATTGCTAATACTGTGGCACAACGTTTGGTAAATGGTGATGGTTTTACTTTCTTCTTAATCAAAAGCCTGTGAAGGTGCTGCCACACAACAGAGTCAATCATCTCTGCTTGTGGCCTAGGTGCCAATTGTGAAATCACAATAGGTACACTTTGACATGAGAAATGCACGTTAACAAGTGGCCCAAATACAGAGCTGGACAGAATTAGACTAGTAAGTCTATAATTACTCAACTGAACTAACGTAAGTACATTCAAAATAAAGCCAGAGATCAGATTTGGTTTTAGACTCAAATTTGCAGACTTTCTTAATAAAACAGAAGTATGATCTTCTGTAGTGGAAATGAAGTGTTCAACTGGTGGAGAGCTAGAGACTTCTCAGACCCTCCTGCACAGATAAGGAAATAAGTGACAAAGTCTCCTGCACTGAAGTTATGTATTTTAACAGCTTTACATGTTATATTCATATATAAAAAACCTTAAGTGCTTTTCTCCAATTTAAAAATCTAAAGAATTCAAAAATAAGGCATTCAATATTTGAAAAAAGTACAGATTTACAAAATGCTAGCCTTTCTACTGAGAGATAAATTATACACAACAATGATGAAAAGATGAACAGACCAGGTGTCTATTATGAATCATTCCAACTTTGCTCAACAATGGCTGAAACTCTCTTCTCATACTCCCATTTCTTTTCTTGATAAAGCTGTGCTGGTGACTATTTGCTGGACAGTTTGGATTCGGTTAATACAACAGAGACTGAATTGAAGTTGGTTAATACAACAGACTGAATTGAAGTTAAGGTGGAAGAGACATCATATGTGGGACTCCAGGATATCTGCAGGAGATCTAAACATATGCTACCATCAGTATACACATTTGGATGAAACATTTTGGATAAGAACCTAACAGTTGGTGGTTTATTTGGATATTCTTCAGAAAATTCTATTACTAGTTTGAAAGTACTATTTTCAAAGGGTGTCCCTTCTGGTCCAAATATAACTGCGTTCCACTGCATGATGTTGTTTTCAGATGGTACACCAATGACCCCCACAGGTGGGTCCTCTTGTGGACAGTCAGTCACCATGCCAATGTGGGGTATGAGATCACAGGTCTACATCTGTAACTGTCCCATTCACAGTGGCTCCACATAATAACACTTTGTCCATGTGTTCACAACTTAAATATGTAAGATTTATCTACAAGTTGCTTTCCCATTTTCCCATTACCTCCATTACAATTAGTACATGAAAGTACTTTGAAATTATATGCATAGGGATACTTTGTCAAATATGAGCTGCCTCACAAGCAGAAAAGGAGCATCATAAAATCTTCAGGTCTGTGTGCAGTGGTACACGCCTCTAATCCTAGCACTTAGGAGAATGAGGCAGAAGTATCAGGAATTCAAAGCCAGCCTTTACCACATAAAACACTGTCTCAAAAATTAACTGGGGCTGGCAACTGACTCAGCAGTTAGGAGTACTTGCTGCCTTTTCAGAGGACGGGGGTTCAGATCCCAGCACCCACCTGGTGGCTCACAGCCATCTATCTGTAATTCCAGTTACAGGAGATATGACACCAGGCATACATGTGGTGCACATACATACATCAGACTAAACACTTATATACATAAAATTGTATATACCTGTGTGTGTATGCATATATGTGTGTGTGTGTGTGTGTGTGTGTGTGTCTGTGTGTGTGTGTGTGTGTGCACGTGTGCACACAACCACACTTTTTTTTTTTTTTTTAAATTAACCAAGGGGCCAGGGAGATGGATCAGCAGAGACTTGTGTTTAATCCCTAGAAACCAAGGAAAGAAAGGAGAACTGACGCCACAAAGAGTTGAGCTCAGGTCATCAAGTTTGGTGGAAAGTACCTTTGGTCTGTTTTGTTTGTGTGTTTTGTTTTTGAAGGTATGGTTTCTCTGTGTAGCTCTTGCTGTCCTGGAACTTGCTCTATAGGCCACTGACAGATCTGCCTGCTTCTCCCTCCAGAGTGCTGGGATTAAAAGTATGTGCCACCACACTCAGCAACTGTTATTCTTTTTATACATAATCTTTTCCTGTATAAATATTTCAGTAGTTGGCTACAAAGTAGAAGACAGAACTGACTCCTGCAAGTTGTCCTCTTACCTCTACATTTGTAGCATGTCCTTACACCACTTAGAACATGAAAGAGATAATAAGCCACACAAGCTGGTCATGAGAGAGCTAGCATTCTTGGTCTCTACCATCTTCAGCGCTATAACATGCGGTATGGAATTGTAGGTGAGCACACAACTTCTGAAGCCAAAGAACTGGATTCCATTCTTACCACTCTGACCATCATAACAGGACCCTCCTTGCTTCTTTGTGCCTGACAAATTCTGCTAGAGTTGACCTGGACAACACTGCTAGTCTGGCACAATTTCTCTGAGGGGTCATCCTCTGATACACAGACTTAACAGTCACTTTCTGCTTGTGTAGAAAGTGCACATTACCTGATCTGAAAGCCGGCTGGCTGCCTGCTCAATTTCTGCCCTGGCAGCGATGGACTGGCCGCACCACGGGGCATAGAAGAAGAGCAGCACTACCTCGGAATTCCGGCGAATATGCTCCGCAGAGTCCAGCTGCCCCTGGAAGAGGTCAAGAACTGGAGACCTCGAGGAGAAAAAGCTGACAGGTGGCTTTGCTGGTATTATCACATCTTTTGCTCGACTGAAAAAGAGTAAACAAACAAGATTTCTCAGCTTATTTTTCTTCTACCATTACAGTTTGTGTGGAAGGATAGAGAATTGTTTTGTTTTGTTTTGTCACGGTGGGTTCTGAGACAGGGTTTCCCTGTGTAATTCTGGCTGTCCTGGAACTCACTCTGTAAACCTGGTTGACCTTGAACTCAGAGATCTGCCTGTCTCTACCTTCTGAGGGCTGGGATTAAAGGAATGCACCAACAGCAACTTTTTTTTCCCTTAGAGACCTCTTTGAGTTAGAAAATAAAAGTTTGAAAGTTACTGTCCTGAAAGAAAAAGCAACACACTATGCTAAGCAATACCTGGCTGGGACAATGCAAATGTTGGGCATTGTCCCTGAAGGTGTGGGCTAAGAGAACAGTAAGGAATGGCATGACTCTCCACAGAAGTCACCCAAGTCATTGTTATACCTGCTCCAATGCTCAAAAGTGAGGAAACCATACAGGCCACCACTAGTCAATTCCTATAGGAGACATTTACAGTTAACTCCACTTTCAGAAAACATCATTTATTAAGTGGAATTGGCCTATACCTACCCAAAGCATTCAGGGAAAAGCAACAATGACAAACTTCTACATACAAATAATAACTCTGTGGTAAGAAAGATGAAGAACATAGCAAGATCCTTAACTAGAAAGGTTCCCCACTGTCAAAGGTCTACAACTCTCCCATCAGGCACATGTGTACAATGCTAGAGCATAAAGCCCTGAGAACAGTGCCCTAAAACAATACATTAACCCAAAGGAAAAAGACCAAAGAAGGAAGAAAACACAGAAGGGACAATGAAAACCAGTAGCAAGAAAACTCAACTAAATCAATAATCATAATTAATTATAGAAGACTAAGCCACTCAACAAAGAAGTGACTGTCAGTACAAAATAAACCCCTAAAAGAGATATTTTTTAAAGTATAAAGATACAGAGACCAGTACTCATGAAACAGTGACAGGATCAAATGCCAGCCTGGGCTATCTAAGAATACCTTATTTTAAAAACCAAGTAAATGAATGTCAGTAGTAAGCATAAAGACTGGCATGAATAAGAATATTCTTGTGAATATTCTTACAATTAATTATTACTAAAAATTGAGGAAAATTACAAGACAAGGGCCAGCAAAATGGCTTAGCAGGTAAAGGAACCTGTCACACAGGCTGAGGTCCTGGGTTCAATCCCAGAGGTTCACATGGTAGGACAAACAACTTCTGGCAAGTTGTTCTCTGACAACCATATATTGCCCAAATAAATAAATAAATAAATAAATAAATAAATAAATAAATAAATAAATAAATAAATAAATAAATAAATAAATGCATGCTGCAATAAAATACAAGACGGGGCTGGAGAGATGGCTCCATGGTAAAGAGTACTGGATGCTATTGCAAAAGATCCAGGTTCAGTTCCCAGCACCCACATGAAGGCTTACAACCTTATGTAGCTCCAGTCCCAGGAAACCCAATGCCTTCTTCTGGCTTCTACAGGTACCATGTACACACAGTACACTTATGTACATGCAGGAAAACACATACATAAAATAAAAACAAGTGTTTTTGAAAAAGCAAACAAAAACCTAAAACATAACCTGACTGAATCTCAAAATAATTATGCCAAGTGAAAGAGCTAGATATTAGAGGCCTTAATGGAATGCCAAACATTAAAAAAAGAGTTCAAAGGAAGAAACTTCCTAAAACATTTCCCCATTGTGGACTTTGCAGAGCTTTCTGCCTGTGGAGGATACTTTTCTAACCTGAAAAGTGCAATCTCTTGCAAAACTATTCAAAAATCTGCCTGATCGTGTGCTTCCAACACAGGCAGAGGCTACTGTCAAGGAGGTTTCTTCCTAAAAGAGGAAGATGGCAAAGAAACAGGCATATACACAATTAGCAAAGCTACATAAAATGAGACTGTTGTGGGAGAACTCAGTATGAAGATATGGACACAGCAGCTTCTGACAAGGGGGTAATCTAGTACTTCTCAAGCTAAAGCCTGAATGACAAGCAGATAAGATGGCTAAGCACAGAGGTGGTGAGGTTCTGAAGAGATTCCAAAAGCTGCTGCTCAGTGGTGGACATTCCTACCATTCAAATGCATGCATGATTCATCAGGTGATGAATGGGGCATGATGGCACACACTTATAATTCCAGCATTCAGGTGGCTATGCAGGAGGACAGTAAGTTTCAGGCCAGCCTGGGTTAAAGTAAGACTGTCTCAAAGCCAGAGCTCTGCAATTAAGAGTGGGCACTGCTCTTGCAGAGGACTCAAGTAAGGTGGCTGAGAACCACCTGTAACTCAGTTACAGGTAGCCAATGTCCCTGGGCTCTGTGGGCACTTGCTCTCACGTGCACACAACCATACAGATGCACACATATACACATACACATAATTTAGATTTGTTTTTTTAAACCAGGCACTTCAGGTTTACCTGAAATCCCAGCACTTAAGGGGTAAAAGTAATTTGTAATCACTCTGAGCTACATGAGTGTAGTCCATATATATATATATATATATATATATAACACACACACACACACACACACACACACACACACACATTTCCCCCTTCAAGTGGTGCAAAGCAGAGTCCATGCATGGACACTGAATGCCGGTAAATAGATGTGGGCAAAGATTAGATGCCCAGAAATGCACAATAACTCATTGTTTCAACTCCAAGTCTACCTTCTTGTATACCATCCACTCTGAATTCAGCAAAGCCACAGACACTTAAGAAGCCAGTCATTTATGTCAGACCTGAACTATGAATAAAATTACATTAAAAACAGACCCTATTTATTCTTCCTTAAGTCTCTTCTGTGCTCATTGAAGAGCATTAAAGTCATATGCTGTTGTCTCAGATCAGACACAGCACTGTCTCCACAGCTGGACAAAGTGAAGTGAGTCACCTCCTTGAAGCCGGAGAAGGGCTGTTTTCTTAATTTGAATCCAAATGCCAACTTGCAATATTCCACTTTATAAAATACTTTCTGTATTTTCTCTGTAAAGACAATAAAATATCTGGTTGCTCAAGATTAAAAAAAAAAATTCAAACTCCAGGACAGACACAGTAACTAACGCACGCCTTTAATCCCAGTCGTGGCACAGAACCTGGAACATGGCAAACACTAAAAAGTTAGTCTCTTGCCACTAAAACCCCCAACCTTTGACCCATTTTCACGACAGGGACTTCATATTGTGTTCATTACACTTACTGGCCCAGATGAATTTCCCTCTGGACAGAAGTGTCACGAGAATATGTTAAATGACAACATTTTACAAACTGAAATCTCAAATGATCTGAGGCAATCATCACTGATGATCTGAGTCGAGAAACATAATTGAAATATAAACTTTGTATCTATGCATTTCCTGAAAAGAGCCACAAGAGCTTCCATTTTTCCTGCATTAAATTCCAGCCTACTCGGCCTTTCCCAAGGTTCAAAAAATAAAAGCAAAACAAAACCTTGTCCGGATTCCAGGTCTTTGCACTTAACTGCTCTGTAGTAGGAACTTTGCCCCAGATCTTCCAGCTTGACCCCTTCCTTTCCTTGTGTAAACTTCTTGTGTAATTTCTTATGAAGCCTTTCTGCCTTCCCAGCCTCGTCCTTCTATTCCCTGCATAGCAGTTATTAAGGTCTCTAAACTTGTTTGTTTACTGTATATCACCTCAATGAAAATACTCGAGGGAGCAGATATTTTGTCTTCAGCATTAAGAAGTGCTAAGTACAAAATGAGCCCTGCCTTTACATCAATTGCGTGCGTGGATCCCCAAAAGCGACTACGACTCCTCAATGGCTAGCAAATGACTACACTGCAAACATTAAGGGAACTGATTTAAAAAAAAAAAAAAAAAAAAAAAAAAAAGAGAGTATATAGCCTGGGCAAGAATTGATATGTGCACCCCGAGAAATCCCAACTGCTGAGATGCAGCTCAGAAACACAGCCACACACCCTCGGTACAAAAGAGGCAGCACCCTGAAAGCTCTCCATGCGGAACAGGGACAGCGGGGGGCTGCGGTCCACAGGGAGAGTCAAGTCCGTCGCCGCAGACAAGCTCAGGCCCGACTTCCCCACAGGAGACACACGATCCCTGACCCCGGAGGCCCCGAGCTGACCCCGCGCAGCCGGGCTGGCAGAGTCCCGGCAGCCTCACCTGCAGGTGAACTTGAGGGCGAAGAGTAGGGCGCAGCCAAGCGCCACGGCCCCGCACAGCAGCTCCGGCCGCCGGCGCGCCATGAGCGAGGCGCCGCGCAATCCGCGGCGGAACCGGCCCTCCGAGGACGCCGCCGCCCCGACCGGGCTGACGGAGCCGGAGCCCTTGGGGCCGCCGCCACCCTCGTCCTCGGCGTCGTCGCTGTTGTTGCTCCCGCCGCCGCCGCCGCGGCCTCGGCATTCCGACATTACATGCTCCCTGTCGCCGGCTTTATACCGCGCTGCCGCCGCCTCGGGCCCGGGAACCGGCCCCGCACGTCGCTCTCAGACCTCGCAGGCAGCGGCGCCCGCTAACCCGGACCCTCCACGTCAGCGACACTGCGAAGACGCCCCGCCCACCATCCCCAGAGCCTGCGCTCCTGCAAGCTCCCCCGAAAGCCACGCCCCCGGGAGCCACGCCCCCGGGCCTAAGGAGTCTGCGCGGTTGCTCGCAGCACTCGCGGCCGCGTCATCCTTTCCCAGGGGTACAGACTGCGCAAGCCTGCAGTCCCTCACGCTCGGCTCCGCCCCTCATAGGGCGACTGCGCAGGCGCTGCGACCTCGTGCGCGGAAGCTGGTTGGTGTTGCGTCCGTCCCAGCAGGCTCTTCGGTTGAGCACAACTTTGCCCTCGCTGAGACTTCGGAGCCGAGATTGTCGCTAGTTGTTCTGACCTACAGACCCTGCTGAGCATAAGTGCAGTTCTGTATTTCGGTTTTTAGAAAGTGGATTGGGGAGGACGCAGGAAAGACGGAGGCCTGCAGAGTCAGCGCTTCCGCTCTCAGGATTAGATGAGGCGACTCATAGAAATGAGTTCATTGTAGCTACATTCCAGGGTTCGAATCCACCGGGAAAACACCACAGACTCACCCAGATTATAATTCAGTGAGTTTATTAATTGCTGCTAGCAGGTCTACAGCCTTAACGCCAGATCGAAGGCGTGTCGCACAGAAGTGCCTAGAGGGTTGGTTTTTTGTTTTTTGTTTTTTGTTTTTTTTTTAAGTGGAGACCACAATTAGCGCCCTTCTCTGTAATGTACAGGTTAATAAGAAACTCTTCACTCTCCTCAGCTAGTGAAGAGCTGTCCCTCTCACTCCCTATTACCAATAGTTAAAGCGAGTTTACAAAAGCCAAAACAAGCAGTTAATTATCTCACAGCAGTTTACAATTCTGGGAAGGAGGACAAGAAGCCAGAGTTGCCTGAAGCTTATCTTTTAGGAATTTAGAATGGGTGTGTACCAAAAAATTGAGCTTACCTTGGCAGCTAACTGCAGTGTGTCCAGGTTCTGCCTCTCTTGACTATAGTCCTACTGGTCCATACTCTGTTTTCAGGCGTAGAAAACTCACTTGACTGAGATCAGGAAGTTAGGGTCTCACCATGAACTTGTAGCTGGAGCCCATCCCCACTCCCGATAATAGAAGGCAGCAAACCTCCAGAGTACTGGATTACAGGTGTATGCAAGACCAGGCCTGGCTTGTTCTGTGGGTGCTGGGATCTGAACTCCGGTCCTAGTGGCTGCACAGCACAACAAGATCTTAACTACTAAGCTCTTTGTAGCCCTTAGTTTGTTTTTTGCACACATCATATGGCTATAATATTTTCCTCTCTTTTGGTTGAGACAAGGTCTCATGCCATAGTCCAAGCAGATCTCAAACTCTAGGCAATTCTCCTGCTGCAGCCTTCAAGTGCTGTGCTTTCAGATATGAGCCATTACACCCACCTTCTCTCAAAATTTTGTTTGCCCTGTATATCATTACTGCTAGCAGGGAGCATAGTAGATTGCTAATTTCCTCAGTTTCACTTTGTAGCATAGGCTGGCTAAAACCTCTAAGCCTCTATGTCCAACTCATGAAGACTTTGTATCATGACCATAAAATGGGCTTTCCACAGTTTGGCCTTCATCTCTTAGAACAAACACAAGAAGCCTGGACTCCAATCTAGCTAAAATGTAAGCTATACCAATTGCTTGAGGATTACTGCCCTTTCCTTTCTCAATTGATCCAAATCCCTGGACCTAAGTCTCAACAGTGAAGGTGTTATGCAATAGGTCCCCATAGGACAACAAGAAGAATGGAGCTGTGCCACCCAGGACACTGAAGTCACAAGGTAGGAGCAACTGGGCAGAAGGGGAGTCCCTAAAGGGAAGGAGGGATTCAACCTGCAACCACCTCAGACTACTCCAGGACAGATGGAGAGGTGCAATGCAACCAATGAAACTAGAGGCATTAAAGTAATGTACACAAGCATAATAGCCAAGCAAGTGGAAACAACCTCACGTCCATTAGCATGTAGATGAATAAACAAAATACAGTATGTCTGCATATTAAGATACTATTGGCCACAAGAAGGAATGAAGTACTGTTCTGATAAGTTTTTTTTTTTTTTTTTTTTTTTTTTGTCAACTTGACACAACTAGAGTTACCTGAGAGGAGGAATCCTCAATTGAGAAAATGTCTGCGTAAGATCCAGCTGTTGGAAAGCTTGTAGGGCATTCTCTTGATTAGAGATTGATGTGTGAGGACCCACAAAGGGGTGATGCCACCCCTAAGCAGGTGGTCTTGGGTTCTATAAGAAAACAAACCAAGCAAGCCAAGAGCCCAAAAGCCACTCTCCTGTTTGACTTTTGCTTCAGTTCCCATTTCCAGTCTCCTACCTTGACTTCCTTCAATAATGGATTGTGATGAGAAAGTGTAAGCAAAATAAACCCTTTTCTCCCAAAGTAGCTTTTGTTCATGTTTTTTATCACACCAGTAGAAACACTAAGTACAGATAAATGGCAAAATAATTACTTCAGCAAAAGAACCCAGCCATCAGTATGATTTTTCTTCTATGAAATATGTTTGATAGGCAAATTCACAGATATGAAAAGCAGGTTGTGATCACAGCTTGAGGGGTAGAAGGGGTCAGTAGTTTTGGAAAATACTGGGCAAAAGCTGTGAGTCTTAGGTAAGTAAAATATTACAAAATTGGGATATGGTGTCTAGTTCACACCTATCAATCATCCCAGCACTAAAATTGCTGAGGACAGCCTAGGCTACAGAGTGAATTATCTTAATTTTTCCCCCAATAAGTGAGGGTTATTTTTTATTATTATGAAGTGTGTAAGTAATTTTCTAAGCCATGCCTGGTGACACCCAACTGTGATCCCAACTACTCCGGGGAAAAGACAGGATGACCACATGTTCCAAAGCTACACAGAGTTCAAGGCCAACCTGGGAAATTTAGTAAGGCTCTATTTCAAAATAAAAAAGGTCCTGGTTGAGGCTGGAAACATGGCTCAGAAGTGTTCTACTCTTGCAGAAAACCCAAATTTGGTACCCAACACAGGTAGTTCACAATTACCTTTAATTCCAGCTCCAGGTCATCCAGTGCCCGCTAAAGGTACTAAATGTACACGTACACACCCACAGGTGCATATACATAACTAAAACCCTTTTGTAAATATGGTGGGGAAGTGGAACTAGTCTGGCATGTTTAAGGCCCTTCCCTTGGTTTCATCCCCAATACTGAATTTTTTTTTTAATTAAGAAAATGGCAAATGCTGGCAAGCATGATGGTGTATACCTTTAATCCCAACACCCTTGAGGCAGGAGGATCTGTGGTGAGTCAAGTCTGGTCTACACATCAAGTCCAGCCAGCATTACAGTGAGACTCAGGAAAAAATTCAAATGTTATTTAAAAACCACTTCATTGGGACTGGAGAGATGGCTTAGTAGTTGAGGGCAGTGGCACAGGACATTAATTCCCAGCACTTAGGAAGCAGAGACAGGTGGATCTCTGTGAGTTTGAGGCCAGACTATAGAGCTCTAGGACAGCCAGAGCTACACAGAAAAACTATCTCAAAATAAACACAAAACAAAGTGCTGGCCTCAAGCCACAGCACACCACACATTAAAAGAACAAAACCTCTGTAAAACCTTGTTCCAATAATTCTCTATGGAGAAAAGACCACACCAAAACTATAAAAGTCATCTCTATATAAAATATTTTATTACAGGCAATATTGGTCCATACACTACACAATACCAACAGTACAAGTTTAATCTTTCAAAAATCATCATTAAACAGCAAAAGACCAAGAAATAAAATTTGTGTCAATTATTTTCAAAATATTCTTGATGTGCATGATCATCAGTTCCCTTATCACAGTGAAACATACAAATACAGAAAATATCCCATTTAACAGATACTAATGTTAAATGGTTATTTGGCTTAAAAATCTGAGTTAAAACCCTTTTTAGCAACCTACATACAAGATAAGTAGCAAACTTTATTATATTAAATAAATTCGTTCCGCTAAAACATGTAAAGAATTTCATCCATTATATATTCTGATCCCAGTGTACATTTATTCTCTCATGGTCTTGGTTCTTATCTGATGGACCAACTCAGAGTCATCCTAGATGTTAAACCTTATACTCTTCCCAATACACCTCATCCAAAAGTCTGTCCAACAGACAGCAACTGGCAGCAGGTTACTTTGCCATCTGATGCCAGTGGCTCCGTGAGAGCTTGGCCAGGCCTGTCAAACAGCCATTCTCCTATCTACTGTGGTTGCTGCTCAGGAGGGACAATAGATGCCAATCAAGCAGAAAATCTGCGGCTCCTCTGCTATGTGCTTTTCAACACTTCCAATTTTTTCTGGTCAGTGCTCTGATTGGGTTATATAAAAGCCAGCGTGTTAGTTTAAATCTTTAAACAAAAAACTATATTTTCCAAAGTCATTATCATTTGGGGCAATTAAGTGATCTTTTCGTGCTTTGCTGAGTTTCATTTCTAATGCCTTTTTTCTTTCTTTCCATTCATGAAGTTCTGCGCTTCCATGTGCAAATTTACAGCTGCTTCCTTCTGTACAGGATCCATTCATATACCTGTTAGGAGATAGTGTGGTTAGCATACATGAACCAATTAGAGAAAGTGTCATGACTCCTGAAAACACATTCTTCCCTAGCTGTATGACCCATCTACACACATGTTCTGCAGTCACAAAAGTTATCATTTTCTCCTTTTTTGCTGCTGGGAGTAAAATAGTCTAAGTACATGTTCCTTCTAAGCTGCATCCCAGAACCAGTTAAGAAGCTTAAACCTGGGAAATAAATCTTGTATAGGCACAATATGCACAACAGGAAAATTAGTACTGCAAATTTATTTAAAAGAATCAGGAAGTACATACCAGGGTTAGGGGTATAGCTCACTGGTAAATGCTTGCTTAGTATGTGAATAGCAGAGGAGGATCATTGGGTGCAGTTCTACCACTCTCCATCCAATTTCCTTAAAGGGTCTCTCACTGAACCTAAGCTAGGTTAGTAGTAAGCAAGCTCCAGCAATGCTCCTGTCCCTGCCCTTCCTACTGGCAAACATATCTGGCTTTTTACATGGGTTCTGGAGGTTTGAACTCATGCCATCATGCTTGGGCAGTAAGCAGTGCTCAAACCTATTGGACTATCTTCCCAGTCTCAGGTTGGGGATGGGGTACGTGAAAGAAGAAATAAAATAAAAATAAGAAAATCTTCTTTGTTTTTTGTTTGCTTGCTTGCTTGTTTCGAGATAAGATTTCTTTGTGTAGCTCTTGCTGTCCTGGAACTTATACTCTGTAGACCAAGCTGGCTCTGAACTGACAAGGATCTGCCTGCCTCTACTTCCTGAATGCTAGGATTAAAGGTGTGTAACACTATGGCCAGCTGCCAAACAGTAATTTAAAAAAAAAAAAAAAAAGTTATTCAAAAGTCAAAGTTTTTTCACTTAATTTTTGTCATTGAGACTTTCAGTAGCTCAGGCTGGCCTCAAACTTGCAACAATTCCCTGTCATGGCTTCCTGCTCGGATTACCAACGTGAGTCCTCACAACCACTTTTTATCTGAATTTTTTTCTTAGACATAAAAGTGATGCAGTTATGCTCCTACTTTCTTTCCTCCTTTCTTTCTTTCAATATTTGTTTTCTATTTTACATGGACATGCCTGAGTATGTATGTGTACCACATGCATGTAAGTGCCTGCCTGAGTATGTATGTGTACCACATGCATGTAAGTGCCTGCAGAGACCAAAATAGCATGTCAGATCACCTGGAACTTGTTACAGGTGACTGTGTGGATACTGAAAATCAAGCCTGGGTCCTCTCCAAGAGCAGCAAGTGCTCATCACTGCTGAGCCATCGCTCCAAAGGCCACATCTAATTTGTTGACCACTTATTGTGAGCACAGATTGTGACAAAAAGATCAGAGAACCAGAGCTGGGAATCCAAAGGTGGTAAGGGTGAGTCTGGATAGGTTCACCTGCATATCCTCCCAGGGCCTCAGAGGGCAGAGCACTATAATGAGACCTGACCACCCACATCTTACTCTGCAGACTTTGTGCCTACCGAAGGCCTATGAGGTCAGCTGTTTTCACAGAGACAAGCTGCACAGGCCTACATACCTCTCACAAATACTGAAGTTGCCACTGGGGAAGCGGTGCTGCCAGCAGTACTGGTCATCCTCAGTGTGGAAAACCTTCTCTTTGTGCTTCTCGGAGGAGATATGGCCTTGCCATTGCTTCTCACTGTTACAGTTCTTCCCACACATCCAGCAGTGGAAGTCCACCTAAAGCATGTAGGAAGATGTACTGACTGAGAGCCTGCACCTCCCAATGCTGCCTGAGCTCAGCCCAAGCTCTACAGGATCTGCTTAAAAGGTTAGAGTGGGGCTGCTCTAGAATAACCAGCAGCAATTGTACAGGAGCCCCAACTATGCCAGATTTACACCAGGCACCCAGAAAGTAAATATGCTAGCCCTGCATCACAGAGAGGTTTAAGTACTGAGAGATTCAAACTCAATGTGTCCTGAGCAGACACACAAAAGACCAGGACAGACACAGCCCTGCAGTGGTGATGGACATGAGTGAGATGCAACAAAGAAAGCAAAATTGCGACAGCAGAATGCACAAACTCCTGCCAGGTGTAAACATGCCAGGCCAACCACAAAGGAAGAATAACTACATAGTAATGGCCAGGTGTGTTTGTTAACTCCTTTAATCCTAACACTCTGGAGACTGATCAAGAAGACTGCTCAAATTCAAGGTCAGCCTGGGCTGCAGAATGAACGAACCCCTGCCTTTCATTAAAAAAAAAAAAAAAAAAAAAAAGTCATATCACCGATATATAAACATTAGAGAAATACACCCACTGGGTCTGGTTCCTCTGGAAGAACAGATACACTTCCAGCTTTATCTGTAGTACCTTCATTTATTTTAGTGACACAAAGCATTAACATCAGTTAACTTAGAAATGACTCAAGATATTCATGCTTTCTGTACTTTCTGCACAGGTCTCACTGTGGAACACTGGATGACCTGGAGCTTCCTATGTAGACCAGGCTAGCCTTGAACTCAAAAGATCACTGCCTCTGCCTCCTGAGTGCTGAGATTAAAGGTGTGTGCAACCACGTGTAGCAACTTTGCATTTTGACCCAGGTTCTCATGGAGACCAGATGGCCTCCAATTTGCCAGGTAGCCAATGTTGGCCTTAGACTTCTGCTACTTCTGTTTCATCTTCCCAAGAATGCTGGGATTACAGGCATGTAACACCACACCCTGTTTCTGTGGTGCTGGGGATTGAACTCAGGGGTACTATTGCATGCTAGGCAAGGACTCTACCATTGGGGCTACATCCCAACCAAGCTTCTTTATGTTTTTGAAATTAAGAATTCAAGCAAAAATGTTTCAGCACAGGAGACCTAAGCTAATGGCAAAAAAGCACAGAAGAAAAAAGACACCAGAGAGGACAGGCGGTAGGGGACAGGACCAGGCTTTGGAGAAGCAGGGACAGGAGAAGGCTACAGGAGCAGATCCAAAACACAAGTGAGTTAGCAATGTTACTTACAGTAATTTCAGCATAATCTGTTGGCATGTGGATCTGTTTCCCATTTTCTTTATTGGAGTGACTAGCTACATCATCACTTTTTTCACTTTTCTGATTCTTCAGCCAGAGTTCATAAAATTGCTCTATATCATGTACTGAGGAAAAAGGAATTGTATTCAGCAACAGTCACAAAATGCCATTCAAATACACAATCATGTGTATCTCCTATCATTCAGTACTTTTTCAAAACAGACATGTCATGGTGGTGCCTGCCTTTAATCCCAGCACTTGGGAGGCAGAGGCAGGAGGATTTCTGAGTTTGAGGACAAACGAATTCTAGAATAGCGAGGGACACATACAGAGAAACTCTGTCTCAAAAAAAAAAAATTAACATAAATAAAACAGTCCAGCCTACAGGTGGATCTCTGTGAGTTCAAGGCCAGCCTGGTCTACAGAGCTAGTTCCAGAACAGGCTCCAAAGCAATACAGAGAAACCCTGTCTCAAAAAGCCAAAAAAAAAAAGAACAGTCCAATCTAAGAAAAAGATCAACTTTCATGCAGAATACTGCAAAATTAGCTTCATTATTAACTCCTCCCACATCTGCAAGACACTTTGGGATTGTCTACAACTCAGGACTATCACAAGGCTGTCCACAAAAGGACTCAGCATTGCTTCATTTCACCCTATGCCGGTGCTGTAACCGCAGACGATGCCTACAGGAAGAGAACAGTTGCAGCTGAGACACATCCTGGTCATTGAGAAAGATAGGAAACCCCACTAGAGCAAGGCTTGAGCCTGCTGGGAGCCCACCAATCAGGCCACAATCCTAGAGCATCAACATGCTGGGGTGCAGGTTGTGGACAGTGGTTGAGGCTGGTTCCTGGGTAAGAATAGGTACATTCTTCATTACTGTTAAGCCTAAGGCCGGGGTTTCTCAAGTCAGCTCTGCTCCTTTCTGCCTGGATAACGAACACACTTCTAGTCCACTACAGAATATTCAGCTGCATCCCTGGACTCTATTAGAACTCAGTAGCACATCTTCCCTAGTCATGACTATGACAATGTCTCCAGATAAAGCCAAATGTTCCCAAGGAAGGAAGGCTATATAGCCAAATGTGTTCCCAATTGACAATCAGTATTAAAAACTCTGGTAGTGAGATCTAATCTAAATTTGGCCTTGAAGTTTTCCAACATTCAATCATCAAGCAGAGATGAGGCATAAAACTGGAGGTTCTTCTTCCTTCAGAGTGTAGCACGAGTCATGAAAGAACCCTGACAAAGCAGGAAAAGCCTCAGCAAGGCTTACTTCAAGTAGAACAATAAGAGGGCATCCCTTCCACACAAACCACATGGCAGGTGAGCCTTAATTCTAGCTGATGGGCCACCACTGAAGTGATCTTGTTAAAAGTCACAGAACTGGGGCTGGAGTGGTTAAGAGCACTGACTGCTCTTCCAGAGGACCCGAGTTCAACTCCCAGCAATCACATGGCAGCTCACAATTATCTAACTCTGAAATCTGACCCCCTCACACAGACTACATGCAGGACAAAAAAACAGTGCACATAAAATAAGATGTTTAAAAAAAGTCACAGGAAATGAGTGATCCTAGACCACTCGTAAGGAGGATGAAGAACCACAGATTCACACCCAGATGTGGCCTAACCACACCCACATCACAAGTCAGCTTCCACACCAAGGAGGCTGAGGTCACCGTTCTGCACAATAGCAGCAGCACAGCTACAGCTGCAGCCAAAACCATGCAAGCTGCTTGCTATGCTCACAGGGAACTGAGCTTCACTGAAGTCAAAGGACACAGAGAACATGAACTTACTTCTGTTATCCTTCATGTAAGTCCACACTTCTCGTTCCTCAGGACTATGAGCAAAGGAACAGTTGCCAACATACTGACATTTTTTTCCAGAAGCAATATGGTTGCATAGCTGTGTAAGAAATAAATAAATAAAGAAATAAATAAATAAATAAATAAATAAATAAATAAATAAATATGTATATATGCATAAACACACACATACACTTTTAAGACAGGTCATTGCTTACTATAACTAATTTTACATTTCAACAAAGTAAGTCTTACTGTCAGTGCTAATGTTTAGCAGTACAAACTTTAAGGTTAATTCCACTCAAATGGACCATAAGCCCAAAATACTTGAGATAGAGATACCAAACGTTTCTATTTCAGAGTTTTCCAAAGAGAGTGAAGCACAGATTTCCTACAAAGTCACATACTGGGGATCTCTGCAGAGAACATCCACATCCTCACTGTCAGATGACTACTGCCATCTTCCCATAATACTCAGATGCCTCCAAGTCAGTGCTACAAACAGAAGGAGACTGCAGCTTGCCCAGGTTACGGGACACTGCCAGGAAACTGCTAATGACTCCACTGACAGCTAACCTCAGCCACACTCACTAGACACTGTGTACATGAAGACAGCTACACTAACCAGGCCAGGGAGGCTTTCTTTCAAACAGCATTCCTCTAGTTATGTGGAATTTTGATTAGCAATGGAAATAGATAAACAACAGTAAAAAAAAACAAAACAAAAAAAAAAAAAAGAAGCGACAGCAATCATCAGAGAAGTTTTCCCTAAGAATCACAAGTCTCCAAGAACAAGGAAAACCTCCATCACCAAGAAGGCTCATGCCTAGTCTCACCAGCTGGCTGGTTGTGAAGCAGCATAAACCCTTAATTGCTAACTACATTTGCTATTCACCAGGAACTGGCCCTTCCCACTACTCATCTTACAGAACAGGGAATGCTTAGCACCTGCTTTTACAACACTTTCTCCCTAGATGAAAATCAGTAAGCCCACATGAAAAAAAAACATGCATGAGGTCAACAGCCTATCCAATAAATCAGTGTAATCACTAGCAGGGCACATTCTTTATATTTTCTATTTTTCCCTCATCTGAGACTTTGAGACAGGGTCTGCTTATGTAGCCCTGGCTGACATGAACTTGCTTGCTAGGTACACCAGGCTGGCTTTAAACTTATGGTGACTTTCCTGTCTCCACATTCTAAGTGCTGGAGTTCCAGGTGTGAGCTACCACTCCCAGCTTACAGTCTTTCAAAGATAAAAACAGAAAATGCAAAGGACTAGACCAGACCCTGTGCTGGGTTTCAAGGACGCCCATGAGATGTTACTATCTGTATGGCATAATGATCCCAATTTATCAGGTGGACACATAAAGCCAAATAAAGAACAGGACCTTCTAAAAAATTATTTTCTACTTTGCCATAGTCTCTACAACACGCGCGCACACGCGCACACACACGCACACACACACACACACACACACACACACACACACTTATCTGTTCTAAGAAAAGGGCCCCTAAGCAACATTTAAAGTGATTAGGGGAAAAAAGGCAGTAAACTACTGAAATGATTCAAGATCAAAGGAAAATCAACAGCTGACTCAAGAATTACAGTAAGAGCCATCAATCTGTTTTGGCAGCACTGGGCATTAAACTCAGGACCTCACACATGCTAGACAAGAATTCACTTATGCTAGATAAGAACAGAGCTACTACCTAGCCCAGTTGCATGTTCTGGTACACACACATCCTTATCCTTTAAAGCCTAAGATATCAAGGTGCCAATCTCTTTCCTTTTCATGTAAAACCGTCTAATTTCACTTTAGACACACAGCCAGATCACTGCCTTGCAAAGACTGCACTTGTGACTAAGTTTACAAAGCTACAAGGCACACAGGTGATACAAAATTCCTCCCTTTTTTTGGGAGGCATTTGGAGGGCAGCTCAGTACATGCAGGCTATGTGCCTTGCTTCTCTGTGATGCTCCCATTCTGTGGGCAAGAAGTACAATGCTTGTCAATACTCCACCTGTCCCTTTCTGTTAGATCACACTGTCCTGTGAAAAGCAAAGTCCACAGACAACAACTGACTTGCCTGGTTACTGTTACTGCCATGGCCACTCAAGGCCCTCCCAAAACAAGAAGGGCCTCTGCATGAGTGAAATGCTATCCCTATGCCACTCTGGCCTGGTGATCTTGTCCCCAGAGGTGTGGAAAACGTGTGTGTACGTCTCTAATACTGTCAGTTTCTTCTGAGTCACCTTAGGAAGTCTTATATGTCTTTGTCTTTCAGCTTGCATCCCTTGTTGCAGTGAAAACAACCAAGGTACAATAAGAAAAATGAGCTGGGTGATGATGGCACATGCCTGTAATCCCAGGACTCAGGAGACAGACAGAAACAGGTGGATCTCTATCAATTCAAGTCCAGCCTAGTCTACACAATGAGTTCCAGGACAGCCAAGGCAGTTACACAGAAAAACCCTGTCTCAAACACCCCAAAAAGAAAGGAAAATGGAAGGCTATATAGAAGCCCTGGGCTTCCCCTCAAACTGAGACAATATAAAAAGAAATCCTCATTCCCTCCCAAAGATAAATTCTTTGAAAAATTAACTAAATAATGACCATAACTTTTTCTCAACTCTGGTTATCACTTTACACTATCCAAGAAACCTATGAATTACCAGTAAATATGAAAACTATTGAGTCACACACATACACCATAGGGCAAACAAAAAAAACCAAACAGCTTCAATTTCATTACAATAGATAGGCAGCACTTGAAGGGCTTTGAGCTTCAATCTGAATTAGCACTACTTTCTAATAATTGGAAATGCCTAATTTTAAAAAGTGGCTTAAAAATTACGTATGTACATCAAACTGTAAAGGCATTTGTTTCTTTGTAGGGAGAGGACGGATGTTCATCCACTTCTTACGTTCAAAAGACATCGCTCTCATTGCACGACGCTCTTTGGTCCACCTAAAAAAGATGGAGGTCAGAAAAAAAAACAAGACTCTGGCAAAAACATAACATACAAGGAGAGGCACAGCATGTGCACCCAGAGGACCAGAGATTTCTTCTTTTCGACCCTACGAGATGCCTTAGGGGCCTATGATTTCACTTTCTCTTGACATTTGTCAGCATTCACTATGAATTCTAAACAAAGAAAGTGGTAAAAACAAAGAAAGCACCCCTTATGAAATATCAGCTAGTATATCCTAAAAGTCTCTCTCTTCCCTTTCACTTTCTTATCACATCTAATTATTGACTTTCCCAAGTCCCGGCTCCTTTCTGACACACATGGCTGCACCCTGTGGAGTGCAGGGACTGACGTGCAGACATACATACTTACGAGTGCTGTGCTTTGGCACTGCAGTACTTCCTGTTCTTGTCTGGTTCAATGACTTGGCCATTTCTCAGACACTGAGCACATACAAACTTTATCTCCATATTAAGTAATCCAGGCATTATCTGATTGCCAAGTACCTTAAACAATGAAAGACCAATTATAATAGACACTACTTTTCTAAAAACAGCATATTAAATTGCCATGCATTTTGTACCATCATAGCTTAGTTGTCTGGCTCTATGACTTGACAAATAAATATACGCTGATAAATAACCTAAACTGTCTCACATCTGCAAAAGTATCTGATAAAAACTGATTATAGACACTACATCACACCTGACCAAAAATAAATAAATAATAAATAAATAAAAGGTCGTCTGAAGCCAGGCAGTGGTGGCTCATGTCTTTAATCCCAACACTTGGGAGGCAGAGACAGGTGGAGCTGAGTTTGAGGACAGCCTGGTCCACAGTAGAGAAATCCTGTCTTGAAAAACAAAACAGTGAAAAAAAGCAAAAACAAAAAAGCTAGTTTTAGAACTGTCTACGGGAACTAAATGGCTTCTGGGTGGGTTGAAGACAATGATGGATTAGTAAGTCAAACCAAGTAGGACACAAAACTCCAAAACAGAGCCCATCTCACTTATCCAAGAACTGCCAAAGCCCAAGACCCACTGTTTTACCAAGTGAGCGGAAAGAAAAAGAACAAAAACAAAAAAACCAAAACAGTATCATACATCATTACCAAATACTACAGGATGCCATTTTCTTTTTTATGGTGATCAAACAAAATGCAAATAATTTTTCACAGAAGACTCACCCAACTGAACAAATACTAAGTAAAGACTATAAGCATGAACCTGAACCTACTGTAAACCCAAAATCCAACCAGGTGACTCCCAAAAGACGCCCAACTCACAAGGACATGAAGGAGAATACCTGAGCTCCAGGCATACTTGCTTCCAAACTCCTCCAGTATTGTTTGGATTCTTGAGCAATAACATCATGAGAGATACCTAGGGAGTATAGAAGTTTCTCTTAAGAACATGTCACAGTTTAGCTACCCCTCTGGTGTCAGTCAGACTAGAAGAACTAACTCCCTAGTTCTCAGGAAACCTGATCCATCAAGGAGGTACAATGCATCACCTTTTTCAAAATAGAATATTCTTTTTGCCTTCTGAGGAATCTCTCCCCCGCCACTC
Organism: Cricetiscus sungorus; assembly: GCA_030556225.1. Classification (NCBI taxonomy): domain Eukaryota; kingdom Metazoa; phylum Chordata; class Mammalia; order Rodentia; family Cricetidae; genus Cricetiscus; species Cricetiscus sungorus. Next base: position 2,945,870 of record JANBXA010000069.1, on the reverse strand, counting down.
TTAAAATCCATGCTACATGAACATTTCAATAATTAAGTGCATGAAACTACATCCAAAATAAATTAACTCTTAAAATAAACTACAGGAGCCCAAGCCAATCCTATAATCTCAGCTACTGAGGAAGCTGAGGTAGGAGGGTTACAAACTCAGGGTCACATTGGGCTCAAGAGTGAGTTCCAGGTTAACCTGGTAAGCAGCAAAAGAGGACTGGAGATGACAGTTTATGCAGAGAGTTTGCCTAGAGTGCACATGGTCCTAAGCTCAATCCCAACACTGGATTTGAAGGATGAAACTTCACGATTACTCTGTTTGCTTGTTTTTTTCAAGACAGGGTTTCTCTAGGTAACAGCACACTTACATTTTTTATTACAAGTCGTTTATTTACTCTGTGTTTGTGCACATGAATAGAAATCAGAGGACAAAGTGCAGGGGTCAATTCTCTCATTTTAACACATGGATTCCAGGGATCCAACCAACGGTACCAGATATGGCAACAAGTGCCTTTGCCTACTGTTACCATCAAATGAGCTGGCTGAGATGGCTCTTATTACTGTCTGTCACTCTCTGACTTCTCATACAGGGATAGTAGTAACAAGCCAACACACTCACCTCTTTCATTTTGCATTATCCAGACTTTCAACTCAATGAGACTGTGGGCATAGAAACACTCATCCTCCCGTAAGCAGCCGTAGCGGACCTCATGTCGACACAGATCAAGCTGACACTGGCTATGAAAAGAGCGTATTTTGGAATATTTTACTGTGCTCTCTCTCAAAATGTGGACAAGGCACCTAAGACGAGAAAAGTAATGCTTTAGTGCTGCTCTGCTAACCCTGAAAAACTTCACATATACACATACAACGCCAACTTCTAGTCAGAAGAGCCATTTTCAAAATTAGTGTCAGAAAAAATTATGCACGCATATTAATGTTTTAATTACAGTTTAAACAAGAAAAAACTAAATGCATGTCACAAGCTAAATTAATGTGTTTTTCTATATTAATCTAGTAATTCAAGTAATTCAGTGCTTAATTCTTTGACAAATGGGCAAAAAAGCACTTTTTAAATTTTGCCTTTTTCATTACATGTATTTAACATGTGTGCATGTGTGTGTACATACTCTATGACCAGAGGTCAACTTGGAGCAGGTTCTGTTTTATCTACCGTGTGGGTCCTGGACATGGAACTCAGGCCATCAGACTAGGTAAAAGCGCCTTTGCCTGCTAAGCCATTGCACTGCTTTACTGTTTTCTTTCTGAGGCTGCTTTCTCATTAGGACCAGCTGTCCTAGCCTGCTATGTACACCAGGCTAGACTCAAATTTGTGATCCCCATGCCTCTGCCTCCTGAGTGGTAAGATTACAGGCATGTGCCATAACACGCAGCTAAAAGACATTTAAAAATAGTTATTACTTCTCAAAAGAAAAGAAGGGTGAGGGACTGGAGAGATGGCTCAGAGGTTAAGAGGCTGTTCTTCCAGAGGACCTGAGTTCAATTCCCAGCAACCACATGGTGGCTCACAACTATCTATAATGAGATCCGTTGCCCTCTTCTGGTGTGCAAGCATGCATGCAGATAACTATATACATAATAATAAAATCTTTAAAAGGGCAAGAGCAAGAGGAATGCCTTCTACCGCCTTTTTTTTTTTTTTTTTTTTTTTTTTTGAGGCACTATAGGGTCTTGCTATGGAGCCCTAGCTGGCCTGAAGCTCAGAGGCCTACCTGTGTTTGCCTCCTCTGCTGTGTTAACCGTATACACCCCTAGTTACCTAGTCTACTACTGCCTTTATTGATCTAAGAAAATCTATCTTTTGTCATTATAAAAATTAAAAATCACAAACATACTTATTGTCCTCAAATTCATGCTTTGTAACAGGGTGAGAACAAGCAGTGGAGTTATCTTTATTTCTTTTACTTATCATTCTAGGTTTATGATCAAAACATTTCTGAAAGAGAGAAAAGGATTATCACACAAATCAATAAACACAAGTCTGAGTTATGTGCCCAGAATACTCCCTTAGTTTCAAAATTACCTTTATACATTTATGCATTTATAATTTGTGCTAACTGATACTCATCATGGAGCCTTGCTACACTCATTCTTCTTTGCTTGTTTTGAGACATGATCTCTGTATAGCCCAGACTGGCCTTGAACTTATAGTGATCCTCCTGCCTCAAACTCCTGAGCACTGGGATTACAGGCATGTACCACCAGACCAAGTTTCTTCTTCTTCTTTTTTATTTATTTTTTTTTCCATATAACAGTAGTTCAGTAGCTACTGGTTGCTGAATGAATACAATGTGACAGGATCTGCCGAGCACTTTATACAATGAGGTTTACACATCAGAAATGTCTACACATTTGGGGAATTTTATTTTTATTTTTTGTTTTGCTTCTCAAGATAGGGCTTCTCTGTGTCACAGCACTGACTGTCCTGGAACTCACTTTGTAAACCAAGCTGGCCTCAAACTCACAGAAATCTGCTTGCCTCTGCCTCTCAAGTGCTGGGACTAAAGGCATGTGCCGCCACCACCAGGTGATTTTTGTTTTCTTGAAAGGCCTCACTGTGTAGCTCTAGCTGGCCTACTATGTAGACAAGAACGGCCTAAAATTCATACAGATCTACCTGCCTTTGCCTTCCAAGGGTGCTAGTTAGGGCTGGAGAGTGGCTCAGCGGTTAAAAGCACTGGCTGCTCTTCCAGAGAGCCTGAGTTCAATTCCCAGCAACCACATGGTGACTCACAACCATCTAAAATAGGATCTGATGCCTTCTTCTGGCATGCAGAGATACAAGCAGACCACTCATATATAAAATATAAATAAAATTTAAGAGTGCTGGGTTAAAGGTATATGCCACCATACCTGAAAACAATTTGTTTTGTTTTGTTTTTTGTTGAGACAAGTGTCTCACTAAGTAGCCCTGGCTGACCTGGAGCTCTCTCTGTGGACCAGGCTGGCCTCAAACACATAGATATCAGTCTGCTTCTACTTCTCAAGTGCTGGGGTTAAAGACATATGCCACAGCACCTGACCACAATTTAAAAAAAACAGTGCTGAGATCTCTATGCATGCTGCGCAAGTACTCTCCAAAAAGTCACTCTCTCCCATCACTATTACCAGACTTTACAGCAGAATATGAGTCATGGAGAAATCACCTCACAAAGGAATGTAAACTCTCCAAGATGCTCTTGGAGAAGTTTGACCACAGTAAGACTAATCTTTCCATTGCCGCCAAAGAAAGCCTCTCGACTGAAAGCCCCTTTTCTTTCCAGGGTCCATACATCTATCTCTTCTTGGCAATAAGCGAAAGTACAGTGGCCAGAATATCGACATTCATCCTCTGCAGCAACATCTGGAAAGGCAGGAGAGTCAGAGACATCTGTTCCAGAACCAACAAATAGCAAGCACAGTGACATCATCATCTGAACATCCCAATAATTCAGAGAGCTTCAAGCATCTCTGGACAGTCATCTCTATGTAGGACTAGTGGGATTCAGTCTTCAAGCTGAAATGTTTTTTGACTGCAATGAGAGAAGACGCTTCAATATTTGCACATGCCCCATCAAAGTTAAAAACCATGAGAGGGTAATGGGGATGAACTCACAAAGGCACATGTTACATATGTATGAAAATGTCATTTTGAACAATGAATACTCTCATAAAAAAAAAAAAAAAAAAAATCAGGGTAGGAAGATGGCTCAGCAGTTAAGAGCACTGACTGTTCTTCCAGAGGACCCAGGTTCCATTCCCATCAACCACATGGTGGTTCACCCTTCTGTAACTACAATTCCAAGGGAATGGGATGCTCTTCTGAACTCTGCAGGCCCTGAACTTATGTGGTGCACAGACATACACTCAGGCAGAACACCCATATACATAAAATAAATAAGTAAAATGAAGACTGCAAAAAAAAAAAAATAATAAAATCATCTTAGAGGTTTTCTTAGTGGCTTTCAAAGGTCACTTGGATGAAGCTTAAACCAAAAGGAGAATGCAAGTCTTCTCAGAAACACATTCAAAACTTTATTACAGTGCTGTGATTCTTTGGAGATGAAACTGAGTTCTCCATTTAAAAGCCAATCTAGGCCTTGTCTCCACAAACTATAAAATATATACAAAATGTTAAAAAACAAAAGCAGCAAAAATAACAGAATATGAACTGACCGATTCAAGACACTGTTTTTTCTCCTAGCCTAAGCATTTTTAACAACAGGAAGTATTGACACAAATGCAGCCAACAGGTACAGAGGATGAAGCTTGGTGGTTAGCACAGAGACTTTCCAAAGGTTGATTAGTTATATAGCATACCTTAAGTAATTATATTAAATACCTTTACATATATAATATGGTCCTTCATAATTTGTTTTTGTTGGTCTTGGACGTATTTTTTTCCATGATTTATCTTCAACATTTTTTATCCGACCAATTAAAATATCTTTCTTACATTTGTGATCTAGATTAGCATGGTAAGTGAAATCCATTAATTTGGGGCCTAAAAAAGACATAAAAGAAGATTGCTTATAGGCAGAACAAATACGCAGTTTGTAAGCAGTCATGAGCTGGTGGACACAGCCTATCACAGGCCCCAAATCTCAACAGCAGGCAGCTTATGCCTCTGTTAGGAAGGACAGTGTTCTACTCAACAGCAGCCCTTCCAAGGCACCTCACTAGGGAAGTGATTAGGACAGGGATTCTATCACTCACACTAAAAGCAGTCCACACTCTGAATCACTTTTGGACGACACTGTCTGCTTCTTCCCACTGCTCACTTAATGACATTTCAAAGTAGACACCAGGGCCAGGGCTGCTTCCATCCACTCACAAACTCCGTAGCCCACATCCCCACTAGTTTGGTGCTGACCTGATTTTACAAAGCAGATCTGGCAAGCTTGTCTCAGCTCATGGGTTCCTTCGAGGGGGTGCCTAGGAGTTTCTGGTGAAAATGGTTTAGCAATCACACTTCCAAATAAGTTTCCAAAGTCATTTCTAGGCTGACTTGCAATTCCCAGGAAATTTTCAGATGGAAATAAACTACCTGGTCCATTCATCTGCAAAAAGAGTAAGAAACAAACAAAAAAAAAAAACAAAACAAAACAAAACAAAACAAAACAAAAACAGGCAACAAATATTGTACTATCACTAAAGAAAGCACTGGACTCCTGTGGAGAATAGGGTGAGGCTGGTACCATTCTATTCCAGTGTGCTTCTCTATGACAAACTATCAGTTTCTGTGTTTTCCTCTTTGGACTCTGGGCCCCTTTAGTGATCCTCTTTGAGCTGTTACTAACACACAACTGGTCTGCTTCCACAGGACACACATCTTACATGCTCTGCTCTTATGTCTCCTTGCTCTGTTAAACTTCACTAAAGCTTGCACTATCTGTATCAGTTATCAATTTGCTTCAACAGATCCAGTCACACACTCAAAACATTTATTACTGGATGTTCTGGATGAGTTTCATAATACTACTCCCCACAGCACACAGAAAATTCAACGGAGACTTTCATTTTCATTCACATAATTCAGTTATTTAAGTACAGGCCTATGTTCAATCTAAGCGATGCATTCACAAAAGAGGAAGAGACACTTACAAGTAAAAGGGAGGAATTACTGTTGTTAAGCGTTGTTCCCTCTCTAGCAGTTGAGGTGGACAGATCTAAAATAATAAAAAGACTTCAACAGACCTTTTCACTCTACATGGAATCAGCACACAAGGGCTCTGCAGCTAACTGCCTATGGCTTCCCACAACTTTCCCATCCCAATCGTATAAGCTTTCTTACTACTGACAAAGGGGGCTGTAGGGTTTTCCTTCTAGAAGTCAAGGGCATAAAAAACCCTTAGCCATTATTGGAGAAATTATGGCAGGGCCTACTGTTTGGCACAAAGACATCCCTAAGAAAATAATATCCACATTTCAGCTGAGAAAGGCACCTCCTCTCTGACAATGAGTGAAGGAGGCTCGGGACTGTGTCATCTTAGTCCACCATTCCGTTACTTCCCCATCTGCCATTCTCTATTTCATGCTTTCAATCCCTTCACTGTACATCTCTGAAATGGTAATTTGACTTTTACCCTTTAATTATTTAACAATGTGAGGACTTTTCTCACTATTTACAGTATGTATTAAAGACCAGGGATGGAACTCAGTGGTAGAGCACTTTGTGTAGTATGTGTAGGCCCTGGATTCCATCTCTAGCGCCCCAAAAAAACAAAAGGTAATAACAACAACAACAACAAAAAAACAAGACCAAGTATTCAACCTACTATTGACCAGACTAAGACCTCCGTATTCCATGATAAAATGAGGGCATGGGTTGCTGAGCTCAACAGATGAAGCCCCAACCAGGTCTAAATGTTTTCATACTAAACCCAGATGTAAAGCTAGTTTTAATGTTTTGCCAGTTCACATCCTTTAAGATGGGACAAACTTTTACTGCAGAAAACACTGTAAGACAATTACCCCAAAACAGTGAACACCAGCATAGCCAATCGCATCATCTAAAAACAGAGCCTCATCCAAGTCAACCTCTCAGAATATAAGCTAAATCAAGCCAAGTGAGGAACCTTAGGGCTCCCTCTTTATAGTTTAGCCACAATGAGAACAATTCAAGAAACTAACACCTAAAACTGCTTTACAAAAATTGCCATATACATTTTCATTTTTAGAAAACTGATTGATTATAGCCATTTATAATTTAGGAGAAAGTCTTACCTCGTTTGGATTCAGTCACTGAAAATGAATTTAAAGAAGAACAAAAGTCTTCCAAGGTTGTGGTCAGAGGTGGATACAACTCTGCAAAGGAGGATGGAGGAGCATACCTCGCACCAATGGGCAAGGTTCCAAGCAGGGACGTTGTCCTGAAAGGCGAGCTAGGAGCCACACTGGCTGTCGGAAGGGATCCTCTACCCAGAAGGGAGGGCTAAAGAGAAGAAATGAAGAGATTCATGAACCTCTCGATGGCTTAGTTTCCTGCTTTTACCACCAGCAGGACCCCCAAACTGAGGGATTGTGCTGCACAACAGGGCTTGCATTCAAATGAAAGTCCATTACCACAGTCTTAGAGCAGTTCTGTGCAAATCTTTCTCTGCCCACCATGCTACATTATGCCCTGCCAGGATGGACTGAATCTTCGAAAATACAATTCACAACTAAAAGATAAAGTCTTGGTGGAGACTTTTTTTTTCTTTCTTTCTTTCTGATTTTCTGAGCCAGGGTTTCTCTGTGTAACAGCCCTGGCTGTTCTGGAACTTGTTTTGTAGACCAGGCTAGTCCCAAACTCACAGATATCTACCTATCTCTGCCTCCCAAGTACTGGAATAAAAGGTGTGTGCCACCAAGCCTGGCTGAGACTTTTTTTTTCCTAAAGACAGGGTCTCATGTAAATCAAGTTGGCCTCAACTGTTACTATAGATGACCTTGAACTTCTGATCTTCCTACCTCTACCTCCCAAGTGGTAGGATTACAGGTGTATACCACCACTCAGTACTGAGGATGTAACCCAGGGCTTCATGTATGCCAGCAAATCATCAGCACATTCTTAGCCCTCAACTCACAATTATTTTTTATTTATTTTTAAACTTTTAAAATGTGCTTTAAAATGTGCCCCATCCTGGGGCAGCAGGATGGCTCAGAGGTTAAGGCACTTGCTGTCAAACCCAAAACACTGAGTTTGATCCCAGGACTTGTAAGGTGAAAGAGAAAGACTGACCCCTGCAAACTGTCGGCTCACCTCCCCCACTCCCCCACACACATATACACGTGCAAAAGTGTATACATATACAAGTGTAAAAGCACAGAAAGCACATGTGTGGCATGGGTGGAGGCCAGGCTGGTGTTAGAATATCCTCGATTGTTTCACTGTATTCTGAGACAGGGCACCGTCTCTAAAGCAAGGGCTTGTTGTTTCCCTGTGGACCACTTGAACCTACATTTCCTGGCTCCAGGTTACAGGCAGGGGCCACCAGGCCTACTGCTCATGTGTATGCCAAATCTCACACTTGCACAACAACTACTTTACCCACTGAGTAAACTTAAGACTTAAAAAAATTGATTTTAAAAAGCGATTTAGTTGTTTATATGTGTGAGTGTTCTGCCTGCCACAAGGATCTTCAGGTCCCCTGAACTGGAGTTACAGGCATTCATGAGCCACCATGTGGGTGCTGGGACTCAAATCTGGGACCACTGGAAGAGCCATTTCTCTAGTTCGTGTGTATGTGTGCACATAAATTTATACACACAAATATATGTGTTATTATCTGGTGTGTATATGTATATACATATATATATGTTTAGTGTGAGAGTGAGTCTGTATGCCATTATATACATATTATGATACAAGTTTAGTGAGAGAGAGAGAGGAAGAGGAAGAGAGAGAGAGAGAGAAAGAGAGAGAGACAATGTATGTGTATGTTTTGAGAAAGGGTCTCATTATGTAGACATGGCTGGACTGAAATTACTGATATAGACCATTTTAGCCTGAAACTCACAGAGATCTCCCTGCTTCTGCCTCACAAGTGCTGGGATTAAAGGCATGTGCCACCATGCCTGGCTAAAGATTTAATTTTGAGTCTGTGTGTGCATTTGTACATGTGTGTGTTCCTGAGTATACTTACCTGGTTTATTTGCTGTTTTTTTCTTTTTTCTCCCTGAGTATATTATACATGAAGCCAGAAATCAAATCTCAACCTCACTCAGGTGTCATTCCTGTGAAACTCCCCACCTTGTCTGGGGCACACCAGAGGCTATGCAAACTGGCCACTGAGCCCCAGAATCTACAGTGTCCACTTCTGCAGCTCTGGGATTACCAGTTGGTGCTACCACACCTGTCTTTTTTTACACTGGTGCTGAGATCAAACTCGGGTCCTTATGCTTTTACAGCAAGCACTTTACTCACTGAGCCATCTCCTGAGCCCTCAAATGCCCATTTTCTATCCAAATGTTATGCTTAAGCCTTCCATTCCAGAAACATTAATCAACTTCTGGACAGAATACTCCTTTCTTTTATTTCAGCAACGACCATGTTATCCAGGCATCTGTTAGCTTCTCAGAAGAAGCAAAGAAAACGTCAAAGAAAGAAAGCATAAGTGGCCAGTTGGTGGTGCTGCACATTTTTAATCTCAGCACTTGGGAAGCAGAGGCAGGAGAATCTCAGTGAGTTTGAGGCCAGCCTGGTCTACAGAGTGAGTTCCAGGATAGCCAGGACTACATGTTGCTGGAGTTTCTTGTTTCCTGCCATGTTCTGACATATATACAGAAGTACATCCCCCATCACTACACACAGAAACCTTGTCTCGAGTAACAAAAAAAAAAGAGAAAGTGAATCCTAGAAGCAATACAAATTATCAGTCATGTTTACATTATACATTTAACAGGAGGTAATTATGTCCTTGAGAAGACAAAGTAGGGCAGGAGAGATGGCTTGCCTTGTGAGCATGAGGACATGAGTTCAATCCCTGGAACCTTTATTAAAAGTTTAAAAATAAAAACTTTAAAAGAAAGAGAGGAGAAACTAAATTGAGCAGGAGAAATAGCTCAGCAGTTAAGATCAATTCTCTTCCAAAAGACCTGAGTTCTGTTTCCAGCACCCACATGGGGTGGCTCACAACTACCTGTAACCCCAGCTCCGTGGGATCTAATACCCTCTTCAGGCCTCCAGAGGTACCTGCAACACGTCACAAACATCTCTCTCTCTCTCTCTCCTCTCTGTCTCTCTGTCTCTCTCTCTGTCTCTCTCTCTCTGTGTGTGCCTGTCTCTCTCTCTGTCTCTCTCTCTCTCTGTGTCTGTCTGTCTGTCTGTCTGTCTGTCTGTCTCTCTCTCTCTCTCTCTCTCTCTCTCTCTCTCTCTCTCTCTCTCTCTCCCTCCCTCCTCACACACACACACACACACACACACACACACACACACGCACACACGCACACGCACATACACACCATTTTTCAAAGGGAAACTAAACAGTAAAACTCACCATGACAGCATCATTTGTTTCTGGGGCAGAATCAAGTAGATCATCTATGTCGTCCCCAAGAACAATGTCTCCATCATCTACCAAGGCATCTGGCAGCATGAAGGGGATCTTCCCACCATTTGCAAACATTGTGGATGGCAGTGGGCTCTCATCCACTTGCAGTTGTAAAACAGGAGTTACAGGCATACCAGAAACTGAGGTCAGCTCACTCCCAATGTCATGAGAAAAACTGGATGTAGGGAGGGAGATAACCGGAAGTGCTTCTTGTCTTGGGGTTAATAAATCTGTAACATACATAGAAATTTACTCACTCCAAGCACGGTATTTACAAAATAGGATTGTTAATGGCCAATAACAGTGAATGTGAAGGCTAGGTGAAAATATGAAAGCAGTCAGTTCCATTTTCATCACAGAGCAATCTTGCTTGACAATACTATATACAGTTTAAATACTTGACAATACTATATACAGTTTAAAACTGGCATAATAGTAGGCATATTTCAGAGGGTTAAGATGACAAGTAAAAACATACCTGGCTCAATATCTTCCACAGAATAGTTCACAGCCTGGAAATTAAACCAATAGTGATCATGTTTTTAGGATTCTAAACACTAAAGCAGTCTGTAAAACTCATCCTAAAAGAGTGATGTAGATTTGCAAGACATTTGTCTAAGATACAAGAAATCAAAACAACATTCAAACCACTTATCTCCTACTCAATTTGTTTGTTGTTTTGAGACAGGATCTCTTTATATAGCCCTGGCTGGCTTGGAACTCACAGAGATCTGCCTGACTCTGCCTCCCAAGTGCTGGGATTAAAAGGTGTGCCCCACCATGCTGTGTTTCTTCTTTTGAAACAATCTTTGTGTAACCCAGGCTGGCCTCAAACTCAGGATGTAGCTGAGAATGACCTTGGTCCTCTTGCCTCCATATCTGGGATTACCAGGCATCACCAGACCTGGCTTTTTACTTTCTCTTAAAGACAGATCTGTATTGTTCTTGCTTCCCTCATACTCCTGAGATCACAGGGACACAAACACTGTATACTTCTAGCATACACACATTTCTCAAAGGGAGGGAAATAGGGACTAAGCTGGTCACCAGCCCTCATAATGGGTAGTGTCATCCCAACAACCACAAGACTTTAAAGTCAGAGAGAGAGGGAGGGAGAAAGGAGGAGAGGGAGAAGGAGAAAGAAGGAGAGGGAGAAGGAGAGGGAAAGGGAGAGGGAGAGGGGAAGGGAGAGGGAAAGAGGAGAGGAAGAGAGAACATGTGCTAGGGTTTTACTATGTAGTCCTGGCTGGCCTGGAATTCTATGTAGACCAGGTGGGTACTGAACTCACAGACATTCTCCTGCCTCTGCCTTCTGAGACCTGAAACTAACAAATCTGCCATTCTTGAAAAAATGTCTTTATTAATTTTAAAAATTAGATCTATTCATTTCATAATATCTACCTTTTTTGCTTGTGTCTATGTATGTATACCATATGTGTGCTTGGTACCCTGGAAGGTCACAAGATAGCATCAGACTCCCTGGAACTGGAGTTAGATAGTTATGAACCAATATATGGCTGCTGAGAACTGAACCTGGGTCCAGATCTTCTGCAAGAGCTAACTGCTAAGCCATCTCTCCAGCCTTTTTTTTTTTTTAACCCCAATGTCTCTCAAAATTATTATCTGGCCTCGATCCATGATTTTCAAAGAAAACTGAGCATCTGTTCACATCCTGTCACATGCTCCAGTGCCAGGAAAAGCTAGCCAAGACTGAACAGTTCTTAAACTGTTTTGTTCTCCAAAGTGACAGGAAGCCAGGGCCAGTTTCGTGTCTGAGGCATCAAAGGGACAAACATTAAAACTACAAAAAGCACAGCCTCCTTTCTCAGAAGTATGGCTCTTGCACAGGGAATTACCCTACCTTGGTAGCTCCAGCTCCAAGAACTGGCTTCAGAGAGAGCTGAAATAAAATGAAAATGCAATTTCAAAACAGAACTGACTCAAGATTATAAAACTAAATGAAAAAACCCAGAAAGAAGCTGGACTTACCTCGGCTCTAACATACGCTTTCCTTATTTTAAATCCCAATTTCTGAGCTAATTCTTGAGTTAGTTTTATTACATGTTCATCCTAAAAAGAGCCAACATTCATGAATGTATCTGCAGTGAAACAAGCAAACAGGGCTGTGATATTCCCCACCTAAACACTGGATTTATTAGCTATTACGCTGAACTGAAGCAGGTTGAAGGCTGCATGAAAACTTGACTCTTCTACTAAAGCACCCAATTCCATACCTGAGGTACTGCTAAGGAACACTTTGCTACAGCATCATAGGCCTCTTTGTAGCGCCCTAAGTCACTCAAAGCCTTGGACTTCCGGTACAGAGCCTTGCAGTTCCTAGCATTGATACTGAGGACAGCATCACAATCTTCTAAAACTTTATCATGGAAACCCTGTGGGAAAGGCCAAGGGAAAAAGCCAGAAACACACATTAATATCTCACTCTAATACCTGTTTCATACATGAAAACAAATGTGTGACTCCATTCTATGATATCAACTTAAACTTGGAGTTCACATACACAAAAATAGAAAATTATATTCCTTTATCCTGTATCAGACAAATATGAGTACTTGGTCACAGAGTCCTATATCTCCAAGGTAGAAAGCTTCTGGGACAGAGCTGGTGCCCCACTGTCATAATGTGGAGGCAGTTATGGGCACTAGCCACTCTTCCAGAAGACCTAGGTTCAATTCCCAGCACCCATATGGAGGCTCACAATTGCCTAAAATTCCAATCCCAGGGGATCTGACATCCGCTTCTGGATGTACAGACACCAGGCAAACACCGTAGTGCACAAACACACAGGCAAAACACTCAAACTTTGCACACACAGGGTAGACATACATGCATGTTGTAAAATATAAAATAAAGTTTTAAAAACCTAAAAACATACATTTTTTAAGTCAAATAGGGGTTGGTGAGATGGCTCACAGGTCACAGCATTTGCTGTGTAACCTGATGACCCACAGTGGAAGGGAAGAAGCAAAAGTTGCCCTCAGACTGTTATGCTCTCATTCTCTCTGCCCTCATCATATAATGAATAAATAAATAGATGTAAATGCCAAGTGGGTGACTACAGAAGTGGTAGTGTAATATATAGATATGTGTGAATATAATATGTATATGTATACACACACACACACACACAACACACACACATATTTTGTTGGTTTTTTTTTAGATAAGGATCCACTGCATAGCCCTAGCTGTCTTGGAACTCACTCTGTAAACCAGGCTGGTCTCAAACTCACAGAGATTCACTTATTCCTGCCTCCCAAGTGCTGGAACTAGAGGTGAGTGCCACCACCACCTGGCAGTATACGATTTCTTTAAAGTGAGCTTAGAAAGGGGTTGGGGAGCTCAATAATGGAATGCTTGCCTAGCATGTGCAGGCTTAGATTCCATCCTAAGCCCTGTGAAAAATAAAATGAAACCTCTTATTAAAACAACAGAAATACTGCAGAACAATCTTGCAAGAGATTGCTCGAGATTGCTCTTAGCTGGCACCTGGAAGCCCTCCAAGATTATAGAGTTATAACAACTGTTTTTTATAAAAAGAAAATTAAAAAATAGAAAAAGAAGGGATTATCCATGTTCTTACCATAAACAAATGTTTTTACCATGATTTCAACACTGTACAGTGTACGTACACACACACACACACACACACACACACACACACACACACACACACACACACACACACACATCACTAAGCATCACATGGTATCCCACAAACCTCCAATGCTGATATCAATTTTAAAAGTAAAATGTAATGTAACTCCTAAAGAGCTTATTAATCAGGAACACTTTAGGAACATTTTAGAAAGCAACAGCAGCCATCCATGAGTACACAGGAATAGCACTAGAGGGCCAAAGTGCAGCTCAGTGGTAGATGCCCCTGTATTATTGCCAGGGCCTTGAAAGCACAGGTGCTGGGTTCCACATCTAGTTCAAGGCAAAACTTAAGAAAATAACTTTTTATTAATGTACTACATCACTGAAGAAAATGCTCTAGAATTAATTTTAAAAATCCAACTCACCATATTAGAATAACAGGCAATACGATTTATATGAAGTTTTTCAATGATTTCTTGAGGCATTAAAATTTCTTCAGACTTTGCATAATCAGCTATACTCAACGCTTCTGAGTACTGACTTAGAGAGCTACTCCAATCACATTCCCGATAAATATCATTTCCTTCATTAAAAAGATTTCTCACGAGAGCATGCAAATATACCTAAAAGGAGAAAATTACCTCTTGAAGCCAGGACAAGGTAAGACAGAAATAAATATGTTTATGCCTAAAACTTCAGAGAACGTTGCTGACAGCAGGTGAGAGCTGCTGAAAGAAAGCCTGTCACTGCTGCCTTGCTAGGAAGTCCATCTTGCCTACTTCTGCAAGAGAAGGCACTTTCCTTACAAGAAAAAAGGGGTGCAAAGCACTGCGAAAGTGTATGTATGTGCCTCTGATTCTGTGCAGGGAGACACTTGGTGCAAGTCCTCTTATGGCTTCAAATGTACTGCCATTCTCCTGCCTCTGCTTCTCAAGAACTGAGATTACAGGCATGAGCTGCCATACCCAATTTCAGGTTAGGCCTCTGACTTTTATTTCTGATTAGGCAATAGTAAAAATGCTTCCATGTGCTGCTGGCAGCACACTTGGGAGCATGTGCATGTAGGTATGCACATACATGCACAATGCCCTTTTGTATGTGCATGTCTTCATCAGTATGATCAAACCTCTCCACATTTTTACAGGCCATTTCTTCTTTAAAAGCATCCTGTTATTTGTGGGGGACTCAGGAGTGCTTTTATGCATGCCACTGTGCATGTGTGGTGGGTCAAAGAATCTGGGAGAGTCAGATTTCTCTCTACCATACGGGACCCACAGAAGAAATTCAGGGCATTAGGCTTGGAGCATGGGGGCTTTACTTGCTAAGCCACCTCTCTGGCCCTGTATTTCTTCTTTTATAAGCTATTTCCTTAGACCATTTCCTGACTTAGGGGAAGGAGATGAGGCTAAGTAATTTGCTTATTGAGTGATTATATCCTTTTTGATATGTACAAAAAATGCTTTAATAGTTTAAAAGACCTTTTCCACCATGGAATCTGATAACTTTTTGGTCCTAATACACACACATTTAAGCTGACTAGACTACTAAGAACAAACCAGGCGGTGATGCCTGCCGTGGCTTGTGATGCTCCACTTATCCTCTGTGGCCCCAGTTCCACACGTGGAAAACAACCAAAGGGTCTGTCCAGGTATTTCAGTTCAAATACTTTAAGACTCCCCTTAGTTAGAAAGGAGAGGAAGAGGAGCAACTCAGCACAGGGAAAGAAGAGTGTGGACATTTGGAAACACACTCAGAGATCGAAGGCCCAAGAGGAAGGAGTGGCCTTCTTCTCCCTGTGTCTGGCCAGGTCATCCCAGCCCTTCCTCCTGCTCTCTACACAACCTCTTTAGGTACTGTCAGGACTTATCAAAGACAAAAATTATGACGCCCACATTCTCTGTTCAATTCCACCCCACTTATCTTTCATAAAATAGTTAATTGCCACAAAATCCACAATGCACTAACACAGAAAAGAATAAAGGACAATTGTCCAAAAAAAGAGAGGTTGGCCAGCTTTTTCTATAAATGCCAAGAAGTGAGCATTTAAAGCACTGAGGGACATTTAAGTTCTGCCCCGTGTCACAAAAGTGCCACAGAGAATATATAAACAAATGGCGACAAGAGGGCAGCTGGTCAGGTCAGGTATGACACACAAGGCCAGTTTGCCAAATTCTGCCGCTGACTATAGTTCTTGAGCTACCATGATTAACCAAAACCCTTCCCAAGGTCATTACCGCATATTGTTCCTGGGTCCCTGGATATGACAGTGGAGACCTAAGAAGAAGAAATAAATCTATTGTAATTACCAAGATCTACTAGTTGTCTTCCTTTGTTCTGAGACAGTATCCCTGACCAACAGAAAATTCACTGAGACCAGCCCGCCTCTACAGCCGGCATGTTGGGATGACATGAAGGGAGCCCAACAGGCTCCCTATCAGCAGTATTCAGCCAAAAGTTATCTTAAATCACATTTTAGGGGCTGCAGAAATGGCTCAGTGGTTAAAAGTACTTGTTGCTCCTGCACAGGACCCTGATTCAGTTCCTGATACCCACATGGTGGCTCAAAGATCCAACAGTCTCTTCTGGCTTCTGAGTGCAGGAATTACAAGTGCTGAGATAGTTCAGGCATGGGCCACCATAGCAGCTACTGTTTTTCTTAAGTACAACATCTCTTGCAAATCTACTCCTTTTCAAAAAAGACCTAATTCTTCAAATACTAAAGACAAAAATTGACACTTTCTGCTCTCATTTATTACAGATCAGAGTCTCCTCCCCAAAAGGAACAAAGAGACCCTTCTGCCTGGACATGTATGTCCCCAAGCAAAAGCTATCTGCCACTGGTACTGTTCCTAACAGCAAAGCCTGAAAGAAAAAGCCTTCTGTGCTGCAGATGTTCATTCCAGATGTTTAATTCTCCAGAATCCTTCTTATGGGAACACATCCCAATTCTTCAGTCTACTTTGCTGTAACATCAGGGCTTTAGCCCTAAAAAACAAGCAATAAGAAGAATGTAAGAGGGGACTAGAGAAATGACTCAGAGGTTAAGAGCACCAACTGCTCTTCCAGAGGTCCTGAGTTCAATTCCCAAAAATTACATGGTGGCTCACAGAATTTGATGCCCTCTTCTGGCCTGTAGGCAAACATGGAGGCAGAACACTATACACATAATAAATAAATAAATAAATAAATAAATAAATAAATAAATAAATAAATAAAATCTTAAAAATAATATAGGCATCATATCTAAGGAAAAAATAAAGTAAGATAAAGTAAAAACAAACCAGAAAAGGACAAAACAAACTTTAAAAAAAAAAAGAATATCCAAAAGGTGCATGCCTTTAATCCCAGCACTTAGAAGGCAGAGAAAGGTGGAACTCCAAATTCAAAGCCAGTCTGGTCTACAGAGTGAGTTCCAGGACAGCCAGGACTACAGAGAAACCTTGTCTTGAAAAACAACAACAAAAAGAATATCCAAAAAGACAAGGGAAAAAAAGTGCTCAAATGAAAGTGTCATTTCTAACCCAACCTGAGCACTATGACAGTTCTCAATCTTGATAAGTATGGTGGCTCATGCTTCTAATCCAGTTCTTGTAAGGTTGAAGCTAGGAGTTTGAAGCTTTCTTGGGCTGCAGTGTGAGATTCTATTTCAAAACAGAACAACACAAGCCTTGAAAAATGCCAAGATATATCTGTGACTTTCCACATGTGGACTCCATACATAACACAGGGGTGGGCCATGAAGGGTTAAGTTCTTACTGGATGAACTGTAGACCTTCCTTAATGTTGTGCTGCCTTTTTCTTCTCTCCTTGGATGCACTGGACATGTTACCCCACACATCCACTTGCTAACTGAGCAATCTGCAAAGAAACAAGGCACAAAATTACTGTACCTGCCAGCAATTCTGGATTTCCCACTAACATCCATTACTAAGTACTCAAGAGGCAGAGTCAGGCAGATCTCTGTGCGTTCAAGGTCAGCCTGGTCTACAAAGGAGTTCTAGGACAGCCAAGGCTATACAGAGAACCCCTGTCTCAAAAAAATAAAAAACAAACACATCCATGGCTCTAGGCCTTCACTCAGTCCAAAACACACCCATCTCCAATGGCCCTGAACACTGAGGAGCCCATTAGGCCTTCCTTTCAGATCCCTGGGGTCTTGTGTCCACAGCATTCTATTTTTAGACCATTTAGGGTGCAGAGCCATTCCAGTATGTCTCCTAAATAGTCTCCACTCAAAGGCATCTCCTTTCCTCACACAGGTTTTGTTTCTTCCCTGTCAACCCACATGCATGAGCTGTAACAAGAACAATCTCAGCCTTGTTTGGCTTCTGGAAGATCTCCAGAAGAGAAAACTTTACCTCTGTCTGACTCAGGGAAACGTGATATCCTAGTAAGCAGAGCCAGAGCTTCTGAACTAACTCTACAACTGTATAGATCTACATACAGTGACTTCATGCCATTGCTGTCCATCCCCCTGACCAACTTTCTCCGAGAAGTTCCCAGCAAGTTAAATAGACCCCCTGAGAAGGGTCTGAGATAATGGACAGATTTCCAGAGGCTGGTGAGATGGCCCAGTGGGTAAGAGAGCTGGCTGCTCTTCAGGACTCTTCAATCCCCAGGACACACATTGACAGTTCCCAACCATTTGTGACTCCTGTTCAAAGGAATCTGACACCTTTTTCTGGCCCCTCTCAGGCACTGCATGCATGTGGCACACAGGCACACAGGGGCACAGCACCCCCTACACACAATTTTAAAATATGGATTCCCTCATAGCCATGCTCTATTCCCAGCCTCAGCATCTGATAACTGGTCATTTGTTGAGCATCCTCCACTGGAGAGTTTGGCAGTCTCTATAGCTATCAAGTGTGTCGATCAAAGGTATCTCCAGATATACCAAGCATCCCTGGGGGCCAGCAGCATAACGGGCATCTAGTCACCCTTGGCTGAAAACTGAGACCTATAATGAACAAGGTATCTTAGCACATAACTCATGTGTTCAGACCTGGAGGCAGAGGGGAAATCCTACCCCAACCTCAAGCAGGCAACTGAAATGTTCTAGTTTCACTGCTGCTTGCCACAGTAAAGTCATTTTAAAATACACAGGACTGGGTGTCCAGAGGCTAAATGGCATGCATCTTCTTTTTGGTCTTTCTGACACTGTCAAGTGTTAAGAATTTGTATTTGATATTACAAAGGTGATCACTCGCTTTCAAATATTCCTCAGGTGTGGTAGCATACACCTTTAATCACAAAATGAGTTCCAGGACATCCAGGCTACACTGTCTCAAAAAAAACTAAAAATAAATAAAAATCAAATACTCCCCCAACTTGTAAGAAGGGTCTGGGGATGAAAAGGCAGAGTGTGTAACTAACTGTGGGTGGTAAGGACAAGAATTCACTTTCATGTCTTTGAAATGTCCAGAATGTGTTTAGAAAGCTGTAACTCAGGGGTGGAGAGATTGCTCAGTGGTTAGAACACTGGCAGTTCTTCCAGGACCCAGGCTCAAGTTCCAGCACCACATGGTGGCTCACAACTGTCTGTAACTCCTGACACCCTCTTCTGGCACCAGGCAAACAATTGGTGCATATACATGTGTGCAGTCAACATACCCATACACACAAAATAGTTTTGACACTGAAGTACAATGGCTCTGTTTCTAGAATTCTTAAACAGCTTTTATAACAGTTTAGTCAAGAAGCAGGCAGGGCAGTGGTGGTGCACACACCTTTAATCCTAGCACTTGGGAGGCAGGCAGGTAAATCTCTGTGAGGCCAGCCTGGTCTATAGAGCGAGTTCCAGGACAGCCAGGGGCTACAGAGAGACCCTGTCTCTTGGGGATGGGCTGGGAAGTGAGGGTTCCTGGGTAATGATAACTGGTCGGGTTAATAGCCTTAGGACTATTTCCCTAGAAAATGCTGAAATACCTTGAACTCTGACCTCTTACAAAAGGGCACAGGGCAAAGAGCTAAAAATTCACAAATATAATTAGTAGGAAATAAGGTGGACATGGTGGTGCACACCTTTAATTCCAGCCCTTGAGAGGCAAAGGCAGGTGAGTCTGAGGCTGCCCTGGTCTACAGATTGAGTTCCATAAAAACCCTGCCTCAAGAAACAACAAAGAAAGAAAAAAAATCCTCTTTAAAATTGAGGCCAGAGCCTCGGTGTCATTGCTTTGTCTTTCTAAGATAAAGTCTCACCCTTGTAGCCCTGACTGGATTGAAACTCCAGATGAAGCTCAGACTGACCTTAGCTTTTGATTCTCCTGCCTCCACCTCCTCCCTAAATACTGGAATTACATGCCCGGCCCAAAATATTGTTGTCTATCTGTCATGCTTGGGAACTGAACCAAGAACCTCACATACATTTGGCAGGCATGGCAGCCATTTTCCACTGCTGAACTACATCCCCATCTCAAGCGCCCACAATTTTAGTATTGAAGGCAATATTTGTGCAGAGCTAGAGAGATGGCTGAGAGGCTAAGTAAACCTACATGGCAGCTCACAATTGTCTAACTCCAGTGCCAGGGAATCTGACACCCTCTTCTGACCTCTATGGGCATCAGGCACTCACATGGTAAACAGACATACATGCCGGAAAAATATTCATACACATAAAATAAATTAAATCTAAACAACAGTGTAATAGCATTTCAATTTCAATAATTCTTAAGTTTTTCTTAAAACCTTAGTGAAGAATTCCTCAAGGCCAGCCTGGTCTACAAATTGAGTTCCAGGGCAGGTTCCAAAGCTACAAAGAAATCCTATCTCAAAAAAAATAAAAAAATTCCAAGTATATTGTAAACAACTTTTATAATGAAGACCATGTATGTATACACTACCTAGATTCTACAAATATTTTTCAGTATTTATCACATCTTTAGAACCTGCCTTTACTATCTTAACATCAACACAGTTTATATGATAAATTTAAAGTAAGTCACAGAGACAATAAGATGGCTCAGCGGGTAAAAAAAAAAAAAAATGCCACCACCACTAACAATCTATGTTTGCTGAGTTTGTTGGGTTGTTTTGTTTTTTGTTTTGTTTTTGTTTTTTTTTCGATATAGGGTTTCTCCTTCTAGAACTCACTCAGCAGGCTGGTCTCAAACTCACAGAGATTTGCCTGCCTCTTGTTTGCTGAGTTTGAGCCCAGAAAACTATGATAGGAAAGAACCATTCTACAAGGTGTCTTCTGAACATACATACACACACACACACACACACACACACACACACACACACACACACACACACCGGGTGGCATGACATAAATTACAATTCATTCCTCAGCACTTCAGCAGCATACATAACATGGTCCCCAACCCTTTTTCTCTGAGACAGGGTCTCACTGTGTAGCCCAAGAGGGCCTGGAACTCACTATGTGTAGGTAGCCAGACATAATGGTGCACACCTTTAATCCCAGCACTCAGGAGGCAGAGACAGGTGGATCTCAGTGAGTACCTTGTAAAGACACAAACTACCAGCTTTAGGCCATTCCCAGCCACGCTCATGCCAATCCCACCCCATCCATGCAAATACTGTTCTACCACACATTTAACTTTATGTAGAAAATAATCCCACCTCCCACCTCCATTTTTAAAGAAAGAAAACTAGTTTAGTTTGTCCCTTACTTATCTGCAGTGCTGGGAACTAAACTCCAAAGTTCTGATTATTAGTCAGCATGATGACAACTGCCTGCCTACCACACCCAGCTCACCTTGCTCTTCAATCTGTCAAAGACTGGCCTCAGTTTTGGTTTTTTGCTTTTTTTATTTGTAGGTTTTGGTTTTGGTTGGTTTTTGGTTTTCCAAGACAGGGTTTCTCTGTGGAGCCCTGGCTGTCCTGGAACTCACTCTTGTAGACCAGGCTGGCCTAGAACTCAAGAGATCCACGACCTGCCTCTGCTTACTGAGGACTGGGATTAGAGGTGTACACAACCATGTCCAACTGAGAATATTTTTTTCATATAGATGAGAGCACAAATGCAAACCCCACTACCACAAATTATTCAGTTGTGTGTCCTGCATTTGGGGAAATTAAAATAAAAAAAGTCATCACACCCAAATGCAACGGATGAGCATCACTGGAAAAATACCTTCCATCATAGTATCTCCCCTACCAGGTAAGCATGAAAATTCTTTATAAAGAAAATCTAGTCACTTCTCTCACACAGAGCAAAAGCTCCTTTCCATTTAGTCTTGGCTTAAATGACACATTTTGAGACCTCCCCTTATCACCTTAAATTGCCACATGCCTGCCTTGACCTCTACTGGTCATTTAAATAGGGACCTTGTCTCTTGGTCCTGACTATATGAACATACGGAACTAGTTGACTAAATATTTGGATGGGAAGATGAAACAAATTAGTCAAGCGCAAAGATAATTTTTAATGAAAAGTCCAGAGAGGAGTTAGAATTCTGTAGAACTAACTGTTCACAAAACAAACTACAATGAGCTGACATTTGAACCCCAGCACCTAGGAGGCAGGCAGAAAGATGGAGAACTCCAGACTAATCTGGGCTACAGAAGGAGATCCTGTCTCAAAACAACCAATCAAGGAAACAAGCAAATGAATGAAGCAACATAAGAGGGGATGAAGCCAGACAGTAGTGGTGCACACCTTTAGTCCCAGAACTCAGGGGACAGAAGCAAGAGGATCTCTTAGTTCCAGGACAGCCAGGATCCACAAAGAAACCCTGTCTCAGAAAGAAAAGAAGTAGGGAGAGTCCAAACAGGAAATGACTGGTGAAAACACTCTCAATAAGCAAAATAGGGATTAAAGTACCAGAGTGAGAGAAAAACACAAGACAGCCACAAAGAACCTGAAACCATAAGGAGTATGACAATGCATCAGCTGTATAAAATGTGTTACTTCCCTGAAGCTCTGAGAGGAGAAAGAAAGCACCCTGAATCATTCTAATTCCCTGCTCAGTTGGTGTCTGCTAGTTGAACAGCATTGTATGGTGAAATTCATGACCTTTCACTTTTTCATTGCATGGGGAGACACCAGCTCCCATGAGCAGATCCCTAGAAGTGAGATATCACTATAACATACTGAGACAGAGCCAGCAGCTGCCACCCTCTGGTGCCACGGGCAGTGCTGAGTGCATCACCTGTTGTAAGTCACCTGCTCTTGATGAACTAAGGGGGGGGAGGGGACAAAAATGTGACCCTGGACAGAGAACTGGCTACAGACCACAGAGCTAGATTCCAGCTTGACATCTGTGAAACTCACTATTCTGCACCAACCAAATGCCCCAGGCTCAGACACAGGTGGACACTTCCAGGTCACTCAAGAGGAACGGAATAAACATGCTTGTGTACACATGTGTACACACAGACAGGCTCAGGGGAATCCTTCAAAGCAGCTTCACTCAAGCTGAGGAGCCAGGAAGCATGCCCAAGAAAACCTCCAGACTATGGTTTGGCCAGAACATACTTAGATATAAATACTTCATGTGAAGGGCTGGAGATGCTTCAGTGGTTAAGATCATTAGCAGCTCTTCCAAAGGACCTGAGTACAATTTCCAGCAACCAAATGGTGACTCACAGCTGACTATAATAAGATCTGGTGCCCTCTTCTGGCACACAGGCATACATGCAGATATAGCACCATATACATAAAGTAAATCTAAAACACACACACACACACACACACACACACACACACACACACACACACACACACAAAATGAAGCCTCGAGGTAATGGCACACACCTGTAAGCCCAGCACTCAGGAGGCAGAGGCAGGCAGATCTCTGTGAGTTCAAGGCCAGCCTGATCTGCAGAGCAAGTTAGGACAGCCAATGCTCCACAGAGGAAATCCTGTCTTGAGAGAAAAAAGACAACAACAAAACTACCAAATGGTTCAAGTAATGTTACTGTGAACCTTTCTTGAAACAATGTATACTGTACACTGATTCTTCAAACACTTATCCAGCCTCCGGCAAGAGGGCAAAATGCCACACCCTGCCTGCTGCAATTCTGGTACAGAAACCCTGCTAAACAGCTTCTCCTTTCCTGAAAACCGGAGAGGGCACTGGGAAGGTAACTCCTTACTTCAGCTCAGTCCTCCATGGGAACTGTTCACTTGAAACAGATTCCAGTGTGTAAACTTGGGAAGCAGCCTCCCAAGCAAGACAGCTCACAGGGAGCGGTGAGGTGTCTTCAACAACAGATATTTCATTGAGATAATCTGCCTGAGTCACTGAAGCCCTGATTTTGTGCCTCAGACTCCCAGGAGGTCTTCCTGTCCAAGGACTGACATTTCTTGTCCCCTCACCAGACATGTCCCCCTGCTACAAAATCAGGTCCTTTCTTACTCGGTAAACAGAAAGATTGCCTCTCACCAGTGAGTCCATAGCTCAGAAGCTTCATGATGTCACGAAGTTAACTAGACCACACATTGCTAAACTTGTAGAATTGAAAAGCAAATTTACAAATTTCTTGTTAGAGCAAAATCTGAAAAGGTTGAGTACCTCATTTTTTAAAATTAACATCGATGAAATCACTTAGAAAGCCATGAGAGGGTGGCAAGATAGCTCAGCATGTAAAGTCGCTACTGTCAACCCAAAATGATGCCTTGATGGTAGAAGGTGTTTTTTAAAAAAAGTGTGTGTGTGAGCCGAGTATTGGCGGTGCATGCCTTTAGTCCCAGCACTCGGGAGGCAGAGGCAGGCGAATCTCTGTGAGTCCGAGGCCAGCCTGATCTATAGAGGGAGTTCCAGGACAGGCTCCAAAACAATACAGAGAAACCCTGTCTCGGAAAACCAAAAGAAAAAAGAGTGTGTGTGTGTGTGTGTGTGTGTGTGTGTGTGTGTGTGTGTGTGTGTGTGTAAGGAGGGAGAGGGGGTAAGGGGGGAGAGGGAGAAAGAGAGAGAGAGAGAGAGAGAGAGAGAGAGAGAGTGCACAAACAACTTTGTATGGTCTTGTTGTTTACTGTTTGAGATGAGACCTCACTCTGATGATCTGGAACTCTTGGACTCAAAGGCCTGCCACTTAACTATGACAATTAGCTGAGACTATAGCACCCCCACCCAACACCACACATTGGAAGATTATGAGAAAAATGTGGGTTTGCTGAGACAAACACACCCAGGTATTTTCTAGAAGACAAAAGCTTCTTCACATGGCATTCAGTCTTTAGAAAGCCCATTCTAAAGTATTTGTGATAACAGAGCAGAGGCATGTTTTTATTTCTCTTAACTACCTATTCAAACGTTTTTCAGTTAACAGTCTAACAGTTGATTTCTTCACTTACGGTTAAATAGATTTAACCATAGCACAAATTCTAATTGGTCTTACTAATAAAAACTTGCAGAGAAGCAGAGCAGCCAGTCACCAAAGACTTACCTCTACCAATGCCCAGACGAAAGGGCTGCTCCTGTCCTGAGACTTCACTGCCCCTCAGACTGACTGCTCAGACTCTAAGAGCTCCTGTCTCCTCCCACTTTATGTCCTCTCTCTCCACTCAGGCACATCACTCTCATCTCCACCTCCCTAGTGCTGGGATTCAAGACATGTGGTCCCAACTGCTGGGACCACCTTTGTGTGAGCTCTGTTTCTCTTTTAGACAGACTCAATCTCATGTAGCCCAAGGTGGCCTCGAACTCAGAGATCTGTATCTGCCTCTGTCTCCTGAGTGCTGGGATTAAAGATGTGTACCACCACTACCTGCCTGGCCTCTTCAGCTAACTAGTGACTTAACTCTGCACTATGATCTTCAGGCAAGCTTTATTTGTTATAGCGTAAACAAAATATCACCAGCCAAGTCAGCAGGTTTCAAAATCAGTCACTATTAACAACTGCAAGGCCTTACAGCTGACAAATTAACATTGCTACCAACAGATCTGGGAATGACAAAGGAAGAGGGTGCAGGTCAGAACAACCCCCAACCAAAAGTCACAAGAACACAGAGCAGGGAAGGAGTGCCCCAGTTCAACTGAGGACACTAAATCTTTGCACAACACCTCTCTGCAAATATTGACAATATTCAACCTCAAGAACTCAATCTGATTCCCAACTGATGTTCATCCCGCTGGTCCAACAGAGCAGAACGGGGAAATTTTCAACAGAGAAAACTGTCCAAGCTCTTGATTTAGTTCACAGATGAAGAATAAAAAGAACCTTCCATTCCTTGAGGACCTCCAGGAAAGGCAGCCACTTCCAGAGACACCGGAAGAGCCTATGGCCCCTCCCCCATTCCGACGCTCCTGTTGAGCGCTGTCCAATCGAAATACGATGCCAGCAGTACAATCCATTTTAAATTACCAAGTGACCACATTAAAAAAAAAGTAAAAAGAAACCGGCCAGATTGTTTATTTTATAACATGGCCACAACAGGTATCACCTCAATTAACTACGTAACACATTGCTAAACACCTACTGATTTAAGTATAGGAACTTGCCAAGATCTTTTTCTTTCTTTTTTTTTTTTTTTTTTTCTATCAAATCAGACTTAAAATTGAAACCAGAGCCAGACGGTGGTGGCGCACACCTTTAATCCCAGCACTCGAGAGGCAGAGGCAGGTGATCTCTGAGCTCCAGGGCAGCCTGGGCTACACAGATAAACACAGAAAAAGAAACCAGAAGTGTAACTTAATTAAGTCTTACCATACTCGAGTGCTCAACGGCCCCACATCACCAGTGGCCTCCTTAGTGGACAACGCAGGTCTAGTTTCACCAGACTCCTGGGGTCTTAAATACCCCACACCTTTAACCTCTTTGATCCTTTAACATCTGGGGACCCGAAAACGCTCAACCCCGGAATAAACTCACCCAATCAGAGCACAGGCACCACCCGTTGGGCCCAGCCAGGACTTTGCAGCCTGACCACACCCCTGCGCTGACCACCCCTAACCGGAAATTCCCGCTAACGGGAACTGACAGATCTCCATTCTTTAAGGGGGGGGGGTAAAGAAAAACGAGAACCCCCGTTCAGTCCCCGCATCTTTGCTGAACACCGGAAACCGGTTGCCACCCATATGCAGGGTGCACCGCGCGCAAAACCCGCAGGGACGAACCAGACACCGGCGAGCGTGCACTAGGCAGTCACAGTGCGCGTTCCCAAACCGAGACACTTATTAACCAGGGCCCCCCACGATCACCTAGCACCCGGAAATAACGCAATGTGAAACCTCCAAAAGCGACTGCGCGGATGTCGGTCAAGCTATCCGGGTGGCAGCGGCAGCCGCGCGCCCCCCGCTTGCGACCCCGGAGGATCCCCGTGCTGCCGGCTTCCGGGGCCCGCGCCCCTCCCCCGCCTGGAGTCCGTTAACGGCCGCGCTTGAGCACGAGGCGGCGGCGCGCGCGACCAGGGGAGCGCGACCCCCCCCCGCTGTGCCCACGCGTGCCCTTTCCTCACCTGCGGGGCGGCACCCGGGACGCGGACTGCGCGGGGCTCAAAGGCGACAGCCGGGCCGGCGCTCGCCCGCTTTCGCTCTCGCCGTCTCGCAGCTTCCCTGGGTGACCCAAGGCGGCTGCCAGGCCGCGACGCGCGGGGCGGCGCCCTCTGGCGGCCGGAGGCCTAGCGCTCCGCCCCGCAAACGCCGCCATTGGCTGCGCCGCCAGCGTCAGACCCGGGATGGAGGCGCCACGTCGGGGCCTCGGGGCTGCGGAAGCGACTGCGATGGGCGGATGCCAGGACGGCTACACGGAAGAGGGCGAGCGGCCACAGAGCCGCGAGTCCAGTGTCCCCTGCCTCTCCCTCGTGGCTTGGGAACCAGAGTGGGACTGGGAGGCGACCTAGATTCTTCCGGATACCAAGATGTCACTCACCCCGCAATCTGTTCCCTTCTGTAACTTATCTCGTGCGTCCTGCTCTACGCTCCGTCACTGTGAGCATCACCTAGAAAACAACCAAATGTCGTGTCCTTTCAAATGAATGGCAGGCCTAGGGACCCTGGGAAGTGATCTAAACTCATGCTGGTGCTGTAGGGACCCTGGGAAGTGATCTAAACTCATTCTGGCGCTGGAGTGTCACTCCCCGAGAACCTCTTCTCATCAGCCGAGTTCTGCCCTACACGCAGTCACTATTTGTATCATCGTGAAAACAAGATGCTTAGGTCTTGGCATGGGTTTCGGAGACAACTCTGGCTCCATAGTCAGTCTCCCTGGACTTAGATGTCGCTCTATTCACCTGTGTTTATAGGGACCTGCATTGCGCCCAGGCACAGCAGTGTGTAAGGCCGATCCCTGCAACAGGGAATGTGAAATGGGAGTGTGGATCTCCCACCAAAAACAAAAGCAGGGTGTCTGAGAGCACTCTTTAAAGTGAACGATTCTGAGAAGTGATGCCCATTCAAAGTAGGAGTGAGAATGCGCCCAGACACGGGGGGGGGGGGTGCGGGGGGAAGGGAGCAAAGATCCTGAAATTGGACTTGGGTAGCTGAGGGACAGGGTGTGTGTGTAGAAAGCTCGAAGAGAGTGAACCACTACATGGAATTTGAAATTCATTCTCTGGGATGAGAATTCCAAGGTGTAATTTACAGTGTTAGAAAGTTTAAACTCCTGTGCACACAATACACAAAAGGGACCTGCAGAAAACTGAAAAGGACTGAGGATGGAGCTCAGTTGACAAAGTGCTTGCCTGTCATGCACAAAACCTTGGGTTTGATTCCCAGCACCAAAGAACCTGGGTGTGATGGGTGGCACACCCTTGTAATAGCAGCCCCACGTAGGAGGGGGATGCAGAGTGTCAGGACTTGTTTGGCTATGAAGCTGGAGGTATAGGCCACAGGGAGGAGGAAAGAACTTAGAAGACTCTGACATGCATGCTGACTGGACCCAGAGTGTTGGTGAAGCCCAGGGAGTCGGCAGTACTTGATAATACAAGAGAAACTTGATGAGATTGTTTCTACAGGACCAGAGTCTACAGTGGGTGTTTCACTGGGCTGAAGTAAGGGTGCTGTTATGGAAACTCTGGTAAAGCATCATAACCCCTTTTCAACTCTGAGAGGCCTATTGCACTCCCGGATCATGTCCTTCCTCCATCTCCAGAGCCGCCATCTCTCCCCTTCTGCATCTCTTGGACTGAGGTCCATCGCCACTCCTGCTCTGACTCCTTCATGAGAGTTGGAGACTGCATGCATTTGAACCAGCCAGACAATCCAACGTGGTCTTCAGTCACACTCAGAGATTACCAGTGGTTTTCCAGGGAGATGGCAGTAGTCACAGGTTCCTGGGGATAGAGAGTAGTTATATTTGGGAGCCCACCATTATACCTACTGCAGGGAGAAAAGAAAAGGGGGTAGGGTTCTGAGCATGGATGGTCCTTCTCTTGCCTTGGAATGTACTATGTAATCTAAGAGTTTCTGCTTCCTTTAGCTTCTACAATAATGATGAAAATTTTTTGGTTTCTTCCCTGGGTACTGCACCAGACATGTACATCTGCTGAGGAACTGTTTTATGTACCTGCTTCCCAAGTGCCAGGATTAAAAGCATGCACCACCATACCCAGCCCTTATTCTGTTTTCTATCCTCTGGTACCTTGCATAGGTCTGAGGCACATACTGGCCTATGTAGAGAGTTCTAGTAAGAGCAAGAATAAGACTCTGTCTCAAAACAACATGATCTGCCCACATGCTGACAGCCTGAACATCAATTTATACCTGTAACTAAATGCAAACTATCCTTTAGTCAGTACGTTAAAAAAAGAAAATGTGCTGGCAGTGGTAGCACACCTTTAGTCCCAGCACTCAGGAGGCAGAGGCAGGTGAATGTGAGTTTGAAGCCAGCCTGGTCTATAGGGTGAGTTCCAGGACAGCCAAGGCTATACAGAGAAACACGGTCTTGAAAATAACAAAAAAAAATGTTTTTGCCTGCATGTTTGTCTGTGCACCACATGTGTGCCATGCCCATGAAAGCCAGAAGAGGGCATCAGACCTACAACTGGTTGTGGTTGTGAGCTGCTCTCAAATGGACCCTCTGCAAAAGCAACACATGCCCTTAACTACTAAGCCATCTCTTGGTTTTGTTTGTTTGGCACTGCTCACTGTATAGCCTTTCTTGGCCTGGAATACACTAAATAGACCAGACTAGTTTCAGCCCACATTTGTAAAAGAAACATTACTAAAGCTTAAATCACACATCAAACCCCACACATTAATAGGGGGGAGACTGCAATACCTCACTCTCACCACTGGACATATCAGCCAGACAGAAACTTAATAGAGAAACAAGGGAACAAACAGATGTTATAAAATGACATAATAGACATCTACAGAACATTTCACCCAAACACAAAAGAATATACCTTCTTCTCAGAAATTCATGGAAACTCTAAAACTGACCACATATTTGGTCATAAAGAAATCTCAACAGATACAAAAAAAAAAATTGAAATAACCCCTTGTATCTTATGGGATTACCATGGGTTAAAGCTAGAGTTCAACAACAACACAAACTCCAGAAAGCCTACAAACTCATGGAAACTGAAAAACTCTCAACTGAACCACCACTGGATCAAGAAAGAAATAAGTTAAAGACGTCTTAGAATTTAATGAAAATAAATCCACAACATACTCAAACTTGTGGGACAC
The DNA here is from genome assembly GCA_030556225.1 of Cricetiscus sungorus. Lineage (NCBI taxonomy): Eukaryota > Metazoa > Chordata > Mammalia > Rodentia > Cricetidae > Cricetiscus > Cricetiscus sungorus. The sequence goes on along the minus strand of JANBXA010000069.1, from coordinate 2,915,684 downwards.
AATGAAAGCAGGGCTAGGAAGAAAGTTCATAGCACTAAGTGCCTACATACAGAATTTGGAGGGGCTGGAGACATGGCTCAGTGGTTAAGAGTACTGGCTTCTCTTCCAAAGTTCTTGAGTTAATTCCCAGCAACCACAGATGACTCACAACCATCGGTAATGGTAATGAGTTCTTGTACCCTCTTCTGGCCTGCAGGCATACATGCAGACAGAGCACTGTATGCATAATAAGTAAATCTTTTAAAAAAATAATTTGGAGAAATCTCACAGGAATGACTTAACAGCACACCTAAAAGCTCTAGAACAAAAAGAAGCAAATTTCACCCAGGAGGAGTAATCAAACTCAGGTCTGAAATCAATAAAATTAAAACAAAGATAACAATACAAAGAATCAATAAAACAAAGAATTGGTTCTTTAAGAAAATCAACAAGATAGAAAAACTGTTATCCAAACTAACCAAAAGGCAGAGATAGAATATTGAACAAGATCAGAAACACAAAGAGGGACATAACAGACTCCAAGGAAATACAGAGGATCATTAAGTCATACTTCAAAAAACCTGTAAAATTGTAAATCTAAAAGAAGTAGATAGCTTTCTTCATAGGTACTACATACCAAAATTAAACCAAGACCAGATAAACAATTTAAATAGAACTATAACCTTTAAGGAAATAGAAACAATCATTAAAACTCTCCCAACCAAAATAAAATGAAAAAGCCCAGAACTTCATCACAGAATTCTACCAGAATTTCAAAGAGCTAATACCAATACTCCTCAAATTGTTTTGCACAATACAAACAGAAGAAATATTGCCAAATTCTTTATATGAGTCCACAGTTTCCCTGATACCCAAACCAAAGAAAGATACAACAACCACAAAGAACGAGAGAGAGAGAGAGAGAGAGAGAGAGAGAGAGAGAGAATTACAGACCAATCTCCCTCATGAACACTGAGGCAAAATTAATAAAATACTGGCAAACCAAATCCAAGAACACATCAAAAAATTCATCCACCATGATCAAGTAGGCTTACTAGGGATGCAGGTATAGTTGAACATACAAAAATCTATCAGTGTAATCCACCATAAAAACAAACTGAATGAAAAAAATACACAGTCATCTCATTAGATGCTAAAAAAAAAAAAAAAAAAAAGCCTTTGACAAAATCCTACACCCCTTCATGATAAAGGTCTTGGAGAGAACAGGGATACAAGGAACATTCCTAAACATAACAAAGCGAATATACAGCAAGCCAATAGCCAAAATCAAATTAAATGGAAAGAAACTCAAAGCAATCCCATTAAAATCAGGAACAAAACAAGGCTGTCTACTCTCTCCATGTCTATACAATATAGTACTGAAAGTTCTAGCTAGAGCAATACCCAAAGGATGCTCTATCATATCACAAGGACACTTGCTCAGCTATGTTCATAGTGGCATTATTTATAATAGCCAGAACCTGAAAACAATCTAGATGCCCCTTAACCATAGAATTGATAAATAAAATGTGGACCATCTACACAGTGGAGTATTACTCAGTGGTAAAATACAATGACATCATGAAATTTGCAAGCAAATGGATGGAACTAGAAAAAAAATCATTCTGAGTGGGATAATACTACCCAGAAAGAGACAAACATGGTATGTACTCATAAGTTGTATTAGATATAAAGCAAAGGATAACCAGACTACAATCCTCAGCCCTAGAGAAGCCAGGTAACAAAGAGGACCCTAAGAGGGATACATGCATCTCTCTGGGAAGAGGAAAGAGATAAGATGTCCTGGGTAAACTGGGGAAGGGGGTTAGAGGGAAAGAAATGGAGGAATGGGGACATGAGGGATCAGGATGGTTGAGTTGGGGGTGGGACAGAGAGGGAGAATAATGAAAGAGATATCTTGACAGAGAGGGTCCTTATGGGGTTTGGAAGAAACCTGGTGCCAGGGAAACTCCCAGAAACCCACAAGGATGACCCCAGCTAAAACTCATAGCAATAGATAGTGGAAAGGGTAACTGAACTGGCCTTCCCCTGTAATCAGACTGGTGACTGCCCTAATTGTTATCACAGAGCCTTCATCTAGTAACTGATGAAAGCAGATGCAGAGATCCACAGCCAAGCACTGGGCTGAGCTCCAGAAGTCCAGTTGAAGAGAGGGAGGAAGGATTATATGAACAAGGTGGGGTTCAAGATCATGACAGAGAAATCCACAGAGACAGCTCATGGACTCTAGATTGACAAGTAGGGGGTTGGCATGGGACTGATCTAGGCTCTCTGCATGTGACAGTTGTATAAGTTAGTCTTTTGTGGAGCCCTAGCAGTGGGACCAGGACCTGTCCCTGATACATGAGCTGGCTCTTTGGAACCTATTTCCTATGGTGGGATGCCCTGACCAGCCTTGATGCAAGGGAGAGGAGCTTGGTTTTATCTCAACTTGATATGCCATGCTTTGTTTACTCCCAGAGGAGGTCTTACCCTTTCTGAATGGAGGTAGAAGGGAGGTGGGAGGAGAGTATGGGAGATGAGGAAATGTGGTATGTAAAATACATTTTTAAAAATTGCAAAAGAAGACGAGGAAGACGAAGAAGAAGAAGGAGGAGGAGAAGGAGGAGGAGGAGGAGAAGAAGGATAATTAACTAGTGTGGTGATGGCTCACCCCTTTAATCCCAAGGCCAAGCAATTTCAGTCCAGCCTGATCTACAGAGAATTCCAGGTCAGCCAGGGAGAACTAAGAGAGAGAGAGAGAGAGAGAGAGAGAGAGAGAGAGAGAGAGAGAGAGAGAGAGAGAGAGAGAGAGAGAGAATACAAAGTAAAAATCTTAGAAGATGAGGTCAGTGTGAGGAGTGGCCAGCCCATGAGGAAGTACACTAAAAGGGGTAGGGAGAGGGAAAAGCCAAGGACGATGACCACAAGACAAGAGATGAAGACAACACTGCAGAAGAAAGCATTCAGGAAACCGAAACCTAGCACAGTTCAGCCTGCTTACACCCAAAAGTAGCCAGTCCAGCAGTGAACTCTTTCCACAGGTGAAAGAAAAGGAACAGTTTCAGAAAGTCTGGCTTCCTGATGGCAATTAAGTAAATTAGGAGCCCATAGAAGAGTAAGCAGTAGAACAACTGTACACACCCAGGAGCTGTGTTTTATGCACAGAACCCCTTCTAAAAGTGTTTTGTTTCTCTGAGACAGGGTCTCTTTCTCTGTTGCCTTGACCAGTCTATAATTCAGTGTGTAGACAATTCTGACCTCAAACTCACATTCTCTGCCTCTGCCTCCCAAGTACTACTGCATGACACTTGACACCACACCCAGCCAAAAAAAAAAATGTTTTATTTGATTAAATAATTTTTTAGAATTTAACAAGAATATATTTTTGTTCACTCGGCAGCACTTGGAACAATACAGAGAAGATTAGCATGGCCCCTGTGCAAGGATGACATGCAAATTTGTGAATAAAATATATATTTTACTTTTTCATAAAGGTTCTAATAAAAATATTTTCTCTCAACCTAAAAATACAATTTCAGAGGCTGGCTGGTGGTGGCACATGCCTTTAATCCCAACACTCAGGAGGCAGAGACAGGGGGATCTCTGTGAGTTCAAGGACAACCAGGGCTACACAGAGAAACCCTGACTCCAAAAAAAAAATAAAATTTCAGAAAGTAAAATGTGGGTTGTTATAATTTGTTAACATTTTACAAACAGTAGTGAGGGAAGGAATCTTTAATTGTTGGGGAGGAAAGTTATGTCTATGTGAATGCAGAAACCAGTGTCTGTCAGAAGTGTCCTATCCTTATAGTGGTGTGAGGCATCTTACATGGGTGCTGAGACCTGAACTTCTGAACTTGAGCAGTATGCATTTTTGTTTTTTGAGACAGGGTTTCTCTGTATTTTGGAGCCTGTCCTGGAACTCACTGTGTAGACCAGGCTGACTTCAAACTCACAGAAATCTACCTACCTCTGCCTCCTGAGTGCTGGGATTAAAGGTGTGCTCTGCAACTGCCCAGCTGTTTTGTTTTTGTTTTCCTAATGGAGCTCATTAATTTACCCATGATGCTTTTAAACTCAGTCTGTAGTTTAGGGCCTCCTGCCTCAGACTTTCTGAGTAGGTGGGTGGGATTAGCACAACCAGGCCCAGAAGAAGAATTTATTCTTTTTTTTTTCCCCCCCCGAAGATAGGGTTTCTTTGTAGCTTTGGAGGCTGTCCTGGAGGAACTCACTCTGTAGACTGGGCTGGTCTCACAGAAATCTTCCTGACTGTGCCTCCTGAGTGCTGGGACTAAAGGCATGTGCCACCACCGCCCATCAAATAGTTTGTGATTTGGGCCTATAATCCCAGCACTCTGAAGGCCAAGGCAGGAGGATTGTCACACTAGCCTGAGAAACATATGGATGTCCTATCTCAATAAACAAAAAAGTGGCTGAGCTGAGTGCTTACTTAGTATCCAGGAAGCACTGGGTTTAATTCCCATCACCACATAAAAACATATGGTGGTGCACTTGGGAGGTAGAGGCTTGAGGATCAGGAATCCGATATAATCCTTAGTTGCATAAAATTTGAGGTCACCCTAGGTTGCAACAGACCTTCAAGGAAGAAAGAAAGGTGGGTGGAGAGAAAGTCACTCTTGAGGGCAGAAGACCCAAGTGGAATATTGCAGCTTGAAAAAAGTTAAGGATACAGAAAAGGAGGACATCAAGAAAAGAAGTGAACTAAACAAATTCAACATCAAAACACCAATGAGTGTTCGGTGGAAAATATTTCTTCATTAAACTCTGAAAGCTTTTTACAGAGCTTTCCAGGGGTGCCCTAGTAGCTTCTGATATTTACAGATAGTCCAGCTATGTACCTCAGTTTGCCTTCAAACTCACAATTCTCCTGCCTCAGCCTCCCAAATGCAGAAAATACTAGCCCATAAGACCGAGACCCATTACTTGTTCTGGGAATTGAACTTAGGGTCCACATACGAGGCAAGTTCCCAGTCACTAAGCTATATCCTGAGCCAGCTTTTTGGTTGTTTCTGGGTACCAAACTCAGGTCATCAGTTGTGTGAAGCAATTGTTTTTACTTTTACTATTGGCTAGTTCATAGTGATTTTTTTTAAAAAAGATGTTATATGTATGATTATTTTGCCTAAATATGCAAATGTTCCATGTGTGTGTGCAGTGCCCCAGGAGGTCAGAAGAGGATCACCTGGAACCTAAGTTACATAGACTTATGAGCTACCATGCGGGTGCTGGGAATTGGACCTGGGTCCCTTGCAAGAGCAGCAAATGTTTTTAGCCACTAAGGCATCTCTCCAGCTCCATATTGATATTTTTCAAATGTATGTGTCTGTATATGTAAATGTGGGTGCCCACAGGAGCCAGAAGACAGCACTGGGTCCCCTACTGAACAACCACCACATGGATGCTGGGGCTGCCGAGCCATCTGCATGGCCCTAAACTATCTTTTATTTCTGTCTGTGTGTGTATATGTGTGTATATGTGTGTATGCACATGTATGGGGGTGTCAGTGGAGGCCAGAAGAGGTCACCAGACCCCCTGGAGCCAAAGCTACATGCAGTTGTTATGGAAAATAGAGGAAGTTCTGAGCATGTGAAGTCCTGAGTGAATGTGACTTGCTTAGATGAGCGAGCCATGGCAAGGACCCTCAGATTCATGGGAAAATGACAAAGCCCCCACCGGGGGTGTGAGCCTCAGGGGCAAAGCCAAGCCTTCCTCTGGTCCATGTGTGGACGTAGATAATGTGTGTAGATAGTGTCTGCCATAGAGTCCACAACTCCTGGATATTACAGCCTGAAGACTGCTCCCCTACAGAGCCCAATCCTACCAAGATTAACTACACCTGACTCCTTGTTCAACGGCATGCAATAAACATGCTGAATTTTCAGGATATTAAGGTTCTTCTGCCAGAGAGCCTAGACTAAGCAATCCTACCTTTCCTGTGTGATTAGGTGTTTGTCTTTTCTGCATTCCCTCCATGTCCCAGTAGAGCCCATCTCTGGATGTAGTAGGCTCTGGCCCACCTGGCATGGGTGTCGAAGACTGAACTCAAGTCCTCTGGAAGAGCAATAAAAGCTCCTAACAGCTGAACCATCTCTAGCACCCATTGTTGAGATAGGGCCTTATGCATCCCAAGTTAATCTCAAACTTGCTACAAAGCCAAGGATGACCTGGATTTCTCAGCCTGCTGCTTCAGTCTCCCAAGTGCTGGGATTACCACTATGTCCATTTCTTAACACATTGCCTGCCCAATTTTATATTCTTCAATATTCATTTTTGTCAAGAGTGATAACATAGTGCCCTCAGAGCTCCTAAACTTGTGGGAATTAGTCAGGAGGTGATGGTGCACACCTTTAATCCCAGAACTCAGGAGGCAGAGGCAAACAGATCTATGTGAGTTTGAGTCCAGCCTGGTCTACAGAGAGAGTTCCAGACAGCTAGGACTATTACAGAAAAATCCTTTCTTGAAAGACCAAACCAAACAAACAAACAAAAGAGTGTGGGAATTGCAGGAGTCAATGTGAAGAGGTGCTGATGGCAGAGACTGAGAGTGAAGTCAGCTGCTGAAGACTTGGGCCCCCCCCCCATGAACTTAAGAAAATCACTGCTTCCTCAGAGGGAGTCTATTGTGTCACAGACAATAGGAACAAACTCAGAGGAAAGGCTCTTAACCTGTGGATATTCTTGCTTTTGTGCTTTATTAGGAAACAAGCTATTAAGAGACACTTTTTATTTGTATTTTTATAAGGTTAAGATTTAAAAGTTCAGGGGATCTAGGATATCAAGTTCAGTGTAGAGTCACATTCTGGTGCTGGCCAATTCCAAAGTCTGGGAGGTGCATAAGTAACTCTCTGCCTCTGGGTCTTCCATCGAATTCTCATTGTTGTTAGACACAATTTTCACACGACTGAGAACAACAAGAACAAGGCTTGCAACTGTCATGCATATTCCAACAGAGAAAGCTACTTGGTGGTAGGAGTTGAAGATAATGAGAATGAGTCCCAGAGTCAGAACCAGCACTCCCATAATGGAGATCAGTGTGTGCCACCAAGAACATTCCAAGAAGGACTGACAGCAAACAGGCCTCTCCTCCTCCCTTCGCAGAAGGCTGCTAGTCACATCCATTTGGACAGGTCAGTATATTTGTTTTCCTGTGTTGATAGAGGGGGAAAGAGTATAGGTCAGAAACAACTCGTTTGTATAGAGCTGTGTGGTTGGGGTATGCTTGTAACCTAATACTTGGGGCTGAGGCAGAATTCCCAGAAAGTTCATAGTGAGCTCAGGGCCAAAGCTTATTCAGTGAGGATGGACTTCAAAGGACGATCTACACAAGGCACTTAGAGTGCCTTTTAAGGGCGCTGGAGAGATGGCTCAGTGGTTAAGAGCATGGGTTGCTCTCACAGGCAACCAGGTTTGATTCTCAGCACCCACACTGTGGCTCATAACCCTCTGTAATTCCAGTCTTGGTGGGTTGAATTCCCCTCTACTCAAGGGCACCAGGCTCGCAGATGATTCACACACATGCGGGCAAAACACACACATAAACATAAGTGAATCTTAAAAAATAATATTTTAGGCTAGGCATAGTAGATCACACCTTTAACCCTAGAGCTTTGGAGGCAGGGGCAGGCAGGTCTCTGTGAGTTCAATTCTAGCCTGGTCTAAATAGTGAGAACCAGGATAGCCAAGGCTATGTAGAGAGACCCTGTCTCAAAGAGAATTCCTTCCAAGAAGGCCAGACTTGAATACTTTGTACAGTGGGGAGGGTGGGGTGTAGGGGTGGAGCAGGAACATAACTAATGGCTTCACACATGGTAGAAAAGCCCTCTATTCCTGAGCTACACCCACAGATCCATTGTGATTCTCAGTGGTAATAAAAGACACCACATATTCCATCCCTGTTCCTGAGGCAAAGATAGGTGAATTTCTGTGAGGGCAGCCTGAACTAAATATAGAGTTCTACGACAGCCAGGATTACATGGTGAGATCCTGTCTCATGGGAAAAGAGAGAGAGAGAGAGAGAGAGAGAGAGAGAGAGAGAGAGAGAGAGAGAGAGAGAGAGAGAGAGAGAGAGAAAGAGAGAGAGACTGTTTATAGGTGTTAGTTAGCAGGCCATTTTTTCAAGACATCTGGAAAGACTACTAAGAACGGAATACTAGACTCAGGGCAATGAAATAAGAAGGCTCTGTTTCTCCCTGAAGTATTTTTGTTACACTTCATACAAGAAGTGAAATTCAAAGAACATAGACTAAATTGAAGAGATAGTATGAGCCTGTAATCCCAGAACTTGAAAGCTGAGGCAGCAGACATTTGAATTCCAGGCCAAACTCAGTACATGTTTAAAAAACTAAAAACAAAACAAAAAACCTTTAAACACCAAAAAGAAAAAAGAAGAAAAGGAAAGAGAGAGAGAGAGAGAGAGAGAGAGAGAGAGAGAGAGAGAGAGAGAACCTAAGTAGGTTGTGTTGTTCTTTAGTTACAGTTATAAGAATAAAGGCTGAAGAAGGGGGAAGGTGGTCCCTCGGGAGCACGTGGGAGAGCATAGCAGTTTCCATAGCAGGTGAGGGTGACTAAGGCATAGGGAATAACACTCCAGGCTGATAGAACTTAAATGAGGAGTTTATTTAGAAAGGGAGTGAGGGAGAAGAGAGAGGAAGAGAGAGCAAAAGAGAGCGTAAGTGGGCAGGGGTCTGACTTTTAAAGTCCTTTACACCTGCCTGAGACTAGTACTCATGGAACCCTGGGCTGACCAGAGCACTGCCTGAGAGCATTCTGCCAGGTGACGGGGGCAGGCCAGCGTAATGCCTGAATCCTTACAGGTTATACCTTTAATCCCAGCACTTGGCAGAGGCAGGCAGATTTGAGTTCAGGACCAGCCTGGTCTACAGAGCCAGTTCCAGGATAGCCAGAGCTTCTTAGTGAGAGCATGTCTCAAAAAACCCAAAGAAAGCAAAGGAAACAACACAGTTTTTAAAGAAGGTTTGCTTGTTTTCTGTGTATGAGTGTTTTGTTGTTTGCATGTATTTTGGCACACTACTTGCGTGTTTGGTGCCCTCAGAGTTCAGATGAGGGCATCAGATCCCCTAGAATTGGAGTTATGGAAGGTTGTGATGTGAGCAGCCACGTGGGTGCTGGGAACAGAACCTGAGTCCTCTAAAAGAACAAGTGTTCTTAACTGTCGAGCCATCTCTTCAGTCCCTGAAATCCAGAATCTTCAGAAAAATAGCCCAGGGATATCGGTAAGAACACCGCTCCTCTGCAGAAGAACTGATTGTAACTTAATATGCATACACGAGTAAAGCTGTGAGTTTAGCAGGGTATCTTCAAAGCACCTTCAGGTAACACTAGCAGAGTACAGATAGTTTTATGAAAGAAATTACTTTTCTCACCTGGTACAATGGTAGCTTTTAGATAAGCCAACAAAGGTCAGAAGTTGTTTCTTCCAAAGCAGCAAGGACTTTCAAGAGGAAGTGTCCTTCAGTGGAGTCAGCATGGCTGTGTCTTGTTCTTATGCATTAGGCCCTTGATTGCAGAATTGAAGCAACATGGACTCCTGTGGCGGGAGCGGGGAATCCATGCAGTATTTTCTTCATTCGCCCTGTAATAGGAACGCCTCAACTGTTCTGAACAAAGTCCTAACAAGCAGTACACACATAAGAGCCTTCACTGGAGTATCCTATGTGAAAGGTAATGCTAAAATTCGAAGAGGTTTTACACTGACGACAGCTATGCTTGTCTTCACCTGCTGAGAATTTGGTGAAGATGTTGCAAGTTTGACTTTTTTTTCCAGACAGGATTTCACTGTGTAGCCTCAAACTTGCAAAGAAGCACCTGCCTCTGCCTCTGGGCTGGGACTGGAGGCTACAGCCTTGCCTTTTTTTTTTTTTTTTTTTTTTTAATTTCTTGGTTTTTTAAGACACGGTTTCTCTGTATTGCTTTGGAGCCTGTCCTGCACCTAGCTCTATAGAACAGACTAGACTCAACTCACAGAGATCGGCCTGCCTCTGCTTCCTGGGTGCTGGGATCAAAGGAGTGAGTTACCGATGCCTGGCCTTTTTTAATTTGTTTTTAAAGATAGGGTCTCTGTAGCCCTGGCTGTCCTGGAACTCTGGAACTTGCTAGGTAGACCAGGCAGGCTATCATGGAGCTCAAGAAATCCTTTCTGCACTGCTGGAATTAAATGCCTATATCATGACTCCCAACCCAGGATGTTATTAATAAGCATAGGTGATTTGCAGCTAACACACAACCTACTCCACCATTTCCCAGGCCTATCTGAGCACAGGAGTCTTCTGGCAGCTCCCAACTCTGCCAGGCTGTGTTGGAATTGCAGGTGTGTCATCATGGAAAGTTGTGTAACCAAAGACCATTTCTAAAGGTGTTGTGTATGTTAATTATTCAACCAGAGTTTTGCTACTATTAACTAGTAATTTTGTCAAATGGGAAATATTTTAAACCTTTTAGAGCATACATCAAGAATTAAATTTTAACTCTTAGAAAATTCCATGCTTGAAAGCTTCCCCATCCCCCACCTGGCTTTTTGAGACAGCTTTTTAAAGTAGCTGAAGACCTGTTTACCATGTTAGCCTGAACTCAGAGACCGGTCTGCCTCCTGAGAGCTGGGATTAAAGGTGTGTCTGGCTTTACAGAACAATTATTTTAAAAAAATCAAACTCCCAAGATTAAACACAGCACTACACAGAGGTACTCCATAGTATGCGGTAGCTAACTAGCCAGACTAGAAACCACAGTTCATTTATTCAAGTCTTTTTTTTGTTGTTGTTTTTTAGGTTTGGGGGCTACATCTGCTGTGCACAATTCTGTGTTGGTGTCTGAGATCAGAAGGCCTCAGGTCCCTGGGTTACACTTGTGAGCCATCATGAGGCTGCTGGGAAGTGAACCTGTGTCTTTTGGAGTAGCCAGAGTTCCTAACCTGAGCCACCATCTCTCTAGCCTTGTTGTAGTTGATTCTTATGCATCAACCCTCCTTACTGGCTACTGAATGTTTACACAAACTAGTTTAACAGTCCAAGTGACTAGACAGAAAGGAGATATGACACACCACAGTACAATGACATTTGCCCAGAAGCAGATATTATACTTTAATTAAAAAAGCCACAAACATACATACATACAAAGCCCTATCAGCAAATACACTGAACTTTTTTTTTTTTTTTTTTTTTGCCTCAAACCACTAGTTTTTACAAATAGGAACATCAGTTCAGAATCACCCTTGGAAACTTTACAAAAACATCATAGGACTCACTGAAAAGGGCTGCAATTATGCTGGGCCATGGTGGTGACACACAACTTTAAACCCAGCACTCTGGAGGCAGAGGCAGGTGGATATCTGAGGCCAGCCTGGTCTACTGAGTTCTAGAATAGCCTCCAAAGAGAAACCACGTTTGGGGAAACAAAAACAAACAAAAAGGTCTTCAATAGGGTACCTTTTGCTATGTGCAGGTGTGTGGTATTTTTCAAAGTTCTGGGTACTAAACCCAGGACCTTGCCTATGCTAGCAAAGTGTATACCACCAAGCCCAGGACTGAAGTTCGGCCTTTAAGAACAGATTCTTGCTTAACTCCAGACTCCCCTTATGGCTTCTTGAGTGTTAGGAATGCAGGTGTGCGAAACCAATCTTGGCCAAGTTTGTCTGTCTGCTGAGACAACTTTTCACTATGTAGTCTGGCTGGCCTAAACTACCAGGTAGACAACCAGGCTGGCCTCAAACAAATGTGCCTATCTATGTCTCACAGTGTGTCCCACAGTATTCTTGAAAAGCTCTTAGGTTAACTCTGATAGTTCCTTCAGGCTGAGGAACCTGATTTTAGTCTAATGGCCCACTTGGGGTTTTTCGTCTTTGGGTGCGTTGGAAGCTTTCCTGGGACTAAAGAACTTGGCTCTGGGCTTTCTGATTTCCCGCACATCTTTTTTTTGTTTCTTCCCTGAGGTCGCAGGCTCTAAAGCTCCCGGGGTCTCTGTAGCTGGTAGGGCTTTCCTTTTTTTGCCCTGAAGTTTATTCGGATCAGGCTTCTTTTTTGGAGATTTTTTCCCAGTGACATTTTCTTGCATCTAGTAAAACAAGCAAGCAAACAAACAAACAAATATAACAACATCAAGAAAAGAAGAAATTAAGTCTAGAATAACAAAATTTCACAATCAAATTTAAGGAGCCAGAATTTTGATGGTAACCCAGTAAGTATAACCTGGCACATCGACACAGTGAAATTAAGAGTAACCCTTTCTACTGTCAGACATTTCTTTTTTAGACAGGTTCTCAGCTGGCTGGAACTTACTACGCAATCCAGGCTGGGTTCAGCTTCTGCTTCAGCCTGGGGTTACAGGCACATATTTATCATTCTTTGAGATTAAAGGTGTGTTCCACTACCCCCCAGCCAGTTTTTATTTTAGAATATACCCCTACTTTATTTATATATATATGTACATATACATATATACATATATACATATATACATATACACATATACACATATACACATATACACACACTATATATATATATATATATATATATTTAAAAGGTTGCCTGGTAGGGTAACACAAACCTATGATCCTAGCTATCATAGGAAGACCCTATCTCTAAAACAAAAACGTTTCACCAGTATGTTGTACTATGCTGGCAGTAGACATATCCTATGCCCCGAGGGGCTTGATGTACCTGCTACAATGAATACCCAAAATGTGAGACTTCCTTCTAGAAGACACCCTGTCATAAAGTGACACAGGCCTTTTAACATTAATCAAGGTGTTCCAGGATAAAGTAAGTCAGTGTCTGCCTTCCTGATTCTGGAGCTAACTCTAAAGCTTTCATCACTTGACACTTTTTGCCCAATACTATTATTACTAGTAATACTACTATTACTATTATTAATAAAGTACCTTCATGTTTTCGTTTTCTTTATTTGGTATTTCTTCTATTGGTACCAGTTGTGGAATTGTTTCTTCACACTCATCTGTCCCTTCAGGTTGTGCTTTTTCTTTGCTGGTCTTTTTCTTCTGGGACCTTGGGGCCTTCACTGGAGTATTGTTGGTTTCACATGCTAAGTCATCACCTTGAGTTAGAAGGGACGTATCCTTCTTGGACATTTTCCTTAACATTTTACTTTTCTTCTTCAACTTTTCTTTTTCATGCTTCATTTTTTTCTTTAGTTCCTACCAAAATACAAGATAAAAGTTTAGTAGAAAAAACAGCCACAAAAAAAGACGACAGATTGAGAAGTGCAGTTCTTATTATTCAAAAGCTCCCTAAAATATCTGTGACCCATGCAAACAGAATACCCCATCTCCAAGCACATAAACCTCAGCTCTACTTATTTGGGGTGACAGGTGTTTCAATGTGTAGCTGGTGGGCTTTGAACATGAACCTCTCCTACTTACCTGCCATGTGATGAAATTGCTGACATGCTCTCTATCACAACTGTCTATCTTGACTTTTAGCTGCAAACCCACACCCACCCAGATGATAGTTGAAAGCGAAACAATAACATCAGAATATTAGTACATGCTTATAATCTTAGCTACCTGGGAAGCTGAGACAGGAAGATGGCAAACTCAAAGGCCAACTTGACTTACACACTGAAATCTAGACTCCATTTCCAAGAAAAAGAATTGGGGGCTTAGTTTAGCTGTATAGTACATGTCTACCATACCCAAGGCCCTTCAAGGGTTCAATGGTTCAGTACCCACTATCAGAATGAATGCATGTGACTGAGGGGTGGAGGATAAAGAAGAATCAGACCCTAGAACCTACACTAAAGAAATAGAACTCATGTCCACCAAGGCTTGGTTTGATTGAATTATTACCAATCCACCCATCTTTTGTGTAAGTGTGCACGTGCACATCACAGATCAACTGAGACTCTTCAGGAGCCACCTACTTTCTTAAGACATGATCTCTTATGGGATCTGGGGCTTGACAATTAGGCTATACTAGGCTGACAGGCCAGACTCCTAGGGATCAATCATCTTTCTCCATCTCCCCAGAATGGGGATCACACTTGGATATCTTGGTTACATGGAGGACACTTTTACTAACCCAGCCATCTCCCCAGCCTTGAACCTTCAGTCTTCAATGTGCTTTAGGGTGGTCATGGATTCAGAATACTTCTAAAGCTCCTGCCTCACAGGTAAAATACCAACCGCTCCTGTGCCCCCACCCCATCTCTCTTTCTCTCTGTTTTTCCAGACAGAGTTTCTCTGTATGGACTTGGATGCCCTGAACTCACTATATAGACCAGGCTAGCCTTGAACTCAGAGATCCACCTGCCTCTGCCTCCTGAGTGCTGGGATTAAAGGCATGCACTACTATGGCCCAGTCTGTTTCTTTACAGACTCTGAACTACAGTGATAAATAACTGGGATGTTCCAAACAATTGTCTGAGTCACCTGAGCAGGGACCTCCACTGAGAAAGTGCCATGGTTCCTTTAACGGATATGGGAAGACCCACAATAAATTTAGGCAGTACATTCTAGCTGCAGCCCAGACAATAAAGAACATGCATGTCAGAAGGATGAAGAAGGGTCATCTGCAGAGCTGATTCACCCAGTTGCTATCAGAACCAGATTGGGAGTGCTAAAGCACAAATAAGAGTGACCCAAGCAAGTGTGACATAACTTGTTACTGTTTCAGTGTTAGCCTATTATGTGTAAGACAACCGGCTATAGCATCAAAGGCTTGCCCTTTATATTGTATAAGTTTTAAAGGATTAAAGACTACTAGATGAGGACCCAGGCATGGTGATGCCACCACAGATGGATCTCTGTGAGTTCAAGGCCAATTGGGTCTACATAGTGACAAGTAGGCAGATCTCAATCTCAGTGAGTTGGAGGCCAGCCTGGTCCATAAAGTGATTTCTAGTTCAGCTAGGACTGTTATACAGAGAAATCCTGTCTCAAAAAACCAAAACAACACCCCCCTACCCCACAAAGCCCATGAGGCTGGAGACAGCTCAGTGGTTAAGAAAACTAGCTGGTCTTACTCAGAGGTTGAGTTCAATCCCCAGCAACCACCCAGTAATGAGATCTAGTGCCCTTTTCTGTCTGCAAGAGTACTTGCAGACAGAACACTGTATACATAATAAATAACTCCACAAAAAACACAAAAACATAGGGCCTATCGAAGTTTTAGCAGGTTGGGTGGTGACAGGTGATCTGTGAGTTCAAAGCCAGCTTGGTCTACATAGCAAGTTTCAAGTCAGCGAAGGCTACATAGCATGATCTTGTCTAAATAAAACAAAACAAAAAGTGGCTGGAGAGATGGCTCAGTGGTTAAAGAGCATTTGTTCTTGAAAACCTGGTTGGATTCCCAGAATCAACATGGTGGCTCACAATAACTCATTGAAGAACAATTCCAGGGATTCTGACATCCTCTTCTGATTTTCTTGGGACATGAATGGACACACACGGTATAGAATATCCAGAAATAAGTGAAACATTCATATACATAAAATTATAAACAAAGCAAGACCAAAGAAAAACGGAAACCCCCCAAACACCCCAGGATATGAGTTAGACAGTATTCCAAAAAGTGAGGTTAACTGTTTTTCTGTAGACACAGAGGCTACACTTTAATCTGCTGCTGTTTTAACTGCAAATGCAGCTCTGCAGTCACTAGCCTGCTTCTCTGGCAGTGCCTTGGCCTAGCAGGAATTCAGTTGGCTATGTTGCTGCTGCCAAATATAGCTTTTATTAAATCTCTATTTTACTTATCAATAAGACCAGGAATCAGAAGGCTGGGGTGAAAACCTGATAGCTCAGAGAGATGGACTAGCAACTAACCTCTCTGACAGGATCTCTTAAAGTATATTTCCACTGTACCAAAAGAACTCACACTCCACTAAGTCCTTCCCTACCACTTTTCTGTGTGGACTCTCCATAATTACTTTGTCAACTAGTTGCTAACTTGGTCTTCCCTCCCCTTCACTTAGTTAATAAAAATGCAAATTTGGGTTTCACAGAGTGATTGAATATCCCACAACAGACAACTCAGAAGAGGATAAAAGTGTGTGGTAAGCTCTTGTATTTGAACTCTTATTTATTAGGGACACTATTTGAAAGGGTTAGAACACAAGGCCTTGTTGGAGGAAGTGTATCATTCTTTGAGGTTTCAAGAGCCCAAAACAGGCCCAGTGTCTCTCTCTTCCTGCTGCAGGTGGATCTGGATGTAGATAGAACTCTCAACTCCTCTAGCACCAGATCTGTCTGCATTGAGGCAATGCTCCCCACCATACAGACAATGTACTACACCGCTGAACTACAAGCCAGGCCCAATTAACCAACAAAAAGAGATGGCTTAGTGCTTTTCTAAATAGACCTAGATTCAATTCCTAGCATCAACATGGCAGCTTACAACTGTAACTCCAGATCCAGGTGATCTAACACTTTCAAAACAACAATTAAACCCTAACTTTTCCCCCAACCGTATACTAAGAATATGCCTTACCACTAAGCTATATACCACTTTAGCTTCAATCTTAAATGTATTTAAAACAGGACTTTATAATATAGCACAACTGAACTTGCTAAGTTCAGAGTAACACTCTGAACTTGAAATGATCTCTCTGGGCTACATTTTGACGATGATTATTATGTTTTTTGAGACAGGGATTCTATGTAGCCTTGTCTGTCCTGGTATTAACTCAGTAGATCAGGCTAGCCTTGAATTGTGAGATCTGTCTACCTCTCCCTCTAAAGAGCTAGGATTAAAAGAGTGCCCCACCACTGCCTGGCTCACACTTTTTGATTATTTTGGTTATTATGCCCATCCAATACTTTAATTTATACTAACCTTTCTCTTCATGCTACGGAAGGATAAGGTATTTTCATCCTGACACGTGACAAATGAGGAAAAGATAGGAAGGGAAGCGGATTTGTCAGTTTTCAGGAACAAGAGCTTCACGCTTTGCCACTTCTCAGGCAATTTCTCCGAAAGCACTTCTGAGACAGCCAGGATGTTTTCAAGGATGTGCTGAGTCTCCATTCCAATGTGACCAACACGCACAGTACTAGAATTTAATGAATAGAGATAACTTGAATTTCAGAACTCCATTCCCTGAAGTGAAACACCACCGTGCTAAAACAAACACACAGCTTAAACCATGAGAAGGCTCAGCTGGTAAAGGAACTAAGCACACAAACCTGACAACCTGAGCTCAAGCCATGGAGCCTGAGGATGGGAGTTTAATCCAGTGAGCTCAGTGTAAAGAGAATTGACCCCAAAACTGCCCTGACACCCACACCCACACCTATGGTGACCCCTGAAGCTGTTTTGAGCAGAATCACCCAAAAAGGTCATCTGCTTCTAGATGGATCCTTCTCAACAAAGAGTACCTGCCTCTCATGGCTAACATGCTTTTCAGAGATCAAGACCATCCCTGCAGCACTGGCCCTGCCAGCCAGGCTACCCCCTCACCAGAGGTTCACTGTGGTGGCATTTTGTGAAGTGTCAACTGGACAGCAGCTTTTTTCTAGCTCTTTTTTTCTAGCGAGCTCCTAGCTGGCTGTCTACTATGTGTATGTGTATAGAGCTGTTTGTGCAGTGAAGCAAAGGAGGGGAAGAGAGAAGTTGCCAGGCAAAGAGAACACAAATAATGAAAGAAACTCAATGCACTATGCCACACAGGGGACCCTCACAGCACAAGCCCTTTGGCTCAAGCACCTCCAGTGGTAGGATCATGTGAGCCATTACACTTGGTATCTCAACCTTCTTTGTGACTCTCGACATTAGCCTATAACCAAGGAAGGAACAAAAGGCCAGGCCCAATGACAACTCTTAGTTACTTAACTGAAACCAACCAAGGGGTTTCCCTCTTATAGGCAGGAAAGCAATCATTACACTTTTTTTTTTTTTACACTTGGCACAGTAGCACACCTGCCCCTCCCCCCTTTTGGTGGATGTGTGTGTGTGTGTGTGTGTGTGTGTGAGAGAGGTAAAAAAATAAAAGCATTTCATTTTTTTTTAATGAAATGAAATGCTTTTATTTATTTTGAGACAGAATTTCAGTATGAAGCCCTAGCTGGCCTAGAATTCTCTATGTAGACCATGTTTGCCTCTGACTCAGAGATACACCTACTTCTGCCTCCCCAGTGCTAAGATTAAAAGAACGTGCCACTATGCCTGGCTTTCAGTGTGTGTCTGCGTATGAACTTTTAGCCCAGAAGCATCGAATCCCCTAGAGGTAGAATTACAGGTGGTTGTAAGCCACATCTCAACATGGATGCTGGGAACCATACCTGAGTCTTATTTATCTTATGTATGTGTTTTGTGTGAATATTGGAGTGTGAGTGTGTGGAGGGCAGAAGACAACACGCAGGTACTGATTCTCTCATTCTGCCACGTGAGTCCTGGGGATCAAAACCAAGTTGTCATGCTTGGTGGCCAGGTGCCTTAAACCTGAACCTTCTTGTTGACTCCAAAGATCTTTCCCTTAGCCTAGATGTAAGGCTGCACCTAGTTCAGGACCCAGCAGAAACACGCCTCAGAACAGGGATGGCAGCAGGTTTGAACAGGTACAAGACGGAAGAGGCTCCTCCCTAAAGCAGTAGACAATTTGCACAAAGTAGATAGCTGAACTCCAGTGGTACAGCTGCTTAAATCATACATATTCATGTAAGTAATGTCACCTTTACAGCTCTAAGTTATTCAAGATAGACCTGTAGAATCATCTCTTTATGGTTCATGGTTCATGACATGACATGACAAGTTTTAAAAGGCACACACATATATATATTTTTCTGGTTACCTGCAAGAACCATGCTTAGAGATGTTTAAGACGGTCCCTGTGATACATCGGTCAATCTCTTTGGACAGATTCTTGGCCAGAAGGTTCACAGGTACTGGAACTCTATGAAAACCACATAGATATCAGAACATCACACACATAAAACCCCATACCACAAAAGTCCAATCACTGCAAATAAACTTACTTCTTCCTCTGATAGAAATGCCTTCCTATGTGCGTGGGCAAACGCCTTCGAATTCTTTCATCTGTGATGAAGATGTCAAAGCTACCCAGGAGGCGGAGCTTGGCTTCATAGGCTTTATATTCTGTTTTTAAAGTTTTAAAAGGGATAATCTAGAAAACAGAAACAAGAGCAAAACCATAAAACCTTAAGAACCAGAAACAAGAAGAAATATGGACACTTCCTATTCAGGTCAATCCTAGAGCCACAGCCCTCTCAGTTTAATGAATTCCTGAGCATCTAAAATGTGCCACACATTGTGCTAAATGCTGGAGACACTGAGGATGATCAAAAACCCAGGACAAAAACCCAATATGTAGGCCAGGCCCTGAAAGAGATGCCATAACCTGTTTCTTAGAAGCCTCAGGTTGGAGTGCTAACTTTGAGGTTAGCTCAGGCAACTGAGCAAGATGCTATGTCAAAACAAAGTAAAACGGGAGCTGGAGAGATAGCTTAGTGGCTAAGAGCACTGGCTGCTCTTACAGAGGACCTGTGGGCCATTCTCAGTGCCCACAAAGTAGCTCTCAGCCATGGGTACCTCCCTCTAGCTTCAGGGGATCCAATACTCTGTTCTGGCCTCCATGGGTACATTCCAGGTGCACGCACACACAACACCCAACCACATTTTTAAAAGCAAATGTAATAGAGATTGGGGGAGGGGGGAAGCAGCATCTGGCACAACCTTTAATCCCAACCTGAGATCATTTATTCCCTCTAATAAAGGACGATCTCTGAATAAGAGGCTAGCCTGATCTACACTGCAAGTTTGGAGTAGAACATTAGCCTAGCATGTGTAAGGCTCTGGATTCAATTCCTAGTACCAGAAGAAATGAAAACATTTAGAGAATAAAATATACAATCACAAAGCAAAGTCAGAGGCAGACACAGGATGCTCTAAGTACAGAAGGACTAACACAAACTTTAAGTTTCTTAATAATCGCCAATGGGAGTACAGATGGCTCAGTGGTTCAGAGCTACTGCCCTTAGAGGACACGAATCCAATTTCTAGCACCTATGGAAAACAACCTCCAACTCCAGTGGCAGGGAATCCCATGCCTGCCTGCCTCCCCACCCCCCAGCCTTGTTAGGTAATGCATTATAGACAGTTTTAAGATATAAAATCTGACATGCCATTAGCTTTTCAGCCACAAGTCAGAATAGCACCTTCAGAACAAGCAAAATGGAATACAGCCAACCAAAAGCCATTAGATTAAAAAGGGAAAAACAGGCTAGAGAGATGGCTCAGGAGTTAAGGGAACTGGATTCTCTTTTTTGAAGGACCTGGGTTTTATTTCTCAGCATCCACCACTTCTAACTCTAGCTCCAGGGAATTTGATACCCTCTTTTGACCTCCAAGGACACCTGCATCAACATGTTACATATACATAAGCTTAGGAATACAGGCACATATCACAAAGAAATTAACTCAAGAGAAAAATACACCTAAAAGCCAGAATATATAGCAGTGTATCATATTTCATTTCAATAAGATCTGTGAAAGGACTTCAAAGCAGTAACATATTCCTACCCGAGAGATGTTGTTAACACCATGCTTTTGCAAATGCTTTTTATAGAAACATTCTGTTTGTTCAGGTGATTCACAGTCATCTTTGGTAAACAAACAGACTTCTGATGAATCTGTTAGGATACTGTGAGGCAAAGACCTGTAAACATGACAAAAGAAGCAAACCATTATTCCAGAGAATGTGTACTGTCCAAAACATTTACTCTCATTTAAAGTAATCTGGGAATGTGTGTTTGCTAGCCGTGGTGCATATGTGGGTTCAGAGAACAACTTTTAGGACCTGGTTCTCTCCTTCTACTATGCGTACCAAGCAAGAGGTCATCAGGTCTGGTGGCAAGCATCTTTATTGCAACTACCCTGTCAGCCCCATTCAACCATATTTTGATTTTTTTCCTACTTAAGCAAATACTGCTCTGAGTAAAAGCAAGTTAGGTGTACTGATGTCTGTAATTCCAGTTTTAAAGCCTCTAGAAGGAATGCCAAAAGTACCAGGCCAAAACATAAAAACACACCAAAAACAAAAAGTCAATTAAGACAGGCAGAGAAGGAACAGATGGGGCCAGAAAGGACTTCCCACAAATGACATAAATCATCAAGGTAAAAAACTGAGCAAAGATAGGGGAAGAAAGAACGCAGAAGGCCAGGTAGTGGTAGCACTCGCCTTTAATCCCAGCACTCAGGAGGCAGAGGCAGGCAAATCTCTATGAGTTCGAGGCCAGCCAGGTCTACAGAGTTCCAGGACAGGCTCCAAAGCTACAAAGAAACCCTGTGTTAGGGGAGAAAAAAATGAAAAAAAGAGGGCTGGGAAAGTAGCTCACTGTAGAACAGTTAAGAAATACCCAGGTTCCACAGCCCAGGGAGAGCCCTTCAAGCATTCACTGTACAAACAAGGATCCATGTTCATCCCCTATGTCAAAGAGGTTGCTTATAAGCACCAGTGCCAGTTATCTCATGGGAAAACCAGTACACGAGGATCTGTGAGACTGGGTGGCCAACTAGTCCAACTAGTCCATGAGCTCCAAGCAAACACAACCTGCCTAAAAAGGGGTGGGGGGATGATGCTACCAAGGATGTCCTCTGGCCTCCATGCTCATGTGTTCACATATCTGAAACCAACGACACATGAGAGAGAGAGAGAGAGAGAGAGAGAGAGAGAGAGAGAGAGAGAGAGAGAGAGTGTGTGTGTGTGTGTGTGTGTGTGTGTGTGTGTGTGTGTGTGTGTGTGTGTGTGTGTTGTCTGGCCTTGGTGGCACACACCTTTAATCCCAGTACTCAGGATAAAGATGGATCTCTGTAAATTCTGAAGCCAGCCTGTTCTACAAAGTTCCAGAACCAGCTCCAAAGATACAGAGAAACCCTGTCTCAAACAAAACAAAACGGAGGTGGGGGCCCAGCATTTAAAAGTACTGGCTGCTCTTTCAGAGTGCCCCAGTTTGGTTCCCAGCACTCACATTACTGTTTAACCATCTGTAACTTCAATTCCAGGGGATCTGATCTTTTCTGAGTCCCACAGGCTTCTGCATACACACAAAATTTTGGAAATCAAGTCTTTCCTCTCTAAACCTCCCCAAGCCCTCATTTTTGGGGAAAAACCAGCTATACCCCCACATACTGGTGTGATAAGCAGAGCAAGCAGGCTATCACATAACATGTAAGGCTCATCAAGTAAGAGTTTGAGAGTGACCACAAATTATTTTCTCTTAGAACAGGAGGGTCTCCAATCCTGCACAGGACCAACTTACACTAACATGATTATTCTTTGGGTTTTTTTCCTGCAAAGTCTATGAACTCTACATCAGAAGACCCTCACCCAAGATAACTAACAAGAATATAACCACATACAGGCAGGCTGGATGAAACAGTGGGTAAAGACACATGCTTAATGCCAAGCATGCCAACCACAGCTTAATTCCAGGACCAACATGGTGGGAGGAAACTGTAATCTTCTGATCTCCACATGAACATACCTAACTTCCCATACATACAAATAAACTTAATTTAAAGAAATGGTTTCTGTGTAGCCCTGGCTGTCTTCAAAGTAGCTCTGTAGATTAGAATGGCTTTGAACTCAAGAGATCTGACTGTCACTGCCACAGCTGGCTCTAAAATAACTCATAAAAAAAAAAAAAAAAAAATATGGGGGGTTAAGAGAGGGCCCCGAAGCAGGATCCAAGGTACTCAAGCAGTTAAGGCCATTTGCTGCTTTCCCAGCTGATCTGATTTCTGTTTTCTGTACCCACACTGGGCTGCTCAAAACCTTTTTCTCCAGTTCCAGCTGATCTGATACTTTTTTGGCCTCTGAACACATGCGGCATATATTGTATACTGGAACACAGACACACTCTTAAGTTTCAGAAATTTAAAGGCTGAGCACATTAATGAACACCTTTAACCCCAGGCAAGTCTTTGTAATAAGTCGGTTAAAAGAAAACAAAACAAACCTGAATAGATAAATTAGAACTTAGAACTTACACTCGGACACGCAGTTCTTTCGCTGGAATTTTCCATAATATCACCATCAAAAATAAATTCTCATTCCCATTCAAAAGTAACTTATTTTTTTTCCTTGACTTGGAGTGTGCAAACAGAACTTCTACCGCCTTTTTAATCTGCAGAGAAACAGAAATAGTTACTTTTCTCAATTTAGTCGTTGCTCCCATATACATAAACACAAACATTTGTTTCCTTAGCTACTCTTTCTTCTTTTTTTGGGGGGGTGGGGGCACCTTTCAATCAGCGTATTGGTCTCTTAGAATTTGTGCCCAGTGAAACTTAGGATTCCATCAAGAACACCCAAGTACCTGCTTCCGGGATGTTTACAAGGTGCCCTTTCTACGAGAGCAGGCTATACCGAAGCTTCTCCTGCCCTCCAGCGAGGGAGCAATCAGGAAAAGCGCATAGTGCTAGGAGCCCGGCCCTGAGCACGCTATTTTCGCACGTGCAAATGTCTTGGGATCCTGAAGAATGGAGCGCAGAAGAGCACACTTCCAACAGGCGACCACAGGCCTGAGGGAAGAGAACTCGCGGGGGTGCGTTTCAGCGACCTCCTTCGGGATCCGGGGCGTCCACGCAGGCTCGGGCCCGTTCAGGGTTTCCAGGCCTATCGCTGCACACCCCACGCGGGCCCCAACTACCCCGCTGGAGGACCGTTGTCCTCCAAATCACTCGCCTGCTCTCTGTCCAGACATTCAGGAGCGGCCGGGGCCGCTTGCATCACGGCCGCCGTGTTGGCTGTGGCCGGGGAAGGGGAGGACGCTGATGCCTCCATGATTCTTTGCCTCGTGCCGATCCAAAGAGCTGGGGGCACTGCGCACGCGCAGGCCCGAGACCCGGAACCGGAAACAGAGGATAGGATCCCGCTGGGGACCTCCTTCGTCATTTCCGGGAGGGTGCGTAATTCGAGACCAGGGCTGCCGTCCGTTGGTAGCCAGTCATCGCTGAGCCGGAAACTCCTTGGGTCCGGCTCTTCCTTAGTCGCCAGGCCTCGCAAGCCCTATCGCTGCCCTGTTTTCAACGCCGTGCGGTCGGTCCTCGGAAGAGCGGGAAGCTGTGGCTCCTCCACCGCGTTGTGATTTAGGGTGTCGCTTCCCCAGAATTGGTGGTGTTCCAATAAAATAATAAGGAACCGGGACTATTAGAAGCATACTTTTATTTTCCCCCCTCTTTAAGAGTAGATACTATTAAGTTTTCTATTTAAAGTAAGAGTAGTTAACGGTGCCTTCGAGGTTGTTCTCAATCAGTAACGGAAGCTCTGAATGGTACCATGTTTGGTTTTTATTTTTGAGACCTCTATTATGCAGGTCTCTATTATGCAGTTCTAGATGTCCTGGAACTCTTTCTGTAGACCAGGCTGACCCCTACAGAGATTCTCCTGCCTCAGCCTCCCCACTGCTGAGGTCAAAGGCATGCACCAACACGCTCTGCTTACTTTATTTTTTAGTAAGATCTTGCTGATATTTAGCCCAGTTTGTCCTGAAACTTGACAAAATCTTCCTCCTCTTGTGTCCCAAATGTCAGGAGTGAGTGAGTTGCCCACACCACCTTGTACCATCTCAGCTACATAATTTATTTAGGAGCTTTTGGGTAGATATTTAGGGTAATGACAGCCTTTTTGCAGCTAGCTATATGAATTTTGGGGAGACTTCACGAAATGGGAGTAGAATGTTCTCCTTGTCAGTTGTTTTCCAAAAGTGCTTCTTATGAAAGAATGTTCTTCTAGTATCGAATATGGATCTTAAGTCAACTTGTAGAAGAAATGTTGAAGAAAAGTCATTGTCACCTACTTCTATTAGTCTTATTTTAAAATCTAGTATAAATGGACTTTTTGCATATTGCAGTGAATTTTTACATTGGGCTTGAGCTCTCTAGGCTTTCTAATACACTCCAAAGAGCATTCATTAGTGGTATAAGGTTTCCTTCCCTGAATTCAAGTTTAAGAACCAGACTTTTTTTTTTTTTTTTTTTTTTTTGAAGAGATTTATTTATTTTTTGGTTGTTTTGTGTGGGTGTTTTGCTTGCATGTATATCTGTGCACCACATGTGTGCAGCACTGGTGGAAAGCAGAAAAGGCTGCTGGGAATCAAATCCAGTTTTCTGGAAGTGCAGCCAGTGCACTTAACTGCTTAGCCATTGCCCCTCCAGCCCCAAGGGTCAGACTTTTGGGTCAAGGAAATGGCATGAATTCTGATAATAAACCCTGGAGGTGGCTGGAAACAGTTAAGTGACTAAAGCCAGAGGATTGCAAAATGGAGGGGTGGGATATGAGGGTTTAAAAACTGACAGAGTAACTAGTTATCATACTATGGTTATACTTAAATCACAACAATGCTAATAGCAAAGCCAAGTGGTGGATTATGCTGTAGTAAGGTCAATCTAGTTGTGGTATTGCAAGGTGAAAGCTGAAACTGGTATCCCTACTCCCAAATAATGGAGCATCAACACACACACACACACACACCCTTTCATTTCAGCGCAGGCTGGTTCAGTGACTTGGTTCTAATACAGTGTTGAAAAGGTGATAGGATGTCAAGCCTGGCACAGTACTTGTTATCCCAGTCCTTAGAGACCTGAGGCAGGAGAATTGCAGTGAATTCTAGGCCATTCATGTATGTGTAAGGTAGCCATAAAGAGAGGGAAGCCAGATGCCATGTTGTGAGGCTGCTTTGACAACAAGTTACTAACCACAGACATGAGGTTGGAAGTAGACGTATGAGAGATTCCAAGCTAGAACCATCCAGCTGTGCTATTCCCAGCTTTCTCACAAAAAACTGAGTAAGCTTTTGCTAATTTTAGCTATCAAACTAGGGTGATTTGTTCTCTATCAATAGATATTTGATACAAATTTATAGTTCTCTTGGCTTAAACCCACTCACATATTCAATTATATAACTTTTGTACCTCACATTCACCAAGTCTTACTGTGAATTCATTATTACCCCCTTAATCTACTTCTCTTCTTGTATTTACTTCTTAGTATTGGGTACTGCTAAGACAAATAGGAAAATTTTTAGCTCTTTTCTCTTCATCCCTAAATGTGATGGATAATAGTTTGTTGTGTGAATTTGGTGACTCACACCCCTAATACCATCATTTGGAATTACAGAATTGGTAAACTACCTGGAATGTTTAAGGCCAATCTGAGCTACACAGAACCCTGTCTTGAGCCTGGCAGTGGTGACACACCTTTAATCCCAGCACTTGGGAAGCAGAGGCAGGCAGATCTCTATGAGTTTGAGACCAGCCTGATCTACAAGAGCTATTTCCAGGACAGCCTCCAAAGCCACAGAGAAGCCCTGTCTCAAAAGAACTGAAAAACAAAACAAGCAAACAAACAAAAACAACAACAACAAAAAAAAACCCTGTCTCAAAAGAAAATAAAACCGTGGAGATACATGGAAACCTAGATTATCCCCAAATTCCTGAGCTTGAATTAATAGACAATTAGGTGATACTAATAAAATTTGGGGGAAAAAAAGGCAGATTTAGAAGCAATTGGAATAGATTCTTTTGGGCTGGTGAGATGACCCAGCAGGTACAGATCCTTGCCATCAAGCCTGGCAGCTTGAGTTTGACCCAGAGAATTCATATCATGAAAAAAGGTACCAGATTCTTGCGCGTTGTCTTCTGATTGCCACACATGAGTTCTGGCACATGAGCCATGGCACAGGTGTACCCACATGAATGCATAATATAAGAAAATGCAATAGTAATAATGATTTTTAAAATATTCTTTTTCAATATTTTGTAAGACCCTAATTTCGGGGTCCTGATGGGCCGATGGAATAGCCCCGCAACACAAACACTGTTGCGCGCCTACCTCAGCCGGCAAGGAAACACGCAACCACGACTCTTCTTCAAGCAGTTTTATTCAGGATCCTTGTACATCAGCTTTCTCTGCTCCCATCAGCTTCTGTTTCTCCCATCAGCTTCCTCTGCTTCTCCCAGCCCCAGCAAGCCCTTAAAAGTGCTCACAGCCCAATCAGCTCATGCCACCTGGTGATCCCGGATAGGTCACAGAAAGAGGAAGTGCACCAGATCCATCAAGCACTTCCAAATAAAGGCTTGTTTACAGCTAAGCACAAACTACCTGGCATCCAGCCAGGTGCCATCTTGGGGCTGTGGCTTCCCACAGTTCCCCCTTTTATGTTTTAAACACAACAGGCAAGGGTAGTGGTCTGATCTCTGATGAACAAGGGACATTGTAATGGCTCCACACCCAGTTATCAGCCAAGCTGGTGCCACACCCGTCTGGTATCTTTTCTCAGAGATGGGATTAGGATATCAACCCATATGCAAACAGACTTGCCCTCCATGAAGCTGCTAAAAACTAGCCTTAAGTGCAGTACTTTGTCTCGCATCCTGAGCGTGATGATAGCTTAGCCCTTTCAAGCCTGAGGTGATTGCCCTGCCTCCAGGGCTGCGAAGGCTTGTGCAATCATGGCATTACTTCTCCTCTGTTTAACCCTCTCCTGCAGATACACCATAAGGCAATGAGACTGACTAGAATAAGCATTCCTCTCAGGGCACCCATTCCCACCCATTATTTCAGATGATTCGTGGCTTGGGTGATCCATGTAGACAGTCCCTCAGCAACGGAGACATCGACCCAGGTGGAATTCACATTCACGATAGAGAGCCTCAGGTTGTGCATCAACTTATGAAAGTCGCCAGACCAATTACCTAAAAGATACTGTGAGAGCTGTTTAGACATATTGGCTGCTAAAGAATAATTCTGGTAGGATACTGCGGTCATCTACAAGCTGGTCATCTTCCATTCACAGCTCAGCTGTGCCAACTGCCATAGAGCATTGACCTGTTCCTGAACAAGGTCAATGCTTTGATTCAGTACCAAAAAAACTAGTAAAAACTTGAGCCGAGTGTCTAATCGGCATGGGCTTTGGGAACACTGACAGGATTCCCCACAGCTGATCTGCTTTCATCTCATCAATCAGCATCATCAGCATCAGGTGAATCAACCTGCAACGTGCCCTAATATGTTGAATGTAAAAGGGCTGTAAATGCCTCCAAATTAATCTTGCAGCTGTATTATATATGGCTGAATAGGGCTATTTACCTTTACCTTCTTCGCCACCTGTGGCATGACACAGTCCTTATTTATCTTAGTCCCTAAATAATTAATGACACTACCCAGCTGGACCTTTTCTGAGACAAGCTGTTTTATCAAGGGCATGGCTGTATCAGGGTCTCCAAATACCTTCCCAGCTGCCTCCACCATTCTGGCCACAAAATCAGAAAACTTTTCAACAGCCTTGCATCATTTTTGATCCTCTAGGCATCTGCAAACAAGTCTCCAAATAGGCCTTGTCCCTGACTTCAATGTCCCCTGTGTCTAGGCAAAATCTAGATCCTTCCCAAGTTTGTCCCAGCAGCTGGTAGTTACATTGCCCGAGATGGCAAACCAGGGAGCTACTGTCTCAACTTCCCTAAGAAATCTTTCTAATGTGCTTTTCTTTAGTTTCAACCCTTTTATTTCCTTTTTAACTTTAAAAAGATTGCTTGTGTCATTAACCAGTTATAACCAAGCCCACTTAAATGAAAAACAAACACTTATAACCAATATTTGGGAATTTGGGCGTCATTCTTTCCAAACTACTTCCTGCTGGTAGGGGGCACTGTCATGGGGGATCCTAAGAGGATGCACAAATCTTGGCTGTAGACATTGCTTCAGGGGGT
Organism: Cricetiscus sungorus; assembly: GCA_030556225.1. Taxonomy (NCBI): domain Eukaryota; kingdom Metazoa; phylum Chordata; class Mammalia; order Rodentia; family Cricetidae; genus Cricetiscus; species Cricetiscus sungorus. The sequence continues at coordinate 2,886,987 of JANBXA010000069.1, read as the reverse complement.
CTTGCTTGATCAAATCACATTAGTCTGGAAGTAATCCACAGCTTTTCATTTTCTGTGGAAACAGAAATAGAAATCCTTTTCCCCAGTAACTTGTCCTTAAGCTTAAATTTTTGAGTCAAAGCATTTTTAAAATATATAAATTGGATTAGTCCAGCAGCATTTCTTTTATCAGTAGTTGTTATTTTCTCAGCAATCAAATAATTTAAAGACAGAATTGCTTATAGTATCCAAAATTTCTCTGTGCTTTCCATCTTTAAGTGGCTTTTTTATTACTCTATTTCTTCTACTTCTATTTTTACATATTTTGAGACAGGGTTTCTCTGTATAACTTTTATCTGTCCTGGAATTCCCTCTGTATACCAGGTTTACTTTGAAGTCACAGAGATCTGTTTGCCTCTGCCTCCCGAGTGCTGGGATTGATAGCGTGTGCCACCACACCCATCCATTCTACTTCATTTTTTCTATTTTAAACATTAGTCAAAACCCGGAACTTCATCGCTCCTTACTGGAGACCTTATTGCCTCTTTACCGAGGGCCTTAGCTTGGTCCCAACCTACCTGGGACTTTCCAGTCGACAGCCCTGATTGCAGGAAGTTCTGAGCTGTTCACCCACAGAGTGGTTCCCCGTTCGGGCCACCACTTGTTGTGTGCCTACCTCAGCCGGCAAGGAAACACGCAACCACGACTCTTCTTCAAGCAGTTTTATTCAGGATCCTTGTACATCAGCTTTCTCTGCTCCCATCAGCTTCTGTTTCTCCCATCAGCTTCCTCTGCTTCTCCCAGCCCCAGCAAGCCCTTAAATGTGCTCACAGCTCAATCAGCTCATGCCACATGATGATCCCGGATAGGCCACAGAAGGAGGAAGTGCACCAGATCCATCAAGCACTTCCAAATAAAGGCTTGTTTACAGCTAAGCGCAAACTACCTGGCATCCAGCCAGGTGCCATCTTGGGGCTGTGGCTTCCCACAAAACACCAAAACCAGGAGATGCAACAAGCAAGAGGTGTTTATTGAACGGGTGCGCTCAGGTGTCAGTAATCATGGGGAAAGCTGCACACCCCTCAAAGGGTTCAGGCTTCTTTTTAGAGAGACAAACTGCAAATCAGCATACATACATGGGGCACAAGGTGATTGATTACAAAGTATGAGCTCATGTTTGAGAGATCACTCAAAGGATAAAACATAGAATGACTTGGAAAGTTCCCAGACTGTCCATTGGCCAGGAGTGACCCAAACAGTGCTGTTCATCTGGGACCATTTGTTCCAGTGTTGGGAACCTATTTCCTTGTGGTGGACCAAGACTTGTGAGAACCTTCTTTCATACTCTGGCTTTCTCTTGGCTGTGCATTTAGAGCCTTGAGTTATTCCACAAAGGTTTGATGAACCTTTCAGTAACTAGCCCTATTTAGCATGATCTTTCCACCTACGTCAACGTTCATTCTTTGTGATTTTCTATATTCTGATCGCAAGAACTATTATCCTTTCCTACATCCTTGCTCTGCAAACTAAAGTCAATTTCAAGTTTAAAGTTCCAATGCTATATCTAAGTAATTCTGGAATGTGGACAAATCAAAAGAAACTTAGAAGTCATCTTCATAGGGATGGCAAAAGATCTGGAAATAGATGAGATAGCACGTAGTACAGAGCAAAAACAGCCATTAAAAAATCTTTAATTGTGGATTAGGAGGAAAAAGAGCCAAGAAACAGAAATGTTTGAAAATAGCCAGGTGGTGGTAGCATTTGCCTTCAGTTTCAGCACTGGGGAGGCAGAGGCAGGCAGATCTCTGACTTCAAAACCAGCCTGGTCTACAAATCGAGTTCCAGGACAGCCAGGACTGTTACACAGAGAAACCCTAACTCAAAAAAAAAAAAAAAAAAAAAATGTAACAAACAAACAAAAAAGAATGTCATGTTCCAAATATGAGGAGATATTTGAGGAGGCTAACATTGGATATTGTGCTGGTTAGTATGGTAGTTTCAATGAGAATGATCCTTATAGAGTTGAATGATTGGTTATCAGGGAGTGGTACTCTTCAAAAGGATTGGGAAGTGTGGCCTTATTGTAGGAAGTGTGTTACTAGGGGTGGGCTTAGAGGTTCAAAGGCTCAGGCCAGGCCCAGGGTCTCTCTCACTGCTACCTAGGGATGTACCTAGATTTAGAACTCTCAGCTACTTCTCCAGCACCATGTCTGCCTGCATGCCATCATGTTCCTGCCGTGCTGACAATGAACTAGCCAGTGCCAAGTAAATGTTGCTGTGGTCATGGTGTCCCTTTACAGTAATACAGTAATTGACTAAGACAGTTTCCTAGTGTAAGACCCCCCTCAGAATGAGGAGTCTCTCTGTTTCGGTCAGTACCCCCAAGAACTCAAAGTCCAGTCCAGTTGATGCAACACACATTTGCACAAGCAGGCTTCCTCAGCATGCAGGCTAGAGAGAAGCATCAATTTTCTGGGTACAGGTAGTTTTAAAGGAAAAGACCGCAAGCTTAGGGTGGGGCTGTGACTTCCTGTCCGCTGCACACATGACCTGGGCAAACCGGAGTCGCAGCTATCACTGACGGGAGGGGCAGTGTGAATTCTTGGTATCCTGCTATCTTAGGGCCTTGTGAGGGAAGTTGCCGGTAGTTAGAAAATTCCAGGTAACAGATAGTGGTCTGGGTTAGCCTTCCAGGTTGGACTGTCCTTCATCTTAAGTGAGGGGTTTCCTTAACTCTGCTTTTGGTCTTTCACTAATTTTCAACTTGATATAAGCTAGAGTCATCTAGGAAGAGGAAATCTCAATTGAAATAAATAAATCCACTAATCAAGTTGGCCTGTAGCGATGTCTGTGGGCATTTTCTTGATTAATGATATAGGTGGACTCAGCCCACTATGGTTGTGCCACCCTTGGGCAGGTGGGCCTAGGTTATATAAAAAGGCAAGAGCAACAAGCCAATATGCAGTATTCCTCCATGGTCTCTGCTTCAGTTTCTGTCCTCTGCCTTGAGTTCTTGCCCTGATTTACCTCAGTGATGGAGTATGAGCTGAGCGGTCTAATATGAAATTAGCCCTGCCCCCCTAATTCTTTTTGGTCAGTGTTTTATCACAGTAGTCAAAAATAAAGACTTATCTTCTTCAATTGCTTCTCCACCACATTTTCTTAGACAGCTCTAACTAACCTGGAGTTTGTTATTTTATCTAGAGTGATTAGCCAGCAAAGCCTTGGGAATTTATCTGTCTCAGTCCCCCAGCTCTGGAGTTAAAGACAAGCATTGCCATGCCTGACTTTTTTATGTGGGTACTGAGATTCCAAACACAAACAAAGCAAGCATTACACCCACTAAGTCTTATATGTAACATTTATTGAATTAGATTTTTTTGAGGCAGGGGATAGAGTCTATTTCATAGTCTTGGCTGTTGTGGAACTCACTATGTAGACCAAGCTGAACTTGGGATTCATAGAGATGCTGGGTGCATTCACCACCATGCTCAAAATGAACTTTTTCAAGGTAGTGACTCATCTTTAAATCATTAAGGCTGAATTTGCATCTCCCCTTAGTAATTTACAACTTTGGATGGAACAATGTGAACAAAATATTTAGTCAGGATTACTATTGCTTTGATGAAACACCATGACCAAATCAAGCAGGAGAGAAAGAGGTTTGTTTGGCCAACATTTCTGTATTACTGTCAGGACAGGAACTCAAACAGGACAGGAACCTGAAGGCAAGCATTGGTGTAGAGGTCATGGAGTAGTACGAACTTGAGTAAAATGTCTGGATTCTCTGTTCCAGCTTCTGCAGAGGAAGGTATTCCCCACCTTACAGTCTATACATCCAGATAGTCTAGGGTCTGACTTAGTCTAGGGCCTGGCTGTCTGAAAGGGACTTTGACTGCAGTCCTGAGAGTTTTTCCTGATTTTCCCTCACCTCCATTTGACTGGCTCTCACCTTTGCACAGTCAAAGTGTTCCACCCCATCTGAGCTAGACCCTAACTGTTCTCCCTCTTAGAGGGGCACCCCTTAGTGGGCCCCAACCCCTGCCAGAGGAAGGCACTGGAAAGGGGAAGAGGCTCAGACATTTTATAGTTTATTTTCCTTCCAACTATTGTTCTGTATAACTGAAAGACCCAAAATCCTCCCTTTTCTGAGAAACCTAAACCTTCATCAGCCTATTAGAAATTGTTTTCTTTACCTCAACCTACCTGGGTTGGCTGTAAGCAGGTTTTTGGTACCTTTTTTTTTTTTACTACGGAGGAAAGGGACTGGATTGAGTGAGGCCAGGAAGGCTGTTCTAGAGGCTACAGGGTTCAACAGAGAAGAGAGCTGAATTACTATTGCCCTCAACCATACCAAACTGGAATCCCAACACTGGTCACAGTATCAGCGCTCTGACACCTATCACTAGGCCCTGCTAACCAGAATGAGAGTGGCGGCTAGAAAGCCATTTAATCCTTCAAAAGTATCTGAGGTAATTTGAGGAAATCAGGACTCTTCCTCTGGGTTCCTGGAGCTTTTCCAAGAGGTTTGCCAGGATCTGAACATCCCAGAACACCAGGCATTGTTAATTAGCATTGCTTCCCTATGCAGTCAGCCCCAAATACTTGCAGAAGTTAGAGGGGTTGAAGGAGTGGATAGGTCCCAGCTGTGAGAGATAATTCAAAAGACTTAACTGTGGAGATCCAGAGGAGAAGAAAGACATAAGGCTGGCCAGGATAATGATAGCCACGGTCAGAGAAGGGCCTCAGGGAAGCCAAAAGTACCCCAGGCGACCAAATCAGCTCTGAGACAGGGTAGAGAAGGACCAGTGTGCCCATTGTAGAGGGAAAAAAAGACACTGGAAAAACAAGTGCCCAAAAGTTCATAGACCTGAAAAAGAGGATTGATCTTCAATCTAACTGGATTAGATTGATGGGGCCAGGGCACCATACCAATGAGCCCTCAGGACCCCATGGTCACAGGAAAATGGAGGGCAAAACTCTCTGGATCCTGGTAAGCATGAATACAGTACATTCAGTGCTGACCCAGCCCTTGGGCCCCATCACTGAGGAAGGAACCACCATCCAATGAACTACAGGAACTGTCATCTACTCCTGGACCACCAACCAAGAAGTGAACCTTGGACAAGGTACTGTGACACATTCTTTTCTTGTTATGCCAGATTGTCCATTTCACCTGATTTGTAGAGATTTGAGAAAAATTGGTGCCACCACCATCACATTCAATGAGAATAAAGCTATAATAGACCTGGGCAGTTCATACTCAGCAGTTTTGGTAAATTGCCCCTAACCCTAACCCTTATCAGAAGTTTATAAAATGACAGAAAACTAGGAGTTGATGAACCATTTCCTAATAAAATTAGTGCTAAAGTGTTCTGCAGTATGTATAGAGACAAATTCTCCCACACCGGACAGTGGCTGCCAATTATTGTTCAACTCTTAAGCTCAGCCTCACCTGTAAAGGTTAAGTACCCAGTCTCAAAAGAAGCCAAAGCAGGCATTAGAATGCATATCAACTACTTTAGAGATGCAGGAATTTTGGTCCCCTGCAGTTCACTACTCCCTGCTGATAAGCCAGGCACCACAGACTACCAAGACTTAAGAGAAGTAAATAAGAGTAGAAACTTAACCCTAAAGTGCCCAATCCTTATACTTTACTCAACCTATTGGCTCCAGGAAAAACTGTATATACTATCTTAGACCTAAAGGACACCCTTTTCTCTCTTCCTCTGGAGCCTGTGAACCAACCTATATTTGCTTTTGAATGGACTGAACTATATTTGCTTTGGACTGAACCCCAAATCAGGGTTCAGTGGTTTATTGAACTGAACTCAACTGTTGCAGGGGTTTAAGAGCTACCCTGTTTCAAAACTGGGTGTGGTGGTACACACCTTTGATCCCAGCATTTGGGGGCAGAGGCAGGTGGGTTTCTGTGAGTTTGACTGAGTTTGACTACAGAGCTAGTCCCAGGACAGCTAGAGCTGTTATAAAAAGAAATCCTGTCTCAAAAAAACAAAAACTTCCCCACTCTGTTTGATGAGGCTCTTAGTGCATACCTCCTTGAATACCATTAAGCATCACCCTCTTGTGGTATATGAAGGATCTCCTCATTATTGCACGCACCCTGAAAGAGTGCCAACAAACTACTGAGGAATTACTTGAAATACTCCAGATGCTGGGCTTCCGGGTGTCTGACAAAAAAGGCCCAATTATGCTCCAATAAGGTAATTTATCTGGTGGGGTGGAGGGGATTATTGCTTGGAGGGAGGTAGCAGGACCCTGTTCTCCAACAAGATCTATACTATTGTGAATGTTCATAAGCAACAGGATAAAAGGCAGGCAAGAATTCCTGGTTGCAGACTATAGATATCTAAATTTGCAGAAGTTATAAAACCATTGTACTACAGCCCAAGAGGAAATGTCCCCCTGACATTGCTAAACCTTTTCACTTGTTTGTGGATAAATGGAATTGGATCGCGAAAGGTATGGGTATATTGACTTTGGGACCATGAAAAAGGCCTGTGGCCTATTTGTGTAAACATCTAGACCCAGTTGCAACAGGATGGCCAGCTTGTATCCAAGCCATTGCTGCCACCACATTATTGATAAAGGAAACTGATCAGTGGACTATAGGGAGGAGTTGGTTGTTAGCACTCCATTGAAATGCTCCTTTAGGGAGCCTCTGAGCACTAGATGTCAAACACACGCCTACCCATTCTCATGTTCTCATTTTAGATGCACCCAGCATCAAATTCTCACCTTCTGCAATACTTAAGCACAGCATCCCTTCTGCCTGGTCCTGAAGAATAGCTAGTCTATGGCCATGTCTAGGTTATTGACCATCTGCCAAATGGATAACTAGACCTCCAACACCAGCCTTAGGAAGGCAGGTGCAACCCTGTTCACCAATGGAAGCAGCCAGGGGCCAGGTGTGTAGGCATGGCTCCAGTGACACTCATTGAAGTAACTTGGCCCCTGTAGAGAGCTGCAATGTGCCACACCTTAAAGATGGCACTGGCTTCCGCCTTCCACCTCCCCTAGGGTGAGTGCTCTCTGGCATAAACAAGCCCTTATTTGGTTAAGTCTGTTCAGCCTGTCTGCTTCCCTGTTAGAGTAGCCTATCTGCAGGGTCCACATAGCTCACTGGGGTTGGTTAGTGCAAGGGGATTTAAGCCTGTGCAGGGGTCCCACAGGGCCTCTCGGGTCAGAAGAACATGTTCAAGGATCCTGATTAAAACTGCATGAAGAAGATCTTCCCGGAGTCGCCTCTTCCTTGCTGGCGAGGTTGGGCACGTACAGGCCCCAATGTCTGCCTCAAGGGATATCAGCCCAAAATGCAGAACTAATCTTCTTGACTCAGGCGTAACTAAGGTGGGGAAATAGCCACACTGTCAACATCTATACTGATCGCTGGTATGCCTTTGCTATTGTACATATCCATGGTACCTTGTACCAGGAATGAGGCCTGCTAACCCTGAGGGAAAGGAGGTCAAAACCAAAGAGGAAGTCTTAGCTCTTCTAGTAGCTATTTGGCTGCCAGAAAAGCTTGCTACTATCCATCGTCCAGGATACCAGAAAGGGACTCCGTTGAAGGATGAGACAACATATTTGCTGATGCCATGGCAAAAGGAGTGGCTATAGCCAGTGGGGCCACTGCAGATATTAGGCCGCCCCTCAATTCTCACTCCACTTCCTGAGCCCATCCTGCTAGAATGTCCTATGTGTACTGTCCAGGAAGAGAATTGGACCAAACAACAAGGGCTCACTAAGACAGAGGACTGGTGGTTCTTTAGGTGAATACCACATCCTGCCAGAGCCCTGGGGCCATCGGTTCTCACAAATGCACCAGAGCACACACCTGGGATGGACCAAATTAAAAGTTAGTGAGGGATGGGTACTTACTTTCTGCACACCCAGGTGAGTCTGAGAAGGAAACCAACACCTATGGGTGTGCGTAAAAGAGGAATAAACCTCATGAACACTGGGAATTGGACGTTACTAAAGCTTCTCTGATGAGGTTTGGCTACCGGTATTTGCTAGTTTTTATAGACACTTGTTCAGGATAGGTAAGAAGCCTTTCCCACCAGCTAATGTAGTTACTATTGAAGATCATTCTCCGATTCGGCCTTCCCTCTTTTTTGAAGTCTTTTAAAAGCTTGGTCTTCATGACCAAAGAGTCTCAACAAGTAGTTACAATGCAAGAAATACATGGAAATTATACTGTGCCTATGGTCACAGTTTAAGACAGGTAGGAAGAAGTAACGAAACTATTAAAGAAACAGTTAATTGTGGGCAGAAAATGGCAAAGGGGTTGGCAGAATTTCTCCCTACTGTTCTTTTTAGGATCAGGTGCTCCCCTACCAGGACAAGCTGACACCATTTGAAATGTTTGGCCAACCACCTCCTCCACTTTTTTCTGTCAAGGGGTAGCCGCAGATTATTAAACTGTCTAATCGTTCCTTCCTCTAGTCCTAATAGGTGCCACAGCAGACAACTAGAGACATCCAGAGTCACTGATCATGCTCATCGCCTGTGTCATCCTTGACTGAACCAGCACCCAGGTTCCAACCTGGGGACTTGGTGTGGGTCCTCCGCTTACCCAGCAAGACTCCAGAACCTACCTGGAAGGAACCTACCATATCCTGTAATCCTAACAACGCTAAGGACAGTCAAGGTAGTGGAGACTGAAGTTTGGATCCACCATTCCCATCTAAAAGTGGACACAGCTAGCCAGGAGACAGGTGACAAATGGAGGGTAATGCAAAACCCCCAGTGCCCTCTAAAGGCAGCTCATCTATGCCTTAAACTCAGACTGACACTAACATTAGGTATCTTGGTAGATAACTTCCATATATGGTCAACTTAGAGTGTTGACATCGGGGACTGGGAACTGTCTCGAACTGCAGATAGGAAAATAATAAGCATTTTCCAGAATGCCACCTCCTAACCTGTGTTTAGATTCGACCTGTGCGATTTCTTTGATAACAAGGCAAAGGAATGAACTGAGGCTTCTAATTGCTACAGACTCTTTTCTCTTGGTCCCCATGACTTACCACCCTTTTAATGACCACAGCTGGGCCCAATCTTTTTACTTCTTGGCATCACAGTTGGCCCCTGCATTTTAAGCTGGTTACTGACATTAAGAGTAGAATCTAGTCTGTTGTTAAATATGAGCCCTACAGGCTCAGTATCAACCTGTACTTCAACATGAATTGATTTGACTCATATGATCTAGAGCCAGTAGGGAATGTGATGGTTAAGGAAACTCCATTTTGTACCAGGCACCCATTTTATTAGGCTTTTTCCTCTGATGTAAATTTCTGAAGTTCCTGACATCTTGCTCCCTTTCCAAAATGGTATACCTGTTATGAAATAATTAGCTGCTTGCTCTGGCTTTTATAATTCACTTACTGATGTGTGCAAGGGGAGTGAGGCAGTTTCTCACAAAGCTGCAAACTTGCAGAAAAATTAAGTAATTGTGGTTTTGCCTTTAAAAACCCTTCCCACAACCTCTTTTTGGGTGGTATGCCTTTGATTTGGCTTTAAAACGGTCACTCTGCTAGCAATTTTAATAAATACATGTGATTATAAACTGGATTGACTCTGTGGTCCTTTCCTGGTGGTCTCGAACTCTGTTAAGAGCCCAGCCTGAACTCCTAGGTCTTAATTCTTGTGTGCAACAGTTATAAATTTTTGGTCTTTTTGTAGTGGAATTCTTTAAAATGATTTCAGTTTTTCCTGGCCCCTTACAATCTGGTTCTATTTTTTTGTGGGTTTTTTTTTTTTTTTGGGTTTTTTTTTTTTTTTTTTTTTTTTGTGTTGTGTCCCAGTTGTTAAGTCTTATGTAATCCAGCTAGCTCAGAGTCCAGTCTGGGTTTCCTAAGGCTAACCTTGATCTTCCAGCGGCTTCCACCTTCCAAGTACTAAGATAGGGGTTTATGGCACTATGTCCAGAGATCTGTTGAATCTGAAACTGTTCTCATGGTTTCCCAAGGAATTTTTAATGTATTCACAGAGATCTACCTGCCTCTGCCTCTCAAGTGCTGGAATTAAAGGCATGTTCCACCACTGCCCGGCTAGTCCCTTAAATTTCTGTGTCTGATAGGAGGGCTAGTGGGTTTTGTTGTGATAATTTTTGGGGGGAGGGGGATTTGAGACAGGGTTTCTTTGTATTGTTTTGGAGCCTGTCCTTGAACTCACTCTGTACACCAGGTTGGCCTCGAACTCACAGAGCTCTGCCTGCTTCTGCTTCCCAAGTGCTGGGACTAAATGTGTGTGCCACCATTGCCCAGCGCATAGTTTTTGTTTTTTTGAGACTTAATCTATATAGCCCTGGCTGTCCTGAAATTCACTCTGAAATCTGCCTGCCTTTGCCTACTGAGTGTTTGAACTAAAGGTGTGCACCACCACTGACTCACTAGAGAACTAATTTTTTTCCCTTCTCTTTTTTAAAGATTTGTATATTTTATGCATATGAGTGCTCTATTTGCTTGTATGACTTTATGACAGAAGAGGGCATCAGATCCACTAGAGATTACTGTGAGCCACTATGTGGGCGATGGAAATTGAACTCAGAATCTCCAGAAGAGCCTTAACTGTTGAGCCATCTCTCCAGCCCTGGGAGAATTAGTTTTAAATCTGGGCAATAATCCTTAGGGTTTTGTTGTTTTCCAGACAGAGTTTCTCTGTGTAGTCCTGGCTGTCCTGGAGCTCATTCTGTAGATCAGACTGGCCTCAAACGCACAGAGATCCGCCTGCCCTTGCCTCCTGAGTGCTGGGATTAAAGGCATGAACCACCATGCCTGACCTCTGCAGGGAGCTTTTAAAGGCAAAAAATATACCCTGTCTGGCAGCTGCAGATGTAGAGCAAGCAAGCATTTTAATAGAAGCAAAAGGCTGCAGTTAACTGGGGCGTCTTGAACAGGGACAGGGTTGGGTAATTTTCTAAGGGATTTTACCATGGGAAGGGGAACAAACCTGGAGAGGTAAGCGTGGGGTGGGGTGGTCAATTCTGAGTCAGGCCTTAGATGGCTGCAATGGGGACAAGGCAGAAGAACCTTGTCTACATCACAGCTGCAGCCCTAACATTCATTCTCACTCTTATTCTATCCCTTCCTCCCACTCCCTCCTTTCCTCCTTCTCTCAAGACAGTGTCTTACTATGTATCCCTAGTTGGCCTGGAACTCAGTGTAGACAAGGTTGGCCTCAAACTCAGAGATTTGCCTGCCTCTCGAGTGCCTCCAATTACAGGCTTGTGGCACCATAACCAACCATAAAATGTTCTTAAATTGGTGTTGATTCTACCTTTTCTTTCAGAATTTTTCATTTAGTTCCAGTAGTTCGTAGGTGGAGGCAGGAGGATTACTATATAAGCAAATAAAACATAAGACTTTGCCTCCAAAATCCAAAAACGTAGCTGGGTATGGTGGTCCTGTGGAATAATCCTCTTGTACACTGTAAAGATTTGTCACCTGAATTGGTTTACTAAAATGCTGATTGGCTAGAAGCCAGGCAGGAGGTGTAGGCAGGGTGACCAAACTAAGGATAATGGGAAGGAGAAGGGTAGAGTCAGGAGACACAGACAGATGTGGAACAAGCAAGTTGGGCATGCCACACTTGGCAGAGTGTATATACGGAATATGAGCTAACTTGAAAATGTAAGAACTAGCCAGGAATTGGTGGTGCATCTTTAGTCCCAGCATTTGGGAGGCAGAGGCAGGGCTGGTCTACAGAGCTAGTTCCAGGACAGGCTCAAAAATAATACAGAGAAACTCTGTCTTGAAAACACAGGGAAAAAAAAAAAAGAAAGAAAAAAAAAAAGTAAGAGCTAGTTAATAATAAGCCTGAGCTTATTGGTCAAGCATTTATAAGTAGTATTAAACTTCTGTGTGGTAATTTGGAAGCAGCTGCCAGGTTGGGGAGCAGGTGGTTGAGACAGGCAGGAAATGTTTGTTTACATGATGGCACATGTGGTTAATTCCAGCACTCAGAAGGCAGAGGTAGGCAGATCTCTTGAGTTCAATTCTAGCCTGGTCTACATAGTGAGTTCCACAGCTACATGGTAAGCTCAAGAAAGCAAAACAAAAATAAACTATCAAGCACTAGGTACTATTTGAGCATACACAAAATTAGTATCTACACAAACTCTTTATTCATACAATATGGCATTATTTGTACTACTGCAAATAATGAAGTTGGGACCAGTGATATGGCTACATGGGTAAGTGTACCCATTCACTACCTCTTCTGGTGGCTTGAGTTCAGTGCCTGGATCCCTCCCACATACTGGGAGGAGAAAAGTGACTTATCAGCAAGCTGCCTTTTGACCTCCACATTTGTGCCATGACATGTTTATCAACGTCCCTTATGCCTAGATCTTGGGATCCCCCAGAAACCACCACAAAGTCTGCACTCGTTTGTAAAAGCAAAGAGTTTTATTCTTGGATTCTGTCCAGACACACTATGGCCTATGGGCTAAAGATGGAACATTACAGAAGAACTTCAGGTGACTGATCAGGTAACAAGATGTCTCTGTCATTCTAGAGTTTATATATTATCCTTCTGTGGTCTTTGAAGGAGTTAAAGACAGATAGTCATGGTTATAGTTTTCCTTAGTTAGGATTAAAGATAAGTTACATATAGGACTTTAGACTCACAAAGATAGGATAGATGATGGAATATTTTCTTAAATCTTACTAAATGTTAATGGACTAAATATTGCTAACTGTGATTCTTATTTGATAACTGTTGTGTGATATATTTTGCTATGTTAAGGTTAAAACCCTTCTTTTATTTTAGACAGAAAAGAGGAGATGATGGGAGATGTTATACTGTAAATATGTTTATCATACTGGTTAATGAATAAAGCACTGTTGGCCAATAGGAAAGCATGATAGGTGGGGCTAGGAGTCAAGGAGGAAAGAGGAAGGAGTAAGGAGGAGAGCATGGAGAGGTAGAACACCAGCCCCTCTGGCCAGTAAGATGAGCCACGAGGAAATACTTAGATTAATAGAAATGGGTTAATATTTAAGACAGAGCTAGTCGATAAGAAATGATAGTAACTGGCCAACAGCATTATACCAAATACAGAGTTTCTGCGTGTTATTTGGGGCTGGAGCGGTGGTGGGACCAGGCGGCCAGCAGGGAGGAACAAAGAGTGGGACCAGGTGACCGGTGGCAGGAAAAACCTACACGTAACAGATATCATTAAGCCATTCTATTGTTTCATCTTTGTAACCCAGGGTAAACTGACCCAACTTCCTGTCCCTGGCCTCCCTCAGGGCTAGATGGCTCTCATAAGACAGGGTTACCCCATATGAGAATATGTTTGGGATGCCACCTCCTGTGCTTCCCAGTTTGAGAACTCCCATTACTGAGGAAATTACTAACCAGTTTCGTCTCTTCAGCACATTCCGGCTGCAGTCCACTCTTAAGATTTAAGACACCCTCCTAGCTCCCTTCTCAGTACCCTACTATTCACTTTTGGTATACATCAAAAAGTTCCGAAAGGGGGTTGGGGAGATAGATGGTTCAGCAATTAGGAGCACTGGCTGCTCTTCCAGAGGACCTGGGTTCAATTCCCAGCACCCACATGGCAGTTCACAACTGTCTGTAACTCCAGTTCCAGGAAATCTGGCACCTTTACAGAGACATACATACAGGCAAAACATCAATGCATGTAAAATAAAAGTAAATAACTGTTTAAAAATTTCCAAAGAAAGGCTTAACTTCTGTATGGAAAAGACCTGTTGTCATCTGACTACACTGAAGAGGAAATTCCTGCCTTGAATTCACTATTTTTGTTTTAATCCTGCGCCAGATCAGACCTAGAGATGGACTGTTATGCCACAAACCAGACCCTAAAGCTAAGACTCCAACACGTAGGACTTTTATTTGGAACAGTAAGTTCCTGTTCCTTCACTCTGCCCAAGCCCCTCCTCTTTTCCTTTTCCACTGGGGAAGTTATGGATAAGGCCATTTAAACATATGGAGCCAGTCACTTTGTGCAACTAAAAACACAACATGAAGACTTTAAACCTCTTCACTGTCACAGGACATTACTTTTTGATGGTCCTAGGAGGGACACCTGCTCATGTCCCATATGATTGCTGGTACATTAAAGGGATTTGACATATAGTTGTCCCAGAGAATGAAAGTAACCTGGAGCTGGAAGGGACAATCTAGATGAAGAAAAATCTTTTGTTTTTCAAGATAAGCTTTCTCTGTGTAGTCCAGGGTGTGCTGAAACCAGCTTTGTAGACCGGGCTGTCCTTGAATTCAGAGATCCACCTGCCTCTGTCTCCCCAGTGCTGGGATTAAAGGAGTATGCTACCACTACCTGGCTGAGGACAAGCCTTGATACAACCAAGAAGTCTTTTGCACTTACTAGAAATGCCTAACTGTTGCCACTCACTCAGGGAAGCCAAGTGATCCGTCCTTTTTGTCCATCTGGAGGGGACCCACAGGAGATTCTGAAACCCCGCCTGCTAGCAACCCTCAACATTATACTTGGGGAATCAGACTGTGCATGTCAGGGAATGACGGAGGCAGTTTTCACTATCCACCATATATCCCTTCCACTTCACTGGCCTGATAGTGCGATTCGACAAGCTCCTAGTTGCCTATCCTCTCCTCCCTAAATCTCAGGCCACAGCTGAGCACACTCCTCCAGTAGGCCCCCATTACCCACTCCTAGGCCTTCAATGACTGACCAATTGAGAAGACCCCTGCAGCCCCTAGCCTTTTATGCTCCAGAGAATACACTACCTTCTAAATTACACTGTCTGAGCTGGCCCTGGATTGTTGGCTTTGTTTGAAATCTGAACCCTTTTATTATGTTGGATTGGGGGCACAAGTACCAATTATTGGCCCCTCCAATTAGCTTGTCCTTCCTGAGTTACTCTGGGAGAGGTGGCTGGAAAGGCCTCTTGCCTTGTCACATACTATTCTCTAACTCTCCTACTCCACTTGTCAGACTACCGTCAGGCTCACACTAGGTTCACATGTGTATTTTGCTCCTCCAGGAAACTGGTTTGCCTGTATGACTCCACTCATTCACTGTATGACCTCAAAATTTAACCCCCACTTTATGTCCGATTGTTTATGTTCTCCCAAAGACATATGCATACTCAGGCTCAAAGGGAGCCTTATGTTTCCTTTTGAGCCACCCCACCATCACAAACGGGGGGCTCCACCCTTTGTTGTGTACGAGCGGGATCAGCTGCTTTAAACACCACAGTCCTGTTAAAGGACAGGTGGGCTTGTCACAAATGAGTCAACAGATGGTTGCTGATACCAAACATCCGCAGCTTTCCAAAGACATTCATGCCCAGGTGGAGCACCCTGGGAGAGTTTGGTGTCTCAAGGAAGACGATGTGTGGCCTTGAGAGAGACGTGCTGTATCTATGCTAATAAATTGGGTATTACAAAAGAATCTCTTCACAATGTCAGAGACAATCTGGAACACAGGAAAAGAATGTGGACCCACTGGTTCCTGGTACCATAAAATGTTTGATGGGAGCCCTGGCTCACTGCACCCTCACTGGCATGCAGTCACTGCTGCTTTCCAGAGGCCACAGTGGAACCTTGCACAGTCGACTGCCTTTTAAACTTTGTAAAACAAAGTGTGCCTCCGTTAAGCTAATGATCTTAAGGACCCAATATTACCACTTCGTAAAATCAGAGATCAGAAGTAACTAGAAAGCGGGGAGTGAAATGGTCCATAGGAGTTCAGTTATCCTAACCCTGCACCTCTCCACTGGAACCACATTCTGCTTTACAAAACTAATTGTTTCTCCTGAGAAATGATTGTAAGATGTTTACCCCATGCTTAAAAATGTTTAAAAACAACCAAAAAGCAGGGCTGGAGAGATGGCTCAGCAGTTAAGAGCATTTGTTTCTCTTTCAGAGAGAATACCCAGGTTCATTTCCCAGCATCCACATGTTCATTAATTGTAACTGCAGTTCCAGGAGAGTCAGTGATCTTTCATGAATACTGGGCACACACATGGCACAGGTACACATATGCAGACAAAACTTCCATATACATAAAAAGAGACCATTAGTCTATACCGAGTGTTATGTACTTGTTTTATCTTTATAAATCTGTCAGGAGTTCTTTTGTGACAGAATCTGGCTCTTGGTCACCAGCTTGAATAAAAAGGACTATTGATTCATGTGGTCTATAGCTTTCTCAGGTGGGACAGACCACTTGGTTTGATTCTTAGCACCCACATGACCACCCACTAACTCCTGACCTAAGGCAGCTGATGACCTCATCTAACCCTGTGTGTAGGCACTAGGCATACACACAGTATACATAAAAACATGCAGCCAAGGCCAGGTGTTGGTGGTTCATGTCTTTAGTTCCAGCACTTGGGAGGCAGAGGCAGGTGGATCTCTGTGAGTTCGAGGCCAGCTTGGTCTACAGAGTTTTTTATTACTAAGAATAGAGGGGTTAATGCTGAAGATCAGAGAAGCAAAGCAGCCAGCTACTAGAGTTCTCACCTCTACCAGTGCTCAGACCAAAGGGACCATCCTGTCCTCAGATCACATCCTCACACTGCTTAGATTGCATTGCTCCTCAGACTGCCCTCTCTCTCTCAGCTCCTCACACTTTACATTCCTCTCTCTGCCCAGCTATCACTCCTGTCTCCACCTCCTTAGTGTTGGGATTAAAAACTTGTCACTCCAAGTGCTGGATCTCCTTTGTGTGAGCTGTTTTTCTTCTTTCAGACTGGATCAATTTCTTGTACCTAGGGTGGCCCAAGTGCTTGAATTAACGGTGTTTACCACCACTGCCTGGCCTCTATAGTTAACTAGTGTGGCTAGCTTTGCACTGATTCAGATAACCTTTATCACCACAGGTGATAGCACACACCTTTAGCCTCAGCATTTAGGAGACAGAGGCAGGAGAATCTGAGGCCAGTCTGGTCTACAGATCAAGTTCTAGGACAGGTAAGGCTACACAGAGAAACCCTGTCTCAAAAAACCAAATAAAAACAAACAAAAACACAAACTCCTTCTCAACTACAGAATGACTTGTTTCAGGGAGTAGCATCTTGTAGAAAATATGAGTATAGCAAATGGAACACACAAAGTCATCAGAATACTATGTCCACAATAGTAAATTCTTCACATTTAGGGCAGGCAAGTTTAGTTTAGTTCTATGAAGGGAATGCACAGAAACAAAGGATGTCAGTACAACTTGTAAAATTCTTCTTGAATCATTAAAATGGCCACAAATGCTTAAAATAATCTGGAGAGCAAATGATTTTTAGCTGGGCAGTGGTGTTGCACACCTTTAATCCCAACACTTGGGAGGCAGAGGCAGGTGGCTTGAGGCCAGGCTGGTCTACAGAGTGAGTTCTGGGACAGGCTTCACAGTTAGAGAAACTCGAAAACCAAAATAAATTTGATTTTTTCATATAACTAAAGATGTGTTAAACTGTTATTCTTTTAAAAAGTTAAAGTTCCAGAAATGTTAAAACTAAATTTCATTGTCATCATTTGGAAGATCTACAACCCTTCACTATAAAATTATGTTTAATATAACCCGTGCTAATGAGTAGACAAATCTGTGTGTTCAAGGGCAGCCTGAACAATTTCCAGCTAGGGATATATGAGACCCTATCCCCAAAACAAAAACAGAAATGTAAAAATTGTTGGGAAATGTCACAAAATGGTTTCTTTAGAACTTTCTAATCATTTGTGTGTGCCTGAGGCACAAGCAGCAATAGACCCTTTAGGGTTGGCGTTAGGCAGTTCTGACAGTCCTACATGGTAGGAACAAATAAGTGCTCTAAATTGATGAGCAACCTCTTCAGCCCTTATTTAGAATTTTCAGGAACCCTACTTTACCATATTCTTGCTCAAAAATTTGTTTTAAGCCACTAGGAGTTTAATGCCAGTCTCATGAACAAAATTCTGACCTTTCACATAAGGATGCTGAAGTAGGAACCCAGTGTCTCATGAAATGAAGTATGTGTATGAACTGGGCTGTTGTGGTACATACCTCTAATCCCACCAATTAGGAAGCAGGAGCTGGAAGGTCACAGCAAGTTGAGGTTAGGGAGTTCCAGTGTCACCCTTTCCTCACCAAAGATGAGTGTACAAACATACTGCTGTCATTCAGTTAGCCACTGTATAAACCCTTGGACAATAAAGAAGGGCACATGCCATTTGGTCTCTTGGTCTTTATTAAAAATCCTGAATGAGTAGAGGTTCATAGCTTGGACAGAATAATCATCGGTTTTTCCAATTCTATTGTTCACAGAAAATCACACAATGTGATGTTATTATGAAGTACCTCTATAACCCTTCATGAGGGCTGTTTTTGTTTTGTAAGGTTGTCATATAACCATACAAAAGCCTCACACACCAAACAAACATGTTCTTAAATTCTGAGATAACAGCCTGTTAGGACCATCCAATAAGTCTGTTAGATGTGTCCAATACTTTATACAAAAATATTATAGAGAAAGTAGCACAGAGTACAGCACAGGTGATTATAAACAGACAGACGAGCACATCAAAAGGGAAGATGACAATTTTTATTATTACAAAACAAAATTTTTAAACTTCAGTCATTTGAGTAATTGCAAGAGCAGACTAAGGGCTTAATCCTCACACAGGCACCAAGTCAGGCACAGTAGGTAGCTA
Organism: Cricetiscus sungorus; assembly: GCA_030556225.1. NCBI lineage: Eukaryota > Metazoa > Chordata > Mammalia > Rodentia > Cricetidae > Cricetiscus > Cricetiscus sungorus. The sequence goes on along the minus strand of JANBXA010000069.1, from coordinate 2,868,348 downwards.
CAAGTGATAAGAAAAGGGTTTTTTCCTACCTAGAACACTCATTCATGCTTTGGAATTAGGCTAAACCCACCAAACCTAGCCAGTTCTCATTCATCTTGTTTTCTTTTAAACTGGGCTCTAGGTATTAACCTCTTCAGTAAAAATTAGTCACTAAATCCTGGCCTGAGATAGCCACATTTCCTTTAAAGCAAACTGAAGAAACTAGTTAAGTGTGTACATTTCTGAGAGCCCAACATGTCCCTTCAAGTGCAGACTTATAGGCTCAAACCTCAGTTTCACCTAATACAAGTGAGAGAAATGGAGGCGAAGACCATCACCTGAGCAGGGCCAGAGCGCCAGCTCCAGCACAGACACTCTTCCCTGGCAGCAGAGAAGGAGGTAGCAAGGACTCAGGCTGACATCTGAAGCACTAAGCTAATGTGCCTAGAAGAGGGGAGCCTCACTCAGGAAGCACAAAATGCCATCTACCTGTCCACAAACCTGAGGTTCCCATGTCAACATTTAAAGGGCACAGTGGCATGTGTGACAAGGCAGAAAAAAAGCAATACTGTTCTGGGGCTGCTTAAAAAAATCCATGTTTTCTGCCTAATCAGGCTTAGTGCCTAGAACTTTTCCCTTGCACTGGAAAACAAGTTTAAATTTCTACCCCCATAACTCCACGCCCTCATAGTAATCCTTAGTAAACAACTTGTCTAGCATATTATTGTTTCAAGGAAGCATAGGATTAGAGGTATGTGAGAAGTGTATTTATTGAAGGGAAGACTCATTAAGTTCTAGGATTCTAAAAATTAAGAATATCCCAGAACCCAAACCATCAAGTATCACTCTACCCTATGTGAATTCTGGCAATAAATTGATTCAAATGCAATAGACTGAATTACTACTGGAAAATAACACTTTCTATATTCCACATACTATGAAACCTAATTTAACCAACTGCTAATTTAAACCTATTGTCATGAGTAGTGCATATGTAATTATACATATTCAACAAGTTGCTGTGGCAAGATTTCTAAACAAACAAGATTATGAATAATTAGATGGCATCTGTTAGAATCACTGAAAAATCAGTTGGAAGAAATAAATACAGTGTTTGGAGGTAATACTCCTCCAAATTCAGTTGACTGCTATCTATCTACTTTACATATAGGTCTGTGAGAGGATTAATTGCAGTTTATTCTAATAAGGTAGGCCAACAATGAATATAACATCTACTCATTCTACAGTCAGAGCTATAGTACTGTAACCAGGATTTTCATAAATGGTTTAAAGATTGGAAGTTTCTAACACTGAAAGCTACAGCTTTAGCTTTGTCCCTTGACTACCTAAATCTCTACCCAAAGCAATGAAGCTATCATTCATGAAGCAGCAGTCAGTGAGCAAGAACATGCTGGTAAGCAAAGGTGCTAGAAGTGCGGTCATGTGTAAACAGTTGTCCAAGATCATTAAGGAATGACTAGTGTTCCTGGAGATGGTTGGGGTTAGAGCTGACTTTTGTTTAACCTCCCCCCACAATGTTCATCTTAGATTCTTAAGTTATAGAACTGTATCTGGTTCCAAATATGAGCCAAAATATTTGCAGCACTTCAACTGGTAATAGAAGTATTCAACCAATAACTTTCAAAGTCCCACACTGTAAAGTAGATCTGAGCTGTTTTCATAAATAGCAGACATGATGAATTAATAACCTTCTTACAGTGAATAGCTTGTACTTAATACAACGTTTTTACATTTAATTACCATGTACTTCCAAGATTTTTAATTAAAAACAAGGAGGAAAAATTGTGTTTAATCATTTACAAACAGTTACTTTCTCACTAAATTTCCGGCAGTTTACACTCAGCCCAACTTCTTGTGGTTTGGATTCGGAGATTTTTATATAAATGAAAAATGTATTTCCTCTTCCACAGAAAAAGATGACAGTTAAGATGTTCTTAAACACCATTAATTAAAATTCTGTATATTCACTAAAAGATTAAAGTTAATGACCTAGCATAAAAGTTGTGTGATGACCATTAATGTAAAATGGGGAAAACAAAATCATGATGCTTATGTTAAATACAGCTGAAAAAATGCTAAGATCTTTAATAACCAGAATGTTAATGTTATCCTATTTTGCATTGTCAACCACATAAAGTTACACTTGCAACAGACAGTATGATAGCATAGTATTGCTCTTTAAAAATCCAACATCTGCACACATTCCAAGCTTATTTCAGACATTTTATCTCCTTATTCAAATGACAATCTGATATTTAACTATTTTAAATTATGTCAAGTGTAAATAGCGATACTTCTTTCAAACTTCGAAGTCCCTAAAATGTATGGTGTTGATTAATTCTATTGATGTAATATAATCCCAACATAATGTTTACGATCCCCTTTGTACTTCTATAGCTTGTAGAGGTAGGCCTTTCACAAGTGCTGTCCAAGTAATTTCATTTTAACAATCTTGGCAACATGCACATAGCATTCTTAACAGTGTTTTTTTTTAATAGCAGATATAACTTGTTTTAAAAGTGTTTAATTTAAAAAGGGAAATCTTTGGAAACAATTTCAGTAACTCAAAGGTTATAAAGATTCATTAAGTTTATTTTGTTACTGCATTTGCTAATATTTTATAAGCATGAAAATATATAAAAAGAACCATTTTGTTCTCATTAGAGCTCCCAAATGTCACAGAAAAATAAAAGTCCAGATATTTTCAGCCATCATAAAAATCTAAACTTCATGCAATTTAATGACCGTATGGGTAGTTCAAAGAACCTGGAGGGCTCTATTCCATAGCCCTGTCCATAAGATAGCAACTCGTTCATTTCTGCAACTGGCATCTCACTGTTAAGAAAATACTTTTGTGTTTTGTTTTGTAATAGGAAATAAAGTTGTCTAGGCTTTTCTTTTCTGGGGAGCAAGATTACAGGGATGGGCCACACCAATAAACACACAGCTAAAAAGTATCTCAGGAGTCACGATGTAAAAGGCCAAATCTCACAAATGGAAGCACACATAAAGGGGGCTTCTGACAAACCCAGAAACTGTCTCTTCTACCTCCCATTTATTCTCACTAAAAATTTCAGGCGTGACAGCTGTAGTAGAAAGTTACCCTTTGAACTAACAACCACACCACAATGCTGCACTGTGGCTCATCCAAATCAGCACTAGCAAATTGCATCTTATATCTAAGAAAACTCAAATTGAGCTAAAACCTATTCTGTGCTTGGTTTTATTTGTTACTGTTCATTTTAATGTGAAGTTTGTGACGGTCCTGTGTTCATTTAGTCACTGGATTGAGAATTGGCATGAGGAAGCAAGGCTCTGCCACCTTTCAATTTACAACAAAACGAGTCACTTGTGGAGCTAGCATGTGTAACTAACTGATAGGGTTCTTACTAGAGGCATGCAGCGCTCAGAGAAATAAAGGGCGTTAGCCAGTCTCCACATGCTTTCTTTACTGTGAATTCCAGTAATATAACAAGCTAATGCAATTGTCTGTAGGGGTACAATTTAAGTTTGTACTTAGAAAAGATGACAGTAACGCTGTTTGTCCATTTCCAAACAACTTACTGTGTTTAAGAAATCATATTAAAATGTAAATTGGCAGAAAATAACCAATAAACCTAGTTAGTAAAGCAGTGTCACAGTTGCATAAAGGTGTTTATGTATGCATTAACCATCAAAATAAGGGATCAAACAATAAATTCTTTCCTTTAATACAAACTTGAGCAGTGTTTGTAAATGCCCCATTTAAAGTGACTGGGTAGGGAGAGTTTAGAAAAATCCAAGTAATAAAATGTATTCAATTACTTGGTAGTTAAAAAGCTAATGCAACAATGTTACATTGAGATAAAAAACAGTATTCAAAAGCAATTCAAATACCGAAAAGGGTTTCAAATTGAATATTTTATTAACATGGTAGTTATCTTCTTAACATGTGCACACACACTCGCACACTCAGAATGATCTGCCTGGGGGAAAAAAGACTAACTACGTCTAAGGGAAAAATGAAGAAAAAAAAAAAAAAAATTCCTGTAGGTTTTCATTATTGTAGGCAATTATGTCCACATCACTTACAAAGCTATTGCCAAATCTGTCCAAGAAGCGAAGTTTGAAAGGGGGGCAAAATCTTGGGGAAAATTCAACAGTGGCATAGCAGAGCTCTCAATATGAGAAAGCTGACATAATGTGGACTTTTGCTGTGAATTTTCTTTGCAAAATATGGGGAAAGGTTTGTCAATGGGCAGAAAATGAGAGAAGGCGGTGTGAAGTAGGCTTTTGCAGTCAATATTCCTCACAGTATTGTGCAGGGTCATCAAGAAAATGCTTAGTCTTTCTCTGGAACCAGTTTCAGAACTTTTCCAATTGCAATGGTCTTACCTAGAAATGAAATTTTGGGGGGGGGAAAAATAACACCTTTCAGCAAATTTATGTAATATATTAAGCCTCACTAACCAAAAGAAAATTTTGCCTTTGTGCAAATTCCTAATTTAATAGCTCTACTCACCCAAACCATTGTATCTGGTTAGGTAATTTTAAATGAGTCTTAATGAGAAGTGGCGTATCCATACAACAGAATACCAATTAATGACAAAAAATTAATGAAATACAGTACATCCAACAGCATGGATAAACTTTAAAAAACTACCCTGTCTCTAAGCACTGAAAAGGGGACTCATACAATTCAGTGAAAAGATTCTTCCAGGAGCATGCCTGTGGACTGAAGGTGATGTAAGTATAAATCCACAGGGATCATGAAAAACCTAAAAGCTACGTTATCTTCATTTCTTTTTTCTATCTGCTAGTTTCATCAGGCTTTAATGGGTAACCAATTATTTAGAGCTGGGCACAGTGCAAATCACTGTAATCCTAGCACTTGGGATCTTGAGTTCAAGGCTAACTGTTACATAGAAATAATGCCTCAAGAAAAAAAGATCCTGTAAATATAACTAATGTCACTATCAACAAATTTGGAAGACAAGGTGTTTAGAGTGAAAACATGACCCAGTCAAGCTTTGGGGAAAAAATACAATCAACAGTTTTTATACTGTTTTCTCTACCATGGCTAAACAATATTGGACACTACCATGTTAAATACGTATTTGTATTTCTGTTGAACTACAAAGGTTTATGTAGTTTTTTGGTTGCCAGATCTGGCACTCTGGAGACCAAAGCTGTAGGACTGTGTAAGTTGGAAGCCAACCAGGGCTCCACAACAATATATGGTGCTAGGGATTCAGTTTGGCCTATAGAGCGCTGCCTGGAATGCATAAAGTGCTGATTTTTGACCCAGTCTTTGGGGAACAGAGGCAGGAGGACCACACCACGTTCAGGAACATCACATCCATAAGCCACACAGTAAGCTTGGACTATATAAACCTCATCTTAAAAAAACAAACAAACAAAACAAACACAATCCCTTTTAAAAACTAAGGTTAGAAACATTAGCCCCACAAAGAAATGCTTCCTATATTCATTTCATTTTCATATCAAGGAATTTTTAGACTATTAGAGGAAAATTTACAGTAACAATCAAAGGTAGGTAGGAATGGATGCCTCCAAGGATGTGAAATGCATATTAAACAAATAAACAAAAAATCAAGTCTTATATTCTTACTTACTGAAGAAGTCTTCATTATAAAAATGTTTTTAGTAAATTCAATTTTTTAGAAGTGCACTATTATAAAATACTAAAATTAAGTCTACATAGAGCATTACCAGTACTATATGGTAATTCTACTTGTTGTTTAATATATACATGTGACTATTACAGAACACAACTGTGGGTTTTCTTTGAACCTTCCTGCTGTAATGCGGGCAGGACAATACTCACACCAGAAACACCGAAACCCTCTTACCCTCATCTCGCAAGGTAAAGCGTCCCATCTGAGGGAAGTCTTTAAAGGTCTCCAAACAGATGGTCCCTGCTGTCCTCAAACGTGCAATGCATACTTGATCTTGTTTCACAAAACGGGGTCGAGTCTTACTTTTTTCTCCTGATTTTTTGTCTACCAAGCAGATTAAGGCCTAGCCAAAAGAGGATAAAAAAATTTTTTAATGTTAAATATTAAGTATTCTAAAAATAAACTGTAATCTGAACATAGTACTGAACACCTGTAAGCCTAATACTCGAGAAGCAGGAGGATCATGAGTTCCAAGGCCAGCCTAAGCTACACAAAAAAAGACGATAGCAAGATAGCTTTTCAGGCAATGTTACATGCCACGTAAGTCTCTCTACCCAAGTCTGATTCCTAAGCAGAGTAGAGGAGAGAGCTGATGCCAGAAAGTTGTTCTCTGACTTAAACACATGTACCATGACACACTCACCCTCCCCCCAAAAAACAAAAATAAGAATAAATGTATCTATACCGTAGATCATGAATTATCAAGATCCAACATTCTTAAAAATTAAGCAAACAAACCAGTTACCCTAAAACCAGACTCACTGTTATTTCGACTTCCTCGATACAGGTATGAATATGCAGCACCGCATTATACCCTGGGCAGATGATGGATTTGTGCTCTATAATCACTATCTGTCAAATTAAAAACAAACAAAAATCCCTCAACTTTATTAACGTCAATGCTCTATAGGTATAATATTCCAAGAAGCAACAGAAATCACTAACTTTTAGTATGTACCATTTGTTGACAGGATAGCTCAAGTTGCTCAACCAAAGCTCACCCTTAAATATTCCACTGTATAGAAATTGGTTAAGTGCCTGATTTATCTCAGTTCAACAGGCAGACTCTAAGAAACCTTCACTATACAGTACCCATGGAATTAATGTAGCAAAATACCTCCCACAAATTACCCCGATGTGAATAGTTCATTCATTTCTCAAGAGCCAAGCAACGTCCAGTTACTAAACAAGTAAATGTACTTGGCATTAAAACAACAACAACAACACCTAAAAACTAAAACAAAAAACCTTAGTCATACTTTTCTGGGGAAATGGTTAAGATTTATTTATGTGCACGAGTGTCTTGCCTGGATGTTTGTATGTATACCACATACATGCATGTTTGGTGCTTGAAGAGGCAAGAAAAGGGTGCTGGGTCCCCTGGAACTGGAGTTGCAAGGCGGCTGTAACCTGCAGGTACTTGGAAATGAACCCAGGTCCTCAGGGAAAGCAGCAAGAATTCTTAACGACCGAGCCATTTCCCTAGTCTCAGTTTAACAGCACTCAAAAAGTTCTGCTATGGTATTAGTGTTTTGCTGCCATTCTCTCAAGAAGGTCAGATTAAATATAAGTGTGACCCAAGTCTGAAAACACACTGGCTCTGGAACAGCAAACAAATATCCTGTAGTCAAAAATCAAGGAAATTTTAAACTAAATATTTATCGATGCTATATCACTGTCTGAGTTTACAAAGTGAATACTCTTAAATTTTATCAATAAACCAGAAAATAAAGTGGAATTTACAAAAAATGCCACCTAATAAATTCTTATAGTATCTTGAAATTGTGAAATACGGTTGTGATGTACAAATGAGTTGGACTATTTCAGTTCCTCTGTTACTGGTTATGTGGCACATCACAAATAGGAAAAAGGCATAGAAATTCTAACCACGTAGGTTCTAACAATGACAAGATGATGCTTGTTTACCTGGGCATCAAATGTGCGTCCAGAATGACATAGATTGTTAAGATCACAAAGGATGAATCCCGGAAGAATCTCCTCTTCTTCAATTCCTTTCAGTCGGATTTTGAGGTTCTCACCTGGAGCTACAGAATCCGTCTCGACATCATCAGAAAGTATTCCAAGAACTTCCACATTGTGCTTAAAAAGAAAGTTGAGAGGTTTTCTGACATATGCACTGAATTATAGGATGTAAAATGACCTCACTGTTCATTTGTTAAGAAGCTACAAATTCATAAGCCAAAATAGTAGAGGGAAAGAAAGGGGCTCAACTTCAGGGACCTGTACATGTCAGACAAATGCTCTATCACTCTCCGCAAAGTCACAACTGTCACAACTTGTTATTTTTTAATATGAAATTCTAACAGCTTCTAAATAGAATACAGAACAAACTTCATCTTCAAAATGACAGTACTGTGATAATACTGTCAACCTGATGACATCTGGAATCACTCAAGGAAAATGCCCAGGCATACCTGTGAGGGCAATGCTGGCACAGAGTTACTGTAAGTTAACTGATATGGGAAGACCCATCTTTACTGTGGCTGGAATCATTCCCTGAGCTGAGAACCTACACTATAAAATGGAGACAGGGAGCTGACATTAGCACTAATCCTTCCTGAATATCCTTCTGTAGCCTTGGTTCCTCCTGCTTAACTAAGAGCTGAAAAAAAACCTTATTTCCTTGAGTTGCTTCACTCACCAGGAAAAAAAAAATCTTTCATGTATCAGTGCTTTGCATATATGTATGTGTTCCACTGGTGACCTCAAAGATCAGGAGTGACAGCATCAGATTCCCTGGAACTGCTTACGTTTTGTTGGCAACCACTGTGTGGGTGGCTGGGAACTGAACAAAGGTCCTCTGCACAGCAACAAGTACTTTTCATCACTGAGCTATCTCTCTAACACCCTTGATTTGCTTTTCACAAAACTACTTTTATTTATGTACAGGTGTATACTTGTCTCTGTGTGTAGAATGCATTATCTGTGGAGGCCAGAAGAGGGCATAGAATCCCCTGGAGCTGGAATCAGAGGCCATCCTGAGCGGCTCCAAGTGGGTAAAGCAAGTACTCTTCAAGTGCCCAGGCCCTCCCTTGAGCTGGAAACTAACAAAAATACCAAATTTAATGTAAATATTAAATTAAAAACTTTATTTCCCACAGCAGGTCAATGCTGAAATAAGCATGTGTTTCTCAAAGTTATCTTAACAACTGAGTTTTAAAAGCATATTGTTGGGGCTGGAAAGATGGTACAGTTGTGCTAAGAGCACTTGCTGCTCTTTTTGTTTTGTTCTGGCTTTTTGTTTTTCGAGACAGGGTTTCTCTGTGTAGCTCTGGAGCCTGTCCTAGAACTAGCTCTTGTAGACCAGGCTGGTCTCGAACTCATGATCCTCCTGCCTTTGCCTCCTTCAACAAATCCTATCAGCATGCGCCACCACAACCAGCACACTTGTTGCTCTTACAAGGGACCCATGAACAATGAATTCCCAGCACTAACTGGTGGCTCACAACTATCTGTACATAACTCCAGTTACAGGAAAGCTGATGCTCTCTGCTGGCTGCTGGGGGCACAGCAGGCCAAACATTCATGTGTACAGGATAAAGACAGGCAAATCTCTTTTTAAGAGCACACTGTTTAATGAGTGAAAAATTCCCTCGAGGGAAAGGAACTAGACAGTCACATACTGTTGTTAATGTACTAAATGTCACTGGTGGAGTTAGCCTCTCTTATAGCACTTTTCTCTTTGTTTCACCCATGTAATACTACAGCCCTGCATGGGAAAGACTGAGGAGTAACACAGGCACTGGAAACCAAGGAGAACATGATTATTTGTGTAAAGCCAAGAGTCAACTGAAGGCATTTTCCTAGAATGCACTAAGAATATCAACATGTATCTTGGAATCATTTTATAAGACCTCAAAGTAGAAATTATCAAATCTACTTTAAAACAGACTAACAAAGATTTTTGTTTGTCTGTCTCTGTGTGTATGTGTGCACGTGTGTGTGTGTGTGTGTGTGCGCGCGCGCACATGCATACTCAGTAAGTGCCGTGAAGCACATGTGGAGAAAAGGTCAGAGGACAATTTTCTCTCTGTTCACCTTAACATGGGTTCTAGGTAGCAAGGGCCAAGCCTTTTACCCACTGAGCCACTCTGCCAATCCTTAAATCTTCTTCTTTTTATTGGTTTTTAAAGATAGTTCCTCTGTGTAGCCCTGGCTGTCCTAGAACTCCTTTGTGAACCAGGTAGATCTCAAACTCAGAGATCAGCATACCTCTGCCTCCCAAGTACTGGGATTGAAAAATTCTGTGCCACCACACCCAACAAAATTTTTTTAAAGAAAGTTATCTAAACTGCCCTCAAACCCCTATATAACCTGTATGACTTTGGGGGATTGTAGTTTAGCTTGATGATAAAAAGGGCCTGCCTAGGACTGGAGCGATTGCTCAGCAGTTAAGAGCACTGACTACTCTTCCAAAGGACCCAAATTCAATTCCCAGCACCCACATGGCAGCTCACAACTTCGCCACTGTCTGTAACTCCAGTTTCAGGGGATCTGACACCCCACACAGACATACATACAGGTAAAACACCAAAAAGTGCCCGCCTAGCTAGGGCCAAGGTCCTTAGAATGAAGATGGGGTGTTTAAGAACAACAGCAACAAAACAAAACCTAAAAGATTAAAAGACTACAGATACAGAGACTAGGACTGTGAAACTGAGTTTTCTTCCATGGCTTTCTTAGTAATTTGTTTTGTAAACCTTTACAGCAGTTACTCAACCACTCCAAATCTCTTACTTAATTTGTTCATATTGATAATGGGACATGTTGATAGTTTCAAACTTCCATGTAGCACCTTCTAGCACTCACATGCTTGAAGGATCAGGTGACCCTTCCAATTGTGAATAAAAAAAAAATTCATTTGTTCTTATATTTCATTGAGCATTAATAAAATAATTATTACTTATAAAATTTGGTGGAAATCCCTAAGTTATTAAAAAGTTGGAATCTAACATTTTCAAAAAGCACTCTTGAGAAAATGCATACTAAACTCTTACCTTGTTTGGCATCATTACAAGCTGCTGGCCTTTACAAATAGATCCAGATTCCAGCTTTCCCAGGACCACAGTCCCCATATCCTATTCAAAATTTAGAATACACACACACACACACAAAAAAAGAAAAAGAAAAAAATCAGACATCAGACTTTTATAGCAGATGAATAGCCCCAAGTGAAATTTTGTTTCTAGGATTTATCTACCAAGGAAAGTCTTTAGCTAAATAAGAGATAGAATGCTTTTGATTATTCTTTTTTTAAAGTCTAGCTTTTTTTTCATATAACTTACATGTTTTTATTTAATGTGCATTGTTGTCTTGCCTGCATGTATGTTTGTATGAAGGTGCTGGATCCTGGAGTTATACACAGTTGTGAACTGCCATGTGGGTGCTGGTATTGAACCTGGGTCCTTTGGAAGAGCAGTCAGTACTCTTAACTAACCACTGAGCCCCTTATGATTATTCTTAAATACAAAGGAGGTAATAAGTAGCCCATAATAATTTGTATGTTGGGCCTCAGTGCAATAACATTAACTATCAAGGAATGCTTAAGGTTCAAAAAGAAAGCTTCATGCAGAAAACAGCCCAGAATTTTATGTTAGAAGATCTGAATCGTTTGTACAAATTTAGAAATGTATTTGTTTGTAAATTTTAGAGTAGAGCTAATTGAAGGACTAAAGACTAAAAGTAGGTAAAATATTACATGACCAGTTACTGTCAAAGTTTAAAGATTAAGTTGAGAGGTTGGGATATATCTCAGTGACAGACAGCTTTCCTAACATGCTCACAAGGCCTGTGGACGCAGTTTCAAACGCCTATATTGAAAAACAAATTACCTAAAAAACAAGTTGGAAATCCAATTGAAACCAATGAAGGAGTTTTTTTTTGTTGTTGTTGTTTGTTTGTGGTAGGGATTTGAGATATGTGGAGTTGGCTTTTTTCGGAGACAGGGTCTCACTATGTAGCCCTGGCTAGCCTGAATTTGTTAGGTAGACCAGGCTGGCCCTGAGTTAAAAGAGCCACCTGTCTCTGCCTCCCAAGTGCTGAGATTAAAAGTATGCACCACCACACCCAATGAAGTACATACTGACAACATAAGTACCAACATAACAGTATTGGTACTGTTTTAACTTAGTGCACAGTTCTTGCCAGGCTATTTACCAATACAACTTTTTTTTTTTTAATGTGAAAAATCTTTTCAGAACAGCATTTCATTTCATTGTATTAATATTTCAGTTAAAAAAAAAAAGACTGGATTATTGAAAATATCCAAGCTAAGCTTGCTGAGTAAATCATGGCCTTCCATAAACAAACACTCAAAAGGATAATAAACATTATTAGTAATATATTTTTCATAACTTATAACAAAACACAATGATTTCAACTCCCCTGAAATCCAGTAACCTTAGTATTTGAGGTACCTTGTATTTATCGACAATTGGCAGCCTGATTGGTCCATCAACTGATCTATTGAAGTTTGGCAAATTATCCAGATATGGAATAAATGGTAAGCCACTGAGAACAGAACAATATCCATTAAAGAAAGTTAACACAATAGTTTTTTAAAATCTAAGAAAATATATTGTAATTTAAACAATAACTGATCATAATTTTATTTTTCCAATGTATATTTTTTATTTACAGATTTCCATTTCATAAAACTTATACCCCAGAAAACTAAACTAAGACAAAAATACCTTACTTTTAAAGAGCTCCCTAGGCCAGATATGGTGACACAAACCCTGTAATCCCAGCACTTGGGAGGTTCAGACAAGAGGTAAATAAGCTCCAGGCTAACTGAGGCTACATAGTGAGATTCTTGTCTCAAAACAGAACACAATAAAACAAAAACAATACAAACACACTGATGTTTATTAATTGACGCACTATGTTTGTCTATGTGTGTAACAAAGTTTGTGCATACAGAAGTCAGAGCTCTCCTTTAATATCTGGGCTCTGGAGAAAGCCCATTAGGCTTGGCAATAAGCACCTTGACCCACTGATGCATGCTGGCCTAGCTTCCCATTACATTTGTTAAATCTAGAAAAAAGCAACTTGTAGCAGCCTACGTTATAATATTAACTACACAAGGACAAGGGACATAGGATTTTGCTATGTCTTCTAGACTTGGTTCAAACTCAGTCCTCTTGCATCAGCTCTCAAGTGCTGGGATTATAGACATTTACCAGCCCAACTCTCTTAAAGTTAGGATAACTTTATAGACTGAAATTTAATCCACATCAGATCTGGATTCCGTAATACTTTACTCTGTGAGGCACCACTATCTAGAGAGGCTCTTGTTTTGCAGTAATTTTATAAACTGATTCTAACATTCGTGTGGAAGTTCAAGAGATTCACAATAGCCCCCAAAGGAAAAAAAAAGAGAGAGAAAGAAAACCAAACATTTCTGGTCAATTTCAAAATTCTAAAGTAAGACTGTAGTCCTTAACAGTTAAATAGAAGAGAACTGACGGGAAAAACAAACATTCAAACAACACTTATGACCATTTGACTTCTAATGAGGATGATAATGCAACAGAGAAATTATACCAAAATAATGGGAAATCCATTTACCAAAGCCAATGAACCTAGCTTAAAGACCATAAACCTTACACAAAAATGAACTGAAAATCTAAAATTTAGATTTTTTTTCTTCTTCTGTGTATTAAGTGTTTTTGTCTATGCAGGCACATGAGCATGTATCTGTGCATTGTGTGCAAGCTTACTGTCTGAGGAGGTGGGGAAGAGAGCATCATATCCCCTGGAATTGAACTGAAGTTGAGCAATGGTGTGAGTAATCATGCGGGTGCTAGGAACTAATTTCCAGGTCCTCTGCAAAAGCAACAAGTGCTCTTAACCAATGAGCTATCTCCTGCCCTGAAAACCTAAAATCTTAATTACTCAAGAAACTAAAGTGGCCTCATATTGTTCTGTAGGGTTAAATCTTTATGACCTTGGATCAGATAATGTTTCTTAATGTCCATTAATTTATTGACTTGTATGTACCATGGTGCCATGATGCACATGTGGGTTTCAGAGAGTGAACTTAAGGTCACCAGGCTTGGCAACAGGCACAATAATATGATGAGCCATATCACTACCTATGGTTTGCAAAGCAAAACATAGATTTGGTGACTCATATCTATAATTCTAGGACTGCTAGGAAAAGACGGGAGGCAGAGATACAAGAGTCACATGAAACATCATAAGCCAGCAGGAGTGGAGTGAACAGAAGACAGGAGGGCCCTATCTAAGCAAGGAGGGTGAGGAGCAACTTCTAATACTGCCTTCTGACCTACACCTGGGCACTGTAGCACATGGGCGCCTACCTGCACTCCTACATACAATGAAAAAGAGGAGCGGAGGCTTGAGGACAGTTCAGTGACACAGAACATGCTCAGTACGGGCAGGGCTCTGGATTCTACCCAACACAAACAACTTGGAGTGAAAGGGGAAGGTAAGAATGAATTTAATATAGAATGTAAAAAATACTAGTTAGTTACCGAGTAAGGGACTTGTATATAAGAAACTGTTTTGGGGGTTTTGTGTGTTTGACTGAGTGTGGATGAGAAATCAAACTCAGGGTCTTCATGCTTGTAAGGCAAGCAAGCATCTATCTACTGACTTGAGTTATAAGCCAAGCCAGGAAAAGAAATCAGGTGATTTTGGCGCTTGCCTTTAATCCCAGCACTTGAGAGGCGGAGGCAGGAGGATCTTTGTGACAGGCCAGCCTCATCTACAGAGTAAGTTCCAAGGCTGTTACACAGAGAAAATCTGTCTTGAGAAACAAAAAGAAAACAAAATAGCAATAATAAAAAAAGAACTCATGACTCTCAATACACAGGGCTAGGGAGATGGCTCAGTGAGTAAACTGCCTGCTATGCAAGCACAGGGACCTGGGTCTGGATGCCAACACCACTGTTAAAGCCAGGGGGTGGCATGCATCTGTAATGCCAGCCCAGGGAGGAAACAGACTGATTCCAGGGCTCACTAGCCAGTCATTCCAGCCAATCAGGTAGTTTTAGGTTCAGTGAAAAACTCTTGATGTCAACCTCTGACCTATACACACATAAACATGGACAAAGCACATCTTCATATTATACATATAGCATATACCACAAACCTGCACATTACTCATAGAAGCATACAACACACACAACACATACCCCTGCACATTACATACATAAGCACACAACACACACAGCAGTTTTTAAAAGGCAAAGGTCCAGGTATTATTTTTAAAACTAAGAGTATAGGCAAAATTTCTTTCAATTATTATTTAGACATGAACCTCCTCCTTTTAAAAAAGTAATAAAAGGTTACTCACATGTACCAAGGACAGAAATCTGATTGTTCTTTGAGATTTGCTCCCGTCAGTCCTGAGCAGGGCATAAAATGGATGTCCTTTTTGGGATTGAAGCCAACTTTTTTCAAAAATGGTACTAGTTTTTCTTTACATTCTTCATATCTATGAATATTTAGAAATAACACAATTATGTCAACTGAGTACTAGTTTCTTAAGTAAACACATTAAAGCTTAGAAAGACTGGAAGAAAATGCAAACAATAACAGAAAATCCTTTCCTTCACTGGCATGCCTGTAAAAAGCCAGCAGAGCATCGGAAGCTTACCTCTCATTGCTCCAGTTTACCGTTGGATCGTCCATCTTATTAATAAGCACAATTAAGTGTTTGACACCTGCTGTCTTTGCTAACATTGCATGCTCTCTTGTCTGTCCTCCTTTTTCAAACCCAGTTTCAAACTCTCCTTTCCTGGCAGAGATTACCTGTTCCAAGAAATCAAATAATTTATTTAGACAAATCTAGCAGCAAAACATGCATCCTTTAACTTCTGTAAGGAAGCTTCCCAAGGAAATAGAAGTACATGTACGACAAAGGACATGTTCAGTCACATGGTGTCCAAACAGTTTAGAGATAAGCGGGTTTGGGACTGAGTAGGTATAACATGTTTTCTTTTTAACTTTCCTAAATCTAGGATTAGTCCACACATTCCAAATAATTTCTTGATGGGCGCTGGTGGCGCACACCTTTGATCCCAGCACACAGGAGGCAGGTGGCTCTGTGAGTTCAACAACAGCCTGGTCTACACAGAGAAACCCTGTCTCGAGAAAAACAAAAAAACAAACAAAACAAAACAAACAAACAAAACCCCAAATACTTTCTCTTCAGATTACGGATGGAAGGAAATACATGTTTAGCAATCTCAGGTCCCCAGGTTCAACCTTGTATGTGTGCATGCTCTTGAGTTTAGGTAGCTGACAAGGCCAGAAGCACCAAATCCCAGAGGAGCCTTTGTTATGGGGTGTGAGCACCTGTCCATGGATGCTGAGAATCACCCCAGGTTCTCTTCAAGAGCACGGAGCTACTTCTGCAGTCCCCACCAGGTTTAATCTCTATCTAGTACTGCAATCAAAGTGAGTGTATGCTGATGCATACTTGTAATCAAAGTATTCAGAGTGTGTTCCAGGACTATTTTCAGAGAGACCCTGTCTCAAAAAACAAACCCTGTAACAGAGGTAGAGCATATGCACAGCAGTATGCAAAGGCCATGGGTTCAAGCCCACCAATGGGAAAGACAAGATACACGTGGGAGGTTGATAAAATATGTCCAGACCAGACCAGAAAGAACAACAAAAGCCCAGAATATAAATTCTTTCTTACCAGTACAGCCAAGTCAGCTTGCGAGGCACCACCAATCATATTTGGGACAAAGCTCTTATGTCCAGGAGCATCTAGAATTGTAAAATGCTTCTTTTCGGTTTCAAAATAAGCACGACCCACTTCTACTGTTTTACCCTTATCTCGTTCTTCCTGATTTGTGTCTAAGGCCCAAGACAAGTACCTGGAAGAATTAAAAAAACAATTAATTAAAAATATTCCTCTACCAATAAGCATGTAACTAAACCTGACATTCAGTTTCATCTCCACTATTCATCTGTGTCATAAGGCATACTAGTAAAATAAAAACTAGAAAATTAGATATGCACTGTTATGGTTCAAACAGAGTCTATACATAGTCAATAAACAAACACTATTCATAAAAGTAAACTGACAATATAGGGTGAAAGACTACTGAAGTGCTGGGTGTGGTATTACACACATATAATTCCACTGTCAGGGAGACTGAGGCAGGAGGATAGAGAATGTTGAAGACCATCTCTCCAGCTCTGCTGGAGAGATGGCTCAGAGGTTAAGAGCACTGGCTGCTTTTCCAGAGATCCAGGGTTCAATTCCCAGCACCCACATGGCCACTCACAGCTGTCGGCAACTCTAGTTCCAGAGGATCTCACACCTTCGTAGCAATGCACATAAAATAAAGTTAAATACATTTTGAATGAAATATCTCCTGAACTCTTGGGCATGCAATATTTGGTTTACAGTTGGTAGTGCTGTTTAGGCCTTGTTGGAAGAGGTATGACACTGAGGGATGGCTTGGAGAATTTAATTACACTTCAGGTTTGCTACCAGCTTGCTTGCTCCAGGGATCATGACTGACTGTTGCCATGCCTTCCAGCCATGATGGATTCATAACCCTTTGGAAATGTAAGCCCAAATAATTCTCTGTTCTATAAGTTGCTTCTGGTCATGGTGTTTTATCACACAGCAATAGAAAAATAACTAATACAAATAATTGCAGTATCACAGAATGATTTTATCACTCCTTATTTTACTTTTTAATTATATGAAAGAATACAGTGACTATAAAAAACAGGATATTAAAGCCAAAGAGTGATTCATACTCAATACCAGTAACCGTTTGAAGTTGAAGACCACCTCCAAATAAATTTGAGGCTGACCTAAGCTACAGAATGAGTCCTCATCTCAAAAATACATAAAAGCATCATTTTTCCACAAGGCACCATTCACAGAATGCTGGAACACTGGTAACTTACTATAACTACTGATATGTACCAGTGGTGGCTTAATTCCAGCACTCAAGAGTCAGAGGCAGATGGGGCTGGGCATTGGTGGCACACACCTTTAATCTCAGCACTCAGGAGACAGAGGCAGGTGAATCTGTGAGTTAGAGGCCAGCCTAATCTACAGAGTTCCAGGGTTATAAAGAAACTCTGAGTCTAAAAACTACCCCCACCCCCAAAGAAATGAAAAAAAAAAAAAAAAACCCAAAACCAGAGATATTACTTTGTTGTGTGAAAAATCAGATAATTCTACATAAAATATTTCAAAACATCCCAGCACTTGAGAAACAGAGGCAGGTAATCTCTGAATTTGAAGCCAGCCTGGTGTACATGGTGAGTTCCAGGCCAACCCAGAGCTATAGAGACTCTGTCTCAATATCAGCCACCACCAGAACACAGAATGTGGTCCTTTCTGCATAGGAACAGTAGTGTCCCCATGAGGTAAAGGCTCCAAACTTCTTTCAAGTGCGAGGAACTTAACCCAATCTTGTCACACAAGCTGAGCATTAACTCTGCTACTCACCCACACTCCCAGACATGTGCATTTTAAAACAACAAAATAAATAAGTTCATGATCGGGCACACACGCGCACATACACACAGATTTACCACCGATAATTTTCTTCTTGTTTCTTCTAGTACTTATTACATCATGATCACATGTCCCATATACAATTATAATTCTTTTCTCTCTAAATGTCATTGTAATGTTAAGTTCTATTCCTGTTCATTATAAATTTCATAAATATAATATTTTTTCCTCCCTTTGTTTTTATTGAGACAGGATTTCTCTGTATGGTCCTGGCTCTCTTGGAACTCACTCTGTAGACTAGGATGGCCTTGGCCACCTGCCTCTGCCTCTGCCTCTGAGCGGTAAGATTAAAGTTAAGCACCATCATTGCCTGGCAATATAAGTATAATCTCTGAATGGTTACACAATTGCTCAATTAGATGGATAGCTTAAAATTTATTATACAATTCTCTTATTACAGGATGATTTCCTCTGTGTAAGTTAGGAAGTCATCAGCGGCAGATCTTCATGTATGATGTGAGAAAAAGGAAACTTTGCCTTTAGTATACAATATTTTAGACAGCAAAAAATTGTTTTAAGTCATTTTATTGAGTCAGGGCCTCACTATGTTGCCCAGGTTGGCCTCAAACTCCTGGCCTCAAGCATCCAGAGTACTGGGATCACAGGCATGTAGCACTGTGCCTAGCTGAAAATATGTATTTGAACAGAGTACAAAAATATTAAGGATACAATGTTTCCTTAAAAGTAACTTATTGGGAGCTTGAGAGATGGCTTAGCAGTTAACAGCACTGACTGCTCTTCCATAGGATCAGGGTTTGATTCCTAGCATCTACATGGCAGTTCACAACTGTCTATTCCAAGGGACTCAACACCCTCATACAATTTATGTAGGCAGAATACTAATGCACATAAAATAAAAATAAATATTTAAAAAAATAACCTATAATATCATAAATGTTTAGTATACCAAGTTTCTCTATTTTTTTCTTTAGCTTCTCGTTCATATTTCTCAAGTGTCCTTTTGTCCACCATTCCAGTCAAATACCTGAAAAGTTAAAGACAAAAAAGAAGTAAATACTTTAGTCAGTACAGTAAGGAAACCATTGAAGTACTTGAAGGAAATCTGAACAACAGAAAAAGCTATCTAAAAAAAGAATTATATTCATTTATTTATGTGGAAGTCAGAGGACAGTGTGCAGCAGCCAGTCTTTCTCTCCCACCCTGTGGGCCCCAGGGACAATCTCCCACAGCCCAACTCCAGGAGAGCCTACAGTCTTTTCTGGCCTCCTGGGGCACTCCCATACACATACATTTTTAAAAAGAGAAGGGGCCCTGGAGAGATGGTTCATTGGTTAAGAGCACTTGCTGCTCTTGCAGAGGACCCAGTTTTGGTTGCCAGCACTGACAAGGGAGCTCACAACTGCCTGCAACTACAATTCCAGGAGATCCAACACCCTCTATTAGCCTGCTCAGGTACATGTACATGCATAATACATATAAATAAGTAGGCACATGAACAATACACACAAATACAAATAATGTCATTGTTTCTTATAGATTACTAAGGCCATAAAGAAAGGAAAACTGGAAATGTTACAGATTGAGGGCTGTGGAGTTATAATAATGTTATATATTATAACTCAAGAACATAAAAGATCTGTTATTTAATTTTCAAAATGAGCATCAAATGTCCTGTTGATGTTAAGAGTTGCATTTTAAACTTGCCAGGTATGGGGTACCCTGAAGGCAGGCAAACCAATGAACCAACAACCATCACCAACAAAGTACTCAAGAGATCCACCTGCCTCTGCCTCCTGAGTGCTGGCATTAAAGGCATGTGCCACCACTGCCTGGCATTTTTTTCTTTTTGTAAACAGTGCTGAGGACTCAACCCAAGACTTTCTTTTCTTTTGGTTTTCTGAGACATGGTTTCGCTGTGTAACAGCCCAGGCTGTCCTAGAACTCAACTCTGTAGACTAGGGAGGCCTTGAACTCACAGAGATCTGCCTGTGTCTGCCTGGGATTACAGGCGTGCACCACCATTACCTGGCTGATATTGCTTCCCTCTTCTGACCTCTGTGGACATGAGGCAAGCACACAGTACACATACATATTATGTAAACACTAATACATATAAAGTAAAAGTAAACATATCTTTAAAAAAAAAAAAAAAAAAAAACAGAAATCTAGCTTTCATTACTCCAAGAAAATTATAGATACACCTCAACTTGCCATGGCTCTCTCTTACTCCATCCCCAGTCAAAAGTACCTTTTAGTCAGACATTATGGTGTTTAATCCCTATACTTGGGAGGCAAAGGCAGAAGAACAAGTTCAAGGCCAGCCAGGGTTACACATTAAGGCCCCACAGCCCCAAAACACAATTTTATGGGACATTTTGAAGGTAAAGCAGAAGGATCAGGAATTCTGAGTCATCTTAAGATCATATACTTGAGTTTAAGACCACACTGGGATATATCTTCCTCAAAAATAAAAACACAAAACACCTAAACTACCTAACATCATTGCTTAGCCTAACCTCCCTTAAACACTCAGAATCCTTCTATTAGCTCACTGTTGGGTAAAATCTAGTGACACAAACCCCACTTAATATTAATGATGCACAGACACAAAAGGACATCAGCTGACACTAGCAATAGTACACTGCAGAGGTCTGTAGCTTGATGATCAGTGACTGGGAGCTATCACACTGTCACTGTCAGCATCATGAAGAAGGATCAGACCACCCAGGAAAAGCTCAAAGTTGAAAGTATGGTTTCCAGTTAATGCCAGGGACTATATATTCAAAGCCAGCTAAGACTTTCTGTAATCTTGGGTTGCATAATTTGAAGGCCTTGGAAAAATGGCTAAACAGTTAAAAGTACTTGCTGCTCTTGGAGAGGATCTAGTTCCATTCCCAGCATCCACATCAGACAACTCAAAACCACCTGTAATTCAGTACCCTCTTCTGCCCTCCCTAGTCAAATACATGCAGGTCCAGGAGACCCAGCATCCTCACACAGATACACATATAGGGGGAAAAAGCAAAACAAATGCACATAAAATAAAAAATATTTTAAAGAAGAGGAAGAGAAGGAAGGAGGAGGGGAAGCAGCAGCCAGGCAGTTAGGGGAGCACTCATTTAATCCAGCTATTCAGATGCAAACACCATCATCACCAACATCCACACAAATCCACATACAAATACCATGTTGTTTGTATTATTAATTAATTAATTTATTTTTGTTTTCCAAAACAGGACTTCTTGGTGTAACAGCCCTGGCTCTCCTGAAACTAGCATTGTAGACTAGGGTGGCCTCAAACTCACAGAGATCCCCTGCCTCTGTCTCCCAAGTGCTAGGATTAAAGGTGTGCCCTACCACCCGCCAGCCTGTGTTATATTTCTTTCTTTTCTTTTGGGTTTTTCGAGACACGGTTTCTCTGTGGCTTTGGAGTCATGTTATGTTTCTCAAAGACAGCTTTCAAAAACACAGTGTTCCATGAGAGTCTGACAGTGACTAAAAACTAATGATCACACCACAACAATTACTTCACCACTGCATTCTCTACAGGTTTCTAACGAGGTAGTAACCAAATTTTATCTTCCTTGAATGGCAACATGAACACTTATAATGCATGATAGTTAGCCAATCAGATTAACTCCACCATTAGATAAAAGAGACTTACATTATTTGTCCTCCAATGGTTGACTTTCCCGCATCTAAAAGGAACAACAAAAATATGAGGTCATAGGTTAAAAACAACCAATATATACAAATACAATTGGAGGGACTTTTTTAGCATGTACAGTCAAGTCTCACAAAAGCAAATGAACTGTAATGAGAATTTCAGGATTAAATTCTAGGGACCCTCTCCCATATATAATGAATAAGGCTAAGATTCCCCACAGGGCAATGATGACTGAAAAATACTTTCCTGACAAAGAGACTTAATTCTTTTGTTTTGTTTTTTGAGATATGGTTTCTCTATGTAGCTCTGGCCATCCTGGAACTCACTCTGTAGACCAGGCTGGCCTCAAATTCAAGAGATCTGCCTGCTTCTGCCTTCCAGATGCTGGAATCAAAGGCTTGTCTCACTTTAAAAAACAGGATAGGCATTTTTTTTTACAAAATTCAAAGTTTTTCTTTTTCTTTTTCTAAAAGGAGGTGGTAGGTCACACATGGTGAGGTACAGCCTCCTAGAACTCAGGAAGCTGAGGCAGAAAGAATGTGGGCTGAAGGCCAGAGTGGATTATAGTCCACTATATAATATAGAGTGGATATAGTCTCAAGGTTGGAGGGATAACACAGAATTCAGTATTTTCTTCTCACAATCTGGTAAGTCAGAAATGATATAATTAAGCAAGGTCTTATTTGTTTGGCTAAACCAGTTTTTTGGCAAGCATCCAGAAATTACTCTAAATTACCAATTCCTTATTTCATAGATAGTTATGATGAATAGTAAATATACCAATACCATTAAAAGGAACATATCAATTAAAGGTAAAAGAAAAACATGCCCATTTCTTGGATACTAATTAAAAAGTATCACAGTATGGCAAGCTTTACCAATGGTCTATGAACTAATTAATTATTCGTTACACACACACACTGAAGCTTATTTTTTTCCAGCTTTTATGCCATTTCAAAACAGTTCATCTGCCCAAACTTTAAGAACAAGGCACTGGTCAGCTGAAGCAAGTTAAAAACATAAAAACATCCAGGATAGCCAGAGCTGTTTGTTTCACAAAGAAACTATGTCTTGAAAAGCTGGAAAAAAAAAAAAAGAAAAGAAAAAAAAAAAAATCAAACAAACAAAAACATAAAAACAGCCAGGCAGAGAGGCAGAGACAGAGAAGGTGGATCTCTGAGTTTGAGGCCAGCCTGGTCTACAAAGTGAGTTCCAGGACATCCAGTGCTACATCAAAAAACCCTGTCTGAAAAACAACAAGCAAGCTCTTTATTTGTGACCCTGCAGTCAACTCTCAGTGTGTGCATGTGCACACAGCATTTTAGATATTTCAAGATTCTGACTAAGTATTACTCAAGAACTCCAAGGAGCTAAACAAGACACTCTACACTTTGATTGTCTCCAATAACTCTGGTCATTGTTTATGAGCTCTATGAAGACAACTTACCAACATGCCCAATGAATACTACATTTACATGTTCTTTCTTAGGAGCACCTGGCGGTGCCACCACAGACTTAGGTTTTGGTATTTCTTCCTCCTCCTCCATCATTTCTTGGGTACTTTCCTCTGGTGGCCTTCCATCTCCTGAGGAGCCACCCCCTGGCTCTGCTTCACTTATTTCTTCTTTGTGCTCCCATGATTCTTCTGGGGACATTTCTGTCTCTCCATTTTCTACTGAAGAAAGGATTTAACTTAGTGATTTGGAAAAGACCCAACCTGCACTTTCAACAGTCCTAACAGCAGCAAATGCAAGCGCTTCAATTCCCCTCCTGACACCCCGATCTAGGCAGACACGGGTGAGGTTTCAAGCTGGCCTCATTGTTGATAGCAGTCAGAGCTATACCATAACAGTTATACTAGCATGGTGTCATTCCTTAAGGGTAGACTACATTTCAGCAAGAGATAAATTTTCTATGTAAAAAATAACTTTTGGCATTAACTTTAATAGTCACCTGGGAAATAGGACACTTTTAAGAGTAATAAAGTTATTTTAAAAAGGATGGAAATGTTGATGATGTTAGACTAGGCATGATGGGAAATGCCTGTAACCCCAGCACTCTTAAAAGTTGAGGTTATAATAGGATAAGTAGTTCAAGGCCACAAAGACTGAGTCTCAAGAAACAAAAAGTCAAAGGAACAAGCACTATGTTTAAATTAGCTAGTATTCCTCTACTCCATTCCACTTGCAGTCACTAATTTGTCTAGACTATTAAAATTGTAATATCAAACAATTAAGTGTGGCTTAAGCATAGACATTTCAGTCATCAGAACATGTACATTTGCACCTTAAATCTGCAGTTTCCTATTACTGTATTGACACAGTCAGAAATTCTTACCTATGGGTTCTGAAAGTTCCATGCTAACAGCTGAATTTGAACCTACAGAAAATAATGAAACACAATACATATTCATAAAACAGTATATAATTATACACAGCATATACAATGTAATGTTTTCTTGGTTAGACATTAAAAAAATTACCTTCACACAATAACAACTGCTCTTGAGAGGACTCCACAGGCGCTGGTTAAGAAAAGTAAGTTCTATTAGAAATTAACTTCTATCTTATTTACTTATCTTTAAATATACAATAAAACAAGAGCAGAAGCTGAATAAACATATCACAAACCTCAGAAATGCAGAACATTGGCAGCTAACTTGGGTTTTCAAATCAGTAGTCTGTTTGGCCAACTGTTAAAAACTCTACCAATTGCAGACAACTAAAAACATACCCAGGCACCAGCAAGAGAGTTCAGCAGGCAAACAGCCCACCCACTCAAACCTGACAACTTGAGTTCAATCCCTTGAGCACACATAAAGATGGAAGGAGACCCCAACTCCACAAAGTTGTCCTCTCACCTCCCCAAGTGTGCCATAGCATAGTCACACCTGCATTTACACAAAATGGTATTTTAAAACTCTACAGACAGCAGCCAACTTCCAATAATGGAAATGTATTAGAAATGCTAGTCCTATTTCCAAATCTTTCCTCCACAGATATTATAAATGTTAATACACACCCCAAACAAATAGTTAGTTGAACTGTATTTATTCAATAGGCCTCTGCTCTACTTTTCTTCTGATAACCCTCTGACTCAAGATAGCTGAGATTGCATGTTATCAAATCCCCAAGTAATTTGATACTAAGATAAATGACAATTGTGTGAAGCCTATGAATATATAAACATATTCAAAAAAGGTGATTCTTGCCCAATGTGATCCCAGGACTCAGGAGGCAGAGGCATGATGATCTCTGGGTTCAAGTCCATCCTTGTCTACATAGCTAGTTCTGTAGTTCTGGTACAGACAGAGCTACATGGAGAAACCATGTCTCAAAATTATTATTTTGTTCGTTTTAAGACAGAGTTTCTCTGTGCAGCTTTGGCTGTCAAAGAACTGTCTATAGATCCAGCTGACCTCTATCTCCCAAGTGCTGGGATTAAAGGTGTATGCTATTCCTGGGCTCATAGGGTCTCACAGACTCTGAACCAACAGCTAGGGAGCCTGCATGGGAACCAGCCTGGGCATGTGTGTGCTAACTGTGGCCTTCATCTGACTGTGGGACTCCTATAGTGGGATCAGGGCGTGTCTCTGGTGCTTGAGCATGCTTTTGGGAACCAATTCCCCATGCTGGGTTGCTTTGATTAGCCTTACTAAAAAGGGAGGAGCTTAGTTCAACCTCAACTTGATATGCATGCTTTGTTGACACCTATGGGAGGCCTGCCCCTTTCTGGGCAGAAGTAGAAGAGTAGTGGATGGGAGGGGGTGGCAATGAGAGAAGGGAGGGGAAGCTGTGGTCTGTACGTAAAATAAAAACAATTTAGCTTAAAAAAAAAAAAAAAGGTGTGTGCCACCACTGCCTAACCAAAATTATTATTTATTTGTTATTTATCTATTTTTGGTTTTTCAATACAGGTTTTCTCTGAGGCTTTGGTGCCTGTCCTGGAACTTGCTCTGTAGACCAGGCTGACCTCAAACTCACAGAATTCTGCCTGCCTCTGCTGGGATTAAATGGGTATGCCACCACTGACCCCCCCCCTTTAATGATTCTGATGAAGTCTGAATTCTTAGAATTTTAAGATCAAGCAATAGTTAAGTATGCAGTTGTCAAACTGCAAATCTGCTATGGCATTCCTGTAGAGTTATAGAAGGAGTTTATATGCTGCTACCCAAATATGTGACTCTGATCTCTTTATCCCTGAACAGCACAAATGACCCTGCTAAAGATTTTCCAAGATGTGGAAACACATGAAAGGATTTGAAG
Organism: Cricetiscus sungorus; assembly: GCA_030556225.1. Lineage (NCBI taxonomy): Eukaryota > Metazoa > Chordata > Mammalia > Rodentia > Cricetidae > Cricetiscus > Cricetiscus sungorus. The sequence goes on along the minus strand of JANBXA010000069.1, from coordinate 2,842,230 downwards.
TCATGGCATACAACATTAATAGTGAATTTGTAACCTACAAATTTCATCTTTAAAACCATTGCCCAGAATGTATTAACACATACAGAATCAATAGTGAATTGGGTGTGGCAGCACATGCCTCTAATGCCAAAAACCGGATGAGTTCAGTTAATAAGCACATCTAAAGCCAGCCTGGATTACAGGAGATTGTGATTGGGAAAAACAAATACCCCACCTTTAATACCATCAAAAGTTGAGGAAAGTAAAGGATAATCGAGTTTACTATCACTATGACTACAACTACTGTTGTCTGTCAGAACTAGAGATCAAACCCAAGACCTAGTGCTTACTAGGAGTTTGTGTGTTTTGCCAGCATGCATGTATGTGTAGCACATGCCTGACTGTAGAATCCCCTGGAATAAGGGTTATAGTCACCATGTGGCTGGCTGCGGCTGCTGGGAATTGAACCTGGGCCCTCTGCAATAACAAGTGCTCTTAACCACTGAACCATTTCTCCAGCCTCTCACTGACCCCAGGGCCCACTGATTAGACTAGACTGGCTAAATCAGAAAGCCCATGCTCTGCCATTCCCGTGGTTGGGATTACAGGCATGTGCACTAGACTGGGCTTTTTATGTGTCTACTGGGGTTGATCTTGGGTGCTCATACTTGAGCAGCAAGCGCTTTTCAGACTTAGCCCCAGCCATAGACAATCAATTTAATTTGGGACACAATTGTTGTATGTACTGGTACACTCCAACAACTTCCCCCACATAGAATTATTTCATCTTTCAAATAAATGCAAGTATGTTTCTAGATGTATGTGAGTAAGCACATAGATATGCACAGGGTGAGTATGGAGGCTGGAGGACAACCTCCGTATCATCTCAGGAATGCCATCCACCTCCTTTGTGGTGGTCTCTCATTAACTTGGAGCTGTCTAGTGAGCCCCAAGGCTCTTTCTGTCAATACCTCTCCAGAGATGGGGCTGCACACCTCACCATGCCTGGCACTTTTATTGTGGTTTCTGGAGGGTTGAACTTGGGGCAACAAAGCAAACACTTTAATGACTGAGTTACTCCCCAGACAGAATTAGTTCATTTGAAAATACTTAGTAAAGATGTGTTTGTATTTGAGACAAGCCTGGTTCATAGAGCAAGTTCTAGGACATCCAGGGCTACACTAAGGAACCCTGTCTTGAAAAGCAAAACAACAAAAAGGCGTGTTTCTGAAAATGGGGATATTACTGGAAAACTTAAAGCCTTAACATTCCTTAGAATGCTCTCTGGCTGCTTTCAGGAGCAGATCTAAACCATGAAGGATTTAAGAAAGCCCTAGTGCTTGTGTAACCATGAACCAACAAATGAACTCTAAATCTAGAAAAATTAGGCCCAAGCTTATTAGTAGCCAGTAGACTTTCTATATCATATGAAGTATGAATAATACCAAAGTACAAATGATCAAAGATTTATTGCACATTTGGGACAACTAGGTACAAATATGTTTAAAAACATTTTATGATTTATCCCCAAAACACTAGATCACACATTTCACTAGCATTGCCATTAGGCATTTGTGACCAAAGGTCTGAAGGTTTCATGGAAAAACTGTGGGATGCTATGGTCAACTTACACTGGAGTCCTTTAATCTCATCATTATATGCATATTAAACACTTCACTAATCCTGGTACTTGATGCTTGTGGTGGTTTAAAAGAAAATGACCCCCACAGTTGAGGAGTGTGTGGCCTTTTGAAGGAAGTGTGATTTATTCTTTCCTGTTGCCTGCAGATCCAGATATAGAACTCTCAGCTCTGCTAGCATCTTGTCTGCCTGCGTATCTGTCTTTATGTCCTGCCATAATGATAATTGACTATACCTCTGAACTGTAAGCCAGCCCCCAATGTTTTTCTTTATAAGAGTTGCCATGGTCATGGCTTTTCTTCACAGTAATGGATTAAGACAATGCTTTCTTGCCCTCTGTAAACTTCACGATCTTAAATATCATAAATTGTAGAGTAGCTTGAGAAATAAAACCATGTAAGGATTAGTGTTATGCTGTATTAGTCAGCCATGGAGGCAGTCTCAAAACAGACTTCCTTCTCCCAAGAAGTCCCCTACAGTCTTAGCCACACAGTCTAAGTGTAAATAGTTAGTACTAGGACCTAAGTGGTCAAATCCAAGTACTGCTTGACTTTGAAATGCTCTGTTACAGTTAGGGTTATCTCAGGTATGACTCTATTAGTTATCTCAGGGTTTTTCCTGTCTAAACAGATTGCATTCATAGTAATTTGTATCACAGTTTAATATACAGTTAACCAGGATTTTCAACAGGGCTATTTTTTAAAATGGCAAAATAGCACTTGTATATCTTAGGAAGAGTGCACAATTAATCCTGGTATGCCTGTGTATTAAGTGTCAATCGATGTATCTATGTCATAGGGCTTTTTGGAAGTTTAAAATAACATAAAACACATGTAAAAACCTAGTAAAAATCAGTAGTGCTTGCTTGTAATCTCAACATTTGGGAAACAGAGGTTGGAGGATCACTGTGAGTTCCAGACCAGTCTGACTTAACTGAGAAAAAAAAAAACAAAAAAACACCCAACAACAAAATAGACATTAGAGTAAATTGCTACCAAAATTTTATGAATTTGGGTCCCTGCCCGCCCATATGAGATACAACAAATGTTAATTGATAGAACTGAGCTGCAGGTAATTTCCATTTTGAGTGAAAAGTGACATCTGTTGAATTATCAATTAGGTGCCAATTTCTCATTCAATACTCTAGTGAATGAAATAACTACACCTTATAACCTGTAGTTAAAAAGCCAGTAAAACTATTACATTATTTGATTTTTTTTTTTCTTATCAAACAGCAGTGGGTTTGGGTACCTAAATGTTTTGTTTTCCATGACAGGATTTCTTTTTGTAGCCTTGGCTGTCCTGGAACTCACTATATCGACCCCATGGGCCTCAAACTCTTTCCTCTCAAGCACCGGGATCAAAGGTTTGCACCACCACCACTACCTGGCTTGCCTTTTCACTAGGATTGAAGACAGTAAAAACAGTGTTGGCTGTGCCAGCTTTCTAATAGAGGGTTATGGAAGTTCCTTACTCAGGAGATTGAAGTATTGCTTAAATAAGGAACTAAACATTTCCAGCACTCAGGAGACTGATCTCAATAAAACTGCATGTAGAGATATCTTTCTCCTATAGACAATACTAGAAAACAGTGAAAGGAGACAACAGAACAAAGTCTGCTGAACACACAAGACATCATGTTTGCCTTAATTCTCCAACATCCTAAACATGAAAATAAATGTAGCTAGACATTGTAGCAAGCCTGTACTGTCATCAGGAGGGCCAGACAGGAGGATCATTGAATTGGAGGCCAGTCTGGGATTCACAGATGACTTCATAGCCAGCAAGGGCTACCATAGTAAAACCCTGTAAACAAATGCAAAGTAAAGCAATAAGAAATCCCAAGATCTCAAGAGTTCAAGGCTAGCCTGGGCATTATGAACAGATTCAAAGTGAAGAGAGGAAAGGGTTGGGGAGGGAGGAGAGGGGGAGAACACACGTACAAAGGCAAAGAAATCTGTTCAAGGCCATCTGTGCGACTATTTTTTGAATGCAGGAAGAAGCAGTTATATTACTTGAAACTACAGAAGTGAGACAGAAGATGGTTTTGAAAAAGGGTCTCAAAGAGAGATTGATTTTTTGTTTGTATGTAGCTCCTGGAATTCGCTCTATAGACCAGGCTGACCTCAAAATAACAGAGATGCACCTGCCTCTACCTCACTCACTGGTGTGTACCCCCTCCCCCTGCAAGCTGAGATGTTCAGTTACAAGGACCTTTCCTTGTAATTAGCAGTTACCAACACTAAAATAAGTTTTGAAACCAGAGCCTGCTCCTCTGTTTATTCACAGGTATAATCTTACTAAGATGTTTAACTTTTTTAACCTATAATTTCTGCACCTATAAAATGGGCTGGCAGTATTCAAGCATTGGGTGCTTTCGAGACTAGGTGGTAAGCTGCAGTAACTGCTCCATAAATACACAACAAATATTTCAGAGTCCTACACTTATTACAAAACCCATTAAGAGTGAAAACTTAGAAAGGCAGATTTCAGGGCACGTTTGTCAGAAAATCCATGCTGGTTAAGGAAACTGGCTAATGGGCATTTCCTTTTTCACTATTAAACAGCACAGTAGGGTAGAAAGAGGCCTACACTAGCAGTTGGCAAATCAGGATTCTAGATTTAACTGTGTCCTTAACTCTGGGAGTGACTTCAGACAGCCACTTAGCATGCTGAGGCTTCAATTTCTTTATTCAAAACTGAGATTGTATTTCTGCTGGAGTCATTTTCGGCCCTAATGTTCGAAGAACCTATTTATTATACCATTAAAGCAATGCCACATATCAACCAAATTTGGCTTTCTATGTCTTAACAAAAAAACACATTTTTATTTTTCAATTAATCCTGAAAAGGTCTTATTAACAATATATGCCTCATCTACTTCAAAAACAATTAAAGTATATTAAAATACATACTAGAATCATTTCAGATAGTATCCATAAGATACAAAAATTGAAAACATTCTCCTACTACCAAAATCAACTACCCAAAGATGAATACAGAATGCTCAGTGAAATGACAGTAAACTTACTTAGTTGGAGCTATAGTAATGGAAGATGCTTAGGAAATTCTTACTGTTTCTTTTCCCTTGAAATAAAAATTACAGTGGGAGACAGAAAAAAACAAACAAAAAAACAAGAAAACAAAGCTATTTATGAATAAACAAGCTATTGTCAAGCTATTTAGTTATAATTCATTGAAAATAAGAACAAAACATTTAGGTACCCAAACCCACTGCTGTTTGGTAAGAAAAAAAAAAAAAAAAAAAACAAATAATGTAATGTTTTACTTTGCCAAATTCCTGAAAAAACTAAAAGTAATCCCAGCACTTGGAAGGCTGAGACAGGATAGGTAAGCTCTGGTCCAGTCTGGGAAACAAAGTAAGATCCTGCCTCAAAAGTAAATAAATATGAAATCAAGGCATTCATGAAGAATACCTGGCAGAAATTGATGTGTCTTTAGTTTTATTATTACTGAGGGACCCTGAATTTTCACCAATGTCTTGCCTCCACACCCTCTGCATGACTTTGCACTCTTCCTCATTCTTCCACTACAGTAAACTTACTTGGTTTTTTCCTAGACTCTTTCAAAGACCATAATTCATTATCTTGTTGTTCCTACCAGAGCCTCCTTTCAATGCCTTGCACAGCATCCTACATTCAGTAGACAGGCAAATGTTTGTTCACTACTAGAATGGGTATCTGAGCAAAAAATTCCACTTCAAAAAATTCCATTCTACTATGTGAACTCACCTCAAAAGTTGACTAAATCTTTTTCATTCCTTTCTCTTCAGCCAGAAAGATAAGTCTACTTTTAACACTTTTAATATATTTCTTCCCTGACAAACAAAAGCAAGCAAACCTACAGTATTTCCCTAACTTGTCTCGAGGATTTGGTATTGTTTCCTTAGGTACCAAGGATCGAGATCTAACTTGGGGCCTTTTGATTACTAGGCAAGTGCTCTACTACTGAGCTATGTCCCCAGCTGCCCTAATAATTTTACTTTCCAAGTTTATTACTACTATTGTGTTTGCATGCATATATGCCATGGCTTGTGTGAGGTCAAAGAACACTGTGGAGCTGTTTCTCTCTTTTCCACTTATGTGTGGGCCAGGGATCAAGCTCAGGTCATCAGGCTTGCTTGGCAAGTTTTTTGTTTTGTTTTGTTTTGTTTTTTTAAAAACCTATTAAGCCATCTATCTTGCCTGCCCTGTCCATGTTATACAATTTCAAAGAGGTAAAATATAAAAATCACAACAGTGGCTGGGTGGTGGCACACACTGGCAGGCCAATCTCTGTACGTTCAAGGTCAGCCTGGTCCACACGAGCCAGTTCTAGGGCAGCTAGCACTACACAGGGAAACCCTGTCTCAAACAAACAAACAAAAAAATATGCCAGGTGGTTGTGGCACATGCCTTTAATCCCAGCACTCAGGAGGCAGAGGCAAGCAGATCTCTGTGAGTTTAAGGCCAGCCTGGTCTTCAGAGCAAGTTCCAGGATAGGATCAAAGAAAAAAAATTTTTAAAAATTATTGTGTGATTCCAACACTTGAAAAACTGAGATAGAATTTCCATGAATTCTGGGTCAGCCTGGGCTAGAGTAAGAAACTATACCCACCAAGGAGAAATAATTATATAAACATTTTGTGTATGAATACGTATAAACATTGCCTCAGTAGAAGTCTAGAGCTTTGTGGGTCTAAAGTTTGGGGACTTTGGGTCCATAAAATGCTGCCAATGGTGAATTTTGATTGGGAAAAGAGAAAAAACAAATGGCAGTTGCACCTAGCCTGTACCTTACTAAGGGGAAGGGGACAAATGTTTTTGATGGTGGAGAAATGGTTCATAAGATATGTGGCCTGTTTTCTTTGTTATCAAGCCAGTCTGTGGTTGTTTCTATTATGAAAGTAGTCAAAGGGCTGTGGAGAGTGAGCTCTAGAATAATTTTTAGGGTATGCCTGCTAATGACCTAATGATCACTATCTCTCCTTTCTCCTGGAAACAGGATGATTTGTCTTTTTTTTTCCTTTGAAATGCAGTGCTGCCTAGAGAAAGCAACAGAGGAAGAGGCTTTAGTGCCAAGAAAGGCTGTTAGATATGCCAGTCTTCAGTCATCCAGAGTCAGAACTGGATGTTGACCTTGTACTCTTTGAAAATATAAAAACACCAAATTCCTAACAATGATAAAGTAGAACTCATTTAAGTGTTATTAAGCATAATTTATTTAAGTCCAATTTTCTGCAGAGCCCAGTAAATTGGGCTACTAACTATCAATGAAAATAAAAGGTCTTAAAAATGACTGGAAATTTTTTACTTACATCTTAGTGTATTTTCAAGGTCAAGCAACCATTACCATTTAATGGATTTTGTTTGTTTTTGTAAGATAAGGTCATATTGCCTATGCTGGTCTCCCCATTGCTTCATAGCCAAGAATGAATGACCTTGGACTTTTCTGATTCTCCTTCCTGCCTCTACCTCCCAAGTCACATTGCATGCAAGTTACATGGTGTACATGATTTTAGGGCTCAAACCCAGGTATTTGTGCATGCTAGGCATACACCCTTACCAACTGAGCCCCCATCCTTAATCTTGTTTGTTGTTGCTTTTTTTTTAAAGGATTTATTTATTTTATATATAGTGTGCCTGCATGACAGAAAAGGGCATCAGATCACATTACAGATAGTTGTAATCCACCATGTGGTTGCTGGGAATTGAACTTAGGAACGTTGGAAAAACAGCCAGTGTGCTCTTAACCCCTGAGCTATCTCTGCAATCCGGATTTCTTTTTGAAGGCAGATCTCACTATATAGCCCAGGCTATCTTCTCAGTCTTCCTGCTTCAGCCTCCAAGAGGCTATGAAAAATTACTGGTGCTTGCCGCTAAAAAATCAAAGTGATAGTTATTTTTTTTATTATGGTAACTAGTTCCTGTAAGACTGAATAGTCTTTTATTTTTAATGGCACTGATGGTGAAACCCTCAGCCTCTAGTACATGGTAGGCAAAGACCGTACTATCGAGCCACAAACATAAACACACACAGAGGTAGGGAAGGAGGGAGGGAGAGAGGGAGAGGGAGAGGGAGAGGGAGAGGGAGAGGGAGAGGGAGAGGGAGAGGGAGAGAGAGAGAGAGAGAGAAGGGGGGAAGGAAATACCCATGGGGGAATTCATGAAAACTAGAAGAAAACACAGTGTCCTACTTTATTACTCTCTGCCATACTCCTTTGACATAGGATCTGTTATGAACTGGGAGCCAGGCTGGCAGTCAGTTAAACCCCTTTGATGCTTCTATCTCTGTCCAATCCTCTGATCCCCACAGCACTGGGATTATATGCACCTGTGCCTATAGTACCATGCTGCCTTTTTAAAGCAAGTGCTAGGGATTTGAACTCAGCTCTTAGGTAGCAAGCTCTATAACACACTGAGCCATTTGCCCAGCCTCCCAACCTATTATTTTTGATTTGGGTTTTTTTGGCCTTACTGGAATATTATGTAGAAATAGCAGGGGAAAATGGGTGATAAGTATTTTTCCTAGAACGTCACAGTGATGGGAATTAGACTTTGGTTCTTGGTTCATGTTTTCACAAATATAGACAGCTTGAGTATGAGGACTTAGGGAGCATTACCTAGTATTTGGTTGAGCAGCTGTTTAAAATTAGAAATTTTGACTGGAAACAAACTTTTGGAGCATGTTTTATTTAGTACTGTTAGTATACAGTTTATTTTATTTTATTGACAGGGTTTCTCTGTGTAACTGTCTCAGAACTCAACCTGCCACTACTGCCCAGTCACATGGTCACAGAATTAAAAAAAAATTTAAACCAGGCATTCACCTTTAATCTCAGCACTTGAGAAGCAGAGGCAGATGGATGTCTTTGAGTTTAAGGCCAGCCCGGTCTACAGAGCAAGTGCCAGACCAGCCAAGGATACACAGAGAAACCCTGTCTTTTTGTTTGTTTGTTTGTTTTCGAGATAGGGGTTCCCTGTGGCTTTGGAGGCTGTCCTGGAACTAGCTCTTGTACACCAGCCTGGTCTTGAACTCAAGAGATCCGATTAGCCTGCCTCTGCCTCCTGAGTGCTGGGACTAATGGTGTGCACCACCACCGCCAGGCTGAAAACACTGTCTTGAAAAACAAAAGTTTAGTTTCCTTGTTTGAAAGGAAAATTATCAACCACACTCAAATAAAAGAAATGCCAGTCAATAAAACAGACTCCCCAGGGTCTAAGAAGGGCAGCTAAGTGTGTCAAATCCCTCCTGCGTAGTATTAACCCAAAGTTCACTGTCCACCCCCACCCCAAAAAGTCTAATCTAAACTGCATATATATGTTCCTTAAAAAAGCATTACCTTAAACACCCTTCCACTGCCGGAGAGCAAACTGAATATATGTTCCCTACAAAAGCAATACCCTAAACACCCTTCCACTCTCAGAGAGCAAACTGAAACAAGTTTCCCAAGGAAATCATTTTTAAGATAACTTTTGGTTTTAATTTTAATTTTTTTTTTTTTTTTGGAGAAGCATTTGCCAGTAGCCTTCACCTAAAGATCTCCCTGCCTGAGCCTTCTGAGTCCCAGGGTTACAGACAAGCACCACCACACCTGGGAGGGAAGAGGCTAGGTGATACTGAGATACTGACATTTGTCTTCTATGCCTTCCCCAAGGATCCTTCTGCCTCTGCCTCTAGAGTTCTAGAACTATAGGCATTACCCAGGAGTACCACCATTCACTTGAAATGAGCTCAAACGACCTGGCCCACCAACGTCCCTTCTAAATAATTAAGTCAGCCCTTTTCCTTCTCCTTTCTTTTTAGACAATACAACATTTATGCAAATAAGCACCAGTGCGAAGGAAATACTTAAGTTCATTCACGAGACAAAATCAGTCCCTGAAAGCAGGCTACCAAGCACATAGCCAGCCTAGAAATAGAGACGACAGTAAGTATTATCTAGTAGTTCCTGCGTGGGACGACTATTAAGTTATCAGATATAGTCAAGTGTGTAAGTACCGATACACGAATACAAACTAAGCTTTTATAGCAAGCAGCAGTATAAGGTCAACATTTTTAAAGCAATTAAAGTCTAAATATGCCACTCAGAAGGATGGTCTTAAGTCCCACTTAAAAAACCTCACAAGTAAATGAAGTTTCCTACCACATGTTACTACTGAGGAATCTATCTGATATTCCTTGAACTTTTTAAGTTTTCAAAATGTTAAGAGTGAAAAAAGGTCTTTGTATTGACAGCCAACAGTATCTGGCGGATCACAAGCCTGCAATGCATCTTGGGATTCCTTCAGGTCGGCCGGTGCCCAGATATTTAAAACGCAATTACAGTTCCAATTGTAGAAACTGCAGCAGGAGCAGCTCTCTGCGGCAGGCGAAGAGACAGGTCTTGTCCCCCAACTCCTAGGCTCTCACACCGCCCACCTACGGGACTTCAGGCCCCATCAGTCCCCACTTTTGGGCCTCGTGGCAGTTGAGTGGCCGAGGGCCTGCCCGCTCCCATACGGTTTGTCTGCGCTGATCCGCGGCCTTCGGCGGAGGGGCGAGCCTCGCCGGGTCCCCGGGTCCCCACTGCTCCCCGCCCGGGCACCCCAAGCCTTGCAGCTCCGGGACTGGAGGCGCCCCACCCAGACCAGCCGACGCGGCTGTCAGCGCCCCACGTGCCGGCCGGCCGGCCACCCACGCCACCGCGGAACTCCGGCCCCAGCCCGCCGCCCGTGCCCCGGGAATACCCATCCCGGCCCTTTACCCGGAGGGCCTCCCGCGCTGCCGCTCGTTCCGTGGTCGCCGCCGGCCGCGCCAGCTGGGGATGGCGGCGGCTGGGCCGGGCCCCGCAGGAAGGACGGCACGAACTCTGCGGCGTGGACGTTGGGGACGAAGGGTTTGGCGTTGACGTTGAGTTGCCGGCTGAAGGCCGCGCTGAGGTTCTCACGCTGGGCCTCGGCCACCGCGGCCATGGAGCCGCCGCCGCAAGGCTCCGGCCCGGGGGCCTCCATATCCGTCTGGTCCCAGCAGTCGGGCGCAGAGTCGCTGCTGCTGCTGCTGCTCCCGCCGCCACCGCCTCCGCCGCCACCGCCGCTGCCGGGATCCATGATCGGGGGGGCCGTGTGTGTGGTGAAGAGAGGGCGGGAAATGGAGGCGGGGGCGGCCGACCGGGGAGGAGCAGGCCGCGCTGACCCAGCGAGGACGACAAGACAGAGGGGCCAGCGGCCAAAGACTCACTTCTCAGCGTCTTGGGAGGCAGCTGGAGTCCGGACTGGGCACTCGCAACCGCAGCGACAGCGGCTCAACCCTCCTCGTGTGTGCGAAAGGATCTCCTCCCACCCAACTCCAACTACCGCCGCCGGCCTCACAGGCAACCCCACGCTTGGCGTGGATTGACCCCTCGCTACTACCCGTACCTTCGCCTCGGTAGTTCCCGACTATGTTAGTCCCCGTTTCCGCCTGCGAAGCTCGACCGACAGCTAAACTACAAGTTCCGACAAGACCCGCGCGGATCTGCTGCGGTTTTCCCGGAGGCCGACGGGAGTCGGAGTTCAGCGACCAAGCGTCACCGGAAGCGGCTGGAGCTCCCGGCAAGCAGCGCGAGGAGCCGAGCTCTGGTGGCCGATGGGCTGCCCCATCTGTCCCAGGGTGGGGGCAGGGGCAGGGGCAGGCCCTACATTGGTGGCAAGACGGTGGGCCGGGCCCTTCAACACGCGGCGAGGATCGGCCCCAGCCTGTGAGGACACCCACTGCAGGCCTAACCTGGGGAAAAACGTTTTTTTTCTTCCCCACTTTCAACACCCTTTCTGTCTCTCAGTCTCTGTACCTTGTCCTTTTTCTCGCCACTCCCAACCAGTTTGCCCTACATTTCAAAGCCGGCTGGAAGCGTCTCTCCTTTTATGTATTTATTTGTGAAGAGGCAGTAAAACCGTGAGACGTTACAGCTTAAACTGCAGTGTGGCTCATAAAGGAATGGACCCAGGATGCCCGGCAGAAAGGATTGTTAACTGGAAACTTTTAGTGACTCACATTATGTTTGACTAGTCATTAAAACCCCTCATTTAAACTTTTTTTCCATCCATTCCTCCCTGCCAGGAAATTTACAAATTAATCATGATTGTCATATTTCTTAGTGTACCCAACAGTACCTAATAGGAATGTTTTGATGTTTCCAGTTCCTTATCCGCCATTAGGTGAAGTGGTTTCCTTTTGAATGCCGGAATTGTCAACTTGATTCACAGTACTTTAATAATAACTACATCTCACACTTGCAGATTGCATTTTAGTAAATGTGGGGAAAGTAACAAGCAAGGAGAAATAAAGTTCACCTTTAGTCATTTCTGCAGAAAGTAGGAAAAATCTGTTCTAAGTACCTTTAAATTCTCCTGTAATTCACTATTGGAGACCAAGACAGAGAAAAACATACTATTAATTTTATTTCCTCTGAAAAGAGTCTAGGCAGAATGCAACTAACCTGCTTGGGATTTATGGAATAACGTGTAAAAAACGTTTTAAGTTTAGGTTATTTTTTAAAATCTAGATCTAAGTTGGAATGCTGACTTTAAACATCTGTATTGTAAAGGAGCTAAATGAGAATTTGGCCTAAGGAGAGAGCTAAACACAAAGCCTTCAGTAATTTAAAATAAATAAATATATTTATACAGTATATATGTATGTATATATAATATATATATGTATAAATACATACATACATACTACAGTGTTTTGCTTGCAGGCCAGAAGAGGTCACTGGATCTCATTATGGATGGTTGTTAGCCACATGTGGGTGCTGTGTATTGAACTCAGAAACTCTTAACCTCTGAGCCATCTCTCCAGTACCTCTCAGTTACTTTTTAAAGGAAGCCTCAAACTGAGAATTTTTTTCTCTTTTAGGATGGGTTGGATTTGTTTGTTTGTTTGAAGCAGGGACAGTTGAAGCCCGGGGTGACCTTGAACTCCTAACTCTTTTATCCCCACTCTCCAAGTGCTGTAATTGTTTGCAGGTACACCACCACACTCAACTTTAGTGTTTTGTAGATGACTTTTTTTTCCTTGTGTATGTTTTAAAACAAGGTCAGGCTGTATGGCCCAGGCTGACTTGAACTGAAGATCTTCTGGTCTAAACCACTGGAACTGTACAGCATCATTGTTTTCATCTTTTGATCTGTGTCTCTAATAAATCCATTTCACACTCAAGATTTGCATTCCCCAGCCCACTCCAGAGAAAATGTCAACATCTGCTTGCAGCTGACTGGAGTAGTTTACCACAGTCTTCCAACCACATTGTGATAATGTTAGCGCTTAACAACCAGTTGAATTAACAGTTTCTTTGAAGTGTCAGAAATTGCTAAAACTGTTTGGAAAAGCAGTTGATGACGAAGGGTGTTGGTTCAATCCTGTAAACCCAGTACCAAGGACGGGCAAGGCAGGAGGGTCCCTGTAAATTCAAGAGTTAACTATTTAATCTGGGATAGATGTCTGTACCCCCAGTGTTGGAATTGTAGACATGTGCTATCAGCTGTCTTTCCTTTGATTTTCAAAGGTGTTGGCTTGCCAGACTGAGCTCCAGAGGGGAAGAGAAATGCTTGTTAACAACTACCACTGTGTTAAAAGGGAGCAACTGGAAGACAGGGTCTTTGCTCTCACCACCTAGTGTAAAGCTAGACAAATAGAATGCACATAGTAAGAGTAAAGTGAAGGCACTGCCCTTTATAAGCATTCAGGACTTTTTGAGGTACAACACATACATGAAAGCCAGAGGAAAACTTTCGGAGTTCTCACCTTTCATCTTGTTGAGGCAGGGTCTTTCTTGTTTTTGCCATACTTTGTACTCTACACTAGCTGACTAGAAAGTTGTGCCATTTTCTGTGCCTGTTGCCTTAATGTAGGAATGCTGGAATTACAGATTCACATCATATTTCTTGTTTGTTTGTTTTTTAAATTTGTGTGTGTGAGTACATGTATGTTTGTGCATGCCCAGTGCCCACAGAGGGCAGAAGAGGGTGTCAGAATTAGAGTTTCAGATGTTGTGAGTCACCATATAGGTGCTGGGAAACGTCTCATATCTAGCTTTTTCATCTGGGGTGATAATATGGTGGTATGATAGGTATGGCTCCCAAAGACTTATGTGCTTGAATGCTTGGTCCATGGGGAGTGGCACTTTTAGGAGGTGTGGCCTCAATAGAGGAAGTGTGTCACTAGGGGGTGGGCTTTGATGCTCAAGCCAGTTCCCTTCCTCCTGCTGCCAATCCTGTTATACAGCTCTCAGCTCTTCTCACAGCACCATGTCTGCCTGCATATCCACCATGCTTCCCACTATGACTACAGCTAAACCTCTGAACTGTAAGCCAGCCCCAATGAAATGTTTTCCTTTATAAGAGTTGCTGAGGTAGCCTGGTGGTGATGGTGCCACCTTTAATACCAGTACTCGGGAGGCAGAAGCAAGAGGATCTCTGTTGAGTTTGATGCTACCCTGGTCTATAGAGCAATTTCCAGAACACCTAGGGCGGTTACACACAGAAACCCTGTCTCAAAAACAAAAATAGTTGCTGAGGTCATTCTGTCTCTTTGCAGCAATAGAACACTAACTGAGACAGGTGGTTTGAATAGGAACAGTCCCCAAAGGCTCATATATTTGAATGCCTGGTCATTAGGGGGTGTCACTACTTGACAGTCTTTAGGAGGTATGGCCTTGTTGGAGTAGGTATAACTTTGTTGGAGGAAGTGTGTCACTGGGCATGGGTTTTGAGGTTTCAAAGGCTCAAGTCAGGCCCAGTATCATACTCTGCCTGCCACCTGAGGATCTAGATGTAGAATTCTCAGCTACCCTCCAGAATCATGTCTGCCTACATGATGTCAACAACAATGAGCTAAACCTCTGAAACTGTAAGATAGCCCCAATTAAATGTTTTTCTAAGAATTGCCATGCTTGGTGTTGGTGCACACCTTTAGTCCCAGCACTCAGAAGGCAGAGGCAGGTGGATCTCTGTGAGTTTGAGACCAGTCTGGCCTAGAGAGCGAGTTCCAAGACAGTCTCCAAAGCAACAGAGAAACCCAGTCTTGGGGGGAAAAATTTGCTGAGGTAATGGTGTCTCTTCACAGCAAACTCAGGTCATTAGGCTTGCCTGGCAAGTACTTTTATCCACTGAGCTATCTTGCTGTCTTAGGACTAATAACATTAAAAGACATTAAGTAACTTCATAACATTAAAAACTTGATAACATTAAGTAAGTTTTTCCAAAGACTTACTGCTATTTGCTTGAATGTATAGAAAGCATTAGTTTGATGGCCACTTTCTCTCGAAAAACTATGCTTCATAACAGATAATTCCTATCTCCACTGCAGGTTTCACCAGCTGTCACTGTTCACAGACTCTTTCCCTTTCCCATCCATTGTGGTGCTAGAGAAAAGAGCTGAGGGTCTGTCAGTGCTAAGCACACACACTACCAATAAACTATAGCTCTAGGCCTCCTTTTGTCTTTTGTCCTCCATAAAAATACCACTGTATTTCAAAACGAAGTCAGGGTTTCTGAATGTGTTCTTTTAACTCATCTATATGGTACTTTGTTGGTTTTGTTTTGTTTTTGTTTTTGAGCAAAAAGAATTTAAGCAGATACATTGCCCCATACTCAGTTTCTAGAGTTCTTCCAAGTATCAGATATTAGCTCTTGGTAAGTCCATGTGAGCTCTGAAATAGTGTTGCAATTTATAGCTGACGTATTTAAAAATACAAAGTGAAAAGGTTATAAACTTTTATACCAGCAAAAGAACATGTTTTTTGAACACTTGAAGCCTATGTAAAAGTAGACTCTAGCCTGGGTTCCCAAGTCTTTACCAAAAGGGTCTGTTTTTTATTGTTATTTTAAAACATTTTTAATTAAAATTATTTACAACAGGAATAGAATTGAAGGAGGGGAGATTTTTTTCCCATTTAAGAAGGTCAGAGATAGATTTTTAAGCAAACGGGAAGAAGAAAAGAAGGAGGGAGAAAGAGAGGCACACGCCCAGGGCCGGAAGCCAGCCAGCCACTAATCAGACAAGCAAGATATACAGAAAGGAAGAGAGGGAGGGAGAGAGGGAGGAAAGGAGGGAAGAAGGAAGGGAGGGAGGGAGGGAGGAAGGGAGGGGAGGGAGGGAAAGAGGGGAGGGAGGGAAAGGGGAGGGAGGGAGAAAAGAGAGGTAGGAAGGAAAAGAGCCCTGAGGCAAAAGATAGATAAAAAAGAAATAGATTAAAATAAGAACTAAGATTTAAAAAAAACAAAAAGGTTAGAGATAAAGAACAGTACAGAGAACCACAAATGCTCATACTTTTGCCTAGAGTCTCAAGGTTTCCAACTTTTTTTTTTTTACAAACCTTAATACTTTGTTTTATATATTTTTTTAAAGATTTATTTATTATGTATATAGTGTTTGTCTGCATGTATCCCTGCAGGGCAAAAGAGGGCACCAGATCTCATTACAGATGCGGTCAATTACTGGGAATTGAACTCAGGGCCTCTGGAAGAACAGCCAGTGCTCTTAGACTGCTGAGCCATCTCTCCAGCCCCCCCTCCCTTTCTTTCATACTTTTAAGATCAGAAATAAAACAATTCCAATACTATGTTGCTTTTTTGATTCCCAACCAAGTTTATACTTAGGTAGAGGAGGCTGACCATTCTTTCCTCTGGCTCTGCCTCTTATTTGCTGGGATTACAGGCCTGCACCACCTCCTAGTCAAGCGGTACCACTGAACTGCATACATCCTAACAACTATTTGCATTGTTCTTCCAGCTTCCCATCATCCTTCTCCATGGATCTATGTTGTGTTTCTGCCTTCTGAAAAATATTTTCATGAAACATTAATACCTCAGACCCCCATCTAGCCCACCGGCAACTGCCTTTCTGCTTATTACCTGTACAAACTTGACTGTTCTAAGGAACCTCACAAAAGTGGAGTTAGACTGTACCTGCCCTTAAGAGACTGGCTTGTTGTATTTTATTTTTTCCTTTCTTTTTTTTCTTTGTTTTTTGTTTGTTTGTTTGTTTGTTTGTTTGAGACAGGGTTTATCTGTAGCTTTGGATTCTGTCCTGGAACTCACTCTGTAAACTAGGCTAGCCTCAAACTCACAGAGATCTGCCTGCCTCTGCCTTCTGAGTGCTGGGATTAAAGGCATGCCTCACCACGGACCAGGGAGACTGGCTTATTTTCACTTAGCATGATGTCCTTCAAATCATCTGTATGTCAGATGTGTCAGAATTTTCAGAGATCAAATAATAATTCCATTGTCTTTATATACCAGTCATTTTGTTGATTTTAATTCAATTTGACTTAACTTTTATATTTCTGGTATGAACATGTACGTATACATATCTATTTGAATCACTGCTCCCAGATTTTGTTAGTTTTGTATGGCAGTGGGGATCAACCCCATGGCGTTGCACATTGGGATCCCCTGGAATTGGAGTTACATGTGGTTGTCAGCCATCATGTGGGAATCAAACCTTGGTCCTCTGGAAGAACAGCTAATAACTGATGATTCATCTCTCCAACCCAAGACTTGTTATTTCTAAATATAATTATTATGCTTTTACATATAAATTTATTTACTTGTTTAGAGTGTTTATGTATATGCACATGAGTGCATGTAGGCAGTGACACATACATGCATGTTCAAGTCAAAGGGCAACCTGTGAGAGTCAGTATCATGGAAAAATAAGGATCAGAGAAAACATACAGGCTGAATAGATGTTTATTCAGGGAGAAATAACTCAAAACAGACAGATGACCTCCAGCAGGTTCCCCTCCAAAGGATCCTCTGGATGCTCTCTGTCTCCTCTAGGAAGCCAGAGTGAGGTCGGGATTCTGGACCACAGACCTAGTTCCTCCATGGCACATCTACTCCTGACCCCATCCCCTATGGGCGTGGTCAGTGCAACAGGCTCAGGTGGGTGGATCTCTCTACAAATCAGTTCCTTTCAACAGGTCCAGGGATTAAACTCTAATCATCAGGCATGATGGCAAATGCCTTTACTGATTGAACCATGTTGCTTGCCCAGGAACCCTTACTTTAATTGTGTTTGGGTGTATGTGCACATGTGTGCAGGTGCCTGCACAGGCTAGAGACTTTGAACCCACTAGAGCTGGAATTACAGGTGGTTGTGAGCCACCCAGCATGCATTCTGAGAAATGAACACTTGGCTCTCTGGAAAAGCAATAAATGCTCTTAAATTACTGAACCTTCCCTCCAGCCCTGCTTTCAACTCTTGAAGTATCTATTTAGAAATAGAATTGATGGCCAAGCAATGGTGGCACACACCTTTAATCCCTGCATTTGTGAGGCAGAGGCAGGCAGATATTTCTGAGTTCTAGGACAGCCAGGGCTATACAGGGAAACCCTGTCTCAAAAAAAACCAAACAAACAAACAAAAAAAAAACCAAACAAAAAAAATAGAATGGAGGAATCATACATTTTATGTTTTTAAGAAGAATTGCCAGACATGGTGGTGCACACCTTTGAGCTCAGCATTCTAGGAAGCATAGGCAAACAGATTTTATGACTTCAAGGGAAGCCTGGTCTACATAGTTAATTTCCAGATGGCTAGGACTATGTAGAGAGACAGAAAACACACACACACAGAGACAGACAGACAGACAGACAGACAGACAGACAGAGAACACTACCTGTTTTCTACAGTAATTTTATCTTTATACATGTCCATCATCAAAGCACATCATATCCACATAGAGCCTGTGTGTGTGTGTGTGTGTGTGTGTGTGTGTGTTTCAAACTTGGTACATAGTAGAATGTGGCCTTCAGCTCCAGACCCTATTTCTACCTCCCAAGGGCTTGGTACAGGCATGTTCCACCATCTCTAGTTTAATCTGACTGAAAAAATCAGCATGGTGATATATGTCAGTAATTCTAGCATTTGGGAGGTGGAAGCAAGAGAATCAAAATAGTGAGTTCAAGGCCAGGTTTGGCTACATGAGACTCCATTGAAAAATAAGCCAAACAATAATAAAACAACAAAAATGAGACTATAGAGTTCTCAGTTTGTTTGTTTGTTTGTTTTAAATCGTCTGATGTGTGTGTACTCATATATGTATGCCATGGCATATATGTGGATGCCAAAGGAAAACTTTCCAAGGGTTGTGGGAATGTAACTCAGGTTGTCACCCTGTGTAACAAGTGCCTCTCTAACTGCTGAGCAACTTGACCAGCCCCTGTCATGTTTTAATAGCCTACTCTGAACGATTCATAGAAATCTGGGGTTTGGAGAGATGGCCCAGTGCAGAAAGCATGAGGATCTAATCCAAATCCACAGAAGCAGCCTAAAGCCAGATGTGTGTCTTCGGTTTATAATCCTACGTGTTTTCCATGAGATGGGAGTAGAGATCAGAGAATCCCCAAAAGCTCTAGAACCAGATGGCTCAGAATGAATACAGGGGTCTGTGTTTGCCACTTAATTTCCTAACACAGCAAGCATTTTGCCAATGTAGGAAACAAATAGTGTGATAAATTGGTTCAGTATTTGACTTAACTTTGAGGTTTTATATGGGTGGTTGTTCACATCTTTGTATGGCTGTTGTTCACATGCTGTACAGTTCACCCCTTCAGTCAAGTCAGTGGCTGTTCTTAACATGGTCACAGTGTCTGAGCATCACCAAACCCCAGTCCCACTGTGGGTGTTTTGTAATCTGTATCAAAGGGGATATAGTTTGCTAGAGCAAATGGGGGACAGGAAAGTAGAGGAGAAAATGAATCATGAGGAACCACAAAGTAAGACTAGACATTGTACTTATTGTCTGTATATATTGTATACAATTATTGTATATAGTTTCTCTTATGTTAGCTGTAGCCTTCCTTTTGGTATTAGATAAAAAAGGGAGAATTGTGGTGATATATTATTTATGATTTAATAAAGATTGCCTGGGGATCAGAATGCAAAGTTAGACACATGCCAGGCAGTAGTCCTTTAATCCCAGGACTCAGGAGACAGAGGCAGATGGAGCCTTGTAAGTCTAAGACCACCCAGCACTACATAAGAGTGGATTTGTCTAAAAGAGAAACAGAACATGCCTTCAATCCCAGCGCTAGAGAGGTATAGAGGAAAGAAGCAAAGGATCTCATGTGAGATTCAGTTTCCTGTAGAGGTAATAGCTACTGACTGGCTGCTTTGCTTTTCTGATCTTCAGCTTGAACCCCAATATCTGTCTCTGGGTTTTTATTCTTTGTGCTATAGACATGTGCTGAATATCATATGCTCTCAAGCACCCAGCACTAAATTATTACCTATTCACAGCTACTCAGTCCCAGAATTTCTTTTTCTTTCTTTTTTTATCAAGACAAAGTCCCTCTGTGTAACAGTCGTGGCTGTCCTGGAACTCCTTCTGTAGACCAGGCTCACCTTGAACTCACAGAGATCACCTGCCTCTGCCTCCCAAGTGCTGGGACTAAAGGTGTGCATCACCACCACCACCACCACCACCACCACCACCACCCGGCCCCAGACTTTATTGACTTGGCTCCTATAGTATTTTGACACCCCAAAGGACCTTGGGATCATTATAGTGCTAAAACCACACCTGCCAGTGCCATGACATATCTGATTGTTCAGGGAAGAAAAGAGGTGGTACCATGATTCCTTAAAGTACTTCCCTTCTCACTGGAACTCTCTGGCAACAGCCACTGCTGGGAACTTGGGGAAGCAGAAAGATCAGATAATCCTCTGATCCATAGTCTAGTCTGTATGGAGATAGCCTGGGGTACATACTTGAGAGCCTGATTTAGGAAATAAAAATATGCTAGGCATGGTGGCACACACCTTTACTCCAGCACTTTGGAGGCAGAGGCAGGCAGATCTCTGTGAGTCTGAGGCCAGTGCTGTGGGTTTAAGCCAATAGAACAGCTTTATTATCTGGCTAGAGACTACACTGACTGTTGGGGATCCCATGAGAGCCCAGATCCTTTCTCTGGGTGAGACTTTAAGCACACGCACACACACACACACACCACACACAAGTGTTGGCATACTTCAGGTAACAAGAACAGTTAGCCAGAAATGAAACTACAAAAGCCAAAAAGCCAGGTTATTGCATTTAGAGACTTTCCCAGAACCATGGGCTTTGATGGATTAGGTTTTTGTTTTTATTTTGGTGATGTTGCTATCTAAATGCTGTGTTTTATGGCCTGAACAGTACTTCCATTATGGAGTTAGTTGTGTAAAGGTCTGGGGACCTACTAGGGTCTGGAACCCTGTTACATAGTGACTTCTAGTTCAGCCAAGGCTATATAGTGAAGACCCTGTCTTAAGAAACAAAGAAAGAAAAGAAGAAAGAAAGAAACAAAGAATTCAGGCAGTGGTGGTTAACACCTTAAATCCTAGTGAAAGGATGAAAATACAGCCTAACTCTCTAATGGCCACTAAAAGTTACAAATTTAGAAAAAGTCCATCAGCATGTATTTAGAAATCATCCTAGCTGCATGCAAAACAAAGCTCAGGAAAAAAGAAAAACACATGAAATAGCTTGGTCCTGAGGACTGGTTTCTGGAAATTATTATTATAACCACCTAGTTTCTGAGGAATGTTGTTATCCACAACAACAGTCTGGGAACTGTTATGGGTCATCTTGTCTACAAAGAAAATTAGTAACTAAAAGAGACGGGACTCATGGCAAGAAGGAAAACTAGAAAGAACAAGTGCCTCTGCCAATAGCTGTAGATAACTCCCTGACTGGAGAGTACATTCTCCAGCCACTCAAGGACAAGGTCACTGAGCCCACTGACCCTAGAGAAAGGAAACCCCCTAACCTTGCAGGTGCGCTAAACAATCCCGCCTTGTAAAAACTGTGTACTCTATGAAATCTCTGTAACCTAGAAAACCTTATTAACCATTCCAAGTTTTGAACTATCCCATGACCTTGCTTTTAGGCATAGTGAAAATAACAGGCTAGCTTTGAAACTGGCCTTGTTAGCTTTTATGTAAATCCTATAAAAGCTGTCTCAATTCTGCCCTCGAGGTCCTCAGTCCTCTACCCCTGCACAGCGAAGGACTGTGGACCCCAGTGCACTTGGAATAAAAACTCCTCATGCTATTTGCATCAAGACTGCTTCTCGTGAGTGATTTGGGGTGTTGCCTTTCCTGAGTGGGAGCGTGAAGGTCCACACTCTGCAGGTCTTTCACTAGCACTCAGGAGGCAGAGACAGGCAGATTTCTGTGAGTTCAAGGCCAGCCTGGCCTACAGACTGAGTTCCAGGACAGGCTCCAATGCTACACATTCCCCCCCCCAAAAAAAAAAGAAAAGAAGAAAAAGAAAGGAAGGAAGAAAATAATAAAGAAGTCCAGAGTTGGTGGCACACACCTTTAATCCCAGCACTCAGGTGGCAGAGGCAGGTAGATTTCTGTGAGTTTGAGGCCAACCTGTGGTCAATGCCTGGAACCTACTTGGTGTGAGAAGAAAACTGACCCCCCAAGTTGTCCTATCTTCATAAACACATTGTTGCAGAAGTAAACACCATTAAATGGTAATAAATATCATGTAATTTTAAAATTAGCTTAAAACATATTTAACAGCTGGACAATAATGTCATACTCCTTTTGACCCTGCGCTGGAGAGACAGACAGGCAGATCTCTAGGAGTTTGAGGCCAGGTTGGTCTACAGATCGAGTTCCAGAACAGCCAGGGCTACACACAGAAACCCTGTCTCAAAACAGACCCCCACAAAAAATAATAAAAGTACAAAACATAAAATTTACCATTTTATGGATTTTGTTGTTTGTTGTTTTGTTTTGAGAAGGGGTCTTCTGTATCCCAGAGTAGCCTGGACTCACTGTGTAGCCAAGGGTGGCCTTGAACTCCTGATTCTGCTGTGTTGAGTGCTGGGATTACAGGCAATTCTGGGGAATGAATATAGGGCTTTATGTATACTAGGCAATCACACAACCCACTAAGAAACAAAAACAGACCAATTTCATCTATATTTAAGTTTTACAGTTCAGAGGTATTAAGGAAAGCTAGACCCAGTGGCTTGCCTAGCATTTTTGAAGCCCCAGTTCCAACTCACAACATTGAATTCCAAAAGTTCAAGGGCAAGTTGGGCAATTTAGTGAGATGCTACTTCAATAAGAAAAAAAGTAAAAGTGAAAAACAGTTTTGATAGTGTATTTTAGAGATAAAGCACATGGGTAAGACCCTAGGTTCAATATCAGGGAGATTAAAAAACGAATATGTATAAAACCAACCTTTGCTCAGGCCATGGGAATACTAACTCTTTTTTTTGGAATGCAGCATTGTCTAGAATCAAAAGTAAAACCATGGGGCTAGAGAAATAAATGGCTCAGCAGTTAAGAACATTTCTGCTTTTATGTAGAACCAGGGTTCATTTCCTAGCACCACAGAAAGCTGAGCAAACAACAAACAAACAAGAACTTGGGAGATGAAGGATTGGGAGTCCAAAGTCATACTTGCTAAATATCAAGTTGGAAGCCAGCATGAGAACCCATTTAAAAGAAGAAAAAAATAATAACAAAAACCTACATGACTACATTTCCAGGTACTTTTGGAAGCTGAGGCAGAAGAATTGCTTGAACCCACAAGTTCCAGCTGAGCCTTGTCAACTAATGTAGTAAAAAAGCAAAACAGTCTTCTGGGTGCTGGTGGGGCACACCTTTAATTCCAGCACTTGGGAGGCAGAGGCAGGTGGATCTCTGTGAGTTTAAGACCAGCCTGGTCTACAAAGCTAGCTCCAGGACAGCCAGGACTGTTAAACAGAGAAACCCTGTCTTGAAACAACCCCCTCCACCAAAAAAAAGAAAAGAAAAGAAAAAGCACAAAAAAAAATCTACTAAGGTCAATGAAATCTGAGCCTGGTTGGGACCCATGCTGGAACACAGGCAGGGGCATCATGGATTCAAAGCCAGCCTACATCATAAGGTGCCATCTCAAAAAACAAAGTAAAATTGTTGGGGTGTTGACACACACTTACAATCCCAGCACATGAGAGGCTGATCCAGGATGCTCAGGAGTTCAAGACTAACCTCAGTTGTGTGACCAGTCTGGGCTACATTTCTAAGGAGGGAGAGAATGAACAAACATGAAAACATGTGCCTGTACCATGAGAAGAAGGAAATATTTTGAAAATGTATACAAAGGAAAGGAAATTGTTCCACATGGGCCAGATATCATTATCTTTTCTGAGGGAGTCTCTCTTTGTTCCGATGTAAATGAGCAATCTTTGGACATGAGATAAAGATACAGTAAAATCCAAATATGTTTGTCCTTTAGAACCATACAGGAGGCTCTGAAGATATCCAAAGAGCAAATATCTCCTGGTTTGATTTTCTACTGCTTAATTCCTACAAGTGTGTAGCTCGCACAGGTTCTTACCCTCCTCTTAGCACCTGCCATTGCTGCTGACAGTTTCTCTCTGGTAGGTCTACCATTTTGTACCTTGATGAACTTCACTTCTGAGCATCCAGAAGAGGGAAAGCTCAGATTGTAGAAAGCTGCAGGGGAACTTCACAGGGTCAGAAACACATCCTTGAGCTGACATCTGAGTGCTGAGGTCTAGGGCAAGCAACCAGGGCTGAAGCCAACTGGGACTTTTTGGAGGGACACACCCAAATCATGTCAGGGTCAGGGTGTGGGACCCTCTGTTCTAATCCTCTTCAAAATAAATAATAATACTAATACAAGTCACAATGCAGTTCTTGGAGTCCTTGGAGGACATACATTTTTCTGGTAAGGGCCAGGCATGGTGGTTCATGCCTGTAATCCCAGCCCTGAGAGGCAGAGAGGCAAAAGGAGCTATGGTTGAGTCTTTGTGAGGCTCAGGGGGATCAGGTGTCCAAGGTCATTCTTGGCTATGCAGTAAGTTTGAGGCCAGCCCAGGACACGAAAGACCTTGTCTGAAAGTAAAACCTAAATTACAGTAAGCCCACTGGCAATGAGAAGGCTTCAAAGGATGCAGCAGCCTCAGCATAGTAGCTATCTCTTGCTCTGCATCTTCCTCTACCCACCTCCCAAGGACAATCAAGGTGTTCTCTGTGCAAAGAACAAGCTGCAGGTGTAGGAAGTTAAGGCCTACAAGAGATAAGCCAACCTGGAATCTGCCTGGCACTGTCATGCCTAGCCAATGAGGGTGACCCACTCCATGCTGCCAGACAGCCTAGCAACAGGTATTGTCAGAGGTCTTGGTCATGCAGAGCCAATGAAGGGCGACCACATAGTGTCAACAGATCAGAATGCCTGGGTGCTGAGAGGGTATATAAGGTTCTCCCCATTGCTAAATAAACAAGTCTGCTGTTTGCCATTACCTGACTCCCCCGTGTCTATGCCATTGACACCACCTTCTCACCCCGTCCCCCAGGGATTCGTTAGGACCAGCTACACCCAGGTACATAGGAGGTGGTGACAGAGCTGGGGAAGTGCACCGTGATCAGATGCAGGCTGTGATGGCTCCCACACACCCATCGTTTAAAGTCAGAGTGGGATCTTGCAGTCTCGGAACTGAGTGGCTTAAATGTTTAGGGAAAAGGCTACTGGAGCAACTGAGAAGAGTAGAAGAGCCAGAATTAGTGTGTCTACCCTGCCTGCCAACACCACCCTGAGCCACTTTAAATGTGTGTGCCTCCACTTAAAAGTGTGACATGGAGGCAGGACTCAGAAGCTCAGGGTTAGGTGGGCAGACCCAGGCAAACCTAAGGGCATTAGGGAAGAAATATGATTAAAATGTATATGTGCATGAAAATGTCATAGTGAAAACCATTATTGTGATGATTAATATTTCACAGTAAGAGAGATGGCTGAGCTGCTGAGTACTGGATGTTCTTGCAGTAGATCTGCACTCAGCTCTCTGTTACCTTACTCCAGCTCCAAGGGATCTAATACCCTCTTTCAGCCTCCGAAGGCACCAGGTGTTGTTCTTTTGCCTAAGAAACACAAACACGAGACTCAGCGCCCACGCCGAGTTTGAGAGAGTGGAGAGAAAGGGGATAGCTGGTGGCCAACCGAAAGCAGAGAGAGACAGGGGTCAAAGAAAGAGAGAAGGGGCCCCAGAGAGAGAGAGAGCGGAGAGAGAGGTGCGCTTGACGCCCTTACTTTAAAAGTAGGGGCGGAGTCAGGAGACTGCAAATTCCCAACACCAGGCACCCATCACACACACACACACACACACACACACACACACACACACACACACACACACTCAAATAAAAAAATAAAAAAAAAGAAAAAGAAATCACACATTTCCCCCTCCCCCCCCCCAACACACACACAGGTTTCTCTGTGTACTCTGTGTAGCCTTAGCTATCATAGAATTTGTCTGTAGACCAGGCTGGCCTCAAACTCAGAGATCTACCTGCTTCTGCTTTCTAAGTGCTGCCTTCTAAGTGCTACCACTGCCTGCCAAGAAATCTTTTAAAAAATTAAAATTTTAGGCCCATGTTATAAAGCAGCCACTACATATCACTTACTATATGGCAGTTGTGGTGCTAGACGTGAGGCAGTCATAGACCATGAGACATGGTCCCTACTCTCAGGGTCCCTAGGCCTGGTGGAGAAAGCCTAGTGATACAGCAACAGTAAAGGCTGTTGTTCTTTTGATACAGCTGCTGTGATGCAGTTGCTATGGCCTAAGAAACACAAACACGAGATTGAGCGCCCACGTGGAGTTTATTGAGAGAGGGGAGAGGAAAGAGGGGGGGGCTATGGCCTAAGAAACACAAACACGAGATTGAGCGCCCACGTGGAGTTTATTGAGAGAGGGGAGAGGGAAGAGGGGGGTAGCTGGTGGCCAACCGAAAGCGGGGAGAGAGAGAGAGAGAAGGGGGGGCCCAGAGAGAGCAAGAGAGGGAAGCAAGAGAGAGGGACAAGAGAAGCAAGAGAGAGCAAGAGAGAGAGGTGCACTTGGCGCCCTTGCTTTAAAAGGGGAGCTTGCGTATGCGTAACCCAGTCTCTGAGGCCAGGTAGCTTGGGCAGCGGGGCTTGCGCATTCAAACAGGTCAGATTCACTCCAAATAAATTACTCTACTTCTTCCTGGCTTCGGGACTTCCTTCCCTTGTCCTGGGACCCCCTTGGGAACTCCTCCCCCACCTTACATTTCTCCTATTTAAGTACTAAGACCTAAAAAGAAAAACCTAACCTTGTCCTCTGCTAACATCTCGCCAGGTCTCAGAGAGACACCAGAGTTCCATACAGTCAGGACTGCGATGAAACAACCAGCTACCAGGACGTGGCAGCACCCCAGCTTTCTCGGATTCCCCAAAGGATGATCAACGCCCCAAGTCAGCAGGAAGCAGTCTTTTGAGAACTCAACGCCCTCATTCCCTGACCTGCCACGCCCAACCCCCATTTTTTAATAACAACAAGAGGTGGGAATGTTAGAAACCTGCAGACTCACCCTGTTGGGCCATGCCCAACCCCCACCTTTTTAATAGTAATAAGAGGTGGGAATGTTGAGGCTGGGCAGTCTGTGGGCCCCGCCTCTGATGGGCGGGACGCGTAATCACGACGTCAGGCCTTACCTGGCTGGGCAGAGACTGGGTAATGCTTACACAGCCCCCCTGCCCAAGCTACCTGGCCGCAGAGACTGGGTTACGCATGCGCAAGCTCCCCTTTTAAAGCAAGCGCTCCAAGCGCACCTCTCTCTCTTGCTTCTCTTGTCCCTCTCTCTTGCTTCCCTCTCTTGCTCTCTCTGGGCACCCCCCTTCTCTCTCTCTCTCTCTCTCTCTCCCCCCGCTTTCGGTTGGCCACCAGCTACCCCCTTTCCTCTCTCCTCTCTCAATAAACTCCATGTGGGCGCTCAATCTCGTGTTTGTGTTTCTTAGGCCCTAGCAGCTGCAAAACAACAACAAAGGCCATCAAAGGGGAACTGTTCTTCTGGTCAACAGAATCTCTGCCCTAGGTGGAACCCAAATAGAAACATGTTAATCCTGCTGGGATAATTGATGTCCTGACTAAAAAGACCCTTCTCAGGAAGGTGGGACTGTGGTGTGATATTTCCACTGTGTTCTGACAGAGCCAGCCACTAGCTGACCATAGAGGTTTGGAGAACTGTGGAGAGAGGGGCAGGAAGTGGTAAGGCGGTACTGAGACAGGAGTTTGGGCCTTTTGAACAGAGTAACAGAAGAGTAGGAAGTCACAGGTGGCTTTTCCCCGGCTTCTCTGCTCTTTTGGGTTTTTACATTGATATCTGATTTTTATTGATAAGATTAATTAGATTTATGTTTCATCTGGCTCCAACTTTTGGGACATGAATTCATGAAATAGCCCCTTGCCAGCCACCAGCACACACCAGAGCTGCATGCGGGTGCTACACCCGTCTGAGTCTCTGCACTGCTGGGTAGGTTTTCCTTTTCCTCCCTAGGACCGCTGAGTGAGTCTGAGACTTTTCTGTTGCAGCCTTTCTACAGCAATCTCCACGGGCACTTGGGCTCCAAATGTTGCCAAAGTTATCCCCTCACCACCAACCAGCTCGGCCTTCAGTCAAGGTGTGTGGTTTTTCAGACCGCTGACTCCCTCTCCCCGTGGGTTGTGGACTTCCCCTGGACCCTGTCCTCGGGCTGCGGCGCTAGGTGCCTTGACGCCTGCTTGGGCTTCTACTGTTGCAACCACGGGAGAAGCTCAACTCACAGCTGTGGCAGTCCTCAGCCACCTGTGTTCTCTGCTCAGACATGCTGTGAAAAGGCAGCCAGCCTCACACTTCATTATCATTGTCAACAGATTTGGTAAGAAAGTGGGAATGCTTAAAGAGGGGAATTAACTGAGAGTGTGTGTAGGGCCCTACATGGACCCCCGAGGCACCTTGAGCAGGCCTGAAGCTGTTGGCCAGAATTTCTTACCCCAGAGTTGTCATTGGTACTCTTCCTGTTTTCTTGCACACCCCCCCAGTTGTCATTGGTACTCTTCCTGTTTTCTTGCAACCCCCCCCCCCCAGTTGTCATTGGTACTCTTCCTGTTTTGCTAACACATACCTGGTGACCTGGTGGGGAGGAGCTAAGCCTGAAAACCCTGTTATTTTCCACTGTGCTGTAAGTCATTATATAAGCCCACTTCTTCCCCTCAATAAATGGCATTCAGCATTCCGATATTGCTGTTGAATGAAAGACCCGCTTGTCTCTTATTTCAATCTCTAGGCCTTCACCCAATTCGTGGAATAGATCATAGTGCAGGAAACACTATTATGATGGAAGGAGTTAGGTCTCTGTGTGCTTGCTCACACAACTCATGGTTTGGAAATGGAACAATTAAATGAGGGGATAATTAACTTACACAGGATTTACAAAATGTCAACTATAAACATTATCAGTTTGGTAATCTTATTTTCACCCTGAAAAAGTTGGTTGACATGAGTTCCAAGATACAGGCCTTAGAAAAATTTTCTAGAGGGGCTGGAGAGATGGCTCAGCAATTAAGAGCACTGGCTGTTTTTCCAAAGGTCCTGAGTCCAATTCCCAGCAACCATATGGTGGCTCACAACCATCTATATCGTGATCTGATGTCTTCTTCTAGCATTACATTCAGATAGAGCACTTATATACATAAAATAAATAAATATTTTAAAAAAGAGAAAAAGTTACTAGAGAAAATAATGCCATTTTGACTGCAATATTACTGTTTACACAGTTAATAGTATTTTCTTCTCAGGTCTCTGAGGGAGTTGAAGACTAGATAGTATAGTTATAGTCTTCCTTGTTTACCAGACTCAGAAAAGAAACTCATTAAAGATACATAAAGTATAGAAGGTTGGGAGACATTAAAAGATAATTTGATATGCAAATTAGAATAGGAAGTCAGGTTGGGGCTGTAGCTCAGCTGTAGAGCATTTGCCTAATGCCCAGGAGGCCGTAGGTATGACCTCCTGGCACTACAGAACAAAATCTCAGAACAGCACTAACAATGCCCTGTGGGGCAGGAGAGATGTCAGAGCTTAGGGTTGTGTGCTGCTTATCCAGAGGACCAGAGCTTGGGTAGCATCTTGGGCTGCTCAGTGTTCCCTAAGAATCCATCTCTCCAGGGATCTGATACCTCTGACCCCCTTGAGCACTGTGCTCACATGAACAAACCTTCCCCAGCACACATACTTAAAATAATAAAATAAAAATTATTTACAAAGAATGCTTGTTGCTTTTCCAGGGGACCCAATTTCAGGTTCCTGTACCCACATCCAGGTACAACCCCCTGTAACTCCAATTCCAAGGGGTTCTATATTCCCCTCTGGACTCCTTGGGCACCTATGTACATTTGCATGCACCACACACACAGATTTAAACACTGAAAATAGAAGACGAAAGGAGAGTCCTTGACTTCTGTCACGCCCCTTTTATTTTCATTACTCTTTTATTTTTTATTTCTTTTTATTTTATGTGCATTGTCATTTTGCCTGCAAGTACATCCGTGTGATGCTGTCAGATTCCCTGGAACTGAAATTACACAGTTGTGAGCTGTCCGGTGGCTGCTGGGAATTGAACCCAGTTCTCTGGAAGGGCAGCAGTGCTCTTTAAGTGCTGAGCCATCTCTCCAGCCCCCTTGTTTTTCTTTCCTATTATTTTGTTTGTTTATTAGTGTTGGGAACCAAACCCAAAGTCCCTCATATACTAGACAAATGTTCTACCACTGAGCAACATCCCAGCCCTCTTTTTATTGTCAGCTTTGGGACAGTCTCTCTGACTTATTCAGGCTGAAGCTGAGCTTCTCATGCTCATTGGCCCTGAGCAGGGAATAAACCTGTGTGAGACCCACAGTCACCTTACTCTCAGATTAGACTAACTGCATCTGGTTCACAAAATAACTCCATCAGGAATCTAGATTTGTTGAATGTTTTATCTTAATACTATCATTATCATTGCTATTATAGACAGAGTCTCACTGTGTTGCTCTGGCTAGTCTTGAACTTGATATGTAGATAGGCAGGATTTGAACTCACAGAGATCCACCTGCTTTTGCTTCCTCAGTGCTGGAATTAAAGGCCTGTGCTACATGCCCTGATGTCTTTATTTTGAATGTTCTACTGAGACATACATTCCCATCCTGAAACTTTGTCTTTTAGTATCTGTTAGGATACCAAATGCAATATTTCTGGAAAATGGAGAAGGATATTTCAATTGTTCCCTGAGAACTGCCTGCCACGTTGTAGCATTACTCCTGTCTGAAAGCATAGTCTTTCAACTTTTCAGCTGCCAGTTCTTATGAACAGGAGAATGGCCTATGAATTCATGAATAATACCCAGTCTGGCTCAGGAATCTGCTGGTGGGAAAGCCAGAGTTCTGCATATTCGTGTTATTACTATTAATTTAGGTTTTAGTGCTAAGAATGGCTTCATACATACTAGGCAAATGCTGTACCTCTAAGCAAACATCCCCAGGCCAGAACTCTACATTTCAAATAAACGCCCTACAGCATTCCTGGCATCACACTCACCTGCCCCTTATCTGTATCCCAGGATGCCAGTGCTCAGCGGAAAGGATGCTCAACCTGATCTATACCGCAGGTAGAGATCAGAGTCCAAGGAGTAAATGAGGAGAAAACAATATAACCAAAGCTACCTGGACCTCCTGAGAGCTGTCCCTTGGCAGATTGTATTACAGCTCTAATCCACTGCTTGCCCTTTTTACAGTTCAGTACCTGACTTCTGTTAGTGATCCATGATGCTTTTTAAAATGCATATTGATATGCCAGGGAGCTTTCCTAGAACTTTCTGCAGTGATGGAGTGGACTATGACTATTGAGTACTTGAAATGTAGCTAGAGACACTGAGAAACTGAACATTTTAATTAAATGAATTTAATATATTTAGATGGTTAACATGTGGTTGCCAGTGAGACTGGAATGTTCAAAACCTTGGAATCCTGCTGAGCCCAGCAAAATGGGAACAGCTGCCTGGGGGGAGGCAGATGGAGGGAACTGCAAGCAGATGTGCATACCCTCCCCCTTCCCTTCTCAGGTTGGGGTTCATTTTGATTTGAGCAGATTAGGGGCCTGGGAACTCCTGGGCTATTTAAATGGTTAGTCCCTATCTTTCTATCCCCATGCTTATCATTTTTCTTTAGTGGTGTGGCTGCTGGCAGAGTTACCCATGCTTAAGTGGATGATCCCACTCCAAAGCAAGCAGTACTAACTGGACTCATGCATTGAAGACAAAAAAAAAAAAGACAAAAAGGCATGAAGGTGAAGGGCCATGCAGGGAAGGGAATGGGGGAAGCAGAAGTTGGGGTAGATAGAATCAATATACATTATGTCAATAAATGAAGTTGTCAATGTAGAATAAAATTGCTAAGGATTTAGTTAACTTGATAAGGCACTTTCCATTTAGGCATCAAGACCTGAGTTCAGTTCCCAGAACTTGTAAAGAAATGGGTAGAGTGGCATGTGCCTGTAACTCTTGAGCTAGAGTAGCAGACACCAGAGGGGAGGAGCCAGATAGCCTGAGGGAACCTTCCTTAAAAAATAATAAGATAGAGAGTAATATTTAAAAGATACCTGACCTCAACCTCTGGTCTCTACATACATGCAAACACAAAGGTATGCTCACCCTCACACAAGTGAGCACACACACACACTCACACACACACACACACACACACACACACACACACACACACACACACACACACACACACACTAAAATGGGCTTGGGTTATAGGTCAGTAGAACACTTGCCTGTGTGCATGAAGCCATGGGGTTTCCATCCCAATCCCAGCATAAATCAGGTGCGGTGGTGAGTGCCTATTATCTTGGCACTTGGGAGGAAAACATGAGGGCCAGAAGTTGAGGTCATCCTTAGCTACCTGACCAATTCAAAATCAGCCTTGACTGCCTAAAACTGTCTCAAAAACAAAAAAAAAGAATTAAATAAGTTTTAAAAAATAGTTAAAATGGTAAATTATATGTTATAGATCTTATTAAACATACATTTGCTAGAAGTCAGGAAGATTTAATGCTGCTACCAAAATTTGTTGTTTGTTTTTTTGAGACAATTTCCCTGTGCAACAACCCTGGCTCTCCCGGAACTTGCTCTGTAGATCAGGCTGTACTTAAACTCACAGAGATCCGCCTGCCTCTGCCTCCTGAGTGCTGGGATTAAAAGTGTGCCACCATTGCCCAGCAGCACCCAAACATTTTTGGCAGTAGTTCTTACTGTGCTCCTAAAGGAGAAGTCCTGAGAACAAGTCATAACAGAAAATATTTGTCGAGCATCCCTGACAAAGGCAGGGAAGCTAAGTGGAGGAATGCTAGTAAATTCCAGCAGGACACTGCAGGGTTTACGGCACCTATCTCTGTCTGATAGTATTTGTTAGTATTCAGGCATCTGCACTGGCCTGCCCTTGGGGACAGGATAGGCCCTCAGCTGCAGCCAAGAGCACCACCTGTGCACATTCACTATGTTACCTTTTAAAAGGGTCCTGCCCACCTCCCATCCTTCTCTCTCTTTCTTTCCCTTTCTCTGTCTGTTCCCCTCTCTCTCCCTCTCACTTCCTCTCTCTCTCCCTCTCTTCCCTTTCTCCTCTCTCTGGCTGCTCCTGTCTCCAGAGACCAGCCCCCCTCCCCTTTCCCCTTTTTATGATCCTCTTCCACCACACAGACTAGGTGTGGTGTCCAATGTGTGTAACTCCAGGGAAGGTCACAAATTCTAGGTCACCCTTGAATATACATCAAGTTTAAGGCCAGCTTGAGTTACATGCTACCAGGAGAAAAGAAGGAAGGGAGGGAGGGACGGTGGGAGCCTGACTTGGAGTAGTTTCTACCTACACTTTTTATTATCTACTTTTTATATAAATAATACATAAATCTTTAGGTACAGATCACAATTACATCGTGATTGTGATGTAATACACAAATACTTTGAGTTGATTCTACTTTCTTTTATTTTTGAGATAGAATCTAACTATGGAGCCCTTGCTGTCCTGGAATTTCTTATGTAGATCAGGCTGGCCTCTTACTCCCAGAGATTCACCTGTTTCTGTCTCCCAAATTCTGGGATTAAGGATGTGTGCCTACTCGACTAGCTTGTTTTTATTTTTTAAAACAGGATCTCCCTGTGTATCTCAGGCCTGCCTCAGTTTCCTGATTTCAGGTACAAGCCCAAATACTTAATCATGTATGTATTTTTAGGTGACATATGCAGTGTTTGTATGTATTTATGTGTCATAGTGTGGTACTTTAGTGCATGTGTGTTATGTGTAAATTAGTTCAGCTGTCTTTCAGACATTCCTTTGTATTGCTAACATTAAAAATCTTTTCTTAGGGGCTGGGGAAATGGCTCAGTGGTTAAGAGCACTGGCTGCTCTTCCGGGTTCAGTTCCCAGCACCCACATGGCAGCTCACTACTGAATGTAACTGCAGTTCCTGGAGACTGGATGCTCTCACACAGACATACATACAGGCAAAACATCAATGCACATAAAATAAAAACAAATAAAAATTAAAAAAATCTTTTCTTAAAAATGCTGTTCATTTATTATGTTTGTGTGCCTGTATGCATGTTGTGTTAGCTACTGCATGCATGCATGTGGAGGTCAGAAGACACCTTGTGAGAATTGGTTCTCTGCTTCCACCATGGGGGTCCTGGGGATTGAACTCAGGCCCTCTAACATTCTTAATGCTGAGCCATCACTCCAGTCCCACTCCACCATTTATGTATTTATGTATGTATGTATGTATGTATGTATGTATGTATGTATGTATGTATGTATCTATGTATGCATCTATGTATGTATCTATGTATCTATGTATATATATATTTACACAGGGTCTCCTGTAACATTGTCTGGCCTTGAACTCACTGTGTAGCTCAAGGATGACCTTGAACTTTCTGCTTTTCCTGCCTTTATTATTCCCTAATGCTGGGAATGCAGGCATTCATCACCAAGCCTCTTTAATGTGGTGTTAGGAAGGGACCCTAGGATTGCAGGCCTACTAGGCAAGCAGTCTACTGCCTGAGCTACAGCCTCTTTTCAGAGCCATACTGCCTAATTCTCCCTGGATGGAGCAAGAACACAGCTTCAACTCCTACTCCCATGTTGTTAGGGAGAGGGACGTGGCATATTAACTTAGAGCTTAGAAACACATTTTTATTTTTTACTTACCCCTCATAAATATAATTACATTCTGTTTCTTTGGGGTTGAAATTGTGTTGTCAGAT
This sequence comes from Cricetiscus sungorus, assembly GCA_030556225.1. Classification (NCBI taxonomy): domain Eukaryota; kingdom Metazoa; phylum Chordata; class Mammalia; order Rodentia; family Cricetidae; genus Cricetiscus; species Cricetiscus sungorus. Next base: position 2,807,507 of record JANBXA010000069.1, on the reverse strand, counting down.
TAACCCAGCTGGTAGGTGCTAATCCTCAAGGCTGTTACTGAACATTGCTAATGTTACTAAGCTAATAACAGCACCAAATCGAAACTAGAAGCCTTTATTTCCAGCAGGGTGATTATAGGCTGCTGATCATTGCCTGGCAGGAAGACTGGCTGATCCAATTAGCAGACTAGACAAACAGTATTCATTGGCAAGTTTTGTTTGTTCACAAGAAACTTATGCTTCTATAATTCAATTCTAATTAAACATAGGTTAGAAGCACGGTAATTTCTGACACTTCCTGGACCAATATTTGCATACTCGTTATTCAGTGGTTTGTGGGGTTTTTGTTGTTGTTTGCTTTTTTGAGACATGATTTCTAAGTAGCATTGGAGCCTGTCCTGGACTCACAAGGTTTGATCCCCAGCACCACATAAATGAGATGTGGAGGCTCATCTCTAATCCCAGCACTCAGGAAGTATATTCTAGGTAGTCCACTAGAGATAACCATTCAGACACAGTTTATGGCCAATAAAAAGTCTTCATTCCAGCTAGGCAGTGGTAGTGCACACCTTTGATTCCAGCACTCGGGAGGCAGAGGCAGGTAGATCTCTGTGTGTTCTAGGCCAGCCTGGTCTACAGAATAAGTTCCAGGTCGGCCAGGGTTGTTACACAGAGAAACCCTGTGAGACACACACACACACACACACACACACACACAGAGAGAGAGAGAGAGAGAGAGAGAGAGAGAGAGAGAGAGAGAGAGAGGGAGGGAGGGAGGGAGGGAGGGAGGGAGGGAGGGAGGGAGAGAGAGAGAGAGAGAGAGAGAGAGAGAGAGAGAGAGAGAGAGAGAGAGAGAGAGAGCTGATTAGGACCATATCTAGGTATTTGGTGACCTATGTGTGACCCCAAATGTCCAGAGCTCAGGTTATTGGAAGGCAAAACCACATCCTGGTGTCTTGGTCAGCAGCTACAGGGGAGCTTTGCTAAAGCAAGCAGTTTAACTGGAGCAGAGATAAGTTTGCTAGGACCTTGGGGTGGTAAATACAGTTGGGTAATTTTCCATGGGAGTCTCCATAAAAAGAGATCAAATTCTAGTTAAAGTTAAAATGGCCTCAGCAAGGATACAAGATGGAAGAACCTCTGTACTACCTTGCCCTGTCACAGGTGGAGTCAGAAGGACCAAAAGTTCAAAGCCACCCTCAGCTAGAGCAAATTTGAGACTAGCTTGGGATACATGAGACCTTGTGTTATGGTTAGAGAGTTTGAGGCCAGTCTGGTCTGCATAGTGAATTCTAGGACAGTCAGGGCAACACAGAGAGAGCCTGTGTTAACAACAGAAACAAACAACAAAACAAACAAGTAATAATCCTGCTTGTCTCAGGAATTGAACCTGTGATGAATGGGGAAGGCCTTTGTTGCTCATAACTATGGTCTTGCCTCCCCGCATCCAGGACTGAGACAACACATCATTTCCTGTGCTGGGCAAGGGAATTTCTTGAGAAATGTCTGCAGGGGCTCCAGCAGAGCGTCGTATGGAATCTGCTGACCCTCAGTGTCTAATCACTGACAGAATTGGCTGGATAACATTTCATTTACCACTCTAAATGGGCCCCTCATATGACCTTTCCTCTCAAAATTGCCTTGCCTGGGAAGGTTTTTTGATACGGCTTCTTTAATTTTTTTTCTTTTTTCTTTTTCTTTAAAGCAGAATGGGATTGTGGTAGTTTGAATATAATTGATCCCCATAAACTCGTAGGGAGTGGCACTATTAGGAGGTGTGGCATAGCATGACTTTGTTGGAGGAAATGTGTCACTGTGGGGGGTGGGCTTTGAAGTCTCTTATGCCCAAATGTGTATTTGTCTATGCTCGGTGTGGACATGGTTTACTTCCTGTTGCCTGAAAATATAGAACTCTTAGCTCATTCTCTGGCATCATGTCTGCCTACACACTGCCATGTCCCACCCTGATGATAATGGGCCGAACCTCTGAAACTGTAAGACACCCCAATTAAATGTTTTCCTTTATAAGAGTTGCCATGGTCATGATGTCTCTTCATAGCAATAGAAACTGTAACTAAGGCAGTGGTTAGTTTTATTATTATTATTCATTAATTCTGGGGGGGGGATTTTTTTTAGCCAAGTAGTGGTGGCACACACCTTTAATCCCAGCACAGCAGAGGCAGGTGGGTATCTGAGTTTGAAGCCAGTTCAAAGACAGCCAAGGATATACAGAGAAACCCTGGATATACAGAGAAACCCTGTTTTCAAAAATAAATAAATAAATAAATAAATAAATAAATAAATAAATAAATAATCCCCCAAAAATTTTAAATTTTATTGTATCTGAGAGCTTACTACATCTACATTAGTTCCACTTCCTTCTTCCCTTCCAAACTTCTCTCATTTTTCTCCTCTCCAAACTCATGGTCTTCCTGGAGCATGGTGGACCACACCAGTCTTCAATCCCAGTTAGAAGCAAGTAAGTTGGAGGCTAGCCTGCTCTACATAACTAGTTGTAGGCCAGCCAAGGCTACGTAGTGAGACTATCTCAAAGCAAGCAAAGAAACAAAAACAGTTGAACCAAAAAAACCAAATTCATTGTTTCTTCTCTAATTATTATCTCTCCATGTACATACACACATGTATGCACGTGTATAACATGCTGAGTTTATTTAGCTTTGTTTGTATGAACATGTGTCCAGTGTTGACCATCTGGAATTGGACATTCTGTGTAGAAGTTTGTCTCTGGAGGAAGTTAATTCTTCCTCTCTCTGAAGCCATTGACCATCTGTAGCTCTTTATCTAAGGGTGAGATTATGTAGAATTTCTCCTGTCCACTTCAGTACACCAACTGGTGTTGTCACTATGCTGGTCTTGTTGAGATTTTGTGGGTGCATTTTCCCCATATGTCTAGGGGACTCTATCTAGCATCATGTTTTCTAGGCCTTCATCCCCTCTTTCATAATTTTCCCTGAGCCTTACTTATGTGTAGGGTTGTATTACAGATATTAGTTGTACTTGGGCACCCCATAGTTCCTTATTCTTTGCATTTTGGTCAGTTAGGAATCTTAGCAATAACTTTTATCTGTTGTGAAATAAAAGCTTCTTTTGAAAAAGATTTTTTTAAAATTATTATTTTTTATTTTATGTGCACTGTTATTTTGCCTGCATGCTTGTCTGCATGAAGAACTTGAATTACAGATAGCTGAGAGCACCATGTGGGTGCTGGGGATTGAACCCAGGTCCTCTAGAAGAACAGCCAGGTCTCTTAACCACTGAGCCATCTTTCTAGACCTGAAATAAAACTTCTTTGATGAAGGGTAAGAGCTACAGACCGGGCCAGTGTACAGGACCTAAAGCATTTTTAATTAGATTTCTATTTCTATGTACTAGTGTGGGTGCATGTGTGCCATGGTGTTCATGAGGTTGAGGAATTGGGTCTTTCCACCATGTGGGCTCCATGAACCAAAGTCAGGCTCTCATGGTGAGGGTGGTACCTTCACCTACAGTTATGTCCCCAGCTCCTGGAGTTTATTAAGACATTTAAAAATAGACCTTTAAGCCCTCTGGTTAAGAGAAAGAAGCCTAGAAAGAAAGTAAGGTACCAACCAAGAATGTGTTTACTCCCCTGTTCTGTGTACTTTTGATAGGTGGCTAATTTAAAAGAACTGAAGGCTGGGTGTACCTCAGTGGGTACCCCGGGTTCCTTTTCCGGGTTCCTAGCTCCTTAGAAAGCCAGCACTTGGGAGGTGGAGGTAGGAGGGATCAGAACTTTGAGACTCACTGCAGACTCTGTCCTTGGTCACATCTGGAAGAGCTGGGATTTGAACCCTCTGAGGGATTGCAAAGGCTGCAAGCTAGGAAATAGTTGTATTCTTGCAGTAAGGGTGATAAACTATATGCGTAGAAATCCTGTAAAAAGACAGAACCCAATGGTGTCCCACGACTGTAATCCCAGCACTAGGGAGGCAGAGGCAAGCAGATGTTCCAGGACAGCCAGGGTTACACAGAGAAACCCTGTTTCTAAAAACAAAACAAAACAAACAAAAACTCAAAAAAAAAAAAAAAAAACCAAAAAACCCAAAGCAAAAACAAACAAACAAACAAACAAAAAACATAACAAACAAACAAAAAAAAACCCAGAACAAACAAAACCCGGAACCCAGTTGGTGGTAGAGAGCTGTCCTGTAATCCCAGCCCCTGGGAGGCAGATGCAGAAGGGTCAGGAGTTGGAGTTGAAGTCATTCCCAAGTACCTATCCCAATGTGGGCTACAGGAGACTCTAACTGAAAAACAAAGCAACAAAAAGTGAATGGAACCCTGGTGATGAGCATTGTGATGAACCAAAAATTAACATTAATAAAAATTTAAAAACTTGGGCCCTAAATCTATACAGAGAAAGGGAACTCCTAATGGTAAAGGAAAATTTAATTTCTTAATCAGGACTGCCATGGCTGGTGCCTGAGCCCCTCTCAGAGAAGGGGAGGTGAACAAGATCCCTCAGCCCAGGGACAGACCCTGTGACCCTGTAACTCTGCAACTCCATGCCCTGTGTTATCTTTCTCAAATGTATCTTGCTTAAAATATATAATTACTGCTTTACTCTGTACTTTGTATGACCTTAAGTAGCCATGGAAACTCTGGAATTTGTGGCCTTCAACCTCATGGTCTTCCCCTTTAAAAGCTTCCCTTTATGGCTGGTTGGCATCTCATTCCCTCACCATAGAGTGAGATCCCAGCTGGCCAACTTGAACAATAAAGAGAAACTTTTGCATCATCTGCATCGGAATTGTCTGGCTCCTTGGGTTGGTCTGGGGCTCTGCGAATCTGGCACAGCACATTGCTAAGAGCAGGGCCCTGAGTTTCCTGGCACCTCCCCACGAGGGCTCTGCTTCCGGGTGTGGGTGTGGGGTCAACACTTTCACTTCCTCCCAGCCTACTGCAGGGTAGACAGCTCTCTAGTCTCCCTGCTTCCTCTACAGACAAACATAAACAGTCACCCCAAACCCCAATAGAGTTGGGGTTTCTCCTGAGAGAGAGGGCAATGGTAACAGTCCAAACTTGTCAGTCTTCCTCTTTGGTGCTATCCAGACTTGGCTTCTGCTGACAGTCATGTCTTGGCACAGTGAGTGGGAACAATGCCCCCTAAAGCCTCTGGCAGACATCAGCAAACTCATTGTTCCCTGTTGAACAGAGCCAAGGCTCATGTTTCCCCAGGGGGAGAGTCTAGCTTTAGGGCTTATGGCTCAAAGTGGCAAAGGCAACTGTGTGTGGCTGTGGGAATCAGCCCAGAGCCTCTGCATGGGCTCCTGAAGTTCACAGGGTCCCATTTAAAAAGCATGTTTAGCATAGTCTTTAGAACTCAAAAGTGTTGAATGCAGGCATTTTGTGATGTGATTCAAGGAAAATGTATTTGCTTACAACTTAAACTTTATTTATTTTTATCTTATGTGTATGAATGTTTTACCTGTTTGCAAGTATGTAGCACTTGTATGCCTGGTGCTCTTGGAGCCAGAAAAAGGAACTGTTAAGTGTGGTTGTGCTGGAAACTGAACTTGGAAGCAACTAGTATTCTTTTTTCTTTTTGTTTTAGACAGGGTTTCTCTGTTCTCTGTTGTCCTGGAAATTGCTCTGTAGATCAGGCTGGCCTCAAACTTACAGAGATCATCCTGTCTCTGCCTTCTCAGTGCTGGGATTAAAGGTGCCTATCATCATGCCTGGTTGGTTTTTAGAGACCCGGAGTTGTTATGTAGCTCAGATGGGCTTTTAACTTCAGATCTTCCTGCCTCCACCTCCAGTGTGCCGAGATACAGACTTAGTTTGTTTTTGTTCCTTTTTTTTGTTTGTTTTTGTTTTTTGAGAATGGATTTCTCTGTAGTCCAAGCTGGCCTCAAACAGAGAGATCTGCCTGTCTCTGCCTCCTGCTGGTATTAGACATATCCACCACCACATTTTTGTGAGTAAGTATATGTGCAGGTCAGGTACACCTGTATTTGGAGATAACTGACAACCTTAGATAAGATACTTGGAAGCTGGGCACTCAGGAGGCAGAGGCAAGCAGATCTGAGTTCAAGGCCAGTCTGGTCTATACACCAGCAGATACAAGGCAAGTTCTTTACTTACTGGTGTAACCCTCTCAGTCCAAATTTAGTATTAGCATTTAAAAAAAGAAGAAGACACCTCATTTTTATCATCAGCAGGCTGCTGTGTGGCCTGGTAAGCTGAGTGCCGATGTGGACTACAGGAGGAGTTAACAATTAAGTGGTTGGAAGGGAAATGGGAGGGTTAGATTCACTTCTGGGACACTTGATGGAAGAGGTCATGGAAATGCACAGCTAAGTGGCCAATAAGATTAAGACATCCTTGGAAGCCTAGCTGCTTATCACTGTTGAAGTCCAGTTTCTTCCTAGTGTGGCCAAGGGTACCAGGGTTCTTCTGGTCTATTGTGAAGGCAGCCAGGTCTGAACTCTGAAGGTGGAGAACCCGGTCCTGAGGATTTTGTCATTGCTCTCATCCTCCCACTGTATTTAGGAAAATAGCCATCAGGGACTCTGCAGTGCTCAGTCTCTGGAAGGATGGGAAGTTGTGCCAAGGGTGGGTAACTGAGACAGGATCTTGCTGTGTAGCTCAGGCTGGCCTTGAACCTATAACCCTGTGCTTCTACCTCCCTGGTGCTGAAATTAAGTCATGCATTGCTTTGTTCAGCATTAAAGCATTCTTTCTGATTATTGAAATTAGATGTGTTTACTGTGTATGCTCATGTGGAATGGATGTGGCTGTATCCATGCCATGGTATCTGTGTGAAGGTTAGAAAGTAATTTTCAAGCAGGAATTGGTTGTCTTCTTCCACCATGTGGGCCCTGGGAGCAGATTCAGGTGGTCAGCCTTGCTGCCATTTGCCTCTACCCTCTCTGTCATCTTGCTGGCCTTCAAAACACCATGGACTGAATGATACCATAATTTCTCTGCACTAATCGTGGCAGACACGATTCCCCTTTTAGCCCTTCAGTGTGCTGACCTACAGTGGTAGATTTGCTTGTGATTAGCTACACCTGCATCCCTGTATTTATCTTTCCCTGTGCATATAAAATAAAATGCACCTACTGGTAATTTGAAAACTTTAGGCAATTTTCTGAAAGGAGATAGTGATCCCAATTCACCTAGACCGTTAACTAATGAGGGTAGACAAGTTCTCCTTCAGTTGGAGAATGCAATCCAACATCAGCAGATACGCAGAACTATGGGAGGCTTATGTGCTTCCCACACAGCATAGTCCAACTTTTGTTATGGCAAGAGGGACCATTGTTATGGTTGCACATACCTGTTTCCCCAGCCAAGTGTATAGAAAAATTAACGTTTACTGTCAGAAACTGTTTTAAGACCTTACAGGAAAAAAAATAGGGTGACATAGATGAATTTATTGGGATTTGTTCAGATTTTGCATGCTCATAATTCAAGAGTTAGTTATGGCAGCTGCATTTCAAGAGATTTCAGTTAAGGATGTTTTATTTCAACAAACTAATCTTGGCCTAGAAAAAAGGAGAGCTGAAAGATGCATGCATGTATGTATGTATGTATGTATGTATGTATGTATGTACGTACAGTGTGGCCACACAAACGTGTGTATGAAGTGTGATTATGAATGTGTGTATCCTAACAAAAGGTACTATTTGAATTGCTTGGGATATAGTCAAAAGAGACATCAGGTCAGTGTCTTAATTGGAAGGGTCGGTGATCTGCGCCTCCCACAGCTAGCCTCCAGAGCAGGTGAGCGGGAAATGGTCAAAACCAGCATGGCTTGAGAGGCAAAGGAATCTGTATGGATGATTCGATAGCAGAGGAGTGGGAACTGCTGTTGTTGAGGCTCGGCAGTCTGTGGGCCCCGCCTCTGATGGGCGGGATGCGTAATCACTACGTCAGGCCTTACCTGGCTGGACGGAGAATGGGTTATGCCTGCACAAGCCCCGCTGCCCAAGCTACCTGGCCGCAGAGACTGGGTTACGCATGCGCAAACTCCCCTTTTAAACCAAGCCTGCCAAGCGCACCTCTCTCTCTTGTCCCTCTCTCTCATCTCCCTCTCTCTTGGCTTCTCTCTTGTTTCTCTCTCTCTTGCTTCTTTCTCTTGCTCTCTCTGGGCCCCCCCTTCTCTCTCTCTCTCTCCCCGCTTTCCTCTCCCCTCTCTCAATAAACTCCGGGTGGGCTCTGAATCTCATGTTTGTGTTTCTTAGGCCATAGCAGCTGCATCACAGCAGCTGTATCAAAACAACAACAGCTGTGGCTCCAGAATGTAGCACTCAGCTCCTTAAATGGTCAGATGATGAAGGACATACAGGTCTTTTTCAACCTTTTGTGTTAAGTCATATCCCTGTTAATCTTTGGGGAAGACATGTGCTTTAGGCAATGGGAGCGATTCTTGCTACTGAGCCTGTTAAAAATATGCTTGCTGACCAAGGTTATGTACAAAGAAGAGGACTGGGTAAGTTCCTCCAAGGTGACCCTCAGTCTGTTGCATCCAAAAATTTAATTATCAGAAGAGCTGGAGATGGCTTTGGGTTGGAAAATTTTCCTTAGGGGCTATTGCTGCACAGCCTGTTCCTGTTCCTATGGCCTGGAAATTGATAACCCAGTCTGGGTGGAGCAATGGCCCTTATCTATCGAGAAATTACAGGCTGCACATCAACTTGTACAGGAACAATTAGAGGCAGGACATATTGTTCCTTCCACTTCCCCATGGAATACACCAATTTTTATTATAAAAAAAAATCTGGAAAATGGAGACTCCTACAAGATCTCTGAGCTGTTAATGATTGTATGCAAATTATGGGGACCACACAACCTGGCTTACCTTCCCCTGTAGGTATTCCTCAAAGCTTATTTACACTTTGGTCCAAAGGAAAAGAATCTCACCTTCATTTCAGGCACTTGTGTTCTGGCTCCCTTATTTTTTGTTGTAACTAATGCTACTAATTTTGGAGGAAGTCTCGATTGTTCTCAGCAGGTCTGCTGACTGGTTAGCTACTGGACATATGAAGTAACTGCTGTCGTGGGCCATGTACCCCAGGTGTACAGCAGAAAGAAAAGGAGATTTCAGGATCACGGTTGCCATTGTTGCCTCTGCCACTGCAGCAACAGTTTCTACGATAGCCCTCTCCCAATCTGTAAATACTGCAAGCACAGTGGATCAAGTATCAGGTGAATTGGCTGAAGCCTTAGCCACCCAAAACACACTCAATTATCTAATATAAATTGGCATTTTAAAACTAAATCTACAAACTAGCCTCCTATAGGAACAATTGGATTTATTGTGAGAGACCCATATGGCTTCTTGTTCTCTCTCTTTTACTCATATCTGTGTTACACCTGCTAAAGTTAAGAATGCATCAGTTGCAGTTGCTTTTCTCAGGGGTCCTGGAGTTTTTAAATTATACATGTTTTAGTTATGCAGAACATTAACATCTGTTGTGCCTACAGGTTTCCTCAACCTCCAAGGAAGTGACTCACGACTGCAAAAGCAAAAGGTTTTATTTGCTAAGAACCAAACCAGCTGGAACCTCACTCTATCAGAAGAGTAAGGCGCCTGCTTACAATTGTGAAGTGTTTTTAAAGGCAAAGGGATGCTTGAGACTGCTAGTCTCAGCCCATAAGGTTTCCAAAGTTACAGAGATTTCAGAGTACAAAGTTTTTACAAGGCTGGATTGTTTAGCTCACCTGCAAGGTTAGGGGGTTTCCTTTCTCTAGCACCGGCAGACTCAGTGGCCTTGTCCTTTGTTCTTAAGATAATGGGGGCAGGGAGAATGTACTCTCCAGTCAGGGAGTTATCTACAGCTATTGGCAGAAGCACTTGTTCTTTCTAGTTTTCCCTTCTTGCCATGAGTCCCATATCTTTTAGTTATTAATTTTCCCTCACACATCAATGCCAGGGCAGAAGACCTTTTACAAGGACTTCAACTTGCTGGCAGATTAATTAGAGAATGGGCACGCTCTCTCTCTCTCACTGGAGCTCATAGCCCTTACCTTTGGTGCTATCTGCCTGATCTGCCTCCACTGCCACAGCATTAGACAGGTGTAAGGATGGAAAAATTTAGCCTAACTCTCCACTGACCCCAGGAAGCTAGAAGTTTAAATTCCAGACCCTCTCCCCTGGCAGTAAGTATGCAAAAGGTCACATTTTTTGCTGTTTACAACAGGGTTGTTTATGGCAGACAAGACTGGTGAGTGTGTGAGACAGGAAATGAGCTTTGTCACCCCACCCAGGAGCCCCAGACTTCCGGGGCTATAGAAAACTGGTTGGTCTATAAAGCGCGGGCTTGGATGGTTTAAATTGATTGGTCCACACCGCTCTGGCTCTGGATGCTATGAGATGATTGGTTTAAGATGCTCGGGCTTTGTTGTAACTATAAAAGCTGTCTCAAATCTGTACTCAGGGTCCTCAGCCTCAGTCCTCTACCCCTGTGTGGCGTATGGCTGTGGACCCCAGTGCACTTAGAATATAAAAGACCTCATGTTTCTCGTGAGTGATTTCAGGGGGGGGGGGCTCCTTTCCTGAGTTGGGGCGTGAGAGTCCATGCTCTGTGGGTCTTTCACAGACAAGACAGATTATGGTCTGTGGCTCAAGAGAAAACACCTCTACCCAAGTATGGCTGAACTTACAGACAAACTAATCACCAGAGACAGGTAAAGCAGACGGAGGCAAATATCCAACTTAAGACAGGAAGGTTACAGGCTTGGGTGACCTCTCCAATGATGGGTAAGGAATTCTGCTCCCTTCTCAAAGGGCTGCTCTTTGTCACATGAACTCAATGTCTCCACATGATTTAAGAGTTTCACAGGTCAGTGAATCTGATCTGGGTGATCTGGTAGCTAATCTTGGTTGTCAACTTGACACCCTTAGTAGAGGAAACCTTGCAGGGCATTGGTGGCACACGGCGCCTTAAGTCCCAACACTTGGGAGGCAGAGGCAGGTGGATCTTTGTGAGTTCGAAGCCAGCCTGGTCTACAAAGCTAGTTTCAGGAAAGGCTCCAAAACAATACAGAGTGTAGAGAGCTGCGAAGTGCCACACCTTAAAGATGGTGCTGGCTCCCACCTTCCACCTCCCCAAGGGTGAGCGCTCTCTGGCGTAAACAAGCCCTTATTTGGTTAAGTCTGTTCAGCCTGTCTGCTTCCGCATTAGAGTAGCCTATCTTCAGGGTCCACATAGCTCACTGGGGTTGGTTAGCGGATGGGTATTTAAGCCTGTGCAGGGGTCCCCTGGGCTCTCGCGGGTCAGAGGAAGCATGTTCAAGGATCCTGATTAAAACTGCATGAAGAAGATTTTCCTGGAGTTGTGTCTTCCTTGCTGGCAAGGGTCAGGCACGGTACAGATGGTGGCCTGTACCGGGAATCTTCAGATCAGAACTCCTTGCAGTCAGGGCAGCGCTGGCAAGTTCCCAAGGTAAGTTGGGACCAAAATTAAGGCCCTCCGTAAAGAGATGATAAGGTCTCCGGTAAGGAGCAATGAAGTTCCGGGTTTGGACTAAATTAAGGCCCTTGGTAAAGAGGCAATAAGGTCTTCGGTAAGGAGCAAAAAAGTCCCAGGTAAGTTGGGATCAAACTAAAGACTGCGGCGGAATTAAGCGGAAATAAAGTCTCAGGCATTGAGTGAGAGGTTGTAATGAACAGAAAGTAAAATTTTCAAAACGGGACTTCTCAGTCTCATCCAATTTTTCTGGCTCTTCAGGAGCTACTTTTATCAAAGAAACTTAAGATAAAGAAAAGCACACTAGAAAGATTCCTGAGAGAATGCAATGCCATTGCACCTTGGTTCACAGTTTCAGGAGACCTCACGGTAGCGTGCTGGGACAAATTAGGCAGGGATCTTGACTTTGCTTAGGAACAAGGGACACTAAAGTCCGGAGTCCGACCTGTTTGGAAGTTAGTGCATAGCTGTATCGAAGACAAGAGGTACTGTAAAGAGGCAATGGAAAAAGGGAAAGCTGCGCTAGAAATGTTACAAGAAGAAAGATCAGAAGAGGTTGAGAGCACAGGAGAGTCAGGTATGGACGAAACAGATTCTGAGGAAGAATTGCAAGCCCTCGTAGAAAAGGTTCAGAAACAGTCCCTTAAGGAGCAGAGGGGAAAGGGAGAGGAGAAATGGCGATGTGCGGAGGGGAGGGACCCCCCTAGAACAATGCCTTCTGCGCCTTCTCCTGATCAGAGTGAGGAAGGGCGGGGCCCAGTTACAGGGCGTTCCTTTTGCCCTGAGTTCTGGAAAGCCTTACAAAATGACTTAAGTCTTGAACAAGTAAATCAGATTGCCATAAAAGCATGGAAGTCATTATCCAATAAGGGAGAGGTGAGTGGTAACCTCACTAAGATACTGCAAGGCCCAATGGAACCATTTTCAGATTTTGTGGCCTATTTGGTAGAGGCTGCAGGGAGAGATTTTGGGATTACAACAGCCATAGTTGCAGCTATCTCTTTTGCAATTATGGGTTCAGTCACAGCTGCTGTGGCTATGAGCACATCGGAGCAAACGCCTCTAAGCTAAATGAGTTGTCCAAGGATGTGGCTACCGCCTTGGATGCTCAATCCACAATTGGTGCTCAACTAAAAGGAGGCTTAATGATTGTAAACCTAAGAATTGATCTGGTGCAGGAGCAAATAGACACCTTGTGGCAGCTGGCCCAATTGGGATATGAAATGAAATATCCAGGTTTGTGTGTTACCAGCATTTGGTATGAGAACTTTACACGTGCTGCTAATTTGTCACAACAGTTGTCTAGCTATCTTTTAGGAAATTGGTCTGCTGACTTTGATGACCTGATGACACAGCTGCGAGTGGCCATCGTTGCAGTGAATTTGACACGAGTGGATGCAGGATTGGCTGCCAGATTGTCATCATGGTTCCCGTTGCCATGGATCATCTGAAAGAGTGGGCTGGAATGGGAGTCATGGCTGTCCTCTTGTTGCTTATCTCCTTCGTGGGCCTGTGGTGCCTTTGCAAGATGAGGTTTGCTCAGAAGCGGTATGCAGCTATGGTTGTCCAGACGTTTACAGCCATTGAGGGAGGACAGTCTCCCCAAGCATGGCTCGCAGTCATGAACAAGAATTGATCCTTGATGCTCAGGTTGTATGGTTTAGCACTGCACTCCGAGTTAGCTCTGGAAGTGACCAACTCCGAGAAGAGCAAGTCTGGTTGCATGTGGGTTGGTGTCTGAGGCCCCACCTCCAGGAAAAAGATGCCGGACGGGTGTGGTACTGACTTGGCTGACTACCAGGATTCAGGGTCATTACAATATCCACTGCTTTACTGGAGACAAGACCACTACCCTTGCCTGTTGCGTTATTAAAACAAAAAGGGGGAACTGTAGAGAGCTGTGAAGTGCCACGCCTTAAAGATGGCGCTGGCTCCCGCCTCCACCTCCCCAAGGGTGAGCGCTCTCTGGCGTAAACAAGCCCTTATTTGGTTAAGTCTGTTCAGCCTGTCTGCTTCCGCATTAGAGTAGCCTATCTGCAGGGTCCACATAGCTCACTGGGGTTGGTTAGCGGATGGGTATTTAAGCCTGTGCAGGGGTCCCCTGGGCTCTCGCGGGTCAGAGGAAGCATGTTCAAGGATCCTGATTAAAACTGCATGAAGAAGATCTTCCCAGAGTGGTGTCTTCCTTGCTGGCAGGGGTAGGCGCATAAACAGTGAAACCCTGTCTTGAAAAAAAAACAAACCAAAATAAAAAAAACAAAACAAAAAAGAAGGAACCTCTAGTGAGGAGTTGCTTTGGCCTATGTGCATGCTCTGGAAGGCATTTTCTGATTGCTAAGTGATGGAGGAAGCCCAGCCCTCTGTGGGCAGTGCCACCCTTAGCAGGTGCTCTTAGGTTATATAAATTAGGTGAGCAAACTGGGGAAGCAAGCTACCGTGCAGTTTTCCTCAATGCTTACTGCTTCATCATTCTGTCTTGAGTTTCTGTCTTGGCTTACCCCTTTAGAGACTGTAATCTGTGAGCCAAAGCTGCTTTTGGTCAGTGTTTTAACATAGCAACAGAGAGCAAACTAGAATAGAAATAAAATTACTTGTCAATTTTCAGCCAGGCAAGGTGGCTCATGTCTCTAATCCCAGCACTCAGGAGGAATCTGAGGCCAGTTTGGGCTACAAGGAGAAATTTGTCTAAGAAAACAAAATAAAACATTTTTTTTTTCTCATTGTGCCAAATTGAAAGAAACCCAGACCAAAGACCTCTACTTTTCAGTTTTGTATCATAAAAAATGATGTGACTCCCCATCACTGCCTTGGAGGTTCACAACACAGGCCTTCCTGGGTGTGATTAGTGTAACAGACACACTTAAGTCACCCTGAGTGATCCTGGCTGAACAGAAGGCCAGGGAACGAGAGTTTGGGGCCTGACTGCTCTCATGGTCTTTCCAGTTGGTGTAATCAACCAAACTTGGCTGCTGCAGGGGTTAGAGTATATAGGATTTAGCTGGGTGGTGGTATATACCTGTAATTTCATTATTTGGGAAATGGAGGTTGAAGGATCAGGAGTTCAAGGTTGGCCTTAGCTACCTATGCAGTCTGAGGTCAACCTGAGCTACGCAAGACCTTGTCTCAAACAAACAAACAAAAGCAAGGCATGTGGAGGAAGTTCAGTTGGTAGTATATTATTATTATTATTATTATTATTATTATTATTATTATTATTATTGTGCTGACTTTAAGGCCCACTGCCTTGTGCATGCTGGGTAAGCCCTGCCCTTGTTTTATTTGTTTGTTAAAATCTTTTTTCTAGCTGGGCAGTGGTGGCACACACCTTTAATTCCAGCAATCTGGAGGCAGAGACCGGTGGATTTCAGTGAGTTCAAGGCAGCATGATCTACACAGAGAGTTTCCAGAACAGCCAGGACTGTTACACAGAGAAACCCTGTCTCAAACAAACAAACAAACAACAAACAAACAAAAAACAACAAATTTTTAAAAAGCCAGACAGTAATGGCACACACCTTTGATCCCACCTGGGAGGAGAGGCAGACAGATTTCTGTGAGTTCAAAGTCAGCCTGGTCTACAGAGCTAGCTCCAGGACAACTCCAAACCTAATACAGAGAAACCCTATTTCAAAACAATGCCCTCTACTGTGTTTGTGCGTGTGTGTGTGTGTGTGTGTGTGTGTGTGTGTGTGTGTGTGTGTGTGTGTGTGTGTGTGTAGTGTTTATGGGAATCCATTCCATCTTGCCATCATCTTGAACTCATCTTGTTAGAGAGTTCAAAACACTCCTATTGTCCTTAAGACAATTGCTTACTGCTACAGGATGCCTGGGCTTTGTGGCAAATGGCTCCTATCTAAATAACAATAGACTTGGGCCTGGACAGGTTTGCAGTCACCCTGAAGGCAGAGAGTGCCTAAAGGTCACGAGTGCCTTTAGGATTAGGGGAAGTAATTGCTGTTTGCCCTTTTACATAATAATAGAAGTCCTGTGCCATAGACCCCGCCTTTGGTTGATTACTTAAATTTGGTGTATGAATAAAATGGAGCGTACAGTTTGGACTGAACCTGCCCTCCTGATACTGTCCTCCTTTCATCATCAATAGCTAGCCTTTCCCTTGTCCATACTCCCTGACTCAGGAATGGACCCAGAGTTGATCTGCTGGTCCTGATTGCCTCTCCACAAACTCCAGTCCAAGGCATGTGTCCCCCATCCATGAATGCACCATAGTGGGCATACCCATGTGGAGGTCACAGGACAACTTGTGGGAGTTGATTTTTCTCCTCCTACTTTGTGGGTTCTAGGGATTAACTGAGGTTGTCAGGTCAGGCTTGGTGGCAAATGACTTTACCTGCTGAGCCATATTGCTGGCCTTTTTAAAAGGGTTTCTCTGTGTCACACATAGCATCAAGAGCCTGCATGTTGTGGGCCCATCAATTTAAACCATTTTACAGTTTTTAGACCAGTCATTTAAAATCATCCAAGCCTCCACTTTATAGACCAATCAGTTTTCTATAGCCCCTGAGGTCTGCATGTGTGCAGGCTCCTGGGTGGGAAGACAAATGACAGTTAGGATAGGTCACTGGGGGGAGGGGTCTCACAAGCAGTTTATGAAGTCAGATAAGTGGTTAGTCAGCTCATTTCCTGTTATCTTACTAGGCCAGGATTACTACTCAAGGGCCTGACTCTTGTAAGCAGCAAGGAGAGTGACCTTTCATCTATTTACTGGCAGAGGACAGGGTTTGGAACTTGAGGTTTTTAGGGCTTTTTAGATAGTATCTCTAAACTTTTAGCTTCCTGGGGTCATTGGAGAGTTAGGCTGTATTTTCCATCCTTTCACCGCCTGAGTACTGAGATTAAGGTGTGACACCATGCCTGGTTCATTTCTTTATTTCTATATTATGTTGTAAGGGTATTTTGCCTGAATACATGTCTGTGCACCATGTGTGTGCCTGGTGCCTGTGGAGGTCAGAAGAGGGCATGGGATCCTCTGGGTCTCGAGTTACAGACAGCTGTGAGCTGCATGTGAGTGCTGAGAACCAACCCAGGTCCTCAGAGCAGCCACTGCCCTTAATTGTTGAGCCATCTCTCCACCTTATTTTGGGACAAATTCTCTCTGTGCTAGTTGGTTTTTCTGTCAACTTGGCACAAGCTAGAGTCGTCTGAGAGGAGAGAATCTCAATTAAGAAAATGCCTCTATAAGATCTGGCTATAGGCAAGCCTGTTCGTCATTTGCTTTCTTTTTATTTGTGGTGTAGTCTGACTTGCTTTTTGGACTTTCTTGGACCACCAGCCCCCCAGTTCTTATAGGGAAAACATTTAATTGAGGCGGCAGCTTACAGTTTCAGAGGTTTAATCCATTATCATCATGGCGAGGAGCAAGGCAGACATGGTGCTGGAGAAGGAGTTGCTACATGTTGTTATGCAGACTGTGACACTGGTATAGCTTGAGTGTAAGAGACCTATAAGATCACCCCCACAGTGACACATTTCCTCTAATAAGGTATACCAATTCCAACAGAGCCACACCTTTTAATAGTGCCACTCCCTTTGGAGGCCATTTCTTTCAAATCCCCACAGGGCCCAGACTATTGTGGTAGTGTTTCCTCAAGGCTGGTGGCTCTTTATAGTTGGCATTTTCTTTGGGCCATCAACCAGCTCCCAATTAAAGACACAAAGACTTATTATTAATTATGAATGCTCTGCCTTAGCTTAGTCTTGTTTCACTTGCTCTTTTAACTTAATTTAACCTGTTTCTAATCATCTACTTCTTGTTTTAGGAAGTTTTACCTTTCTTTCATTCCGTATGTGCCGCACCTGCACGGCCGGGGACTGAGAATCTGCGGAGGGTGTTGGGATTAACAATACAGGACTCTTGCTTGATGTTAAGAAGGAAGGCTCTTTTTTTATTTTGCTGGGGGTGGGGGGACTGGCTTTTATACTCCAGCACCAGATGGAAGAGGAGGAAGCTGAGGGGGCGGTTAGTCATCTCAGGTTCCAAGGACCGGTTAGGGCATTTTTAGGGGCCTGCCCCAAGGTTGTAGAAAACAAAGGAACATCTTGCTTTAGTAAACACGATTTTCTTTTCCTGCGGTTACAGCTGGCTGCCCTGAGGGCAGCAAGGGAACATAAATTCTTAGCCAAGGTCTTAATTCCCACCTGTATGTCCTATTTTACTGCTTTGTGTCTGGCTGTCTGTTCCCTGAAGTCTCCCTGATATCTCTTATTCTTTTTCCCATGACCCTAAATTCCTCTTCCTATTTTCCCTGCTGGAAGTTTAACCTATACATCCTCCCTCCCTCTCTATTGGCCTTTCAGCTTTTTTATTAGCCTATCAATCAGGTGTCATAGGCAGGCAAGGTGAAACAGCAACACATCTTTACACACTTAAACAAGTACAACACATCTCTGCATAGTTAAACAAATATTTTGCAAAATTTCTGGGTTTTATAAGAAAGCAGGCTGAACAAGCCAGTAAGTTGCACTCCTCCATGATCTCCATTTCAGCCCCTGCCTCCATGTTACTGCCCTGCTGGTGTTCTTACCCTAACTTTCTTCAGTGATGGACTACCATATAGTCCAAATACACGCTTTCCTCCCCAACTTTCTTTTGATCATGGCATTTCTTCACAATAATAGTAACCTTATGACACATTCTGATTGGTATGTTAGCTTTTTTTTTCTACTTTGCCCCCCTTCTCCCCTTAGAAGCACAGGGATCATGAATACCTGAGCTGCATGTCCTGCTTGTGAATGGTTCTGGGCACTAGACCCTAAGTCCCCACATGAGGGATAGACACTTCTACTGTAAGGATGGAAACTTACTTCTAGCCTAAGCTAGAAGTTTAAATTCCAGACCCTGTCCCCTGGCAGTAAGTAGGCAAAAGGTCACATTCTTTGCTGTTTACGACAGCACCTGTGAGTGAGTGAACACAGGAAATGAGCTTTGTCACCCCATCCAGGAGCCCTTGCAAAGGCAGACCTCCCGGGCTAAGCGCGGGCTTGGATAGTTTAAATTGATTGGTCCGCATCATGAGGGCTCTAGATGCTATGAGATGATTGGTTTAAGATGTGCTGGCTTTGCTGTAACCCTATAAAAGCTGTCTCAATTCTGTGCCCAGGGTCCCCAGTCTTCTACCCCTGTGTGGCGTATGGCTGCGGACCCCAGTGCACTTGGAATATAAAAGACCTCATGCTTTTGCATCAAGACCACTTCTCGTGAGTGATTTGGTGGGGGGGGGGAAGCCTTTCCTGAGTGGGAGCTGTGAGGGTCTACACTCTCTGGGTCTTTCACTACTCAGCCATTTCACCAGTCCAGCCTCAGTTTTTTGAGACAGATGTTTCTTATCTAACCCAGCTGGTCTCAAATTCAACAATCCTTCACATGAGTCACTATGTCAAGGTTAGAAATTATTTGTTAATTACCTTGTACATGCCCTAACCTCAGCAGTTTGGAGGCAGAGGCAGGTGAATCTTTGTGAGTTCAAGGCCAGTCTGGTCTACAGAGTGAGTTCCAGGACAGCCAGGACTACATGTTGCTGGAGTTTCTTATTTCCTGTATTGAAAAAAACCAAAACAACAACTACAACAAAAACCACAAATAAACCTCTCTCTTCCCCCTAAATCCAAAAATGATTTTCCCCTGGGTATTCTTGGGGCAGTGTTAAGGGATCTTAAGAGGACATGAGTGTGCTGGAGGGATGGCTCAGTGGTTAAGAGCACTGACTGTTCTTCCAGAGGACCTGGGTTCAATTTCCAGCATCCACATGGCAGATTACAATCATCTGTATCTAACTCCAGAATCCAACATCCTCACACAGACATACATGAAGGCAAAACACCAATGCCCACAAAAAAAAAAAAAAAAAAAAAATAAGTCCTTAAAAAAAAAAAAAAAGTGGACATGAAGTCTGGTTCATGAAAGTGATACACTTAAGCCACACAGGAAACTATGACAAAGGGGTCTGAACTCTACCTGGACAATTTCCCTGTAGGGCCCTGCATGGACCCCTGAGGCACCTTGAGAAAGCCTGAAACTGTTAGCCAGAACTCCTTGCCTCAAAACTGTTATTGGTACTCTTCCTGGAGTGGGGAGGAGCTAAGCCTAAAAATCCTGTTATTTCCACTGTGCTGTAAATCAGTATTTAAGCCCATTCCATCCCCTCAATAAACGGCTTTCGGCATTCGGCATTCCAACATTGCCATTGAACCAATGATCCGCTGTCTTGTCTCTTTATTTCAATCTCTAGGCCTTCACCCTATTCGTGGAACAGATCTTAGCACGGGCACTACATAAATGGAAGAGGGAGGTACATGCTTATAATCCCCAAACTCAAGAACTGAAGGCAGGAGAATTCAAAGTTCCAGGTCATTCTTGGCAGAGTAAGAGGCCAGCCAGAGATACATAAGAGCCCATGTCAAACAGCTTCAGGCTTGCTCAAAGTGCCTTGGGGGTCCATGCAGGCCCTACACATTTATCTCCATTTATACAGTGCAGAGGGTTGAACCCAGAGTGTTATAATGATAGGCAAGTGCTTTACCAGCTGACCACAACCCTATCCCCTATATTTATGTTTTTTTTTAATTAAAAGAGAAAAATTATTTATTTCTTTTTTTGTGTCTGTGTGAGGTTTTATGTACTGTGTGCATGTGTAGAGGCCAGAGAAGGGCACCAGATCCCCTAGAACTGGACTTACGGGTGGATACACGCCACCTGCGGAACCTATCCCAGGACGTCTGGAAGAGCACCAAGTGCTCTTAATCTCGGTACCATCTCCATCTTTCTGCCCCACTTTCACATTTTTTCATGCAATATATTTTTAATTTTTCCCTCCCCCAATTCCTCCCAGATCCTCCCTACCACCTTCCTACCTATCCAACTTTATGTTCTCTTTCTCTCTCATTAAAAAAACAAATAAACGTGGCTCAGTGGTTAAGGGCAATAGCTGCTCTTCTTCCAGAGGACCTGGGTTCAATGCCTAGCAACCACATGGTAGTTCCAGGGGATTGATGCTCTCTTCTGGCTTCTGAGGGCACTGCATGCAAATGGTACACAGACATACATGCAGACACAAACTAAATAGAAAAAAAAACAGCAAATAAACAAGCAAAAAATAAAAGCAAGGAACACACATAAATGAAAGTCAGAATAAACAAGTAAAAGACAAGAAATGTCAAAACAAAGCAAAGGGAGAGAAAAGGTTTACAAAATAATACTGAGTTTGTATTGTGTGGCCAACTATTCCTGGGCATGGACTTGCCCTAATGTGTGGTTGGTATACCTGGTGAGACTCCATTGGAGAAAACAGATTTTTCCTTTGCCAGCAGGGATCAAGTGCATATAGCTCCTTGTTTTAGGGGTGTGAGCCTGTGTCCATTTCTCCTTCTCAGCGCCGGGACCCTGTCTGGCTTGAACCTATACATGTTGCCATAGTCTTTGGGAGTTCAGGTGTGTTGTCATTCCTGTTGTGTCTAGAAAATACTGTTTCCTTGGAGCCCTCCATCACCTTTGACTTTTTTTATGATAATATTTTTTTTTAAAATTTAAATTTGAAACAAGTTCCCTCACCATCCCATCCTCTCCTGTCCCCCTCCCAACCCCTATCCCAACCCTTTTCTGCTCCCCAGGGAGGGTGAGGCCTTCCATAGGGGATCTTCAAAGTCTGTCATATCATTTGGAGCAGGGCTAGGCCCTCCCCATGTGTCTCAGCTGAGAGAGTACCTTCTATGTGGAATGGGCTCCCAAAGTCCATTTGTACACTAGGGATAAATACTGATCCTCTACCAGAGGCCACATAGACTGCCCAGTCCTCCTAACTAACACCCAGTCCTATGCTGGTTTCCCAGCTGTAAGACTGGGGTCCGTGAGCACCCCCTTGTCCAGGTCATCTGTTTCTGTGGGTTTCTCCAGCCTGGACCTCTGACTCTTAAAATCTTTCTGTCTCCTCTTCCGAATAGATCCTGAGTTTTGAGGGAAGCCAGACTCTACATTCTATTAAATAGTATGTATTAATCATTTTCCCCTCCATGGCTATGTCACCAAAAATATTCTAAGCCCTGGTAATAGTATTTTCAAGGTATTGCTTATAACTAAAGCAACACATAGCAGGAGACTGGCGTTCTCTGTGACCTGGCTTAGGGCTTTCCGCAGCCCCAGGCTCTGAAGCACATGCTAGGGCTCCACTACTGATCTCAGCCGCAATCGTGAGGGTCTAATGCTATTATGCGTGCTGATGGGATTGTGATGTCTCAGAGAAAGCCAGAAGTAGCTTAGTTGCATCAGTCAGGACTCCAAGACACAGAAACAAGCAGGGTATGGTGCACACACCTGTACACCCAGTACACAGTTGGTGGGGACAGACTCAAGATTGACAGTGAGTTCAGGGCAGCCTAGGGTGTCTAATCTTGTCTCTGAAACCAACCAAATGAAAACAGTGGCTTGGGAGATGGCTTATTGAGTAAGTTGCTTTTCCCAAAACAGAACCTGGGCCAGCAAGATAGTTCTGCAGGTAAAGGTACGTGCTGGGACTCCCCTGGTGGAAGGAGACAAAGGACTCCCACAAGTTTTCTTCTGACTTCCACATATGCACGAAATAATTGTGATTTGTTCTTTTGCTGCAGCTGTTGTCAATGAACACAAACAAGAGACTCAATGGACCCATGTGTAGTTCCTATTAGTGGAGAGAAGAGAAAGGGGGTTAGCTGGCCAACCAAAAGCAGAAGAGAGAGAGAGAGAGAGAGAGAGAGAGAGAGAGAGAGAGAGGGAGGAGAGAGAGAGAGAGAGAGAGAGAGAGAGAGAGAGAGAGAGAGAGAGAGAGAGAGAGAAGGACTAGAAGGCAGATAAGAGAGCAAAAGAAAGAACAAAAAAGAGTGTAAGTGGGCAGGGGTCTGACTTTTAAAGGGGTCCTTTGCACCTGCCTACAGACTAGTACTCATGGAACCCTGGGCTGACCAGAGCACTGCCTGAGAGCATTCTGCCAGGTGACAGGGGCAGGCCAGCGTAATGCCTGCATCCTTACACAAATACCAGTCACAAAACATGAGAAGCTCAGTTTAATCCTCAGCACCCATTTAAAGGTGAATGGTGGTGATACTGTTTGTAACCCAATGTTGTCAGGAGGACACAGGACAATCTAGTGTTTTTTCTGGCCAACAATTGTAAGCTCTATGTTCAGGGAGAGACCTTGTCTCAAAAATGTGAGTAGTATATACACATACACCACATCAAACACACCACACATATACACATACCACACTCACCACACACAACACATACATGCCACACACACACACATACACACACACATACGACACACACCACACACATATATGCCATACACACACTTACACACCACACACACACACCACATATCATATCCACACTCACATAGCACATACCACATATTATATACCACACATACATACCACATACATCACACACACTATGCACACACTATACCCATACACAGCATATATACACCACACACACACAAACGTGCATGCACACACCACGCCACATACATCACATACAGTACACATGCACATACCACAAATGTAAAAGGCAAAAAGATTTATACGATCTGAAGAGAAACCAGAGTATACACACGCCACAAATGTACACTCATATCACATACACACACACACACACACCACAAAGTGAAAAAAATAAGGCAAGACCAAATTTAGATAATCGAGAAAGCAAAGTCCTTTTCATGTGAAGACTTCCTTGACCCACATATCTGAACCATCCTACAGAGACTAATCTTAGACACTGCTGCCACCAGGAGTCCAAATGAGTGCCTACATTTAGGATTTACCTCTTTCTCGGCACCCACTAAACTGGTGATGGATAGTCACAAAGCTCCCTGTGTCCTAGCATGAATGTATCATAGCACATCCCCACCCCAGACTGACTTCCCTTCCTTCCTTCCTCCCCTCTTTCCCTCTCTCCCTCCATCCCTCCCTCCCTCCTTCTTTTCTTTAAAAAAAAAAAAATTTTTTTTTTTTTTTTTTTGAGTCAGGGTTCCTCTATGTAGGCCTGGCTGTCCTAGAACTCTTTGTGTAGACTAGGCTGGCCTCAAACTCACAGAGATCCGGCTGCCTTTGGCTCCTGAGTGCTGGAATTAAAGACATGCGTCACCACTGTCCGGCTCTGTTTTTTAAACACTGTGTACTTGTCCCCAGGGGTGGGCTCCTAGGGACCAGAGTGTGGGCTCCATCTTGTCTCTCCCCTCTCTCTCTTGGTCATTTAAAGCTTGAACAGAGTTTCAGCCTCGGAGTGTTGGTTCAGAGATTAAAATACAAAGTCTATGTAGGGGAGGCTGTTCACAGCCTCACTCCCCCAGGTCCCTCTTCTCCCCCAGGGCAGTGACTTATAGATGGTTTGAGTGTGTCTCACAAGGTTCATGTGTTGGAAGTTTAGGAAGTCGTAGGCCCAATGAGAGATTCCTTGGTCAGTGGAGATGTCATTGGAAGGGATTAAGGTAGCTATTTCTCCCTAGAGCCAGAGACAGTTCTACAGAAACTATTATAAAATGCTGGCCCCTGCTGGGTTGGTGACTCTCACTTTTCATCCCAGCACTTGGGAGGCAGAGGCCTGTGAGTTTGAGGCCAGCCTGGTCTACAGAGAGAAATACCATTCTTTCTGAAAAAAAAAAAAAAAAAAAAAAAGTAGCCCCAGACCCTCCCCCTCCTTGTTCTGTCCTCCATATGGAAACTCCTTCCCTGCCACTGTAATACAACACCCACCCTATCATCAGGCGCTGAGCTGGTGCCATGCTCTTAACTTTCATAACCGTAAGCTACACACACCCAGTTTCCTTCGAACTCACTAGTCTCTAGTATTTTGTGAACAGTAACAGAAACCTACTAATGTCATGTTTGTTGTTGTTGGGCTGTTGTGAAGAAACCTGATGAGCCTTTCAAGACAGCCTTTGGAAGCACAGTGAAGCAGATTCAGTCTGGGTCGTTACCACTTCACACGTAAAAATTGAATCCTTGACCATGTTAAGCAGTTGCTAATTGGTTTCTCCACTGATGCATGAAATGCTGTGCTCAGATACCCTGAGCGAGACCAGCCCTCCAGTTTGCTCCTTGAGGTGGGGGAAAAGTTAGTTTTGAGTTTTCCTCAAGGCAGGTAGGACAGGAAATAAAGAGGAGACAGTGATTGGTGCAGAATGGGCTGGAAGATGGCAAGGGATGTGTGCATACCCCGGGGCTAAGCCAGGAGGATCATAAATTCAAAGCTAGCTATGTAGGGAGCTCTGTCTCTAAAACCCACAAAGAATACAAAATAAAAATAAAAATTGAAAGAGAAAAATCAAATTTCCTGGCTTCTTAGTTAAAGTGCCATGGTAGAATCTGATTATTTGAGATCTGTAAAGTCCCCCAGAGACACGTGTTGGAATTTTCTAAAGGCTAGGGCTCTGAAGGAGGCCCTTGGTGAGTGGAAGGGATTAAACCCTTCCCAGAGCCTGAGTCAGTCCTCCAGAATGAGAATTAGTCGCGATGAAAGATAGCCCCAGTGCCTCTCACTTGGCTTGGCAGTGCTACTCCTGGTCTTGGCTTTGTTCTCAGTGCCCCCTCATGGGGACATCAGAACTGCAGGCTCACAACCGACCTGACCGGGTAGCTACTCTTGTTCTGGGTCAGTGAGCTTAGTTTTCTGTTTTGCCTTATTAAGTTTCTTTGTGTAGGTGGGTGTGTGTTTGCATATGTACAGATACATGTGCATGTGAATGCCCGAGGGTGACTGATGTTCGAGTCTTTCTCAATCTTTCTCCACCTTCATTTGTTTATTTTTATGGTTCTGGTTTTCTGAGACAGGGTTTCTCTGTGTAACAGCCATGGCTGTCTGAACTTGCTTCATAGCCTTAAATCAGAAACACACCTTTACCAAGTATTTTACATACTTTACCTTACATTTATGGATCTTTTGAATATATGAACATACGAAACTCACAAGCCCTATGTTTCTATTCTAAACTCCTGTTCCCACCTCCCTGACTCTCTAGCTGTTGTAATGTTCGTCATAGAGGGGCAGATGGCACACAGTGCTCCAGGCCTCAGTAAGAAGACATTTTCTAGGCCTTTATCCTCTGCCTCAGTTTTTTCTAGTATAAAAAATATTATATTTCATTATGCATTTTTTGTTTGTCTGTATCAATACAGAATTCTCAATGAACTTGCTCTGTAGATCAGGCTAGCCTTGAACTCACAGAGATCTGCATGCCTCTGCCTTCCAAGGCTGGGAATAAGGATGTGTGTCACCCCACCTGGCTTGCTTGTTTATTTTTTGAGACAGGCTTTCATTGTGTATCCCTGGCTGACCTAGAACTTGTTATTTAGACCAGGTTATCTTCAAACTCACAGAGATATGAGTGCTGGGATTAAAAGCATGCACCACCACCACCCAGCTGTCTTTAAATGACTTTTAAAAATTTTTTTAATTTTAGAGATTTATTTTTATTTTCTATGATGAGTGTTTTGCCTGTATTATGTATATGTATGCATGCATGCATGCATGTGTATACTCTACACACATGCAATGTTAGCAGAGGCCAGAAGAGGGCAATGGATTCCCTGGAATTTTGAGCCATTATGTGAGTGCTAGGAATTGAACCCAGGTCCTCTGGAAGAGCAGGCAATGTTTTTAACAGTTGAGAAGTCTCTCTAGTCCTGTTTAAAAAATGTTTTTAATTACATGCATGTATTTGGGTATGTGTATCTGAGTATAGATGCACACAAATGTCAGAGACATGAAATCCCTCTGGAGCTGGAGTTATAGGAGGTTATGAGCTAGGCAATGTGGATGCTGGGAATCTAACTTGCTGTTTTGGAAGAATAGCAAGTACTCTTAATCAGGAAGCCATTTCTCTGTCCCCAGAGCTACACATTTTAAAAGAAGATTTTTTGTTTGTTTGCTGCATCAGGATGATAATGCAATAACATCCCCCAAGATCAGCTGACCTGATCATTTCCAAACAGAACAAAGGGGGAATCCACTGCAGAGTGTCCTCAGGCTCCAGCTGCCATTCACAGCTCTAACAAAGCAAAACGATGCTGCTCATAGGTACTGTTCACTTGAATAGCAATCAGTTTCCAAAGGCTGCTGCTGCTCATTTGGCATCAACAGGAAGCAGGTGAAAGTAGCTACTGGCCTTCAAGGGAGTGGGTCAAGGCAAAGGGCTTTGAGATGATTACATAGGAGTTTTTGTTTTGTTTTGTTTTTTTTCAGACAGTGTTTATTTGTGTAGCCCTGGCTGTCCTGGAGCTCTCTTTGTAGACCAGGCTGGTCTTGAACTCACTGAGACTTACCTGCCTCTCCCTCCCAAGTGCTGGGATTAAAGGCTTGTGCCACCACTGCCAGGCTATATACACATGTCATACATACGTACATACATACATACATACATACATACATACATACATACATACATACATACATTTAAAAACCTTTCTTCATGGGGTTGGGGAGACAGCTCAATAGGCTAAGTACCTGGGGTGGGAGTGTGAGGACCCCGGTTTAGATATTTAGAACACATATGAGAGAGTGTGGTGGAGTACATCTGTGATCCCAAAGCTCCTGTGGTGGAATGGGATTAAAGCAGGAGAATCCTCAGAGGCTTTTGCTCTAGCTAACCTGGTACACCAGCTGCAAGCAGGAGGCCCTGGATCAAGAGGGAGCAGGTGAATATTGACACCATGGTTGTTTCCTGCCTCCGCTTTGGTGCTACAGTACATGCAGACCCAAACTGCTTTGCGGTACATACCAAAAAGTTTCCAGGAAAGGCTTTTTGGTAGGTTGCTGTCCAAAATTAAAGAAATCTCAAAAGAACCAAAGCCTTGACCTGGAGAGGACTGCTAACACCCCAAGCCCGGTTAGCCTCTTCAACCACAGGCCTTGTGGGTATGGAATTGGAGGAGATGAAGGGGGTTACGTTTGGAATCTAAGGTAGGGAAGGCGGATTCTCAGAAGACCATCTGAGATGATCCTGCAACTTTAAGTCACCCTCCTAGAACTTCCTCCCTCTTCCTGCTTCTTGGATCTCAGACTATTCCTCCAAAGCCTTGCTTGCTTGTGAATATGAAAAGGCTAATTGGATCTGAAGCAAACTCCAGACTGTCTCCTAGTTTTTGCAGATCCCTTTGAGGTTCAGGTACTCGGAACACTTTTTCTCAGAACCTTAGGAAGCACGATGTTCTATCAGCCCTTCAGAATTTTTCAAAAGTGGATTCATTTTGATCCCCAGGTTATATGCATTGTTTCCAATAAAGAGGGCAGCTGTATTGGGGAAGTTTGATTTTCTTTTTTAATCACCAACTTCTCTCCTTTCCCCCAGTGTGAACATCAGTCCCTGAAGACAGAGCATGCAGAGACCCACATCTTGTCATCAGGTAATGTGATGAGCTGAGAAAACCCCTCCCATAGTGTGTTGATCACTGTCTTCTATGCACCACACACTGGCAGGCACCATGGGACAACAGTAAGTTCCTTTTAGATGTGCTACAATATGGAGTCTAAACATTAAAATGGGGCCAGTGAGATGGTTCAGTGGCACTTGCCACCAGACCCAAGGAGCTGAATTAAATCCTTGGAGCCAACATAGTAAAAGGAGAGAGACTTCTGCAAGTTGTCTACTCATTTTCAAATGCTCCTGGGGGGGTATGAGCATGTACACACACACACACACACACACACACACACACAGTGTAAAAATAACATTAAAGTAAGCTGGACTTGATGGCACAGGCCTATAACTTAAACACTTCAGAGCCTGAGGCTTATCAGTCAGGCTGCAGAGAGAATTTGAGACTAGCTTGGGCTACACAGTGAAACCTGGTCTCTAACAAAGGAAAGTATAAAGTAACACATACAGTGTGTGGACTCCTGAAAATGCCATTAAGGAGAAAATGTAGGCTAAAGTAGAAAGAGGAAAGAGTGGAGGTGTGAGAAGAGATTCCAGTGTCAGTATGGTTCGCCAAGATGCAGTTGGGCTATGGGGGGGTTTATGGGAAGGAAATAGTCTAGAAGGATGAAGGGGAGGAGGCACTGAAGGGGAAATCGTCTTCGTCTCAATGCAGGTCTAACACCAGTGAGAAGGCAAAGGAGGGGAACTGGGTGGGAAGAACCTCACAATAGACTGGGAATGGAGCCCAGTGGAATAGTGTTTACCTCATTTGTATAGGGCCTCAGTTTCATGCTCAGCACTCATTGTCAAAAAGACAGACAGAGGAAACTAAAACAGGGCTGGGCCTGAGCTTAGTTGCTGGAGTTGCTTAGTTCTTACCATTCAGTATGCCCTGGGTTCAATCTCCAGCTCTATATAAAACTGGTATGGTAGCTGGGCAGTGGTGGCACACCTTTAATCCCAGTTCTTGGATGGAAGAGGAAGGTAGATCTCTGAGTTTCAGGACAGCCTGGTCTACAGAGTGAATTCCAGGATAGCCAGAGGGCTACACAAAGAACTTTTCTGGAAAAACAAAACAGAACAGACATGATGCACCTGGGAGGCGGGAATGGGAGTATTAGATGGTAAAGTCTGGGGAAAGTGCCCAGTGTTTAAAGCCCTTGCTCTGTATGCCCGTACAAGGCTGGAAAGCCTTGGGAGGCAGAGGATTCCTGGCTACAGAAACTGACTGTACCTTCCAGCTCTGGGTTTGACTGTGAAATACACCTCAAAAGAACAAAAGCATGAGGTAGAAAAGCAATTGAAAAGTCTGCTGGTGTCAACTGGGCCGGAGAAATGGCTTAGCAGTTAAGAATACTGACTGGTCTTGCCGAGGACCCACATTTAGCAGGCTTCCTTTGGTCTCTACAGGCATACACCACATGCCCCTTCCCACAAGTAAATATAAAAATAATTGTAAGGGGTAGGTATGCAGCCCAGTTGGTAGAGTGCACGCCTCCAATTCATGAAGCCACGCATAAAGCTGGGCACAGTAGTACATGTCCTGTAATTCAAGTACTTTGGAGGAAAAGGCAGGAGGATCAGAAGTCCAAGGTTATCCTTAGCTACACAGTAAGTTTGAGGTCACCCTGGGATACATAAGGCATGTATCACATTTTTTGAATTGATGATTTAGATAGTACCATTCAGTGGAAGGAAGCTTTTTTCCTACACTGGCTTCTCTCCCCTTCCCTGAGAGAACTTGTCATCTTGATTTGTCTGGCTTCCAGAACTAGTATGACTGTAAACAGAGCAGGGCATTTGGTTCACAATGTTTAGTTCCCTTAAATCTTTCAATTACTGATGTGCCTTACACTAACCACACCTCCCATCCTTAATGTCTATATTGCATTTCATGACTGATTGGTCAGGGCTACACAGAGAAACTCTGTCTGGAAAAAACAGAACCAACCAACCAACCAAACAAACAAACAACAAACAAACAAACAAAAACTAAACAAAGTGATTCCGGTTAAGTAATAAGGAAGGAGCTCTTCCAGAGCCTATCTGGCCCAGTTGTCTTCTGTCTGTCCAGTCTCTGTTATGATTTAAAAACTGGTGGGAAGGAGTCACATCATATAATTGGGCTCATATAGAAGGTTTATTGGAAGAGGATAGAGAAGGGGCAGAAAAGGGGACAGAGAAGGGGACAGAAAATGGGAGTAGAGTCTGGTCCTTGGGGACAAGAGTAGCAGAAGACAGAGAAAGAGATGGGAGGTAGACAAGGCCCACCTTTTATAAGGGAATGTATCAAATGTACACAGGAAGTGCCCTTAGTGACTGCAGCTGAGGACATATCCTAAGGGCAGGCCAGTGTAGATGACTGAATACTAACAGTCTGTCTGTTTCCTGTCTATTCTGTCTGTCTTTTGTCCTTCTCTCCCTCTCGAACACTGCACATCAGAGGCTGATCAGGCAAAACACTCAGCAGCCTTTCTGCACAGCTGAGCCACGTCAAAGGCTATGACCATTTTTAGGTATCAGAAACACTAACTCTTTTTCTAAATACTAGTTAGTATTTTACAAACTGTCTGGGGATGTGGTGGCACAGATCTTTAATCCCAGCACTTGGGAGGCAGAAGCAAGTGGATCTCTGTGAGTTTAAAACAAGCCTTGTCTACAGAGTGAGTTCCAAGACAGCTGGGGCTGTTACACAAAGAAACCCTGTCTCCAAAAAGGGAAAAAAAGGTCAACCATGGAAGACAGATTTTTTTTTTTGGCTTGTAGAAATGTATTAAAATTGACGACACTATATTATTATTTAGTAGTAGTAGTTTTTTTTTTTAAGACATAACCCTGGTTATCTTAGAACTTAATATGTAGGCCAGTGTGGCCTTGAACTCACAGAGATCTGCTTGTCTGTCTCCTGAATGCTGGGATTAAAGATTTGTGCTACTACAACATATTTACATTTAAACTTAAAAAAAGATTTATGTATCTAATTTGTATATGTCTCTGTTTATGCATGTGTATGCAAGTGCATGTACCTATGTGTACCACAGGACAGGTATGACTCTTAACTGTTCCTTTGAGACAAGAACTCTCCCTAGCTAAGGCTTGTGTTTTCTCAGCCTGTGTGTAAACCCATAGGTCCTAGATGGAGCTATAATGTATATCAAACATTCCAATTCTGCTTCTCATGATTGCCCAGAAAGTGTTCTTAACCATCAGGTCATCTTTCTAGGCTTAATATATAATATTCCATCCCAAATGGTTGATATGTATCCAATTATGTATTTATTTATTTAGGTTTTCCAGACAGGGTTTCTCTGTGTAGCCTTGCCTATTCTGGTCTCTGTAGACTGGATTGACTTCAAGCTCACAGAGATCCTCTTGTCTCTGCCTCCTGAGTGCTGTGATTAAAGGCATGTGTCACCACCACCCAGCCCAATCATTTATTTTTAAAAATATATTTATTTTTACTTTATGTGTATAGGTGTTTTGCCCACATATCTGTGCACTATGTGTGTGCCTGGTGCCCATAGAGGCCAGACAAGTGCATTGGATTCCCCTGGGACTGGAGTTATAGATGTTTGTGAAACTCCATGTAGGTACTAGAAATCAAACCCAGGTCCTTTGGAAGAACAGCCAGTGCAACTGTTGAACCATTTCTTCAACCTTAGTCATGTAGTTTTATGACAAATTTGCTACAGTGTAGTTCAGGTAGGTCTTGAATTCACTACCTAATGCTTCTACATCCCAGGTGGCTGTGACTACAGGTACATGCTACCATAGCCAGCTTCAATTAAAAAGTTTATTTTTGAGAGAGGATTTTGATATGTAGCCCAGGCTGGCTTCCGACTTGAGACCCTCTTGCCTCAGCCTTATAAGTGGTGGGATTTTAGGCATGTACCAATAGGACACTCAATCTTGAATCCTTAACTCTGACATTGCAGGATCATAAAGGATATGACGTCTATTCATAAGTCATCAATTCAAGTCTGTAAGCATTTTCTGGGAGATGGTAAAGGCCCATTTCTTTTCATGGATGTATATTGGATTGCTGTTTTACTCTCTATGTAGTCCTGGTAGATGAGGCTGTTCTCAAACTTACAGAGATTTGTGTGCCTCTTCTCCAGAGGTCTGGGATTAAATGTGTGCCCCACCATGCTCAAGTAGGATGGATTTTATTGTCATGACAAAATTCCCACCAACAATCTTCCTTTAAGCCTCTTGCTTTAACCCCAGCTGCCAAAATACAACTGGTAGTCATATTTGACTGGTTCCTCCCTCTGCCTTCCCTGTGTCAGCTGCTACCACCTTCCAGTTACAGACTATAGTCTGCCTTCCCTGTTGGTTTTAAGTGTGTAAGGGACACAGCCCTCACCTTACCTATCTCCTATCACCCCAAGTAGATGGTCCATAAATGGCTACTGCACTTTCTGCTTGATGACCTAGGCTAGTCCACATTGTGCAATTGTCACCTGGGCAAGAAATTTCCTCTATAAATAGGCAGTTTCTGTTTCAGGTATGGTTTTTGTAATATACCCCCTCACTGCCCCACCCAAGCCTCTTAGAAGCGGAGATCCAGAGAGGTATTCAAATCCTCTGCCACAATACCTTCAGCCCTCATAAGAGCCAACAAGGTCAACGTCGCTGACCACTGTCCACAGGGAACTCTTGCTGAGAATTTGTTTGTCCTCTGTTCTGTTTTGTCCCTGTTTCCATTTCTTTCAGTGTTCAAGTCCCACATGGCTCGGCAGTGCCTCCACAGTGA
Source organism: Cricetiscus sungorus (assembly GCA_030556225.1). NCBI lineage: Eukaryota > Metazoa > Chordata > Mammalia > Rodentia > Cricetidae > Cricetiscus > Cricetiscus sungorus. The sequence goes on along the minus strand of JANBXA010000069.1, from coordinate 2,774,910 downwards.
ATATTTTGACAGTCTGCTGCACGCTTGCAAACCTTGCCACCTTCGATGTTCCAACCCTCCTGTACCCTGTCAGCCTTACTGTAATCCAAGTAAGTGACACTCTTCAATAGCTGTTTTTTGGTAGCTCTTATTTATCTACCAGGGAAGCTGGGGAGATTGTTTGGTTTTGTTTTCCTGAGTAAAAACCAGAAATCAAGCAATGATTTAGATGTCTCCTGGAGCAAAGGAATTGTTCAGATCCAAATTCAATTTTATTCAGCATCAATGTGATGATTTCATTAGCTCTTAACTCAACAGCATTTAGAAATTAAATATTGGTGAAGCGAGGGAGGGGAGTGTAAGCCTCCAGGGCAGCCATTCTCACTTCCAATGCTTCAACCCTTTACTACAGTTCCGCATGTTGTGGTGGCTCCAACCATAAGATTGTTTTGTTACTACTTCACAACTGTAATTTTGCTACTGTTATGGGTCATAATGTCAATATCTGATATGTGAGCCCTATGAAAGGATTATTCAACAAACTCAAGGTGTCTAGAACCACACAAATTTGAGGCTAGCCTGGACTATATAGTGAATTCCAGGGCAGCTTGGGCTACATTGAGATCCTATTTAAAAAACAACAAAAGGAGCCAAGCTGTACATGAGTTGGTAGAGTGCCTGGCTGGCACACACAGCCCTGGGCTCTGTTTACAGCAGGGTTTATGGTCATGTTGCTGCAGATCTGCAGTCCCAGCATTATCATAACAGGTGGACTCATCCATAGCCAAGGTCTACCTGAGCTACACGAGACTTTGTCTCAATAAACAGCTCCCAGAGCAAGGTGTTCATGGATATGCAGTAGGGGAGTTGAGTGTTAGAAAATTCATATTTGATGTGAGTACTGATCTCTGTGACATTCTTTTTAATAAAGGTGTAACTGGTTCAATGAAAGGAATACATATTGTTCTCTGGACCTTCTTGGGTTTGACCTTGATTGTTTCTTTGGCACTCTTTGCACTTACGTTCTTGCTGAGGAAGATGAACTCTGAAGCACTGAAGGACAAACTTCAAAACCCAGGTCAGTTTGATGGTGACTCTGAAATCTATTTCTGTAGGGGTGGCTCTTCCAAGTTTCATTTCCTTTTCTTTTTTTAACGTTGACTCTTCTTTTTTTTTGGGCTACAGCACTTTCAAATGTGTTAGTGGATACTTGAAATTTTGAACTGGGTGTGGTGGCACATGCCTGTCATCTTAGCACCTGGGTAGGGCAGGAAGGAGGATCAAAGGAGTGAAGGCCAAGGTAGTCTTCAGCTACTTATAGAGTTTTCGGTCAGCTCGGGTTACATGAGATCATGTCTCAAAACAAAATATAAAAAAACAACCGCCAATGCCCTCCCAAACAAACAAACAACAAAGAAATACTGGCATTGACAGCTACTTTGCAGGTCTTTCAATGCCCGTTCCCCCCCTACGCCCCCGTTCTTCTCTTGGTAATTGTTCTTGAGGCTTGCTTGGTAAGTGTCTTTGACTGAAGTTAGCTCACTGATGAGATACCCTGTTATTACACACCAACAGCCAGGTACTCTCAAGATCCCTGGTCATGTTTTTAATATAAGTATAAGCAACACTGTTTGCGCGTGAACATTTTGCTGCCCCAAATGCTAAAAATGAATAACCAGTTGCTCCTGATTCACTAACCATCTCAAGAATAATTATTAGGCAACAGAGTACCAGTCTCAGAGAAGTTAATTCTCCACCTGAGAGCCTCTTAGGCTAAAAATATTTTTATAATACTGTTCCCCATGACCTGATTCTGAAGAAATCCAGCAGCCATTGTCCTGCATCTTTTGTTAGTACCTTTTCTTCTTTTGGTGTGTGTGGTGCATGAATGTGAATATGCACTTGCTCATGAGGTCAGGGCAGGACATCAGGTGTCCTTTCTCTATTGTTCTTCACCTTGTTGCCACAGACAGGGTCTTTCAGTGGATCAGAAGCATGCTGTTACAGCTGTGGTATCTAGCTCCCATCTCTGCCATGGGGGAGTACATGCTGAGGTTACAGGCATGTGTTTGTTACCAGAGTGTTAGAGATCGAAACCCAGGCCCTCACTCATGCTTGTGTGTTCTTATGCCACTGAGCCATCTTCTGAGGCCTTGCCTTGCTTCCTCATTTGTTTTCCATGAACACACTGCAAACTATCTACTCCACTGCTTTCTAGTTCAGTAGGAGTAGTGGCTAATTCACTCACTCTTCTGGCTTCCATGGGGTCTGGAAGACAAGAGAATGAACTTTAACTGTTTTTAAAGTTGAGTGAATTTGTGCATGTCTGAGAGTGGCTCTGTGCATGTGAGTACAGTGCCTCTGGATGGCAATATAGAGCATTAGATCTCCCTGTAGTTGGAAGTACAGGTGGTTGCTAGGGACTGAACTCTGGATGAGGAGTACTAGCTCTTAACCACTGAGCCAGCTCTTTAGCCCTAGAATGATTTTATTTATTTATTTATTTGACAGGATTTCTCTGTGTAGCCCTGGCTGTCCTGAACTCGATTTGTAGACCAGGCTGGTCTTGAGTATAGAGATCTGCCTTCCTCTGGGATTAAAGGTATACATATGTAAAGTATATGACATAATGTTCTGATTACAGATACATAGGGAAACAGTGACTACAGTCAAACAAATAACACATCCACATCTTTACATAGTTGACCATTTTTGGTGGCAGGGTCTCATGTATCACATACTGGTCTTGGACTATGTAGCTCAGGATGACCTTGAGCCTTTCTGATCCTCATGTGGCCATCTCTCCAGGCCTGGCATTACAGGTGTGCACCAACAGGCCTGGTTTGTGAAGTTCTGGGGATAGAATCCAGAGCCCCTTGTGGGTGCGAGCTGAGTGATCCAGCTGAACCCCATCCTTGGCCCTTTAGTATTCTTCCTGGTGCTGAGGCTAGTCTGCTCTCTGCTATTTGCAGCACTATGGTGTCACCCAGTCACAGTCACAGGCGGGCTCTACAGAGTCATCTTACGTAACTGCAGCTCTGTACTCCTGACCATCTGTTTCTCATTTCCCCACCATTCTGCTGTTTTTTTGTAAGCAGCTTCTGTAGGTCCACATGGAACTGAGGTCAGGCAGTTCTTTACCCCCCGTGCTTAGTGTATTTCTAGAGCAACTCCAAATGAGATGTCTTTTTATTTTATGTATATGCGTGTTTTGCCTCATGCTTGTCCCCTGGGGGACTCACAGACAGTTGTGAGTCACCAAGTGAGTGCTGGGAATCAAATCCATGTCCTCTGCAAGAGCAACTAGTGCTCTTAGTGGCTAAGCAATTTCTCCAGCTCCTTGAAAGAGATGCTTTAGAAGATAAAGTCATTGTAGAATTTTGGGAAGCAGACGCTTGATCTTTTGTGTGTGTGATTGTAGGTGCATGCCACAGCATGTGTGGAGGTCAGAGGACAACTTTCAGGGGTCCTAGATTTTCCACTTTGAGGCAGGGTCTCTCTTGTTTCTTATATTTTGATTGTGTCTTCAGAATAGCTTGTCTTCAGGCTTCTGGGGTGAGTCTCCTGTCTCTGCCTCTAACTTCACTATAGAACTGGGATTACAGATGCTGGATGCCACATCCCATCCCACATTCCCCCCCCCCCAAATTTCACTAGGTAACAGTCCTTGCTGTTCTGGAACTCACTCTGTATACCAGACTGGCCTTGAATTCAAAGAGATCTGCCTGCCTCTGCCTCCCAAGTGCTGGAATTAAAGGCATGGGTCATATCCACTCCCCATTTTTGATGTGGGTTCTGAGGATTTGAACTCAAGTCATCAGGGTTATACAACAAATGCTTTTCTTTCTCTCTCTCTTTCTTTCTTTTCTTTTCTTTTCTTTTCTTTTTTTTCTAGATGAGGTTTCCCTGTGTGGCCTTGGCAGTCCTGTCAGCTCTGTAGACCAGGCTGGCCTTGAACTCAGAGATCCACCTACCTCTGCCTTCCAGGTTTTGGGATTAAAGTTGTGTGCCACCAGTGTCAGGCACAATGAGTGCTTTTATTGTTTGTTTTTTTGAGACAGAGTTTCTTTGTTTAGCTTTGGAGCCTGTCCTGGAACTCATTCTGTAGACCAGGCCTGCCTCTGCTGGAATTAAAGGTGCACACCACCACAGCTGGGCCAATAGGTGGCTTAAAAAAACCATTTTTCACAGAGTGTATTGGAGACAAACTGGGAACTTCTATATGGGACCAAAGAAAATTAATTTAAAAATAAATTATCCATGAGTATGGTCCTCATCTGTAGTATCAGTTCTCTGGAGGCTGAAGCAAGCAGAAGGGTGGTCATTAATAGTTTGAGGCTGTGTGCTAGAGAGATGGCTCAATGGCTAAGAGCACTCGCTGCTTTTCCAGAGGCTCCCAATGTGCCTTCCAGCACCACATGGCAGCTCACAACCTTTCATAACCTCAGTTCCAAGGGATCCAACACTTCTGCACCGTACACATGCCTACATGCAGCAAACACTCACACGCATTATAGAATGAAATGAGTAGAAGCCCCGCCTCTCCCCCCCCTCTCTCTCTCTCACACACACACACACACACACACACACACACACACACACACACACACCGTACGCACACACTAATGTACTGAGAAATACTCCATAAGATGTCATGTCAGAAAAACTAGCACACAGGACACATCTTGAATGTTGATGAGATGTTCAGTGGATAAAAGTACTTGCTGTCAAGCTTGATTAGGCTGAGTGTGATCCATTTCCATAAGCTGTCCTGAGAGTCACAGTACACTGTGATGTGACTCCTCCTACCACTAATAAAAAAAATCCCTTCTATATTCTTTCCCCTCTGGTATTGGGGATTAGATTCAGGGTCTTTCTTGAACATGCTGCCTTAGCCTCCTGAGTGGCTGGGATTACAGGTGTGTGCCAGTATGCCCAGCTGTTGCTTCTGTATTCTGAAATGTCACTCATAGGCTGACTCCGATGTGCTATGACATGTGCTAATTTCCTGTGTAAGATGAGGTCAAACTCTCAGAACTTGCAAGAGCCAAGTGGGTAATACATATATATGGACCAATTCAGTCGTGACTTTGCCAACCAGGGCACCTGTCACCTGCTTGGAGGCAGAAGCTTCTATGGTTTGACTCCAGCCCACTGTCTCCATGTCACCCCCACACCCACTGTCAGGGTTTGTACTCTGTATAGAGTATGGTTTCATACATTCTCAAGTGAAATCTAAGTTTTAAATGAGGTCAACACAAGACTAGATTTTAAAATTCCATATACCCAAAAAGCAACCTGCCTCAGAGCTACATCTCGGGTGGGGTCTTGGAGACTCCTGGCACAGGATGCACTCGTTCTTGGACTCTGTGTTTGCCATGCATGCTATGACAATACCACTGCAACCTTCAGGTGAATGCCTGTTTCTTTATCATCAGGATCCATTCTGCTGGACAAGGCCAATACTGACCTGACGCACAGCAGGGTTGATGAAGTCAGGGTTCTTCCCCGAAGCCTGGAGTATACAGTGGAAGACTGTACGTGTGAGGACTGTGTCAACAGCAACCCAAAGGTTGATTCTGACCATTTCTTCCCACTTCCAGCCATGGAGGAGGGTGCAACCATTCTTGTCACCACAAAAACGGGTGACTATGACAAGAGTGTGCCAACTGCTTCACAAAGTGTCACAGAAATGGAGAAACCAACTCATTCTAGAGAATGAACCTGTCTGGTATAAAACCATTTTGAGAACCTTTGTCAGATGGAGAGCTGATGCTTTCGATATCTTTAGGATGACTGTTTATAAGCTGGGAATATAGCTTTTTGTCCTTTAATTCTGAAAACTCTTTACATTAGATTCATTCCTCATCTTATCATTGGGAGCTTAACTGTGGAAGGTTCCTTAATTTTGATTGAAGTTTTGATTCTCTCTCTCTCTCTTTTAAAAGAAGCTCCACAGGCCTCAGAGTGTGTTGTTTCTATGGAGGCACCCACAGACAAGATGTACTTGAGGACAAACTGGACACTTCTGACAGATAGCCAAAGGATGCAAGGCTATCCATGTTTTTCTGCAACTAGGAGAAACCAGGCCAGTTCTGTAGGTTCCCAATAGACATCAGAATGCTTACACACACACACACACACACACACACACACAGGCACACACGAGAGAGAGAGAGAGAGAGAGAGAGAGAGAGAGAGAGAGAGAGAGAGAGAGAGAGAGAGAGACCAAATCAGACAGCAGGGTAACAGCCAGTGAGTTATTGTCTTATTTTGTCTATAGAACTGTAATAGGACATTTGAAGCTTGGTAATGTATAAAGTACAGAAATGCAGCTCTTTCTGTATAAGCTAGCCTTGAACTCTTCTCTCTCTCTTTTTTGAGACAGGGTTTATCTGCATTGCTTTGGAACCTATCCTGGAACTAGCTCTGTAGACCAGGCTGGTCTCGAACTCACAGAGATTTGTCTGCTGCTGTCTCGAGAGTGCTGTGACTAAAGGCATGTGCCACCACCGCCTCACTTGTGATTTCTTTCTTGAGACAAGTGTTGCCCTAAGTACTTCAGGCCATAACACAAGATTCTTCCGTCTCCATCTTATGAGTGCTGGAACTAAAGGTGTATACTACCAAACCAGAATTACAAGTTTTAAAAATTTATGTATTTTTTCATGTGCATTAGTGTTTTTGCCTGTATGTATGCCTGTGTGAGGGAGTTGTCCCCTGGAACTGGAATTACAACAGTTGTGAGCTGCCATGTGGGTGCTGGTAATTGAACCCTGGTCCTTCGAAAGAGCAGTCAGTGTTGTTAACCACTGAGCTATCTCCCGATCCTGTGAAGTTCTCTTCCTTCCTTCGTCCTTTCTTTCCTTTTCTTTTTGTTTTTCGACACAGGGTGTGTATTTCTGTGTATCCTTGGCTGTCTTGGAACTCACTTTGTAGACTAGGCTGGCCTGGAACTCACAGAGATCTACTTGACTCTGCCTCCTGAGTGCTTGGGTTAAAGGAAGGTGTGCACCACACCTTTAGGCCAATTCTGATTTCATCACTCTGCTTAAATTCTTGTAATGGCCTTCCATTCCCCCATCCATCAAGAGGTAGGCAGAAAAGTGCAAACTCCTGCTCAAAGAGGGCTTCCCCAGCTTTCTCTATCTTCCGAAACACCACTTCTTGCTCACCCTGTGCTCCAATCAACCCTTTGTGGTAGACTTGCACCTGATCCTTCTGAAATACCTATCCTGGGCTTGGCCTAAAAGAGAAACCTTCAGGGGTTTCTTATCTGTTACGTTGGCCCAGCACATGCGGGCGTGGACACACACACACACACACACAAAATCTTTTTCTCTCTCTGATGCTGGAGACTGAACCTAGGGCTATGGACATGCTACCCCTACTCCTGAACTGTATACACAGCTCTTTTTACTTTTTGTTTTGATAGTCTCGATAAGTTGCCCAGAATGGCTCTGAACTTACTTTTTGTTTTTGTTGGCACAGAGCTGAAGCTCTGGCCTCAAGCATGTAAGGCATGTGCTTTACCACCGAACTACACCCCAGCTCTTGAACTCTGCAGCTCAGGCCCCCAACTCAGACTCTTGAATGCTGGAATTAAAGCCTGTGCAGCCAGGCTGTGCAGGCCCACTTCTCCTCTCTCCTCTTTAAGACAGAGTCTCAAGTAGCCCAATCTAGTGTCTAACTCACTATGTAGTTTTAGAATGACCTTGAACTCTTTTTTTTGAGGGGGGGCGGGGGGAGTGTTGAGACAGGGTTTCTCTGTAGCTTTGCAGCCTGTGCTGGAATTACACGGTAGGTCAGACTGGCCTGGAACTCACAAAGATCCGCCTGCCTCTGCGTCCTAAGTGCTGGGATTAAGGCATGAGCCACCATCACCCGGCGACCTTAACTCTCGATCCTTGTGTCTTCTCCCGAGGGGTGGTTTGATAGACTTGCACCACTACTCCAGGCTCCCAGTACACTTATCCCGCGTCTCTGTCCGAATCTCAATTTAGACTGATGTATCCATTCTGGCTCGGGGATGGGATGCGTTTATCCTGTGATGCCGGGTCTCCTTCCCGACACCCTAGGGCCCGGACTCGCGAGGGTATTTTGGTTCCGGGTCGGGAGGCGGGCCCTTCGAGGCCCGTACTTCCGGGGCGGGGCCAGCGGGCGGGGCGCGCGCTCTCCTGGCCTGTGTGAAGCTCGGCGGCTGCAGACGCGGCGGCGGCGGCACGGCAGGCGGTGGCCCCGGGAGCGGCAACATGAGCGGTGAGTGGTGGCCCCGCCGCTGTCACCGTCCGGTGGCGCCGCTGCAGCCGTACGCTCCGGGCCCTGTGTCCCCACACCCTGCGGACTCCCGCGGGGTCGTTCGCAGGCTGCGGAGCCCTGGCCCTGAGTCTCCTGCACCGTTCTTACTTTCCCGGCGCTGGCGCTCCTGTCCCTTCGCCCCTTCGTTGACAGCCAACTCCTAGGGCAGAGCTTGCTCCCCAGTCCCTTCCAGACCGTCCCAGCCCGCCGATCCCCTTGACAGGTTTCCACACCCTGGATTCTCAGATCTCTAGTGCCTCTTCTTCCGTGACCCTTCTGGAACGCAGCTCCAGTTACCGGCCCCTGGTTTTCAATCATTCTCTGCTCCAGGACTTTTGTCCCTGGTGACTACTCTTTCTCCGAAGGCAAAGAGCGTCTCTAGTCCCTGGGTTTGCTGGTCCCGAACCCCTGTCCACAGCAAACCAGAGCAGCAGCTCCTGGTCCCTCGAGGGAGTGTTGTAGCTGGCTGCTTTGTCTTCCTTCTCTCTTATTCCCCGCACCTGTGTCCCAAGAGCCGGCCCATTAGCTGCGCAGCTTCCCTGTCCTGGATGTGCCTTTTGCATCTGGACTGTTGGTTCATGCTCCAGCTCTCTTCATTTCTTCCCCCAGCTCATCGTTTGAGGTCTCTGGTTGTGTCTCGAAACCCTTCCCTTCTTGCCCAATGCTGAAGCTGTATGGGGCTGATCCTTTGCCCAAGCCAGTATCACCAGCTGGGAAATGGGGAGGCTGGAAGTGAGAGAAAGATGGGTGTGGGTGGCTTTGTGCTCAGTGACACTGAAATTTAGTCCCTTGAGTCTGAGTCTGTGTCTCCATCCTTGCCTCTCTCTGAAGAATCCGTAGTTTTGGTGCTAAGTCATTCCTGGGTATTGTATGTAGAGATGGGAGTGACTTAGTGTGCAGTTGAATTTTAGAGTCCCCACACCCAGTCCCTAGCCTTTCATTCATCTGTTTCAGAGTGGTCAGGGTGCTAGGGCAAAGGAGACCCTTTACTTTTAGCTTTGAAGTTATTTATGTGCATTTAAAAAAGGATCTTAGATGCTTTTAGTTATTCAAGAGCAAGGTTTATGATAAGAACTGGAGGTCTTATTGAGGGTTCTGGTGGAGGGCTTTTCCTGGGGGAGGTACTTTACTTGCATCTGCCAAAGCAAATCACTGGGTCTAATTAAGGTTTTAGATTACTGAACATTGAATGATACACAGCAAAGATGTGAGTTGGCATCCCCCAAGAGGGGATGGAGCCTGACATTCTGGGTTCAAATCCTGCCTCTATCACATAATGCTGTATAATTTTAATTAATTAATTAACTAATTAATTAATTAAGCATATGTTACATATGTGGATATGCAAGTATGTTGGCCTGTGCATACGTGTAGGAGGGCCAGAAATCAGCTTTGGGTGTCTTTATTGCTTTCTTCCTTGTTTGTTGACTGGTCCCAGAGCTCACTATTCCAGCTAAGACTGTCTGGCCCTTGAGTCTTGGAAATCCACCTGTCTCTGCCCCAGTCCACTAGTGCTGGACTTAGAAACAGGCGCTACATGCCAGGTTCTACATCCTCATGCTTAAGTAGCAAACCCTTTACTGACTGAGCCATCTCTCCAGCCCTTACAGTTGTGTAAGTTAGAAGAACTAAGTTGGAATTCTCAGCAAAGTGAGGACACACAATGGCATCTGCCTCTTAGACTAGAAATGACTAAAGGTTACTGAGCTACACTGATTGGTGGTAAGCCTCTAACAGGACTCATTGTGGGACTGGGACAGACCTGCTTCTTGGCCCATCCAGGACAAAGGTGGGGAACTAGGTGCCCTGAAATTCTTTGTGATGCTGAGGGGTGAAGGCAGAGCTTCATATATGTTGACCCTGCACCCTCTCACTGGAGACACCCTTAGTCCTCATCTTTTCCTTTTAATGTGATGGATGGGCTGCCACAAACTCAGATTTAGGGAGTAGAAATTCTTTTGCTTTCATTAGAGGAGGAACTGAAATTGAGAAACCAAAGGAAGTTGATCAGTTTATCTTTCAAGGAGACAGTATCAAAACTCTGGCTCAAGCATTGGCGGCCAGCTGATCACCTGAATTTGTCCCTGGGCCCCAGGTGGTCAGAGGGGAGAACTGGACCATTCAGGTTGTCCTCTGACCTTCACAGAAACAGTGTGACATGCTTGGGCATACACAAAGTAAATAAATAAACAAATCATTAAGTCTAAAGCCAAATAAATCACATACAAAAGGAGACCAGGCTGGATACACACTACATAAGGGTTGTTCTACTGTGTGATTCCCATAGATCCTTTGTTTTTGCTGTTTGTAACTATGTGCGATGTCAAGATTTCAGAGTCATGACATAGCCTGGATTTGGAATTTATTTCTGTTTTAAATGTTGTCATTGACTCAGAAGTGACCAGCTGAGGCTAGAAAGGAGAGTCTGGGGGTTAAAACCCAGGCCCTAATCTGCTAAATATGTGCTCCATGTTGAGTCCAAGCTCGGGGTATTTATAATTGTTCCTTGAAAACTATGGTTGAAATTGACCCCATTCCCCTGCCATGGATTGATGCATGATGAACTTTAAGTGCAGGAGAAATTTCCTTTCTTCTATTCTCAAGTAGAATTTTCATGTCAGTTGTGTGGTAGTAGCTCATGTGTATAATTGCAGTCCTCCCAGTACTCAAGAGGCAGAGGCAGGAGGATTAATAGTTTGAGGCTAGCCAGATCTATAGATCAAATTGTAGGTTAGTCTGTGATACATGGTGAAAAAAAGAAAGAAAGGAAGAAAAGAATATTAAGACATCGCAAATGTGGAATCGCATGATGCATTTTGTTGTCATGCTGCTTTGAGAGTTGCAGTTGGTGGTTAGTTTATCTGTATCCCCACTGCTTCCACACTTCTCCCAAGTACCATGTGATTTCATCTGCATGTACTTTTATATGTATTCTCATAACATTTTAAAACATAATTCATTTTGTGATCCTATAAGAAACGAGTAATACCTCAATAGCACCATATGTTTAATGTTCAAATTTAAGTGTCGTGTCTTATAATTTTGTTTTATGGTGTAATTTTAAACTCAGATCTAAGGGTGGTTTGATTTTTAAATAATTTAGATTTCTTTGAAAGAGATTTTAGGTTTTGTTAGTTGTTCTTCGAGACAGTTTCTCTGCATAGCTCTGGCTGTCCTGGAACTTACTCTGTAGACCAGGCTGGCCATGACCTCAGAGATTCTTTTGCCTCCACCTCCCAAGTGCTGGGACTAAAGGTGTGCGTCACGGTCACTGCCTGCTTGGTGCAAAAGTGATTTTAAATGTTTATTTTAGTGCTGTGACAGAATTGTACAAACTCTACTGTGATCAATATTAGAAAATTTTCATTCCCCAGAAAGTCTGGGCCCATTAGCAATCACTTTTCTCCCCTACCTCCCTCCCCCAGTCTTAGACAGTTAATCTATTTTCTGTCTTTGAATTTTCTTTTCTTATTCTTTTGAGGCAGTGTCTTATAGTTCATGTAGATGCTGAATTTACTATGTATCCCAGGATTGCCTTTAACCTCTGGTCCCCCTTGCCTCTACTTCTCAAATGTGGGTACACACCTGGCACTCTGGATTTCCCACTGTTTGTATTTCATATAAATGCGACCATAGAACTTTTATTTTTGTTAACTAAGTGTAATGATCTTGAGGTCCTGCCACGGAGCAGCCTAATATGAAGTTTATTCCTTCTTGTGGCCAAGTGATGCTCTGTTGTGTGTGCATGGCTCACATGCTATCCACTAACCAGGGGGTGTGGCCAAGTGATGCTCTGCTCTGTTGTATGGGTGTGGCTCACCTGCTATCTACTCATCGGGGTGGGTTTTGGGTTGTTAGCACTTGGCTCTTAGAAGGATGCTGCTATAGAAGCTCACATGCAATTTTGTGTGTGGGCCCAGTTTCCATTCCTTTTGGTTAATATAGGGAAGAGTGGTCCTGCTGGATCGTATGGAACCAGCTGAAGAACCTAATCTGTTTTCTGCTCACAGCAGCACCATGAAGAGTTCTGGTTTCTCTAGTCTGCTCTCCAACAAGTCTTAGATAGCCTTCATTGTAGTAGGTGTGAAATGACACTTCTTTGTGGTTTGGATTTGCATGTTCCTAATGACTAGTTATTTTGAGCATGGCCTCTTTTGCTCATTGGCCAGTTGTATATCTTCTCTGGAGAAATGTTTGTTTATATCACATCCATGGAAACTTTTTTTTTCATTTTAATATTTTATGTGTTTGGGTACTTTGCCTGCATGTATATATGTGCACTACATGTATTCCTGGTGACCCAGAAGTCCGAAGTGGATGTCTGATTCTTGGAGCTAGAATTACAACCAGTTTTGAGCTGCCATGTGGATACTGGGAATTGAACCCAAGTCCTCTGGAAGTGCAGCCAGTGCTCTTAACTTCTGAGCCATCTCTCCAGCCCGCATCCGTCCATTTTTCAATTGTTATTTGTCTCTTTTCATTGTTGAGCTGTCAGAATCTTATGTAATTCCCAGATATAATTCCCTTTCCAGTATGTTTACAAAACTTCTCTCCCATTCTGTGACTCACCTTCTTACTTTCTTTTATTGAGATAGGACCTTATGTTGCATAGGCTGGCTTTGAACTTGCTATGTAGCTGAAGCAGACCTGGAACACCTGTGTCCACCTCTTTTTTTTTTTTAAATAATTTATTTATTTTAACTTTATGTGCATTGGTGTTTTGTCTGCATGTGTGTCTGTATGAGGGTATTGGGTACCCTGGAACTAGACTTACAGAGAGTTGTGAGCTGCCTTGTGAGCTACCATGTGGGTGCTGGGAACTGAACCCAGGCCCTCTGGAAGAGCAACCTCTGAGCTGTCTCTCTCCGCCTCCCTGTCTTCACCTCTTACATGATATAGGATTGCCTTTGTGAGTCTCCATGCTGAACATGGCTTATTTATTTGCTTATTTGCTTATTTATTTTTTATGTCATCCTTTGAGGCACAATATTTTTATGTGTGTTTGCGTTTATGGAGGTCAGAGGTCAACCTCTGAGTTTCTCAGTCATACCCCTCCCCTTTTTGGGAAGGTTGAGACTGGGTTTCTCTGTGTAGCTCTAGCTGTCCTGGAAATCAGCCTGTAGACCTGGCTGGCCTTTCACTCAGAGATCCACCTGCCTCTGCCTCCCACGTGCTATACTCCCATGGTTTTTAAGACCAGAGCTCATACTGAACCTTTTTCTCTCCAGTTAAGCTAGGTTGGCCATCAAGCCCCAGATATCTACCTGTCTGCCTCTTCATCACTGGGTTGTAAGCACCACAATGCCTGTCTTTTTTGTTATTTATTTATTTGTTTGTTTGTTTGTTTTTTTGAGACAGAGTTGCATCTATGTAGCCTGGCTGGCCTGGAACTCACAGAGGTCTGCTTCACCAGTGCTGGGACTAAAACCATTTACCATTGTGTGTGCTTGGCTTGCTTTATTTATTTATTTATTTATTTATTTATTTATTTATTTATTTATTTAAGGCAAAAAAAAAAAAAAAAGATGTGGGTCCTTGGGATCAAATTCAGCTTCTCATGCTTGGACAATAACCACTTTACTGACCAAGCCATGCTCCAAGACTTAACAACGACTTAAAAGAAAAATGTGTGTGTGTGTGTGTGTGTGTGTGTGTTTCATGGTGCACATGTGGAGATCAGAGGACAACTTTGTGGAGTTCTCTCCACTCACCTTTACCCGGGTTCTGGAGATCAACCTCAGTTCTCCAGACTTGCACAGCAAACACCTTCACTCTTTGAGCCATTTGCCTGCCTCACAGTCATTTTTGAAGACAGTGTCAAAGTCCAGATATGTATACCTTGAGATCCTTCTGCCCCAGCCTCTCAGAGTTCTCTCCCACAAGTTGTCTGCAGTCATCTTTGAAGGAAACATGATATTTTGTCCTGTGGATTTTTGCAAGGATTTTGCTGATTGCTTCTTTTTGGTGTGGCTTAACATGTTTTTCAATTTCTTGTATATCCTATAAATTAGCCATTAGGCTCTGCTTTTTTCTTGAATTTAAAATGCTTGAGTAGAAGCAGAGATAAGATGGGTTCAAGGCTGAGAACATTACATGCAAATATCAGGGGAAGTGAAATGGACCTGGAAGAGACAAACATTTATCACCAGGCCAAAACAATGAAGATGCAGATTGGTAGGAAATGTGTAAACACAGTGTCATGGCCTCAGGATAGAAAAAGCCTCAGAGTTGTTAAGAAGAAAAGTATGCATATACACAAGTCAGTATGTCTATGTTAATTGAAACATTAGTGCTCTGCTAGAACAAGCTGTACCTTAGGATACTGTGGCTCAGTTGGTCCAGTACCTGCCTAGCATGCATGAAACCCTAAGTTCCATAAACTGGACATGGTGCTGCATACCTGTAATCCCAGCACTCAGAAGGTGGAGGCAGGAGGATCAGGAGTTCACATAGAGAGTTTGAAGACAACCTTGGTTACATGAGACTCTGTCTCAAAAAGGAAAAAAACAAAACAAAACATGCAGAGTATAGAATTACATGTAAAATGTATGCCTCGATGCAAATTAACATATGCATTCAACACTGCCATTGTAGATTTACATTTACCAGTAGAAGTAACAAAATGCTAGGAGGAAAGATACCTATCTGGCAGACCTGTGTGGGCAACTCTTAGGGAGGGAGTGGTCAAAAGTTTTCCTGGAGAACTCAGTAGTAGGAAACATTCACTGCTGGCCTCTAGAGGCTGAGGTACTCTGGTTTCTAGGTAGCATGCTTGCTCTTACCAGAAAGAAAAGAGGCTATAATTGCTCTCAAGCACTCCCCTTTGTCCAAATATGCATGGAAGCCTTGGTGCTCTTGTCCATCAGTACCCGTCCTCTCGGGAGTCCTGAGGGGAGTCCCTGGTGCTCCCATTAGTAGCCATCATCTCAGGAGTCTCCACGTGGCAGCCTTGGCACTGTCCCACCAGTAACTACCCTCCCAGGAAACCTCACCTTAGAAAAATGCTGGGATCCCTATTTGAAGGGTAAGGAAAGCCAGGGCCTGAGAAACCACCGAGCCTGGCTGCTGTTCTCTTCCTTAAATATGTGTATATCTTGGAAGTTTCTTATTTTATGGAAGGTTGAAGGGCACATTTCTCTCCTTGGCTGTTTACTGAGTCCTATCCAGAAGCGACTTGTTCTTGGGATAAGGAATCAGCTGAAGCAACAACTGGAAAAAGAATGTGGTTTTCATTCAAAAGCTACTAATGTCTTTCCTCTTCATGCTGTCACAGGGCTGGTGTATTATGGTAGAAAGTTAGTGTTCCAGTGTCAGAAGTGCTATGACACCTTTGCAGTCAGTGGCCCAGACTAATGTCTCTGACCACTCCTGCTGCAGTGTGGCTACTTTCTGAATGCCTACTATGAGCACTGTGGACATTTGGGACTAAAACTGGGTGTGGTGGCATACACTTTTAATTCTAGCAGTTGGGAGGCAGAGGCAGAAGGAGCTCTGTGACTGAGGCCAGCCTGGTCTACATAGCAAGGTTCAGGGCAGAGAGACTGTTCCAAAGTGGGGGAAGTATCATAGAGAAGGTGGTTAGGACCCTGTCTAAAGGACCCTGAAATGAAGATATTGAAAGAAAGACTGAAGGAGTGTGCTGTGGCTCATTTTATCATTCCCATAGGATTTTTGTTTTGCTTTCACATTTAATATTTTCAGATAAAGCCTTGCTCCAGGTACTGTGCATTGGTCACTGTTGTGGGTGTACACTCCTCCAGTAATCCATCACTTTGCATGTAGCACGCTTTGGACTATGGATTGTACTTGAGACTTAACCAGCTCTCCCTCCCTCCTGCTCCACGCCTTGCTTTCCTTTCTCCTTGTTTTGTGTTGTAAATACTGGTGTGCAGGGTAGGGAGGCCTTCCTTTCTTTGCCTTATGTCTCTGAGGTGACTTCTGAGAGGTGGCACTGGTTGCATTTGTGCCAAGCAGTTGTACTAGTGTGAAACGCTGTGCATGAGGTGGCATGGCTGGGGACATTTGGCATACACGCTTGGGATGGTAGTGTAGCTTGTCCCTTTTCACGTAGCAAAGGGCTGTATAGGCTTGGGGTCTGTTGAAGCTTAGGGAAATGAGCTTTGCTGAATTGCTGAGCAGCACATTGGCCAGGTCTCTCTTTGTGGAATGTGCTTAAGCTGAGATCTGAAACATGGGAATATATAGCATTGTATATTGGAAAGATTTAGGGATATTGATCTGGCTTTAGACTCAGCTGGATCGAGGTGCTTAGGAAGTCTGTAGGACTATGTTTCTGTACAACTCTCTTTCACAGAGGCACCCTGGCAAAGCGACACAACAGCCAAGAGTACTCCAGGGAAAGTCTAGGGTTCACTGGCCATGGGAGCCATCCTGGAACTCTCTGTGAATTTGATGGGCTAGGTCTGTATCATGCACTTAGCCTAGAGTTATGTGTGTAATCTGTCTTGGTAAACTGTTTGTGTGGAGAAAACACTAGCATGTGACATCAGGAAGACCTCCCAGTGTGTGTGTGTGTGTGTGTGTGTGTGTGTGTGTGTGTGTGTGTGTGTATGTGTGTGTGTATGCATGCATGCATGCATGTATGTGTGTGTATGCATGCATGCATGCATGTATGTGTGTGTCATGTCTGAGCAGAGACCTTTACAGGACAGGATTTGCCTAGGATTTGATTTGGAGCAGCTAGAAGGGCTGGGGGATGCCTTTTACTCAGGTAGTAGAGGCTGTGAGGGTGAGACTTGGGGTGAGAGGTAAGGGCAGAGTGTGGTTCTGACTTCTTCTTTGCCACCAAGGAAGTCTCATGCCTGGCAGAAATGCTCCTTCTACTCCCCCACCCCACAGCCACCCCCACCTGCCAGGCCTGGGTACCTTCTTCCATCCCCATCCCATTTACTTTTCCTGTCTTTAAGGTTTTATTTTACATTTTATGATTTATGTTATGTGTATGAATTTGTGTGTGTGTGTGTGTGTATATATATACATACATACACACACACACACACATCTATATGTACCATATGCATGCCTGGTGCCTGCAGAGGACAGAAGAGAGTATCAGATCACCTAGATATGGAGTTACAGACAGTTGTGACCTGCCATGTGAGTGCTGGGAATTAAATCAGGGACCTCTGGAAGAGTAGCTAGTTCTTTTAACCACCAGCCTGGTCCGACAGCCGTGTCAGCCCCAAATAACACTCAGAGACCCTGTATTAATTATAAAGCTGTTGGCCAGTTACTAGAGTATTTTATTGACTAACTCTGTCTTAAATACTAACCCTCTCTATCAGTCTAAGTGTTTCCATGTGGTCTTATCTTACCTGAGAGAGGGTCTGGACCTTTTACTGCTCTTGGTCCTACATTTAAACTCCTCTGTACTACATCTCCCAGAATCCTCCTTGTCTTCTAGTCCCACCTATCTTGCTTTCCTATTGGTCAACAGGGCTTTATTTATTAACCAGGAAGAAAAACATGTATACAGAATGACATCTCCCATCACTAAGTCATCTCTCCAGCCCATTTATTTACCTTTCTTTGAAAGTCTCAAGGGGCTCAGGCTGGGCCTGAACTTATTATGAAGCTGAGATTTTTCTTTGCCTGTGTCAGTATAGCTGAGATTCCTGTCTTTCCTCTCCATTTTTTTTTTTTTTTTTTTTAAAGCATAAGCCCAGCTGGGTAGTGGTGGCACATGCCTTTAATTCCAGCATTTGGGAGGCAGAGGCAAGGTGATCACTGAGTTCAAGGCCAGCCTGGTCTACAGAGTGAGTTCTAGTACAACCAGGGCTACACAGTGAAACCTTGTCTCCAAAAGCAAAAGAGACAAAAAACCAAAAAGCAAACAGTGCAAGTGACTGTGGTGGTTGAAAAAGAATGCCCCCATAGGCTCATATTTTGAATGCTGAGTTATTAGAGTTTGAAAGCAATAGAAGGATGAGGAGGCATGGCCTTG
Source organism: Cricetiscus sungorus (assembly GCA_030556225.1). Lineage (NCBI taxonomy): Eukaryota > Metazoa > Chordata > Mammalia > Rodentia > Cricetidae > Cricetiscus > Cricetiscus sungorus. The sequence goes on along the minus strand of JANBXA010000069.1, from coordinate 2,756,669 downwards.
TTGGAGGAAGTGGTAGTGGGAGTGGGCTTTGAGGTTTTAAAACCCCATTTCAGTCTCCTTTAGTCTCAGCTAATTCTATTTCCAATTGTTCCTTTGGACTTTCTTTCCTTCTTTCTTTCTTTCTTTCTTTCTTTCTTTCTTTCTTTCTTTCTTTCTTTCGATAGTATGTATCTGTGGCAAAACTTTCCATAAATATTTTATTAATATGACTTAGAGTTAGCCTTCATTTTAAATTGAGCAGCCTAGTGCCATTTGTAATGTGTGACCATCACCTCTGTCTCATCACTCAAGAGCAGCTCTTCCCACACCCCCACTCCACCTCTCCACCTCAACGCCTGGCAACTGTAGGTCTCTGTATCTGGGTTTTTCTGTCTGTTCCTTCCCAGTTTGAGGAGAATAGCTCAAGCTCTCACTTTCTCATTCCTGCTACTGAGATGGCAATGTGATGTGGTAATGTCTGAACCCAGCTTTAGTGAAGACTCAGGCAGAAGTTCGTGGTAAAACTTTATATGGGAATCTAAACACTAAATTAAATGTTAGCTCCTAAGGACAGGGACAAGGAAAGGCCATAGGGTGTCATTTCAACTGGGTTGTAGCATTTCACATGAACATGTGAGTGACCTCTTGTGTGGATATTCTCTGGGGTGCTGGCAGGGAGAACCCTCACTGAGCTGAGTCCCTTCATTTGGAGACCTTAATTTTGATGGTGATCTAAGAAGAAATAAGGAAGTTTGTTCTGGCTCCTTAGAAGCTGGTTGTTGGCTGGCACTGTCCCTGGAGATAGCAGGAAGACTAGGGCTCACCTCTGAAGTGTAGCTGAGACATGGCTCGGGGTTTGCCATGGCTGTTATGACAGGTGCAGATAGGTGTGGTGCCAGAGTACCTTCCATCTCCCCCAGCCTCACTTCTGCCTCTTGATGGAGCCCTTTCCCAGTTTTGGTCAAGGGCTTTTGTGTGTGCCTCATTCTCTGGTTTGTCTCTGGAGAAGGTGAGAATGTGCCTTGTGTTTCTGCCTGCTCGTTTGTGAAGGATCCCTCTGTCTGCATACTGTAGAGCTACCCAGTGTCCGGAGAAGGGAAGTGCTGCTCTGTCACATGGCCAGCAAGGCTGGCTAGGATGAGGACTTAGGTCTTGTGACTTCCTGATAACCATTCCTCCCTTCACAGTCAGGGGCCTCTGTCTGTACTTCCTGCTGCTCATACAGGGCCATGGAGCCACCTGAACATCCTGCATTTTGAAGACTCTCTTCCCACGTCTGTTCAGGGATAAGACCACCGGTGCCCTTCCGAGGCACATAGTCTTGTTCATGATGGTGTAGATCACAGCCTGGGAGCCAGCCACTAGGCTGAGAGCCTTTAGGGTGCCTGTTCACTGGGCACATAAAGACATGGGTTCAGATGCCCAGTACCCATGTAAATAAGCCAGATGTGGTGGAGTATACTCATAATCTAAGCTCTGGGGAGGCAGAGACAGGTGGATCCTTGGGGCTCCCTGGATGGCCAGCCTAGCCTAACTGACACCTGTGGTCCAGTGAGAGACCCTGTTCAAAACAAAAACAAATAAAGGAGCCCACAGAGATGACTCCTGAGGAGTGAACCCTGAGGTTGACCTCCAGTGTCTGAATGTGAATGCACACACACAAACATACACAACCTTCTCAGTGCACACAGGGTTCCCTGCTCCCCACAAATTAGTAGTAGTGGCTGGACATGTAGCACACTAGTAGAGTTCCTGTCCAGTGAGATAGCAGAGATTTTTTTCTTTTTTCTAATTTGTTTTTATTGTATTTTAGTCACATTGATTTCTATTATGACGAGAAAAGATGATAGAAGCGTTTCCAGGGTGAAGCTGTCATTTCTAGTTGTTATTGTTCAGTGTGAGGAGTTGTTGAGTCTAGTGTTTGGAAAAAGGAAGGAAGAAAGCTGTATTTTCCATTTGGGGTGAGGAGTGAGGAGCAGAAACTAACCCTTTTGCTAAGTGAAGAGAGGGCTGTGGAGAGCCACAGGATGTGCTGGGGGCCTGGTGAGACCCAGTGTAGGCTTGACCTCGTCAAAGTCTCTTTCAGAAAAAGTAATTGTTTTCCTGAGTGTCTTCATTTTATTTCCAGGCTTGGAGGAAGGCAGGCACCATGGTGTGGAGGGGCAATGTTTTCTGTCAAAACCACACTCATACCAGTTAGTGCCCAGCTGAAGGCTGTTAGTGTTTGTGTAGTTTTGGGACAGGGTCTCAGATAATTTAGACTGACCCTGAACTCCCTTTGTAACTGAGGATGAGCTTGAACTCATGATTTTGCTGCTTCCACCCTCCAATAACTGGGATTACAGGTGTGCCTACCATTTCTGGTTCAGGGCCCATGCATGTTAGGCAAGCATTCTATCAGTTGGGCCACATCCCAGACATCATTGGCCAACTCTGTAGGGTCAGCAATGGCTGAGAAGGTTAGCAACTAGGTTTTCCAGCCTGTCTAGCTGATGGCAGGGAAAAAGGAAGTACAAGCATCTAAGCACAGTGCCTGCCATTGTAGGCAACTTACATTGCTGCTTTTTATTCCTGTCTGTCAAGGATAGGGGCAGCCCTACCCTCCAGGACACATTTGACAGTGTATGAAGCCAGTGTGTGTGTGTGTGTGTGTGTGTGTGTGTGTGTGTGTGTGTGTGTGTGTGTGTGTGTGTGTGCGCACGCGCACATGCATATCTGTGAGCACATGCTAATGGAAATCACTGAGTAGGGGCCAGGGGCATCACTAAGTTTTCTGCAGCATCAGAACAGAGATTGTAGGTGCCAGTTTTTCTACTTTTTTGTTAAAGATGAATAGAGGACAGTCTTGTTTGTGGACAGCCATGTATTTTCACTCAGAGAGAAGTAATTAGACCCCATTTCATTTCAGGGTCACAGAATGATGACAAAAGGCAATTCTTGCTGGAGCGATTGCTGGATGCAGTAAAGCAGGTAAGAATGCACACACCAACCTTTTGTGTGAATGTCCAGAAGGTGATGTAGAAGTCATTTCTTCCCTTTTATGTGCACAGGCTTATTTTTGTCTGGGAATGGTTTTGTGTTTGCTTGTTTTGAGACTAGGTATAAGCAGGTCGTCCAGGATGGCATGACTTTGACTGACCTTGAACTGCTGGGATTGCAGGTGTGTACCACTGTGTCCAGCTTATCTGAGAATGGCTAAGCAGAGAGCCCTGGGGAATGACAGATAGAAGAAGTTATTGGTGTGGAGTTTCAAAGTTCTGAGGGGAACTCTATCCTTCAGCAATGATCGGCTTCATTTCAGAGTTTGATTTCCCAGCAGATTTGTTTTCGGGCAGCTCTTCACAGGTGCTGACTTGCAGTGATGACCCCCAAAGTGCAAACACACAGGAGCTCCTGTTGCCAGCAGCCTTGCTGGCTCCCTGACATGTGACTGTGGATGTTGGTGCTGATTGTGTGCTGGCTTGCCTGACACTGTAATGCTAGCTGTCATCATATGTCCACCTTATGCATGGCCTTCTGTAAGTGCTTTATAGAGAATTCTTCTGGCCACCGATGGAAGAGTTCCTGTGATTGTTTTTATTTTATAGACCTAGACACTGACATGAAGCTCAGAGATCAGTAACTCACCTAAGCTGTCATTAGTGATTGAGAGTGGGCCCAAACGTGAGAATTTGAAGAGCCCCTCTTGGAAGGGACTATTGACTGTTGTTTGCATATGTTTATCAGGAGGGAAATACATAGCATGTTGTGGGTTCAATGTTGAAGAGGGCCCAGAGAATTCAGTGTCTGCTCGAAACTTGGAGAATAGATTGAGGGAGTTCCACGTCATTTCAGCTACCAGACTTGTCTGTCTTTTCTGGTTCCTTTTTGTTAGCCTGACACAAGCCAGAATCATCTGGGAAGGAGAGCCTCAGTTGAGAAAGTGCCTCCATCAGATGGACCCTCCATCAGATGGACTGTAGACAAGTCTGTAGGGCGTTTTCTTGATTGATGATTGATGTAGGAGGTCCTGGTGCTATAGGGAAGGGTGAGCAAGCCATGTGTAGTGAGCCAGTAAGCAGTGTTTTCCATGGCTTCCGCTTCAGTTCCTGCCTCAGTTTTCTGCACAGATTTCCCCTGATGATGGACTGTGACATGGACTTGTCTTGCCTGAGTTGCATTTGGTCATGGTGTTTATAGACCTAAGGGCATCTCTTGCCTAGAGTCTGGCTTTTCCTCTGCATGGGGGTGCTGGATGAATCACATTTGTTAACACAGGTAGTGTTTGGTCTGCACTTAATCCAGAACACAATCACAGCAAGCCAAGGGAGTGAGTTTAGTGACTTTATATGTAGCACTTAATGAGAAACAGACTGGGGTTTCTGGTCAGAGCTTCTGAGTTACTTTGAGGAGCTGAATGTGACATTTATCTTTAAAAAAAAAACAAACAGAAAAAAACAAATTTATTGATGTATCATTTACTCATAACTAAAATATACCACTTGGTGTGCACCGTGTCACAAATTCTGATAACTATTGTTTTTTGACTATGTGTAATTTTTAATCCTAAATCTCCATAGCATGCAAGTTTGCTATCCATTTCAGAGAATAGTGACCTGGGAGTCACTAATCCTGGAAGGCTTAGGCAAGAGGATTGTTGTGAATTTGGTCACAGAGTGAGACTGTCTCAAAACAAAACAGATAAAATCAACGGAAGAGGATAGTGATGAAGGTGGGCTGACTGTGGGGGCCAGACTTCATGGCTAAAAATGGTTAATGTAGGCATTATAGGTATGTTTAAAAAGGTGACTTCCTCATCCACTCAGCCCGGAAGGACTGCTCAGCACAGCCAAGGTGGCATGTCTGATGGCTCACCCAGGTGGCTGTTATTTGACACAGTCAAATGACACTTGGGGGCTCTGTCAAGAAGAGCATTGGCACAGGCATGGAGGCTTTCAGAACTGTCAGAGAGCTCTATGGTACCAGTTACTGCTCCCCTGGTAACCGTTGGTACCGTCAGTGGTCCTGTTTGCCTAGTTTGTCTACGTCTGGAATCAAGAGGGAGTTTGGGCTTTCTGTAAGAGGAGGCTGAGGCTATAGTGTTGGCTTCTTACATCTGTGAAGCACAGGGCCCCTGGCCAGCTGTATCTGAAGGCCTTGTGCTGTCCCAGCCTAGTAGCTGACCTCAGTGGTGTCTTTCTCTGTGCAGTGCCAGATCCGCTTTGGAGGGAGAAAGGAGATCGCATCAGACTCTGACAGCAGGTAAGTGTGTCATTTCTTTGTCATCTTCATTGTTGTTGGCCTTCTCCCCCCATTTCATATATATATATATTTTAATTGCTTTTTTGAGACATGGTTTGACTATGTAGCCCATGCTGTGTTTTCAAAAAACTCACTTTGTAGACCATGCTGGCCCCGAACTCATAGAGATCTGCCTGCATCTGCCTCCTGAGTGCTGGCATTAAAGGTGTGCACCACCATTGCCTGGCTCAATATTTATTTATTTATTTATTTATTTATTTATTTATTTATTTATTTATTTATTTATTATGTGTGAGTGCAAGTGCTCACACAGCATGATACGTATGTGGATATCAGCAACTTTTGGGTGTTGGTTCTCTCTTTCCATCTTGGAATCTGGGGTCAAAGTCAGGTGGACAGGCTTTGGTTGCAAATATTTCTACCTGCTGAATCATCTCACCCCCCCCCCTAATACTGTTCATGGACTTAACCTCTTTCTGCTTTCGCTCTTTCATTAGTGGGTCTACAGACAGGTGCCACCATGCTCAACTAATAGGTAATTTTCACAACCACTTTATCATTCAGGAAAAGATGCCAAGAAATGGAGGCTGCTGTGTCTGCCTTTGTGATCAGGAGGGACAGTGACAGTTGCTTCTAATTTCCTATCTTCTCCTTCTATGAACCTGTTCTACTTGAACTACCTTTCTATATAAAGTTATTTCCATGATGATTTACAGTTGTGAAAACTCAGAAACCTAAACATTCAATGTTAGAAAATAGGTGATTGCTGGGCAGTGGTGGCACACACCTTTAATTCCAAGGCAGAGGCAGTGCATAGTTAAAGGTCAGCTTAGGCCCTGTCACACACACACACACACACACACACACACACACACACACACACACACACACACACACACGATGTAAAGAGACCTTGATGTACAGCACAGTGATAGAGTACTTACCTAGCGTATATGAGGCTCTGTGTGCAATCTCAGCCCCACAAACATAGCAAAGAAGCAAAATATGATATTCACATGGGATTTTCTTTAAGTGGGAAATGCGTGCATATATATCAGTTTAAAACATATGTATGGAGGGCCCACAAGATGCCCTGCACCACACCTGATGACCCATCCTCAGGAACCACATGGTGAAAGAGACAACCGACTCCTGCACATTGTCCCCTGACTGTCACATCCGCCATGGCATGTGTGCACCTATAGACACATACATACACACACATAAATAAAATGTAACACCATTATTAAGGGTTAAGGTCTAATAAGGGGTCTACTCTCTGTCAGAACAGGGATTCTCATTTTGGGTCTGCCTGCATCAGAAGTACCTGGAAGGCTTGCAAATTGGTGATGGAGATTTCAGATCCCAACCTAGGTCTACAGTGTAAAAGTGATATGAGCAGATGAGAATGTTTGCTTGGCTGGATCTCCGTCTCCTCTTGCCTCAATCTTCCAGTGCTAGAATCACAGATGTGCATACCACACCCAATTGAGGAATTGTGTTTTCAGTATACTTCATCTTCAAAAGAATAACAGAAAAGCTGAGTGTGGTGGTCCCTGCCTATGATCCCACATGTGGGAAGTGGAGGCAGGAGGATTATACATTTAAGGTTGTTTTGGCTAGATCACCAGTTTGGGCTACATTGTTTTTGTCACAAACAAACAAATAAACACACACACACACACCAAATAGAATAAAGAGAACAGCTGAAAACTGGTGAGTCTTAAATATACAAAACTTCTGTCCAGGGGTTGTTCCTGGTCCTGGACTGGGATGCAGAGTTGATTAAAAAAAAGTGCTCATAGCTGGGTGTTGGTGGTGCACGCCTTTGATCCCAGCACGCAGGAGGTGGAGGCAGGAGGATCTCTGTGAGTCAGAGGCCAGCCTGGTCTACAGAGCGAGTTCCAGGACAGGCTCCAAAGCTACACAGAGAAACCCTGTCTCAAAAGCTACACAGAGAAACCCTGTCTCGAACAGCCTCACCAGTGAGACTTGTCTGTGCAGTGTGTGTGCATGTATGTGCAGTGTGATTGTGTGCAGTATGTGTATTTGTGTGCAGTGTGTGGACATGTGCAAACATTAGAATGTGTATGTGTGTGTATGCATGTGTGCATATATGTGAAGTGTGTGTGCAGTGTGTGTGTGCAAGGTATTTGTGTCTATGTAGTGTATATATGTGTGCACATGTGTGTGTGTGTGTGTGTACAGTGTATGTGTGCAAGGTATGTGTGTGTGTGTGTTCACTATCCTTCATTATTGTGCTGTCCATTTCTCAAGAGGCATTTTTCCTCTGAATGTCAGATGAGTGTTTTCCTACATAACAGTTGCATTTTTCTTATATAAAATGTTAAATGCTTGTGCAGGCAAGGTGACACTGGCTGTGCATCTGATGATCCCAGAAACCCAAAGGCGAAAGGAGAGAACAAACTCACTATTGTCCTCTGACTTCTACATGCTTGCTATGAAATGGGTGCCCACCTATACACACACAGACACACACACACACACACACACACACACACACACACACACACACACGTTAAAAAAAAGAAAAAGGAAAAGTTTATTCTGGCTGCTATGGCTGTTTTGGTGGCTAGGGATTGATAGTACTAGTTATCAATGGCTATTGCTTGGCGCTGGGTTGGCATTGCATCCGTAGGACAACCTAGATGCAGTAGCATTGTGACTTTTCTGATGATAAAATTGACTCAGAAAGGCAAATGATGGTGCCCAGTTAGTGTGTTTATCAGCATTTTGGTTCCTGTGACAGGCTTTCCAAGAGAAGTTCCCTAAAAAGAGGAACCACTGTGAGTCGTGGCTTCAGAGGTAATAGTTCCCAGTTGCTGTATCTGGTGCATGGTGGTATAAGCTGCACCCCCTGCATCTGGGAAACAGGAGGGGCTCCTGACAAGGGACAAGGGCCATAGGACATCCTTCAAAGAATGCCTCAGTGATCTACATTCTCCATATAGGCCCTGTTGCCTAAGGTTTTTGTGACTTTCTATTGGTGCTACAAATTACAAATTATCAGTGGATCAGTCCTTTGAGAGGTCACAGCCCTTTTGATCCATTCATTTCCCAGAAGCCCTAGCTCTGAACATTGCTGCTTGGGAACCAGATCTTCAATACATGACAGTTAGACATTGTGAATGTTTTAGGATTGAGCTTTTCCTGTATCTGCCAGCTCTACATCTGTGAGTCCAACTGCAGACAAAAGTAGGAGAAAGGCAGGGACTACAGCACAGTGATAGAACGTGTGCTCAGTTATGCAAGGCTTGAGTTCTGTCCCCAGCACCCTCCCCATCAACACATTGTACCGAACATGCACACACTTCCTTGAGGGGTGGGCATCACTCCCTGGCATATACAGTAACTGTTTGTCTAGCACTTACATTTAGTGGGTATTACAAACAATTCAGAGAGTATCTGAAGTTCATGGGAGGATGTGCATAGGTGACACACAGACACTATACCAACCTATGTGAAGACCTGGAGTGTCCATACATTTCCTTGCAAATACTGGGGGTGACTGCATTCTCCCTCTGTAGTGCCCATTGAGTGGTCAGATTGATTTTGAGGTTGGGGTTTCAAAAAGCTTGTCTTATCCCTTAGAGCATTCCTTCTCATTTCTAAGTTTTGACAAAATTGCAAGCATGCCTGGCTGTAGGAGCCACCTTCACTGTCCATTCTTGTGAGAAGCTTCACCTTCAGAGGGAATGTTGGCTGCCATGAAGAGACAGCAATCTTGTAGCTGCTTGCCAATCTCCACTTGGCCTGCCTGCTTTTTTGGATAACTAGCCAGATCCTTAGCATGTGTGCCTGACCCTGAATATTCTCTGACTTTCTCTGGAGTCCTTCCTAGTCTGTCTCCAGTGCCAGACACATTAGTTCCCTCAGCCCCTGTCTCCTCTCTCTCTTTTCCATTACTCCCTCCTGGCAGCTGCCAAGACCTATAGCTAATGAGATAGTCTGAGGCTTCAGAATAGCAGGTCTGAAATGGTGGATGAGTGACCTTCTTCACCTGTGACAAAGGACTCTGCCCCAGAGTTCTGCTCCCTTGTGGGTTCTCTGCCACCAGCAGTTGTCCCCTGTCACAGAGTCCATCATAGTCAAAAGCCTGTCAAGGCTCAGCTCTCTCTTTTGATTTGGTCTGGTACTCCAGTCCATAGGATTGTGCACCATCAGGATGGAAACACCTTCACAGGCACACCTACAGATGTGCTTCCTTAGTGATTCTGAATCTAGTCAGGTTGACTGTGAGAGTTAACCACTCACCAGGAGTGGTATAGCAGGACTTTAGTGAGCTCTGGGCTGACTGCCCAAAAGTGAGTGGGCACTCAGGGCCCAGTTAGGAATCAAGCCCTTCTCTGACCTCCTGGGCTCTGCCTGGTTTACCCCAGCCTGAGGGTTTCATGGGCCTTGTTCATTGTGAGGAGTACCCACCATAGAGGAACACTTCTGGGGAACCCTGCAATTTTGGGAATATAGGCTGGGTTGGTCCACTTATGATGGCTGTCCATCACTCTGTTGATGGAGGAAGCAGACTACACATAGACAGTAGGGCAGAAATGAATTAGGAGCTTTGAAGACATTTGTTTTGGCTCTCAGGCCCTCAACAATGGATGTTGGAAGACTTCTTTCCATATGACCCCAGATACTTTTCTTTCTTTCTTTCTTTTTTTCTCCTGGAAAAGCAGGGTGATTGCTGCTGCACTTTTTTCTTCAATGTTGGGAAACGAACAGGATCACATGTGCTAGGCAAGTTGGGCTTTACCTCCAGGTCATATCTCCAGCCCTAATATTGCTTCTTGACTAGGTCTCTTCCCACACAGTCTTCAAGACTCTAAGAGCCAGAATCTTTTAGGGAACAGTAGAGGATTAGAAGGAACTTGGATTTTTTATTTTTTAATTTAATTTATTCTTCGATAATTTCATAGATATGTACAATGGATTTCTTTTCTTTCCCCCTTCTTCCCTCTGTCCTTCCCTATCCCTTTGTTTTCCCCATCTTTCCTTCCTTCCTTCCTTCCTTCCTTTTTTTTTTTTTTTTTTGGTTTTTTGAGACAGGGTTTCTTTGTATTGCTTTGGAACTGGTCCTGGGACTAGCTCTGTAGACCAGGCTGCCCTTCAGGCTGTCCTTAAACCCACAGAGATCCTCCTGCCTCTGCTTTCTGAGTATTGGATTAAATTTGTGTGCCACCACCACCTGGCTGCTTGTTCCCATTTTAAATGCCTCTGTATGCATCATGTGACCTTTATCTTTTGCATCACATGTTGCCCATCAGTCAGCCTCTTCTTAGTTGAAAGTGTTAACTGGATGCCATATTTTTACTAGACTAGGAAAAACTTCTGGGTTTGGTTAATTGGATCTGACATTTCCCAGACATAGGCTTTTTAGTTTTATTTTTTACTTTGTATTGATGATAGAACCAAGAGTCTTATACTTGCTGTACAGATATTCTACTACCATGGTAAGCCACCAGTCCTGTATGTTTTTGTTTTATTAACCAAAGTACAAAAATAATATTTTGTACATATGATATTGGGGATGTAATTCAAGAGCTTACACGTGTTATGTAGGTGTTCTATTCTGAGCTATATCTTCACCCTGGAGTATCCTGAACTAACTATGTAGCCTAGGCTGGTCATGAACAGGTGGCCTCTTTCTTCCTTCTCCCTGTGTTAGCTATACAAGCATGTACCAACACACTCGGCTACAAGTTGATTCCTTCCAAGAAAAAGAGTATTCTTAGCGGGTGTAGAGCTCTTAGATATTTAAGAAATCTGAGTACGTTTTCATGTTTAAATTTAAATAAAAATTTATCTAGGGTATAAATAATGGTTGTTGAGAAGAAGCCCAGTGGATGTGTGTAAGCCTCATTCTCCTTGTCACCTCACTGTCCTCTTGGTGGAGATGAGAGGCAGCTAGCATGGAGGATAGGCCTACAATGGGCACAAGTCACTGACAACTGGGTGTGTGATTTTGGGCTGTGCTAGTCTCACCAAGCCTCTCCTGTGATGGACAAGTCAGAGGCGCATAGTTATCTCACTTCCGAGGATGAGGGTCATGCTTGCCTATAGTGGCATTTGCTGGCCACACTTAGTAAGAACTTAATGAATTCAACATTTTTGTTGTGTAGACCTAGCTGTCCTTGAACTCAAAGAGATTCACCTGCCTCTGCCTCCTGAGTGCTGAGATTAAAGGTGTGCGTTACCATGTCTGGGCTACATTTTTTTTTAACCTGCATTTTTGTGTAGTTAATCAAAGGTCAGAGGACTCTCATCACTTGATGTTGAGGAGTGTTTTGTTGGAGGGCACTGTGCTATGTTTGAGATACACTTCATGAGAGGATGGTTGTCCTCAGGACATTGAATTGAATTTGGACATGTAAATTATGGTAACAACCACAGTGACCTATAATTAGATGGTATAGAGGTGACTGTAGCTTTAGTGGGCAAATGGGTGGGTGGAGGGGTTACGGGTTGTTCCTGGGCAGAGATAACATACAATATGAAGGTGCAAAGAAAGGGGTAAAGTAGATGGACATATGGACTTACATGTTGTATGTACTCTGTTGTCCTGGCTAAGTGTGCCGGTTGGCTTTCTGTCAGTTTGACACAGGTAAGGTTATCTGGGAAGAGGGAGCCTCATTTGAGAACATGCCTCTATCAGAGGTAAGATTGTGGGACATTTCCTGGATTGATGACTGATAGAGGAGGCCAGCCTCTGTGGGCCGTGCATCCGAGGGCAGGTGGTACTAGGTTACATAAAGAAGCAAGCTGAGCCAGCCATGGAGAGCATGCCAGTAAGCCCCATTGAGGGTATTTTAGTGATCATATGGAAACCTAGGCCAGTGGAAATTTAATAAAATATGTGAAAATGATCCTAATGAAGTGTTTTAATAATGGGGGATATGGAGTCTCAACTGACTGTCTCTTGTCTTCAAGTACAGGGTACTGCGTTGTGTTCAGTTGTTGGCCAGGAGAGTCCCATGGAAATCCCCCAACAACCCAGGGTGTTGCTAAGACAATGGGTTCTTCTCCACAAACTGATAATGGAGTCCCTTTGCCTAGTACATCCCCACACAGCTATTCAACATGGAGAAGTTGAGCTGATGCCTGCATGGAGCCTTTACTACTATGTCTAGTGTCTTTGGTATGGGAAAGTACTCTGCAGGTTACCAAAAGAGAAACATAAACACCAACTGAGCCACAAAATTTTTGACCTACAATTTGTCCTGCCTACCGTATCTGCTAGGGAGATGGTGGCTCAGGACTTCTGGGAGTAGCCAGCCAGTTTCATAAGGCCCCACTCCACAGAGAGAACCCATAATTGACACTGCTTGGGTGACCAAGAACTGGGAACATAGCCCAGAGACATACAGAAAAACCAAACACTATTTGTCTTTAAAAACAAAACAAAACAAAACAAAAAGTATCAATAAAGTTACTTTTTTTTTTTTTTTTTTTTTTGAAACAGGGTTTCCCTGACTGTTCTGGAACTAGCTCTGTAGACCACATTGACCTCAAACTCGCAGACTCTGCCCCCTAAGAGTTGGGATTAAAGGCATGTACCATCGCCACCCAGCTAATAAAATGACTTTTACTGATGTTCAGCTATACTCACAGATCAGTGTGTTATTCGGTCATCATCAGAGGAGTTTCCTCCTACAGCAAACAGGGATAGATGTGGAGAGTCCTTGAAACACAATCTCTAAATGGATGTCTTAATCAGATCCCTCTTAGAGCTCAGGGAGCCCAAGGAAGAGGAGGCAGAAAGAGTATAGGAGCTAGAGGGGATGGAGGACACCAGGAGAACCAGGCACACTAAATCAGCTGAGCCTGGTTTTATCTGGAGCTGATCAGGCAGTTACTGACCTAATCTTTGGAGTCAAGTGAACTGCCAGGGATTGTTAACGGTTGGTTGAGTTTGCAGAGATTCACTTTAAGCTAGAGGTCTCCCTTAATTAGAGAGAAACCTCGACTCAGTTTAGAGCTGTTTTTCCTAGGATGGGGCCCTGGTCTGGCTTCAATGTTGGTTTCTGTGGATTTCAGGTAATTCTGTGTCTGTCCCAGCTTTCAGGAAGCCCCATATACTTGCATGCTTGCTTGGCACAGAGGAGTGGCAGACACATGGCAAATGTTTAGGAGTGACAACTGCCTCACAAAGAGGGTTGTCTTGTTGTAGATGGATCCTGAACCTATACTCTGAGCACTGGAGAAACATGTGGGGAACACATACTGGACCAGGCATTGCTGGTTACAGGTAGTCCAGAAAGGCAAGCAGGCAGGCCACGAGTTAGGTTTGGAGATAATAGAATATATTTCATCAGTGCTCAGAACATTGTTGGGGGAGTTCCTGTGGTAATAGGTATGAAAATGTTTCACCACCACATAGCAACAGCCCCCTGGAGCAGGACTGTGCCAGATAACGTGATTGGTGGAGCAGAGATCCTTGAAGTTAGGCAAAGTTGAGTCAGATGGTGGAGGTGCTCTCTGCCTAATTTGCTGCTTTTTTTTTTTTTTTGTCATCAAAATTGAGGTCATAAATCCAAGGCTACTGCCTTCTGCTCTTAAGATGTTGACCTGGCCATTCCATTCTCCATGCCACCCTGGTCTAATTTCTTCCAAGTTCCAAGGAACTGAAATGTTTTGTGAGGTCTCTGGCCATACTTGCCTCCTCAGAGCAGTGCAGAGGCTCTGGGGTGGGGCCCTTTCTGTCTCCTACCCTTTTGTGTTTCTTTTCTTAAATCTATCATTCATCCATCATCTGTCTGTCTGTCTGTCTTCTATCTATCTATCTATCTATCTATCTATCTATCTATCTATCTATCTATCTAAAATCTATCTAGTTTTCAGGCATATCTCACTAAGTAACCTTGTCTGGCCTGGAGTTTGCTATATGGACCAGGTTGGCTTACAGAGACCCAGCTGCCTCTGCTCCTGAGAGATGAGATTGAAGGTGTGCAGCACTGTGCCCCACCTTTTCTCCACCCTTTGTATTTCCCGAGCCCAGAACAAGGCTGGCACATAGGAGCTATACACTGGCTGTAAATGGAAAGACTCAGAAGGCCAAGAACCCATAGACCCAAGACCCTAGGGAGGACTTGAGAATCCAGTGTGGTTGCCCCGACTTGATCTCACCACAGGCATGCTCTGAATCTCCCATTTTTTTCCAGTTATTGAGAAATTCAATTAAGTGCACAGCAATTGTATTGTAATTGAAAATTTTGTCAACTTTAGATAGGAGTTCACAGTGTACTTTCTTATAATAATACAATAAGGAACAAGAGTAAGAATTCATATGGCAGTAAGTAACAGGCCATGAAATTACAGTGTTTCTGGTTTGGCAGGCTGGTGGAAACAGCCTCTAAAATGTTATCTTGCTTTGTGCTTTGTAAATTGTGATGTGAAGTAAGAGTTGAGACTTGTGAATTGAATGCAGTCCCCACAGGGTGGATTTGTTGTTAAATTGGCTTTGTATCACCCACTGCTTGGCATCCTTTCCCCTGCTCTTCCAGCACTGGTCCTGAGGTGCATCCATGACTTGAATCAAACACAAACAGGGTTGAGGCTTTTGGTGTTCCCTAAGTCTGGAAATCCAGGTGTCTCTTGGAATCACACCTGGCAGCTCACTTACAGTGCTGGAGCTCACTCTGCTGGTGCCACTTCTCAGGTGAACTGATGAGTCCCTGCTTCTCCTGTAGGGTGACGTGTCTGTGTGCCCAGTTTGAAGCTGTCCTTCAGCATGGTATGAAGAGGAGCCGAGGATTAGCACTCACTGCAGCAGCCATCAAGCAGGCAGCAGGCTTTGCCAGCAAAACTGAGACAGGTATTTGAAGCTCACTCCCGCCTTGCCGCCTTGTCTGTCTTTCCATAGTAGGTTCATTGTGTGGGCCTGGGCCTGTGCTTGTGTGCTCAGAAATACATGCAGTGAAAAACAGAAGCAAAAACAATGCTGTCTGGCCCTTTAATTTAAATGAAGTCATCTTGTATGTGCTTCTCAGAGCCATGTGTCACCAAGTACTCTGAGATTGGCTGCCTATAGCCACAGTGCTTATTCTGCCACTGTGATATAGCAATTATTGGGAAATTAATAATCTGTTTTAATTTGATGCATGGGGATAGCATGGCATTCTACAATTAAATGTTTTCAGCTGCACCAGAAACCCCGTGGTCTGGGAGCTCAGAGTTCTGCTGTTACCCATCTCAGTGTTGTAAAATACTGTCGCTGAAAATAGGGGACACTCGGTGCTTTGGGTACACGCTAACTCTTTCCACTTCCCAGAAGTAGCTGAGGCCTTTACCATTCCCCCTGTATGGGTGAGGAAGCTTGCAAGGTGGGTGTTCTGCTCTGGCCTTGAACTTGGAAATAAATTATGTCCTACAGAGAAGGCTAGGCATCTCTCCATCCTTCACATTTCTCAGGCTGATTTTTGAGACCCTTCTTATGGCTGCCACCTCCAGTTCCTGATTTTTCCTTGTCCTCATGGTAATGCAAGCATTGCTTTTGATCAGAAATGTGTCCTTTTCCCCACTAGCTCTCATTACCAGAAAGACAGAGCAGGGGTGTGTAGTGGGTGTCTGTGGAGATCATCTCACGGCTCTCTTCTTCGAGACAGAGGTCTCCTGTACCAGGTACACACAATCTTGTCAAAAGCCTTTGTCTGGATTGATAAGCTTGTTTCAATTTTAAATAAAAGATATTATCATAAAAAAGAAATACAAAGGAGTAAAACAACAAATATCTATAAATTATAGCAAAAGAAAAAAAAAAGAGCCTTTGTCATGATATGACATAGCCTCAGTAGAGGCTGAGCAAGAGGGGCTGGATGTTCTTGGACTTCCAGCCTTTGACTTGAGCCTGCAATTCTTCTGCCCCAGCCTCCTTCATATAGGTGACAGGTGAGCACCACCATACCTGGTCTAGGCCTTCCTGGCTTTCTCTCTTCAGCAGACCTTTGATCCCTGTTTATCTAGTAAATAGCTCATTTTGACAAATTAATTCGTTGGTTCTGTGGATCAGAGGCTGGGCCTGGAGGGTTCTTGTCACTGCTGAATTTCACACTGAATTGTCTTTAGCGCTCCTAGGCCTTTAAGTCAGCAAAGGGGTCAGATATGGTAGTATAGACCTATAATCCCAGTACTAGGGAGTTGGAGGCACAAGGATAAGAAGTTTGAGGCCAGCCTGGGCTGTGTGAGACTGTGTCCCAAAACCAGACCAAACCCAAACCATACCAACAAAAATGGGTAAGGAGGGGGCCAATCCCAAGACAGTTTATGCCACAGGTCTCAGTGCCTTTCAGTCAGCTTCCACCAGCAACCTGTTCTGCCTTGCCCACCTCAGATATTAGTGGCAGTGGTTTATAGAATGTTCTCAGAATCTATCCTGGGGTCCTAAACCTGCCTATGGGGTAGGTCATTGTCCAAGGTGCTTGCTAAGATTTTTCCAGTTTCCCCTGTGTTTGCTGAGTCTTCTTTTCTCTTGGTTTCCATCTTGACTTGGTGGGTAGATAGTTATCTTAATCTACAGGACCCTTGATTGCTTCCAGTAGGTAAGGTCAGCAGCTGGCCATAGAGGCAAGCTGTATTTGGGCGATGTGACCTTGCGGGCACTCCCTCTGAGCCTTGGCGCTTAGCACACAGGGAGAGCATGGTCTCTGAGGGTGGTTGGCAGGATGTGCTGACAGCTTCGTAGGAAACCCTGACTTGTGTTGCTCAGAAGAGTGACCCTTCCTCCCCCAGCACCTGAACTTTCACTGTTCCCTCGCCTTATCCTCCCTCAGGTTTGACCTTTTGGCCACACAAGGAGATTAGCTCTTCCTGTTGCCACGGAGACTAGAATTTTTGTCTCTTGGTTCTTGACTCTGATAACCAGGAAAGCCCCTATGTCTTTGTAATGTCCTCAGCCCTCAGCTCCATCTACCTCAGCTTAGTTTTCCCTTTGTGGGAAGTGGGGGCACAGGCTCTGCTGTTGTCTGCTGACTTGGATGCACAGCTATCTGTGCGAATTAGAAGCAGGGAACAGAGCAGACTGGCTTAGCCCTGGGATGGCTGGCAAGGCTTCATTGTCATCTCTGTTGGCTGCCTTAATTAACCATTCACTGGCTGCTAGACCAGTCTTGGACGATTAAGACTTCTTTCCTTGCAGGGAGTGATTAAAAACCTCTCAAGGGAGGAGTGCTGGTGATTTATCAGCTGAGATCAGGTTGAAGAGCCGTGAGAGCAGCCCTTTGGGACAGAACGAGAAACATGAAATCCAGAGAGGATTGGCTAGATATGATCCCCCCCATAATGTAGCATAGGGGGTAGCTTAAGTTGGGCAGGGTTAACATCCTTCTTAGTGACTTGTCAGGCAGGAGCCCATGGGGACATCTCCCTGATCCTGTTTCCTTATTGTAAGATGAGGCAATCACAGGCAGCCCACATTTCAGTCTTCTTTGATACTGTCCTTGTCTGTTGAATTAGGACACAGACTTCCACTAGCTGGGAGGCTGCTGTATCAGCTCGGTTTGCAGGTGAGAAGCTTGGGCCTTCCCAGCTGAGCTCTAACTGAGTGGTAGGGTGCTTGCCTAGCAGTGCTAGCTCATATGTTCAACTCCCTGCACCACAAACCCATTTCCCTGTGAAGAGAGAAAAGCTCCACACAGAGTCCTGACTGAGGTAGTGATGGAGAGTGCTGTGTGCCTGCCAAAGATGTGGCTTACATTTGGTCCCCTGGGGTTGGGCACAAACATGCCTGAGCTTAGTAACTTGGTTATTTATTATTTATTCACTTATTTTAAAGTTCCTAACATTCAAAAGTTGTGGCATTTCATGTTGAAATAGGGGTTTCTACTTCAAATCACAGCCTGCTGTCTCTTAGTTGGTTTTGAGTACACTGGCAAAGGTGTCCCTGTCACTCCAGGCACAGCCCACCTCTCCTGCTGCCTCTGAAGCCTGAGATAGTTGTCTGCTGCCCCTCCTCAGTATCAAGAGGAGGGTACTTCTACTCCCCATATGCAGATACCTTATCTCTGTTCTTTTCAGACCATGGTGCATAGTAAAGGAAATACATTTGAACATGCAAAATTTGTGAGAACTCACCTTAGAGTCCCAGACACCTGTCCTGTGGGCTGAATGAGGGTGATGAAGTATTGTGTGTGCACCTGTGTATGCGTATCTGGAGGACAGAAGTAGATAGAGGTGTCTTCTACTATTTTCTGTCTTATTTGTTTCCCTATTTTTGAGATAGGGTCTCATTACACCTGGAGCTCTCCAGTTGACTAAATGACTGGCTAGTGAATTTAGGGATCTTCCTGCTTCTGTCTCTCAGTTCTGGGATTACAGGGTTATCTTTTGCCACACCTGTCTAGCTGATTACAGGGTTATCTTTTGCCACACCTGTCTAGCTGCTTTGCTTGCTTTATTGTGTGTGTGTGTGTGTGTGTGTGTGTGTGTGTGTGTGTGTGTGTGTGTGTGGTATGCCATGGCTAGAATATATGTCAGAAGATAATTGTAGTAATTGGTTCTTTCCTTCTACTGCAGGTACCAGGGATTGAACTCAGGCTTGGCAGCAAGCATCTTTACCCACTGGTCCATATTTTCATGTTGATGTAGGGGTTCAGCCCACAAGTGACTGTTTCGAGGGTGTTGGGGATCTGAACTCAGGTCCTCCCTCTTGTACAGCAAGCAGTTTTCTTACTGAGCTATTTCGCCAGCCCATTCATGGATGCTTGTGACCTCAGCTTTGATGAAACATTGAATACAAGGCAATACACAGAAGCATAAAGCAGCCCCATGTAGCCTCACAATTCATTAGTCATGTATATTCCTGTCATGTATATTGGGGTTACCACTGCAGCCTTGCCTGGGGCTTTTCTGGTCTCACACAGGCCTTTGTTTTGTCTCATTTTGAAGGATACTTCATACCGTTGTTTGTGTGTGGTTTCAGCTGTTCTGTGAGGTTCTTTTGGGCTGTGGGATATCAGGAGCTGCTCTGCCTCCACTGATGGTCAGTGCTTTATAGCCTATTAATATTCGTTACCAATGACAGGGTGGTGTCTGTAAGGGTTCAGGCATTACACTGGCCTGCCCCCGTCACCTGGCAGAATGCATTCAGGCAGTACCTGGTCAGCCCAGAGTTCCATGAGTAACCCTGTTCCATGAGTAAGTCTGCTCGTAGCTCAGACAGCCACCGAAGGAACCACACAAGGAGAGGAGTTTGTCAGGTCAGGCCTGTTCTTTGGAGTGCAAGTGTAGGGTTGTTCTTCCTGCCAGGGAAGAGCAGCAGGCTAAGCTGGTAGGACCAGGACCTTTACAGCCTCAGCAAGGAGCACATAGTGTGTACCAACACTAATACAGACCCTTAGGGTCTGGGGAGCTGGGGACAGGGGACTCTTAAGAAGACCCTTGAAGCTGTATAATGTGTAGAATGCACTGGCGCTAACTAAGATGAGAGCCAAAGTGCAGTGCTTTGTAAGGACTCATATAACCAAATAGGGGGCTCATCCCTAAGGGGAAGATTAATTCTTTCTCTTAGCAGTGGTTAGTTGTCTGTAGTTGTTTGTCTAGGGCCCCTCAGGATTTCCCCTTTTCATGGTAGTATGTCTATTAGTATTCAGCTATTTTGTTGTGCTGAATTCCCCCCCCCCCTTCTTTATACTCTGCAGTTCTTTCCAAACTCCCAGCAGTCAATGTATATTATGGACTTGGCATGATCTGGTCATCTGGGAGATGAGCCTCTGGGCATGCCTCCAAGGGTTTTCTTCTTATGTCAGATGAGGGGAGAGCCACCCTAATTGTGGGCAGCACCCTCCTAAGAGTGTGGTTAGGTTTAGGACTGAGGGCTGGCGAGGAGTGCAGTGGAGTGTGGTGAAGTGCTTGCTGCATTAGCAGGAAGACCCAATTCAGATGGTTAGTGCCCACCTACAAGTGGGGCATGTGTGACCCACCATTGGAGGAGGCGGAACAGGCAGAACAGGCAGATCCTGTAGTCTGCCTAGCTAGCCAGTCTAGCAGAAATGGTGAACTCTGGGCTCAGGAAAAGACCTTGTCTTGGAAAATAAGGTAGAAGACCCATGAGTTGGCTCAGCATGGACAAGATTCATACCCTGGCATGAATTAAGGTAGAAAGAGAAGTGATTCCTATAGGTTGTCTCTGACCTCCACATCTCATACATGTCCCCACATCATGTACAAACATGATGTTGTACAAACATGAAAGCTTCTACTGGCGGGCACAAAGTGAGTGCACTCACACACACGAGCACAGACATCCACACACCATATACAATTATAGTAAAATAGGCATAGTAAAATATATCATCCTAACCATTGAAAGTCTGCAGCTTGGGACTGGAGACACAGCTTAGTGGTGTAGAGTGCTTGTTGGTCTTGCAGAAGACCCGATTTCATTCTCAGCACCCGCAGTGTGGCTCACAACCATCTGTAGCTCCTGCTCTAGGGGATCAGATACCTCTTCTGCCCTCTGTGAACACCAGCCACACGTATAGCACACAGACTCACACTCAGGAAAAACACTAACACACCTGTAATAAATATAAAACAGAGACAGTCTACAGCTCAGTGGTATTAAATACTTTCCCACCACAGTATATTTCTAACTGAAATGATGTGCTCATTAAAATGCTGATTATACGTTCCAGCCCCCGGCAGCTACCATTCTGCTTCTTAATGAACTTGACTAATACAGGTACTTCATGTAAGTGAGCTTTGTAAACTGCTCTTTGTGTCTGGCTTCATTTACCATCTTCTTCCCACCCACACCCCATTTAAGGCTGAGCACTACTCCAGCATATAGATAAACATATTTTCTTTTCCTGGTTGACACTTGGGTTGCTTGTAGGCTGTTGTTAACGTTGCTATGAGTATGGGTAGATAAATAAATATTGTGCTTTATTTTGCTTTTAGTTCTTTTGATATTTACCCAGAATTGGAATGGCTGAATCTTCTGGTGATCTTATATTTAAAATACAGTACATACAGTTTTGTTTTGTTTACTTATTTGTATGCTGTGTGCATGCACCACTGTACATGTTGAAGTCAAAGAGAACTTGTGGGCAATGTTTTTCTCCTTTCACCAACTAGGTCCTGGGATCAAACTCTGCTGATTAGGCTTGGTGGCAAGGGCTTTTGCCTGTGGAATTGTGGAGTCATTTCCTGTCTCAATGAGCTTTTTTAAAATAAAAATTTACTGAGAGAGAGAGAGAGAGAGAGAGAGAGAGAGAGAGAGAGAGAGAGAGAGAGAGAGAGAGAGAGAGAGGGAGGGAGAGGGAGAGAGAGAGAGAGAGAGAGAGAGAGAGAGAGAGAGAGAGAGAGAGAGAGAGAGAGAGAACGAGAACGCTTACGCGCTTGTGCATGCTGATGCAGCATTAAGTGTGTGGAGGTCAGAGGAGAGCATGCAATCAGTTCTCCCCTCCCACTACCTGGGGTCCAGTGCTGGAACTCAGGTTGCCAGGTCAGCATCGCCTGCTGAGCAATCTCTGGCTTTGTGTTTAACATTTCAAGGAGACACTAAATTATTCTCCTAGTGTTGCAGTGCTTTGCATCCTACTCAGCAGCATAGAGAAGACACAGATGCTCCACACCCTCCAGGCGCTGAGTTCAGGGCATTTCTACAGTGGATCGTTTCCATCCCTGTCCTTTCTAGAGAGAAAACATTAAAACTACAATGAAATAGCGCTTTGTATTCATTCCTTTCTTCTCCACAAGTCATCCTCTTATTTCTCTGTCTCTCCCTTAAAAAAACCCACAAAAGCCAGGTGGTGATGGCGCATGCCTTTAATCCCAGCACTTGGGAGGCAGAGGCAGGTGGATCTCTGAGTTCAAGGCCAGCCTGGTCTACAGAGTGAGTTCCAGGACAGCAAGACATATGCACAGAGAAACCCTGTCTTGAAACAAACACACAAACAAACAAACAAACAAACAAAGCCAAATAACAACAATAAAACCCTACAGAGACTAATAGCCATTCAAATGGACACGGAGTGCTTTCTCATTGTGGTTTCAGTGTGTTCTCTCTAGAGATTTCAAATTTCTTCTCTTGAGTCCCTACCCAGTTCTCCCTGGCTGTGCCTCAGCAATCCCCATGTAGCCTTGCCGTGGTGTGCCTTGTCTTCTTGCCTGTTGCTGTTCCTGGGAGGGACGGGGCAGGGTCCAGCCTCACTATTCTATAGCTTAGAGTGTGTACATCCTGCCTCAGGCAAAGCTCTAGTTTTCCCAGGAAGCCCCCTGCCCCAGTGCTCTATTGTCCCCATACCTGTCAACTGGACACTGGACGTTGGTGGGGACTTTTGAAAATGATCTACTGCACTTCACTCAAGGCAGAGTTTATATTTTGATTCACTGAGTCCCCTTGGGCAATGACTTCATTTCTATAGAATACTGATTTCTGAGGAAGCTGCATGTGCCATCTCGTTGGGAGGGAAGTCCGCTCTGTCACACTCCCCTCTGTATGGTGCTTTCAGTTCCTTCTTGGGGTTTTGCTGTTATTGTCATGAACTTGCAAATCTACTTCTGGTGAAAGAGGCCTCCGAAGGATGTCTGCCAACCATGTGGTGGAACAGCAAACTGTGTCTAGGGTTACTGACAGAAGTGCTTAGTGGTAGTAAAGAATGGCCAGCCTTATGGGGAGAGCTGTCGGCATACTGTTCCTCAGCTCACGGGCCCCTAAACTGTGAGGATGTTTTCGGAGTCCCAGGTAGGGGTCTTGACATCTAAGTGGCACAGAGTCAGTGCCAGTGCAAGGGACATGCATGCATGTTAAGTTCTGGGTACTGAGGCAGGAGGATTGCAAGTTCAAAGAAGATCCTGTCTCTATAAAGAGGAAAAAAGTCTGGGAATATAACTCAGTGGCACAGTGCTTACCTAGGCTCAACTCCCAGTCCTGAAAAGCAGTCTTATATGTCTAGACTAATGTTTCTTGGGGATGTTATGACCACTGGCTCTTTCAAAGGTATTTGTTTTTGATGTGTCATGAATGAAGGCTCATATTGGACCCCTGACTTGTCAATTCCTAGACATGATTATCAACTTGGAAGTTCCCTGGGTCTTTTACTCCTCTCAGGATATGTCTCTTTAAAGACGATGAAGCACACTTCTAAAAGGAAATGAGTCACGAGTTTTACAAACTCTGCTTTCTGGGGCTAGGGAGATGGCTAGGTGGGTCAGAGTGCTTGCTGTGCAAGCATGAGAACCTGAGTTCAAATCCCTAGGATCTGTGTCAAAAGTCGGGTGTCGCTGTCTTGAAAGTTCTGTGTTGGGTAGAAACTAGGGGACTGCTGGACTCACTGTCTGCCAGCCTAGCTCCAGGTTCACTGAGAGACTCTGTCTCAAAGGCTAAAGTAGAGGGCGATGAAGCAGGGCACCATGCATCCTCTTCCAGCCTTGTATGTATACAGATGCACATATGTATATGAACATGTGCATGCCCACATGTACATACACAACATACATGTACCATTCACACATCACTCATGCAAAAATAACAGGAAAGATTATATATATTCATATTTTATATTTTCTGTACTGTTCAACATTTTCCTAATTTTTCATACAATCTTGAGGAGTGAAAGGGTGTGTGGTGGTGCATGCCTGTGATCCAAGCAGTCCAGATGCTGGGACAGAAAGATTGTAAGCCTGAGGTTAGCTACATAAAAGAGTGCCAGCTAGGTTAGTATAAATATAGCAAATCTCTGGGTTGTAGGGGAGATAGCTAGTGAAAGAGGGAGAAAGGAAGGGAGGGAGGGAGAGGGGAGGAGAAGGAGAAGGGGGAAGGGGAGGGGGAGGGGGAGAGAGAGAGGGAGAGGGAGGGAGAAGTTAGATTGTTAGATTGGGTGGTGTGTTCATGTAAATACAGTGTTTAGGAGGTAGAAGCATTAGTCTCAGCTGTGTAGTGAGTTTGAGGCCAGCATACATCATATCAAGTTATATACTAGCCAGGGTACAGAGTCAGACACAGTCTCAAGACAGAACAAAAACAACAGTCAAGAGAAAAAAAAAGGGAGAGATGAATTATGCACTTATACATTAACACATGCCATAACGTTGAAGAACCTTCAACAGCATTGTACTGAGTCATAAACGGACAAATGCCACTGATAGAGGTGCCTGGAATAGTCAAATGTACAGATAGGAGGTTAAAGTTCCTGAAGGCTGGGGCAGGGAAAACTGGGGGAGTTATTTAATGAAGGATTTTTTGGGGCTGATGAAAAAGTTCTAGAAATAGATATTGCTGCTGGCTGCAGAAGTCCATGATTAGACAGTGCTACATACTGGATAGGCACTAACATGGCTGAGGTTGGTGAGATGGTAAAGGTGCCTGCTTTGTAAGCTTGATGATCTGAGTTGGTCCCTGGGATTCATACAGTGGAGAAAAGAGCTGACTTTTTTTCCTGTCTCTTCCTCTCTCCCCCAGCTTTCTCAGGCCCTGCACAGAAATATGAGCCCTGTGTGGGGTGCCAAATGTAGCAGGCTTTCTCGGATTGTCAGCCCGAAGTCCTGACATGGAGACTTATTACTAATTATGAATGCTTAGCCTTATCTTATGCTTGTCCCACTAGCTCTTATAACTTAATTTAACCTGTGTCTCTGTCTGCATTTTGCCTCCTGGCTTTTACCTTTACTTGTTCTGTAGTCTACTTCCCTGCTTTCTCCATATCTGTCTGGTTGGTCCCTGCCTGACTGGCTGCTCCCTGAGCCCTGGCTGGCTGCCCCTGGCTCGCTGCCTGCCAGCCCCACCTTTCCCTCCTCTGCCTATCTATTGGCCATTCAGCTTTTTATTAGACAAATCAGGTGCCTTGGGCAGGCAAGGTAAATCAGCAACACACCTTTACATAGTTAAACAAATACAACACATCTATCCATAGTTAAACAATTATTCTGCAACACAAACAATGTAACACATCTTTACATAGTTAAACAAATATTCTATTCCACAACAGCGCACTACTATGCCTTGTTGAGAACTAACTCTTTTAAGTTGTCCTCATAACACACACATGTATACACACACAATAAAATATAATAAAAATTAAAATTGTTAAAATGGTGAATTATGTGTATTTATCACAGATTTATGAAAACCAAAAACTAACAAGTTGATATGTTAGATAGAAAATTTTTTACTATTTGTGATTTGTATTTAGACCATAGTCCCTTTGCTCTAGACACAGGTGTGGTCAGCTGGAAGATGGTGAGGTGACAAAGCTGTGGCCCCTTCTTGGGAGTCCTACTGTACTGTACTGTACTGCACTGTACTGTACTGTACCACTGTGATTGGGAGGGCCCTGCCTGGGCTTGAGCAGAAGTTTCCACCCAGTTCTTATGCTAGATGGGAGTGGTGTGGATGGCCCCTGCTTCAGCATAGGGGACAGCGTTTGTTCCCAGTTTGTGGCTGTGGTGTGCCCTCCTTTGTTACTGCCCTGGGAATGAAGAAGCCAGTCCCACTGCTTTCCTACACTTTGCTTCCTGTGGTTTTCTGGGATTGCGCCTCCTTGCCTGTTAAAAGGATTGACGAAGTCTGCTTTGTCTGGAGCCTTTTTTTCCTTTCTGATTATGAATGTGAGGCTCAGAGGTGTGATGACCCTCTGATCTGAGTGAAGTCATGCTGGTGATTCAGAGCCTTCCAGCCAGCTACCTATCTTAGCTAACATATGTGAGAGGTGTCCTTTCTTCTTGTTTGCAAGGAGCCCAGGTCCTTAGAGTTGGATGACACATTTCTTAAATTGTACAGTGTTTTTGTAACACGAATAAATAAAAGGCCCAGAGACTGATATTGGGGTTCAAGCTTCAAGCTGAAGTTTAGAAAAGCAAAGCAGTCAGCCACTAGCTCTTACCACTACCTCAGGCTGAAAGGGCTGATCCTGTCTCCATGAGCTCTCACCAAGCCTCAGACTGTAACCTCTCCTCAATGTGGCTGGAGAATGAATACCTCCTACTCAGTACTGAAGACCCTGCTTCTATCTTTTATACTCGTCTAGTGCTGGGATTAAAGACGTGATCTGTTACTCTCTGTTTAACTCAAAGAGATCTGTCTACTTCTTAATCCTGAGTCCTAGGATTAAATGTGTGTACCACCACTTCCTAGCTTCTGGCTGCCAGGATTAGAGGTGTGTGCCTGTCTTCTGTTGCTTGTGGCTGACTTTGCTTTCTGAATCCTCAGGCAAGCTTTAATAAATGATAAATAATATATCACCGCAGCTTTACTCTGCTCAGTTGTAACCATTTGAGGCACTGAAAGAGTCATGTTGCTCAGTGGGCTGGGTCCCCAGTAAGCTCTGGAGGGGAACTGTTGCTCAGTGGGCTCTGGGGGAGAGCTGTTGCTTAGTAGCTGTCCCCCCAACCCCAGGCTCTAGAGCTGCTACTTAGTGGTATCAGTATTGTGCAGATAAGCAGGGCACAAGCCTTATCTCATCACATCTGGAGAGATAGTTAGCAGGTTAAGAGCATGTATTTCTCTTGCAGAGGACCTAGCATCCATGTTGTGCAGCTCACAACTGCCTGTAACTCAAGTTCCAGGGGGATTTGACATCTCTGACTTCTGTGGGTGCCTGTATTCACATGCACACATGTATGTATGTATGTATGTATGTATGTATGTATGTATGTATGTTTTTAAATATCAAAATTAATGTAAATAATACCCTATGAAGAACACAAATCTAAAAACAGGAATGGGATGAAACTGTGTCATAGAGGTGGACACCCTCATGTGGTCTGATTACTTCTCAGCTTGTGGGACCTGCCACTGTTGGGGGTGGAAGAGGACAGGATAAGAGCATCATAGGGAACCACATGTTTGTCATAGGAAAAAGGGGGGTTTCCAGAGCAAGGAGAGGGATGCTGTTAAGGAAACTTTCTGCTAGGCTTTTTGCTTCAGTGTAATGATGATATCAATAGCTGCTTACCATTGTACACATTATACAGCAGGTATGTTTGCTATGGCTGACGCTGATTGAGTCAACTCACATACACATATTATGTGTTCCTATTTCACATTTTGAATGTGGGTGTGTGTATATGTGTTTATGCAGGTCAGAGATCATGTCAGGTGTCTTTCTGACTTGCTTTCTGCCTTTTTTTTTTTTTGAGAAAGAGCCTTTTCATTGAAGCTGGAGCTCACTGACTGGGTTAGAATGGCTGAGCAGCAGCTCAGGGATCCTCTTGTCCCTGCTTTCCCAGTGCTGGGATTATAGGTGCACTCCTGTACCCAGGTTCTGGCCTGAATTCCATATATAGATTAGCTTTCACTTAACAGAGATTCACCTGCATCTACCTTCTAAGTGCTGGGATTAAAGACATGTGCTGATGGGGAATGCTCTTATGTATCTATGTTTCTCTTATTGCTTGATGAATAAAACACTGTTTCGCCAATAGAGGCAGGAAGATAGGTGGACTGGGAGATGAGGAGAATTCTGGGAGAGGTAGGCAGAGGTGTATGAGGAGACACCATGTAGAGACTGGATAGGATGTGTTAGGCATTTTCTGGTAAGATAAGGCCATGTAGAAATACATAGATAGGTAGTTATGTATTAATAATTAAGACAGAGCTAGCCAATAGCTAGCTGGCCTAGCCATCGGCCAACAGTTTTATAATTAATATAGCATCTGTGTATTTATTTGGGGATAAAGTGGCAGCAGGACTTGGTGGGACAGAAACTCCAGTAACAATGTACCACCAGGTTCAGCTGCATCTGGCTTTTTACATGGGTGCTGGAGATCTGAGGTCCTCCTCTTGCTCATCAACCACTTTATTCTCTGTGCCTTTGGAAGATAGGACTTTTTGGCATTGCCAGTGAAAGCCAAGGCCTGTTAGAAACTGTGGAAAGCTGGTTCTGTCAGTCAGCTGCAAAGAGGCCCCCAGACAGCTCATTCTGGCACCCCTTCCTGGCTCTCTTCTTGCTGGCAGCTGGCTTCAGTGCTCTGAGAAGTGGAAGCCCTGGCATGCTTCTGGAACTTACCCCATGTTTCAAAGCAGATTGCTATAGATTTCCAAATTAAACTATGGCCACTGCTTGCGTTAAACAGCAGGTGAGCTGCACTTTAAATAGACCACATTAATTCTGAAGTGGATCCCTGCTGGGATAATGCTTATCATCAGCCAGCATCACTGACAGGCTTGAAAAAGATGCTTATGGTAAGCAATTTGCAAACTTGAAAGGTGAAACACTCTTCACGTTAATGTGCTGCTGGTGTTCAAGGTCAGAGGGAGGTCACTGCAGTTTTTCAGAAGACAGGGAATCATTGAGAGTCACTTGCTGGCTGAGGGTGCTCCCCAGAGTTACCTGTTTTGGTATTTTTTGTTTTGTTGTTGTTTTTTTGAGACAGGGGTTCTCTGTATTGTTTTCAATCCTGTCTTGGCACTCACTCTGTAGATCAGGCTAGCCTCAAACTCACAGAGATCTGCCTGCCTTTGTCTCTCCAGTGCTGGGATTAAAGGCATGTGCCACCAACGCCTGGCTATGTTCTGGTGTTTGAATGTAAGTTTTCTGGGACATGAACAAATGCCTTTTCACAGCAGATAGGGAAGTGATAACAGGCCAAAAAGAAAAAAGAAAAGGAAAAAAAAAAAAAAAAGGAAAAAGAAAAAAGAAAAAAAGACTCCACCAAAGTCAAATTGATGAACCAGAGAGTTTATTGGGGTTACTTAGAGAAGCAGGACTGACTCGGAGAGCTGCATCATAAAAAGCAGCCTGGCTTAGGTGATGACTCCACAAGGCTGCAAGGCTTTCTGTCTGACTTGGAGGCAGCTCCACCAAGAGTCTCCTCTCCTGACCAGGTGTTTGCTGCCTTTCTGACTTAGGATGGGGCCCTAGGAACCCTGAAATCTTCAGGAGTTTCCTAAGCTTTGCACATCTTTAGAGCCTTCCTCTTTCTGGGAAACTGCAGAGGCAGAGAAGGGATCATGGCTTAGGGATCATGGCTTAGGGATCATGGCTTCTTCTGTGTGGTTGTATAGTCAAGTGAGTTTGCTGTGTGAGAGCTCAGGGTGAACTGCACATTCTCATTCGTCCTGGGAAGTTTATTCTGAAAAAAATTAAGTCAGTGAGATGGTTCAGCTGTAAAGCCTCTTGTCACCTAGGCTGACAATCTGAGTTCAGTCTCTGTGACCCACATGGTGGAAGGATTTCTCCTTCAAGTACTCCTGCAAGTTGTTCTCTGACCTTTGTGAATTATTGTGATGGACGCACACACTAAATAAATAATGAAGTTAAAAGACCTGGGAGAGTGGCTGAGCCCCCAAATACCTGCATACTCATATGTACACATTTAGGTGCTGCTGACCCAGAAAGGGAGAGAGAGACTACACAACACCTCTTCTTAGCCATGGGTGTTGGCTTCTTGTGCCGAGCTGCCATTGTTGGGTGGCCCACTTGGGCTTTGTGTTCAACACTCTACCTGCTCTTTTCTCCAGTTAGCCCGTAATCCCAGGCCACCTATTCTGTGCAATTGGGAGAGGAATCTGAGGTTCTCATGGCTCTGTGGCCACATTACTGAATGATCTTGTCACCTGTTGTCCTGCATGCTGGACTAAATGACTATCAAAGATGACACTCATTAGAATGATAGTTAGCCTAGATCAGTTGAACTGAAGTAGTAGAATGAGCTTCTTAATATGGGTTTAGTTTTTGGAGCTGGGCACATTTGCATTCTTCTGGAAGGAAACCTCAATGACTTTAACATTCTTCTCAGAGGGGTCTGTGAACCTGTTTGGCTCTGCCTCACTTAGAAATCAAGCAGTTGTAAGCATGCTCATTTTGAAGGTGTCAGGCAAATGTGATGTCAGTGGCGGGTGTTTGGTACTGCACTCCTGCTCATCTGTGCTTATTATTAACATTTACATTAACTATGTGAGACTTGTCCAGGGCCTGCCTTTGAATGAAATGACCGTGGTTTGAGTGAGGTCAGTTATGAAATGTTTGGTAATGGCTGGTGCACAGTTAATAAGAGCTAAAAACTGTCATTGTAGTATTGACAATAGAATGAAGTCAGTGAACCAATGTTGTAAAGAACATCGATCACAAAATGAGGTATATACTAGAATTTCAACTCCCAAATAATTTGTACATGTGTATAAGAAAGGTAGGCTTGAAGAGATGCCAGTAAGAATGGCTCAACAAACTTTATTTAGCCTTCCTGTAGCCTTAAATTTGTTTCTGTTCTTATACCAAGTAGTTCACCATTTGGGGAGGTCTCCTGAGGATCTAGAAATGAGAGTGATTATTTGTGACCAAGGATGTTCTTTGTTGTGTAAGGGTAAGCAGCAATGTGGTGTGTTCTTTGTAATCAAGATATAGCTAAATTATATTCTACCAGGAAACTGCCAAAAATCATGTTCAGTGTGCATAATGGGTGAATAAGTAACAACACAAATGTTCTAAGGCCTTTTGAATCTGGAAAATGTTCATGATTTAGAAAAAAATGAATCAAGATATAGATTATATGTATACAATAATATACTGCATAACATACTTTTTTGTTGTTGTTGAGATAGGATCTTGCTATGTTGCCCAGGTTAGCTTTGAACTCCTTGGCTCAAGCCACATTCTTGACTTAGCTTCCTGATTAGCCAGGACTGCAGTTGCATGGCACCGTGTCTGGTTTTAAGAGATTTATTATCCAAGGTCAGTTTCACTGGCCTAACATGTCAAGAAGACGGTGACAGACTGGTCCTGCTGATACCTCAGGGTAGCAGCTATTCTCACCTCTCCACACATCTGCTGGCTGCTGGCATCCTTTGAAAGTGGCCACACCATTCTAATCTTTGCTTCCCTAGTCACATGGCCTTCTTCCCCATGGGTCAGCTTCTCTGTCTTCTTATGAAGACATTTGTTAATGTGTTGTATTCATGGGGATTGACACAATCAGTTACCAACACTCTTTTGCTGCTTTAGGCTGCAGTCACAGGCTAATTTCAGAGACTAGTGTGTAGTTATGTTTGGGGGCATAATTTACTGGCCACAAATGTTGATTTTTGTATATGAACAATGGTGCAAGAAAAAAAATCCTGGCATGAAGGTTTTGAAAATGTTAACAGAGAATGGCAGTCTCAGGGTAGGAAGCTCTGAGGCCTGTTTACTTTTGATTATTGCTTTGTTCTACTTTATCTGTGCTAAGAAGTAATGGCATTTACACCCCATAAAGTCACCTGTGACCACTGCTCTGAAGATGACAGCATGCAGGCCCAGTGACATACTGCTGCCCTCTCTCCCCAGAGCCTGTGTTCTGGTTCTACGTGAAGGAGGTCCTCAACAAGCATGAGCTGCAACGCTTCTACTCACTGCATCACATCTCTGCAGATGTGGGCCGAGGTCGGGCCTGGCTGCGCTGTGCCCTCAATGAGCACTCCCTGGAACGCTACCTGCACACGCTCCTGGCTGACCGTGCCAGGCTCAGGTACCAAGCAGGACAGCCCCAGACATGGCGGAAGAATCTGGATACATCTTTTTTTCCTAGTCCCCACACTGGGAGAGAAGGGGACTTCCCCACTGCAGCCCTGCCAGCTGCTCTCTTGGTGTGAGAACCAAAGCCACAATGCTTAGAAGGGACTTTGTGTGGCACTGCATAGGCAGGGACTATCAGTACTTGCTGTGATCAATGCTGCTTAGCTATTGCCCTAGGGTACAGGCTAACCCTCACTCCACAGAATTTTTATTTGGAATTCTTCAGCTTATTCCAGCCTAAACTGACCAAAGATATGGTCTCATGTGTAGCCTAGGCTGGCCTGGAACTCACTGTTTCTCTACTGCTGGGATTATAGGTCTGCATGACTAGGCCTGCTCAGAATAGGAGACATTAAGGAAGGAAGTGTTTTTAATTAATTGATTAATTAATTCACTAATGATTGGTTTTTCAAGGCAGGGTTTCTTTGTGTAACAGTTCCAGGCTATCCTGGAACTCACTTTGTAGACCAGGCTGGCCTCGAACTACTTTCTGAGATCTGCCTGCCTCTGCCTCCCAAGTGCATGCACCACCACCCGGCATGTTTTGATTTTACTAAAAGGTTCATTTTATCATAGTTATTTTTTTGTTGTATAAAGTTTACTCAGGCAGTGTAGGTCAGGCTGTGTTGTAATGAGCAGCACTTGAGAAGCCTCAGAGGTCTGAGTCGGCCACTTTTATCTCTCTATGTTCTCTCCTGAAGCCCAGGATGATGAGCCTCCTGAAGAGGTAGACTCCAATAGGAAAGGGGATTGCTGTTGAAGTAAGCACTGAATGGTTAGGTTCCTGTCCCCAGAGAGACTTCCACTCCCAACTCATTGGCAGGGAGGGTCACATGGCCACAATCTCAGTTCAGCAACCGGGGGCGGTATGGTTAGCCTTCAACAATGGGAAGGGATCACTATGCAGAGCCAAAGTTGGTATAGCTGGCCAGCTCCTTAGAAACACTGGACACTGCTGCAGAAACCACTGGCTTACAAACTAAATCACTCTAATGTACATAGAGATGATCCTAGCTTGGAGGGATTTCCCTTGTCATGGCGTCTTTTGCTCTAACTTTAGCAGTTATTTTTCCTGTGAGGATAGTGGACTAGATACAGTTTATGTCACTTGATGACCTGAGGGGCCTTGGTCAAACCTCTCTGGCCACCTTGAGTAACTTACATGTTAGCAGGACATAGACTTGACACTCAGACTCCACTAATGCAGTAAACCGGCTTCTCATCAGCACTCTGACAATCCCTTGATTTCAGTTTTGACAGTTGTTTGCAGACTCAGGACTCCCTTTCTGCATCTGCAATCTTGTCTCCCCTACCCATCTCTTCTCTCTGCCTGGAAATCAGGTACTGGTGCATGCTAGACAAATGATCTGCCTATACTATCCCTGCTGCAATGTTTCTTCTATTGGTAGAAGTGATTCTGTGAGTGATTCTGTGAGTATTCTAGGATTGCTCTTAAAAACAGTCTTGGGACAGTGAGATTGCCTTCAGTGGGTAAAAGTTTTTTTGCTGAGCATACGTGGAAGGAAAGAGAACTATTTTTGAAAGTTGTTTATGGACCTCTACTTGTGTGCCCAAATTCATACTTATTCTGCATACACATATGCACACAATTGTAAAACTAAAACTAAAACAATGAAGAAGAAAGCTGGGTGGTGGCGGCACATGCCTTTAATTCCAGCACTAGGGAGGTAGAGGCAGGCAGATCTCTGAGTTCAAGGCCAGCCTGATCTACAGAGTGAGTTCCAAGGCAACCAGGACTGTTACACAGAGAAACTCTATTTCAAAAATCCAATAGAAAAAAATAAATTAAAAGCCTAATTAAAAACAACAGTAACAATAACCATGCAAGAAGACTTAGCACAGTGGTGCCTGTCCCAGTGTTAAAGTGGCAGAGGCAGAGGCAGAGGCAGAGGCAGAAAGTTCCTTAGGGAAATACTGGCCAGCCAGCCTACTTGGTGATCTCCAGGACAATGAAAGAGTGTCAGAAAAGGAGAAATGATCCTGAGGAATTACACTGGAGGGTGTTCTCTTGTCTCTATATGCAAGCACATTCACACACACACACACACTTTCACACACACACACACACACACACACACACTTTCACACACTTACACTCACATTCATGGACACACAAACATACATTCATGGACATACACACACACATTCACATTCATGGACACACACACACACACACACACACAGACACTTACACTCACATTCATGGACACACATTCACATTCATGGACACACACATACTTACACTCACATTCATGGACACACACACACATTCATGGACACACACACATACACACACACACACACACACACACACACTCTGGGGTATCTTGTGAATGGAATCCATCCCTCTGTCCTCTTCAACTTTATATATGTCTATTTCAGTCCTCTAAAGTTCACGGTCTCAGGGGACCAAGAAGGAAGTCGTAGGATGTGTGCATTCAGACCTTTGTTTCTAGTGACAAGCTTCAAAGTGGAGAGGGACAAAATTCCCTCTGGGTGACTGACCAGGCCTAGAGTTTCCAGGAGCCATCAATGGCATCATTGGCCAGTGTATGGATGCCAAGAACTACCTTCCTTTAAGAGTCTCCCTATTCTCTTTGCTTTTTCAGCACATTCTATGAAGACTGGTCTTTTGTGATGGATGAAGAAAGGTCCAGCATGCTCCCGACCATGGCAGCTGGTAAGCCTGGTGGAGGCAGGGGTGATGAACCTTGTGAAGCTTGCTGAACAAAGAGGTTGTGGGAATGGATTCATTGCCCAACAGGGTGCTGTGTTGCTCTGTGTCCTCCTGATTGGAAGCATCACTGTTGCCTTTTTAAGTTGGGGCCGCTTATCTAAATTTGATAAAATGCAGATAAAGCACGAGGTTGAAGGGTTTGGCTGTGGCCTGGCAGGTGAACTGTAAAGAGCTGGGGACTGGGTTGGCAGACTGCCTTGACCTGGTTCTGCAGCTTGTCTGTTGGATTCTGTCAGCTGTGTTACCTTTTCCCCCCTTTGCTTTGAGTGAGAATACTCAGATTTTCAGTCACCTTTCTAAGGGTTTAAGACAGCCATAAAAAGGAAAAGGTTATGCATGTGGCTTATCAGCATGAATCAAAGTCCTGGGTTGATACATTGTTGCGTGAGAAAGCCTTTGATGCTTGGCTGGCCTCTCAAGGATGATAAACATGACAGCTTGTCTTTCTTCCAAATTCTTTACTGTCCCATTTTCATTCTTTTTCTTTCTAAAACATGACATTAAGTCACATACTGAGGATCATGTTAGCCTCATCTAGGGACAAGAAAGTCAGGCTTTGGCCATGGTTTTCTTTATAGGTCCTAGAATGTCAGTTTCAGTCTTGGATAAAGCAATTGTAATGGTGTTCTTAGTGTACACTGAGCTCTTGATGAGGTTTTGGTGGGTGAAATCTTTAGTGTTCACAATTCCAAGAGGGTTACTGTTGTCATCATTGTGCAGGTAAAAAAACTAGAGGTCAGGAAGGTGGCAAGTTGCTTGACCAAGGTCTCTGAGCTACTAAGTGGCTGTTCTGTGACTCATCCCAGGCAGCCTCTCTCCAGAACTTCTGCCACTGTCTTCTCCTGGCTGGTTCTTGTTGCAATTTATCTTCCTGACACCCAGGGATGGAATATGGAAAGACTGTTCATATGAGCGTCTGTATGCCAATTTCAGATGGTTTTATAGATGCGGAAGATGAGGTTTGTCCCCTTGTGTGATATTGGAGGTGTGACTGCATGGCAGTAAGTCCCCCTTCCCCCTTTCTTCGGCAGGTCTGAACTCCATACTCTTTGCAATTAACATTGACAACAAGGATTTGAATGGGCAGAGCAAATTTGCTCCCACTGTCTCTGACCTCTTAAAGGAGTCAACACAGAATGTGACATCCTTGCTGAAGGAGTCCACGCAGGGTATGAGCAGCCTTCTCAGGGAGATCACAGCATCCTCTGCTGTCTCTATTCTCATCAAGCCGGAACAAGAGACTGACCCTCTGCCTGTTATATCCAAGAACGTCAATGTTGGTGAGCCAAAAGGGGCCCTGGAGGGGCACAGCAGGGCTAGTGAAAGGGAAATGAGAGTGGGGCGGAGAGGAACACACCTTAATGTTGTTGTCACTCTCCTCTGGGGAGCAAAGTCATTGACTGTGAAGGGACCCAACAGAAAGGGTAGAAAAGCAAACAGCCAGCCCTGGGATGCCAGGCAAGTCATCTTTTACCACTTACTCCTTCTCCTCATATTCTTGGTACTCAACAGTGAGCTGAGACTCTACCAGCATCCTGCATAGTCTTCTCAGGGATGGGCAGGGGTGATATTTAAAAAGAAATGAGAAACGTATTGTTCTTGTATATGGGATGAAAGCATAGGCTGCTTCACAGAGAACACTTTTGAGTTTGCCTATACTGGGAGGCTGCTATTTATATAGTGGCCTGAGGGAAGAGAGTAACTCTGAGCTTTTACTATGAGCAGCCGAGGAAACTTGGTTCAGTTAAGATACATTTGCCAGAAGTTGATGATATTCTTAGAGCATTTGGAGTTGTTAACTTGGGGGTTAAATACTGTTCCTTGTCTTCCCAAATCCCTTAAGTCAATAATCATGGCCACCCCTTTGAAAACATTTTTTAAATACATTGTTTTTTTATAGTGAAGATTGTATACACTAGGCAAGTGCTCTGTCAGCCAGCTGTATACTCAGTTCTTCGTACTTTCTGATTTCCAGACGAGATCTGTTAGGGGTGGCTTTGAACTGACTGTATAGCCTGTGCTGGTCTTCAACTTGGATCTTTTTACCTCAGTGTTTGAGCAGTAAGATTACAATTCTGAGCCAGACAATGATAGCACATGCCTTTAATGGTAGCACTCAGGAGGCAGAGGCATGTGGATCTCTGACTTCTAGGCCGGGCTGTTCCAGGATAACCTCCAAAGCTACACAGAGAAGCGCTATCTTGAACCCCCCCCCCCCAATTAAAAGATTACAATCCTAATCCACCAGGCCCCATCTGTTTATTTCTATCTGTCTGTTTTTGTGTATGTGTGTTTGCTTGTGCATTTTGTGTGCACATGTATTTAAGTGCAAAGGTCAGAGGTCAGTGTGGGGCGTCTTCCTCTATGGCTGTTCACCTTATTTTTGTTTTGAGACATTATCTCTCACCTGATCCCAGAGCTCACCAATTGACTAGACTGGTTGGCCACTGAGCTCGAGGGATCGACCTGTCTCTGCCTCTTCAGGGCTGGAATTACAGATGTATCCACTGTTGGTGGAAGTTTCTGTTTTGCCCTGCTTGGTCCTGCAGCCGTTTAGTTCCAAATAAACACACAGAGGCTTATATTAATTATAAACTGCTTGGCTGATGGCTCAGGCTTCTTTGGTTCTCTTGATTATTAACCCATTTCTATTAATATGTGTATCTCCGTGTGATCTAGGCTTACTGTAGAATGCCCAGGTGTCCTATCTTCTTGGTAGCTACATGGTGTCTGCCTCAAGACTCAACTTTCTGGCTTCCTTTTCCCACAATTCTCTTAGTCTAGTAGCTCCACCTCTACTTCCTGCCTGGTTACATCCTACCTGTCCATTGGACAAAACAGCTTTATTCATCAACAAATAAGGGAAATATATATCATGGCATACAGAAGGCCACCATGCCCAGCTTTCCTCAGGGTTGGGGTCCAAACTCAAGTCCTTCTGCTTGTGCAGCATGACCTTTGCTTACTGAGCCATTTCTCCAGTCCTCCCTGTAGAACTTTTCTTGCTATTCCCTTTTAAAAAAAGAATGTCTCATTTATTCTTTGGCAATTTCATACTTGTATGCAATGTGTTGTGATCATGTCCCACCCTCCCCTAACATTTCCCCTTCCTACTGTCCTCTTTATATATAAAATCTCAGTGCTACCCATATAATCATGGGTGTGGGGCCATCCACCTGAGCATGGGCAACTTAGCAACCATACTCCCTTCCTCAGTGGCCTTCAACTGTCAATAGCTTCTCGGACAGGGTGAGGCCTCTTGACCCCCTCCTCTGCCATGCTGGGATATCGACTGGCTTGGTTTTATGTAGTAAACATAGCTGTTGTGAGTTCATTAATATAATAGCCATATAATGACCTGAGGACACCATCTTAGAGCATTCCTCCCTGCCTTCTGGATCTTATGCTATTTCTGCCTCCTTTCCTATGGTGTTCACTAAGCCTGAGGTGGGTGGGTTTGATAAAGATGGCTCATAGGGCTGAGCACTCACAGTTGCTTCTTCTCAGCACCTTGGCCAATTATAATTCTCTGTATAAAATGCTACCCAGTACGAAAAGAAACGTCTCTGACCAAAGTTGAGAGCATCACTAACATATGGGTATAAACAGAGATATTTAGAGGAATATTTGACGGTGTGAGCTTTAGCAAAATAACAGTAGTAGGTTTTGCCTCTAGTGCCTCTGTCCTCACAGTGTATGCTTCTCTTCCAGAGGAATAGAGTTTGATTCCTATTATCTATGTCTCATGATTGCCTATAACTCCAGCTCCAAGAGATCTACACATATTACACCACATGTAAGCACACGTACACACACACACACACACACACACACACACACACACACACTCCTACCTTTAAAAATGTTTTAAAAAAAACCTAAAAAATGCTCAGCAGTAGATGGCCAATGTAAAACAAGCTCAGTTGTATTTTTGAAGGGATTTTGGTCTCATAATGCTTTTTTTGGACATTAAAAAAAATCTTACAGGTCTTTTGCTGCTTATATATTATGGTTTCTGATGTTGTGTCTGGTTTTCTCTGTGTGTGAATGTGTGTGTGTCCATGTGTGTTTCTTGTGTTTTTTCTGTTTGTTTGATTTTGTCTTATTCTGGTTTGTTTCTTATTTTATTATTAGATACCTATTTGTTTTCTAATGAGAGAGAGTGAAAGAGAAAGGATGTGGATTTGAGTGGGTAGGGAGGTGGAGAGGATTTTCAGGAAGCCATTTTCAGAATATATTGTACAAAAAATAACTATTTTCAAAAAACCCCATAATCTGAGAACCCAAACAAAATCTGATGTCTTAGTTTATTCTTGGTGTGATAAGCTTCACTGCCCCGTAGGAATATAGCTTGGCCTTCCTTCTGTCTACTACCATAGCTTTTCTTTTGCCAGATGCCAGATACAAAAGGGAGAGGAGGAGGAAGAAGAAGGTGACCAACATTGTCTCTTTTGATGATGATGATGATGAGCAGAGCATTGGGGACACTTTAAAAAAGATGCCTGGGACTGTAGAAAGCTCCTCCATCAACATCATGTCAGCCTTTGAAAGCCCTCTTGGACCAAATTCCAATGGGAGCCAGAGCAGCAATTCATGGAAAATTGATTCTGCATCTTTGAATGGGGAGTTGGGCTACCAGAAGCTGGATGTGAAAAGCATTGATGATGATGTGGATGAAAATGAGGAGGATGTGTACAGGAACTCAGCAGGGAGGAAGCACACGGGCCACTCTGAGTCCACAGACAAGTAAGTTTGCTTGAGGTCTTGATGAGCGAGTTGTATCAGCCATTTTCTAGGAAGTGAGTGAGATGAATGAGTTTTGTCTGGGGAAGTGGTTCAGTGGGTAAGGCTCTTGCTGTGCAAGCATGACGACCTGAGTTCAGGACCCCAGCATCCCAGCTGGCTGCAGCAGAGCAGACTGCCTGTTATTCTCATGCTCCCACGAGGAGATGGGAGATGGAAGCTTCAAGTTAGGTAGCCTGGCATGCATAGCAGAGAAGAGCAGAAGGCTCTGAAACAGGTGGGCACATGAACTTGAACATGCATCAAGGCATGTGAACATACATAATTAAACATGTGAATGTGGACATATGAACATGTACACACACCATAGGCATAAAAATAGTGCATTTTTGTATTTCTTTGGAGACATTATTCATTCTTTAGCTCTCTATGACCTTGTCCTGCTGAATGTTGCTAAGCAAACATTCTATTTAAATAGGCTTAATGCAAAATTAGCATCAACATGTATACTTTGAAAGTTTTCATTAGACATAAAAGGCTTTCATGAACTGGGCTTTCCTCCGTCTCTAGCTTTCTACTAACATAGGAAGCTCAGGAGGAAAGTGGAGTTGGCCTGTCGAAGTATCACTTATTGGATCTTTATATGTGACAATAAGACTGAACCTAAGAACTGTGACAGGACTGGTGGAGTTCTTAACTGGCAGCACCAAGTTCTGGGTTTGTGCTCCAGCACTGCATAAACTGGGTGTGGTGGTGCGTACCTGTCATGGGAGCACCTGTGGTGGGTGGGGGCATGGACAGGAGGCCATCTTCAGGCACACGGAGAGTTTACTGTCAGCAGCTGGACCAAATGAGACTGTATCAGAAAGGCAAAGAGCCCCAGAGCAGTGCTACACCAGCAACCCTGAGCAGTGTTGTGCCATCTTAGGTCGGTGGGTGGCACTTCTGTTCAAAGGATGAAAGAACATGGCTCCACGGAGCTGAGATTTGGCAGAGTAGTTGGCCACGCTGAGGCTTGGGCTCAGGTAGCTGCCCCAGAGCTCAATCTCTCTGCACTTGTTGCCTTAGCTGGGTGGGATGTAGGTCTAAATCCATGGATCCCCACACAGCCTCATGGGGAATGGGCAGTGTGGACCTTGCCTGCAAGGCAACCTATGTTCTCAGGTACTTCCTGTGTGTGTTTTCTTGGAACAAGATCCTTCCCCCTCTCAGAGTCTCTGGCCACATCTGAGGCCTGGCATCAGATTGTAGCATCTACTTGTAGGGGTGTGGCAGAGTCTAGCCACGTGATGTCTGAGGCCTTTGCCACACACACTGCTCTTCACAGGCCTCTGTTGTTTACCCTTGCTTTACAGTCTCACAGTCAGCTAGCTCTACAGTACATGGAACTAATCATGGCTGACTTCACAGCCCCTCCTGGTAAAGTGTGGCATGAACATGTGTGAAAGTATCTTTCTATGGGGCATAAATGCCATGCTTCTCTTAATATCTTAATGCTGTGTTTTTGATGTTTATGTTTGTGTAATAGCAATTTTTTTTATTTCTCTGGAGACTATGCCTGTTTAAAAAGTTTTGGGGCTGGAGAATGTACTCAGCAGTTAATCACACTTGTCACTCTTGCAGAGGACCCAAGCTGGATTCCCAGACCCGATATGTTGGGTCAAAGCCATCTGCAAGACTAGTCCCAGGGTATCTGATAGTCTCTTCTGGCCTCTGTGGGTACCAGGCATCACGCATGGGATGCATACACACACACGCAGGCAAAACATCTATATATACAAAATAAAAAAAGTTTAAAAATTTTAAATGTTTTTCTCTCGTTCACATATGTGCATTGTCCATGTTCCCCATGCAATAATGTACAGATGAAAGAAGATTCCAGAATTGAGATTTGGCAAAGAGGTGGGACATGCAGGGAGTTGGGGCCACATATACTGCTTCCTAGACCTTAATATTTTCCACGTTAATATATAATCTAGGTATCTTATACAATGTTACCTTACTGGACCATGAGATGCCCAGGTTAAATCCTTGTTTCTGGAATCTGGGATAGTATTCATGCTGAGATCAAGGTTTGGATGGATTGACTTAATGACAAGGGTTTCCTGTCAAGCATGGATAGTGTCATCCAGGACCTGACAGGAACAGAAGAGCCTGAGGGGTGGAATCATTTCCTTCATGCCTGTCAACTTGAGCTGGAATGATGGTCTTTTCCTGCCTGTGGACTGGGATTCACTCTGGCTCTCCTGCTTCCCAGAAGCACACCACCGTCTTTCCTGGACTTGCCAGCTTTCACACTCACCCAGGAAGCAGCACCTCGTCAGGTCTATATTTGTACCTCCCCAGACCTCTCATTGGTTCTGTTTCTCTACACAATCCCTACTTGCTAAATGGTTCTGTTACTGTTGAGTATTGTTCACTTTTGTTATTTTGGGGGCATGGTCTCTGGATGTAGCCTAGGCTGGTCTTTGGCACATCACCCTGATTCAGCCTCTAGAATGTCATATGTATAAGGCTATTTTCCACTCCCAAGCTACTTGTTAGAGTCATTTCTAAGCAGCATCACTCATGTTCACAAGCTGTGGATGTTTTGAATCTGGGGGATTCTTGTATTAGGAATAGTATTCCTGAGAAACAACTGGGGTGTGTGTGAGTGTGGGTGCATTTTCCTCATTTATCTGTCATTATTTCTGCTTGTATGTCTCCATCTCTTTGTTTTGTTTGCTTGTTTGTTTTGAGACAGGGAGTGTCATGTAGCCCAGGCTGGCTTGAGTCTCTACTTCCCAAGGGCTGAGATTTTGGTATGCATCTCCATGCTTGCTCCTTTCCCCCCCTTTCTCCTCATCTGGAGAATTCACACACAGGATTGTGGGATGCGGTTAGTCAAATCTGCAGGTAGACTGGTAGCAGAAGAGTTGCAGTTTTGGTTCGGAGGCAGTTTCCTGGTAGACTTCCTTTTTTTTTTTTAAATTCTGCCCAGGTCAGGTGTTTTTGTATTGCAGCCTTTGTTGTTTGGCTGAGGCCCACCTAGTCCAACAGGATAATATGTTTAACTAAAAATCCACTGATGTAAATATTAATCTTAAAAAAATATCCTCACAACAACTTCTAGCATAATATTTAACCAAATATCTGACAAATTTGCCCAGCCAAATTGGCACACACAGTTAATCATTGAAACTGTCTTTAGTTTTATGAGGGCTGAGGAATGCCACTTTATCCTGTGGCTCTGTAGGTGAGTGTGTGTGAGTCAGTGCCTCATACCCAGCCATTTTTCTTCCTACCTCAGGTGCCATGGAGTGCAGCTTGGAGGGGAGACCAGTTTGTAAGCTAGGGTAGCTGCTGGCATTGTGATGTATAAAAGGCACAGAGCAGTGCTGGGTGACCTAGGGAGCCTGGGTCTCCATGGACCATGGACAGCCTCTTGCTGGTGTTCCGGCCATCTTGACTGAAGAGTCTACAGAGCTAACTTGGGAGGAGCTGAGCAGTGATGAGTGGCTTATTGAGTAACACTTGGCTTTTGATTTAAGCTTGTAGTCACAGGAGAGGTCTAGAGTGCATATAGCATTCATGTGGGAAAGTGTGGCTAGGCCAGGGGGCTCAGCTCTGCTTACCATTGCTTCTGGAAAAATCGGATGCTTGCTTGTTTTAGGTTGATCTGGTAGCCCAAATTAGGACTCTTTCTCTTTGCTGATAATGTAACCAATTCTTTGCTTCCTGATCCCTCATTACCTAGTACTTGTCACAAACATTGGCTTTGCTTCTTTTTTGTTTGTACTGTGACACCAGCAAAGAAGTGAGTTTGGAGGGGTGTTGGGGTAACTCAGAGGGCTACAAGTGTGACCCTCAGGCACCCTGCCCCTCATACTTCCTAGTAGTTTACAGCAAGAACAGGATGAGCCCCGAGTCCCTGTTCATCCAGTCCTTGCAAGAGCCAGGCTGGCCCCATTCACCTCCCACCCTATTCCAGGCCCAAACGGGCATTTACACAGGCAGGAAGGCAGGCTGTATAAGGGAGTGGGGGTTGAGATACAGCTGCTAACAGCATGGGCAGAAGATGGTTAACAAAATATTTGGAGCTGGGTGCAGAATCTGCCCCCAGGACGATGTCACAACTCAAGAAGAGCTGAGCAGCAAGATTCCAAAGCCCATGTTCAGAGAAGCAGAACACCTGGTCTGACCTGAATGTGCACCAGGCAGTTAACCTGTGTGGGTGTGGGGGCATAGGGAGTGAGGGTATGGAAGGGGGGGGGTTGTCCTCATAGGTTCAGAGCATAGACTCCTAACACTGTTTTGTTGTTAGAATGAGTTTTGTTTTGTTTTGTTTTTTTTTTTTTTTGTGAGGGAGATAGGCTTTTGGGCAGTTTTTGTTTGTTAGTTTTTACAGTGCTAGTGATTGACCTCAGGGTTTTATGGAGTCTTGGTGTCCTGGCTTTAAATTCCCAGAGAGCTTCCTGCTTTTGCCTCCTAGCTGGGATTAAATGCATGTGCCACTATGCCACTTTGAAAATCATCTTAAGTGATGAATGAGTGTCTGCCAGCATGAAGATGAATTTATTCCCCTCTGCTCAGTCTTGACCATGGACACTGGCTGCCTAAGACACCCTTTTTTTCACCCAGTTGTGTTTGGGATAATGTGGCCACAGTTGTTTTTCTCCCACACATTATTTTTAACACTGTCTTGGTTTTGAAACAAATATCTTGCTTAATAATAACCAATATTTTGTTATTTTAAAGCCAACCTTAATTTTTTACGTGTGTGTGTGTGTGTG
This sequence comes from Cricetiscus sungorus, assembly GCA_030556225.1. Classification (NCBI taxonomy): domain Eukaryota; kingdom Metazoa; phylum Chordata; class Mammalia; order Rodentia; family Cricetidae; genus Cricetiscus; species Cricetiscus sungorus. The sequence goes on along the minus strand of JANBXA010000069.1, from coordinate 2,712,732 downwards.
TGTGTGTGTGTGTGTGTGTGTGTGTGTGTGTAGTGTGTGGCTAATTTGTAAATCAGTTTTCTCTTTTCATCTTATGTGTCCTGGGAATCAAACACCTTTATCTGCTGAGCTGTCTTGCTGGCCCTTTTAAGCCAATCTTTATGCCATACTTTGAGGATTATTGCCTTAGGAGTTAGCAGAGACAGTAGACCTTTGGCACCACTTTCTCTTGGGTTTGGAACCTCACCCTTTGTGGGTCTAGCTTCATATTGACTCACACAGGCTGCTGGGATATGGAAAGAATTGTCTTTGAAACAAGTAGAAAATTCCACATGCCCAGAGAGGTAGTAGAATGGTTGGTACAGGATTTCTTAAATCCCACTAGGCAAGAATAAGATTACTACCATAATTTTTGAGCCACATTTGAAGCAAGCTTTATTAAATACTGACCAGGGTGATGGACACTGGCCAGGCCCATATCTGGGATTCTCAGAGAATGGCTACAAATTCCATTAGTCTAGTGCTTATAAAGGCAAACCCCACAAGGTCACATGCTTCCTGCCTTTGTCCAATCAGGGGAAAGCATACATCCTGATGTACTTCCTGCCTATGCACCTCCTGCCTAGTTGTACATCCTGTGTAGTTAGGGCAACCAACCTTGTTTACAAAAGTGAAAACTCATGGCTTGTTATCTTCCATGAACAGCACCAATCAGCATTCCAGGTAGTTATTTGTCCTTGGGCAAGTGGGCCTATAGATCTCTTAAGCACAGTAATTTAAACTCAGAGCATAACTTTAGCTCACACAGACTGGTGCTTTCTCTAAGAATGTGTCCTGACCGTCTTCCCTTGGTCACCATTGTATAAACTGATCATATGACCAATCCATGGCATGATTAAGGGAAAAGTTATTAACAGGAAGAGTCCCAAGCGGGGGGAGAGAGAGAGAGAGAGAGAGAGAGAGAGAGAGAGAGAGAGAGAGAGAGAGAGAGAGGGGGGGGGGGAGAAGAAGACTGGACATGGCCATAGCTGTCTGTGAGAGAGAGGCCAATACCAACTTATAGAGAGTAGAGAAAACAGCGAGAAAAGCAGGAGCCAGAATAGCCAGGCTGCAGAGGAGGCAGCTAGGGCGCTAGCATGGACTATGAAATGCTCATAAGGCACCATAGGTGTATGTTAGCTGGGTAGCCATAGGTCCCTTTTTTGGAGGAAAGGGAAGGGGCTCATTTTGGTAGAATGGGCTTCACATATTCCTGAGGAATGCTGTTGTTTTTTTTTTTTTTTTTTTTTTTTTGGTCTAACTTCCAGAAGTCCTCCTATAGTCCCTGTTGAGCTGGACCTACCTACACTCAATTTTGCACAGGCCAGTTGGCCTGCCCTTTTTGGGAATAACCTGACAACCATCTATTGTATCAGAGCCCCAAGAGGGTAGTTCTAATAGCCTAGAGGCTAACACTTGGGGGACAGTGGCCAGGTCCAAGGCCGGAACCTGTCCTTTTCTCCCTCTACCCTGCTTCTTAATTTTCCTGTACTAGCCTGGAAGGAAACAATTATTGATAAGATTCTGTTGGGACTGTTCCCTTGGTTCCTAGTCAATGCTCACCCCAGCTAGATTTTTTTGTTGCATTTTGAAGTCTTGTAAAGAAGCATCCACCTAGAAGAATTTTAGACTGCCCCACAGTCTAAAATGTTTGCAAAGAAAATGTCTCATCACGAACTCTAAAATAAAGAAAAGCTGTGTTTTCGAAGTCAGGAGGCTGGATACCATTGTGGTTTGATTTGGAAGACCTCAGCCTTGGTGCTGTTGTCCAGTGACCTTGGGCAGGTGACACTGTTGAGACTGGGTCTCACTCTGTAGCCCAGGTTGGTTTTGAATTCATTCCAGCCCTCTTGTTTCTGCCTCATAAGCTTGGGATTACAGGTGCGAGCCACTATACCTGTGGTTAGGATCTTTCTCTTTGCGGTACTGCAGATTAAACCCAGAGTCTTGTACATGTAAACACTGCACCATGGCCCAGACCACTGTGTGCCACCAGGTCTGCTAAGTTACATGATTTGGGCTGGAGACACAGATGACTTATTGGTTAAGAGCACTGGCCACCAAACTGTACTACCCCATGGGTAGAAAGAAAGAAAGGTTGGAGATACTCAAGATTGTTGTGTTTTCTCTCTGGGGCATAGAGAATTGCAAAAGGCTGGGAGAGCTTCACTAGTCTTAAAGAGAAAGATTCAGGGGCAGGGAGCCTGGAAATTAGGGTAGGGGGGTCTGTGGGTCAAGGCAGGTTAATAGGGAACTAGCTGCTCCATTACCTTTAGGGAGAGAGAAGGGGAATAGTGACTTCCTGACAAACAGAAACCTGCTTCACAAGGTTCTGAGGAATGCTATTTAGGATCCTTTAGTTTACCTGGTCAGAGTCCGGCCTGGGCTGTGCCCCGACTGTCACTTTTAACCTAACAGCAACCAGTTCCAGGGGATTTGATGTCTTCTAGTTTTTGTGGGCACTGCATGAATGTGGTACACAGACATACACACAGATAAAACACCCATACACATAAACCTTAAGAAATGTAAACTACATTATTAGACTTTTCTCCCCTGCCCCTGTCCTTACTTGATGTAATGGGTATGATTTTAATCTGTTGAGCCTCTTTATGTTCTAAGTTAGTGCCCAGTAGTGATTGTGTGAAGAAGGTCAAGGTCATCTCAGTTATATACAGAGTTCTAAGCTAGCAGGGACATACGAGACCCTGTCTTAAACAAGTAAAAAACACAAAACTCTTGGCCTCCCTAGTTCTGGGTTATAGGTGTACACCTCCATGGTTGGCTGCCCCCCTCCCTTCTCCAAAAGGGTCTTCCTCCCTTCCTGCCTGCTCTATACTTCTGAGCTGAGCCTTCGCCTTCTTGTAGGATGTTGTGATTAATGTTTTTTTGGTCTTCTTCCAGACTGTAAGCTTCATGAGAGCATCACATCCAATGTCTGGCTCTTTGTCCCCCGTGCTGAGGGGTCTGTCCTGGGCTCTGGTACTGACCCCCCAGCCCATGGCTTATTCTATTTTAGTCCATCTAGGCCTGGGAACTTGAGGAGGCCCAGGGGAGGGTGTGATAAGCCCCCAGACCCTGTTATGCAGCTGCCTTCTTTCTCCATAGGCCGCTGGATGGGAACTCCTGCCTCCCCCAGGTCCGTGGCTGGGCCCCACTGCAGGTGCTCCATGGAGACGCTGATGCTGACACTGACGTCCTCTTCCCTGTCAGTGGCGTGGGCTCCTATGTTGCAGCAGGTGGGTGCTTCCTGTCTTTCCAGTAAGAACTTTGCTCCAAGGATCAGATAGGGCTTTTGAGTTACCTATGCAGGTAGGTTTGGAAGCTAGGAGATCTGGGTTTAGGGCAAGGACAGTTTGTGGACACTCAGAAGTAAGAAGCGGCTGCGGGGTCTTCTAGAGAACTGGACTGTTTCCAAATACTACAGCTGAGTGCCTCAGGGTAAACTGGTTGGCAAGACCCGAAAGGGGCTTTCATGCCTGCCTCCAACAGTTTGCCACTAAACTTGGCCATGTCAAAGTTAACCACAAATAATGACCATTATTTTACATCTGTGGGGGGGATGGGAGATGGCACCTAGATCCTGTAAAGGCCCCTACACCTTTGCTTCTCTTTCTCCCTGCTGTGCACATTGGTATCTACCTCTTTGGTGATGGTATAGGGATGTGCAGAGAATCTGAGGGCATTTCTCAGCCCACCTCAGCCTGTGGCCTCCTAACTCTGCATTCCCCTAGGTTCTAATATCCTTTAGATTCTTTATCCTCACTTTTAGCTTTTGGAGTTGCTTGTTAAGTTGAGGAGTGTATTAGCTAGTTTTCTGTTGTTGTGATAAGGTGCCGTGGAAAGCAACTTATGGAAGAAAGAGTTTGTTTTGGCTTCTGGTTCCAGAAGCCCATCGGGAGGTATGGCAGCAGGCATGAATACAACCAGAGGAGGAAGCAGAGTGCTCCCATCATCCACCATGAGCAAAGAGCAGAGGGAGCAAACTGGTCATGGCTAAGGCTTTACATTTCACAGCCCACCCCCAGTGATGGATTTCCTCCAGCAAGGCTGCACCTCCCTAACCTCTCCAAGCAGCATCAGCACTGAGGAGGGCCAAGTGTTAAATGCCTGCACCTGTGGGTGACATATCTCATTTGAACCAGTACAAGGAGTGACTGTCACACACTACTGTGGTCTGCTATGATAGACTTTGGAGCCCTCTGGGAAGGAAGGCAGCTTTGTTCTTGGCAGTCAATATGCTGTGGTAGCTAAGATGCTGTGGCAGTTGATGGGTGGCTGTATTGTGCAGCCCCAGACCACTTACATAAGGCCACATGGCATTTGGAGTTCATGGTGTTCTTTGTTCAACATTTAGCTTTCTGCTTAAGTATGTGGTACTATGTCTTGGGAGATCTGAAGAGAAATCACGCCTGAGGTTTTACATTTAGGGAGGGGACAGAGGATGTCTTTATTTGTGAAAGCACTGAGGATGGAGCCCAAGGCTTTGAGTATACTAGACAATGTGCTGTGCCACTTTTTTTTACAGTAGCTAGCTTCCAACTCTGAAAGATGCCCCTGCCTCTGCCTCTGCTTCCCGAATGCTGAGATTAAAGGAGTTAACTGTAGCCTTCAAAATTCTTTACAGTTTTGGTTATATGTATGTGCTTATATGAGGCTGGCTATGTGCCCATGGGTTCATATGAGCTATGTGCCCATGGTGGCCAGAAGAGGACATTGGACCCTCTGGCACTGGATTGTAGGCAAGGGTGAGCCAGCAGATGTGGGTGCCGGGAACTGAATTTAGGTCCTCTGGAAGAACAGCAAAGGCTCTGAATCACCGAGTCCCTGCTCTAGCCCCATATCAACATTTTAACAAATTATATGTACTTGTTTATTGTGAGCGTGAGAATCTGTGGAGATATGCCACTGTGTGTGTGTGTGTGTGTGTGTGTGTAGGTCAGAGGACAATTTTTGGGAGTCGATTCTCTCTGTCCACCACATGGATTCTGGGAATCACACTCAGGGCAATAGGCCTGGCAATAAATGCCTTTATCTTCACAGCCCTTTATTTTTTTAAACTTTAGACAATGTTTTACCAAAGCTACTAGACAGGATTTCTCAGTGTGGCTTTGGAGCTTGTCCAGGAACTTGCTCTTTAGACCAGGCTGACCTTCAACTCACAGAGATCCTCCTGTCTCTGTTTCCAAAGTGCCTGGTTTAAAGGTGTGCACCACCACCTGGCTCAGCGCTGTCTTTTATCTGTGTGAAGGCGAAATGTATAGGATGTGTCCTTTGAATGTTTCCATCTCCCTAGTCTGTCTGTCACTTCTTTCCAGGGATGTTGCAAAATGGCTCCTCAACAACCCTGCACCTTCTTCTTTTGCCCCTGTCTGTGTTTTTACCAGCCAGATCAGATACGGTGCACATAGTCAGATTGCATCATTCCCATGTTGTGGACTTCCCTCTGCACTTGGGATAAAGTTTGCTGTTGTTACTGTAGCCATTAAGCACTCCCAGCACTGGTAACCTACCTCCTTTCATATACCCCTTCCCTGATCTCTATTGGCCTGCTTCTGCTTCTCACTCCTCCCACTTTCTGTACCCCTGGGTACATCCCTCAGGTTGTAGTTCAGATGCCACCTTTTTTCTTATCTTGCTATGTAGCCCTCCCTGGTTGTCCTGAAACTTACTATGTAGACCAGGCTGATCTTAATTTGAAGTTAATCTGCCTCTGCCTTCTGAGTTCTGGGATTAGAACACATAGCTTTCTTGAGTAAATAATATTTCTTAAAAAACTTTTTCAACACATAGTTTTTTTTTTTTTTCCTTTTTCTCTTTCCCTACTGCTCCCTTCTCAGGCAGGTTAGGCTCTGTATCCCACACTATGTCCCCTTGCAGAGCTGACCTCATTGCTCTGATCTCAGTATGCAGTGACTAGATAGTGCCTGTTCTTTCTAGACTGTGAGGTTCACAAGTACAAGATCAGGTCTGTCTTCCATCATGACATTGACCTTGATATTGGCCACTACTGAGCCCTCAGTTGGGCAGTAAGTAACCCTTGCAGAATGGATGAGTAAATGGTTGCAGATGGTGGAGAGATGCTGCAGGCAAGAATACATAGTGTTGTGAGAATGATACCCATACAGAGGACACAGGCAGACAGAGATGCCAAGGAGGTCAGAGGAACAAACATGCTCAGCTTAATGGGCCTGGCTTCTGAGTGAGGAAGGCTCAGCTCAGTGCTGGGCTTCACTTGCTAACTCTGTGAACCTGGCAAGTCAGTGAAGCCCTTGGGTCTGTTTCCTCATTAGTGAAGTTAAGATAATACAGACTGGGCATATAGCCCAGTGGTGGAGCATTGCTTAGCATCCATGCTCTAGCTCTACCACCACACACGTGATAAAAGATAGTAGTGGTTGTTGTTTAGAGAGGTCCAGAGGGTGAGTGACACAGCTCATGTCCACCACAGTGCCAGCCACACAGAGGAGCTGATGTGTGGTGAGACAGGCCCAGTCAGTGCTGCATCTGGAATGTGGGCTGGGTGACAATGGCCTTCATTCCAGCCATGCATTTCATTATGTGTGGTGTTAGAGTCTTGGTTTTGCTTCATGTTTGAACTCGGTCAGTCATGGCTGAATTTCAGCAGCGAGGGTGACTGAGCTGCTGCAGCCTCCTGAGAAGGGTCCTTACAAGATACTGAGCCTTCTAACCAGAAACCAGCACGGGAGCAGACTGAGTGGTAATTTAGGTGACACTGGAAGTTTTGGATATTGTGTTTGTCAGCTTCCTGTTATTGCAACAAAATACTCGAGACAATCAACTGATAGGGAGGAATGGTATATTTTGGCTCAGAAGCTCAAAGATTTCATCCCATTTTCAGTTTGCTCTGTTATCTTGGGCTTTTGGTGAGGCAGAGCACCATAGGAATGAAAGAGAGGAAGCTGCTCACCTCATGCTGACCAGGAAAAACAGAGAGTTAGGAAGGGGCTGGGCATCTGATCCTCCAGTGAACCAGGTCTTACCTCTCAGCCCCACTACCTGTCAGTACTGTGATTAAGCTGCAGGCCTTTGCAGGACATTTAACCAGAGCAGATCCACCCGGTTCTGTGGTGGCCAGAGGGCAGGTGTCCCTAAGCTCACAGCACTGTCAGAAGTGGGTTGTAAGGCCAGGGCTTTTAAAAGTCTAGGTGACTGCTGGGTCCAGAGAGGTCTCAGGAGAACTTTCTGATAGCCAGAAATGTGGAACCAGGATTCAGGGCTGAGTTCTCAGCTAAAGGAGAGAGTTTGAGAGTTGTCATCTTGAGATGTAAGAGTATACACTAGACTTTGTAGGATCACCAAAACGGGCAGGGGCCAAAGTGCCATTGGTGGCTTGTATATGGGATCCCAGAACTCAAGAGGTGGAGGCAGGAGGATTGTTACAAGTTTGAGTGCCAGGCCAGTTGAAGCCACATAGTGAAATCCTGTCTCAAAACAATTGTGCTGCATAATTATTAAAGTGCATATGCAGTTGGAAGGCTGAGGCAGGAAAAGCTAAAGTTAGAGACTAGCCTTGGTTATATAAGGAGACCCTGTCACCAAATAAAGCAGAACAGAAGGGGAAGCGAGGCAGAGAGGCCTACGTACCTTGCTGAATTGAAGTTGATTGTAGCCGCAGGGTCTGTGCCTTGTAACCACACCACTATGTAGCAAGGAGTTGGGAGGTAGTTCCTTGCCTACTGATGCCTCACAGTCCTGGGATGGAAACCAGGCTTGCAGCACTCTGAGTTACTGGGAACAGTTGGGGTTGAGTGGCATGTACAGTCAAAGGTGGTTTGCCTTCTCTAGGCTCTCTTCCCTTGGGTTCAGCAGAAGCAGAAGAGCAGCCCGCAAGCTTGCTCCACTGTGATCCTGTGCCTGACTCAGGAGTCAGGTCATGAGAGGGCCAGGAGAATGAGCAAGGGTTCCCGTGAGTGTCGCCATGCAGCTCCAGGCTTGCAGATGTGCACCTTTTCCCTGGAATGCCTTCCCATGTGCTTAGTGGCTTTGGAGAAAGCCTCAGACTTTACCAGTGCTGAGAGACCCTGCTGCCCTCTAGTGTCCACTACAAGCAGGAGCAGTTTGTTTAACAAAAATCAGCATGGAGCAGCTGAGCACTTGGTCAGGAAAAAATGGGGTTGAGAGCTGAGCCTAACCCTCTCTGCATGGTTTCTGCACAGATGCCCCCGTGGGAAGTCTGGAGAATGGCACAGGACCAGAGGACCATGTACTCCCAGAGCCTGGCCTTCGATACAGGTCGGTGTCAACATCATGACATGCTGTTTATCTTTGCGTGTTTTTCTCATTTAAAGTAGGTGCTACCTTTTGGGATTGAAGGCTAAGGCCTGACCTCATGTTTGTGCTCGTATGTGCACTTGTCAGGGTCAGAAGTGACCATTCACCCAGATAAACTGTTCTGTGTGTGATAGTGTCAGAGCAGGGTGGCCGCTCAGTGCTGGAGTGCTGGCACAGTGTGCACAAAGCCCAGTGTTCCATGCCCAGGAGAGGCAGCAACCATCAAGCCTCATTTGCATAACCCTGCCCTCTCCACACCTCTGCTGCCACACTGAGTATCCCCTCCTCAGCTTTCCTAGTTAAGGTTTGTTAGTAGTTGATAATGATGTTTATCTGCCCTAGTATTATATGATATTTAGATTATGGGGAAAGATAATAGCTGCCAAGTATCTAGTCTATGGCCTGGCAGACTGTAAGTGCAGAGAAGCTTTTCTCTTTCATATTAAAAATAACAACAGGGGCTGGAGAGATGGGTCAGTGGTTAAGGACATATATTATTATTGCAGAGGACCAGAGTTCAATTCCCAGCACCCACATTAGGCAGCTTACAACTGCTTGTAACTCCAGCTCCAGGGAATGGCTCTAACCTCAGATACAACACATATACATGTGTACACATAAATAAATAATAATAATAATAATCATAATAAAAGGTTAAAAAACAACAATAACAACAGCCAGCCAGTGGTAGCACATACCTTTGATCCCAGCACTCAGGCAGATCTCTGTGAGTTTGAGGCCAGTCTGGTCTACAGAGTGAATCCCAGGACAGGCTCCAAAGCTACAGAGAAATCCTGTCTTGTAAAACCAAAACAAACAAAAAACTAAACAAACTAAAAAAATTAACTAACTAACCAAAACCCCAAATGGAAAACTAAGTTGCTCAGTGTCACTGATGCTTACAAAGGGGACACTGAGATCTCCTAACATCACCTTCATCGCTGTTGCCCCCTCCACTTTATGATTTTAATTTGATGTCTTGAAGTGATCCATCTGTATGCTAAACTTAGCTTCAAGGCGAGGGGGTCCTGGCCGCCCCATACCTTGCTTGGTGTCTTGTTACTCAGAGCAGACAGGATTCTGAAAATGACATATCATCGGGGCTGTTACCATCGAGCCCAGTCTCATAAAGGATGGCATCATCACACCCTTCCAGGACTCCCGTTCCTTTTCTGGGCATTTGCCAAATGCAACAGTGATTGAGGAATGTGAGTCCCAGTCTGTGGCCTCTCCTTCACAGACATGCTAATCTATTGTTCACAGTAGAGATTGATTGTGTGCAGCCAGTCCAGTTATCTGTAGTCATTATGCTCTGTAAGGGTCTTTAAACACCAGTGCTGTTTTCAGGGGGGATGCTGGGACAGGTTGCTGGGAGTCTGTTGTTATGATGTTTCTTTATCCATTGATCCATAAGTAGTCTGAGTCTATGTGTGTCCTCATTTAAAATCCCTTTGTGCAGAATCTACTAGAGATGTAGCTCAGTTGTAGGAAAGTGCTTGCCCAACATTCACAAAGCCCTGGATTTGATCCCCAGTACCACATAAAACTGGGTATGGTGCTTGGGAGGTGAAGGCAGAAGGATCAGAAGTTCAAAGTAATCTTTGGTTACATAGTAAGTTTCAGCCTGGGATAAGAGACTCTATCATAAACAAATATATGTTGACTAGTTGACACTGGGTAGGGATAATATACACTTGTCTGAGTGAAGCTTTTATAACATACACACGCATGCACGCACGCACACACGTGAGTGTCTTGCACACGGAGCACCAACATGCTTCCAGGGACTATTTTAACTAGCAAAAGCAATGATACAAACTACAAGAATGTGAAACCCATAGCCCCAGGAAAGGATGTGTGTTCACAGTTACACAGTTGGAACAGGAAGGCAGTGATAGCTTGTTTGACCTTGGCTGCAAACAGGCCCATTGAGTGACTCTGACTTTCCCTTGTGGATGGCTTGCAAAAGCGTTGTTTGTATTGGTTTGGGTTTTCCAGTAAACTTTAGACACATCTGCAGTAACAAGGAGAGACTGACTTGGGCAGCTGCTTTCTGTTTTTGCAGTAGATTCTGGGGAAATGTCTCACGTGTCAGTGTTGTGAACCCTGAGGTTGTGTTTTAGGCCAAGTATAACTTCCTTTTGCTTGCTTTCTCCCAGTATGGAAGCCAGTTCTCCAGGCCAAGGAAGTCCCCTAAGTAGCCTGTTACCATCTGTCTCCATGCCTGAATCCATGACAGTTCGTAAGTACTCTCTGAGCCTGGTGTGTGTGCCAGCAGTACCTATGCTCACGCCTGTACAGGTGTGGGCTTTGCTAATGGGTGTGTAGGTGATGAGTGTGTACCCACTGTGTATTTGATGCTGGTGTCACTGTAGGATCCCTGAACCATGGCCAGCTTGTGGCGCATGGGGGTGTGTCTGCTAACTGATGGAAGGAATCTTCTGTGTCTTGTGGTTTCCAGGCTGCCTCCTATATGCAGCCAGCTGTAAGAAACTCTTCTAGCTGAGTTTCCCTGTGACTCTGGGCAATCAGTTTTGCTGATGAATTAGTCTAATGATCAGGCGGTGCTAACCATTTTCCAACCCCACCTCCTGGAAGAAGTCTTAGAGACACAGTAATGAAGGGTGGGTGTGAATGTACACACAAATACGCACACACGCACAAAACAATTATTTAACAAGATAGATGCTCCATGACTAGCTCAGCAGGTGGGGCGTGGGGCCAGTGCCCCTGGCTAGGTTGGCAGAAGGGCTCCATGGATAGTGCAGGGCTCCGCGGTTGGTACAGGGCTCCGTGGTTAGTGCGGGGGTTCTGTGGTTAGTGCAGGGCTCTGTGATTAATGCGGGGCTCTGTGGTTAGTGCAGGGTTCTGTGGTTAGTGTGGGATTCTGTGGTTGGTGCAGGGCTCTGTGGTTAGTGCAGGGTTCTGTGGTTGGTGCAGGGCCCTGTGGTTGGTGCAGGGCTCTGTGGTTAGTGTGGGATTCTGTGGTTAGTGTGGGATTCTGTGGTTAGTGTGGGATTCTTTGGTTGGTGCAGGGCTCCGTGGTTAGTGCGGGGCTCCGTGGTTGGTGCAGGGCTCTGTGGTTAGTGTGGGGCTCTGTGGTTGGTGCGGGGCTAGTCTGATGGGACAGAGGATTGCAGACCAGGAGGCTTTGGCAAGCATTTCTTTTCCTGTGATGCGTGGGGGCTGCAATGCTGAGGTTAGCACTCAATCAGTTAGCACTGGGAGAGCTGGTTTCTGTTGAGGCATATCTTTGGCTTTCAGGTGTAGCCTTTCCTCTGCACATGGGCGTCGCTGGAGTCTCATTCTTTATAAGAACAGCAGTCCTACTCTTAAGAAGCCCTGTAACCTTGATCACCTCCATAAAGGCCCTGTTGTTAGTGTTAGGTCTTTACTGCTTTTTGCTGCAACAGTGAAATACCTGTGGACCAAGTGATTTATAAAGAAGAAAACAAACAAACAGACAGACAAAACCCCCAAACTTACTTAGGTATCAGTTCTGAGGCCCAGGAGGCTGGAACTAGCATCTTTGCTTCTGGTGACAGGCCATGAGTTGCAGAGCAGCAGGTTTGTGTGGGAGAAGCATGTACTCTAGGGACGCTTTCTAATAGTCCCCTCTCTATAATGAAGCCTGTCCTGGGACTTCCTCCTGTGGGTCCAAACTCACACTGTTGAGAAAAAGTCCCTCTTAAATGCTGGATTCTACTTAACACTGTTACACTGCAGAGTTTGGGAGGATGCACCACAGCAGGCTTCATCACATGGGGGTGGGGCTTGGTACAAGTGTAGCTGTTGTAGGAGCAGCTGTCTCCAGAGTGGTGCAAGTTCAGATGAAGACTTGCATCTCAGATGCTCACCTCTCACAAATCCTCAGGGAGCTCAGGAAAGGAACCTACCAACCATGTGCTCCCCAAAGCCGACTCCTCTGCATCTTCTGCATGGTTGCTGCAGGTGTCTGTGTGCCCTGAATCCTCTGCACGGTTCTCTAAAAGAGAAACAGAGCTCACACAAAGGTGATCTCAGTACTTGGGATCCCATTACTTTAATCCCAGAGAGGAATATAAGGTGGAAGGAACTCAAGGAGTCTGAGGTTTGGTGGAGACAGATGCAGTCTGGAGATGCACTTTGAGGGCAGGGGCGCCCTTTGGCTTGAACATCGGTAGAGGAGAGAACTCTCTAGTGGCTGGCGCTTTGGTACTCTGATCTTTCAGCTTTCCCCTCAACATCTGACTCTAGATTTTTATTATCATGACCAAAGAGAATTCATGCCACAGAGCAGGATGTCAGATAACCCTGCTCTATCACTTTCCATCATATTCTTTCGAGACAGGGTCTCAAACTGACCCTGGGCTAGGCTGTAGCCAGCAAGCCCTAGAACTCTTCTGGTCTCTGTGTGACACAGCAGTGATGATACAGGCATATGTTGGCCGTACATAGCATCTTATATGAGTGCTGGGGATTTGAACGCAGATCCTCCTGCTTGCACAACAAGCCTCTAACAGGCTACACCATCTACACAGCCCGTCACTGTAGTTTTGACAGAAACACTGTCATATTAACATCTCTTGGCAGAGCTTTGCATGTGTTTTGGTATTTCATTTCTCAGCAGTCCTTATGCACAGGCAACTCTGTTTTGTTTCTGTTTGTTTTTCTTTTTGAATCACTATCTTACTAGAGAGCCATCCTCCTGCCTCAGCCTCTCAATGCTGCAGTTACACTATGGCATCCAACCTTTTCTCTTTTTGCATAATAACATGGAAGCTCCCAGTTTGCACAGGCATGGTTGCTAAGTGGCTGGGTAGGGAACTGGTGATGACCTGGGTCTTCTGGGTCCCAACAGTTACAGATTCCTTAAGGAGACAAAGTTCCCTGTCCTCAGCTATGGGGTAGACAGTGCCATACATTTCATAATAACGCGTGGACACCCAGGTTTGGTTTTTGGAGATGAGGTCTGGCTACATAGCTCTGATTGTATTGCTATATATTCTGGAACTCCCTGGTGAACCAGGCTAACCTCAAATTTGTCACGATCTTCCTGCCAATATTGGAGTGTTGGATTTATAGGCATGTGCCACCATATCTGACTGTTGGTTTTTAAAAAGTATTTATTTAATTTTATGTATATACTGTGTATCTGAGTTTGTGTATGCCTGTGTGCCTGAGTGTGTATGTGTATGTGTGTGTTTCTGTGTATGTGTGTATATGCCTGTGTGCCCGAGTGTATATGTGTATGTATATTCCTGTGTGCCTGAGTGTGTTATGTGTCTCCCTCTCCCTCTCCCTCTCCCTCTCCCTCTCCCTCTCCCTCTCCCTCTCCCTCTCCCTCTCCCTCTCCCTCTCCCTCTCCCTCTCCCTCTCCCTCTCCCTCTCCCTCCCCTCTCCCTCCCTCCCTCCCTCCCTCCCTCCCTCCCTCCCTCCCTCTCTCTCTCTCTCTCTCTCTCTCTCTCTCTCTCTCTCTCTCTCTCTCTCTCTCTCTGTATGCATGTATACCATGTGTATGCAGGAGCCTGTGGAGATGAGAAGACGCATTATGTCCCCTGGAACTGGAGTTGACACATGTTATAAGCCACTTTTGGGTATCAGAAATTGAACATCAGTCTTCTGAAAGAGCAATAAGTGCTCTTAACTACAGAGCCATTCTTGAGGGATGACACTAGGTTTTCAAGATGCCGGATGTGTTTAATTATTTCAAGTCCCCAGGCTCTGAGGATTCTCCTAAGTTCCCGGCTGGGGCAGATGAGCAGGAGGGTTGAAAGCAGTGTTAGTCCTCCTGCAGTTTACATCTGATGTCACTTAGGAAAGCAGCTCTAGCAAAGGAGCCTGGGTGAAATGGCATTGTCCCATCTGCAAGACAAAGGAGGCAGGCCTCTAGTCCTGAGGTGGAAGCTCTCAGGAGGGCAGCAGGGCCTGCTCCTGGGTCCTTCTAGTCTGTGGGTTCTGGTGACAGGCCAGAGCATCTCCCTCACAGACAGCTGGCCTTTAGTTTTTCAGGAATATATATGGACTAGGATACAAGACCTTGGATGTCTGTGTCTCTGATTGGTTCTCAGGCAAACAGAGAAAGCTAGAGGCCAGGTTTGCATTTTCAGTGTCTGTCACTCAACAGTCCTGTGTATTTTAGGGAGAAATACTTTAGTTTCAACCAGGGCAGTGAAAATGGAAGGGCTGGGCCCTTGGCAGTGTCAATCTCCCTCTCTGCGTTGCTGCCCTTGGCTTCTCAGTTTAAGAATTAAGACCATGCTGTACTAGATTAGGGCTGTCCTCTAGTGGGCAGCCCAGGAAGTAGCCTGTGCAGTTCACCTTCCCTGTTGACACTCAGAGATCATGATGTTTGCAGATCTTGGTGTTGTTTTCATTATAGGTGATTTAGGAAATCTCACTGTGCTTAAGTCAGCATTGTTTTTGAGAAAGGTAGCATTGTTTATAGTTCAGGGTAGTCCCAAATTCATGATCCTCTTGCCTTAGTCTGAGTGCTGGGATTACAGGTGTGTGCCACCATGCTTACTATGGGTTATCATTTTCATAGCTACATAAAATGCTAAATAGTGGCTAATACTATTAAAATTCTTCAAGGCCCCCCTTTTTTATATTTTATATCTCTTTTTTATGGGGAAGTATCCTTTTTCTTTCTTTATGGAACAAATACAATCTTAATTTTTGTGGGGGAATAGAAACAGTTTAACATATTAGAACTGAAGCAGAAGAATTTAAATTAAGCATTGTTAGTCAGTGTTGTTGACCTGCAATGCCTTTAAACATATCTAATAATCTGGAGTTGGTAGACAATAGATACTTTACTATTTGTAATAATTTGCTACTTTAGCTAGCCTCCCTCAAACTTCATGGTGATGAAAAATTTGCTTTCTTTGGTTGTACTGGAGTTTGAGCCCAGGGCCTCAGGCATGCTAGGCATGCATGCTACCACTGAACCAGAGCCATAACCACGAAGAGTTTGTTTTCAGTCTTCAAGTTTCATTTAATTTGGTATTCATATACATTTAATTTGTGGCAATAATATTTCAAGAAAAAGTTGAATTGATTAGTCCCATGGGTTCCCTTGTGGGGGTCTAGGAAGGTTCAAGTGGGAGAGGAGAAGAGTGTGGAGAACCATAGGTGTCTGAGTCTTTTGAAAGCGATTGGTGTCTCTGCTCTTACTGGGGCATGCTGCCAGCAGGATCAGCGACAAACAGGGCAATAGGCACTTCACATGGCCAGTTGAGAGGTTTCTTGGGTGAGGCTGCTGCTAGGGATGCTGCTCAGGTGTTAAGGCTACTATGCTGGATGCAGTCAAGATCACCATGCTTTTCCATAGTCTACAAAGTACAGCCGTCACTGTCCCAGCAAGGCAAGCTGAGATGAGGTGCTCAGGGGCATGTGGACAAACGCTCTCCCTCCTTCCCTCTCTCCCTCCCTCCTTCTCTTTTCCTCCCCTTCTCCCCCCTCCACCTCCCTCTGCACTGGATCTCCTGCCCTGAAGTCCAGTACTGCTGCTCATCCTTCTTGTTATCATTTTGGAGATGGCTTACTGTGTACCCCAAGTTAATATGGTATTCAGTGTGTAGCCCAGGCTGGTGTGACTATGGCGAAAGCTTCCTGCCTTGTAAGACCTTGATAAGGTGATGTGGGTAAACACCCTTGCCCTTGGTCCCTAGCCTTTACATTAAAAAACATTTCCCAGTGCTGAAGCTAGAGTTCAGGGCCTGGCACATGTAAGGCAAGCATACTGCTGAGCTGAGTTCCAGTACTGTCTATAGCTCTTCAGACCTGGGCTAGCATAGTCAAACACAGTCACTGGTGGGCTTTGGGCAAGCTTGGCGGTGCAGGCCTTAGTATAGGCAAGATAACATCAGGGCTACTGGAATCTGAGCTGTGAATCCGGCCCAAGTTTTATTCATTCTTTACTTTTATAGGGCCCTCTCGACTGAGTTGAGACAGCCGCTATATGCATTTGTACACATAGGCATGCACAGTGCACACACACAAAGATGCTACCTGAAATGCTCAGCATGTGGCAAACCAGGTTGAATGTTGGGATGTCACTGTCAGGCATGGTGAGGTTGTTACTGTCTGCCTGTTGGAAAACCCACCCAGAGTAGGTGTTTTCCTCCTCCTTAGTAGATATTTCTTTATGTTTATGTCAGATTTACCTTATTCACTTCCCGTTCAGCAGCTGAGTTTCTGGACTATTGAATTAATTGTTTGTTGGAATATATGATGTGAGCTGTGAGTTGTAAGAAAGCATCCTTACTCCCTGTTAATGGATGTAGAGTGGCACTTCAGTCTCCTTATCACCAGGGGGCACTCTGGCACCCTTCTCACTAGCTACTGGACCAAGTTCTATGTTCTGGTGTGAGGGTTAAATGCATCCATGCAAGAAAAATATTTAAAAGAGTGTAAATTACATTTTTAAAGGACAGATTGGGAAAAGTATCTTGGAGTTACAGCATGTTAAATGTTCAGTAACTTAAAGATGAAGACTGGTACTAACCCTCTCAAAGAATTCATTACTGGGTAATGATTCCAAACAGTATTTAGGCCTCCATACGGGCAGATGTCCAAATGGTGGACATGATTTTCTGTTTTACTGGAAGCATCCCTACTGTGCAGGCCTCTGAAACTCCCTGGCTGTATATGCATATTCTCCTCTATACATTTGAATGGTTTGGTTCTTAGTTGGGGCGATTTCAGCCCACAAAGGATATGTGGCCATGCCTAGAGACGCTGTGCTTTCTTGCCTAGCATGAGGGTGCCCCTGGGTGCCCAGGGCATGACTGTGGTTATGTAGGCGGCAGCAGGTGCTCTGCATGCCTTGTAACCTGTGGTGGGGACAGGGGTGCGCTGTCAGGAGGAGAGAGGGCCTACTCGGAAAGACAGATCCTCAGGAGCACGCACCAGTCTTGGGGTGTTTGGTCTCTTTGGCTCTGTCACCCAAGCCGTGAAGATGCAGGCATAGGATAAACACATGTAGAGTGGCCCAGAATGGGGGATCTGAGCCTGGAGCTGCAGACATATTGGGCACGAGGCTTCCTGGTGCTGTTTCTTTTTTATTAGGAAGTGCACTTAGGGAGAATCCACCTGGTGGACAGTCATTGCTGTTTGCATTACCTTTGCCTTCCTTCACCTGCATTTTAACAGCGGACTTTCTTTACTCTTGCATTAGTTTCTTTGAGAGCTGAGAACTGTAGCTGACATTCAAGCCTTTCTCCGTGCTGTTGGTGGCAGAGCCCTTCTTTAACCACCAGGGGGTGCTGTAGCCTTTCCTCTGCCCTTGCTATTTGTCTCTCCCCCCCTATGGGTTTTGGTTTTAGTTGTGGATGTTTAGGGCTGGTTCCTTATTTTAACAGTCAGGTGGTGGTGGGGGAGAGGTGATGGGGCAGAGGTCTTTTTCAGGTTAAAGACACCAGGTATACACAGAACCTCCTGTTGGGGCCATCACCATAGTCATGCCTTGCCCATGGCTTTTGGAGGGGAATCTGGGTTACTTTAGAAGTTTCTTCTAAGTAGAAACTGTTTCTGTTTTGCTGTCTTGCTTAGCTCTGGATATCTGCATGGCTTTTGAACCTTGACCACTGCCTTCCTTTCCTTTCCTGGGGCTCAGAGTAGTTGGTATAGAGAGAAGGAAGACAAGCAACTTGGTTGTTGCCTGTCCCTTTGTTACTTTTGACGGAGGGCAGGAGAAACACTCTTTGTTTCTGTCTGGCCTCACCAAGCAAACTGATTTCCCCTTGATATCATGGGAAGGGATTTTCAATCTCAGCGAGGCAGACAGACTCGTTGCCAGGCAACGCTGTTCCAAACACTGGGCAGTTTGAGAAATGAGACTAAGACACACTATGGGACTGACTTGGAAGGTAGTGGCAGGGCTCAGCAGGTATCCCAGGGCTTGGCTGAGGGTTCAGTGATGAGATTGTAGAATGAGCTGGCGGAGCAGCGGCCATTAAGTGTGTGCCGTAGCCACAAGGACTGCGCCTGGTGGCACAGCACAGATTCCTCATGCTGGAGAGCTGCTTTTCCTCTGAATCTTGTTTTGCAGGTCCCAGTTCCATATGTGATCTAGACATGCCTTACTTGTTAATTTGTTCACCCACCCCCCAAATGTCTACTAAAAGTCCGTTACATAGTGGGCCCTGTTGGAGGTACTGGAGAAGAAGGCTGAGGATCCATTGCTACCATTTACAAGCTCTGTGCCTCAGTTTCCCCATCACCGAGATGCACAGGATTAGACTGGTTTGTCACCAGTGTGTACTAACTATCTCCTTGTGACTTTCAGCCTGTGTCCCACTCAGGAGTGAGTCCCTGAGCAGAAGGTTCTGTACTGTCACCTCCAGCCCAGTGCCTGAAAGCATAAACACCTCTGACCGGGGCTGCAGCTGATGGCCGCTGACACTAATACAGTTCAGTTTTCTTACTGACGCTGGGAGTCAGGGGAGGGGTGATGAGAGTCCACAGGGTGGCCTCAGTCCAGAGAGAGGGAAAGCTTTGATATAGGCATGGTGGGGCTAAGGAAGCCTTTGCAGAGATGGGGACACTGGCCAAGAAGGGTGGTGTACAGAAGCAGCACGAAGGTGGTGTTTCTGAGCTGTGGCTCTGCTCTGTACCACAGGCACTGAGGGTGTCCACCCACTGTCACTCACCATTAGGAAGCATTGAGGGCATGCTGTTACCCTGTCAGACAGCAGAAAGAAAGTGCTTCCCACCAGCACAGTGACTTCCCAGTGCCTGTATAGCTCCGCATCTCACCCAATATCTTGTCCTGTTCTATCCGGGCCATTCTTCCTTTTCTCATCCCAGTCAGTGTGGTTTCTGGTGGAGGAGGTAGGGATCTGGGCTGGAGTTGGTTGCTTTCCTCCTCATCTTAGTCCCACTGGTCGTATGTGCCTCTGTTCCTGTTTTTACTTTCTAGAACTTTCAGCATTTGGTTCATTCTACCTTTCCTCTTAGTAAGTGGCTGACCCCAAAATTAAGTGTAATATTTACTTTGGTGGCTCTCATTGTTGTCAGCCCAGGTGCCCCTTGGTGATAATGGAAACAAAGTAGTCTCTCCTGTGTCCTCTTTCCACTTGTTCTCTCTTGATGTTCTGGAGCCCAAGTGTGTGATTACAACCTATCTATATCATTCCAGTTTCCTATCTAACTATCTAGTTCCGTATGTAGCAAGAAATTGAACTGGAGCCCATGTCCTTGAAGTTATGGCTATTGCTGGCTCCCAGCCATCCACCAGCAGTGGACCTTGTTTGAAGAGAATATCCCGTGACATTTCTAGTCTTTAGCACAGGAAATCTGGTCTCCAGGAGAACCCAGCTCAGGGTCACTCTAGCTGGGCTCTGTGTAGGCTTTCTCCTTGTCATCCACACAGCCTGGCACTGTGGCTTCATCCATACCTCTGGCAGTCAGCTGTGGGCAGGTTCACCATTCTCACACACTGCATTAAAATTGTGGGAGAGTTGATGCAATGTGCTCTCTGAATTTGGGAAACCTGTTGTTAGATTTTCTCACACACATCTGCTCAAAATCTTGAATACAGCATGTATCACATTCTGAACACTTCTCTCCTTCAAGACAAATGTGAAGGATGAGTGGCAGCAAGGAATAGAAACAGCACAGCATGCTGGACACCTGCCTTGCACTGTTGCCTCCCTGTGTCTGCCATCTGTCAGCCTGTCTGATGCTGCAGATCTGTGGGGTTGACTCTGAGCACAACCCTGCCTGCACATTTCTGAGGCTTGTGTGGTTTCTGTGTCCGTGCTTATGTGTGCACACACATGCATGTTGGGCTAGAGGGCAGTCTCAGCTCTTGTTCCTTAGGCACTGTCCAACTTGTTTTTTAAAAATATTCTTTTTATTTTTTGTGACTGTAATTATGGCATTTTCTTCCTCAAAACCCTCCTATATTCCTCTTCTTGTTTTTTTTTCAAATTCATGACCTGTTTTCTTAATTGTTGTTACATGCATCCATGCACACACACACACACACACACACACACACACACACACACACACACACACACACACACACACACACACACCCCTGCTTAGTCTGTATAATGTTTTGTATATATGATTTCAGGACTGAACATTTGGAATTGGATAACCAATTGGTGTGCTCTTCCCCGAGGAAGACTGTTTCTCCCACTGTCAGCATCCATAACTGCCTGTAGTTCTTTGTGTAGGGTTGAGGCCTCCTGAACTTTCTCTCATCCACATTAGCATGTTCACCTTGTTTTCTGAGACAGGGTCTCTCATTGGCTTGACTGGCCATGCAGTGGTCCCCAGGAGCCCAAGTGTCTCTGACTCCCCAGAGCTGGGGTTACAAGTGACATCACTATTGCTGTTTTGCTTTTGGGTTGTGGGGTGCTGGACTCACATCCTTGTGCTGCTGACTGCGCTATCTCCCTGGGTACTCATTAAGGCTTCTTTCTACTCTTCCAGCTTGTCTACACAGGGAAGACATAAAGGTTTCCTCTGGGAGTTTGAAGGTAGTCAGATTCCATCTTCAGAATGTGAGGCAGCAATGTTCACAGTGAGGGTGGGCCACCGTGAACCTGAGCAGAGGAAGCCATACTACATACACAGGATACAGATTTTATAGTGCATTTTGGGAAAGGCCAACAACAACTCATCCATAAATCCTTCCTGAAGCTTAAACATTTAGAACAAATAGACTCTTGTCTCCTAAGCAGCAGTGGTGACTCACAGAGGAAGATGTCTTTTCAGGTGCTGAGTTAATGATGGAGAAGTAAGGAGATGGAGATGGTAGTGTCCATGGTTCTGAGGACTCTTCCCTAAGCTCATCAGTGTGGCCCATCACATTACTCATATTACTCAAAGTGGATTGATTACTCTGGAGGAAGGAGTTTTGTAAATATCTTATGATGTTGGAGTTTAGTCAGTGATTGAATGGAGAAGTTGGGAGCCAATCTTATTGCATAGAGAGCTCAGCAGTGGGTGTCCTGTCAGGCCTGCGTGGGAGCTGATGAAGACTGATTACTTGTCCCCCTGCCATCCATCTTCACTAGCCCTCAGCGTCTCTGAAGGGACCAAACAGACTCCTCCATCTAACCAGCTGGAAGGAGGAGAGAAGTTCAGAAGCAAGGCTGTCTGATGCCTGATGCCTTCACTGGGGACCTGAGGTGCTTGGTTGATGTAAATTTGTTTTGCTTATCCCTGGCCAATTCTGTTGCTGTCTTGGCAAAGGCACCAAGTAGTGCTGGCAAAGTTAAATGGAATTTGCTGAGACCCAGTCCCTACCACTTGAGTACTCTGAATCTTTGCTCCTCCCTCTTATTGTATCACTAGCCCCTTCCCTAGCCCAGGAAGGATTTCTCTATCCTTCACCCCTTACCCTTTTTAGTGACACCTCCCTCTCTGCTCATGTCTGTTCAGATGCTGCCTCCACATTTCTCCTCCTGCTTTGGTTAATCCTATGGAGGCAGTTCCTGCTATCAGACCCTGTATCCATTTTCAGCAGAAAGCAAGAGAGATGGAAAGTGGTGGCGCTTTCTCTGTGTCATGGAAATGAAGGTCCTCTTTCTGGTCTAATTCACAGACTTCCCTTTGGGTCTCACAGCCCTTCTAGCTCAAGGTAAACTGGGAAAGCAAGTAAAGGAGAATGGAAAGTTCATGTGGTGCAGTGTCATGTGACAGTTTGCCCTGGAAGCTGCTGGGGGTAGGATGAGGCTGGGCAGCTTTAGACAGGAAAGCCTGGTGAGAGTATCTTGGGGGTTCATGTGTGGCCTGAGAAGCTGACGATCATTTGTTTCGTCATGGAAGGATGAGACCGCAGACAGAAAGCATGGAGCTGTTAAGTTAACAAACCCTGAAAGCCATTAGTTGTTCAACTCCTTTTTGTTGCTCAGCTTCTAATTGCACTCTTGCACCCACATGGCTGGTTCAGAAAATCCTACAGCTCTTAGCTCAGGAGTGCAGCTATCTACACAGCACAGAGCAGGGGTGGCCGGACATGGAACTCCCTCCTGCTGCCTGAGGGGAGTCCGGGCTGATCCACTCATGGTGTTGGTGAAGTGCAGTTGGTTCTGGGCAGCCTGACAAGCTCTGAATATTGGGAGCTCCAGATGGGTTCCATTGTTTGCTGTGTTTGGACTCTGCTTCTGTGAATGTTTTTGCTAGAGTTCCTTGTCACTGTGACACATACGTGACAGAAACAATTTAAGGCTGATCCCTATGGAAGAAGAGGTGTGATGGCTGGGGAGGCTTTGGGCATGGCAGTGGCATCTTGAGGCAAGGCTTGTTCACATCCTGGTGGTCAGGAAGCAGAGATCTGAGGTGGGAGCCAGAAAGTTATCAGCTTCAAGGTCCATCACAGTGATTTACCTCTGCTAGCAAGACCCTAGTCACAAAGGTTTCACCTCCTCAAGCAGTATCACTACTTAGGTTCCAAATTTCCAGATATGCCAGCCGGTGGGGGACCTCTTACCTCCAGACTTCAACAGTGAGTCCTGCTGTCTCTACTTTAAGTCTTAGGAGCAGTCCAGGATCGAGGAAGTGGAGGAGTGGTGATGTTAGCTAGCATCTTACATTGCTTCTCCTTTCCTGTGAGGTCATCTCCGTAAGTTTGGTGGCACGCAGTAGGCTCCTCACCCTTCTTTCCCATCAAGTCACCTCCACAACTTTGAAGGTACACAGTAGACCCCTCATTTTTTTCCCCATCAACTCATCTCCTTAACTTTGGAAGTACACCCACCATTCCCTTTCAGAACCTGGGATTAAGAAAAGGCAAGGGGCACACTTCTGGCTGCGCAGGAGGTGTGCTGTAACTGAGATTATAACCTGTGCGTATTGATGGTGGAGCTTGTGGTCTATTGAAGAGTTTTGTAGTTTTCCTCTGGTCTCATAGTGTGAGATTTGTGTGGGTCCTCCCAGTAGCTGGGTGCTTCTAATTAATTGCAGATGATGTGTGAGTCGGTTTGAAAGTTGCCAGTATATCTGATACCACAGCCTGAGGGTGGGGGAAGTGGTGCCATTTAGCATCCTAATTATTCACAAATATTTCAGATGCCATTAGTCTTCCCTGCCAGGGGATAACTACACCATTCCACCATGTGTGAAACTCATCACAGCAGATGTTGGCATTGCAGCCCTGGGCCATGTCAGACTGGCAGCTGTGCTCAAGTCAGGGTCATGTGCTTTTTGGTCATACTGGGCCAGTTGTCCTGCTGAAGATATTTGGATTTTATATCTGCATTTCAGAGCTGAGAGGCTTCATGTTTGGTCAGTTGATCCAACTTGCTCACCTACAGATTAAGCATCTGAGGCCCACTTGGGTGTAAGAAATCCAAAGCAGATTACATTTAGCATCTGCTTCCCCAATCCCCATCTGCCACTTGTGGCACCGAGCGCGTGTAAGCTCACTCTTCTTACCCAGTGTTTCTCCTTTGTTACAGACCACGTTGCCTACTCAATGTGGCTTCCAGATTATGGGGTATGAGGTGTGACTTGTTTGGATGCAAGTGACAAACCGACCTAAGTAAATAAGGAACATTATTGCTTTCATGACCCCAACACTTGGAGAACGTTTAAATTTAGAGCTGGAGCTTTGGGCTTCATTGGTCTCCAGTCTTCCTCCTGAAGCTCTCCTAAGTAGAAGCGTGAAGCTAGGCAAAGCATGTTCATGACCTGTGACCCAGGGGACTCCACCTCACATGTGAAGCTTGAGAATGTTGATTCCAGCAGAGCCACTAGAGAGCCTGGATGCTTCTTTCTGAAATGCAAATGTACCAGGCACACACATACACAACCACACACACCAACCACATCTGGATCTGAGGGTCTGTCTGTCAAATGGCCTGTGTTCCAATCCTAGACCCATGTCACAATCCCTTTGTAACCTTGGGCAGGTCACTTCTTGCGTCCCGGCTTTCTTACTTTCAGGGAGGTGATCTCTCAGTGTTACTTTGGGAGGAGATTTGGAGGGTTTCATGAGGTAATTAGCAGTCAGTGTCACCCAGTGCCTGGCATAGGATACACACCCTGCTGGCAGTTATTAGTAAAGGAATTTCTCATGGTTTTTCCATCTGTAGAAGGGACACCACCACCACCAGGTAGTAAAGAATTTGCTGCTTTTTCAACTCAGCTGGCCCAGCCCTTTTCTTCAAGGTTAGCTTTGTGCAAAATTGCTCTGTGCGAAGGTATACCTGGAAGCCAAGGCTTCCTTACTCCATATCCTCACCCTCTTCCATTCTCAGCACTCACATTGTGCTCTGTGTCCCTTTAATGCTGATGCTGCAATTCCAGTGAGCGTATCTGAGATTAGACTGGGAGGGCTCAGGAGGCTTGCCTGTGTGTTGCTGGATTATTTTAGTCGGCTTCCTTCAGGTCTTGTGAGACAGTACCCAAGACAACTTCTTAGGAAGAAGGAGGGGTGTTAGGGAAAGTGCTTCCTGCATAAGCATAGAACCTGAATCCAGATACTCAGAACGCAGGGAGAAGCCAGAAACAGTGGCACACATCTGTAATAAGGGGTCAGAGACAAGCAGATCCCATGAAGCTTACTGGCTAACCAGATGAGCTTAATCAGCAAGCTCCAAGTTCAGTGAGAGATCTTTTCTCAAGAAATATGATGGGATACAGTTGAGGAACACTCCCGATGTCAACTTCTGATCTCTTTGTTTGTACTCATACAGTTGCACACACACACACACACACACACACACACACACACACACACACACACACCCCCATGCATACATATGTATATAAGTACATTTATATGCACACACACATACACATACCATACAATGTTAGGATCATTGTTTCAAATCAGTTCATGCCTGCTTGACTGTTGCCTTTGGGCCTTGGGTAGGCATAGCATTGCAGTGGGAATTTGAAGTATAGGAAACTGCTTGGTGAGAATCTGGCAAACAAGGAAGGAGCAGGGAAGGCATTAGGGTTCCATTGTCTCTCCAGGGTACATGCCCTGGTCACCAAACTTTTGTCCACTAGGTCTTATCTTCCAGAGGGTCCAGAACCTTCTAGTAGTTGCACTCTGGACCAAGCCCTCAACACATAGGACTTTAATTAAGGTAGTTGAGGTAATTGGCATTGAGGCAATTGGTAAGGATTAATTAAGATCCAGACCATAATAGTACATGTGTTAATATTGCAAACTTCTCCCAGAAAAAGTACAGTCATTTGTCAGGATCAAGGACAGGAACCTCCTCTTGATGGTTACCTGGCCTCCATGGTCAGCAAGGCCCTTCACTTATATCTGTAACCCTGCTCTACGTATCTCTGAGCCTCAACCTGTTCATCTGAGCAGTAGAAATAGTACCAGTGTATATCTTAGAATATTTCGTAGGATTGACTGAGGTAATTTCTGTTGGCTACTGGCCCACAGTAGGAGCTTCTGAATGCTGATGACAGCTGCAATGGCTGCCATCAGCTGAATGGTGCCCTCCTCATTGGGAGCTTCTGTTGAGGAGCTGTAAATGAAAGAACCAGTGCCTGGGCCCTGAGGATTGAGTTAGCTGGCTCCTGGTGTGAGCTCTGCAGGGGGAGGTAATCAATGTGTAGCTTGCCCAGCTGGAGAACTGCCACTGTTCACAGCGTGCCTCCCTCCGCTGTCTTTCAGACCCCTTCCCTGGGAGGTTTCTGAGCCAGCAGGGAAGTACCACCAGCACCAGCACTGTTTGCTCTTAGTCAAGGACCTTATTCATCCCTTGGGCACAAAAGGAGCAAGTGGTTCCTCAGACTCCCTGAGGTTAAAGTCTCAGGCTAAGGTGGGGACCAGTGGGATAGGACATGCTCCATCTACAGAGATTCGGATGTGTTTTTGCTGGCCCAGGTGCACAGCACAGTTCTTCCCTCAGATTAATGTGGTGTGTGTGTGTGTGTGTGTGTGTGTGTGTGTGTGTGTGTGTGTGTGTGTGTTTATATACTGAGTGGAATCACACCATAGGTGGCCCCTTCTCCTTAAGACACCACTCACTCCATGGCGCCATTCACTTAGCTGTTTTTCTGGGCTTAGTGGGTAGTTTCTGCTTCTCATAGACACTTGGTGACCATGACACTGTCTAGTTCACACTTGTATTCCTCTTGTTCTCTGTTCACTCAACATAGCCATCGGTTCCCTCTTAGTCTAAAGAAGGATTGTAAGACTAATTAGCCTCAGGGTTATTGCCCTCTCCACAAAACAATTATTCAGTAACTATGGAATGCAGACTAGTGGCTTTGGACGGTGTGTCTCTGGTCATGTTTAGGCCCTTGTATGTTGGGGGAGGGTCCTTACTCTTCTGAGCCCTTTGAAATCATATTGAGGGCCACTTTGGGTAGGAGGGTGGGCATGGATTTGTTGGCTCATTCAGCTGTAGGTCGTGGCAATGACACATAGGAACTTTTTACCCCCTCCACTGCCCCGCCCCCTTCTCTGTTGTCTATATCACATTCCACAGACTCATGATGGCAGGCTGTGTACTTGGGCTGGAATGCCTGTCAGGAGGGCAGGAAATTACAGCTGTGAACCTGGTGTTTAATGTTCTTGGAGGAGGCCTTAGCTTGTTATTAAAGGCAATTGACATTTCCACCCTGCCCATTTGACACTCAGTTCCTGGAGTTAAGGGTGGGTTTTAGCAGTGGGTCACAGCGAACCATTTACTCCATGGTTAATTCACTTCTTCTCAAGTGTGTGCTGTGGTCAGGTGCTGTGCCAGGCAATGGTCTCCCTTTCTCCAGGGACTCCTAGGATGGCTGGGCTGAGGCTTTCATGGCCCAGCCTTTGAACAGCTACAGCCTCCACCAGACAATAGATGTTGTGAGAGGAAGTCAGAGTGAGAAGTGTCCTATTGATGATGAGAGGATGCAGGCCATTCAAGCTCAGAATAGAACGGCAGAGAGATGTTGGGAGGAGCCATATGTATATGGCTGCCCCGTTTCTTGTAGCTGCGTGCTCTCTTCCAGTCAGCTGCATCTCTTGCTCCTGCCTCCTCAAATAGCTGTCTTGCTCCAGCAGGAGGCCCTACCAGTGCTGAAGACATCCATACAGGTTGTCTGTAGTTCTGGTTTCTCTGTGGCTTTGCCACAGTGAGAGGCTGCGGGGCTTTGACACATAAGTGTCACTTTACCTTGCTCTGGACTTTTAGCGAAGCTAGTATTTGGTGGGTCTTCTGTGCCAATGTTGGCACTGCTCCATTTCTGCAGTAGTGACTAAAGAACCATAGCAGACTGCCTGGCAGTTTAATTTCTTCTTTAAGGATGGCAATGCCAGCTTGGCTCTTTGGCAATCAAGCTTTTAGCTCAGGCTTTGTGGACTGACTTAGAACTGGGTACCTTTTGGCTAGGTGTATCTGTTTGCTCTTACCTTTATCCCTCCAATCATAGTTAATGACCCATCCATTTCTAGAAAATTCTATATGATTGGCTCAATTGGAGTAAGCCGTCACAGGTGTCTCCCTAGTGTAGACGGGCTGGAGGCTGGTGGCAGCAGAGTCTGTGAGCTGGGCTGGGAATAAGCTGGGGCAGGCCTGTGCTTTTTAGCAAAGGTAAACTGGGAGGGCATCTTCAGGAGAAACTTAGAAGGCTCTGAATTAGGATTTGAATGGGCCTTTCAGGGCATGAGCTAAAACAGAGGCATGTGAGGAAGGAGAGGGTTTGATGTGACTAGAGAAGGGAAAGATCAGGCTTGTCTTGAACTCATAGGGACCCTCCCCATGCCTCTCTGGTGCTGGGTTTGAAGGTGAGCCCCACCACACCTGGCCTGGCTCTTTCCTTCTCACCAAAGTGGCTCTCTAGCCAGTGGCCCACAGTGACTGGCTCAGATCAGGTCCACATACACAGCTGCAGAGAGCTTCTTTCATCTCTTGTTGGGGAGCAGGATGGGGGGGGCAGGGCTGTGGCCAGACAGGGCAATATGCTGCCATGTTCTGCAAGCAACAGGGAACGGTATGCAAATCGGTGCGTGCAGGGGGAGTAGGTAGGGCTCCCATGGAATGGTCACAGACCACTGCCCCTTCCTCATCCTAAGGGGAGCAAGCTGAGAGGTGGAGTGTGTGCTGAGGCTTGCATGTACAGAGTGGAGTATGGCCTTGGCTAGGAAGGCTGTGGCTTCTACGAAGTCTACATCAACTGCCTGTAATGACAAGCTTGTTCATTTCAGTGGCCCCCAATGAGCAGAAACTAAGGTGGGTTCAGCTGTTCTTTCTCTGCCTTCACATCAGGAGAACTGAAGGAGTGTTTGCTCATATATTTATAGTTTTGACTGCTTCATTTCCCATATTTAAGTACTCTTCTGCCTGAGATTTATTTCAGTTCATAGCAGAAGTGGAGCTTGAAGTCTTGTTTTTTGCTTCTAGAATGGTTCCTTGCCTTGGCAGCATTTGTGGACAAAGCCATCTTTTGTGCAGTGATTGGAAAGGTTGCTTTTTTTTTTTTTTTTTTTTTTTTTTTTTAAATCCCAGATCGATTTCTGGTGGTTGAAGCTGGCAAAGAACTGCTTTTGAGGTAGATGGCATGGGACATTCGGCCTCAGGAGAGGGACTGCCTGGCATGGCCAGGCCCCACCGACACTGGCAGGCAAAGACTCTGCTCTGTGTCTGCGTCTGGAGATTGTGCTTCAATGGCAAGGAAGAGTCACAATGATACAGACTAAAATAAGGAGCTGCGCTGTGCTGGAGAGAAAGTGACACATCAGGGAGAGCCTCTGCTCAGGCATGGCATTTGACACTGGTGACAGTCACATGACACGTGAAAACCACTTTCCTTCACTGCTGCCCAGAAAGGCACATGACAGCCAGCAGCCAGCATAGCAGCAAGAATGAGTTCATAAAGAATCTGTGGACAGAGCTTTAGGGCTGTGCCCTTTCTCACCATCACCACTGGTTTCTGTGGGTGTCTGTGAGAGGCAGGAGGGATGCTGACAGCCCTTCTCTCTGGGATGGACATTTAGAAAGGTCTCTACTAGCTTGCTTTGTCTGCACTTGTGATTGTCGTTTACCATTTTGATGTTTGTGTAAATACAGGGCGCCTCCAGGAGGCTGGAAACAGTGTGTGGGCAGGCACAGTCATGCCAGGATGACAGGGCTGGGTCACATCAGCATCAGCTGTCCTGCTGCTACTCACAGGCTACTGCATATTGAGCTGCTGGCCAGGCTCTCCTGTGGCTACTGGAGGTTGCTGCCACTGGTTGATCGTTCTGGGGGAACAGTTCTTCAAGACTCACCCATAAAATGTAACATTCAGCTCTAAGTTGGAATGTCAGTATCCAGGCATGGCTGAGTGGACCTTGAACTAGGGCTGCTGGTCCCAGAGCCTGTTAGTAGCAACTTGTAGTGTATTTTCTGTCCCTGGAATGGAAGCTACTAGAATCCATATCTGAGCTTCCTCTTGCCCTTTACATCCGTCTACCAGGACAGTATTCACCATCACAGCTGGTGCAGATTTGAGGTGCTGGAAATTCTGAAGGGACTTTCATAATCTGTTTCCTGCTTTGTGCTATTGATTGCCCTCGACAGGAGGGTGTGAGACTAGAAACAAGGCTTGCTGGGCAGAAGTATTGTAGCTTCATAGAAAGTGCTATTATTGCCATGGATTTCTGTATGTGTGCATTATTTATTCATTTATAGTTACATGTAATGTAATAAGTTTCATTGTGCCATTTTCATAATTATGTGTCATTATACTCCCCCCCATTTCCCTTTGTTGGTCTCCTTCCTCAATTGAAAAACCCATCTTGCTTTTTTGCCACATATATTGCATTACCTTCTTACCCCTGCTTCGCTCTTCATTTCCTCTCTTAGTATTCTTTTTCCATAACACATGCACGCACACACGCACGCACACACACACAGATACATATGCAGACACACAGATATAGACACACACAGACACACACACAGATACATATGCAGACACATAGATATACACACAGACACAGAGCCATACACACACATACAGACATAGACACATACACACTCATATCTAGATTCCACATATGAGAGAAAACATGTGACATTTGTCATTTGAAGCTTTGCTGTTGGTTTTAGAAGTATGAAAGTTAGATGAAAATGGTTTCCATGGCCACTCATTTTTCTGGAATCAAATCCAAACACCTTGTTAAACATTCAGTAAGAAGGGATTCTAGGCACTGATATGTGCAGCATGGTATGCATTTTACATTAAATATACTGTGTGTACAAGGAAGACTAAGGTGAGTCAGTCTCTTACCTGTAGCTGCTGTGGGGTAAAGGGAATTGGAAGCTTTTGAAAAGAGGCTCATTGCTACCAGGGCCTGGGTAGATGAGCTGGGTTTTTCTCATGTAAGAATGTAAGTGGGAGATTTACATGAAGAAAGATGGATTCTGACCAGGAAATCTGAGATTACATCTGTGCATAATAACTTCCATCTTAAAGGAAAAGTCTGACCACCAGTTGGGCAACAATAGTCAGGATCATTTGGAGACCCCTCAGTTGGCCTCCAGCCAGACAGATGCTGTCACTGTGGCTGAGCTGGGGACAAGGGTTGGACACAGATGCCAAGGGCTGTGCTTATGTGAATCAGCTGTGCCCTCTGGGAAGGGTGGAGCAAAGTGAAGAGACTGAGGACTTATCAGTGTGACAATGCCTGTCCTACCTAGTCCAGCCCACTTTTTACTGGGTACACTGATGGAGGAGATGCCCTCACTGTCATCTGTTGTACTCTGGTCCCACCTTGGGTACAGGACATGCAGTTCCTGAGTGTAAACCAGATGTGTTACTGTAGAGTGGGAGGAGGCCAGGCAGGGTTACTGGCAAACAGTACAGGATCTTGAATTAGGAGATTTTGTGCTGTCTAGCTCTAGATAGTGATTGTGAGCATTCCTTCCCTTTGCTCATGAGTGATTCAGGCTAGCCAAGAATTCCAGTGGGGAAGCACGCCTGGAGGAAAATTCAGAATCCATGCAGGTCCTAGAGTGGATGAGTAGCCAAGCCTGTGTCCACAGGGCTCACAGCACTAGCCTGGCTTGCCTAAAGACTGAGTCCAGAATGCTTTGATCTCCTTGCTGCCAACAGAACAGTGAATCTGGTTGGTTTTATTATTTTTTTTTTCATGGCCACATGAAAAATTACTTGCTTTGTTTTTCCTCTATAGATTATCAATTAGAATAAAATTATACAGCCCAGCAGTAGGCCCTTCTGAGCTTCCTGCTGTAGCCTGTGAGAGGCACTCCTTCGAAGGTGTCTCACTCTCGTCTGATTCTCCAGCTTCCAGGGAGGTGAGAAGGATGTTGCACCCCTGCATCTGGAGGAAGGGCACAAAGAGGCTGAGACTCTGTAGTGAGGCTCTGAGCAGGGACCATGGTGACCAGGGAAACCTCACTGAATTGGCTTCACATAGGTTTGTGATGGCTATTGTTATTCTCTACTAGGAACCTTCCTTGGAAGGCCCTCTTCCTTTGGCCAGGTGGGAGCCTGACTCTTTCCTTGGGAAGGTACTTGAAACATGTGTGTCTCGGTAGACGAATGAGTGAATGAATGCATGAACCCTGGGCCATTGTGGTTCTAGGCAGAGCATGGTTGATGTTCAGTGGCTTGGTCCTGCCTGTTTTCTGCCTTAGGCCTTTTCCTAGCATCTTCTTTCTGTTTCTCAGGGCTACTTGATTGGACCATAGATTAATAATCTTCTTGTTTGTCAGTCTCACACTCTTCTTAGAGGATGGTCCCTAATAAGAATCTTGAATTCTTATTACTAAGTTTTATGGAAAGGCGTTTCCTAGATACTTTTTGTATTGTGAAAGATTTTAAAATTGGGGTAATTTGCTAGGATCATTAAAGCCTCTGTTCTTAAAGCATGAAACTGGCTACTGAGCTTTTGGGCATGCCCGCTGTGACATCATTGTTTGGGTCCATGTAGTTGATTCTAGACATAGTGTATACTGCTACTAGAAGTGTGATTTGGGCCCTGTACTTCCTAGCAGCCATCATAAGGTGAAATCAGGTAAAGGAAACAGATAAAGCAACCCTGTGATCTCTAGATCTTGAGATGTAGCTAAGATCTGGCCATTCCTTCAGTACAGCATCAGTGGTTAAGACTGGTGGAGATCAGAAGTGTGGATGCACATTGTCATTTCCTGTCCTGAAACACTTTTCTGTGTGAAAGAACTGAGTACTGAACATAGTCCCATATCAGCTGTATGCTACCCTCAGAAGGCACTGTAAGAGAGCCAGATGTTTGCTAACCTTGACAGATTGTCTTAATGGAAGTATGGAGCCCAGTACAACCTAATCGATGTCTGGGCTGTTAAACAGCTGTAAGAGGAACAATTCAGTGCTCACAATGTACATTGTTCATGAACAAAGACTTGGGAAAGCACTCAGAAATTGCAAGCTGTGTTTGTTCTCCCTGGAACCCACCCTTCCTCCCAACACACACATTATTCTCATCTTGTCTTGCCCTTCTGTTTGTGTGGATGGGAGTGACAGTTGAGCCCACTGGATGTTTGAGGCTGTATAAGAATTCTTGCTCGGGAACAGGGAACTTACCTAGCCATGTGTAATGGCATGCACTGAAGAGAGTCAAGGGGACAGCTTACAGGATCATCTGCTCATAAGCATTGCCTTTGCTTTCTTTCCTCAGATGAACTACGCCAAGCCATCGTGGCCATGATGAACAGAAAGGATGAATTGGAAGAAGAGAACGGGTACTGTGACATCATGGCTGTCTCTTTCTCTGACATTCTGGTCCCCAGTGGCAGAGTGAATGGATGAAGAGAATGGTGCCCTCCTGCCATAGCTGTGACTGACAACTTATCTTACTGTTATTACTTTAAATTCTTGTGCATGTGTGCGTGCATGCATATAGATGTGCATGGAGGCCAGAAGAGGGGATTGGATGTCTTGGAGCAGGAGTTACAGGCAGTTTTGAGTTGCATGACTTGGATGCTTGGGTCTTAACAGATTTCTTACTTTTCTGGAATGGGCCACTTTGCTGTGGCTTGCATATAAGCAAGGGATAGGACTAGCAGTGGTGCCTCCTTTCCAACACAGAAGAATGTGGAAGATCAGCCTTTAATGGCAGCATTCACTGCCATCATCCACATACCCATAACTCAGTGGTTTTTCATCTATTCTCAGATATGTGCAGCCATTGCCATGATATATTTTAAAATAGCTTTATCATTTCAGGAACAAATGCCACACCACTTCTGTTCAACTCCCTACCCAAAAAATACTCTTGAAGTGTTCATTCCCTCTCAAATTGGGGATTCTTGGGACAAGACGACATTTAGATTCTTTTAATTCTAGCAAAACCCAGCGGTCAACTCTAAGAGGCAAAGTGTTTTCTTAATTTTTTCCTTTCCTATTGAAACCCATACTAGATACTGCCAGTTGCCACCCATATTCCCTGCTAGAGATGAGGCTGGGGTGGCTGGCCAGTGGCAGGCTTGCCTGAGGTCATTCACAAAAGCCTTTGGGCACTCAGGGAGGTGGTGGACATGTATTCAGGTTACCTCCTGTCCTTTACTGGTGACAGCAGTCACAGTTCTCTCTTAGACCTTATTTCGGATCTAAATGACAAGCTGCTCTTCATCCTTTGTGGAACCATACAAAGGCAAGTAAGCGTAATTTCTACAACAGCAGAGGCTGTTATTAGAATTCTAGACAGCACCACTTCCAGCTTACACATTCTCAACAGAAGGCCACTGCAAGGTTTTTTGTTTTTTTTTTTCTCTAACTGAAGTGATGCTCTTAGAAGCAGCCGCAGACAGAATCCCTCGGGATGTTTCTTGGGGATAGCCTGTTCCAGGAGGGAAATCTCCAAGCTCGCAGTGAACACGTGGTTCTTGGGGAGCTCAGTGGTGGTGGGACACCGTGGGAGCTTGGTTTATTTGCTAAACCCTGATGTTCATGGCAGGCATCCTCTGGATGTGGTCTGTAAATACATCACAATTGCTTTTCTAGAAAGAGTCATTTAGGTACCATGAAGTAGAACCATATTTGATTTACATCAGAGTGGTAAACTGTGATCCTCTCTAGAATAATTGCTACCCCTGGTCATTTTCTGGAGACAAGAAATGTATATGGGCATTCTATAAAGGCTAAAAAGTATAGGAATATAAGATAATGCTGTGCTAATATATACTCAATAGGATGCCATACACACTAGTTTACAATAGAGGTGGCAGTGGACTGTGAGTCCTGGTCTATTCTGTGGGCAGTGGTGGAAAGAGGATGAAATGTTTGTCAAGGAATCTGAGCAGGTATTGTGTTTTTCTGCGGCAGAATATTCATTTGGCCTGTTTTGATACCCTCCCCTTTGTGTTACCCATTGAGGATGTGTCAGAACTTGTGCTTAACTGCTGCACCTTTCAATGGAGTCTTTAAAAGTACCCCCCTGGCATTTGTTGAGCTCCTTGTTTTCCCTTGATCTAAGCTGCCACAGGAGCAATGACCCCGAGTCTGACCATAGGTGACTTCCCTGGGGCTCATTGCAGTCACTGCGCTCAGGTTTGCTGTCTGCTAGCATTAGCTTACATGGTTTGTGCAGAGTCTGTGGGCAGTGATGAACTGCATTGTCCTCTGTGTGGGCTGGACGAACAGCATCTGAACTGTGGGGCCCTCTTTTCCAGGTCACTGCGGAATCTCCTTGATGGTGAGATGGAGCACTCAGCCACACTCCGGCAAGAGGTGGACGCCTTGAAAAGGAAGGTGGCGGAGCAGCAGGAGCGCCATACCACAAAGGTCCAGGCACTGGCAAGGTAGACAGGGCAAGGGATGGAGAGGCAAGCATGCATAGCCACAGTTCCACATCTGTCTTCTGTCTGTCTGTTTTTGAGAAAAGGTTTTGCTATGTATGTAAGCCTACATGGGCCTCAAACTTGGAATCCTTCTGGATTGCAGGCATGTGCCACCACACCCCACTCATAGTTTAGTTAGATGAAAAGGGTGTGCCAAGGAGATTAAATTTTTTGCATTTTCATCTGATGTGCTTCTCTGAATGAGTGGCCCACATGCACCTGTTTCAAAGTAAGAAGGTTAACTGATATGCATCCTCCTTTGTCTGCTGCTCAGTTTGTTTGTTCCTTGCTGGCCTAACTATAACCAATAGAGATGCTCTGTGTGCCCAAGGTGGATGTGTGCATGCATGCCTATTCCTCCCCTCTTCTATAAAGCTCTCTGCATGCCTATTCCTCCCCTCTTCTATAAAGCTCTCTACCTCCTGGGCAGGGTTCTCTGTGTACCCATGGTTGCCATCCTCTTGCTAGAAGCTCCCAATGTGTTGTGGTCTGACTTCACCAGAATGTTTAGTCAGTCTGCCAACGACTGGATATTAAGTTTTTCAATCTTCCGTGATACCCCCAACACATGACCTGAGTGCATACCATTGTGTTCCCAGACATGTGCAGGCTGTGCCCTTCACAGGTCGTGCATGGGCCCCACAGCATTGTGGGGAATGGTGCTGCTCCCAGCTGTGTTTTCAGGGCAGCAAAGTTTTGGGTCCCATAATATCATAGGAGAAAATTGCATTTTTTGTAATTTCAAATACTATTGAGCCTATTTTTATTTAAGAGCCACTAATTATTTCTTTGCTATTGTTTATTCTTATTAAACAAAATGTGATGAATTAAGAATGGCAATTCCTATGACAACATCCAGCTTTACTGAGTTTGTTCTCCTATAGACACACTTATCTATGCACTTATGGTTGACACTCCATCACTTTTCATTTCCCCTCCTTCCTCCAGTTTTCACTAGAAAAACAGATTTGAGGTTAGCCATTTTTTATAGACCTGTATGTAGTATTTCATTGTATCGATGTGGCTAACATATTAAATTGACCACACTAATTGGTCAATTTAGCATTTGGATTGTTTCCAGTTTTTTTTCCATTTTAGGTGAGCTGAGCAGTTGCTTTCTCATTGCTGTAGCAAAATATCTGACAGAAGCCAAATATCTGACAGAAGCCACTTAGGGAAGGAATGGCTGGTTTTGCCTTAAGGGTTCAGGGGATTTTGATTCATTCATCTTCTAGGGAAGACATGGTTGCCTTACATCACCACAATATACAGGAAATGGCAGTGTTACTGCTTACAGCACTGCAGCAGACAGGAAGTGGTTGTGTGGCTGCTTATTTTATTGCAGCAGACAGGAAGCAAAGGGCTCATCCTGGTACCAGAAGTGGTTGTCATCTTCAAGGCCCAGTTCTGCTTCCTGGGTTCTATAACCTCCCCAAACATGGGCCACACCTGGGGGTTCTTACTAGAACAGGAATTGTGGGGGACGTGTTTGTCCCAAACCATAACACTGGTGGTTCTTGAAACTGCTTTTGAATAGGGCTTGGGGGAAGCATGTCCAGAGGCTCTGCCAGGCTCCCAGAGTTAGGTGTGGTGGTGTGAGTGCTTTTCATGCACCTGTAATTTACCACAGTCACCACCCTCCCGTCTGCACTCTGCTTCTTGAACTTCTCCCCTTTGCATCCTCATGTGAGTCTCTAGGGCCATGGTTCTCAACCTGTGTGTCAAAAACCCTTTCACAGGGGTCCCTTAGGGCCATCAGAAAACACAGGTACTTATGTTATAATTCATAACAAACAGTAGCAAAGAAAATAATTTTATGTTGGGGGGGGTCACTACAACTTGAGGAACTGTATTAAAGCATGGCAGCATTAGGGAGGTTGAGAGCCACTGCTCTAGGACATCAGAGCCAGGTAAGAGGCAGAACTGGAGAGACTGGTTCCTAATCACAAGTTTCCTCACCTGGTCTCTCACTTCACCTGACCACACCGGCGCCCTGCCATGTAAACTTGGCTTTAAGGACTGCAGCCTTCAGAGACACTGCTGTGAGCATCAGCAACAGGCACGGCTGTCTGTCCTTCATTTTGCTGGCTTGTGTTAGAAAGCCAGCTTAGCCTTGAGCCCTGGCTCCATTCCTGGAAATGCATTTCTGGGTGACTTGCTGAGCTGCTGTCAGCTTGTGCTTTTCATTGGTGCTGATGGGGACAGAGGAGGAAGGCTGTGGGATGCTGGCGATGCTCGACAAGGTGCTGTGTGCGTGTTTCATACTGAGTGCTCTTTACTATGGTAATCCTAGGGAAAATCTTATACTACACACGGGGTAGTGAAGCCAGTTTTATAATCCAAAGCTTTCCCAGTAATGCATGAAGAACAGTTTATGGTTGGAAGTTGGCAGTTTGCAGGTGGAAGGACATCTATAAAGTAGATGAATATTCCACAAAGAGAAAGTAGGAGAAAACATCCTGAGCAGCTAGCCACAGTGGTGGGCAAGCAGACCTATTAGGCAGTGACTGAGAGGGCTGTATGGCACAGTCATAGGGGGAGTGACTATCATAGGCTGAAGCTCCCAGTGCAACTCCCCAGTTCAGGTGGCAGGATTTATAATGCAGGCGGCTTAGTGGTGTAGGGGCAGGTTCTAGCATTGGACTTCATGGTCAGAAGTCCTTTTTGTTTCCTGCTAGTTATGTGGCTGTGGATAAGTTTTAATCTCTCTTTCAGTTTCTTAGTTGTAAAATGAGGAAAAGAGGGACCAGTTTTGCTGGTTCAGTAAATACACTTCCTATATGGGTAATACATATTAACTACTATCCCATTTTATTAATTTAGGTTACTGAAACCTTGCCTAATCAAAGGTATATTCTAGTAGCAACAAGTCAGGGAGGATGAAGAGCTAGGCTAGTCTTTTCTAAGTGTGTTTTATTAGCCATGGGTACATGATGATGGAACAGGAACACACAGCTGATTTAGCATTTGATATTCCTCTTGCTCAAAGTTAATGACTTTCCTCATTTGCCATGGTTCAACAAAGAGCAAGGGCGTGTAACTTGTGCAGTGCAATCAGGTGCAGTTAAAGGTTTCGAAAGCCACACCTCCATAAATAATTGATTGACTTGCTTCCAACTGGGAGTGTGAAAAAAGAGAAGACATAGATTTACATGAGGAGTTCGTTTGAAGGAAGTGTCTTAGTCTCTGGTCCTGTGGGAGTAGAACACCACAAAAGTAACTACATTACAGTTCTAGAAGCTAGGAAGGTTAGAGTTGAGGGGC
This sequence comes from Cricetiscus sungorus, assembly GCA_030556225.1. Lineage (NCBI taxonomy): Eukaryota > Metazoa > Chordata > Mammalia > Rodentia > Cricetidae > Cricetiscus > Cricetiscus sungorus. The sequence continues at coordinate 2,674,432 of JANBXA010000069.1, read as the reverse complement.
TGCACCTGGCAGGGGATTTCTGGCATGTCAGAGCATGATGGAGGGCGGCATGTCACAGAGAGTTCACACAAGGGATGAGGCAGCTGGCCTGCTGTTGTAACAAACATGCTTGGTGCTAAGCCCCTGGTGAGGGCCCAGCCCTTGTAATCTAATCAGTTCTTCTTCTTTTAAAAACACTATTTATATTTCTATATGTGTGAATATTTTGCTTTCATGTATATTTGTGCATTAAGTGCACCAAATGTATTCCTGATGCCTGTAGAAGCCTGAAGATGGTTTTGGATTTCCTAGAACTGGAATTCTGAAAGTTGTGAGCCTCTACATGGGTGCTGGGATCTGAACTTGGGTCCTTTGCAAAAGAAACAGGTACCGTTAAGTGCTATGCCAGCTATGTATCCAGCCCCTGATCAGTTCCTAATAGCTCCTTCCACACATGAACTTAGGGAGACAGGGTCAAGGTCATCAGGTCACCCTGGGAACATTTTTTGTCTTTGCTCCTTGTGTTAGCTGTCTCGTGTGACAAATTGTCTCCCAATTTGGTTTCCTGAAATAGCAAGTGTTTAGAATTCTCCGTGATTTCTGTGAGCTAGGAGTCTGAGAATGGGTGAGGGTCTTTCAGAGGTTGAGTTGCTGGCCAGAGTTGGTGTACTTGAAGGCTTAACTTGGACTAGGAGCCTACTGTCCTAATGTGTCTGTCTGACTGTCAGTAAGAGACCTTGATTCCCTAATGTGAAGCCTTCTGAAGGCTGTTCACAGTGTGGTAGGCGGTTCCATAGAGAAAGAGCATGTTCCAGGTGGAGGTCACCAGGTTTCTGCATCTTGAGAGTACACTGTTATTCCTACTGTGTTCTGTGGTTACATAGACCAGCACTGACAGTATGGGAGGGAATGACACTGGGGTATGACAACCAGGAGCCAGGGGCAGTGAAGGCCATCTCAAAGTCTCCAGTTTGCTCCCGAGGCCACAGGGCCCTCTAGAGAAGCAAAGCCAACAAGATTGCTTATACCTTTCCAGAAAGCTACTCGTCATGATTCATGACTTGAGTGCCTGGTCTGCAAGCCAGTGGAGGCCTGGGGAAGCCAGTGGTGTGATCTGAAGGCCTGCAAAGCAGGAGAGCTGCTGCTCTATGTCCAGACTGACAGCTAGGAGCTCAAGGGCAGGAGAGGATCACCCCTACCTCCAGCCGTTAGGCAGAGAGAGCATTGACCTCCCCCTGGTTCTTTTGTTTTCTTCAGAGACCTCCGTGGAAGGATATCTTGGAAGGATGACTCTTGATTGTCCTGGTGAGGGCCCAGTCTACTAAAAGAGATACTAACTTTTTAGGAGACAACTTCTCAAATACCCAGATGAGATTTAGTCAGATACTGGTTAGACCCTCACACTCCTCCAGTCTCCCTGTGGCTCTTCATCCTTCCATGCTGTTCATGGACATTTATTCAGCTGCTTTTTCCCTTGGCCACCTTGATGGAGTCTAGAGGGTGGCATGGTCAAACTGGTGGCAAGAGCAAGGCTCAGCATTCCCTTCCCTACAGGACGGGAGGAAGCTGGGAGTTGGTGGATCTTTGTTCTTTTGTGGAAGACTTTTATCTTGGGTAGTAGTACACCAAGATGGAGGGAGGGGCCAGCTCTTCCTGACAGTGGCACCAGAGCTGCTCAGTGAGCCTCGCCTGGGACCACTGTTCACCTGGCATTCTTGTTACTTGAACCAGACTGTCTGTAGCTGCTTTTATCTTGTTATCACCACATGTTCTAAGTAAGGGTTCATGCTTGTATGTTTTGGGTAAAGAGTGGGATGCGTATTTTCTAGGCTTAAGTACATCTTTGCCCTTGACAGTTAACCTGCCAAGGGGGTGGGCAATCGTTCTGGAAGACAAACAGAAGATTGTCTCTGAAGTATTGTTTGGAGGGCTGCTTCCAATGTCCTCTATGGGACTTGCTTTACTGGCATTCTGTTTGTGGGTGTTTCTCTCCTGCTGTGCAAGCAGGGGGTAGGCTGTTCCACCTACGGTTCTCCTACCTTTGAGGATCAGTGGGCTGGGTGGCACACAGCATCACCCTGTGTTCAGGTAAGGTAGTCGCCCTTACCCCAGCTGTGTCTGCTGGGCAAGCACTGAGGGCTCTTGAGCCTGTCACTTCACCCGTAACGTCTCAGATGTGTTCCCAAGTGATGTCAGTGTGCTTTGGCAGATGAAACCCAAGGGGTTGCCACTGTAGCAGGCAGAAGAATGAGTCGCTCTCCTCAGGTGCTGTTGGACCTGGGTGCCATATCAGCAACTCTCCCCATGACCTTCACCTTTGTGAACTCCAGTGTGGTTCTCCTGTAAGCTTTCCACACTGGTGGCTGTGGTAGGAGCAGCGTTGTATAAGTCCTGAGGGGAGGAGGTGAAAGGGGAGGAGGAGGAAAATGTCTTCACTGGAATACTTTGTCCTCAGAGGAGTAGGCAGCCATGGCCAACAGGCCCTCCAGATGCCTGCAGCAGGCAGCACACCTGCATGTGCCCTCCCTGATTGGCATTGTTGGGAGGTGTTACTTAACCTTCTGTTGGGTGGCTTTGTCATTGCTGTGACCAAGTGTCTATTAAGCACCTTGAGGGACAAAGGCTTTACTGTGGCTCACAGTTCATCACAGGGGGGAAGGCGTGGTGGAAGTTTGCTCCGTGGGGCTAGGAGTGTGCAGTGGGGTTCCTTATGTCTCAGCAGAAGTGGGGCTCCTTCACTCATTCCCCAGTGTTAAACAACCCCACGCACCACCAGCTGGCTGCCTTGGGTGTAATGCTGCTCTTCTGGCATCTAACAGCTCTAGGCCCTGCATGGCCCAGCATATTGAACTTCCTTTCTTCTTCACTGGTGACTTGTCTGTGGATAGTTCTGGATTCTGGGGCTGGACTGGATCTTGAGGACCTTTCTTTGTTCAGAACATCCAGGAGCCTTTGACACTGGCCTCCATCTGGCCATCAGCTTCCCCTGCTGTTACTTTTCCAGCTCTGCCTGGCCAGTGTGTGCCTTCTTGCTTATTGTTCCTGTTGGGCTGCTGGCCAGTGAGATATTCCACAATGGTGTTTATATGTGAGAGTGAGGTCTGCATGGCACAGCTTTTAGGGCATAGGCCTATACAGGAAGGACAGAGCAGGGACCTCAGAGTCCTGCTCTCATCCTCCATCTGGCACCCCTGGGAGACCTTTGGCTTTCAATGAAAGCTCTAAATCTCACTTTCTCTGTGAGGGCTCAAGCTCTGCCTTTTTCCATTGGTCATCGGAGAACTATAGACTCTGCTCGCTGGGACAAGGGCAGTGTATTTCTTTAGTGTCCATCCTAAGATTGTGTTGTTATTAGGAGACAAATGCTCAGACTTCAGAAGGTCAAGTATAGGGGTTACTGGCCTGAATGCTGAGCCTGTCCTAGAATAGAGGTAGCCTTGGAACCAAGTGTCTGGGCCTCTTCATTTCCATCTTTTTCAGTTTGAACTGACAGGAAAAGCCTGGGATTCTGTGTTCTCATCTGGGCTAAGTGAAAAAAATTGCTATTACTTATTGATTACTAATGTCTTCCATGGAAAAAGAAAGTGGAGACAAGCACACTCAATACTTCGTTGCTGGTGAAGTACTAGCAACTGTTTGAGACAATGTCCTAAGGCCAGAATGACAGTATCAGAGGTAGGGTGTTGCAGAAGCTTGCTCAGCCATGTGTTAAGTCCATGGGTTCAACACCCAGCACTGCTTCTCCCCACAAAAGACAGAAACTAAGATGGAAGTTTAAAGAGGGAGAAAACCCATCATTCTCTATGAAGCTCTTTCTCTGGTCAGTTCTGTTTGGTAAAAGAAGCATGATCTGGCCAAGTGTGATGGCGTATGCCTGGAATCCTATCACTTACAAGGCTGGAATCTGTTCTGTAAGGCAAAAGAAACTTTTTGTAGGGGCAGCAGAAGGCTTGGTAACTATGGTTAACTATGCCTATTAGTTATTTGTTGCTCTGACTGAATACCTGGCAGAAAAAACCTCAGATTTTGGTCCCTGATTTCAGAGGGTCCAGTCTGCTGTGGCCAGAGTTGTATGGTGGGGCACAGCAGCTCAGTGCTCAGTGAGCCAGTAAGCAGAGATGGGAGAATGCTTGCACTGCCCTCATTGTCTCCCCTCCCCTGTTAGTCTCTGTAGGTACCTAGCCCTTGGAATAGTGCCATCCACATTTAGGGTGGGCCCCCATGAGGGAAGGCAGCTTTAGGGTGAAGGGTATGTAGCAGCTGGGAATGGAGAGAGGGAGATGAGGTCTCAGGATACACTGGGCTGCCAGGTCAGCCTACTCTTGAAGGCCTCTCTGGATCTCATAGTATGAGCTGATAAATCCCCATTGCTCTTGAACTGAATTGGAGTTGGGTTTTCTGTTTCTTGTCACTTTAAGAACATTCAGCAGTACAGAAGGTTGTCCCAAGCAGTTTATCATGTCCTACTCAGGTAAGGCCTCTCTCTGGTGTTTGGTTCAGGCACTGGCATTGTTGAACACAGTTACTACTGGCAGTGACCGTGTGGTGTCATGAAGTCCCTGAATTTAGGCTAATGGCTCGCTGAGGAAAGGACAGTATTCTATGCTTACCCAGTGTCCTTGCCTCTGATCCAATGCCTGGCTCAGGGCAGGCACTCAGTGAAGTTGGATAGGTGAGGGAAGGGAGTGGCTGTGGGGCTAGTGGTGGTGTCAGCTGGCCTAAGTGACACTGGGAAATCCCAGCTGGGCTCTTCTGTGGGCACAGTTCTGACCTAGGGGGCTTTTAGACTTGCTTGTTACTTGTCCAAAGACTATTCTGGTCACCTTTTGGGAAGTTGTGCTTTATGAAAAATCCTCCAACCTTCCTCTTCAGCTTTAGCTAGTGAGAGCTGCTATGCATGGGTGACAGAAGACTGTTTTAAAGCCCCTCTCAAGAAGGACAGCAGAATAGCCAGATAACTGAAGAGCTCTAGGTGTCATGCAGACCTGTTTCTCTCCTGGTTTTCCCCTGGCTGTGCATACATGGAAGTGTGGCATGATGTAGAGCAAGTGTGAGCTTGGTCTTGCTTCATTATTTTAGGTGTGTGTGTGTGTGTGTGTGTGTGTGTGTGTGTGTGTGTGTGTGTGTGAGTGTGTGTGTGAAGACAGATTTTGGTAAATAGCCCAATGTTCTTGAACTCAGTGTATTAAACCTAATCTGGTCTTGAGCTCAAAATGCTCCTGTCTTGGCCTCCCAAGTACAAGTGTATGCCACCATGTCCAGCTCAAGCTGAGACTGAGGTGCAAGGTGTGGCACCTCAGGCACCCATTTAAGGAGATATTTATCGATACAGAAGCCTCTTTCACTTGTTGGTGTGGGATCTTGGATGGCCGCTTTGAACCTAGGGCTTCTCTGGAAAGCGAGGGTGGAACAGTCCCATCCTTGTAGATTTTATGCAGAGCTAATGCTGAAATGTCCTGAGTCAGAGGCCCCTACACATGTCCTTAGGCAGAGCTGGCACCATGAGTAGTACTGGTCCATGAAAATAATTTATCTCTCCACCTCAAGGCTACAGTCACTCTGGGGAGTTTATCTAGCTGGCTGTTGCTCAGATATAACTAACATTCTAATAAAGAATTCTCTGGGTTGAGGAACTAAACATGCTGCTTAGCCTTGGCTTCACATTCCAGCCACTAGGGGAAGCTTACAGAACTATTAGGTCCAGACTAACTTCCATACTAATTAAGTTAGATTCTCTGGAGGAGAGACCCGGACTGCACAGGCCATTCCATCAGCCTGTAGCCAAGATTGACAACTGGTGTCATGTACTGCCAGGTATCTGGGGATGAGGGGGTGTCTCTCACTCTGCTGCAGCAGGCTGAGCTGATATGGGCATTTTTGAGGTTCTCTGGGGGAAGCTGAGGGTGTTGATGACCTCCAGGGGACATTTACTGTCCCTCATTTCAGGAAGGTGAAGGAAAGTATTTGGTGATTTTATCTCAGTACCAAAATGGAGAGTCAACTTGTTACTATTGTTGGTTTCTTTTGGAAGTGTTGGCATTTTTTATTTTTGCTTAAGATTTTATTTCCAGGTAAGCTATCAACAACTACAGGGAAGACTTTTTGTTTGTTCACTGATCTGTGTGTGAACCTGAGCCTGTGCCTGCCCATGATTTGCTCACTGAACACTGAATTGCACACTCCCAGGTTAGGAGTGCACGTATGTATTCAGTGGTGGGATTGTTTTCAAGGCAGGTTCTTCATGTATGGTGGTCTGGTCTTCAGTTATGAATGTGTGCCACCATGCCCAGATAGCACAGAGTGCTGCCATCTCTGGCCAGTTGACTTGTCATGAGAAAACTCTTATTTTTGTGCTCTAAACAATTACCTTTTAAATGGGAGAAGTACCAAATCCCATGGACAAAACATGATCATTATTTTCATTCTAGTCCACTAAGTCCACTTTTAAGCTTAGTTTTACCACCTTTAGTTATATGTTGTAATTGCTGTGTCATGTTTTTTAATTTCTGTTTCCAAGCAGATTTCAAATCATGTTAATTAGCACCCCACCCCAACCCCAGCATATGAAGGCACATGTGATTGATAGTCCTTACATTAAGAACAGAGATTTCCTAGTGCTTTAGTTTTTGTTTATGAGGGGGCTGGTAGGCTGGCTTAGTGAGTGAAGGAGCATTTTATGCCAATTGATTTTAGGTAATACTCATTGTACAGAATTTGATCCCGTAGAGGACTGCAGCTTTGAAAGAAGTCACCCTTGTTTCTCACAGTCATCCTCAACACCAGTCACTATGCATAGTGTTTGGACACTCCCTTCTTTACCACTCTTCCTCCACTCCTCCTAAGTTCTTAGAGTGTATCACGAGCATACTGTTTTTCATAAAGCCATTCCTTTACTAATTATTTCCAAAAATATTTTCTTCAGCTCAATTCCTAGAGTAGAATTCCAGCGATATAAGGTCTGAGCATTGCCAGGCAGTGGTGGCACACGTCTTTATTTCCAGGCCTGGGAGGGAGAGGCAGGCTGATTTCAGTGAGTTTGGGGTCAGCCTGGTCTACAAAGTGAGTCCCAGGACACCTAGAACTACAGAAAAAAAAATCTGTCTTGAAAAACAAAATTAAAAAACAACAAAACAAAACAAGTCTGAGCATTTATAAAAGCTCATGATTTGTGCTATAGTTTGGGTGGAGTTTTTTTCCTCGAGGAAAGTGGGTCCCCAGCATGGTAGTACTGGGAGAGGATGTGGGAGGTCTCTGTATCACCAGGGAAGTGGCCCCTCAAAAAGGTTGGGGTAGCTTTGTAGAGACCGCCTACCTGCCTCTCTCCTGGCACTGATAGAGATAAGTCCAGCCCTGGACTGCTGACTTGCTTTATGCTTTAAGATACGATTTCCTAGCCAGGCAATATGGTTTGAATTCTAGGCCAGCCTGGACTATATAGAAAAACCCTGTCACAAACAAGCAAACATAAACAAAAAACAAACCTAAACCAGCAGGCACAGACAATATCAGCCAGAATAGATTAATGCCTAGCCCAAATGTCTTCAGAGTCTTCATCCAGCAACTGATGGAAAGAGATGCAGAGAGCCAAAGCCAAACATTAGGTGGACTTTGGGGCAATCTGTGGAAGATGAGGGGGAAAAACAAACCTAAACCAGCAGGCACAGACAATATCAGCCAGAATAGATTAATGCCTAGCCCAAATGTCTTCAGAGTCTTCATCCAGCAACTGATGGAAAGAGATGCAGAGAGCCAAAGCCAAACATTAGGTGGACTTTGGGGCAATCTGTGGAAGATGAGGGGGATGGATTGTGGGAGCCAATGGGGTCACGGATATAACAAGAAAACCCACAGAATCAACTATCTTAGACTTATGGGGGCTCACAGAGACTGAACTGCCAACCAGGGAGCCTGCATGGGACTGACCTAGGCCCTTTGCACATATGTTACAGTTGTGTATCTCAGTCTTCTTGTGGGATTCCAACAGTGGGAGCAGGGTGTTTCTGACTCTGTTGCCTGCTTTTGGGACCCTTTCCTCCGACTGGAGGACTCATCCAGCCTTAACAGAAGAGGAGGCACTTGTCTCACTGCAACTTGGTATGTTATGGCTGGCTGACACACATGGGAGACGGCCCTTTTCTGAAAACAGAGGAGGAAGAGTGGATGGGGGAGGGGGCTGGGGAGAGCTGGGGAGGGGAAACGTTGGTCAGGATGTAAAAACAACAACAATAAAGTAAACAAACTCAATAAGAACAAGCAAGCAAAAAATGGGATGGAATAGTTGAATGATTGAAAGCACTTGCTAGTCTTGCAGGAGATAGAGTTTTGTTCCCAGCACTCACATGAGGAAGCTCACAACCACCTCACTCCAGCTCAGGGAATCCCATGCCCTCCTTCCAGCCTTTGAGGGCACCTGTAGGCACATGTGCATACATATACACAGATACATTACATAAAAATGAAATAAATCTTAAACATCCCAAACTAAATACAGGGCTACAGAGATAGTGAGTGATTGTGACACCATCTGACTCTTGTCCATTTCTAGAGGTCAGTCAGACAACTAGTCAATGGGGCTGTTGCTCTTGGACCCCCAAAACTGTGTGCTAGATAAACCTCTTTGTTTTATAAAGTGGAGTCACCCCAGTGTTGTGTTGTAGTAAAGCAAAGTACATTAATACAAATCCTTTGCAACAAAGAGGCCTTACACATACTCTCACAGCAGGGTGTGAGTGGGCCCACTTCATTGTCATTTCTAAACCTGTGTGGCATGTCACAGTGTTTATGCGAGTGCGTTCACTTTTATGAGAGTGCGTTCACTTTTATGAGAGAGCAGGTGGAGACTGTAGCTAGCATCCTGGAGTTGTAGTTTTGTCCTTGTTTCTTTTCTGTGTGTAATCTCAGCAGTGGGATCCCAGACACAAGGGCATGAAGGTTGTAGTGGAACAAGCTATCTACCCTTCTTGGCTCCAGGGGAGGGAGGAGGGCCCACTCACTGAGGCCTGGGCTGGTACTGCCCAGTTCACCTCTGCTTGGCTCCTGCGCTTGCTGGTGACTTAGAAGGTGGAGGTCTCCTTTCTATGAGTTTTCCCAGTGGTAAGATTTCCTCCTGGGGAGGAAGGTGGAGAGGCCAAATGCATGGACATCATTACCTTAACTGAAACATGAAAACATACAAAGTATGGAGGAGTCATATGACTGCCTCTATAACTCTTGTATAGTTGAGGGCCAGTGTGGGCTTTCCAGGTATTTCTCCATGTGAAAATGATAGATCTTAGCATGGGGGGTGGAGGGCAGAAATGCCTTTGGCATTGCTTAAGCAATCACAGGCACTGGAGAGAGCCATGTGATGTTTGTTTGTTTTTTTGCTGCTTCTAAAATCTTTCCTTAGATGCGAAGCTTTGCTGAAGGACGAATTCAGGGGAATAAGCAGCACCTTATATTTGTGTGAGTTTCTGCCTTTGAAGCATGTGCTCACATTGTGTGGGGGGTAAACATCAGAGCTGTTAGTGTCCAGTACGGGTGTCACCACATCTGGACAGTGAGTGCATCAAGACATGAGAAGTCTGCAGCTGGTCTGGGAGGATTGGGAGGGTTGTGTCTTAAATGTCTCTTTCCCACACCAAAACGCAGAAGCAGGAGATAAAATCACCGGAACCCAGGAATCCGAGGCAGTCCTCATGAACAGGTTATGCTAATTACACACTGCGAAGGGAAACTTGGTCACTGTTCATTAGCGCTCCATTGGCTGCCTTTCCTAATGGGAAGTGCAAGAGGTCTAGAGGACAGAATTCAGATAACAGAGTTCTGAAAAGTGACCGGACTGGGAGAGATGTTGCTGCTCCTGCTCAGGAAACTGGGGACGAAGAGCTGGGGCTCCGTGCTGTTTGTCACTTGGCTCGTCCTCTGCCTTGAGAGAAGTCAGCATCTGCAACCTGCTTATTCATAGAAAATAAAATTTCAAGTCTTTCCAGTACAGTTTGGTTCACAAGGTGGCAATTTCCATGTTACTGACATGAAGCCTGGGTCTTAAATATAGTCAGTGTGTGAGTGCCCTGCAGGCAGTGACAGTGACAGCATGACATCACTGCCAAGCCACTGCTTGTTATTTTGGAGCCAAAGAGTGGAGCAACAGGAAGCTTGGCAGAGGGGAGATATTTTTAGGCCTAGCATCTATGTGGTTTAAGGAGAGACAACTCTCAGGTCTACTGCTCTGGAGTTCTGCAGACTTTGAGTGCTGTGAAGCTGGTGAGGCAGCGGAGGTGCAGACACACTAGACTTGTCTACACTGCAGGCATCATCCAAGGCTGTTTTAACTGATGCACATGATCCTTCTTTCCATGTGTCTTCCGTGGAAGCTGCAAACTTAACCTCACTGAATGCTCAGCTTCAAGGCCAAGCAGGGTGTCCCTGAAAGTTGCCTGCTGGGTGCAAAGCCTTAAGGAGCCAGTTGGGAATGACATGGGGGCCAGCTGTATGGTCCAGCAGGTGAAGTGCTTGTGGCTAACCTGAGTTTTATCCATGGGACAGAGATGGTAGGAGGAGAAAACTAAGTCCTTCCAGTTGTCCTCTGACTTTTGAAAATAGGATAATAATAAATTCTAGAGACCAGTGAAAGTGAGGCAGTTTTAAAGATACAATTCTTCAGAAATGGGTGAAACAGAAAAGTGGCACAAAAGGCTGGTGTGCTGCTGTGGCTCAACATGAAGTTTACTAATGTCTTATCTCAGAGACGCCTTTCATTTCCTCCACAGGCCATGGCTTGTCCTCTCCCACACTTCCCGTCTATTACTGAAGGACACGGCCTTATTTAAGGGATAACTTTGGGCTTAGGGTAGCCTTCTGCTTTCCTCATGGCTCTGTAACTTTCCAGTTTCTAAAGATGTGTGCCAGTACCCTCTGGGAGAGGGGAGGCCCAGACCCCCAGTACCCCTGCTGTCTGTAACTGATGACTTTGTCAAATGGACCATAGCAGTCTATGTCTTAAAAGACCTTCACATGTGCTCTGTGGCACAGGCATGCATACACGCACATATACCACACATAAAAGAATAAGCATAATTAATGAAACAAAAGCTCACAAAGGGTTGGACATGTGGTACTTGTCTGTAATTCTAGTGCTCAAGAAACTGAGGCAGGAGGATTGTGAATTTGAGGCCAGCCAGGGCTATGGTGCAGACACTGTGACAGAAAACCAAGGGTCATGGAGAGTGCTTGCCTAACATGCAGGAGACTGTCGTTTGCAGTGTGGAGCAGCTTTGCCTCCTCAGGCTCTTTGTGAAAGGGAAGGAGGAGTTCTTCTGTGGATACCAAATTCTCAGACACTCTCCCGTCCACTCTGTGTCTCATGAGGCAATTCCCTTTTCTAGGCTGTTTGGGAAAGACCTTACTTGCATCCTTGCTTTTCCTCATTGTGCTTTTCCACCTTACCTTTCAAACTCTCAATGTTTTTACAGGGCTCTCTCTCTCTCTTTCTCTCTCTCTCTCTCTCTCTCTCTCTCTCTCTCTCTCTCTCTCTCTCTCTCTCTCTCGTAGCATTTTAATCTAGTACATTATGACTTTTGGTGCTCACAACTCAGCCTGGGGTAGGGGCTTTGCTCATTTGTTCACTGATGAGTCTACTCAGGGGTTGCCAGGGTGCCTCACAGTGGGATGCAAGAACGAGTGAACCTGTGAATATTTGTGTGTGTGTTGTTATGCTATGTCTGGCTTATATTTCCAGGCCATTTCACAGTCTAGGATGGCTACTGAATTCCTTGATATTGTATCTGTCTTTATGCATAAAGGAGGCAGAATCGGAGGGGGGAAATGTGTGTTAGAGCTGGCAATGTAGCTCACTGAACTGTGCTAAGCACGTGTGAGGCCCTGGGTTCAAAAAAAAAAAAAAAAAAAAAAAGGATGTCTACCTATTTTTGTTAAATGAAAAAGTATTGAGTGCATATATGTTGTATACACACACATGTATGAACATGCATGTATATATGCATGCATACACCTGTATGTATGTGTGTGCTCACATGTGGAAGTTCTTCTACCCTGTGGGCCTGAGTAGCAGTCATGGTTGTAAGTGCCTGGTGGTCTGTTTCACTGTCATTTTTTTTTTTTTTTTATTGAGGAGGTTGTCTGCAGTTCTTTCCTTCTCAGTGGCCTGAGACTAGGTTGCTTGTTCAGGAGTCTAAATGAGAAGGGGAGGAAGGGTGTACAGCTAGTGCGCGCTCACCTGAAAGGTTCACTTGCTAGCCTCACCTTCTTTGCTATGATGTAGTGCTGGGAATGGTGCCTGAGTTCTGCATGTAAGATTGTCACTGTGATGGTTAAGAAAGGTTTGTACAGTCAGCTTTGCCTTAAGTACTTGCTCACTTTGTGACCTTGGACAAGTGAGCTTGTCCCTGTGGACCTCTATTTTTAACTTTAGTTTAATGTGCTGAGACAGGATCTTGCTGCATAGTTCAGGTGAACTTGTGATCCTGCAGCTTCAGCTTCCCAAGTGCTGGGATTACAAGTGTGCAGCACCGTGCCTATCCTTGATGTTTTAAATTTACAAAGAGGGATGACAGAAGCACTCTCACATGTGGTAGGTGGTGAAGTGAGCCCCGTGGGCAAGGAGGCTGTTGCTTGAGCATTCTGGGTAGATAGGTAGTCTGTGACAGGGAGAGGGACACAAAAGAAGAGGCTGTCTTGAAGTCACAGGTAGCTTCTGGGAACCTGGATTCAGGGTGCATCTGGGGAGTGTGGAAGGGGAGGGAGATAGTCCCACAAGTCCTACTGAGGTGCTGGGTGTTAGTCAACTATGATAGACACTGGGAAAAGTGAAGAAAGGAAATCTGTCTTGGCTTCCTGTTTCAGAAGTTTTGTCTGTGGTGATCGATCATTCCCTTCAGGTCTCTGGTGAGGCAGAGTCATTCTTAGGGTATCAGAAAGCAGAGAGACAGCAGAAGGCTGGGACAAGATATACAGGGCCAAGTAACCAGTAGTCTGCCTTCTCTAACAGTCCTTCTTTCTAGTTTCTACCCTACACTCCAGTAATGCCAGCAGATTATAAATCTATAAAGGAATCAACCAGCAACTGAGCAGGGCCGAGCCCTCACACGCCACTTACTTTAGACAACCCCCAGGCATTACACCAGGGACCAAGCTTTCAGCAATGAGCTTTATGGGGTCTACCCTATCCAAACCACAGTGAAGTTTGGAGCTGTGGACACTGGGCATAGCGAAGGCCATTGAGGAGGGATAACAGTGGTCTGATGTGGTCTGAGCTCAGGTATCCCACTACACAGTAGTTCCTGGTCCTGGATGACAGACAGGAAGCCAGTCCAAGGGAAGAAGTGGGTGTGGGCTGAAGGGTGAGGGCTCTGATAGGAGTGTCCTAGCTTTAAGCAGGGTTGAAGCATTTCAGAGGATGGGGTAGAGCCAGTAGTCTTAAGCTTGGCTCTAGTGGTCCTTGAATTAGGATCTGTCTCACCAGAAGATTTGTCTCTGTCAAGTGAGGATAATCAAAATGTGAATGAATTATTTGTACAAGGTTGGAAATAAGAGACAGGCTCTTGCCCAGGTTCTCATTGGAGCTGATGTTTTACCTTTTGGTGTGTACTGTTTGGTTATTTTCTTCACATAGTAGCCTTGCCCCTTTGCTCAGCAGGGCTGTGAAGCATTGAGTCACCACTACAACTCTAGAGAGACAGGCCCTGTGACATGGTGTGCCAACGTGGTGGTGGATAAGCTCAATTTTGGTTGGTGAACACATTTCCAGATTGCCTGCCATAGTCATGTCCTTTGCAATTACCATGGTCACAGTGTCAGGAGGCCCCAGGCTGTGAAGAAGTAGCTATTCCTGGGTCATTGGCTGGGTTACAGCCTATAATTTGGGCTAATTTTTGTAGATTGAGGCTAATTTGTCTTGACTCCTTTATCTGAAGGGGGAATTGCCCTGCCACACAAGAGATAATATCCTTTAATTGATGGAAAGGTAGGAAGGAGGATGAGCCTGGGGCATGCTGTGTTCCCTCATTGCTAATGGGCATGTGACCTTGGTTTTCAGAAGACCATAACTCCTGGCTGAGATAACTTTTCAGCACCTGGCCACTTGTGTGTGTGTGTGTGTGTGTGTGTGTGTGTGTGTGTGTGTGTGTGTGTGTGTGTGCGCGCGTGCGTGCGTGTGCACGTGTGCATGCATGCTGGGTATTGAAAGCAGGGCCTGTATGTGCTAGGCAAGCTGTCTTCAATGAGGTATATTCCTAACCCCAAAATTTAGTATTTCTTCTTGCTGCTTGATATTTTGTTCAGAAATGTCTCAAGCCCACTTGGATGACTAGTTTAGCAAGCCTCTGTAACCCGGTCAGCCATAGCACCTATTAGCTAATTTGTTGTTGCTCTTCTTGCTTTGCCTATCCTGTGATTTTTTTTTTTTTGTCCTGGATAACTACATTAGTTACTTTTGCATTGCTGTGACCAACTTCCCGATAGAGGCAGCTTAAAGGCAGGAAGGCTTATTTGGGTTTTGGAGAGTCATGCATAGTCCACGATGTCAGGGGAAGCCTGTGACAGCTGACCAAGAAGCAGAGAGCTCACCCAGGAGTGTGCTGGCCTCTAACTTTCAGAGCCCAGCCCCTAGTGCCCTGCTTCCAGTATCCTGGCTCTGCCTCTGAAAGACTCCATACTCCTCAAACAGAACCAGCAACTACGAATAAGCACTTAGAACATGAGCTTGTGGGGACACTGCAAATTCAAGTACCTAAAGGGCAACCTAAATGTTTCCCCTTTAAATTATTGGTGATATATGAATTTTCAGACATGGTTTCCTTATGCAGCCCTGGCTGTCCTGGAACTCCCTCTGTAGACCAGTCTGGCATTGAACTCACAGAGATCTGCCTGCCTCTGCCTCCCGAGTACTGGTATTAAAGGTGTTCTTCACCACCCAGCCTGAAGCCACTTTTTAAGTGTAAATCAGCCCATACCACTCTCATATATGAAACTCTCCTTTGCACTTAGGAACTGGTCTGTACTCCTTTCCATACCCTGTCCATCTGACCTGCCTGCTTCCTGCTGAGTGATTGTGCCATTTCTGCCCATGACTGGGACCCACAGATCTCCCTTCTAACAGCCACTGAAGTAGAACATCCAAAGCCCTCAAAGCCGCCATGCCTTCTTACCTATTTGCTTCCTCTTTCTCCATTCAGATTCGGATTTCCTCACAGTTTCCTCCAATACATTTTTGTGTGTTGTCTTTGAATCGCAGACTGACTTCCTCTCCTTAGTGAGGACAGCTGTGTCCCCAGTGTCCAGCATGCCCTAGATTCTCTGCCCTCACACCTGCCCATCTCAGGCTCTGTGATTCTTCTGCCTTTTGATGTCAAGTGTGCATCACCACCTTGGTTTACTACCAAGGAAGATGGGGTACACTGGTATAGTCATGTCAAAGTTTTCCCTCTGCTTGTATGGAGAAGAAAGTGGACACTGGGGCTACCTCTCTCCTTGCTCTTTCCTAGTCATGCAGCCTGGTGTTCATGGTTTGCTCTCTTTGAACTTCTCTTAGGCTCTTATGGGGTATTCTTCATAGAGAGTCTGACCCGTGTCAGCCACAACTTTGTTGGTAGCTGCATTAGCCTGAGCTGAATGGAGCTCATACATACTATAGCTTCAGAGATTCATAACAGATGAGAGTTACTTTAGATTTGTTTGTTTAATTTTTAAGTTATGTGTGTAATGTGTGTATTCACGTGAGTGTAATCATCTGTGGAGGCTAGAAGAGGGTGCTGGACTCATCGAAGCTGGTTAGAGGTGGGTGTGAGCCATCTGATTCGAACTTGGGCCTTCTGCAAGGGCATTAAGCGGTTTTAAAGGCTGAATCATCTCTCCAGCTCCCAAGACTTACTTTAATGGCAATTGTGTGTGCGTGTGTGTGCATGCATGTGTGTGCATGTGTGTGCGTGCGTGTGTGTGCGTGCGTGTGCATGCGTGTGTGTGCATGTGTGTGTGCATGTGTGTGTGTGCATGCATGTGTGTGCATGTGTGTGTGTGCATGTGTGTGTGCATGTTGTATGCGTGTGTGTGCATGCATGTCTGCATGCGTGTGTGCATGCGTGTATGCGTGTGTGTGCATGCATGTCTGCATGTGTGTGCATGCGTGCACGCGTGTGCATGCGTGTGTACATGTGTGTGCGTGTGTACATGCGTGTGTGCATGTGTGTGTGTGTGTGTGTGTGTGTGTGTGTGTTTGTTTTGTATCGTCTGTGCTCCAGGATTCTTCTGCCTGCTTACTTAGCTCCACAGTGGTAGTGTGCCAGGACTGCTATTTCCTCAGGCCACGGGAGGTGGCAGGCTAAGTGTTATGAATGAGGTTCTGCATTCAGTGCTGCAGTTGAATTTGGATGTCTGTCTGCCTGCTGATTGTGCTGAACACTCCCTCCCGACGTCTGCTCTTTGTGGCCACCAAGGTGCCTTTGGTGTTCAGTGATTACCACAAAATGTCTATGGTTATCCTGTTATTGTGGTCTTTTCCTTTTTTCCCTGGCTCAGCTGTAGCTGTTTTCAGACAGGGCCGGTGGCTGTTTGTGCCCATCGTCTGCGGATCTGTGTCTCCTCTGCGGCTCCCTCTGGATTTCCGGGGCCCTCTGCCTTGCTGCAGCACTCAGTCGCAAGGCTCCACTGGAGATTTCCTGTGGATTGCTTTCCCCCTCAGTCTTTGCAATGAACTTATAAATGTGGCTTTAATTTTTTTTTTAAAAATGTGGTTTCATGTAGCCGGGCAGTGTGACAGGAAGACAAATTGTTGGAAGACAATTGAAGACAGAGGCAATTTGTCTAATGTGCTGCAGTGATGTTCTCCTGCCTTGTTTAGCTTTGAGCGAGACAGTGGTTTCCTCCTGCTGGACACTCAAGCAGTGTTCTAGGAAAGGAGTACACCTGAAAGTATCTTTATTTTTGCAGATTTTGACAAAAATAATAGGAGGTCTTTTCCTGCCTCCCCTTATAACAATTAAAAAAACAGTGGAATTCAGCTTTTTTTTCTCCCCTAGAAAATCTGGCAGCAGGCTTACCATATAATTGCCTACAAAAGGAGGGAAACCCTCCACATTTGCTTTTGAGGATGAAGAGAGATCTTCTAGGTGGCTTTGTTAGGGCCAGCTGTCCCAGCCCTTTTCTGATGAGAGCTGGCTTTCCAGTCCCCACTGAGTCCCCAAACATAGCAGAGTTGGTTCCAGCAGCCTTTTTGAATGAAATGAAATGAAAAGGAAAGGAAAGGATATGGTTGCTCCTAAGAATGGTAGGGAGAAAGTTTATTATTGATAAAAGGAAGACAGCCAGAGGAAGGGACCTCTGGGAGAGTCCAGAGTGGTCATGTATATTGCGGTTTGATAAAGATCATGATAAACAATTAGGCCGACTAGATGTTTATTCAGGGAGAAACAACTCACAACATAGGCAGATGAACGCGGTGGGTTCCACAGGATCCTAAGCCTTCCAGTGTCCGTCCACCAGCAAAAGAAAGCCTCTGACCCCCTCCTCAGCCTTTTCCCCCAGGTCAGATCCGGTCCTGTCTCCACCCCTAATGGACCACAGGTGCCGACAAGGTGAATATCTCACTACAGTCATGACCTTGAGCCATATTTGGGGGTGGAGCTGGAGGAGGGCAGATGTAGCATCCAGAAGGCCAATGGTACAAAAAGGGCAGGTAACCAAAATGTCTAGATCATATAGGGAGGAGCCTCTGGGGGAAGGGCAGCCCAGCCCCTGAGCTGGAGAGTTCAGGATAGAGGGGGAGTATACCAGCCATACCCTGTAACAGGTAGGGACTGAAGGATACCAGGAGAACCTGGCAGCCAGGTCTGCTTTGATATGTTAAGTAGGCACCTCAGACATCTGTCTGAATTTGAAACTGAACACTTCACAGCTGTATCAGATATTTTTCTCATTGTTTACTTGGGGAATAGCAGGCTTGTTCTGGCTTCTGGGTTTGGATGGTTCCAGTTGTCCCACTAGGGAGGGTGTGACAGAGTGGATGTGCATGGTGCTGGGTGAGTCAGAGTTTAGTGAAGGCAAGGAAAGTATGATTAGAACCGGGGACATGCTGCTTTCAAAGGCCTGCCCTCTGTGGTCCTCTTCAGCCAGCCAGGCCCCACCTTTTAAAATTCCACAGCTTTCCTACCATGCAGGATCAGCTGGGAAAATGTGATCAAAACATGAGACTGTGGAGGCACTTCAGATTCTGATCATGACAGTAGCACTTACTGTGGTTTACATCTAACTTCATGTTTCTGTGTGTCCATCGGGCTAGGGAGGGTGTGGCTCTCCTGCTCAACTCAGAATTTCATGGGAAAATAGTCCTCCTCAGAATATGAACCCAGGACAGGCAAGCATATGAAGTGAGTGAGTGTAGCTTGAGCGAGGCATGCCTTCTTGCTGCACACTCCCCTCCTGTGGTTCTCTGGTCAACTCCTGTTGCTACCCACTCTTGCTGCCCCTTCCCTGCCTTGTGCTAATCAGAAGAGAAAACTGAATCTCAGGAGGGAATGCATTTGGTTCAAGGATTTGTGATAGTGTAATTTCATGATTATCTGTGCATGGAAATACAGCTCCACCTGTCACGGGGGGGGGGGGTGCAGCTCAGGCTAAGAGCCAGAGAATGTGCTCCTGACAGCATAGGGATCAGTTACTAGCAGGTGGAGGGGAGGGCCTGCCTCAGGACCAAACCCAGAAATCTGTTTGCCTGGGTGGCAGACCACTTCTCAAGGCAGTGAGACTATCATCGGACATGCTTGGGGTGGGGGTTGAAGGGTAGGTCAGTGAGCAGGATGCGTGCCATACAGATAGGAAGACCTGAGATTGATCTGTTCTCTCTCTGAAGAAAACTATTAGGCAGGAAGCAGAGAGATTTCTTGTCATTTTTGTGGCAGGAAGTAAGCAATATAATTGACCTCCACAGCTGTGTGAAATCACAGGTAGGCTGGGGACGAGGACATGGGTGCATGATATTCAGATGCTCTTTTTCTCTTTTCTCCAAATTTGGAGGTGTTGGGATGGAACCTGGACTTCACTCATTTGAGGCATCCTTTCTACTCCAAGCCACATCCGGCTCTCATTTAATTTCTGTTGATGCCAGGGAGCTGCTGGCCAGCGTTGGGGAGCGTCACAGTAACCATCCCAAGGGCCATTGTTATTTAGTTGTCTCAGGCATTTTTGCTGCTAGTGGCAGTGTCCTCTACCTTGTGCTGGGTTTGCCAGACATGTTTGCATGGACCTTGCAAGGAGGTTACAAAGCCAGCTTTGTTTTCTGCATTGTTTGATCAGCAAACAGAAACTTGAGCTTTCTGTCATGACAGCAGTCTTCACTGTTGCCTCCTCGGTGTGCTTTAAGGAGGATTCCAGAGACACTTAACTAAGGAGGAAAGACTTATGCTGGATGTGGGTGGCATTGTCTGTGGGCTGGTGTCAGGAACTGAACTGATTTCTGACACTCGTGTCTCTGTGTTCCTGACTATGGGTGTAGTGTGACCAGCTGCTTTGGCTCCCGCTGCCATGCCTTCCCTCTCAGGGTAGATCTGTGTTCTCTCAGATAAACCCTGCCTCCCTTAAATTGCCTGTGTCTGGTGTTCTGTCACGGAGATGATAAAAGTTTCCAGCATACAGTACTTGTTCAGGTTTGTGTGAGCTATGAAGTGGAAATGTGTACCCTGGGACATGCAGGCAGTACTGAGGACTGTTCTCTGAAGTCCCTTTGTGTCTCTGTGTCCAAGGGTGTCAAGAGCCAGCTACAATGTCACCAACTCTGCAAAGCTCCCAGCATTGGCCTTCGTCCTCTGGTATGATGGCGCCTCCTGTACTGCACTTTCTGAGTGTATTAAATGTGAGTTCTCAGATGAAAAACTAGCAGCTGCCTCCAGTGGATTGTATGAATACCTGCCTTAGAATGCTTGCTGGAGTATTTTTATGTCTCTTGTTATTCCTGCAGGCTCTTCTCAAATGTAGATAGTGTGCTTAGCTGTGTGCTGGCTGTGGGCAGCAAGGTAACAGCAGAGCACCACTAAGCACAGTTCGTACCCAGAGTCACCTTGGGCTCCCTCATGTCCTGCTGTGTGAGCTCAAGTAACTTTGTGCCTGTTTCCTCATTTGCATGTTGGGGACATTGGGAGGAGATGAATGGGCTCTGTGCTGACTTGAGACTCTCTTGCAACTTGTGCATAGTGTTATTGTTGGCTTGATTCTGACTTGGAGGGGACATCTCTTTTGCCTGTGGACTCAAGTTGTTCCTCTGATTGAGAGTGGCCAGAGAATGAGATTTGTATCACATATTCTGACAGGGCAACTCGTGAATGAACGTGCTGTAAGTGCTGCTAGAGGTGCAGTTTGTTGATTGTCTTAGTAATTAGCTTGAGTGAAGAGTCCATGTGACCCCTGCTGAGGACACCAGTCTAACAAAGGCTTCCATGGCTCCTAGCAATGGCTGGCACCTGCACAGGTGACTCCCAGCCAAGCCAATCCCTAGACCTAGTCCCCCTCCCAGCCCACACAGCCTGCTGAGTCCCAGGAGTTGGCTGAGTTCCCCATCCTTTCAGCAATGGTGGCTCAGTGCCCTGTATTTGGCCACTTATCTGAGCAGAGGCACGAGCCAATTCCTGTCCATCAGAGCGCCACTGTGTGCTGTGTAGCCACCGGAGGCTTTGGCAAACCCATGCTACTTCATTCTGAAGGCTTTGGCATCAAATGTCCTGGATTAAACTTCCCTCTCAAAAAGATAAAGCTGAAGTTGCCCTGAAAGAGTTGATAAGACTCTTGCCCATATATAATATTCATTCATTCATTTTTAAATTTTGGGGGTGTGGGCATGTACATGAGGAAGTTCAGAGAATTTAAAGCATCTTTAATACAGTATTCCTTTAAACTAGGGTCTCTGGTTCAGCTGGGCTCCTGGTCAGTGAGCTCTTGGGGTCTTCTGGGGCTTATTGTACCATCCCTTGGTGGCTCCTATCTGCCACCATTGTCTACATTTTACTAATGCATGGCTGTCTGTGCCATGCTGGGCCCAGTACCTGCAGGCCATTGCCAGTCCCGCTGTAACCTATGCTCTTCTCAATCCTCTGTCAGCAGTTTCCTCATTAGGTCCTGCCACCTCCCTTGGTGCTATCGGCTTTCCACTGGGCTGTGAATGCCAACCTGTGTGTGTTCATGGTTTTGCATTTAATGATCACTTCCAAATGTTGTCTTCCAGATCCTGGTACAGCTGGTTTCTTCTTAGGGTACCAGGCTCAGCACATATGTCATTGCCTCTGAGATGCCTTGTCAGGCCACTCTCCCATTTCACCCTTGTTGTCTTGATAGCAAGCTGACCGTCTAAATTGTTCATCCGATGGCTTGGCTCTGTGGTCTTGGCCAGGACATCTTACTTTCCTGACATACCAGAGGTTGGTATACATTTCTTGTGAAAGGTAGGGAGTGAATACTTCTGGCCATATGGAACATATAATCTCTGTCATGACCACTAAAGCTGTCCTAGTGAGAAGGCAGCTGCAGACAATGCATCAGTAAACAGGCCTGTCTGTGCACTATTAAGATTTGGTATACAGAGAGAGGCAGGGAGCAGTTTATAATAGGGAAACTAATATGTAAATGAATTCAGTGAAAACAAAAGGCACAGCAGGATGAAGTTGACCCATAGGCTGTCTTATCTCTGAACTAGTTCACAAACTCCCTAGCACCAGGACCTTGTTTGATCTGTTGACTTTGGGCTTAGTGTAATAGTGTGTGGACATGGTAGGTGTGCCCTGAGTGCAAACTCTCTTGATGCCTGCTCTGTGCTAGTCTCTGAGCTGGACAGTGGCAGCAATAGTGAAAGAAGAAAGTCCCTGTTCTGGTGGTCCTGGAGGGTGGAGGGGCCTGCTTATCGTGTATTTGTTGGTTCTGATGGTAGGGGAGAGCCCAGGTTGGTATTCTCTATTAGATAAGTTGGATGCCAGCCTTCTTGGGGATGCCTTCGAGTTTTCTTTCAAAGGATGATTAGGGTTTGTCAGTTTGAAAGGTGGTATAGGGAGGCAGCTCTATATTTATTTATTTATTTATTTATTTATTTATTTATTTATTTGTTTATTTATTTGTGTGTGTGTGTGTGTGTGTGTGTGTGTGTGTGTGTGTGTGTGTGTGAGTGAGTTAATGAGGTCAGAGTTGGTCATCAGATGTTTTCCTCTGTTGCTGTCTGACTTACTATCTTGAGACAGGGCCTCTCAGTGGGCACAAAGCCAAGCGGTGGGGCTTGCTGTCTAGCTCCCACTGCTCCCACTGCTGGAATTATAGGCACACATGGCCGTACATTTTTTTTCTCTCTTGAAGTTACTAGGATTCAGACTTGGGTTTTTCTGCTGGGGGGTGACTTTTCTAGGAATGTGGGAGGGCAGCTTATTGAAGTTAGCAAGAAGGGCATAGCAGGGCAGAGGCCTTATCTTCAAGTTCTGTATATTGTGCCTGGAGGTTTGATCACTGTCCTGTACAAGTGGAATGCCACAGAGGATGCAGAACTGGAACGCATGCAGTTAGAGAAGCATCTTCCCTGGGTGCAGTGCGCATCGGTATTTTGGTGGTAAGGACATAGAGGACATAGAGATCTGAAGGATTAGAAGGAGCCAGCTCTCCCAAAATCTGGGGGAGGGACACTATTATAGGTAGTAGGAATGACATGCATAGACCCTGAGATGGGGATGGATATGGGATGTATAAGGAATGTAAATGAGGGTGAGCGTGAGAGCATGCAGCACAGTGAGAGGTAAGAAATGAAGCTGCTGAGGCCTCTGGAGTTTGGAAAATAGAATTGACCAAGAGTCAGGTCCGTTAAGAAAATACACATAGGGAGCTAGAGTGGTGGCTCTATGCTTAGGGGCACTGGCTGCTCTTCCAGAGTATCTGGGTTTGATTCCCAGCACCCACACCTGACCTCTGTGGACACTGCATATACATGGTACACACACATACACACAGGCAAAACACCCATACACATAAACAAACAAACAAGTAAATAAAAGGGTAAATGCAGAAAGAACAACAGAAAGGAACCCCCCCCATGAGTGACTTATAAGGCATGCTTAACTGCATAGGGTTAGAGTGATTTTGTATGCTGGTTATTGTCTTGCATGCATATGTGTGGTGTGTCTGTGTCCCATGTATAAACTGTGTGTGTGTGTGTGTGTGTGTGTGTGAGTAAGTAAGTAAGTAAGTAAGTAAGTGAATATATGTGAGGCCTGAGATTGATATTGGGTATCATCCTTGATTGTGCTGCACATATTTAATAAGGAGGGGTTTCTTGCTGAGTCCAGAGCTTACTGACTGAGCAGTGTAGGCAAATGGCCCTTGGAATCCTGTCCCCATCTCCTCAGGGCTAGAATGCAGGTAGCTGCCATGTTGCTTGCCTCTAGTCCCTGTGTGTGCTGACAAGTGCATTATCCACTGAGCTTCTTCCCTGCCCAGTGGAAGTTTAAACACGGTATTTCCCTGTGGCCTGGGGCTGGTGTAACTGTGAGGACATGTCTTGCTGTTTATCAAGTGTGTTCTTTTGTGACTGACAGCTTCTCACTTGGAATTGAGCTGGTGTTCAAAGGGAGCAGCCTGAGCATATGACTTGTTTGAGCCACGGATTTTCTTTCTTGGGCAGTGGAGTTCACACAGAACACGTTCATTTATGGCTGTCGACTCCTCCCACTGCTGTTTTTGACTTTGCAGTGCCATGGTATGAATGGATCAAGAACTTGCCATGCTCAGCTTTATGCAGATGGATCAGGAATGTGCACCAGAACTCTGAGAGGCATGAACTTCTCCAAGTGAGTGAGTGTCAACAGAAGCCTCCCAGTCTACCTTGAACACAGGCTATTTTAGTGAGTCACTTTGCAGACTGGCTGGAGTGACATCCCATCTGTAAACACCTTTCTCCTTACCACAGTGTGCTTTCTAGTGACTAAGTGTCACATAAAAGGCCTGTCAGCTTGCTCAGTGGTTCAGTGGCCTGAAAAGATAACTCACTGTCATTTTTGTCTTAGGTCAACTCACTTAGGAGACAGTACAAAGGCAGAGCGGTGTGTCAGGTGGAGGAGCGGTGGCTTTAGAATCTTACTCAGCTATGTGCACTTTAGAAGCTTTCTGTTCCAGGTTCTTCAGTTACTCCAATATTAGAAATAAGCTTTGCTTCTTATTTGGAAAGGCTGTGTGTCATCTAAGGCCTTGGACTGTTGGCTTCAGAAAGCAGAATGAAAAATGGCTGCTGTAGAAAGGGGTAAATGGGCTCACATGACACAGGTACATTTTTGATTCAGGCATGATCACGCTATTGTCCTCTTTGTGTGGATCTAGACTGTCTCCTTAGGGCAGGTGTGGCATGAACACAATAGCTTGACTTTCTTTCTTCTCAGGATTATGCCCAGTGGGCAAGACAAAGCTCCTTAGTTTGCAGCCAAAAGCTTGGGGTCTGAGGATGTGGCTCAGGTGTTTGCCTGGCACAAAGCTTTGGGTTCTGTCCTCAGTGCCACATCAACCAGGCATGGTGGCACATGGCCATAATCCTGGTACTTGAGAGATGGAGGCAGGAGGATAAAAAGTTTGAGGCCAGTTTGGGCTACATAAAGAGTTTCCAAGCCAGCCTGGAACATAAGCAGTCTCCTTCTGGTCACTCTTTTAATAATAACATTGCACAATACTTGTACAGCACTTCCACTGTGTAGGGCTTTGTAAGTCAACCACACATGATATACAGGAGGCTGTATATTATAGACATACTATGCCATCTTACAGAACAGGTTAAAGCATCCATATATTGTGATGTGGGGTGTATGTGTGTGTGTGGTCCCAACCCCACCCCAAGGTATCGGTTGAGATAAGAGGCTTGATTCAGGATGTGGTTAGAGTATTACAAAACTAGAAGCTTTTACTAATTGGTAGAACAGATGTTTCTGGAGCAACATGTGTGTGACAGGCACAGAGAAAGATGCTGGGGCCACAGAGATCACAGACAGGGCCTTGTCAGAGAGCAGCCAGAGGTGACAAGGGGCTTTGGGTAGGGTGCAGAGTGGTCTGTGCCTGGAAGAATGTTAGCCAAAGATGATCTTGGAGCATAGTGGAAGAAACATTCCCCAGTTTGTGTTGGGTAGGGCTTCCATGCTGAGGTGCAGAGGAGCCAGTTAGGGATGATGGGAGGGAGGAGGGGGAGCTGGCAAGTTGAGTGCCAGTGCCAGAGGTTAGGGTGCTAAATTTGGTCAGGGTTGAATTTGACATTGAGCCATTCTATTACAGTCCCCCCCCCCCCCCCACTTCCCAGTTAGTCACTGCAATTAAGAAGGGACCAACTCAAAGCTGGGTGTAGTGGTGCATGACTTTAGTCCCAGTACTCAGGAGGCAGGGATATTTTGAGTTTGAGGATAGCCTGGTTCCAGGGCAGCCAGGGCTACACAGAGAAGCCCTGTCTTAAACAAAACAAAACAAACAAACAAACAAACAAAGTAACATATAAGCAAAAAAGGGAAAACTGTTGTAAAGACACAAAAGCCAGAGAATTTGAGGATTCCGTGCACTTTTCCTGCCTTGTGCTCTTGTCTTTATTTGTGGGATTGTTACTACCAGTAGCCTCACCAGCAATGTGTATGGAGATACCTAGCATGATTAAGACCAGTCCAACTTAATATCGTGAATTAAGTTATAAATAACCTGTGGTCCATTTATATCTATGTTTCTCTTGCAAACTGTGATTTAAGGCCAACCATGAAGGTGAAAGCTTCTGTCCTTGGTCTAGGATCTCTGCTTTGGTGGATCTGGAAGTGGTTAAGATTGAGGGTACCTCGGAGATTTTATGACAATTCCTGACATGGCTCCTTGGCATATGATGCCTTATCTGCTGCATCCAGAGAACTTTTTTTACTTTCTGGAGGACCCTGCGATAAAGTCTGGTTTGCAATTGGTACAGTCACTGTCCCTGTTCAGGGATAGAAAGGCTGTGCTCTGATTCCAGTGGCCTGTGACTCCTGCAGCTGGCTGTCTAGCTCAGAACACGACCTTTGTTTGAGCTCTGCCAGACACACAAATGGGTCATTCACAGAGAGGTGACTCAAAGGTCACCAGCCTGGACATCCAGACTGTCCAACTGTCCTGTTACAGAGCTTCTGTGGGCCCTGTGCAGGTCTGCACACCCCTTGTTCCCTCCCCGGTTCACTTGTCTGCCTTTGTGCTTATTTGAGTTATCTCCACCACCTCCTCCTCCATCACCTCCATCTCCTCCTTCATTACCATATCCTCCTCCATCACCATCTCCTCCATCACCTCCTCCTCCATCACCTCCTCCTGCATCTCTTCCTCTACCATCTCCTCCACCTCCATATCCTCCTCCATCTCCTCCTCCATCACCTCCTCCTCCATCACCACCTCCTCCACCATCTCCTCCACCTCCATCTCCTCCTCCATCACCTCTTCCTCCATCACCTCCTCCTGCATCTCCTCATCCACCATCTCCTCCACCTCCACCTCCTCCTCCATCTCCTCCTCCTCCATCACCTCCACTTCCATCTCCTCCTCCATCACCTCCTCCTCCATCACCTCCTCCTCCACCATCTCCTCCACCTCCATCTCCTCCTCCATCACCTCTTCCTCCATTACCTCCTCCTGCATCTCCTCCTCCACCATCTCCTCCACCTCCATCTCCTCCTCCATCTCCTCCTCCATCACCTCCACTTCCATCTCCTCCTCCATCACCATCTCCTCCTCCTCCATCACCTCCTTCTGCATCTCCTCCTCCACCTCCCTCTCTCCTCCCTCCCCTCCCACTCTTCCCACTCCTCCCACTCCTCCCACTCTCCTTCCCTCCCTCCTTCCTTCCCTCCTTCTTTTCTGTTTGTTTTTGAGACAGGCTTTTGCTATGTAGCCTTGGCTGACATAGAGCTGACTGTGCAGATCAGGCCAGTGTGGAACTCACAGAGATCACTCTCCTCATGTAGGGAATGCTGGGATTAAAGGTGTGCAATACCATACCATCTCCCCCTCCCTTTTGACATGTCTGTGTATATTAGGCTGACCTTGAGTTTTTGGTCCTTTTGAGTCAGCCTTCTGAATGGTGGGATTATAGATGTGCACCACCATACCTGGCTCCTCCTTTCCTTTTCTATAGTTTTATTTTAACAGAACCACATCTGTTGCTTTTTGAAGGTCTATGATGGCTTTCCCATGACAGCAGTGCAGTTGAGTAGCTGGCCAGGGACTGTGGCTCACAAAACCTTATCCGTTTGCTATCTGCTCCTCTTTCAGAGTTTGCTGGCTTCTGCTGTAGCACTTGCTCCCTTAGTCTCTGTCCAGCATTGCCTTCCAAGCAAAGGTGGTGCCACATGTCTTTTAACCCAGGAAACGGAAGCAGGAGGATCTCTGTGAGTTCAAGGCCAGACTGGTCTACGTATGTGCTCCAGAGGAAGAGCAGAGGCTTCGGTGACAGGAGAAAGCAGAGACTTTTAGTGCCTGAGTGTGTGGTGTGTGGTAGAAGATGGAGACCTAGGGGGCTTCTCTATAGGAATGGTTTGCAGGCTGATGTGGGATGTGTGGGGGGGGAGTGTAAGGAGCAAGTGTGTGTGGCTACACTCAAACTCTCCAGAACAAAAGAACTTACTGAGCTGTTTTAGATGCTAGTTAAACAAAGGACCAAGCTCCACCTAGATTAGTGGTTCTTAATCTGTGGGTCATGACTGTTTATGGGAGAGTCACATATCAGATATCCTCCATATGAGATATTTACATAATGATTCATTTCAGTAGCAAAATTACAGTTATGAAATAGCAGTGAAATAATTTTATGATTGGGGGGGTCACCACAACATGAGGAATTTATATTAAAGGATTGTAGCATTAGGACGGTTGAGAACCACTGTCCTAGACTATCCTACAGCTGCCAGACGCAGGGCTGACCACAGCTGAAAAACGTCAGAGCCACCAAGGTGAAGACACTTCTGAACTTCAGGAAGCGAGCTTGGCCATGCTAAGAGGAGCAGCTTGGCCTAGGGCCAGTGAAGGATTGGGGCAGAAGAAATATGCAAAAACACAGGTGCTCCTAGTTACTGGGTTGATTGGGGATAAAAGTCCAGATAATTTATACAATAGGTGGGAAGGCACAGAGCTGTGTATGTGGTGATGAGGTTTGATTAAGGTTTCAAGGTCAATGCTATTGTGTGTGTGTGTGTGAGTGTGTGTGTGTGCACATACATGTACACATGTGTGCGTGGGTGCAGGCTAGAGAAGGATGTCAGGTGGCCATCTCTGTCACTCTTTGCCTTAGGGTTTCTCACTGGTTCTGGTATGAGGCAGGCAGCAAGCAGGCCCCAGTGATCCTCCTGTCTCCACTTTTTACTGGGACAGCTTTGCTGTTCCTGGCTTTTGACGTGGTGCTGGGAATTTGAATTCAGGTCTTCGTGTTCTGCAGCAAGTGTTCTTATTGAGCCATGTCTCCAGCCCATAAACAGTATTTTGTTGGCTTTGACTAACACTGTTAACTGAATTATCCCTTATGGCTCTTCTCCCATCCCCATTTAATGGCCTTTATACTTATATTTAAAATAACTCAGAAATTTTCTTTTATTGATGTGAAAGCCCAGCCTCGAGGAACAAGATATGGGGAATATTAAGACTCTTGGTTTAAGTATGCCATTGGCCAGAGTCCCACAGCAAGGCTACACAGAGAAGCAAACCCAGGTTTGTCTGGCTCTGTGCCCTGCACTGCTTCCCACCTCTGTACTGCTCTGCTGCAGCGTCCCAAGTCCTTGGCTTGCCACAGTTGCCCCAGCCCAAGTTGAGGTCCTCTGGTATGGTAGGCTTCCTGACTGGGCACTGAGTGGCTTGCAGTCCAACTCCCCTTCTCTGTTGCATCCTTAGAGGTGACTTCTCAGGGCTGCTTTTCCCCCTTCCCAGGAGGAAGCCCAATGGCACCCCTGCTTCACCTTAGCTGCTAGAACTTTGTGGGATGACATCTCAGGTTATTATTAGAGAAATGCTGGGCTCTCTCCAGGCTTTGGTGGATGCTATCTGGAGAACCTTAGGAAGCTGAGAGAGGGACAAAAGAAATGATGTGGATGTAGTCATAGTGACTGTTGGCTTCTTGTTGTCTGTGTCATCTTGAAAGAGGGCTGAACCTTGGCACTGGGTTTGGTGAGGTGGGCTGTATTCCACCCCACACAGCACCCTTCAGAGATCATTCATATGAAAAAGTCCCTCCAGAACATTGTCCCTGCAGCTGAAGATGGCTCTGGAGGCAGGCTCCAAGTGTCAGGTTATTGCTAAGGGAATGGGGCTTCCTTTTAGGTGATGAAAATTATTTCGAATTGATGGAAGAAATGAATGTCATGAGGACAGCTGTGTTGGCTGGCCCCCCCCTTTTTTTTGTCAATTTGACATAAGGCAGGGTCATCTGGAGAGGAAACTTCCAACTGAGAGAATGCCTTCAACAAGTTGGCCTTTAGGCAAGTCTGTGGGACATTTCTTGATTAGTAATTTGTGTGGGAGGGCACAGCACATTGGAGGTAGTGCTAACCCTGGGAAATGGTCCTAGGTGATACAAAGCAGGCTGAGCAAGCCTGGAAAGGAAGTCAGGACACAGCATTGCTCCATGGCATCTGCCTCCCATTCTTCCCTGACTTGCCTCATTGATGGACTGAAGGCAAAACCCTTTCCTCCCCAGATTGCTTTGGTTTTGGTGTTTATCAGAGCAAACAAAACAAAGCAAGACAATACCCCAAATCACTAATGTTGTGTGGTTAAAGTGGGCAATGATACTGTCTACATAAAGCAACATCTCTGCTTTAAAGGAAATGGTAACAGTTTATTGTGAGCCAAATGTGAATGGACAGTGTTCATGTTGGGAACATGAGAACTGGGCCACCTTGAACAGCACACTCCACTGTGGAAAAGATTACATGAACTTGTGTGGTCACAGGAAAAAAGAAAACCAGAAGTCAGTGTGTTCATCGAGCCTATCAGTGGTGATAGCAGACAGGCAAGCAAGCAGGCTACCACAGGACGGAAGTCTCTGACGTGGGTTTAGGGACTGTCTCATTCTTAACATATAAAGTTGGTAGAGGCTTGGCAGTATGTCCTGTGAGTTTCATCTAGTCACGAAGAAGTGAGGGCATATATAGCAGTTGATGTTAAATGGCTATTAAAGAGAGTGAAGAGCCAAGTGAGGATACCTCTGTATCCTTGTGTGCAACATGCCAATTCCTCCAGGTGAGAAATTCTAGGCAGCCAATGACAAACAGTCTGCAGGTTCTTTTCTGCAGTAGTGGCTTCTTCAGAGAGCTTGAGGCCACAGTATAGTACTGGTATTGTTGCAAAATTCCTTCCTGGGGAGGCTGTGAAAAACATCTGCCCCTCCTCATAAATTCTTAACCACAAAGAAAAGTACAAGTCCACCATGGTTTGCCCTGTGTAGACAATGAATTAATCAGGGTTACTGACAGAGCAGCACAGATGAGAGCAGAGTGGGCCACCTAGAACAGCATCTGCAGTGGAAGGTCTTGGCTGGCTTCCCATAACCATCCCTAGAGCTCCCTCCCTCAGTCTTCCCATGATATATACTCTAGTTAACTCCTTTCTGAAATACCTCTGCCACCGCCCCTGCCTTGCGCAGTTGGTGGGAAATGTAATGCAGATGACAGGGAGGAGTGGCTGGTTGCTCAGGTGAAGGTCCTTCTGTGAGGGAATGAACTGTCATCGGCCTTGCTATGGAGTCACCCTTCTGGGGTCAGCAGCTGGTCCATCAGAAGACAGTGCTTCTCAGCAGTGATGCACATTACATCTTGGAAAGTCAGAAGCACTCATACCATTTAAAAATGCTGTAAGTGTAGGTCTTGATGGTTAGAGAGTGTCCCTGGCAGAGTTGTGTGGGTGCAAGCCAGCATCTGTGGACCCAGAACACAGGCAACACCCTCTGGTTTTTGCACAGTCCCTTGAGGCCCTTGAGTCTGATATGAAACTAGCTGGTGTGAGTACCCATCAGGCCAGGGGCTGGATCCTCAGCCCACACATCCATTGTCCTAAATGGTATGGAGAGTCTCGCTTGAGTCCTTCTGGAGGAGCTCTGGTTTCTGTTTCAGAAGTGAAGTTTACCTGTGTGAGTAGTGAAGTGGTGCTGGGTGGGCAGGTGGAGGGATGGATGGAGATTGGCACCTGAGGCTACTCCTAGCAGGGAGAAGAGGGGCGAACCTGGAGGTAAGAGAGATGTTGCATGCCTGTGTGGGATACAATCTGCCATCTATTCAGCACCTCAGAGACACCTCTGTGTCTCGGGGACAGGGAGAGAAGAGGGTGATGCTCCACTACTGACCTGAGGTGTCACCTTGGCCACGAGCCTCATTGTCTGAGTCTCAGTGTCTTCTTTGATATGAGACCATATCACCTTTAAATGGTTGCTGCAAGGATGATGTCTCGTGATGAGTGCTAACTGCGTAGATCCCACCTGGCACGTAGGAAGAGCTCACAGAATTGGGGTCAAAGTCATTGGTCTCTGTTAGAACTCAGCCACAGATCAGATCCTAATGGTGGGGTTGTGTTTCAGTAAAACTTTGTTAATAAATATCCTCTTTGATTTCTATTGCTGTGATAAATACCATGACCTAAAGCATCTTGGGGAGGGAAGTATTTATTTGTCTCATAAAACTTGTCACAGCCCATCATGAGGGAAGCTACGGCAGGAACTCTCAGTAAGAGAGACAGAAAGCATGGAGGAAAGCTGTCAGCTGCCTTGCTCTCCGTGACTCTGTCAGCTTGCTTTTTTTTCCTTTTTCAGTTGAGTCTTATTGTGTGGGCCCACCGCAGCAAGCTGGGCCCTTCTCTCACTTATTAGTCATTAATTAAGATAATGTTCACAGGACAGTCTGATAACGGCAATTCTTTCCAGCTATTTCTAAGTTTGTGTCAAGTTGACACGAACTAACTAGCACAATGAGACTAGGCCATGGGCAAGCGTGACCTGTGGGCTGCAGTTTGCAAATTTGATGGGGCTGGAAAAATGACAAGTGTGGGGGTCAGCTTGAATATGCCTTTCTCAGTCTGAGTGTAGCTTCTTCTATCATAGGAGCCAGTACTTTTTGGCATCTCTGTGATGCCAATGAACACATTTCTTAAGTCTTTGTGAGTTTGTGTTTATGTAACTCTGATGGTGTCACTGCCCCTCTGCTGCAAAGTGCGTCTGAACTTCTCTATCTGCTGGCAAGGGCTCTGAGTCTAGAGAGTGCATCAACAGACCTCCACTTGCTTGTCTGGTGACACAGTGCTACCTTCACCACTGGTGTTCTCTCTGAAGAAGTAGCCAGAGCATCTTTCTTGTGCTCCTGAGCTGCTGGAATTATGGGATATGCAAGGTAGTGAGTGCCATGGCACCCATCAAGAGAGAAAGAAGCCCACTGTTAGCTTGTGATCAGTCTGACCACTCAAAGTGGGACTCAGAAAAGGTCCCTCCCTGGCTAATTGAAGGCCTTTGAGGTTTTCAGCTTTGACCTTTGTCTAGAGAAGCAGGAGGTAGACAGATTTGCCACTGGATACTGGTCAGCTCTGCAGCAGCTTGAACTGTAGTTGACTCAGCCTCGGCTTGGGAAGGAAATTAACACACACACACACACACAGAGAGAGAGAGAGAGAGAGGGAGGGAGGGAGGGAAGGAGGGAGGGAGGGAGGGAGAGAGGGAGGGAGAACTTTTTAGGCTATTTGATGACCGTGAAGGTGGCATTTTGACACACACTGTGGGTGTTAGCAATGTGCAATGAAAAGACTCAGACTTAGAGCATGTGTTGTGACTCTGTGGACAACTGCTCAGGAGATGGAGCGTGTATCTCGAGGCTCACTGGACAGTTGCTCAGGAGACAGAATGTGTGTTGTGGCTCACTAGACAGCCACTCAGCACTCAGCTCCTCTTCAGTAAGCAACATAAGGAGATTGTGTGTTTGGCAGCTTTTCTCTTTGGAGGGATGAAATGGTTCTACAAACCAAAAATATTATTAATATTTTTAAAAACCTAGTTCTCTTGGCCTTGAGGTAAGGAGGACCAGTAAATAGCTTAGCATGCTCTCTCTTGAAGGGTCTAACAAGAAATTTTAATTATTTTTTTCACTGAATGCTTAGGAGATTGGTTTGGGAATAATTATTTGGGGTTCCATCTGTTTGAGGTTGATATTCCTGGGTCATTTGCATCGTCTTTGTGCTGTTATTGGGTTGCTGCTGCTTCCCTTGTAAAGTTCCAGTAGGCACTGGCCTCTGCTAGAAGTCTGTCACTGTTTATTGTTAATTCTGTCCCCTATAATCATATGTTGAAGCCCTACCTCCCAGTATGAATGTATTTGGAGGTAGATCCCATGATGAGAGAAACAAAGTTAATTTATCCAGTCTATAGTACTGGGAGGGATAGATGCCAGGGGCTTACACTCAGAGAGGGTAACAGGAGCCACATTGAGAAGATGAAAGTCTACAAGTCAAAGAGAGAGAGGCCCCAGGAGGAATCATACCAGTACCTCAGACTCCCAGTGTTAGATCTATGAAGGATATATGCCTATTGTTTCTGCCAGCCTCTTGTGTCTTGCTATAGCAGTGCAGCTAGACTGTTTTTTTTTTTTTTTTTTTTTCCTCATCAGGTTTGGGTTCAAAGCTCTATTCTTTATTAGGTTGAGTATTGGGATAAGCCATTATCTTCTCATATTCTGCTATTCTTTTCTGTAGCATGGGGTTTGTGTGTATCCCAGGGATTATATATCATGCATATCATATGTAATATTATCTATACTATAATATACAATAATATTGGTGATACTTTAGTTTGAACCATGACACATTGGGTCTTGATCTCTGGGCCTAGTGCTCAGGGTTTGTGGCCTAGGCGGTGGTGGGTAGGGAAGTCTGCTGACTCTAGGATGAACTACACTGTGGGGTTCATTACCATTTTGGCACTGTTGGTGTGGTCACTGACCAGCAGCTGGAGATCACAGCTGCAGTTCATTTTTCTGTGTACTGGGATGGAGTGGAGCTGGGCTGGATGACTGGTATTCTTGTAGGTGACACCACTAATAGGGTCTTAAGGCTCTGTTTGATTCCAGATATGACTGTCCTGTGTTCTTTTCTCCTAGTGTGGGTATGTGTTGGATAGCATCTTACACAAAGCCATCTGTCTTCAGAAGCAGCCCTCACTGGCCTTGTTCTCTCACCCCTTGTGTCTTGTCTTGTCTCAGTTCCTGATACGTAGTGGTGCTCAATTATTTTCATTTTAAAAGTAGCTTTATTGAGATGAATTTTACATATGTTACAAATCAGCCATTTAACATGCATTTATGTTGATAATAGTTTATGTATTTTCCCTCCTTTCTCCTTCCTTCCCACCATTCTTCTTTCCTTTCTTCCTGGGATGGGAACCCACAGTCTTGGTCATGCTAGTGAATGCTGTACCACACTGGGCCATAACTATAGCCCCCTTTTAGTGATTTTTTAAATGAACAGTGCTTTGTAACATCTGCCTACTCAGTCATGCTGTGATAAATGCCTGTCCATAGAAACCAAAAAGCATGGTGATCCAGAATTGGGATAAGCTATGTCACACATGGCATGTCAGCCCTCAGAGTCGGGACAACACTGTGTGGCCATGCTTGGCCTTTCCTTTCTCACTTGGCTGTTTTCTAGCTACTGAACAGTCATCTTTGTCCCAGGCTTCATCTCCCCACCACCACAGGACCGCTGACTGTGTTAGGTCCTTCTTCTTGTTGCTATGCTAGAACACCAACAAAAGCAGGTTAAGGAGGGAAGGGCTATTTCTCAGGTAGAATTGCATAGGCAGTGGTGGTCATTGATCTGTGAGGAGACCATATTATCAGAAGTTTGTAAAGTTCAGTCTAATGAGTGGTGCTTGTAAACTGTGGCTGTATGTGTTTTTCAGGACGGACACACTACCTTCTTTGAATTCTTGCTGTCATAGTGACTTGAGTATTGTTGGTCTTAGAATGCCTGTGTATATGGTTTAAAGCAAATGAGTTATTGTTATGTCCTGATGATATCATCCTGGAAGTCCTTGTATGAAGGGAAAATATAAAAAATTGGGCTGGTGACATAGGTCATTGGGTGAAGGCACTTGCCACAATGTAAGTGGTTAAACAAATAGCCTTATCATACTGAACTTGGAATTTCAAGATAAAATCATGGGAGATTTTACCTTATGTGTTTATACACATACATATAAACATACATGTACATATGCATACATAGATACATACATATCCCTGTGCGTAAAGTCTCAGAAAAACAGTATCAAACCTGCTATACCAATATGCTAATGATTGCTTAGACAGATAACGTGTCTGGCATATGCTTTCCCTATCTTTCTCACTCTACATACGGCTGCCTGAGCGTATTGCCAGTGTGTATCTGCTTTACCATTAGCTGTCGTGTGCACAGTTCAGCATGTTTATGCTCTGTGGTTGCATCACTTGTTACCGTGCGTGTAAGGCTTTTTGCTTCCCTCAGGCCTGTTCTGTGATTGTGTCTGCTGTGGAGGCCAACGGTGATCTCCCCAGGGTTCTTACATAAAATTGGTGCTGGTTTTTCTTTTTTCCACTTCAGGTCAGCTTTGTTGATTCCCAGTCTTTAGATCTCACTTCCTTGTATCTTAAAAGTGTGCCGCTGCATTCCTTTGAAGTGTTGCTATCAGAGGAGTTAATCTTATTCTTCGTCCTTAGAGAGGACTTGACCCTGTAATTGTTTTTTTCCGGAGACCAGGTTGTCCTCTGGGCTCCTGTCTCTGCATGTTGGATCTTATTATTTGTCTGTCTTTAACATTTA
Source organism: Cricetiscus sungorus (assembly GCA_030556225.1). Lineage (NCBI taxonomy): Eukaryota > Metazoa > Chordata > Mammalia > Rodentia > Cricetidae > Cricetiscus > Cricetiscus sungorus. The sequence goes on along the minus strand of JANBXA010000069.1, from coordinate 2,638,657 downwards.
TCACTTTGTCTCAGATCTTTGTTTTAATCACTTCATTTGTTCTTAGTTTTTTGAGATAATTGTTTTTACCTTCTGTGTTTTCATTTCTGAGGTGTTTTCTTGGGTTCCCTATGTTCTGCCCTCAGTATTGAGTTTTTCTAGTTGTGGATGCACTGTTCTTCTGTGGCTTACATCATCTGTACCTTGTCTCTGGCTTGTCTTGACTTGCAGTTACATAGGTATTTTTGGTATTTTTATTACCTGTAGATGATCCTCCCCTTCTCCTCTGTCTCCCTTCCTTTCTTTTCCTTCTCTAACTCTTCTCATTTTAAGGCAGTCATGCTATGTAGTTTAGAGTAGCCTGGGGTTAATAATTGTAGTCCAGCCTGGCCTTGCACCTGCTATCTTCCTGCAATGGCCCCGAGTGCTGCTGTTATAGGCATGAGGACTGGAGCCTTTGAAAGACCCAGAGAGCATGGACTCAGGAAAGGTGGTCCCCCCACCCCCAATCACTCACGAGAAGCAGTCTTGATGCAAAAGCATGAGGTCTTTTATATTCCAAGTGCACTGGGGTCCGCAGCCATACGCCACACAGGGGTAGAGGACTAGGAACCCTGGGTACAGAATTGAGACAGCTTTTATAGGGTGACAGCAAAGCCCGCACATCGTAAACCAATCATCTCATAGCATCTAGTGTGAACCAATCAATTTAAACTATCCAAGCCCGCACTTAGCCCAGGAAGTCTGCTTTTGCTCGGGCTCCCGGGTGGGGTGACAAGGCTCTTTTCCTGTGTTCACTCACTCACAGGTGCTGTCGTAAACAAAGAATGTGACCTTTTGCCTACTCACTGCTAGGGGACAGGGTCTAGGATTTAAACTTCTAGCTTCCTGGGGTCAGTGGAGAGTTAGGCTAAATTTCTCCATCCTTACACCTCCTTCTCTATCATTTCTAGGAATCTGACCACATGATTCTTGGAGCCACTGGGCTTTGCCCTCCTCCCTCCATCCTTTCTCCCCTCCATCTCTAGCACCTCTTCACTGTGCAGCTGAAGCTCCATTTCAGTGGACTTTCCCTCACTCTGGGGCTCCATCACCATGGAAGAGAGTTTGTGGACCAGTGTCAAGAATGAACTGTGGCAAGTGGAGGTTATCACCAGTGTGCACACCACTGTTATACTGTTGTTTGGAGAGGAAGAATGCTGGTTCCACTGCAGCTCTTACCTGCACTGGCAGCTGATTTGGGGGCCTTTGTCAGGGCTTTTCAGTGGTTGCCTTTTAAAATCCATCTGTACAGGTGCTACCCAGGCTTTCAGCTATTCATCCGCCTTGGCCTAATTAAACTTTGGGGTGTGTATGGGGGCCCTGCCTCTGGTTCCATTGTAAACATTTCGGTTTTACTCCTTTATTTTTTTAATGTAGGAATTTAGAGGGATTTAAAAATGCTGCTGTCACTGCTGTCTTCCTAGAACCCATTTCTAAATAGGCAATTTTTAATAATACTACTAAATCCTTCCTTAATAATAATCTCATTGGACAAAACACAATGCTGGGAAGCTGCCAGTGAGGGGAAATGGAAGGCAGACAGATAGCCATTCAGTTGATTACCAAGGATTAGAGCTCACTGTGCTTAGAAGTGAATGCTCTGGAACTTCCTAGAGCTGCTGCCCACGGTCTCTCATCCCTGGGGCTGGAGTGAAGTGCAGGAGCTACCACTCACCTCCAGCCAGGACAGCTTTTGCTGTCACTCTCAGTGGGACATAGAAATGTCATCATGAGTCTTGCATATGGGTTAATTTCTTCAAGAGATATCATGTTAAAATTTCCACAACATTTTATTGTGGAGACTTCAAGCTTATACCTAGGTTTACCAGCTCAGTGGTTTGAATTTCCCTATAAGCTCATGTTGGGAATGCCCTTTTCTCCAGCAGGTGGTGGGGACATTTAGAAGGAGGGGCCTGTTCATGTGGGCGATCATTTCAAGGTTATGTTCACCACTTGCTCTTAACTTCCTGGCCTACTTTGATGTGAACAACATCTACCACATGCTCCTGCTGAAGTGAACCTTACCATGGCCCACCCATGCTAGACTGAAATTCCCTCAAACTGTGAAACAAGTTAGTGAGCCATAACTAATTGTACCTCTACAAGTTGTTTCTGTCAGGGGTTGTCGTCACAGAGATACAAAGGGCACCGATGCCTGGATGTTTTTATTTCACACATTTGACTTTACCATCTATTTCCCAATAAACAGATATGTAGATACACATATATCATGAATGTCTGAAACTTTTCCTCCACATTGTCATAGTTTGCTTTCTGATGCTATTATAAACATCATGACCAAAAGCAACTTGGGGAGGAAAGGGCTTATTTTATCTTACCGCTTTAGTCCATCATGAAGAGAAGTAAGGGGGAAGTTCAGGCAGGAACCTAGAGATAGGAATGGAAGCAGAAGCCATGGAAGAGCACTACTTTCTGGCTTAACCTCCATGGCTTACTTAATTTGCTTTCTTACATACCCCAGGCCCACCTGCCTAGGGTTGGCACTGCCCACAGTGATCTGGGCTCTCCCATGTCAACCTTTAACTGAGGAAATGCCTCACTGACTTGTCTGCAGGCCATCAGTTGGAGGCATTTTCTTATCAGAGTTCTTTCTTCCCAGATGACCCTGGCCTGTGTTAATAAGTTGATCATAAAACTAACCACACCATACTGCCATTCTTGCCCCTTAAATCTGCTCGCATTTATCTCCTAGAACAAGGGCATTTTTCTGCCATTATTGCATTAGGTATGCCTGAGATAACTGACAACAATGCCACAGTTCATAAACACAATTCCCTAATTGTTCCTAGGTTTTCTTTTATAGTGATTTCCATTTTTCATTCAGGAGGTGGACAAGGTTTATGCAGCACTGTTTGTTGGGCTGCCTTCAGACTTTCTGCCTGAGTTCTTTTGGTGCACTGTGCTTTGTGTTGGGAATACAGGCTTGGGTGAACCCGCATTCTTGCTTTTAAGGAGGTCATGGTCAAGAGGCAACACTATTATGAATAAAGTCATTAAGGAGTCACACTTCATAGTACCCTCTGCAGGCAGCCCTATTCCAAAGTTTTTTTTCACTTTTCTAATACATGCTAGCCAATCTTCTGGGCTGCAAACTCACTGTGCCTGGCTGTCTTCCTGGTATTCTTCCCATACCAGTCACATTTGAAGCTAGCTTTCTTTATACTGTCAGCTTCTAGTCTAAAAGCACATACCTCTCTTTTTTGGAGTATCTAGTATAGTTTTCCAATAATTTGTTCTTGAGTTTGGAGGTGAAAGGGAACACAGTGGAAAGGGGCTTTAGTTGTGCCAGCTAATATAGTGCCTGACTTTTTGTTTTCCTGTGTCAATTTGTGCAGTCATTAGAAGAGAAAAATAACTGTTTTCTTAGAAATGTGGCTCACTTGGTTAGATTCCTGGGGCTGACTTTGCAGCAATGCAGTGAGTGGCCATGCTGTGGTGCCTTAGCCCCAAGACATAGCATGCTACTGTTAGCATGAGCCTGTATTCAAGGCAACCTAGTTTTATACCAAGCCCTTGTTTTGCTCCTAAAATCCCAAGCCCAACACCGTTTGTAGAGCTTCTGTATATATAGTAGGGTTCCAGCCCATAGACCCGGGCTAACAGGAGTGAGGAACTGTCTGAGTGTGAGAGATGAAGGAGGGTGGGTGTCTTTGAAATATGTAGGGGGAACACTTTTCTTATCTAAAGGGGAAGCAGCCACTCCTCACTGACCAAAGGTCATTGTAAGGCTTTCTAGGAAATTCTTGCTCTTGGCTTTTTCAAGAGGAACCTAGCTCTTTAAGCTTTGAATTATTTACACCTAATTGGAACTGCCTTGCTCTGTCTGGGGCTCCCATAAGCCTGGGAGCCTCCAGTCCAGAATTCCAACTTCTGAGCTGTAATCATCCTATCTCTTCAGTAGCATTATTGTCTCTGCTTCATGCCCTTCGTTGTTACATCTTGTTATTATTACCATTTTAAAATTCTCCCTTCATTCACAGTTCAGTCTGCTGCCTGTGGTCTCAAGAGGCTGAGATTTGATGAGACTATTGTGATTTGTTCCAAATCCAAATTGAGTTTTCAGCTTGGTATTCAGATACTATGTCTCAGCCTGCCCACACTACATCAGTTACCAACACCAACAGAAGCTTGCATCCTCAGTCTGCTGGCCCTTTCCTGCTTTGTCAGTGCAGGTTGCAAGATAAGAAGAGTAATCTGACCTTCCAATCCAATTGCCACCTTGTGGTTTGTGGGTTCTGTTAGAATGGTCTGCCTGATATTGTCATAGAGAGAGCTGGACCTTAGGACCTGGGTAATATTCCCTGACGCCGCCTCAAGTTTGTTACTCTGTGCTTACATTTGCCAAGCAGACATCCTTTTTAGTATGTTATGAGACATCCCTTTATCTCCAAGTTCTTCAGTTTGAAGTGTCATTATAATTCCCTTGTAGGGGTGGCGGTGGGAGTGGTGATACTCCCTTCCCGAAGGGACTTGTGTTTGTGAGCACTTCAGTGTGCATGTGTGTGGAAGCCAGACATTCATATCAGTGAGTCTTCCTCTGTTGTTCTCCAGCTTATTTTTTGAAGCAGCGTCTCCTACTGATTTGGGGAGACTGGCTAGACAGCAAGTTCCTGGGGTTGTCCTGTCTCTACCTTCCCAACCCTGAGGTTATAGGTACCTGCCACCATATCTAGCTTTTGATGTGGATTCTGGGGACCAAAACAGGTCCTTATGCTTGTGTGTAAGCACTTTACAACCCGAGCCAGCCTCTTTAGGTTATATAGTAATTTTAGACTTATAAAATAATTATAAAGATAGTAAAATAACTCCCACATTTCTCTAGTTGGGTCACTAGTTGTTAATAGTGTTTTGTAATGATTGGGATCAATCTGTCTACATATCTGTCTATGTATCTATGTGTCTTATTTACTCATGTAAGCTTTTTTTAGTGTCTGCAGTTATGTTCAAAGTAAGCACCATGATGTTTTGTCCTTGAACACTCTTTAGACATGGATTATTTTATTTTTACTTGAAAACCAACAGGCCAAACTTTAATATAATGTTTTACAAACATACAGAGACATACATACATACATACATACATACATACAGACAGACAGACAGACACACACACACACACACACACACACACACACACACACACACACTTTCTCAAATGTTTCCAGCATCTGTTAAGCCCACCCTTCTTCAGAAAGGACATGGCTTACCATCTATCCAGTTACTGCTCTTGGCAGAGCTACTTCCCACCCAGTCACTACACTCTGAGCCCATACTTCTTCCACAGATTCTTCAGATGCTGTATCTTCCACTTGTTTATTCTTTACATCCTGCTTCTTTTTCCCATTGATCTCAGCCTTGGAGGATTAATGCATCAGATTTGACATGGATGTTTTCTTTCATGACTAAAGTGTGGCAGGAAGTGAGCACTGGTACAGTATTATTATGAATGCAGTATGGATATGACATATAGGAAGTATGTACTGGTGTGATATTACTTTGAATGCAATATGGCTGTAACATACAGGAAGTGAGCACCGTCATGGCATCATTATGAATGCTAAGTGATATGCTGCAGCTTGCTTATATAGCCAAGGGGACACAGAAGCAAGACCAGCATTCAAATCATGGTCTTGCCTGATATAAGACGTCATCTGCCAGGTTGATATGTGAGTGCCTTGCTAAGTGATTTCTGGGGGGGGTTAGGAGTGAGTGAAATGAAGTACAGTTCCAGCTCTTGAGTTGGGAAAGCCTGTGGTTTCCCTGTTGTGTGCAGGATGTCCTGCAGTGTGTCATCTGTCATTAATTACTGTTGTGGATTACTGGAGGTATTTGGTCCATTTCCCTGGCTGGGATCTGAAATGTCAGCATGCCATTCTGAGTAGACTTTAGCAGGTAGCTAGTAAAGTGAGAGGGGTTTATAAAAGGAAGAGGGAAAAGGAATAGAACTTGAAAAAGGGGTGTCATTAAAAAGCAAACCAGCTTTCTTAAGCTCTTCCCAAGTGCCTCCAGACTGGAGACGATGTCATACATCTCAAGCCACAGAGCAGCGGGAGAAGTTTGAATCCCCTGGTAGCCCTTGAATGTTGTCTTATTTGAGGGAACTGGAGAGAAAAGAAAATGCCCTGCCTGGCATCAGTGGTGCATGCCTTTAATGTCAGCTCTTGGGAGGCAGAGGCAGAGGCAGAGAGGCAGAGAGGCAGAGAGGCAGAGAGGCAGAGAGGCAGAGAGGCAGAGAGGCAGAGAGGCAGAGAGAGAGAGGCAGAGAGAAAGGCAGAGGAGAGAGAGGCAGAGAGAGGCAGAGAGAGAGGCAGAGAGAGGCAGAGAGAGAGGCAGAGAGAGGCAGGAGGCAGGAGGCAGGAGGCAGGAGGGGGGGCAGGAGGGAGGCAGATCTCTGTGAGTTTGAGGCCAGCCTGGTCTATAGAGTGAGTTCCAGGACAGGCTCCAAAGCAATACAGAGAAAGCCTGTCTGAAAAAACAAGCAAGCAAGCAACAACAACAATGACAAAAAAAGTCCTAAGACTTCCTATGTTTGAGCTGGCCCTACTGTGTTCTGGGCAGCAGTTGAAGAACACTGTCCCTGCTGGGTCTGTCACCATCATGATATGGCAGGAGGGCACAGTGCTGTGAGTGGATGTCAGAGTGTGACAGATTTTCTCTACCTACTTTGCTTCCCAAGTGCCAGGGCTAAAGGTGTGTGCCACCACTACCTAGCTAAGTTTGGTCATTTGATCAGTTCTCGTTTAAGTAATTCACCTCTACTGGCCTTGGAACTGAATAGTTCAGGAAGGGGAGACCCTGTCCCCACCCCACCTCTCACAGGAGTTGGAGGGGTTGAATTGCTGAGACCCAGACATCTCAGGACCATTCTTGGGTGTCCTTGGTTAGTTATCACCTGTGCTGAGCATCTTTCTTGAGGTGATGCTTGGGAGGTTCATAGATGTTTGCCAAGGTGTTGAATCACAGACAGAACATCATGTCAGCCATAATAATGGCACAGATGTCGGAAGGCATATCACAGGGACAGACTGTGATAAGCTAAATTCTATAGCAGTTGAGGGGCTGAGTTAGATGGTGGCTGGGAGCCCTGAAAGCTGCAAGGCAGGAATGTGAGGGTCCAATCTGGAGAGTTCATTTATGGAGGAATGGAACTTCATGTACTGGCACCCTAATCTCACCACTGTGGATCTGGGACTCCTTGGCCCTCTTAGAACTGTTCATTGTAGTGTAAAGGCAGTGTGGAGGACTGGGCCCCCTCTGGCTCTGGAGTCCACTACCAGGTTTGAATCCTCCCCTTGCCATTCCTAGGAACATTATGTAGTTTCTCTTTGGGCACTTAAGTGTGTAAGTATTAACAAAGCTTCCACAGCCCTTTTCCTGCACTAGACCTTGCTTATTGTAGGAACTGGATTGGTATAGCCAGGACTACACAAGGGTGTGGCCACAGCAGTGTTCTATAGAGAACTATAAAACATGTTGTTAGACTCACATTAGGCTCCAGGACTAGAAAGCCTTTACAAGAAGGGAGGGTAGGAAGATACTAAGAGATATGCAGGTAGCTTTGATCATATATTTCACAGCCATCTTGAGGTCTTAGGGGCTTTCAAGGCCATTAAACTAGATGCCTTTTGTTTCTGCTGTTAATCCCAAAGGTTGGAGGGTTGGAGGAGAAAGACCACTGACCCAAACCATCATGGCCAAATTAATTAAAGCAAGCTTTTTTTTTTTTTTTTTTTTTTTTTTTTTTAAATCATGTATACAGGCTACCTTTCCCTAAGGCAGGATTCCAGAGGTCAGCATTGGATTTGAGGAAGACAAGGTTTTTATAGCTCAGGGGTGTAGCGGTCACAGGGGTAGGGATTTTCCAAGTGAAAGATTTATGGTCATTACAACTTTTTGAAACAAAGTCGTGATTGCAAGGTGGTCGCAAGGTAGTCTTAACAACAGGTGGCCATAACAACAAGTGACCATAATAGTCTTTTGAAACAGAGGCATAGTTGCTGTTTCCAGGGAACAGGCAATACAGAACCATTTGTGGTTAAGGTTACAGATGGGGCATAACCCAATCCTTGAAAAACAGAGATTTAATTATAAACAGTAATGAGCCTAGTTTGTCTTCTCTATAAGATGCCTATTAAGCCTAAGATGGAGACAGGCTGGTTCTTCACTGGCTGCTTTAGGTAGTCCTTATGGCTTTCTGTAGCCAGGCCTCTCAGACACCATCTTCTAGTAGTTGGGTGTGGTAAGAGGTAGTATTTACTCAGTATCAGTGACTAATAGAGTTGAAGCAACCTAAGCCAAGCTTTTGTGTGGCCCAGAGGATGGATTTTTGTAGGTGGGGTTTTGATGCCTGTGAATTACCAAATGTGCTTCACAGGTTTGCTTGTTTTGTTTTGAGTAATTATCCTTTGAATGGTGTTGTCTGGGGTTGCTGGTTGTTTATTCTGACATCCAGCAGGCGTAATTGCTTTGACTTGCACACATTAATTACTGTAGTCACTGGAAGCTGTAGGAGAGACACTTGCTGCCACCTACTCCATGATTTACCTCTTCCTTGAGCTTTCAAAGGAAACTGCAGGGTGGCCAGCAGGCCGATCAGGGCTGGCAGTGGGGGCAAGATGGTCTGGACTCCTTCAGACAGGTGTTATGGACTTCCCTCCCTGTCTGTGGCTACTTCCCAGTCATGACCACCGTCATTTCTTGGCTGAATGACCATAGTGCTTGCCTCCTAGCAGGCTGGCTGGCCTCTGCTGTGTTCACATCCACCCTGTTTCTCACATGTTCTCTGTCTCCCCCTCTCACTGTTTCTTGGCTGCTCCCAGCCCTTTCCTGGCTCAGGACCTTTCATGACTCATGCCTGGCTCCAGTCTCTTCAGCTTCCTGGGGCTTTCCCAGCCCTTCTCTCTGGTCTAGCCTTGGGTCTGGCAGCCTGCCTGGAACAGTTAGAAATGCAGGCTTCCAGGCTCTGCTCCACTGCTCTGAATCAAATTTGCATTTAGACAGGCCTGAAGGTGCACCCAGTCCTGCATCCTGATTCTGGAAGTAGTGTGTCTTCACCTGCCTTCAGGTCTGTCAACTCCTCTATAAAACATTCCACCACCCTGTATCCTCCTGGACCATTCCACCTCCTTCCTATCCCTCTCTCATTTTTAAAGGGTGCAGTGTGGTCTGGAATTCTGCCACCTATTTTCTGGCCTGTAGGGCCACAGCTCCTTTGTGAATGCCACTTCTCTGAAGATGGGGACCCATCCTGTCCTGTACCCCTACACTCATGTGCCTGAACAGTGCTTAGCACTGGATGAAGTTCAGAGGAGTGGTTGTTGGAGAATTGTGTGCGCTGCACCAATTCTCAGAGTTCCTTGATGTTCTTCTGTCATTTAGGGAAGTAAAGTGGGATGCAGAGAGGGCGTCATCTATGTTCAGTTATCTGAATATGAATTACTAGGCTCTAACCTTCACTTTGATGAAGGGTGGAGAATCAGAGAAAGCTAAGCTATTTGACCTCTGAAATTCCTATACTCTGTTTCTAGGCACAACATCAGGACTGAAAATGCCTCATAGGATTGTCATAAGGATTAAGTTAACTCATGTACATAAAGTTGTGTGGATAAGTTTAAATTCAGTTGATTAGGCTGGCACTGTAGCTTAGTGCTTAGTGGTGACATGCTTGCCTGGCATCTGGGGCCCTGTGTTCATTGTAGGTACTGCCCTTCCCAAATCCTCATAGTTTCAGAGGGCCAGAGGCCTGGACGTGGCTTAGCTGTTCCCTCTGGCCCAGGCTCTCATGAGGTTAGCCAGAGTGTTGAGTGGAGCTCTAGTCACTCAAGGCTTGATGGGGCTACAGGGTATTCTGCCAGGCTCATTCACAAAGCTGTTGGGTGGCGTCTTCCTCTGTTGTGTGGCTTCTCATAGACTGGCTGGGAATTAGAGATGGGAGCCTTTCAGAGAAAGACACTGCTACAGTCTTCTTGTAACTGATCCCAGAGGGATCACTAGAGGGAGTGAAGACGTCCAGTTAACCCCCAGGAAGCAAATATTACAGCTGTTTACAGGGTGAGAAATTTATGAACCACTTAAAATATCACTTGACATCGAGTGAGCATCATGTAACAATTGAGGTAAAGCTGTTGCTACTGTCATTATTGAGGATCTAAGAGCTGATGAGAATAGGGGCTGAGATTTGAGGCCCAGGATGACTTGCTTTAATGTACTTCAGATCCACTGATAGTCAAGTGTCAAGTATTAATATAATCATAATATGAATTTATGTAGTGAGCAGAATGATACATTCTAAGTGGTTTCTCTGATATAATTTAAGACCTTCCTTGTGGCCAGCAAGATACCTCAAGGGGGTAGCTAATGGTGCTTGATGTCAATGTGTGCCCTCACACATTCACAAACACACAAGTAAATAATTAAATGTTATAAAGAATTTCAAATTGTCTAGTTTTTACTTTTGTAAATTAGTTGTTCAAACTATGGGAATTGTTTTTCTGGATTAGTGACAAGTGAAGGTTTTTTGTTTTTTGTTTTTTAGAAAGAAGAAAAGGCACCTTTTAGATGGGAGAGATATATTAATCAGCTCTCGGTTACTGTAACAAAACCCTGAGTGAGTCAATTGAAGAAGGGAAAAGAGTTGTTTGGGCTCACAGTTCTGTACTGCTTTAGTCTGTACTTTATTGGCTGCTTTTGAATCTATAGTGAGGAAGTGTTCCCTGGTGGGGAGTGTAGAGCAAAGTTGGTCACTGTAGGGCCAGGAGAAAAAGAGGGAGAGAAGGGGCCAGCAAATCACACTGTTTCCTTCAGAGGTGTCAGCTACTGAGGAAGACCTTCCACTGGAGGGGTGGCTCTCAACCTGTGGGCCTTGAACCTTTTTCAGGGGTCGCACATCATATATTTACATTATAATTCATAACACTAGTAAAGTTACAATTATGAAATAGCAATGGAAATAATTTTATGGCAGAGGGTCACCACAACAACACTAGGAAAGTTGAGAACCTTTGCTCTAGACATTAGTTTCCACTGCCTCTCAATAGGGCCAGGCTCGTGGAGAGCATCGGTGACCTAAACTATTGCAGGGGACAAGAACTCCTGTGATTGCCACCATCCTCAAGTGCCCAGCACCCACTTGGCTTCCTCTACTGGCGTAGCCTATTTGATTACTGTGGTCACTGAAGTCTCTGTTTCTCTTCAGACATAGTATGAGCTGGGTGCATGGTTCCAGTAGTCAGGAGGCTAAGGCTCAGGGCTCTCCTCAGGGTCAAGGCCAGTTATAATAATGAACATGTTCTAATCATGCACTGTGTTCATGGTAGGTATCTAGTTGTGATGGCATCTACCCTGTGGCTATGTAAGGTCTACCCACCAGAGAAAACTGGGCCAACTCTTGTTATCTTCTAACTTTCTGCAAATCTTTAACGATTTTAAAATAAAAATTTAAAACAATAACTAGGTTTGGTTGTTTTAGGGGTCAGTAGCCAGTGCCTCCTGGCCAGCACACTAGGCCTTTATCCTTTCCAAGAAACTGGAGCACATTCTCACTTGAGATTTTTCACATCCTAGAGGTGTGAAGCATTAATTTCCCACCAAGGCAAATCCAGCTGGGTTAAACTGTCAGCTGCCAAAGATGTCCAGCCAGTGAGCTGATATGTTCACCATGGTAGTCCTTAAACACCCAGTACTTCCAGCATTTGACTCTACTGTTCTCTCCCCAAGTGTACTGAAGGCTGTCTTTGTAGACTGCATTATAGTGTGGGGCACTAGAAACAGACACAGAAGCGGGCCCAAGTGTTACAGCTAAGGAAGTGTGTAGCACTAAACTAAGGAATCTATTTCTGTCTGTCAGCAGACTGAATTAGGGCTTGCTGTGTGTTTGAAGAAAACAGCTTGGTTGCAGAAAGTGTACAGTGTGGTTCTGCACTGTACCCTGGACTCTACAGAAGTGTGTATGGCTTGTAGTGGTTAGTATGCTTGCTATAAGACACAGCAGTGCACACCAGATTTGCTGCTGATTCCTGGAGTAGAGAGCTGGAAAAGACAAAAAGGAATGTTTTGAGAATGTGACAGGTTATTTCTTCCATAAAACATTCTTGTTTGCACACGTCCTAAGGAGACTATGAATGGGCTTCATTTTAAGGTGTTGGGTTTTCAGCTAATTTTCCCTTCATAAATGTGTTCTAATTGTTGGAGTATTTTGCAGTGAGACTTTATTTGTGTAGTCATAGAAGAAACTCAGTTTTGAGCTCTTTATTGTGAAGACAGAACATTTCAATGTGTTCAGTAACACACTGAAGTCCTGGGGTGGGAAGTGAGAGGCAGAAATAGAATGAGGGCAGGAGCCTCTTTGGATATAGCTTGTGAGAGATTAAATGCCAGTCTCTAAAAGGACACAAAATCTCTCTTGGGGACAGAGATACCTGGGTTTTACTGGTGACCTTGACCATGTGATCTTGTTGGGAGACATTATCTGCCTAACTCCTGTCTGAATGATCTGGGAGAATATGAAAGGTCCATTGTGAGTTTTCCACAAATGATGGATGGATGAATGTGCGTAATGTGATTCAGTGAGTTTATATGGGTCCAAGCTGTGTGGTGGACATAGTGGATGGTTGAATGCGTGCATGTGTGATTTGATGAGCTGGTATGTTCATGACCCAAACTATATGATGAGATGTCAGTTTCTTTTTCTAGAACCTCATGTACCAGGGGAATGGATTTGGGAGATGGGGTGTGATTGTAGCCCAGTGTCCATTTTCCATTATAGGATGTGTGATCTTAAGTGGGGTTGGGGATGGATTTGGTCACTGATTCCCCACCTGGTGTCCCAGTTTACTTATCTACAGAGAAGGAGTTGTGCTCATTCATGGGATGATGTATAAATACTTAGCATGAGGCAAATCACGTATGTAATTTATGGTAACTGGTTCAGGTGAACTGTGTTTAGTGTGTGCCTCTATTATTGAAGAAAATAACCCAGAATGGCACTGGCAGGTTGGTGAGTTCACATAGCTCATGCCGTCATTCCAAGTCTGGAGGCACAAGAACCCGTTGGCACTCACCAGCATTCCAAAAGGAAAGTTCCAGAAGGTGTTCCAGAAGTATTCCCTTAGTTACAATTCTTTTCAGTGCTGATCTGTGATACAGGATAGCATTTTAAAGATACAAATTGTGTGCTTTTCCTCACTCAGATTCCTTCCCCTGCTTAGGGTGGAAATTGTTAGTTTTTAAATTTGTTTTTTTTTCTTTTTTTTAAACATTCTTATATTTGCAGAGAAAACGAGGTGCTCAAAGTCCAGCTGAAGAAATATGTAGGAGCTGTCCAGATGCTGAAAAGAGAAGGTCAAACAGCTGAAGGTGAGGTGGAGCTGAGCCCATGGGGGAGGGGCAGGTTCAAGGAGCAGATGAGTATATACTCCAGTGGAGTAGAGAAATGAATGGTGTTGGTGGGGTTCCAGCAACAAGAAACCCTGTTTATTTTTGCCAAATGAAAACTAAGCTCCACTAGACTTAGCAACAGTTGTGTGACTTGGACACTTAATGAACTTTAGGTCTAGAATATTGTGAGCCTTGTGGAATGGTTAGTTCATAGAGTCACCAGGTGGTATAATCTCAGCTCTCTTGTAGCTTCTTTCACAAAATATTTATTTATTTATTTATCTATTTATTTATAAATAATGCAGTGCATGTATGCCTACACACCAGAAGAGGGTACCAGGTATCATTATAGATGATTGTGAGTCACCATGTGGTTGATGGGAATTGAACTCAGGACCTCTGGAAGAGCAGCCAGTGCTCTTAACTTCTGAGCCATCTCTCCAGCCCCCTCTTGTAGTTTCTTAATCTATGTTTCTCAGTTTTCTCATGTGTAAAATGGGATAGTTGGTAGCACCTGCTTTGTGAGGTGACATATATAGGCACACAGGCCAGGTACTGGATAATAAGCAGTACAGCTTGGTGGAAAGGCATCTTGTTGGTTGGGAGCCAAGGAATACCATAAAGTCACAGTTCACAACAACCCTCACCCATGAAAGACACAGGAGGGGGGCTGCCTCTGCTTAGGAGAGAAAGCAGCAGGGACCTGGCAGAGCACAGAGTTTATATAGGGTTTCTTGCTTGGGATGGGGTGGGACTTTCCAGGGTGACCTGGGATTGGATGAGTTATGTGGCCAATACTGGGGCAAGCTCAGAGATTGGTGGGATTTTTTTTTTCTTATAGGGTGGGGTTTGGCCACTCTTTCACCTTGAAACTGGGAGTGGTCCTTACAGTTGTTAGAAGGCCATTAAGTAAGTCTGGGGGCAGGGCCTGGCCACTGGAGCTCTTCAAGCTGGAGCCTGACCACTTACTTGCCTTAAGAGTTTACAAGTTTACAAGGGAGTATCTGCTTACAGCAGGGACAAACTTCCCTGCTGCTTGAGTTGGTATGACCAGCCAACAGGTAATGTTTGGCTATTGGTGTTATTTAATATTTTAATTTTGACAGTTTTATGCATATGTGCAATGTGTTGGAATCATATTTGCCCTTGCTTCCCTCTCTTACCCTTTACTCCCCATCACTCCTTCTATTCTAGTACCCTCCTGTGCTGTGGACCCACAGCATAGGTATTTGGAGGGCAGAAGCCGACCTCTGTGGTGTTCCTTGAGAGCTGTCCACTTTATTATTAGAGGCATGGCATCTCCCTGAGCCTGGAACTCACCAGGTGGCTAGACTGGATGGCCAGTGGAGTGGGCTGCAGGGTTCTGTTTGTCTCCTCCTCCTCAGCACTGGGGTTATGAGCATATATCATGGTGCCAGGTGTTTTGGCACAGATGCTGGCATTGAACGCAGGTCCTCATGCTTGCATGGCAAGCCCTTTACCCAGTGCTCCATCTCCCCAGCCACTGGGCTTGCTTTTGATTTACGAAGCACAACACTAAGAGATGCATTTCTGAGTTATGATTTTTAGAGCATGAGCAGATGTTGTGTGCAGATTGCAGCAGAAGTTCCGTTTCTCGAGATGCAGCCTGAGTGCCCTGAAGCAGAGCGGGATGAGAGCCTTTCAGCATGCACCTGTGATCCCCCTTGCTGGGCTGCAGTGAGATGTCACATAGTCTACTGCCAAGCAGCTGCAGCACCTTCCTGAGTTCTCCTGTGAGGCCATTTAAGACACACTGTGTACCTGGGTGTCCTCTCACATTGCAGGGTTTTCAAGGCTGAGCTCAGTACTGGGTACATACTAGCTACTCTCTTGTTGTTTATAGAGCCCTTTGATTCTCTCCTTTTAGTTACAATTATTAAGGAGCACCAGTGGTGTGCCTTGCACCATAGCCTAGGCCTGTAACTCCAACACTCAAGGTTTGTTAGTTCAAAGCTAGCTGGAGCTGCACATTGAGACACTGTTCCAAATCCCCAGCATTTTCCCTGATTTGGGCGTTATAAATTGCACAGTGTATTGAATATTCACATGGTACTCCATAATCATGTGTATTGGTTGATGTGCTTGCTTTAAAGTTGCACAGCAGCTTTCCTCCCAAGCTCTTCACTGCCTGGGCCCTGGTGTCTGGACCAGGAGCAAGTTGGAGTTCCCTATGCCGAGAGCCTGAAGGAAGGGGTACTTTGCCCATCCCATTCATGATGCCCCTTGGCTTCTGGTTTCAGGGATGGACACACTAATGCCAGAGTTTCCTGAGTTATAGGGGGGAACTGAGGATACGTTTTTTATAGCGTAAGCTTTTTAGTTGCAAGTATAAAATATTTTCTTATCTTTGGCAGAACTAACATAGAGAGCTGTAAGCTCAGCAGGGGAAGAGACTGCAATCTTTTTTTAGCCCTAAATGCTTTTGCAGTTGACAGCACCCTGAGGACTGTCCCAAGACCTTCACCTTTATCCTTGTTTTCTTGTTATGGAAAAGTGCCTCCAAGGTTTAAAAAATAAACAAAATAAAATTTATTTTTAAAATACAATGTCAACAACCTTTAAATTTACAGGTACAGATCAACTTTCCAATCTCCTCCTATTTCTATGAGGAAGAAGTGTGGAGTAGAGTTTGGGCTGGCCTGACCTCTTGGGAAGGCTTTGGTTGCTATTGTGGTTGAGAGTGAGGGTGGGCTACTGTCCCATGACCACTGCATTTCCTAGCCAAAATGGAGGTTTGTGAAAGTTTGTCTCCTGCTTTGCTTTTGGCTCTTGTTCTGGATGTCACCTTACCACCATATCCTCCAGGAACCAGCTTGGCAACCAAGCATCTATGGCAACTCCTCTGGGCATAATGCCAACTCCATGGTTAAGGACCTGGGGTCTCTTCCTATTCGCAGACAGTTTCATGTATGCCCAGGGAACAGGAGTTGATTGGTTTCATCTCTGGCATATTGCTCATGTCTTGAATCAAGTATGTGGTGATGCTCTGTGAGGAAAGTGCCCTGTGAGCATGGGGATCTGAGCTTGAACCCTAGACCCTGAATTGCAAAGCTGGTTGTGGTGGTGCGTACTTGAAACTCCAGCCATGGTGAGGGGCAAGACAGAGTCTTACTAGCCAGCCAGACTAGCTAACTTGGTGATCTCTAGGGCAGTGAGATGGTTTTGGCCTAAGAATACCTAGAGAAGTCCTTAGGTAATATTTAGGTAGATAAACCCTCAGCCAGGGTCTCCCCTGTGGCTGGGCCATTCCTCTAACAGCTATATATACATAGACACTAAAACCCAAAGTGGATGTGTGCAAGCTCTCTCTTTCTGTCTCTGTATCTCTCTGTCTCTGTCTCTCTCTGTCTCTTGCTATCTGTGTCTCTCTGTGTCTCTCTCTTTCTGTCTCTCTGTCTCTGTCTCTGTCTCTCTCTCTCTCACATACACACACACACACACACACACACACACACACACACACACACGCACGCACGCACGCACACAGTCAGGGGCCTTCAGTGATACAGACAGACTGTGTACATGCAGGGGGTATTTTTGGAAACTGGCACATGTGATTGTGGAAGGTTTACCAGCTCCTCCATCTATACGGTGTCCTGCAGACTACAACACACCTGGGAAGAGATGATGTCACAGCTTGACTCTGAATCCTATGAATACATCTTTTTCCATGGATCTTCTCTTTCTCTTTCTTCGACTGGGTGAAACCTAGCCATGCTATATAGGCTGACAAAGACACTCACAGTTGACATTTAGGTTATCATTTGATCAAATATCCGCATAGCATGTTCCAGTCACATTACCAGCCACCATTAGGATATAAAACTAACCATCATTGCCACCTGTCTAGAAAGTAGGAATCAAGATCCCTGCTTGTAGCTGGTGGTGGTATGGTGCACACCTTTAATTCTAGCACTTGGGAGGCAGAGGCAGGCAGATCTCTGAGTTTGAGGTCACCTAGGACATTCAGAGCTACCCAGAGAAACCCTGCCTTGAAAAATAAAATAAAAGATTCCAGCTCATACCTCCTATGTCCAGACCTTACTCTCTTCCACCAAGTTTCATCTCCCAGATGGCCTCTAGATCATGAGATGCTTGGGGCCCCAGCCTGGGTGTCATGTGCTAAGCTCACTGAAGTGCTGGTCTGGCTGTATAGGATCTGTCTTGGGTAGGCTGTTCTGCTGTTTCACATGACTACTTAGCTTTATTCTGAGGAAAATCTGGAATGGGGGATGGCATCCCCTTCCTGGATAGCCTGGACCAATTGTGTGCTGCCTGTCTAGTGGGAAACAGGGTAGGTGACCTTCTGGGGTAACTGTCAGACCCTTCAGCCCACCCCATTCTTGTCACCTGCTATGGGTGTTGGTGAGTATAGTCATGCCCCTTCTCCCTCCCTTACCCTGAGAACCCTCTCCTGCTTGGGGAAGGAGCCTGGAGAAATCAATCCATGGGGAAGGGCAAGGCATGCTGAGGGCTGTGGTTGAGTCTGCACTGGCTGCCTTTAATGGCTCTGTGTTCTTGCTGGAAGCTACTTCAGAGTTTTTGATGTTCATTTGGGGGCTGAAGAAGATGACAGTACTTTCTGGACTTGAGTGCAGGGAACAAGTGATAGCACATGTCAAATAGCAGGGAATTTTCAATATCAATCAGTTGGTGATGTTTTGAAGATTGAAGTTGAGGAGGATCAAGGCAAATTAGTGGATACCTGTCAGTTTCTGAAAGGTGAGTGATTACGGTGATAATTGTATAGTGAACCTCTCTGAAAACTCTCTTTTGCAGCCATTATCCTGATAAAATAGTATTTGGGCGAGGAAATAGCTTCCTGTCTTGTAAACAAAACCCTGGAAAGTGATTCTAGTGCTTACCTGAAGTTCTTGGAGCTGCCATGAATCAGAGAATGCGTGAGCATGCACACATACAGGTCACACACACACCTCCCCCCGACAGACACACATATACACAACACACACACACACACACACACACACACACACACAGATATACACACCACACACAAAAACACACACACCACATACACAAACACAGATATACACAACACACACAAAAACACACATACCACATACACACAAACACATACACACACACACCACACACACAAACACACATATCACATACACACACACAAAGACACATAACACACACACACACATACTACACACACAAACACACATATCGCATACACACACACACAAAAGACACATAACACACACACACACACCACACACAAACACACACATACCACATACATACATACATACACACCACATACACATGCACACAAACAGAGAGAGAGATTGAGAGGGAACCCATTGACTGTGAATGTGGGCTCAACTGATCCTTTTGCCTTAGCCTCTAAGTGGCAGGGACTACATCCCCCTAATGGGTTGATACGTGTGTACACCTGTTTTATTTTAAGACTTTTGCTATCACTTTGTGTGTGTGTGTGTGTGTGTGGTGTGCCATGCACGTGTGGAGGACCAGGCACAGCTTTGTGGAGTCAGTTATCCCCTTCATCTTTATGTGGGATTCCAGGCTTGCTCAGCAAGTGTCCTTTGCTGCTGAAGCACACCACCTGCATCCACCTTAGCTCCTGAGAAAGGCTCTCTCATTGGAATGGAGCTGGTTTGGTTAGACTGGCTGACTAGCAAGCCCCAGGGATCCTCCTGCTTCAGCTTCCTCAGTGCTGGAAATACAAGCATGTGGCTCTGTGCTCAGCTTTTTGCATGAATACACTTTACTGACTGAGTTCTGTTCGTACACATTAAAGGTTTGATTTTTTAAAGATTGAATTTATTGGAAAAGCCTAGGGAGTTTAATATAGCCAATACTATCTGTATTCACCTCTGAGGGCTAACATGTTTTTCCATACATATTTCAGATTTTATTAACAAAGAATTTGTTATAGTTAGATTTCTGCTGCTATGATAAAACACTGTCCAAAAGCAACCTGGGGAAGAAATGGTTGGTTTGGCTTACACTTACATGTCCCTGACTGAGTGAAGTTAGAGCAGGAAGTCAAATGGGAGCATTGGAGGCAGGCACGGGGTGAAGCAGAAACCCTGGAACCATGCTGCTTCCTGGCTCACTTTTCATAGCTTGCTGAGGCCACTTTATTTTATGTACTTGTTTATTTATTTATTGGTTTTTCGAGACAGGGTTTCTCTGTAGCTTTGGAGCCTGTCCTGGAACTTATTCTATAGACCAGGGTGGCCTCAAACTCATGGAGATCCGCCTGCCTCTGCCTCCCAAGTTCTGGGATTAAAGGCATGTGGCGTCACTGCCCAGTGAGATTACTTTCTTATATAACCTAGGACTACTTGCTACTGGGGGCTGGGCCTCCCTGATTAATCACCTATAAAGAAAAGGTTGGGCGGTGGTGGCCTACACTTTTAATCCCAGCACTCAGGAGGCAGAGGCAGACAGATTTCTGTGAGTTTGAGGCCAGCCTGGTCTACAGAGCAAGTTCAGGACAGCCAGGGACACACAGAGAAACCCTGCCTCGAGCCCCTCCTCTAGAAAAAGAGAGGAAAATACCCCACAGATATACACCTACCAGCAATCTAGTGTAGGCAGCACTTCCATTGAGGGTCCCTCTTCCCAGGTGACTCTAGATTCTGTCAAGATTACAAACTAACTGACACAGGATTGAAAATTGAAATTGTAATGGAGAATGCCCTATGGTTTGTATCAACAGATGTGTCAGGCCAACTCTAGCCCACCTTAGATGCTGTGCATCTATTACTTAAGCCTGGGACCTGGTGAAGTAGGAGAGGGCAGTTAGGATGTGGTCAAGCCAGGGTCACTGGAGATGGGAGTGGCCCCACAGGAATACACTGGGTTGAGCACAGGAGATGTGGGGGCTCAGAAACAAAGGTACAGATTCTGTCAGAGTAGGTGTGGATGTCAGTGGGCTCTCAGCTGACTCTGCAGTGGGTGTGCTCAGCATTTTTGTTGACTAGATGTTTGCTGTGAGGGAAGCATGAAGGTATTATCTCAATCTCATTGTTACAGCATGCACTTCATTGACTTGGGGATACCATGTTGGGTAGGAGGAGGCGTGGCTGTGTCAGAAGGAAAACTGAGACCACAGTAGCTCCCACAGTTTTCTCTTAGATGAGAGAGATGTCTGGAAGAAGCATGGGCTAGTGTGGCATTTTCTGGTCACAGATGCTCAAGCTGCATCTCTTCTTATTCTTGATGCATGCCTTTTACTCTTAATAATGACCACCTTACATCACCTTAAAGGTGGTTGCCGCTCTGCCATCAGGTCCATATTCCTGGTAGGTGGAAGCAGGAGATGCGAAGGCCAGAGGGTGTGTTTAACAGAGTACTTTTCAGAGAATACTAGCTTGGTGCATAACACACTTCCATTAAAGAGCTTTCAGATCATCTGCCATGGCTTCTGCCTGCATCTCTGGCTGGGAATGTGCCAGCACAGTGAGCACGTGCAGAAGGAGGGGCCATGGGCCTTGGATGGCAGCCAAAATCTCTGTCTCTGGTGGGTTAGGGCGGGTCTGGTGGAAGCTGTTTCTGAGGGGTGAGGGCCTTGCTTCAAGTCATGTTTTGTGCCATCACTCCAGTGAAAACTTTAGTAAAGGCTCAGGGTCATAGTTGTAGAGGAATCCAGCCCCTACTTCAGAAGTGACCCAAGTATCCTGGTGGCCTGGGAGGGGGTGATGTTTTATTTGCTGCACTGCTTTGCATGATGCTCTGAATTATAGCAGAAGAGTTGCCTGGAAACACCTAGGATCTACTGGGTTTTGCTCCTTTTATTGTTTGCAAGAAATAAAGGCCCTTCCTGTGTCCATACCCCTCTGTGTTTGCCAGTTTGATTGGCACCTGCAGCCTGTCAGTCAGCCTCTCCTTCGGTGGCAGATTCTCTCCTCCCCTGGAGGCTGACAGGTGGCTTGTTTTGTTAAATGCCACTTTGGTTTTGAAACACCACTCTGCCTTAGTTTCTAATTATAGCTTTCCTAAGGCAACTGGTCATTTTGCTGTGCTTGAGTGGGTAGAAACTCCAATGCCTCAGCAGAGAGGCTTGTCTAAATGTTTTTCTCAGAAAGAACGGAAACTATTTTCTGAAGAAATGCAGCAATCCCTGGCTGGGATACTTCCAGCTTGTGTTCTCATCCCTGTCCTCTGCTGTCACTTGAGCAGCACTCTCTTAGTCCACAGCCCACCATCTTCCCTTAGAAACCTCCTCCTGTCAGGCACCCCTGTTCTCCAGGCAGATAGTCCTGTCAAGCAAGTGCTCCCTGCTGTCTCTGTTGTCATTTTCCCTAGTTTCATTCTCAGAAGTGCCTGTGTATGTGTATGACATGTATACATGAATCTGTGATGGTCAGAAGAGGGTGCCAACCTCCCTGGAACAGCAGTTATAGGCAGTTATGAGCCACTGTGTGGATGCTGGGAACTGAACCCAAAGAGCACAGAGTGTTCTTTTCATTTTTCCTTTCTATCTATCTATCTATCTATCTATCTATCTATCTATCTATCTATCCATCCATCTTCCTGTCTATTGGCCAAAACAGCTTTATTCATCAACCAATGAGAGAAACATACAGAGGGACATCCCCTATCATCTCCTTTTTTCTATCTAAATAAAAAGGTAAGTTTTTAACTTTAACATAGTAAAATTATATATAGCAGTTATCAAGCCAGAGCTGTAGTTACCAATATGTAGTCCAGTTACATTAGACAAAATTTTAAGAAAATATTCTATCATTTGTTCTATCTTTGTGAGTCTAAGGTTTTATATATAATTTATCTTTTATTATAACTAAGGAAAACCATAACCATAACTATCTGTTATCAACTCCCATCAAATACCCTAGGATGATAATATATAAACTCTAGAACTGACAGAGACATCTTGCTGTCTGGACTGTCACCAAAGTTTCTCTGTAATGTTGGGACATCCCTCTTTAGCCCATAAGCCATAGTGTCTGGCAGGCTTTTTAATAAAGTAGGAAATTTGAAGATCTGTCTTATGTTGGCAAAGTTTGCCAGTTGCTTTCTTCTGTAAAGCAGGAACCCTGAAGAATCTTCCCATCTCTTGGTAAGTTCAGCAGTCATTTTTCTTTGTAACCTGCTTGTCCAGTTTGGACAGTATGCTTACTGTGAGCAGTTGAGGCAAAGGCATTTCTTTGTCCAATAGACCACATTGTCCACATTGAAGGCAAACTCCATAATGAGATTGTTTGATGCCCATCTTTCTCTCTGATATATTTGGTGTTGCCAGAAGCAGTTGTGTCGCATTGTCATGAAAAACCCTAATAAACCATTTTAAACATCATGCTCTGTAGGTCTTTGTAAGGTTTTGAAGAATACGTATCCATTTGAAATATACCTCTGTATATCTAGAAAACCTAACCAACATGACTATAAATTTTGGCTATTATGGGTGACTATAATCTGTAATTCTCAAAAGCATAGATAGCTTACTGACTGAAGCTTCCCACATATAAAGTAAACTATCTTTAAACAAATGTTCAGCATGAGGACAGTGATCTCAAAATTGTAACTATATACATATACATACACATGTATATATCTTGATCAGAGGAAGAACTGTATAGTGCATTATGACAAAAATATCCTTAAATTGTATCAATATACAAAATACCTTTTATTTATTTATTTATTTATTTATTTCTTATTTTACATATCGATCCCAGTTCTTCCTCCCTCCCTCCTCCCTCCTTCCCTCTCTCCCTCCTATGCCCCCCAATCCCCTCCCATCCCACCCCCCCAATCCACAGGAAGGGTGATGCCTTCCAGGAGGGGCTCAACAAAATCTGTCAAGTCATTTGGAGTAGGGACTAGACCCTCCCTCCTGCCTCTAGGTTAAGGAATATCCCTCCATGGGGAATGAGCTCCCAAAGTCCTTTCATGCACCAGGGATACATCCTGGTTCCACTGTCAGAGGTCCCTTAGACTGCCCATGTCTTTAAACTGAGACCCATGTTCAGGGGGTCTGAATCAGTCCAATGCTGGATTCTCAACAATCAGTCTGGGGGGCCCATTAGCTCCTCCTTGTTCAGGTCAGCTGTCTCTGTGTGTTTCTACAGCGTGGTCTTGTCTTCCCTCTCTGCATCTGGATTCCAGTTTGTCTCAGTATTTAGCTGTGGGTGTCTGCTTCTGTTTCCATCAGCTACTAGATGAAGGCTCTATGATGGTGGATAAGTTTGTTGTCAATCTCATTATCAGGGAAGGTCATTTATGGTAGCCTTTCTACTGTTGCTCAAATTGTTAGTTGGGGTCAGTCTTGTAGGTCTCTCTGGACATTTCTCTAGAGTAAGTTTTCTGTTCAAACCTATAATGGCTCCCTCTTTTAAGGTCTCTCTCTCTCTCTCTCTCTCTCTCTCTCTCTCTCTCTCTCTCTCTCTCTCTCTCTCCTCCTCCTCTCCCCTCATCTATTCATCCCATGTGCTTTCCTCTCCTCCCCTTCTCCTTCTCCTAGCTCCCTCACCACTCACTGCCCCCCAATCCCAATATGCTCAGGAGATCTTGTTCCTTTCCCCTTCTGTGAGGGACCTTGTATGAATCTCTTAGAATCCTCCTTGTATCCTAGTTTCTCTGGCAGTGTGAATTATAGTCTGGTGATCCTTTGCTCTATGTTTAAAATCCATATATGACTGAGTACATACCATGTTCGTCTTTTTTTGTGACTGGGTTACCTCATTCAGGATGTTTTTTTCAAGTTCCATCCATGTGCCTGTAACTTTCAAGATTTCATTGTTTTTTTCTGCAGATTAGTATTTCATTGTGTAAATGTGCCACATCTTCTTTATCCATTCTTCAGTTGAGGGGCATCTAGGTTGCTTCCAGGTTCTTGTTATTACAAATAATGCTGCTACGAACATAGTTGAACAGATGTCATTGTTGTATGGATTGTCGTTGGTGTTTCTAATGTTAGCCATTCTGGCAGGAGTAAGATGGTATCTCAGAGTTGTTTTGATTTGCATTTCCCTGATAGCTAAGGATGTTGAGCTCTTTCTTAAGTGTCTTTCAGCATTTTTGATTTCCTCTATTGAGAATTCTGTACCCCATTTTTTAATTGGGGTATTTGGTGTTTTGGTGACTAGTTTCTTGAGTTCTTTGTATATTTTAAAGATCATCCCTCTGTCAGATGTAGGGTTGGTGAAGATCTTTTCTTCAGTCTGTGGGCTGCCATTTGGTCTTGTCAACCGTGTCCTTTGCCTTACAGAAGCTTCTCAGTTTGAGGAGGTCCCATTTATTAATTGTTGATCTCAGTGTCTGTGCTACTGGTGTTTTGTTCAGGAAGCCATCTGGCCCTGGGCTTTTTTTTTTTTGGTTGGGAGGCTTTTGATGACTCCTTCAATTTCATTAGGGGTTATAGGTCTATATAAGTTGCTTATCTGTTTTTGATTTAATTTTGGTAAGTGATAGTTTTCCAGAAATTTGTCTATTTCCTTTGAATTTCCAAATTTTGTGGAGTACAGGTTTTCAAAGTGTGACCTGAAAATTGTCTGGATTTCCTCAGTGCCCATTGTTATGTTCCCCTTTTTATTTCTAATTTTGTTAATTTGCATGTTCTCTCTCTACTTTTGGGATAGTTTGGCTAAATGTTTGTCTATCTTGTTGCTTTTCTCAAAAAACCAACTCTTTGTTGCATTGATTTTTTTTTTGTATTGTTTTCCTGGTTTCTACTTTATTTATTTCAGCCCTCAAATTGATTATTTCCTGGCTTCTAATGCTCCAGGGTGAATTTGCTTCTTTTTGTTCTAAGGCTTTCAGTTTTGCTGTTCATTCTGTAATGTGACTATCCTCCATTTTCTTAATATGGGCCCATAGTGAAATGAACTTCCCTTGTAGCACTGCTTTCAAAGTGTCCCATACATTCGAGTATGTTGTGTCTTCATTCTCATTGAATTCTAGGAAGTCTTTAATTTCTTTATTTCTTTTTTGACCCAGGTATGGTGTAATTGTGCATTGTTCAGTTTCCATGAGTTTGTAGGGTTTGTATGATTTGTGTTGTTGTTGAATTCCAACTTTAAAGCATGGTGGTCTGATAAGATACAGGGAACTATTCCATTTTTTTTGTATCTGTTGAGGTTTGTTGTTGTTGAGGTTTGTATTGGTCAATTTTAGAGAAGGTTCCATGTGGAGCTGAGAAGAAGGTATATTCTTTTGTGTTTGGATGGAATGTTCTATAGATGTCTGTTTAACCCAATTGAGACATAACTTCTGTTAGTTCTTTTGTTTCTTTGTTAAGTTTCTGACTGGTGGTCCTGTCTAGTGGTGAGAGTGGCGTGTTGAAGTCTTCCACTATGAGTGTTAAGGTTTTATGTAAGCTTTGAATGTTAGTAGCATTTCTTTTTACGAATGTGGGCACCTTTGTATTTGGGGCATAGACGTTTAGAATTGAGATTCTTTGCTGATGGATTTCTCGTGTGATGAACATGAAATGACCGTCTTCATCTCTTTTGATTGATTTTGGTTTGAAGTCTTGTTTGTTTTAGATTTGTTGTTGGCAGTGGTATTGTGAATATATTTGCCTTCTTTATCCTTTGGGATTATCTATTGCCTATGTCTTTGTGAGCGTAGTTAACTTCCTTGGGTTGGAGTTTTTCTTCCAGAAGTTTCTGTAGGGCTGGATTTATAGATGCATATTGTGAAAATCTGGCTTTGTCATTGAATATATTGTTTTTTCTGTCTATAATGATTGAGAGCTTTTCTGGGTATAGTAGTCTGGGCTGGCATTTGTGGACTCCTAGTACATGTAGAACATCTATCCAGGCCCTGCTGTCTTTGAGAGTTCCCATGGAGAATTCAGGTGTAATTTTGATAGGTTTGCCTTTATATGTTACCTGGCCTTTCTCCTTTGCTGCTCTTAATATTCTTTCTTTATTCTGTATGTTAGGTGTTTTGATTATTATGTATCGAGGGGTCTTTTGTCTTTGGTCCAGTCTATTTGGTGTTCGGTATGCTTCTTGAACTTTCATGGGCATGTCCTTCTTCAGATTGGGAAAGTTTTCTTCAATGACTTTGTTGAATATGTTTTCTGTACCTTTGAGCTGGGTTTCTTCTCCTTCTTCTATGTCTATTATTCTTAGGTTTGGCCTTTTCACAGTGTTTCACAATCCTGGATGTTTTGTGTTAAGGATTTGTTGGATTTAAGAATTCCTTTGGTCGATGAATCTATTTCCTCTAGTATATTTTCAGCGCCTGAAATTCTCTCTTCCTTCTCTTGTATTCTGTTGGTTATGCTTACATCTGTAGTTCCTGATCTTTTGCTCAGTTTTTCTATTTTCAGCATTCCCTCAGTTTGTATTTTCTTTATTGTCTCTATTTCAGTTTTCAAGTCTTGATCTGTTTCCTTCACCTGTTTGATTGTTTTTTCTTTGATTTCCTTTCTTTCTTTAAGAGATTTGTTAATTTCTTCCAATTTTTGTTTGTTTTTTCTTCCATTTCTTTAAGGGATTTTCTCATATCATCTTTGAAGGCCTCTATCATTTTTATGAATTTATTTTTTAAGTTGTTCTCTTCTGCTTCATCTGCTTTGGTGTATTCATGTCTAGTTGATGTAGAGTCCTTAGATTCTGGTTGTGTCATGTTTGTCTTTCTATTGTTATGTATTTTCTTATATTGCCATCTTCCCATCGCTTCTTCCAGTGGGTGGAGTGGAGTCTCCTTCTCTCTATGCTCCTCTCCCGCTGGGCATAGGGGGGGTCAGGAGTTCGAAGTCTGTAGCTCTGGGTGGCCCAAGCTTTCTAGGAGGTCTATTCTCAGACAGGGGCCTGGTGATAGGGGTCAAAGATCAGGCTGGTGTGGACTCCTATATACAAAATATCTAAAGCATATGTAAAAACATACATACATACAAAATGATAAAAATAACTTTATGTTTTGTGCAAAACATTGTAAACACATGAACCTATACAGTATGAGAAATATCTTTTTAAGTATTAAACAATTTTCAAATTATCTAAGATAGGAATACAAAGTTAATTTTACATAGTATCAATATACAAGAATCTATAACAATATAAGTTGTCTATAGCTAATAGTTGCTAACATAGTTCTCAAGAAGATATATTAATGTACCTATATACCATTCCATCCATTCCCCTCATTCTTTTCCAAAAGAGGTTCCAGGGTCTGAACGTCATATTCCACCCCCAACCTTACACAACTTATAACTAACTCTAAACAAGTGATAATTATTCATAATTTTGCAAAAAAAACCAAAAGATCGTCTAAGCCAACTGTAGGGAAAGAGGGTGTTGTTTTCTTAGAATTACTTTCAGCTGTCATGGGGGCAAAGGTGTCTCTATGGAATCATGTAAAAAAAACTAATGCAATGGTTAAGTTTCAAGAGGATTGGCTGTAACATTTGTAGCTGGTCTCTGAGTAGGATGTGAGGCTTATCTGAAGGTCTTATGTGAAGCTCTTGCCAGAGTGTTGTAAGAAGGTGGACTGTTTTAGCTAGCTAATCTGGAACTGTCTAGAGCAGATTTAGTTCAAAACTGATCCTTGAGTGGCATTTAATGGTTTAAAAACATCATATTGAACCAAGTGGAATCAGTATTGTGGGGTATCATCTTCTTTCTGGAGACTTGAGAAATTGCTGTTAGGAAATTTTTTGGTTTGCCAAGGAAGACTTAAACATTAATATCAACATGGAAAGACTAAGTATTGGGAAAAATATGTTTTTTGGGAAATAACAGTTTTTACAGTGCTAGTCCCTAGATGTTTGTTTTTCTTCTGTCTTACATTAGGTAGCTCTTCTGATGAGAGGCAGAAACTCTGAATTTTCTCTTAACAACATGTTTGGATTTAGAGAAGGAGAGAGTCATGCTCCAACTCCAAAGCCAGCTTTGACTTTTAAGTGAATTGGGGACTAACACTATACTTGGGAGTAAGGAGATCAGGAACTTCTGTCTACATTTCATCTGGTTTCTACTTTACCTTCAAGATGCTCCCCAATTCCAGGGGTCTCTTTCAATACTGTTCTTACACCCTACCAAATCCATTCTATTCCCATCTCCACCTGTCTCCAGTCTACCAATGAAATCTATTTCACCTACCCAGGAAGACCTGTGTGTCTCCCTTTGAACCCTGCTTGTTACCTAGCCTCTCTGGATCTGTGTATTGTCCCTCTCAAACCTTATAACGCAGTAAAACTGGTTCTCCATTAAATTCCCCTGTCTGGGTCTGAATATCTCTATGATCTGTTTCATTAGGTTTTTCTAAAAGTTGTATTTTAGCATTCTGTAGGTGAATTCATAAAGCTCATAAAGGGGTAGTTAGGATTTATTAGAATACACTCACCAACACACAACTTGGTAGATAGCTGCTGTGGTCTTCCATTCTGCCCAGGGGAGAATGGATCTAGCAGTCCAATCTCAAGCTACCACATGAGAAGAGAGTGAGTAACCCCCCCCCCCCCCCATTTCCTTATAAGAGGTCACGTCAGCAGACAAGAAGAAGCACTATCCCTATCTAGCCAGAAAGCCTGAGGTCATAGGCATAGTGAATACTTACTACAGCACTCAATTAGACTTTTTAAGTCTAATTCCCCCCTTTAAGAATTCCCAATTGTCTCACCGAATCTGTTGGAGGAAGATGGTGGAGCTTAAGGCTGTCGCTCGTCTGATTGGAGAACACAGGCGGTATGCCTCCTGGCTGAGACGGGTGCAGCTGCTAGTGTGTAGCCCTGGGCTGGGAGTGGCAGCCTGAGGAGAGTGAGTCTAGGGAAAGCCCACAACCCATGGGGTGTGCCATGGCTGTCTGAAAAACGAACATGGGATTGTGTGGAAGAAGTAAGTGTGGCAGGAGCTGCCTGAAGGCAGAGCCAGCCGGTCTAGGTCAGGCAAGTCCTGTGGTGCTTGGAGCCCAGGTGCTTCTGGATTAGGTTGGCAGCTGGAGACTTTTTCAGAGAGGCCACATCAGGAAAATCCCAACCTTGCTCAGAGGTTTGGGGAAAAAAAGAAAAGAAAACCTAGCCAGGTGGGGTGGTGACTCCCCTAGGAGCCTTGCATGCAGCTCAGGCGTGTGCTGGTGGCTGCAAAGTCACAGGCAAGCAGCTTTTTCATGAATTTGTGCCTTTAAGTTGAGCACGAGTTCTAATAGGTGTTAATAATAAAGCCTGGAGCCTGATAGTAAGGGGTGAAAGCTGAAAGATCAGAGGAGCAGAGCAGCCAGCCCCTAGAAATCTTACTTCTATGAAATCTTCAGACTGAAAAAGAGTCTGAGCTCCTGTCTCCACCCAGCCATCTCACTTCCTGTCTGTATGTACAGACCTCCAGTCCTTTATGGTTAGCAAGTGGCTCGCTCTGCCCTCTGATTTTCAGGCAAGGTTTATTTGAAGCCAAACAGAATGGCTTCAAAACTACCATCCTTCTGCCTCAGAAACTCCCTTGCTGTAATCCCTGGGATTCCAGGTATGTGCCTCACTTGGCTTGTTACCCTTAGAAGTTCAGTGATTTGCCCATGACATTGTCAAGTAGTCACTTTGCTGAAAGGATGTCTGGGAATCAGCACCTGTGTTTTCTGTCCACCTGTCTTGGTGCACAACCCTGAGGAATGAAGATGGCTGTAGGGAAACACTGCCTATTTCTGTCACTTGGGGCTCAGCATCCACTCTGCTAGTGGTTAATCCCATCAGCAGTGGTATGGCTTGGATGGAGACAGCAATAATGGGGTCATTTTTGATAGAAAACAGTCTCTATTCAGTACTCTGGGACTATGAGGTGACTGGCTCACTGGGGGAACAGGAGGTGTCCTTCTCTTTGCGATTAGCAACCCTGGCCAGCTGTCCTTGTCCTTGTCTAGTGTGCATTGGTGTCATAGATGGTTGGACTTATTTTGGGCTTATGTCTTGTTTATCAGTGGTCTGATGAAACTCTTCAAATTCAGGGCTTGCTGTAATGTCATTTGGAAGGGACAGGAACTCCTACCCCACTTCATCCCTTCCTTCCCATAAAGCCTGATGTTAACTGACAGCTCAGTTAACAGTGGATCACTGGTATGGGGGACAAAGGTTAAACCACCCTTTTTATGTTGTTGGCTTGTTTGCAGGAAGGCAGGATAGAATTGGCTTCTCAGTCACTGTTACTTTCACTTTCCCCCTCATGAATATGAGTTATACAAGGATGTGTTCTGGGTATTTGACTGTGTCACAGAGAACTGGGTTCAGTAAGAACAGTCCTTAGGTAACTTGTATCACATGTTCTTTTTGTATAATGGAATATTTTATCAAAATTTAAACAGCAACATGATGACCCACAGTTGCTCATCCGTCCCAGTTACCTCTTAGGTAACCAGAACTGAATGATGCATGTAAATGTATACAAATCTTATGTCCTACTAACATGCGCACCTGCTCTACACTTCTCCCCCAACTGTGATCCCAGTGTACCAGGTTGGCTTTCGGACAAGCTGCCTTGTTTGTAAATCCAGGTTAGTATGTGTTTAAATGTATTTTGTATGTGTTTGCTTGCATGTAGCTTTTTGGCACATAACTCATGATGCCTACGGAGGTGGAGGAGGGTTCCCTGGCACTGGAGTTTAGCAGTTGTCAGCTGCTATCTGGTGCTGGGATTTGAATTGGGGTCCTCTAAAAGAGCAGTAAGTACTCTTTTTTACTCAGCTTTTCTCTATCCTCTCCTGTTCTGTTGGGACATTTCTACACCCATTTGTTAGTATCACTGATACCTGCTTTCATGAGACAGTGGTAGAGCTGAATGGCTCCAGTAGAGTTCAGGAAGGCTTCACACCCCAAAATAGTTATCACTTGACATTTGGAGGAAGTTAAAGGCCCCAGAACTGCCTTGTCTTTTCCATGTAACACTGTCACTCAACAGAATTTCTCTAGGTCATCCTTTCTGTATCAGATTATTGGAACCACCATGGATATGCTGTCTATTCACAGCTCATTCTCTGCATGTGCTGGCTGACAGGTGGGGTGAGCACTGCCTGTGCTGGCTGACAGGTGGGGTGAGCACTGCCTGTGCTGGCTGACAGGTGGGGTGAGCACTGCATGTGCTGGCTGACAGGTGGGGTAAGCACTGCCTGTGCTGGCTGACAGGTGGGGTGAACACTGTTTGTGCTGGCTGACAGGTGGGGTGAGCACTGCCTGTGCTGGCTGACAGGTGGGGTGAACACTGTTTGTGCTGGCTGACAGGTGGGGTGAACACTGTTTGTGCTGGCTGACAGGTGGGGTGAGCACTGCTTGTGCTGGCTGACAGGTGGGGTGAGCACTGCATGTGCTGGCTGACAGGTGGGGTGAGCACTGCCTGTGCTGGCTGACAGGTGGGGTGAACACTGTTTGTGCTGGCTGACAGGTGGGGTAAGCACTGCCTGTGCTGGCTGACAGGTGGGGTGAACACTGTTTGTGCTGGCTGACAGGTGGGGTGAGCACTGCCTGTGCTGGCTGACAGGTGGGGTGAGCACTGCCTGTGCTGGCTGACAGGTGGGGTGAGCACTGCCTGTGCTGGCTGACAGGTGGGGTGAGCACTGCCTGTGCTGGCTGACAGGTGGGGTGAGCACTGCCTGTGCTGGCTGACAGGTGGGGTGAGCACTGCCTGTGCTGGCTGACAGGTGGGGTGAGCACTGCCTGTGCTGGCTCACAGGTGGGGTGAGCACTGCCTGTGCTGGCTAACAGGTGGGGTGAACACTGCCTGTGCTGGCTCACAGGTGGGGTGAACACTGTTTGTGCTGGCTGACAGGTGGGGTGAACACTGCCTGTGCTGGCTGACAGGTGGGGTGAGCACTGCCTGTGCTGGCTGGAATGTGGGGTGAGCACTGCCTGTGCTGGCTGACAGGTGGGGTGAACACTGTTTGTGCTGGCTGGAAGGTGGGGGCGAGTACAAAGACCTCTGTGCTAGAACTGAGCTCTGGAAGTCAGTGCCATTTGTATCCAGATCTTGACCACCCTTCTACCAGCGCCTATCACCCTCACCTTCTTCCAGCCTGCACTCTGCCTGCTTTCTTGGCTTTGGCCTAGACTAGGTGTGGGAACTGTGATTCCTATATTAGAAAGGTCTGTTGAGGCCTGCAGCTTTATTATAGTAATAACTTCCCCCGCCTTTAGCAGACAGTTGAAACCAGCTGACAAAAATGAGGACATGCAGTGTTTCACAGAACCGAAGCCTGGGGTGTAGATATGGCTGGATGTGGGTGCCCACTGTGTGCCAGAAGAGCCAGCACTGTGTGCACTCATTTTGTTTCCAGCTCAGAGTTCCTATTCACACATGAGAGGCAGGGAGGGCAGGTACAGTAGTGTAGAAGCCCTGGAGTTCAGGGCTTGCACAGGCTCTGCAGTGGCAGAAGCAGATTGATGAGCTGAGCTAGAGGGATAGACAGGATCAGAAGAAATGGCCCAATTCAGCTTCCATGTTGTTTCCTCTCCAGTGCCCCTCAGCCCCATGTCTTGGGTTGTTACTGAGCACGTCAGAAACGGAATTCTGCCTTTAAAGGGATGGTGACTTTTAGGCACCTAAAATATTTTTCTTTTCTTTCTTTCTTTCTTTTTTTTTAATTTCTGACATTGTTTGAATTTAATGATTCATATTACGAATTATTCATGAAAATGATCTTTTAAGCGTCCTATAATAGCTGAAATTATCCTTCATTAGATACTGACAGTTCCTGTGATGGGTGTAATTATAAAAAATATTCTTAGGCTAGCTATATTCTGCAGTGTTAAAATTACGCAAATGAGCAAGGGACAGGAATAGAAGCTGAGTAGGATGGTCAGGTTTCATGGGGAAAGGGGGGCACTGGAGGCTTTCTAAAAACGAATAAATATGTGCTTGTGTTCACAGCAAGCATGCCTCCTGGACAGTCTGCATTGCTGCTCAGCCACTCTCCCCTGGCAAGGGAGCAAAGCAATACCAGTGACTAGCTTGTGTGTTGCTCTTGCCCATATATAAATTGTGGGATAGTTTCCCCCCCTTTTAGCTTTGTTCACTCAGCATTTTCTGAGAGGCACACTGTAGTAATCTCCAATACTGTGGAGAGTGTGAGGCTTGTTGCTAACACAGATAATGATGTGTAAGGAAGGGAGAGATGGGACAGGAAGTAGGGCTCTGGGGCTGGGACAGCCACCTGGGTTAGACAGACCCCATCATGTTTATGGCATCGGACAGCCAGTGCACAGGTTCAGGGTGCATGGGGACCACCTAATCTCTTGGACTTGATTTGGCACCTTCTCTAAGGTTCTCTATCTTTGGTTGTCCTTGAATGTGTGACTCTCTTGTCTCAATCTCCTGCATCTGGGATTATGCCTGGCTTAGATTCACTTTTTCCTGTTCAGCATTGGGCATGAAGTCAGGACCACACATGGACAAGGCTAGCATTCGGCACTGGTCACAACTCTAACCATCTTTTCACTTTTACTTTGGGACAAGTTCCACAAAGTTGTCTAGGTTGGTCTTGTACTTGTGCTATAGTCCAGGCTGGTTTTGAATTTGAAATCTGCCTTGGCTTCCTTGAGTAGCTTAACTGACAAGTCTGTGCTGCTATGACTAGACTTCTTTCTGTGTCACTGTGGGAAATGTTCAGAAGGGAGGAGGGAGTGGTGTCATAGTGCCGGTTCTTTGCTTTGTCTCACCTACTCGGTTCTCAGGTTTTTTCATGCTATGCTTCTCCTTAAAGCCCGCAGGGAGAGCCTCTGGTGGTATGCTCTCAGGCCCACCTGCCAGCAATGCTACGGAGCAAACTCTCCCATCTTCCCATTTATGACCAGGACCATTTAATAAAACCTTGGGTAGGGAGGGTGATGAAAAATGATGGAGACTTATATTTCAGGATGCTAGCTGCCAGGCACAGCTCTAAGAAACATACACGTGTTTAATCTCTGTGTGTGTTCCGAATTGCTAGGTGTGATGGTGGTCTTCATTCATGCAAGGAGAAAACAGAGCTTAGCTAAACTCACATAAGCAGATAGGAAATGAGACTTGGTATATGGTTTCTTGGGGGCTTGTCATAGATGTGTAGGGGAAGTGCTTTGCTTGCCCTTCAAAAAAGGGTACTCAAACCTACATGTCCAGGGTTTCCCACAAGAGCACACCCCACAAGCACAAGCTTCTCTGCTTCTCTGTAGTATGAATAATAAAAACCCAGAGACAGATATTGGGGTTCAAGCTGAAGATCAGAAAAACAAAGCAGCCAGCTTCTAGAGAGTTCTTACCTCTACCAAGGCTCAGACCAAAGTAGGGCGATCCTGTCCTCAGAGTGACTGCAGACTGCAGTGCTTTCCACCAGACCTGAGACTATCCCGAGCTCCTGCCTTATATTCTACTCTAGTGCTGGGATTAAAGGCATGTCATCCCAAGTGCTGGGATCAAAGGTGTGAGCTGTTTCTCTTTTAGACTGATCCCACTCTCATGTATCCCAGGGTGGCCTTGAACTCACAGAGATCCATCTGCCTCTTGTCTCCTGAGTGCTGGTACTAAAGTTGTGGCCACCACTGCTTATCTTCTATGGCCAACTAGTAACTTAATGTGTGTGTGGCTAACTTGTGGCTTATCTCTGCATTCCCTTCTTCAGATAAGCTTTATTTGTTAGATTACAAACAAAATATCACTACATTTCCCCCTTTTTGTCTAAAATAAAAGAGAAGGCTATAACTAATATAAGAATAACTATATACAATAGGTACAATAACTATATATGGTATATACAAGCAAGGCAAGTTCTCGTCCATTTACATTTGACAAATTGAGAGAAAATACTCCATTATCTATTCTATCTTGGTGAGTCCAAAGTATTATACTCAACTTTATAACATAATTTGCATTGCCATCCAAAATTGTTTTTTGATATCTCTCAGTCTTATACACTTTACACCTCTTTAGTTTCTTTAGAAAAGAAACCAGAGTTTCTTTTCTGCATCTGGTAAACAAGGAAAATTATAACCATAGCTATCTAGTCTTCATCTCCCTCAGAGGCCCTTAGAAGGAAATAGTATTAACTGAGTAAACAAGAAGTACAAACATGCCACTTCAAGAAAATGTGAGAAATGACAGAAACAGTTGGCTCCCTGGACAATCACTTAAGATTCCTCTGAAATGTTAGGGCATCCATCTTTATCCCAGAGGCCTAGAATACCCGACACACTTTTCTGTAAAGCAGGGTTTCTGAAGAACTGTCCTGTCTTGTCTTGGCAAGATTTGTTAATCACTATCTTATGTATCCTGTTTGTCCAGTTTCGACAGCATACTGTCAGCAGTCGAGGCAAGGGCACTTTGTTGCCCAGTGGCTTACTTTTGCCACAAAGAAAGTAAACTCCAAGTGGAATTTCTTCGATGCCCGTCATCTTCTCTGAAGTAGATTGGTGCTGTGAGGAGCAGGCATGTCTCATTGTCATAAAAAAGAACATATGTTGTTAAATCATCTTAAATGCCATATTCTGCAGATTTCTGAAGTGTTTGAAGATGTCCTGTTTATCTAAAATATATCTGTTTGACTTTGAAGACATATCTCGAACTTGAACATAATTGACTTGAAGACAAATTCGATTGTAATGACTAACTACTAACTTGCATTTCTTTATATCCTATTTAGTTGGCTATTTCAAGAACTAGAAATTTGCATTACATTGTTAAATGAGCTGTTTAGGTACAATACCTTGAACAAGAGTAGAAATTATATACTGTGTGTTCTAACAAAATTAATATCAAATTTGTATCAATATACAAAATTGGTATACAATATATGAAAGTCCATTGTACAATATTTAAAACTAGTAGTTGCTTTTAAAAAGTAGACTCAATAATCTACCTTTTGTCTTATATTTATATCCTCTCTTTTTTTCAGAGTAGATTAAAAAATTTACCCCTTTTATCCCATTATATCTGTTATCCCCCTTTTTCTTTTCAAAACAAGAACTCTGAATTTCTTTTTGACTGTAACCAACAACAACTTGTAACTAACCCCCTAAACAATGACAAATAATCCATAATCCAATGAAAGATCAAAAACCACCCATCCCACCTCTTGGGAATTTGGGCTTCACGTTCTTAAATTTATTTCCTGCTCTCTGGGGGCAATGGCATCTTTAGGGGATCCTGAAAAGAAAATTTTGGGTTGTCAAGTCCTGGGAGAGGTAGCTGTATCATTTCTTGTCCAGTCTCTGTGTAATGGGAAAGTGCAGGGCTTGTCTCTAGTCCTGGCTAGAGTAGTCTGTGAGGCTGGATCATCTCAGCTAGTCATCTTGAAATTGTTCTGAGTACTCTGTATTCCAAAGCAGTCTTTAGTTGGTGTTTAGCTTAGTGGCATTGTCATAGTTCTGGTGAAATTGTTGTTGTGGGATCCCATCATCATTTTGGAGATGTCAGAGGTCATATTAGGTAAGATTATTCCTTTTCTTGGGATTTTTTTTTCCTGGGTAGTTTTTCCTTCTTCTTTGGATGCTTATCTGTCCAAAGGTCTTTAAATTTCTCAAGATGTTTGTTCTTATTTTCCTGAAAAAACAAAAGTAAAACCCTGCCCAACCCTAACTTTGGGAAGTTTCTCCTGAAATTTTTGTTTTGGCTTCTATAGCTGTTCTGTCATCCTGAGCAGTATGTTGCTGTTGTTATTGTTGTTGTTGTTTCCATAGGCATTAGGTTCTTTAATTGCTCTGAGAAGGACTTTCCCCACAATGACAGGAAATATTTGAACTGCATTTGGCATGGGAGCCTGCAAGAGGTCCCTGAGTTTTCCTGTGGCAGAGGGTTACCTTGAATGTCCCCTGTGGTTCTTCTATATTCATTAGTTTAATGCCTGTCTTTGCTACATCCTCTGCATAATCCAGGAGGGAGGGGCATTCTGTTTGGATTATTCTTAGAAAAAGCATGGTTTCTAGGTATGTCCTGTTTATGATCCCTTTTAAGGTGACCTTTTTTGCTCCAATTAAACACTTGACACTTTGATTATTCTTCAGACGTCTTGAAATCACCTCTCCCATCTATGCATCATCATGGTCATGAGATTCAACATTGATTGTATTGAGGACCCATTCCTCCAAGGGTTCTGACCTTGTCTTTAGAGGCCTAATTATCCTTTTGCATTGAGAATTAGCATTTTCAAAATCCAGAGATTCAATTATTTTTTGTCCAGTTTCTGAATTTGCTGTCATTTTATTTACCGCTGAAGTTAATCTTTGTAAGGAATTCACAAAGGCTTCTTTGGGCCTGGTATAACTTCAGTAAATGGTTCAATTTTTCTTCCTACTTCTCCAATTCCATCCCAAGCATTCAAAGCTGCTGTGTGGCATAAATCCAGGATGTGGTCATCATATAGAGATTTCCTTTCTACAGTAGCATAATCTCCTCCAAGAAGTTGATCTTGGGAAATTCTAATACCTCTAGCTTTACTGAATTGTACAATTGTCTTAGCCTTTTCTCTGAACCAGGTGTTCTATTGTAATTGTCGACCAGGCTCTAGAACAGCTTTACCCAAGTCTTTTCAGTATTTATGGATAATTCTATTACAAACTGACCACGAGTTTAACATCTGCTTCACAAATGGTGAATGCAGGCCATATGACCCCTTTGCTTACTCTTCACTGTGGCTCAGAACTTCTGGTCAGGGTTTGCTAGAATCCACACCATAGTTCTTTCTGCTGGTGCCACACAATCTGTTTCCATAAGAGGAATGGGCCTCTCTGAGAGGCTCAGTGCCTGGCTAAGACTCTGACTGCACCCCACACACTGCACTTGAGAGCATTTACCTCTTGACCTGGAAAGCAGCTTCTTCCTACATCCAGACCCCCATGTTGCAGCTTCAAGAGAAGTTCTCAGTGCTTCTCATCATGCCTAGGCACTCCAGGAGTGAAGTGCTGAGCCCTTGACATCAATCTCCTGGAATCTGAGTACATGTGGCAAGTGGCACATCTCCCTGGCTCTTCCCCTGCTTTCTCTTGTCTTCTTCTTCCCTCCCTTGCTGTGGACCAGGTCCCATCCTGATGCAGGATGCAGTCCTGAGACCCACTGCTACCCTAGAAGTTCACAGATTGATAGGGAGTTGCACAGCAGGATACAGTCTCTGATCCAGGCAGATCTTTGTGAGTTCAGGGCAGCCAGTCCACATAGCAAGTTCCAGACCAGCTAGAGCTATGTAATAAGATTTTGTCAAAAGCTGCCCTCTGCAGGAACAGAAAGACACTGGGCTTGGCTCTGAGTTAAAGTCTGCAGTGGCATCCAGGTCAGTGTAGGCATGAGCTGCAGGGCCCTTTCCACAACCAAACAAAGTTGTTTTGTTTCTGAATTCATCAAATCTTTGTCCTCTGTTAGGTTATACTGACTAAGTCAGGCATGGTGCTTCGTGCTTTTAATTCCAGCTGTCTTGCAGTAGAGACAGGAGGATTTCTGTGAGTCCAGGCCAGCTTCCTAGCCAGTTCCAGGTCAGCCAGAACCATCTGAAGACAAAACAAACTGCATCACTTTGCAGGAGCCAATCCCAGTTTGCTGTACTGCCCTTGCTGTAAATAACGTAGTGGTAGCCATGCACTGGAGTTAATGAAGAGGCCCTCTTGCCTCTTAACTAACCTGTCAATGGATGGAGCAGTCAGGCTCTGGCAACCCCCAGCTTCCAATCTCCCCACTTCAGCCTCCCAAGTGCTGAGATAACAGGTGTAAGCCCCTTCCTAAAGTAAACACCTCCATGAGGCCCCAAGAGTTGCTGCCTGTCACTCATACAACCCTTGTGTTCCCCTCTCTCTCCTTTTTGAACACACAGAATTACAAAACATGTCAATTTTTAAAGAATTTACCTTAATAACACATATTCATCTTCAGGCAGCCATTAAAAAATCATGAGCACACACTCCTACTGCAGTGATTCATGCTTCCTGCCAGCATATGCCTCACCTTTGGGCCTCAGGCACAGCATTCCAAACTCCCAGGCATTATGAATTCAATCTATTCTGCACCATTCTTGGAGGATGTGCTTTAACTACAAGCATGCAGAACTCTTTGGGGTGTCCTCGATGCTGAACAAGACTGTTCTTCAGATAATGTCTAAGCAGAGAGACTGATCAGTACTGGGATTAACCCCAGGAGCAAGTGGGGTGGCAGAGAAGTCAGTGGTATGCAAGTGAGCTATTGAGTCTTCAGATGTGCATGCTGGAGGCTGGCAAGATTGAGCCTCTGGTTTGGGCAGTGTTATTTAACATGGAGGATACCTGCTAGTGGATTGTGACTTCAGACAGCTGAGTCTGGCTGTGAACCTCAGTTCAGAGCTGAGCTCAGTGTGTCTGAGAAGGTAACCTACCCTTGGATGATGCTTAGGATTACTGGGATGGGGGATTAGGACTGTGGGGTCTCCTGCTTTGGGCTTTTGTTACAGCATATGTCCTTCTCATAACTCTGCCTGT
This sequence comes from Cricetiscus sungorus, assembly GCA_030556225.1. Lineage (NCBI taxonomy): Eukaryota > Metazoa > Chordata > Mammalia > Rodentia > Cricetidae > Cricetiscus > Cricetiscus sungorus. The sequence goes on along the minus strand of JANBXA010000069.1, from coordinate 2,598,870 downwards.
TGGGGGGCATCAGTGGATACAATTCTTTTTCTTCATCATAATTTTCCTGCTATTTTGCAAAGCCTAGAGGTCAGGTGATGACTCCACTGGTGTCCATTTTGTGAAGCACATTACTTACCTTTCAGAACATTTCTTCACTTTTTGATGCCTGCTTCCCCATCAAATGATTTTCAGCTTAGCAGCAGTGAGCCAGCACCACAGAGGGTGAACTGTGCCACTTGCTATGTTGCTCATGCTCCAGGGCGATGCTTTTTATGGCCAGCCATCTGGCATACTTCTGGTGTTCTCTGTTTTAGCAGTTGAGGGCTCAAAGTCACACATATAAAAATGACCAACTTAATTCAGTTAGCATTTATTTGTTGAGTGACCTTAATGTGTCCTGGGAGTTGCGGAAAAAAAAGAAAATTCTCTTGATACTTGGCTATTCATAGTGAGGATTTTGGACTAGTGACTTCAGCAGGTTATCTGAGGACCTATAGCACTTGTAGATGCTTGGGTTCCACTCTGCTTGCTGGGTGGGTTGTACTGGAAGTGTAAGAGGCACTAGATTCTTGAAGTTTCTGTCAGCAGAGGAAGGAGACGTGTGAATGCTTCTGTTTCCTTCTGTATTCAGGCATTACTAATCAATCAGGATACCTTTCCCCAGAATTTCTGTTTAAGCTTGCAAACTTCTTATCACAGTGTTCCAGGTGATGGCTTCTCAGCCTTTTGGCTAAGGTTGAGTGTCATACCAGTAGGCTTGAGATCAGGTTCAGTCACTTTGCCAACCTCTGCCATCAGCATCCTGGTCTGGTCTCTAATTCTAATACTGCAACCCCCCCCCCCCCCAGCCTCAGTCTTCTGTAGCAGTGTTTTAATGCAAATATGGCCATGATAATTCCGACTTAAGTCCTCTAGTGACCTCCTGTCGCTTTCCTAATAGAATCCAAACTCATTACCAGGCCTTGCAAGATTGTACTTGACTTGGCTCCTGCTCACCTTACTGGCCCTGTCTATGTCTCTTTATTGCCCCTGTCTCCTCTCTGCTTGCACTATCTCATTTTAATTCTGGGAGATGCCACCCTTGGGCTGGACAGATCTAAGTCCTTGTCTCCCCCTAGGAGAATGCTTTGAGCACAGAAACTTGATCTGGAGTTGGGAAAATGCTTGTCTTTCAAATACCAAGATTTCAGTTCAATCTCTGGATCCTACATCCGAAAAAAAAAAAAATAGGGCTAGAGAATTGATTCAGTAGTTAATACTTTCTGCTTTTGCAGAGAATCTGAGTTTAATTCCCAGTATTCGCATGAAGGTCTACAAATATGTGGAATTCTAGCCCCAGGGGATCTAATTCCCTCTTTTGGCCTCCATAGCTTCAGCTTCCATAGGTGTGAGGCATGCACATGGATATACATATATACAGGCAAAACACTCATGTGCATAAAATAATAAAATAAATAAATCTAAAAAAAATAAAGGTACACTTACAATTCTAGTGCTAGGGAGTTGGATCCAGGCAGATCCCCAAAGCGCACTGGCATTCCAGCCTAGCCTAGTTGGTAAGTTACAGGTCCTAGTGAGAGACTGTCTCAAAAAATCGAAGTGAATAGTAACTAAGGAATGACAATCACGTTTGCTCTTTGGCCTGCATATACCAAAAAATAAAAAAATTCAACCTTCCTGAGGCTATGGGTGGAGGGGAAAGACTTCAACACTTGGCCTGCTGTCTAAGTTACCTCTTCACCGTGGACTGCAGGGGGAGGGGGGGCAGAGTTCTCATTGCTCCACGCTCTTTCCCTCTCTAATGGTGCTCACCTCTCCCCAACCCTGAAGATCTTGCTGGACTAACTCCTCCTCATTGCATAGGGCTGACACCTCCTCACAGAGACCTTCCCTGGCCTTCCCATGGTAGTTGCCTCAGACAGTTCCTTCTTCTAGCATCTTAGCTGTGTTCTCTGTTGCACATGCCATAATGACATGGGAATACTGGGTTGTCTTTGGGAGCAAAGGAGCCATTCTCAGTCTATATTGATTAGCTTGGGAGGGTAGAGTCCTGGAAACTCAACAAGTATCAAAGCCTGTCTCAGTTAGAGGTTTCATGGCTCTTCCTAAATTCAAAGAATGAGATTCATGAACCACAGATGGTGAGTTTCCTAAAAATTACTTATTGTCATTCATGTTATAGAGTACAGAAGGGAGAGAAAGAAGGCAGCACTCCTTTAGAGCAGAAGGGCCAGGAGTAGGTACCATAGAGCCTCTCTGCTTTGCAGTTAATAAGGCTCAGTGGGTGGGGGAAGAGCATGGCACTGAGCTACCAGTCCACTGTTCGTTCCAGGAGTGGAGGTTCTCGAGGTTACCACTGCATGGCTTCCAGGAAAGGGCTGCTTCTCTGGGGGAAAAGAGATAAGGAAGACCAGGCTGACTTCCTGGTATCTTCAGCTACTGGCCAGGGTAAAACCAGAGATACTTCTGGCATCTCTAGGCTCTAGCAAGGATTAGTCCTGGACACTTTGAAGGACATGCCCAGCTTTTGCCTAGAAAGAAGCTGGTCCTTTTTCTTTACTCTGAACTGCCAGTTTCTGCCCCCTGTTCTCATCTCCCATCTGCAGTTACTTTAATTTATTCTTTGACTGTTTTTAGACTCTTAGTCTGGGAGCTCTAAGGTGGCAGGATTCCCATTTGTGTAATTGGCGCTTACACTCAGCACCAGAGCTATGCCTTATACAGTGTATGCAGTAAATTCGGTTTGGCTGTGTGCTTGCATTTGTGAATGATGGGAGTACCGAAGAGGCTTGAGAAGCTAGGCCTGCTTTAACCTGAGAGCGCATTGCCTTGAGTCAGTGTTACTCTGTGGACATGCATGTATCCACAGCAAAGCCAAGAAGAGCTGGGGCCTCCCAGGGTCAGGTGGTCAGCGGCATCCAGAGTGAGTGCGCTATTGCACAGATGTGTTCCATCAACACATCACATGACCCTAGACAAATAGTCCAGATACCATTTAAATGTCTTGGAAATTCCCTTTGAGAAATAATGCCCTTTTAGAAGGCCATGTGACCTTTTTATCAATTAAAATATGGGAATTTAACAACCTGTAAAGAGAGGCGTGGTGGGCACACCATCTCCATGGGATAATGTTCATGGTCAGTTCCAGAGGGGTCCTGTGCTCGTCAGGAGGTTCCTTCTGCAACTCTGTCTTCATGGAGATCTGGCTGATGTCACAGGCAGCCCTGGCCTGCCCCACAGTGGGCTTGTTGGCTCCATGGGGCAGCTCAGGCAAATCCCTCCACTTTTTTCTAGGACAATGTCCAATTCACTTTGTCTAAAAGGGACACATAACAGGTGTTTTGACTTAGTTAGCCAGGCAGGTCTCTGTCATACTTTCAAAGCTCTGTTGTTAAAGGTTCACAGCATTGTGTTAACAAGTAAATGTAGCTGTGCACTGATACAACTTTATCAACAAAAACTGGGATCAGTACAGATTTTGCCCAAAGTATATAGTTTATATACTCCCGTTGGAGGATTTCCAAATTACCATAAAAACAAAACTAGTGTGAAAGTTAGCTTGCACCAATGTATTGCCCATCTTTCAGCTTGCTTGGCACATGGCTCCTTGCCCTCATACAGGTGGTAGAGGGGTGCATTCAACCACAGCAGAAATTCCAGTGTACACTGAGAGAGATCAAAATAGTTGCAAAGTGGACAATTTTTAAAAAACCAACAGCTTTCTTTAAATAGGACATTGGATCTCCTGGGACTAGGGTTAGTTTTGAGTTGCTCTGTGGATGCTAGGATCTGAACACAGGTCCTCTGCAAGAATAGCAAGCTCTCTTAACCGCGGAGTCATCTTTCCAGCCCCTAAAGTGAACAATTTTAGCAGGTTTGTGAACTAATGTGCAAATGATAGACCTTCAGTATTTAAGTGACCTTTCTTAGCCTAAAGTTGGAAAAATTACAAACCCTTATTCAAAAAAAGGTGACTGCTCAACTGCTTTAAGTTGATTTGATTGTGTCAAGGTTTCTCTGTGTAGCCCTGGCTGTCCTGGAACTCACTCTGTAGACTGGGCTGGCCTCCAACTCACAGAAATCCTCCTGTTTCTGCATCCTGAGTGTTGAGATTAAAGGCATGCACCACAACCCAGCAGCTTAGTTTTTATTGTCAACTTGATACTAACATAGGAGTCACCTGGGAACAGGGACCCTCAATCAGATTACCCTGTATCCATGTTAGTGAGAGATATTCTTGATTGGCATTGGAGGGCCTATCCCACTCTAGGCAGGTGGACCTGGGGAATCTGAAAAGGCTAAACTAAAGTCAGACAGCAAGTCAGTAAACAGCTTTCTTTTGTGGTCTCTGCTTCAGTTCCTGCTTGAGCTCTCACCCTGACTTCAACTGTGGACTATAACCTGGGAAGGGTAAGCCAAGTAAAGCGTTTCCTCTGCTAAGTTACAAGTGATTATAGTGTTTATTACAGTAACAGCAAGTAAGCTAGTATAACCTTCAAGTAGTATTTGTGTCTAAAAATAAGAGTTTAGTGAACCATCTCTGTAGTGAAAATTTCAAAGCACCGATGAAACACAGTGTACACCCACACAAGAATTGATGTTATCATGATGGTCCAATCCTGCATCCTAGATTCTAGAGCCTGAGGCAAAAAGATGCCATGAGCTTGAGGCTAGCTCCTGCCTCAAGGAGTTCACATCATTCATATATTCTTATATGAACGTCAATACCTATCCAGATGCCAATGTGACATTCTTCATAGAACTAGACATAAATAAATGCTAAAATTTATAGGGAACAACAGAAAACTGAATAGTCAAATTCATCTTGAGAAAAAATATCAAAGCAGAAGACATCCTGCTACTTGGCTTTGAACTATTACAGTATGGTATTATCATAATAGCCCAATGGAGAAGAGTCAAGAGCCCAGATGTGAGCCACAGGTGGAAACTTACTGATGTCTAGCAGGTGCTGAGAACACCTAGAGAAAGAGCAGCCCCGTAATAAATGGTACTGGGAAGATTCAGTATCTAAGTGCAGAAGAGTGAAGCTAGATTCCTGTTTTCACCAGTTTCAAAATTCATCTCAAAATAGATTAAGGGCATAAATGTAATAGCTACAGCTGTGAAACCATGAGAGCAGGATGTGGGAATGGACAGAGTTAACACTGCACGGATTTTTAAAATAAGACACCACAAGTACAGTATACAAGGCAAAAGCAGGCAGTGAGATTGCATCACACAGAATAGATTCTGGATGGTAAAGGGAACAGCAGTGGGAAGAGACAGTTTAAAGGAGAAAGCCATTCTTCTGACTAAACTTCAATATCCAGTGTATATAAAAAATTTCAAAAGGTCAGTAGCAAAAATAAATAACCCCAGTTAAAACCCAGACAGTAGACTTGAATAGATTCATTTGACTATACTCAATAGACTCAAAGCTGTAAGTCAGTCATATTTGGCACATACCAGTGAAAACCTAGCACTTGGGAGACAGAGGCTGAAGGCTCATAAGCGGAAGGCTAGATTGAGCCTGGATTAGAAGCTGTCCCAAAACAACAAGCAAACATGAAATGTCTAACAAATGTTTGAAAAAAATTAGCTAAATTCCATTGTGTTGGTTTGAAAGAAAATGACTGGAAAGGGTGGCACTTATTAGGAGGTATGGTCTTGTTAGAGTAAGTGTGGCCTAATTGGAGGAAGTGTGTTACTGTGAGGCTTTGTCTCATATATACTTAAGCTACACCCAGTGAGGCAAATCATGTTTAGTTGCCTGTGAATCAAGATGTAAGGACTCTCAGCTCCTGGTCTAGCACACTATCTGCCTACATGCTGCTTGCTTCCTGCCATGATAGTAACCTCTGAACTATAAGCGAGCCACCACAATGAAATATTTTTCTTTATTAGAGGTGCCGTGGTCATGGTGTCTCTTCACAACAATAGAAACCCTAACTAAGACAGCCATCCACCATTTAATGGAAGTGAAAAAAAAAAAAAACAAAAACAAAAAACACATGAGCTAGCTCACTGATCCCTGGTGGCTCTGGTGAGGATTTAGAAGAAAGGTTGGTGGGGATGTAAATCTCTATCTGTATGGAAGCATTATGAAAGTGTCACAAAAATGAAGAGTGTAATTATGATATGATTTAGCAGTTCCACTTTTGGATTTCTATATAAAATCTGTTATGTTAAAGAGACATCTGCTATCCCATGCTCATTGCAGCCCTGGCCACATAGCTAAGAAATGGTCACAACCCATCAATTGCTGAGTGGATAAATAAAATGCTTGTATTCACAATGGATTGCCATTTAGCCAGAAAAAGGATGAAGTGCTGTCATATATGACAGCATGGGCAGAACCAGCGAGTATTATTATGTTAAGTGAAATATGTCAGACAGGCTAACATGTGATCTTAGTCATGTAGTATCTAATATTTGACCTCAGAGAAGTCAAGAGTAAGGATATGGTTACCAGAGACTGGGAAGGGGCATGGGAAAAGGGGAAAGGTTGAGGAGAATGAATATAGACCCTAGTAATGCACTGTGAATTTCAAAAACCAGAGGAAATGGTTTGAAATGTTTTGACCATAAAGAAATGATAAACTGCCAGATGTGGTGGTGTACGCTTTTAATACCAGCACTAGGATGCAGAGGCAGGTGGATCTCTGAGTTCAAGGCCAGCCTGTTCTACAAAGTGAGTTCCAGGACAGCCAGGGCTACATAGAGAAACCCTGTCTTGACACCCCCAAGATAAACATTTATTAGAATATATTTATAATATATATCTATGTCTATATCTATATCTATATTGTAAGCATCTAGAACACATAACTGTGTTGAAACATCATATGATATATCCCATTAACATATATACTTTTAGGCTTTTATCATGCATGTTAAACATAAGTGAAAAAGAAAAATGAGAAAAAGAAAAGAAAAACGAGTAATAGACCAAAAAAGCAATGAAAATGTATTTTCCTCTTAAGTCAGAATGTAGATTGGATGTGGCACATCCTGGTTAAGTAGGGTGTTGAATTCACTTCCAGTCAGTGTCAAAGCTTAGTTCTGTCATACCAGCTGCCTAGAGAAGGTCGAGGGCTCAGGGCCTCCTCCAGACGAGCTGTGCTGCAGCTGCCTCTGTAAACACTGCTTTGCCTCTTTATGTGTCACGAAGCTGTTTCTGTTGCTCTGTGGTCCGTGTGATAATTAAAAGCAGAGTGATATTCTGCCTTGGGGCTGTAAGAAGGTTTTTTGTTTGTTTGTTTGTTTGTTTCCTCCCCCCTTTTATTTAAATTTGAAACAAGCTGTTTTACATGTCAATCCCAGTTCCCTCACCCTCCCATCTTCCTCTATCACCCCCACCAAACCCCAGCCTATTCCCTTTCTGCTCCCCAGGGAGGATGAGAGCTTCCATGGGGAGTCTTCAAAGTCTGTCATATCATATCCCCCATGTTGAGAAAGTATCCCTCTATGTGGGATGGGCTCCTAAAGTTCATTTGTCTACTAGGGATGAATACTAGAGGCCCCGTAGACTGTCCAGTCCTCCTAACTAACACCTACATTCAGGGGGTCTGTGTCTGTCCTATGCTGGTTTCCCAGCTATCAGACTGGGGTGCATGAGCTCCCCCTTGTTACGGTCAGCTGATTCTGTGGGTTTCTCCAGACTGGTCTTGACCCCTTTGCTCATTACTCCTCCCTCTCTGCAACTGGATTTCCAGGAGTTTAGCTAGTGTTTAGCTGTGGGTGTCTGCTTCTTATTCCATCAGTTACTAGATGAAGGCTCTAGGATGGCATATAAGGTAGTCATCAATCTCTTATAGGGGAAGAGCATTAAAGGTAGCCTCTCCACTATTGCTTAGATTGTTAGTTGGGGTCATCCTTGTAGACCTCTGGGCATTTCCTTAGTGCCAGATTTCTCCTATATTGGCTCCCTCTATTATGGCATCTCTTTTCTTGCTTTCCTCTATTCTTTTCCTGACTCAATCTTCCTGCTCTTTCTTGTCCTCTTCTCCCCTTCTTTTTCTACTAACTCCCTCCCCCCCCCATGCTCCCATTTTGCTCAGGAGATCTTGTCCCTTTCCCCTTCTCCAGAGGACCATGTATGTCTCTCTTAGGGTCCTCCTTGTTTTCTAGCTTTTCTGGTGGTGTGAATTGAAGGCTGGTGATCCTTTGCTTTATGTCTAAAATCCATATATGAGTGAGTACATACCATGTTTGTCTTTTTGTGGGTTACCTCACTCGGGATGGTTTCTTCTAGTTCCATCCATTTCCCTGAAAATTTCAGGATTTCGTTGTTTTTCTTCATTGTGTAAGTGTACCACATTTTCTCCATTCATTCTTCAATTGAGAGGCATATAGGTTGCTTCTAGGTTCTGGCTATTACAAATAATGCTTCTATGAATATAGTTGAATAGATGCCCATGTTGAATGAATGTGCATCTTTTGGGTATATGCCTAAGAGTGAAATTACTGGGTCTTGAGGTAGATAGACTAATTCCCATTTTCCTGAGGAACTGCCATGCTGATTTCCAAAGTGGCTGTATGATTTTCCACTCCCACCAGCAGTGGAGGAGTGTGCCCCTTTCTCCACATCCTCTCTGGCATAAACTGTCTTTGGTGTTTTTGACTTTAGCCATTCTGACAGGAGTAAGATGATATCTAAGAGTTGTTTTGATTTTCATTTCCTTGATGGCTAAGGATGTTGAGCACTTTCTTAAGTGTCTTTCAGCCATGTTAGATTTCTCCATTGAGAATTCTCTATTTAGTTCTGTACCCCACTTTTTAATTGAATCATTTGGCGTTTTGGAACTAGCTTTTTGAAAATCAGTCCTCTGTCAGATGTGGGGTTGGTGAAGATCTTTTCACAGTCTGTGGAGTGCTGTTTGGTCTTATCAACTGTGTCTTTTGCCTTACAGAAGCTTCTCAGTTTGAGGAGGTCTCATTTATTAATTGTTGATCTCAGTGTCTATGCTACTGGAGTTATGTTCAGGAAGCCAACTCCTGTACCAATTTGTTCAAGGGTACCTCCCACTTTCTCTTCTAAGAGGTTCAGTGTGGCTGGATTTATGTTGAGGTCTTTCATCCATTTGACTCATGTTTTGTGCATGGCCATAGACATGGGTCTGTTTGCAGTCTTCTACACGCCAGCAGACAGTTGTGCCAGCACCATTTGTTGAAGATGCTTTCTCTTTTTTATTGTATAATTTTAGCTTCTTTGTCAAAAATCAGGTGTTTGAAGGTGTGTAATCTGTTTCTCTTTGCTGGACGGACTCTGTCTTACCCTTCTTTCCTTCCTTCCTTCCTTCCTTCCTTCCTTCCTTCCTTCCTTCCTTCCTTCCTTCTTTTCTTTTCTTTTTTTTAGTTGACAAATATTGTAGCAAATGCCCCTATAGTGTGTCCAGTGATCTAGGGGAATGATGCTCTGGATGCAGAGGGGACAGGTGAAGGCTGCAGCTGTCTCAGTCTAGGGTCCCTCTGAAGTGCTGCCTACAAGCAGGGCTGCTGGCATCTCTCACCAGATCTCCAGGCTGCAATTCCATGTAACGCCACCAGGCAAAAACCTCCTTGTTGATATTTCTATTTTCTGAATTTCTGTGGACTTCTTTTTCCTTTATGAATGGAATTTTGTCTTAGTGATGTACTTGTTCCTTTTATTGACACATATTTTCTACCCCCTCATCCATCCATTGTTTTCTTCTCCTCTCTATAAGCAAGGACACAGTGAAACCCTTGAATTAGATCACTCCATGTGTAGGAAGAATGGCTCTTGGAAATTTAAACTGCTGTGGCTGTCTGGAGTGAGGTGGGGTAGCAGAGAGTTGCAAAAAAGCAGGGAGCCTTGCCAGTTTTGAGGGTGCATGTTGCCATGGGAGGGACCTGTGAGCAGGAATAGTTTGGAGGTTAGAGCATTAGAGAGGGACCTGTTGCCACAAGGCCTGGGACTTGAACTGCTACAGGTTTGTTTGAGCAATAGGGAACTAGATAGTTTGCTTTAGGGGTGGAGGAGGAAAGTAGTGGCTTGTCCTGCCAAACAGAAGGCTGTTTCACAGGGTTTTGAGGAATGCTTATTTTAGGCATTTGCACATCTGCTAGCATTCCTTCTGTTTATTTGGTGAGAGTCTGTCATTTGGGACATTGTCAACAGCACTGACATTTTTGGGGCCCACTTTGGACCTAACACTCCTCTTTTTCCCTTCCCCCTTTTCTTTTTGCTACCCACCTCCTTACCCTTGTCTGTCTCACTGTGTGGCTCAGGCCTGGCCGTGAACACTCAGCCCTCCTCCCTCAGTTGAGGTTACAAACAGTCTGCTGTGCCTGCCAGCATGTGTTTATTAAGGGTCTCTGACACCTAGTAAGAGTGCTGCCCTGTGCTTTGATGTGCTCTTAGTTGTCGGAAGGAAGAGTCTTCACCCCCTCTCTGCTTTTGATATGCTCCAGTTTGTGGTCCAGTGGCAGGTTTGGCCTAGGTACTTTCTATAGGACCTTCTGTAAGAAGTCTGTGCACTATGTGGGCACCATAGTGCTGTGTGGAGGTCAGAGGTCAGCTGTGGGAGTTGGTTCTTTTTCCCTTCTACCACTTGGGTCCCAGGGATTGAACCCAGGGCTTCAGTCTTGGTGGGTAGCCATTAGCCCCAGGCCAGGCACTTTAACAATCCAAATTTTGAAGCCCTCTGTCTCTGAAGATACTTAAAGAACTTAAGATCCTTACAGGGAGCAGTCAGTATCCCGTGGAAATCCCCTTGATGTTTCTCCCATGGCGTAATTACTCTGGTAGTGGATATAGTTAAAGCTGGAATTGCTGTCTTTGGTTTCCTTTGGTAAACCAAAGAAAAACTTTGTTTTATTCTCCCAGTGAGCTTCACAGAGGGAAGTCAAAAATTCAGGAAATCTGGCCGCTCAAAAGAGTGTAATTCTCTACACAGCTACAGAGATCATGAGGGTTATGATGGAGTTGAGTGTGGTGAATTAAAGGTCAGGGTTTCATGCAGCCTATGTGGAACTCATTCTGGTAGTTCACTGTGGCTCCTCCTTATTCTGGATGAGGCCTGGCACACATATGTAAGGTGTGACAATCAAGGAGATGAGACAGTCTAAACCTAGTAGGTCCTGGTTCAGAATGTGTGCTGGTTAGATCTGTTGGTTTGTTTGCTTTTTTTTTGCAAACAGTATATAGGAAGAGCAAGTCTCAGTCAGTGGCCAGTGGAATATCGGTGAGACATTTTCATGATTAATGTTTAATGTGAGAGGGGCCAACCAACTGTGCTTGGTGTCATCCCTTTGCTGGTAGGCCTGGGTGGTATGAGAAAGGCAGCTGAGCAAGCCAGTAGACAGCATTCTTCTGTGGTCTGTGCTGGAGTTACTGTCCTGACTTCTCCCAGTGAGGATTGTGATGGGGATGTAGAAACCAAACAAACATCTTGCTCTTTGCAAGCTCCTGGCTGTTGTATCACAGCCTGGCTGTGGTAGAAAACAAATTAATACAGAAGGACTTGAAGCTTAGGAGTCTTTACATGGGTGTGCATGGAGTTTATACAGTCATTTTATAGCTGCAACCTGCTTTCCAATTATTCTTTCTATTTTTAATACAATTTTTGTTAATTGAGAATTTCATGCAGTGTATTTTCAGTGTACTCCCAGTCTTCCCACCAACTCTTCCATGACCTTACCTCTCCCAACTTTGTGTCCTTTTTTACTTCCTAAAAATAATTTATTAAAACTAATTTTTACTATCCTTTAACTCGTGAGTGTGAGGTGATTCAGAGGACTGTGGTTCATAGGCCACAAAGAAAACTGACACTCCCTACTCCAAAAACCATCAATTGCCAGTAACTCCTTAGGTAGAAGTAGAGGCTTATGAGCCCCTTGTTCTATGCTGGAATGTTAACTGGCTTGAACTTGTACACATCTTGTACAGGCAGGCACAGCTGCTGTGTTCATGAGTACAGTGACCCTGTCATGTTGAGAAGATGTTGTTTCACCCCAGTCTTCCTTAAACTCTAAGTGTTACAGTTTCTTTGTCCCCTCTTCCTTGGGGGTGTAGTGGTACAGATGTTCCATCTGTGGCTCAGCATGCCACTGACGCTTGTTCTCTAGGCTTGGAGTTAAGTTTCCACCTTAAGTACTGTACACTGCACAAAGAAACTTCTCCATGGATAGAGGTACATTTAACAAAATCATGATAGTAGACCCACTCCTTGGGCCTGTGAGTTCCTCAGCCATGGGTAATTGTCTAGAATTATAGTCCCAGGCATGTCCTCCTTCCTTTGGCCTGGGCCTTAACTCCAATCAGAAACAAGTTGGTTACCTGCTGCTGAAGACACCACACATTTTAGTGATAGAAATTTTTTAAAATTTATTTTCTTCTATGATTCAAACAAACAAACAAAAAACTGATGCTCATGAACTGTAACCTTCACCATTGGCTGCTGTCTCTTAATGTTACCAGTCCTGTCTTTTAATGTCACTGGTCCTGTGTCTTTTGCTCTTTAAATGGCATAGGTTAGACTATGACACTACAGTGCTGCTCAGGCCATTCATGACCCCCAGATGTCAGCTTGCCTCAGGATTACCTACTATCTCTTTCCACCCCAACCCCCCCCTCCATTCTTCTCTTTCTTTTGTTCTGGCCACACAGAACCAGCTCTTTCTCTGGTTTCTAGAGAACCATAGCTCTCTCCCCTTATGTCTTGCCACTTGCTGTTTTCTTCACTGAGCCTCACTTCCCCTGGGAAACTGAAGTAAACTCCTGGCTTACCCCTACCTAGGCACACTACTGTCATCGTTGCTGTTTGTGTTCCATTTCTATCCCAACATTCAACCCAACTGTCATGTTCTGAGGACGAGGTCCTGTGAGCCTTCTTACACTTCGGCTGTAGTACACAGTGGTGCCTGGCACAGTGGATATTCAGAGGACATTCCCTGTTACCTGATGAGGAAACAGAGTCTGTGCCACATTGACTATATATAGTTATATAGCTAGTAAGTGGCAAAGGCAGGACTATTGGCATCCACTCCTTGGTCACTGAGGTCCTCTTCCACCCTGTTGTTCGGGTCCCTGAGCTTTGGGGATCCATGGCACAGTCCCTGCAGTGAACCTAGAGCCTTGGGCATAGTGGACTCCAAATGTGTAGGATGCTGTTCTGAGGTCACTGTGACATCATCTATAGCCCCTACTCCCTCTACTCTCTGAGACAAATAACCTGACAAGGACAAGTTAAGGGATTGCTTGGATTATGGGGAAGACACAGGGAAGAGAGTGGGTTGTGGTAGCAGTGTAGGAAATGGCAGCATGATTTGTGTGTTTCAGTAGATCAGGAAGCAGAGACCCTTAGCTTGAAGCAGGCCAGGCTCTAAGCTATACATCTGCCAGTTCTACAGCTTCCTAAAACAGTACCTGTGCTAGCTGGGGACCAAGTGTGTAAACTGTAATGCTCTCTCTCCTTTCCTAGGCATCTGTAGCCTCTTACTCACCCCCTAAAGTACCATTGCAAGTAAAATACAAAAGGGAAGGAAAGTATCTTAGTTCCTGTTCTATTGCTGTGGAGAGACACCATGACTGTGGCAAATCTTATAAAAGGAAACATTTAATTAGGGCTGGCTTACAGTTCAGAGGCTTGGTCCATTGTCATGGTGGGGAGCTGAAAGTTCTATATCTGGATCTACAGGCAGCAGGAAGAGAGAGGCTCAATTTGGAATGGACATTTTGAAACCTCATAGCTCCCCCCCCCCTGCCGTGATACACTTCCTCCAACAAGACCAAAACACCTAATCATTTCAAATATTTCCACTCCCTAGTACTCCCTAGTGACCAGGTATTCAAACCTATGAACCTATGGAGGCATTCTCATTCAAGCCACTACAGGAAATGATGATCTCCTATGGGATTTGGGCACAAGATGTCCTGAAGCGGCCAGATAAGATACATAGTAGCTGACACAGATGTCGCTCAGGAGAAAGTGCTGTGCTGTGTTTGGCTTTCCTCATCTTAGTCCTGCTTGGGAGGTGCTCTGCCTCACCTTGCCCCTTGAGTCCCAGCCTGGTTGGGGAGGGGATAGGCTATACCTTTTGGTCTCCATGGTTCTACACAATAGATGGAAATACTGTGAGGTGTAGAAAACTATGTTTTCTAGGATATAGTTCTTATATGGTATAATTTACCTGGATGAAGAACACATATGAAGGTTTAATATGTTCATTGCATCGCATATCTGTTATTACAGTCTTCTGTGGAGCATGCTACTGTTTCCAGAAGGAAACCCTACTCATCAAGAAGTAGTCACTGCTGTTCTTCTTCCTTCAGCCCCAGCAACCACCATTCTACTTCCCGTCTCTGTGATTGCCCCTGTTTTGACTATTTCCTGAAATTGGGATCAAACAGCGTATATCTTTTTGTGATTTTTTTTTTCTTTTATTAGGTTTGTTTTCATGGTTTCCTACATTATAGCATGTTTTGGAATGTCAATTTTTAATGCGAAGTCCTATTCCATTGTATTATGAACCACATTTTGTTTATTGTTTTCTCAGATGATGAGCATTTGAATTGTTTGCACTTTTGGAGTATTGGAAATAATATTGCAATGAGCATTTACCCATGGTGGTGGGCCTGCTCTATGTTTCTGTTCTTATCTAGGGCTGGACTTTCTGCCTCAAAGGTAGCCCTAAAGTTACTAGACTGTTTCCCCAAACAGCTCCACCTGTGCACCAGCAGTGAATAAGGACCCAACATCTATGCCCACACTTTTTATTTGCCTTTTCTCTTTTAGACATCTATAATAACTCATTGGGTTTGGGTTGCATTTTCTCTGCCTGACAGTATTTGTTAATTCCAAAGAGGTGAGGAGAAAGACCACTGATCCAAGTCATCATGGCCAAATTAATTAACACAAGCAATTGATTAAAGCAGGCTTTTTCTTCATGCACTCAGGCTGTCTCTCCCTATTGGACATTAGGAAAATGAGGTTTTTAGACCTCAGGGCAAGAAGTTTTCAAATGGTTGATTTGGCAAATACGTAAGGTTACAGTAGTAGAACATACTACTTGTTGTATGCATAACAAGTTAGTCATAACAACCTCCTGAAACAAAGGCATTATGGCAAGGTGGTCATAACACAGTAGTTATAACAACAGGTAGTTGTTATATGTGGTCTTAATAACTATTTGAAACAAAGATATTGTTGCCATTTCCTGAAATAGACAGTACAGAACCATTTGTAGCTAAGGTGGGGCATAGCCTAATTCTTGAGAAACAGATTTAATCATAAACAGGAGTGAATTTAGTTTGTCTTTACTATAAGATGGATTTTAAGTCTAAGATGGAGGCAGGCTGGTTCATCATACTGAGCATCTTGTCATGTTTGTTGTTGTAAATGTTTGTGTCTTTTTTATTGTTGATGTGCAGGAGTTGTGTAACATGGGAACTAGACACACTGTTTATAGATCATGTCTCTGATCCTATTGTGTGTCTCTCTCTCTCTCTCTCTCTCTCTCTCTCTCTCTCTCTCTCTCTCTCTCTCTCTCTCTCTCTCTGTGTGTGTGTGTGTGTGTGTGTGTGTGTGTGTGTGTGTGTGTGTGCGTGCATATGCATGTGGAGGCCAGAGGTCATCCTAGGTGTTGCTACTCAATACAACAATACCTTTTTTTTTTTTTTTTTTTTTTGGTGGATGGGTCTCTCACCGGGGCCTGGGTTTCTCCTGTCTTTACCTTCCCAGCTCTGGAATTACAGGCATAGGTTAATGGGTTCTAGGGATGGAACTCAGGGCATCATGCTCATTGAGCAGCTTGTGACATTGCTTTTGTCAGTTTTAACATCAGAATGGGTTGGGTTGCAGTGTTAAGTCCACTAAGCAAGAAGACTACTACTGCAATTTTTGAGCCAAATTTGAAGCAAGTTTTAATTAAATACTGTCCAGGATGATTGACTCTGGGGTCATTCTTGGGTCCCCAGAAAATGGTGACAAGTCACATTTTTTTATTAACATTTTTTCCTTTATTTTACATACCAACCAGTTTTTCCTCCCTCCCCTCCTCCTGTTCCTTCCACCAAACTCCCATCTACCCCCACCCCACCCCATTCACTTATACCTTCTCAATTTTGACAGAGGCAAACCCCATAAGACCACTGTATTTCCCATTAAGTCCAATCAGGGGCAAGCATATACCCTGATGTACTTCCTGCCCACGTGTGATCAAACTCTTAGAGTTGAGTGAACAAAGCTGTTTAGGGGAGTGAAGACATGTGACTTGTTATCTCCCATAAATAGTAGCCTCCAGCATTTCAGAACTCCCTGTGGGCTTACAGGGCAGAGGCATTTTTGTTTTATAGGTCTCTTAGGCACAGTAATTAAAACTTAAAACATAACTTTGGCTCTCACAGCTGCTTAGAGATAAATGCCCTTTGGTTCTAGCCTAGATTCTGGGTTCTTTTGCTGAAGAGCTGTTGTTCCTCCCTGGACTGTCTCTCCAATCAGGACAGAAATCATTGAGCAAGTCACAAGAAGCAGACTCACGTTCATTTCCTCGCTTCCTCAGTCTGTTGGTCTCTGGTGTTTAATAGACAGAAATAGTTGAGTTCCTCTTCACAATGTGCTCCAAAAATGACAAGTCACCTGAGACCAGTTGGCACTCTGCCCTGTGGTGCTCACGTTTTCCTCTTGCTGTGTGGGGTAGGTCTGGCCTGTAGTATTTCATCTGCTGATGGGAGCATGATCCAGTTTCTATTTGAAGGTGTGTGTTTGGGTCTCCAGGTTGGGAGCAGTGTAGACAGACTGTGTTGAGCTGGCTACAATGCAGGGCCTTGTTACAAAGTCAGCACCTCTGTTTCTCCCTTTCACCTGCAGAGCCTGCTGATGCTCTGTAGTGGTCCAGCTCTCATGTTTTTTAACCAAGATCCCATACAGGGAGGGATGGGATGCCTCAGGGGGAGAGATTGGCACATCACACTTCTGTTATTGAAAGGAAAATTAATTAGTGTTCAAAATAGAAAACTTAAACATAATAAAAGGTGGCTGGCAACATGGGTTGCAGATTTGATCTGTGTGTGCCTGTGCATTTGGAATATAGACTCTGACTTATAATCACAGTGCTCTCAGCACTGTGGAAGCCTAAGGGAACCAAATAATAACAGGTGAGGATTCAGAAATAAATAACAATTTAGGGTTATTGGAAAAGTACAATTTTCTGTTCCTGTGGGAATTGTTCCTGCCTGGAAGGGCAGAATATATATGATTTAAAACTCCATCTCTTGCTTTCTTTTTAATATATGCTTCCTCTGGTTACACACATGACTCAGAACTGCTTTTCATATTTATTTCCCAGTACTGTAGGTTTTGATTTTATATCTCTGGCTTCCCCATATCATTCGAACACAAATCTCATTGAAAAAATACTTATCCACTGTGCTCCACCAGTTAATATATCTGCTTGCTTGGACCAAACACCTGGCAGTTGGTAGCTGTCTTAGGGGATTATTTTAAAGTTCGTTTGAACACTGGAACAGGGGCTGGGGGATGGTTTGGGTGATGGGAGAAGCTGGCACAATGTCTTCAAGACACATCCTCAAGGCTGGAGGCTGGTGCGTTGTACTATGAGGCTGAATTGTGTTTACTGTTCACTTGGATTTGCGTCCCTTCTTTGTGTTTTGATGTTGCTACAAATGTGGGTGTTTCCAATCCTTTTGGAAATCTAGACCTTCTTAAAATTTAAATTACATTTTATAATCTATTTTGGAGAACATTTAAAAACTAACAGTATTTAAGGTGGGACCTAGTTGGAGGAAGTTAGTCACTGGGGGTGTGCTCTTGAAGAGTGTGTTGAAATGCTGATCTTTGTTCTCTGCTTCCTAGTTGATATGAGGCCAGTGTGCTCTATTATATGCTTCCTGAACATGATGTCATACCTTGCCACAGGACCCAAAACAGTGGGGTAGACCGAACTGTAGACCGAACCCCCAGAAACAACAAGCCAAAATAAACATTTCCTGGATAAAAAAAATTAAATTAACTATTAAAACCTTCAGAATCATATTTGTAAAGAAAGAAGGCAAGGGGCAAGAAGCCCAGAGTGCCATCTGCTTGCTTCCCATGTCTAAGAAGCCTTTTGAAGGGTGCTTCTGAGGGATGCAGTTTGTAAACCACCACAAGTGTGACATTGACATGATTGGGTCCATAGTTTAGGGGTGTGGTTTGGCTGCTAGTAACAAAGATACTTAGAATGACTTATTCTCCATGGAGGAACAAACTCAGATAGGCTGTACAGAGCTGGCAGGCATCTGCTGCCTGACCTGTGTCCTGGCCTGCCTTATCCTCAGTGCCATTGTTCTTTTTATCTCTGTGATGTGATACAAGGTGATTGCTAACATCTTCCCCCATTGCATCTTTATTCTTGCTCAGACAGAGAGAACCGAGAGGAAGGGACTCACAGCTTTGGCTGTGTGCTGAAGCTGCAGAAAGTTACTACAGATACCCCATGTCCCAATTGTGTGGGCTTGAAAGTGTCCAACCCTCAGGCTCCAATAGGCAGTGGTAAATTAAACCTCACCAATGTGGATGTTTCCATCAAGGCTATTTCTACTGAAACATTGTTCTGAAATTTATTTGCTGATCTAAAGAAATGTGTATGTTAGAAAAAAAAGAAAAGGTTGGACTAAGACACAAAGAAATAGAAACAATCTGAAATTCCAACATCCAGGAAACAGGCACCCCGAGGTCATGGAAAGACAAGTCTTGGCCTTCGTTCTTTGCCTGCAATGTGTCTGCCTAAAGGGAATGTGGATCATCCTGTGCCTGTCATTTTGCATTCTTGCATTTCAATTGAGAATGTATCATGAACAGCTTTACTTGGAACTGTTCATTGTAATGAGTTGTTGACCTTATTCAAGGCCTCTGTCTTGAACCTCTTGGACTCTGGTACACCATCAACATTGGACCCTCTGATGTCCTGCTGTTGCCCTGTGTCATGGAGGTCCTGTGGCTGTGGTTCCACAGGACCACTCTCGTCACATGCTCCAACAGGTCACAGATGGGGTAGATGCTGGTGTGGGCCAATTCAAAACCCTGGATGTGGGCCTGGGTGGTAGCTGAGTTGGTCAGGCTGGACCTCTAATGTGACCACCTCTCAGGTGAGGGTTGGGAGCAGCTCTCCCACATACATGGCGAGGGGTGGGGTTAGCTCTCCCCTTGTGGCAGTTGGTGGTGGTAGGGCAGTTTTCCCAGGGCCATTGAAGGGCCAGCTCTTCTGAGCCCACACCAATGGGATTTGTTCTCTTGGGCAGGAGGGTTGCTCTTCCTCTGAGGCAGCTGGTGAGGGAAAGGACCAATTTTCTGGCTCCCAGGTCACTGAGGCCAGCTCTCTCGTAGCCCCTGGTGGTAACACAGGCCATAGACATTAACATGGATCCCAATTGCAGTAGACCCAGACATGGTCCTGGGCTGCAGCTCAGGCTCTGAAGTCACCATAGCCCTGGGTGGCAGTGAGGCCTGCTCAGATAGGAATAGCCCTAGCGACGGCTGGCCCACTGTGGCTTCAGGTGGCAGCCCAGACCCAGGCATTCATACTGCTTTTGGTGGTAACACGGGCCATGGACATCAATACAGACTCAGTCTTCAGGAGGGCCCTCCACTGCAGCTTTGGCCCATGAGCATCTGCATGACCCTTGGTGGTAACACAGGCCACTGGCATCAATACAGACCATAGGCCCAGACATCGCATGGCCCCAGGTGGCAGTGCAGGCCACCCACATCAGCCTGTTCCTTATTGCTTTTGTGTCTTCAGTCACCTCTCTGCACAGTGCATGAACCACTCAGATACTCCTCTCTCCTTTCCCCACGTAACTGTCCATCATAGTGTTGCCTGCCCACCTGGGGCATGGGGCACCTGGCCAGCCTGTGGCTGGCTGTCACCCGCCTGGGGCACTCGGTAGTGCCCCTTTTATTCATGGCTGTATTCTTGGTCCTGGTCCAGTGGCTCTCTGTGCCTGCACTTTAGGATTGGGTTCTGATTAGTTCTCTGTTAGTTCCTGGAAGAGACGAGTAGGCCCTTCAGGCTCTTCACAAAGGCAGTCCTTGCGCTTCCCAGAAGGGAGTCTGCCTGACAGCCATATGTGGCACACTTGCTTCATCTTCCACAGCGTTGTGTGCACTAACTACTTCAGTTCTGTGGTGACTTTATTCTACAGTGTTTGAATTTTTCTCAATACGTTGACTATGTTTTGCTTGCTGCCTTGTTTTTTTTTTTTTTTTTTTTTTTTTTTTTAATTTTGGCTGTTGCTGTGTTTTAATTTTGAGACAGGTTCTCATTATGTAACCCAGGCTTGCCCTGAGCTCTCCATTCTCATTTATCATCACAAGTTTTAGGATTACAGATGGGTGTCATAGTGCTTGGGACATTAAAAAAAAGTGCTGTTTTAAATTAGATATTTGTTATGCGCTTTTTATTTATGATACCATTTCTCTGCCTTTGTTGTGGCAAATATCTTTTTCTCTTAGTTTTTTTGTGCAATTTTAAAACTAGAACTTTTTTTTAACGTTGCCTAATCAAGTCTTGCTCTTTTGTGATGTATTCTTTTGCAGTGTTTTTGAGTGTTGAAAGTGGTCTCTGGTGTGTGTGTGTGTGTGTGTGTGTGTGTGTGTGTGTGTGTGTGTGTGTGACTTTCTCATTTTCTAGATGGGTTTTAAAATTAGGTAAGGTTTAAAAAACTTAACCAGGATTCCAGTTGCAATTTCATAAACGGCCTGTGTTCTTAAGAGGATTGGTAGTTATCGAGCACACTGCTCATCTGTCTGTTGGTTCCTTAGAATTCATTACTGTAAACAAAGCAAGCCAATTGGCTTAATTCTGAGTGGAGAAGCCCTGCCAACAGCTGGCACTGGAGTACATGAAAGCACTGTTCATGATGTATTTCATACAAGGCTTACCCTGATCATGGGGTGGCTGGCCAGGGACTTAGTGTTACTGGGAACCAGTCTGTCTGTGGATCTGTTTACTGTTTTGATTTTTCACCTTTGTCTTTATATATATATATGATATCATAAAAGAGGGAGCCATTATTGGTTTGAAGAGAAAACTGAACCTAAAGAAAGGTCTAGAGACCTACAAGACCGACTCCAACTAACAATTTGAGCAACCATGGAAAGGCTAACATAAATGCCCTTCCCTGATAGTGAGATCATCAACTAAATTATCCACCATCATGGAGCCCTCATCTAGTACTTGTTGGAAACAAGAAGCAAACACCCATAACTAAACACTGAGTCGAATTAGAATCCAGATGCAGAGAGAGAGGACAAGACCAGGTTCCAGAAACACACAAAGACAGCTGACCTCAACAAGGAGGAGCTAATGGGCCCCCAGATTGATAGCTGGGAATCCAGCATGGGACTGACTCAGACCCCCTGAACATGGGTCTCAGCTAGAAGGCCTGAACAGTCTAAAGGACCTATGACAGTGGAACCAGGATGTTCCTGGTGCATAAAAGGACCTTGCGGACACATCCCTAATGGAGGGATACTCCCTTAACCTAGAGACAAGAGAAGTCCTAGTCCCTACTTCAAATGACTTGACAGATTTATATGACCTCACCTGGATAGCATAGACCTACATGTAGAATGGGGGTGGGGGGATGGGAGGGGAGAGTTGTCAGGATGCATGTGAGTGGGGAGAGAGGGTAAGAGGGAGGGAGTGAGGGAAGGAGGGAGAGGAAACTGGGATTGCCATGTAAAAATTTTAAATTATATTATTAATATATATATATATATATATATATATATATATATATATATATATATATAAAAATATTTTTGTCTCCTCCACCGATGGGTCTGCCTCTCTTCATGCTGGATTGTAGTGGTACTAGAATGGGGCGCCTCCCTAGTTCAAGTCCAGGGTAGGAGGAGGGAAAGGAGTTCCTGCTTACAGGGACTGTAGAATGATTCCCATCTACAGCTCACCTGGGAATCAAGCTGGCCAGAGTGTTGATGATGGTAGCATATAGCCGAGTTTTACCCTGAAAATGGCTTCCCTCCCCAACAGTGGTTAGAGAGCACTAGTCTGCTAAGTCCTACAGAGAGAGCATGGGTCTCATGAGTTCTGTTGTATCTGATTTGATGGCTTTTGTTATTACTAGTGAATTCAAATCCAATCTAGCCCAGCAGAAAAGGAGGCCATTCTTCCCTGTTTGCATCTGTGCCTGCTGATTTCACTCAGGGGAGGAGCAGACTGAAGTGTGGTCATGGAGCAAGGTCATGGTGGATGTCAGCTAAAAATCATGCTGACACCCTTTGAATGAAGAAGGAAAGCTTGGGGAGGAAGAACAGGCTTGAACAAGGAAGTGTGTGCATATCCACATAAT
Organism: Cricetiscus sungorus; assembly: GCA_030556225.1. NCBI lineage: Eukaryota > Metazoa > Chordata > Mammalia > Rodentia > Cricetidae > Cricetiscus > Cricetiscus sungorus. The sequence continues at coordinate 2,576,549 of JANBXA010000069.1, read as the reverse complement.
AGGTCCCCCACCCCAGTTTCATGTGTGTAGAAGCATGCATGTGTGCAATGCATGCACATGGAGAGGCCAAGGTTGACGCTGGGAACCATCTTTAATTGCGCTTCCCCTCATTCATTGAGGCAGGGTTTCCCATTTAAATGCTGACATGGCTAACCTCAGTAGCCAGCTTGCTCTGGGAGCCCCCTTCCCAGTCACTGTCTCCCAAGGCTGGATTGAAAGCAAGCCACCACCACACCTGGGTTCTGGGGATCTGAACTCTGGGCCTCACCTCCTTCATTACAGTGCTTTAGCCATGAGGCTCTTCCTAACCTGAAGTTGTAGGTTTAGTGAAAACAGCTCATCAAAATTTGAGTTAATCTCCATGTTTATTTTCTTGTCTATTTGTGTTTTACCAGCCCTTTGTTTATCCTGGTACTGTTTTTTCCTCAGGTGTTGCCAACCTTGGAGTAAGTGGCCATATGATTGGGGCTTAGTGGGCTAAAGAGAAAATTCATGGGTTGGGGAGATAGCTCAGGCATGAATTACAAAGGAAATCTGTCCTTGCAGCTGTGAGGACCAAGTCCTAGTCTCAGAACAGAGAAACCCAGTTGGCATGTGCTTGTAGTCTTAGTAGTGAGGAGTCAGAGACAGGCAGGTCCTTGGCATTCCTGGCCAGCCACCATAGCTCCAGGCCAATTGCAAAACTCAAAACAAACAAAACAAAACAAGCACACAAACCATTAAGGTTCCTGAGAAGGATAGCCAAGGTTGCACTGTAGCCTGCACATGTACATACATGTGTGTGCAGCCCCCAAGACATCTCTATATAAAGAAGATGTACAGAGAGGCTTCTTGTATATTCAAGGATGCCAGTACCCTACATAAGTCCTTTATTTTGGCCAGACATGTACAAGGCATTTGACCAGGTTGAATAGTTAGTAGTTCAGTTTCAGGTGATCCTGTTAGAAGAGTTCACAGACTAGATTAAGGCCCCCTGGAACCCTAGTGGGTTCATTCAGTATCCATTAACACCAGGGTGTTTCTCTATTACACAGGAGAACCACTTGTTCCAAGTATACTGGAGAGTCCTTGGGTGTGTAGGACACCATTAAAACTTTGTGTCACTGTACAAACCTGTCCTGAGTCAGCTGTTCTTGTGGGGTACTCTTCAGTGTGGATGGTGCAAATCACCAATAGAACACACTGGGAGACCCCTTAGGAAGGTACCATTTAGTAGGCACTGATTTGCTCACCATAGGAACAGTTGGTTTTGAAGACACCCTCAGGTGTGATGTGGCTAAGGGTACTTAATAACTATGCTCTTTAAGGACCACCTGTTGGGCTGGGGCGGTGGCTCTATGGGTAAAGTGTTTGCTTTGCAGATATGAAGACTTGAGATCGGATCCCTGTTATAATGTATCAGTAATCTTAGCATTCCTATAGAGAGATGGGAAGTGAAGAGAGGAAATCCCCTAGTTACCAGCTAGCAAAGCCTGCTGTACAGCAGCAAGCAAAAAGACATCCCATCTCAAAGGTAGAAGCCAAGGACCAACACTCAAGTTTTGGCCCATATGTATGCTATGGGCACTCAGACATAAAACATATATGCATGATTTTAAAAATAACCCACAACTTCCCCTCATCCCATCATGAATTCCATTATGCAAATGTCCTGTTACCCCAACCTTGGAGTCTATCTCAGTTTGGTAGGCTCTTATTCTTGGAAAAAGCATGTGGCTGTGAGACCCCAGGGAAGTGGCAGTCCTGTCCCCTGACACCGTTCATACATTCTGGGACAGACTCTATGAATGGAACATGGGGCTAGAATATTAAAATTTTATCTTTGTACCTTTGGCATAGATATAAACTCTTTATGCATGCACGTATCTACATATGCAGTTGCAGGCAAACAGATGAAATGCTTGCCATCCTGAGCTTCTGTGCCCAATGTGTCTGAGGGCAGACCCCTGGCATGGGTTGTCACACAGCTTTTATAGTGTGTGCTGGGCAGACTTCTTCCGTGGCCCTCACTGCCATCTGAGATCCTGTTGCACCATCTGATGTTTGTCTCACATACCTGAAGTCTCTCTTCGTGGTTGGTCATATCATTTGCTGCATGCAAGATTTGCTGGTGGAGAGTAAGAACACATCAGGATTCTGGGGTACTTGTAACTATGAGGTGGCTTTTAGTTTTGACCCCTCTTGGAGCCAAGTGTAGTCTAAAGATAGAGGGAATTTTTGTTGACTCTTGTGTTTGTTTAAATTTCTTCTTCTTCTCTTCCTCCTTCCTTTCTTCTCCTTGTCTTCTTGCTTCTTCTTCTCCTCTTCTTCTTTCTTTGTTTTTTGAGACAGGGTTTCTCTGTGTAGCCTTGAATGCCCTAGAACTAGTTTTGTAGACCAGGGTAGCCTCAAACTCACAGAGTTTGTCTTCTGAGTGCTGGGGTTAAAGTTGTGTGCCACCACCAAAAGTTTATGCCATCTTATGGATGTGGAGGTCAGAGTACATTGAAGAATTTCATTCTGTCCTTCTACTACATGGTCCCCAGTGATTGAACTCAGGTCATCAGACTTGGTACCTAGCACCCTTAGCCATTGCCCTATCTCACTAGCCCTTGTCAACTCTGGTGTTAACTGCCATAACCATATATCAACCACATGTGCAGAATAGAGTGTTTCTTGGGAGGAAAGTGAGGTTTTCAGTCTAGACTTGGGCTCTGTCATTATCTAAGTGGAAATAGTTTCCCTTTCCTGAGAGCAGTGTCTGAACCATCATAGAGGGAGGGTTACCAGGGAGGACTTTCCTGAATCTTGGAACATAGACTATGTCACTCCCTAATCACATTTCTCACCATTTGTTACTGTTACTTAATTTGAAATGGCAGTTTTCTGTTCTCAGAACAGTCACGTTCCTCCTTCCAGATTTGTTGTGGCAGTTTATTAGTGGCTCTAATTATAACACTTGCTGGATGGGGCCTCAGCTAGGCTCTGCCTAAGTGTTCCCACACTGTTTAGAATAAGTCAGAAAGGGCCCACATTCCTTACAGGGAAGAGGGACGAATTCCTTACAGGGAATGTTTGTTTTGGAGAGCCCATGAGAGATCACCACTCAGGCACAGTTTATACCCAATTGAAAGTATACCAGCTAGCTGGAACTTCACTCAGGTATTTGGGACCCAAGTGTATCCCTGAGTGTTTAAAGACAAAAACACATTCTGGTATCTTCCTTTGAAGTTTTGTGGGGTGAGTAGGGAATGTTCTGTTCAAGCTGGCAGTTTAACACAATTTGAGATAAGTTAGCTGGGGCATCTTGATCTTGGGTCTCTAGAATAGATTGAGTGATTTCCCATGGGATTCTCCATCAAGAAGATCAACATTTAGTTTAGCAAGAATACAAACTAGAGGAACCTCTGGATTGTCTTGTCCTGTCACATATTGATAACCTCCCCACCCCTGTTGTTCTTAAACGTTAGAATTAATTACAAACTTGAATGTTCTCCAATCCCATGAGAGCTTGGATCCTGGGATTGCCTTTTCTTTTTTCTTTTTGACACAGGGTCTCTTGTATTTCAGACTAGCTCCAAACTTACTATAGAGTTGGAAAAAAAAAACCTTGATGGGATTAAAGACATGTACCCCATGTCCCACTTATGCATAGAACTTTGTGTGATCCAGGCAAGCACCCCTCCCCAGCCCAAAGCTCCTAAGGCTTTATTCATTGTACCTTTTGCCAAGTCTTCCAGTTTAGAATAGTGACTCGTCCACACTGTGCCATGGGAATGTGTGTGGAGTGAAGCAGTGCTAGGGAATGCCATGCTGGGTCTGCATGACCCTCTCCTAAATAGGGAAATTAAGTTAATGTCTTTGGGTTTTGTCTCTGCTGTTGGGGAATTGAATTGTGTCAGCAAGCACTCTACCAGTGAGCCCAATCCCCAGTCCTCTACAACCTAGTTTTGACAAACAAATTACCCTAAAAATGGTTGGGTTTAAGCAAGCACACTTTTGTTAACTCCTAAGTTAATTGGAGATTGAGGCTTGGAACATTGTAGTATGGCCTGCTCTCTTTCTTCACTGTGTAGGAAGCTTCAGTCCATGGCTTAGATAATAAGGGCCATGTTGGCTACTGCAGCTGAGGCTACTGTGTTGAAATCTTTGATGCTGGCAGTTGTTTGAACTGCTCAGTTCCCCCTCAGGTTTCCTCCACATGACAAACCTGGGTTGTTCATGCCACTGTGGTCTTGGTGGTGCAAGGGGGAAACATCCTCAAAGGATAAGTTCATGTGAAAGTCTGAGCCCGCCTCTGCTTGTATCATTCTGGTTAGCATTTGAGCAGCTGGAGCAAGTTATAAGGTCAAGACTACAGTTAGCATAGAAAGGGATTGTTCATGGTGCTGGGACGTGTGTTCGTTCATGACCACCCATTAGTTCATGTACTGCTGACTGTGTTGTATAGTACAAGAATAGATTTTAGAATCTGGTTGCTATATTGAATTCCCCCTCTTTACTCACAGAACTCTAAGTATGTCTCTCCTCTGTGCCTCTGCCTTTCCAATCTATCAGTATTATAGGGTAATACTGAAAATCTGATGATATTATTTGTCAAAGTTCTGAACTTCCATTTAGCAATTTTATTTTATTGTTTTGTTTTTGTTTTTTTTTTTGTTTTTGTTTTTGTTTTTGTTTTTGTATTTGAGACAGGCTCTCTTGTAGCCAAGGCTGGCCTCATACTCACTATGAAGCCAATGATGAGCTTGTATTTTCAACCTCCTGGCTTCTACCTCTGGAATGCCAGGATTCCAGGTGAGCAAGACCATGTCAGTTTCTTCAGTGCTGGGGGTCGACCCCAGGCCTGGTGTATTCTGGTGAAACACACTGTCAGCTGAGCTGCATTGGTTTCCTCTTCAGTGTTTTCCCTGACTTTGATGTTGCAGAAGTATTTTTTGATGTTGCAGAAGTCATTACTTCACAAGTAAATAAGGATTCATGACTGTATTCCCCTAATAGAGTTGTGGTGTTCTCCCAATCCCACTGTATTGGCACATACAACTTCCACTGTCCCTACCAGCTTCTTCCAAATCTGTAAAGAAAACCAAATGTATAGGACACATCCTCCAGCTCCCAAGTGATAGGCTTAGAGGAGGCGTTACTTCCCTCCTCCATTTGTCCTCCTCAGGGTATCATCAGGACCTTGCTCCAGCTCCTGCCCAGCAGCCCCTCCTGTCTCCTCAGAACTGAGAGCACTGCTGTGCTACCAACTGGCTCTTGACCCTATGGAGTCCAGTTTTGCTATGTTGGAATATGGGGTACTTAAGCTGGGTGTGCACCTGAATAGAGACTCCTGAGCTGCAAGTGTAGCGTGTCTGGATCCCTGACCTGAGTGAGGTATTCAAGAGACTGAGTGCAGATGGTTCAGGGCTGCGTATGGGATAAAAGAAGTGTTAGCAAAAGACAGGAAAAAGGACTTGGGGGTTGTTGCTGAGAGTCAGGGTTCTGACCTGAGTGTAGGGTTCACTTTAGAGGGAAGAGTTGGAAGCTGCACTAAATGTGCTGATGTATTGAACAAGATGAGGACAGTTACTCTTTGATGTATCTAGTGGCTGCTGGGCTTGATATACTTTCAGCTACTTGGAAGGAGGCAGGAAGATTGCATGTTTAAGGTCACCCTGAGTAACTCAGTGAGACCCTTACTCAAAAGCAAAAGAAATGTGATGTAGCTCAGTGTAGCACTTGCCTAGGATGCCAGTCTGACACATGATCTCCTTGCTCAGAACCCTACTGACTCTGCTCCCCCTTGAGAATAACACGCAGCCCCTGTGTTTTGCCAGGTGTCTTTATCCATCTGTTGACAGTCTCTTGTATAGTGTGTCACCTGTGCTGGGTGATATGCTTCACCATTCTGTTACTGAGGGACTTGGTCCACATGGAAACACTTTTCCTTTGCTAGGGTGGAGACCCACAGGGCTCTCTGCTGCCACAGTGGAGCTTTGTGTGATCACTTCTGAGATTTTACACAGGCCCAAATCTCCCTGAAAACAGTAGCTCCTCAGACTCTAGCTTACAGTAGGTCTGTTCTACTGTGTGCCTTCCATTGCTGTGATAATACACACCATGACCAAAGGCAACGTGAGGAGGAAAAGGGTTTATTTTGTTTTATATCCTATAGTTAACTATGAAAAATGTCAGCTCAGGAACTCAAGGCAGGAACCTGGAGGCAGGAATTGAAGCAGATGCCATGAAGGCACATTGCTTTTTTTTGTCATCCAGGACCATCTTTCTAGGGGTAGTAGCATACACAGTAGGCTGGGCCCTTGCACATCAATCATTAATCAAGAAAATTCCTCACAGACTTGCCTACAGGCCAGACTTGAGGAGACATTTCTTCATGGAGATTCCCTGTTCCCAGGTGACTGTAGCTTGTGTGCCATTGGCAAAAAACTAACCATACAGTTTCCCAAGCCTTATTAATTGAAGTCCCTTCTGGATCTATTTACTCATTTCTCAGCAACCAGATGTAAGCAGTTAACAGGTAGAAGGGCTTCCTACTGGATTAGGGAAGGTCCCTATGGGATCCATGACACTGACTTAAAACAGCTAACTGGTAAACCAGCACTCGGGTGTCTTGGAATTATAGAGAGTTTTGGCTATGACTTCTACAGATGACTAACTTAAGATGGGGTTATATCTAGATAAACCCTTGTCAGCAAATAGTGCACAGAGCACACCCAAACCACCAAACTCCACAGCTTCTAAGCCCAGTACTGTGGGGTGCCTCTTTCCCTCTGAAACTTTAGGCTTAGCTAGAGTTTTGGCTATTGCTACCACCCAGTATGAAGAAGAGAAGGCCATGCCAATATGGCTAGTGTGAGAAAACATTCAAATTCAAAATGGAAAGTGTAGTTTCTGTTGAATCTGTTCTGTTCTCACACCATCATGAAAGGTTAAGTCTTCATATGTCAGGGGCTGCCTGTATTTCCTGCTGTTGTGCCCTGATGCCTAAGGAGAGCTGCTTTTCATCTGCTTGTATGCTGTGCGATTTGTAACCTTTTGGGAGCAAGTGGCCACACGAGATGTGGCCTCAGGGTTTAAAGGTATCAGGTGTGAAGAATTGTAGTGTTTTGTTTTATTTTAAACCTAACATATAATCAGATATCTGAGGACATCTGCCTCCCTTGGGGTATTTTCTCACCTGTCAGAGGGAGACCAGCTGGTGTTCATGTGGTGAGCTCACATTGTAGTAGCCATGTACAGACTGGTAAGTGGGTGTGAGGCAGACCATCTGTAGACAGAGGCAGGCTTAACCCTGTGGCTTTTGGTGTAATGGATGGGCCCCTTCCCCAGACTCCTTCTTTTCTGTCCTCTGCTTCTTACAGGGCACTTCAGTTGGGTTCCCAGACATAATTAGGATTTTCAGGAAAGTTTTCAAGGCAGAACATCTCTGTGGGGTTTTTGAAATAGCCTCTGGCTTCCCATTTATCACCGTATTGTTCCCAATATGTCAATGTCCTTTTCTTCCTAGGGAGAAAAATGCACTCAGCTTCTGGGTATATGTGGGACTCATTCAGAATTCAGTGTGGGCATGGTCAGCCACCTGACCTTCTTGTCCTGACATTGAGAGGGGCAGTGTTGGCTCTGCTGGCTTGTTGTGACACAGGCTGAGTTGGAGCTCTTCTTTCTGCCTGCCTCTAGTTGTAATCAGCTTTAATTATGCTTGGTGGTTTGGGGTGTACCCTTCACCCATGAGGGCCTCAGCATCCATCCATCCATTCATCCATCCATCCTCCATTGCCACTCTATATAGTCCATTATGTTCTCAAATTAGTGATCCTCTTGCTTTGGTCTTCTGAGTGCTGAATTAAAATAAAATGTATTAATTCTTTGAAATGTCATTCAATGTATTTTGATCATGTTTACCCTCCAACTCCTCCTAGATCCTCTTTCTCAGTCCTCCCTACCCATCCAATTTCAACTTCTTAAGAACAAATTTTAAAAACAAACCACCCCACACCACAAACAATCCAACAACTATCAAGTTCTATTTGTTTTGGCTATTCTAGGGGATAGGGCCTGCCCTGGGGTATGGCTAACCTACCAGCATTCACATCATTAAAGAAAACTGACTCTCCTGGCTCTCCCATCCCTGCTGGGGTTGTCTGGTCTGGGCTCTTGCAGGTCTTGTACATACATTCACTATTGCTGTGTGCAACTCTACTGTGTCCTTGAAGTCTCCTGGCTCTTTCTGCCTCCTCTTCAGCAGAGGTCCCTGAGCCTTGGGAGAGGAGTATGCTTTGTACATCTTGTTTAGGGTTGAGCCTGACTGCTAAGTCCCCATCACTGTGGTAGTATGTACTGTGGAACACATGCAGTGACAAGGTGCAGGGCCATGACAAGCTTTGTCCTAGTCTCCCTGGTCTCAATCTTTCTCACAGCAGGAAGTAGGCTTTTGCTGTGACTAAGTACAGGAGTACAGCAGCTTACAGGAGGAAGGATGTGTTTAGGTGCATAGTCTTTCTGGCAGGAGGGCATGCGGGGCAGAATGGCTGGCATTATGGTGTCAGAGAGAAGGGATATAGGAAAAGGCCAGAATAAGGTTCAACCCAGAGTCACACACGCAGTGATCTGTTCCCTCCAGACTACATTCTGTTTTTATTCTCTTCCAAAAATTTTGTTGCATAATGAACCTATCAAGGGATTAACACAATGAAGAGGTCAGACACACCCAGAAGTGTGCCACTAGTCTAACCATTGCAGTGGGCACCATCTTCCTCAGAGCTACACAAAAGCTGTTCTGCCAGTTCCTTGGGTCATAGGTGTCAAGGCATGTCTGCTGCTTCTTTTAGAATCACTATGTCAGGGACCGCCCTCCCCCCATCCTTAACTTCTTGCTTTCCTTTTCTACTTTTCTTGGTTGATAATAGGAGTGCCCTTACTGAGCCATGAGACACCACCCTGCTTTGGTGAAAAGTTTGTCATTTCTGTGCAGTGTAGATCATACAATCATTTACACACAGAGCATCAGCTACAGCTGTGGCCATATACCACCCCCCCCCATACAAAAGTACGAGATTTGCTATCATCATCTATGCTGGCAAGTTTCTGGAAGATAGCTTCATTTCAAAGCAGCCAGGAGTCTAGGGGACATCAAGGTTGACAGCTCAGCGCCCATGTAGCTCAGGGCACAGGCCTCACTGCATTGCCTAGAGACTCTGATTGCTTCTAGAGTAATGAATACAAGGGGCACTCTCAAAATTTCTTGCCTTTGGGATATTTTTTCAACATGTTCTGCTCCTCACACTATTTTGTGTGTAGAAATCACCTTCAACCTTTATTATAATGCTGACTCTTAGATCTCCTCTCAGACCCACAAATTAATTTCCAGCAACCAATGCCCTGCCCATTTCATCTGTTCCTTGGTGTTTCTGATGAGAGTGTTTATAATCCATCCCAAGAGCCACCATAATCATTAGACCTCCTCCCCTCCTCCCTCCATCACCAATCCTGTCAGTGTGGCCTCCCTGGATTTGATTTCATGTGAGCACCCACCTTCCTTGACCCTCTTGGCAGGCAGCACTCACATGGCGGTGTCTTGTGCTGGTCTGTGTGGCCTTGTTTTCTTTCCACTGTGACCTGATCCTTTGTCATACTTGAGAATTCATAAGGAAGTGAGCTTTCAGCATGATTTCTTTTCTAAATGTAGCTTCTGCCTTGAAGCAGTAGACTTTGCCATGACCTTGAGTTTCAAGGATGTTATTTCTTTCTCCTGTGTGTGCTGTAATCATCTCTATAGTTTTATCCGTGATGCTTGTCCTTGAAGGTCCCTGGGCCAGGGACATATTTCAGAATTTCAACATTAATTATGTGATGTTTTCTTACCCTTCTTCTGAACAAAAATCATTTTTCCTGTTCTCTTATTTTTTTGTGGTTGGCTTTTGTTGCCTGCGGGCTGGAAAGTACCTTCAGGAGTTGTAGGCTTGTACAGAGAGCCAGCTCTGAACCTGCAGTCTTGTTTCTCTCACACCAGGCCTGTGTTCTTGATCTTGATCTCTCTGAGAGCTTCCAATGGGCCGAAGTCCTGTCACTTCAGACTTCCACTGGCTTTCTTCTCTTGTCTGCTCTTCTGGAACCTTTAGCCTGGCCACTGGGTAGGTGACTTGTTCTGAGTGCAGGTGTACATCCATCTCTGTTCTTCCAGTCTCTCTGTGTTCTGGATCTTGTTTTAAACTGAATGATAGTGAGCTGGTGAGCATGGTGGCACACACCTTTAATCCTAGCATTTGGGAGGCTGAAGCAGGTAGATCTCTGTGAGTCCAATCTGGTCTACATAGTGAGTTCCAGGTCAGCCAGAGCTATATAGTGAGACTCTGTTTTGAATAAAAATACAAATTGTATCACTGATGTGGACCCCAGGAGTCTTGTATTTGGGTTGGTACTTGGTCTGGGTATTGAAACTGAGGCCCACAGAGGCAGGGTGACAAGTCACCATGACAGAACACTCTGGGGATTTGCTGGTTGTCATGTTTAACTTCTATCCCCATTGATCCTGCAGTCAAGTTCCACATATGGTTAGACTTGGGATAGTAAGGCTGTGGTTCAAGCTGTAATATAGCTATGATAAAGAAGGGGCCAGGCTTGTGTGCAAGGGTTATAAGGAATGGAGGTGCCAAGGCCTGTTGGGAGTGGAAGAGAGCTGTGCATACTATAGCCATTTGTATTTTGTATAAAAAGCAAAATCAGTAAGGTGAATACATTCATGTCTGTTTATATGTGGACATATTGGTATGTCCAATGTAAACATGGACAAGTATGTGGACAGGAGTAAGCTTGTTATAATTTGTAGCCACCAGTGGATCAGTTTCAAGGCTACATGAGTCCAGTGGTGTGGGTTTTAGTATCATCACAGATTTGTGTATCACCTCTGTCTGACATCAGACCATTCTGATGGGATCCTGTAATCATTAGCACCTTTTCACCCCTGCTCATGGCAATGGTGACATCACTTCCTGTTTCCTTGGACATTATTTAAAGCATGGTGGAGTCAGGGAACAGGGGTGGAGTGTACCAGACATGCAGTGGTGCCAGACACGCAGTGAACATCCATAGATGCTAACTGCCTTCATTCTGTGTCCCTTCTCGTCACGGTGCCCAACTTCTTGAGCTGTATGGACCAAGTGAGAAAGGATGCTTCAAGAAAATAGAGGTACCTGGGGGTGCAGCTCTTCTGACTCACATGGTGTGTGGTTATACTCCACCCTATTTTAATTTGCATGAGGGGAACCTTGGCAGATTCCATGGCAGGCAAGGGTGACCTGGGAGTGGGGGGGACAACAAACGTGCCAGGCAGGCAGAGATTAGTGAGAAGTTATAATAGAAAGGGGATGAGGGGGGGAGAAAAGAGGTAAAGACACACAGAGACAGAGAGACAGAGAGAGGACAGAAGAAATGAGAGAGGCAGGAAAAATCCTGTCTGCCCCAGGGGAACAGCAGAAAGAGATTGGGAAAGAGAGCATAAGTGGTTGGGGGGTGTCTTTTAAAGGGGCCCTTTATACCAGTGTCCAGACTAGTAGTCATGGAGCCCTGGGCTGACCAGGGTACTGCCTGAGAGCATTCTGCCAGGTGACAGGGGCAGGCCAGGATAATGCTTAAATCCTTACACTCTCACCTATGTCCAGTTAAGGCTTAAACATGTAACAAAGATTTTTCTTTCAACAGTAAACTTGTTACTTAAAAAAAACAGCTATTTTATTGGATTTTTTCTTTATTTTGAGATCACACCTTCCACTTGTCCTCAAACTTAGTGTCTTCCCTTTTGTCTGTCCTTTGAGAGCATGTTAATCCTGTGATTCGAGAGTAAGACCACTATTACAAATTGAGCCAAAATTTTAAGCAAGCTTTAGTTAAATATTGGCCAGGATGGTATATGCCAGCCAGGTATATCCCAGGGTTCCTTGAAAGTGGTGCTGAATTAGGTCAGGTGCCTATAAAGGCCAAACCCACAAGGCTCGTAGTTTTCACCTTTGTCCTTGTAAGGGCAAGCATACATCCTGGATGACTTCCTGCCTACATACCTCCCAGCTACATGTGATCAAGTGTATCTGGTGCAGATGGGTCAATCAAACTTGACTAGGGAAGTGAAAACATGTGGCTTGTTATCTTGCATGAATCAGTCAGTGGATCAGTCAGGCACAGTAATTAAAACTTAAAACATAACTTTATTTTTCTCATATGAGCCATCATATGGACCAAGAAAATAAACTTTTTAAAGGAATAAAGCTAGTCAGCTTTACACATGCAGGCTCCAGTCAGTCGACGGTGGATCACATGATCAGCACTGAGGCTCTGCTTAGTGAGAGACCTCATGTTTGTCTTGAGGATTCTCACCTGGGTGGATGTCAAGGTCCCAGCCTGATGTTCAGTCCTTTCAGTTTGCCTCCAACATCCTGTTGATGGCCTCACTGGTTTCTGTTTAAATGCCTTCACCATTGCCCTGGCAGTCTGGAGCATTTATCTCCCCAGCAGGGGACTGTGCCCAGGGCAGCCATGCACTTTGCAGAAAGTGGCTGAATCAGGATTTGATCCCAGGCTCATTTGGCTCTAACTTCTGTGCCTTCTGGGTTCTGTTGTCATTTGTGAGCTGGAGCACACCCAAGTGCCTGTGGTAGGGCATACAGCCCTAGTTCCAGGGAACCCTCTCATGGGCTATTGAAAAGACAATGATAGCCAATGTTAGTAAAAGGCTGGGAGGGGATTCAGGCAATGGGGCATTGGTCAGGAGCATCTGGTTCATTGACCCAGCTAAAGAGACAGGGAGCAGTCACATTGGCTCTCACTTCAGCTTTCATCAAGGTCAGAACTCACAGCCCCTTCCTAGATCCCTGGATGTGTCTGTCAGCCAAGTGGTATTCTGCTGAGACAAATATTTAGTAGGGCAGAAGTTAAAGTTTAGGAACTTAAAGGAACTTTCAGGCCACAGTCATGGTAGTTGGGGGAGGGAGAGGTGGAGTCCAAAGATGGGGGTGTGGAGGGATAGGGGGAGAGAGGGATAGATGGAGACTCTATCCTCAGGAGTAGGCAGGTGGAGAAACTGAGGCTGTGCATATCTGGACCTATGAGGGGGGGTCTAATTCTTATGATTCCCTCCATTCCTTGAAGCTTACATTTTTTTTTTAGTTTACAAAAATAGATAAATAAAAGTTTAGATATATTAGCATTACCACTGTTTGTAATCAGTACATGTCATTAGTGTTCTATTGCTGTGAAGAGACACCCTGACCACAGTAACTTTTACAAAAGAAAACATTTGATTGGGGCTGGCTTACAGCTTCAGAGGTTCAGTCCATTATCATCATGGTGGAAGGCATGGTCAGATGCAGGCAGACATGGTGCTGGAGAGGTAGCTCTATGTATGGATCCAAAGGCAGTCAGAAAAAACTGAGCCACTAAGCCTGACTTGAACTTCTGAGACCTCAAAGCCCACCCCCACAGGGACACACCTTCTCCAACAAAGCCACACCTCCTCCATCAAGGCCACACCTATGGGCGTATGGGGGCAGTTTTTATTCAACCCACCATAGTACTGAGATCCACCTCATAGAAAAAGCAACTCATAGGCATCTGTGAAACAGCTGGACTAGTCAGTGCTTTACCAAGCTTATCAGAACTTCATCAATGTCAAAACTCTGAACTTCTGAAATCTTAGTATAACTATAGCGTAAGCTGGGTGCTGGTGGCACAGGCCTTTAATCCCAGCACTCAGGAGGCAGAGGCAGGTGGCTCTCTGTGAGTTCCAGGCCAGCCTGGTCTACAGAACAACTTCCAGGACTGATCCCATAGCTACTGAGGAACCAACCAACCAAGCAACCAACCAAGCAACCAACCAAGCAACCAAGCAACCAAGCAAGCAACCAAGCAACCAAGCAACCAAGCAACCAAGCAACCAAGCAACCAAGCAAGCAAGCAAGCAAGCAACCAACCAACCAAAAACAAAAACAAAAAACAAAGTAAAATACAACAACAAAAACTGAAAAAAAAACCCAATAGCATAAGAAATCTAAAGCATTTTCCATTTTTGATATGTCTTAAATCATTTCCTTAGACCCTCAGAATTTACATAAACTTAAAACCTTTTTCTAACCATTTTCCATAAGACTCAAGTCATTGATTACTGAGATCAGTCATTCAAAGCAAGTTCCTGTTTATCCTTTAATACAAAGCCTGTTAGCATAGCAAACCTGTCTGCCTTTTCTTAATAAGAGACCTAGCATATCTGGAAAAAGCAAGGCCCAGTTTTTATATATGAAATGAATTGACAAGGTAGCTGGTGCAGTCTTGAGGAAGAAGTTGTTTGCCTGTTGCTGTCAACCTGACAAAGCTGCAGTTAGGTTAACCATCCTACCATCAGAGATCTGAGAAGAGTAAGTTATAGCAGGAAGTGTAGTCCAAATGGCCCATGTATCCGTCACCTAGATGGTTACCCTAGGCTTCTGTGGTCTTGATGGCTTCAATAGGGCAGAGGTCTCAGGGCAGCATCTGAGAGGCTTTTCCTGTGGAAGAGGAACATAGGGGGAATATAGGGGATTGACCTTACTTTGCCAAGGCAAAGTGTGACAATCAACTGTCCAGTGTCCTGCTTATCTAGTTTGGGTAGTGTCTTAGGATTTCTACTGCTGTGATGAAACACGATAGCCATAGAGCATGCTGTGAGGCAAAGGGTTTATTCAGCTCATACACCAATATTGCTGTTCATCACTGAAGAAGTCAGGACAGGAACTCAAACAAAGCAGGAACCTAGAGGCAGGTGTTGACACAGGGGCCAGGGACGATGCCACTTACTGACTTGCTTCCGCTGCCTTGATCAGCCTGTGTTCTTATTGAATCTAGGCTCACCAGCCCAGGGATGCTCCTACACACCATGGACTGATCACTAATTGAGAAAATACCTTTCAGCTAGATCTCATGGAGGCATTCCTTAGCCAAGGCTCGTTCCTCTCAGATAATTTTGTCTTGTGTCAAGTTGACACACAATATCAGCTAGTACATGTAGGGTCCTGGTGGCATTTGAGACATTGGGGAAGTTACGCCCAGTGGTTAGTATTATCACAATCCAGATGGAGTCATCATTGTGACCTCCCATTTCTACTCCATCTCTTGCTTGTGAATCCCACTTTTTTCTTTCCCAGAGTTCTCTCTTTCCCCAGAAATTTTGCCAATTCTCTTCCTGCTTAGCTATTGATCGTTCAGGGCTTTATTAAATCAATTAGAAGGCAGCTTGGCTAAGACACATCTTCACAGTGTAAGCAAATATTCTGTAACATTTCCCCCTTGTGTCTAAATCAAAAGGAAAGGTTTTAAGTTTTAACAAAGTAAAGCTATATACAATGAAAACAGTTATCAAGTAAGGATTGCATTTACAATGTCCAATACATTAGTATTTGGCAAATACTGAAAAACTATTGTATCATCTAACCTATCTTAGTGAGTTCAAAGTTTTGCACCTAAGATACTTTTTATTATAACTTGCTTTACCAGCCTAAAAATATCTTTTTAATCCTGAAAATGTTTTCTTATATAAAAACTTAAGCTTTTATGTTTTTCAAGCTTATAAACTTTAGAACTCTTATGTAAGTTTCTTTTATGAAATTGATAATCAGAAAAACTGTAAAACTATAACCATCTATTTCATTTTCATTTTTTAAACATTTATTTATTTTATGCTGGACATAATTATACGTGCCTTTTTTAAAAAAATGAAAACAATCATTTATAAACAATATTTGGGAATTTGGGCATCGTTCTTTCCAAACTTCCTCCTGCTGGTAGGGGGCACTGTCATGGGGGAATCCTAAGAAGACGCAGAAATCCTGGCTGTAGTGGTCTGCAAGGCTGCCTTGTCCCCTTGACATTGCTTCAGGGGGTCTGGCTCGATCAAACCACATTAGTCTGGAAGGAATTCACAGCTTTTTATTTTCTGTGGAAACAAAATTAGAAATCCTTTTCCCCAGTAACTTGTCCTTAGGCTTAAATTTTGAAGTCATAGCAATATATATATGTACATATATATATTTATATATATACATATTTATATATATATGTACATATATATATATAATTAATCCAGCAGCATTATTTTCCTTCTTTTTATTAATAATATAATTTAAAAATTTTACATGGCGTTCCCAGTTTCCTCTCCCTTCTTCCCTCCAACCCTCCCTCCCTCCCTCCCTTCTTTCACCCTTCTCTCTTACCCTCTTTTCCCTGTAACATGCACCCTGGCCACCCTCCCCTCCCATTCCCCCCACCCCCATTCCACTTGTAGTGCTAAGCTATCCAGGTTGGGTCATGTAAATCTGTCTAGTCATTTGAAGTAGGGACTAGGACTTCTCTCCTGTCTCTAGGTTATGGGGGTATCCCTTCATGGGGGATGTGTCCGCAAGATCCTTTTGTGCACCAGGAATAGATCCTGTTTCTACTGTCTGAGGTCCCCCAGACTGCTCAGTCGTTCTAGCTGAGACCCATGTTCAGGGGGTCTGAGTCAGTCTCATGC
Organism: Cricetiscus sungorus; assembly: GCA_030556225.1. Taxonomy (NCBI): domain Eukaryota; kingdom Metazoa; phylum Chordata; class Mammalia; order Rodentia; family Cricetidae; genus Cricetiscus; species Cricetiscus sungorus. The sequence continues at coordinate 2,560,036 of JANBXA010000069.1, read as the reverse complement.
TGGGTTCCTAGCCATCAGTCTGGGGGCCCAAGCTCCTCCTTGTTCAGGTCAGCTGTCTCTATGTGTTTCTGCAACCTGGTCTTGTCCTCTTTCTCTGCATCTGGATTCTAGTTCGACTCAGTGTTTAGTTATGGGTGTTTGCTTCTGTTTCCAACAGGTACTAGATGAGGACTCCATGATGGTGGATAATTTAGTTGATGATCTCACTATCAGGGAAGGGCATTTATGGTAGCCTTTCCATGGTTGCTCAAATTATTAGTTGGAGTTGGTCTTGTAGTTCTCTAGACCTTTCTTTAGGTTCAGTTTTCTCTTCAAACCAATAATGGCTCCTTCTTTTATGTCCCTCCCCTCACCCTGACTCAGTCTTTCTAGTCACACGTGTTTTCCTCTCCTCCCCTTCTCTTTCTCCTAGTTCTCTCTCCATTCACCGCCCCCCCCCCATTTTCCATGTGCTCTGGGGGACTTGTCCCTTCCCCCTTTTGTGAGGGACCATATATGAATCTCTTAGAATACACCTTGTATCCCAGTTCATCTGGTGGTGTGTATTATAGGCTGGTGATCCTTTGTTCTAGGTCTAAAATCCATATATGAGGGAGTACATACCCTGTTCCTCTTTTTGTGACTGGGTTACCTCATTCAGGATGATTTCTTCAAGTTCCATCCACTTGCCTGCGAATTTCAAGATTCCATTATTTTTTTTCTGCAGAATAGTATTCCATTGTGTAGATGTGCCACATTTTCTTTATCCATTCTTCAGTTGAGGGGCATCTAGGTTGCTTCCAGGTTCTTTATATTACAAATAATGCTGCTATGAACATAGTTGAGCACGTGTCTTTGTTGCATGGATGTGGGTCATTTGGGTATATACCTAAGAGTGGAATTGCTGGGTTCTGTGTAAGCTAATTCCCATTTTCCTGAGGAACCGCCATACTGATCTCCAAAATGGCTGTACAAGTTTGCACTCCCACCAGCAGTGAAGGAGTGTTCCCCTTTCTCCACATCCTCTCCAGCATAAGTTGTCATTGGTGTTTCTAATTTTAGCCATTCTGGCAGGAGTAAGATGGTATCTCAAAGTTGTTTTCATTTGCATTTCCCTGATAGCTAAGGATGTTGAACATTTTCTTAAGTGTTTTTCAGCCTCTTTGATTTCCTCTATTGAGAATTCTTTCTTCAATTCTGTACCCCATTTTTTAATAGGGCTATTTGGTGTTTTGTTGACTAGTTTCTTGAGTTCTTTGTGTATTTTGGAGATAAGCCCTTTGTCAGATGTAGGATTGGTAAAATTTTTTTTCCAGTCTGTGGGCTGCTGTTTGGTCTTGTCAACTGTGTCCTTTGCCTCACAGAAGCTTCTAAGTTTGAGGAAGTCCCACTTATTAATTGTTGATCTCAGTGTCTGTGCTACTGGAGTTATGTTCAGGAAGTGGTCTCCTATACCAATTTGTTCAAGGGTACCTCCTACTTTCTCTTCTAAGAGGGTTCAGTGTGGCTGGATTTATCTTGAGGTCTTTGATCCATTTGGACTTGAGTTTCGTGCATGGCAATAGACATGGGTCTATCTGCAGTCTTCTACACATCATCATCCAATTGTGCCAGCACCATTTGTTGAAGATGCTTTCCTCCCCCCATTTGATTTTTTTTTAGCTGTTTTGTTGAAAATCAGGTGTTCATAGGTGTGTGGATTAATATCGGGATTTTTGATTAGATTCCATTGGTCTACCTGTCTATTTCTGTGCCAATACCAGGCTGTTTTCAGAACTATAGCTCTGTCGTAGAGCTTAAAGTCAGGGAGGGTGATGCCTCCTGAAATTCTTTTATTGTACAGGGTTGTTTTGGCTATCCTGGTTCTTTTGTTTTTCCATATAAAGTTGACTATTAGACTTTTAAGGTCAGTGAAGAATTGTGCTGGGATATTAATGGGTATTGCATTTAATCTATAGATTGCTTTCGGCATGATTGCTATTTTTACTATATTTATCCTTCCAATCCAAGGGCCTGGGAGATCTTTCCATTTTCTGGTATCTTCTTTAATTTCTTTCTTTAAAGACACAAAGTTCTTATTGTATAGGTCTTTCACATGTTTCGTAAACGTTACCCTGAGATATTTTATGTTGTTTGTGGCTATTGTAAAGGGTGATCTTTCTCTGATTTCTTTCTCAGCCTCTTTGTCATCTGAATAAAGTAGGGCTACTGATTTTTTGAGTTTATCTTCTGTCCTGCTAATTTGCTGAAGGTGTTTATCAGCTGTAGGAGTTCCCTGGTAAAGTGTATTGGGTCGCTTATGTAAACTATCATATCATCTGCAAATAGAGACACTTTGACTTCTTCCTTTCCAATTTGTATCCCCTTGATCTCTTTTTGTTGCCTTCTAGCTTTAGCTAGAATTTCAAGTACAATATTGAAGAGATATGGAGAGAGAGGACAGCCTTGTCTTCTTCCTGATTTTAGAGGAATTGCCTTAAGCTTCTCTCCATTCAGTTTGATGTTGGCTGTTGTTTTACTGTATATTGCTTTTATTATGTTTAGGTATGTTTCTGTTATCCCTGATCTTTCCAAGACCATTATCATGAAAGGTTGTTGAATTTTGTCGAAGGCTTTTTCAGCATCTAGGGAGATGATCATATGGTTTTTCTTTTTCAGTTTGTTTATATGGTGGATCACGTTGATACATTTTCTTATGTTAAACCATCCTTGCAACCCAGGGATGAAGCCTACTTGGTCATGGTAGATAATTTCTCTGATATAATCTTGGATTCGGTTTGCCAGTATTTTATTGAGTATTTTTGTATCGATGTTCATCAGGGATATTGGTCTGTAGTTTTCTTAGTTTTATCTTTGTGAAGTTTGGGTACCAAGGTGATTGTGGCCTCGTAGAAAGAGTTTGGTAGTGTGCCTTCTGTCTCTATTGTGTGGAACAATTTGAGTAGTATTGGAATTAGCTCTTCTTGAATTTCTGGTAGAATTGTGCACTGAAGCCATCAGGCACTGGGCTTTTTTTTGGTTGGAAGTCTTTCGATGACTGTTTCAATTTCATTGGGGGTTATAGGTCTACTTAAGTTGTTTGACTGTTTTTGGTTTAATTTTGGTAAGTGGTAGTTGTCCAGAAATTTGTCCATTTCTTTGAATTTTCAAATTTTGTAGAGTACAGGTTTTCAAAGTATGACCTGAAAGTTGTTTGGATTTCCTCTGTGTCCGTTGTTATGTCCCCCTTTTCATTTCTGATTGTGTTTATTTGCATGATCTCTCTCTGTTTTTTCAGTAGTTTAGATAAAGGTTTGTCTATCTTGTTGATTTTCTTGAAAAACCAACTCTTTGTTGCATTGATTTTTTGTATTGTTTTCCTGGTTTCTATTTTATTGATTTCAGCCCTCAAATTGATTATTTCCTGGTGTCTACTCCTCAGGGGTGAGTTTGCTTCTTTTTGTTCTAAGGCTTTCAGTTGTGCTGTTAATTCTCTAATGTGACTATCCTCTGTTTTCTTCATATGGGCACTCAGTGCAATGAACTTCCTTTGTAACACTGATTTCAAGGTGTCCCATAAGTTCGGATATGTTGTGTCCTCATTCTCATTGAATGTTAGGAAGACCTTAATTTCTTTCTTTATTTCTTCTTTGACCCAGGTGTGGTGCAATTGCCCATTGTTCAGTTTCCATGAGTTTGTAGGGTTTCTGCAATTTGTGTTGTTGTTGAATTCCAATTTTAAAGCATGGTGGTCTGATAAGATACAGGGGACTATTCCAATTCTTTTGTATCTGTTGAGGTTTGTTATGCCATGGCAACAGTATGTGGTCAATTTTAAGGAAAGTTCCATGTGGAGCAGAGAAGAAGGTATATTCTTTTGTGTTTGGATGGAATGTTCTATAGATGTCTGTTAAACCCAGTTGAGACATAACTTCTGTTAGTTCTTTTGTTTCTTTGTTGAGTTTCTGATTGGTGTTCCTGTCTAGTGGTGAGAGTGGTGTGTTGAAGTCTCCCACTATAAGTGTGTGAGGTTTTATGTGAGCTTTGAGTTTTAGTAGCGTTTCTTTTACAAATGTGAGTGCCTTTTTATTTGGGGCATAGATGTTCAGAATCGAGACTTTTTGTTGATGGATTTGTCCTGTGATAAATATGAAATGACCATCTTCATCTCTTTTGATTAATTTTGGTTTGAAGTCTAACTTGTTAGATATTAGGATAGCCACACCTGCTTGCTTCTTGGGTCCATTTGATTGGAAGATCTTTTCCCAGCCCTTTACCTGAGGTAATGTCTATCCTTGTAGCTTAAGTGTGTTTCTTGTATGCAGCAGAAGGATAAATTCTGTCTTTGTATCCATTCTGTTAGACTGTGTCTTTTTATAGGTGAGTTTAGACCATTAATGTTGAGGGAGAGTAAGGACCATTGATTGTTAATGTTTGTTTGTTTTAGATTTGCTTTTGGCAGTGGTATTGTGAATTTATTTGTCCTTCTTTACCCTTGGTTTCTGGTGAAGTGGGATTATCTGTTGCCTACATCTTTGTGAGCGTAGTTAACTTCCTTGGGTTGAAGTTTTCCTTCCAAAGCTTTCTGGATTTGTAGATAGGTATTGTGAAAATGTTGCTTTGTCATTAAATATCTTGTTTTCTCCATCTATAGTGATTGAGAGTTTGGCTTGGTATAGTAGCCTGGGCTGGCATCTGTGGACTCTTAGTACTTGTAAAACATCTATCCAGGACCTTCTGGCCTTGAGGGTTTCCATGGAGAAGTCAGGCGTAATTTTGATAGGTCTGCCTTTATATGTTACCTGTCCTTTTTCCTTCGCTGCTCTTAATATTCTTTCTTTATTCTGTATGTTAAGTGTTTTGATTATTATATGTTGAGGAGTCTTTTTTCTTTGGTCCAGTCTATTTATGGGCATGTCCTTCTTCAGATTGGGAAAGTTTTCCTCGATGATTTTGTTGAATATGTTTTTGGCTCCTTTGAGCTGGGCTTTCTCACCTTCCTCTATGCCTATTATTCTTAGGTTTGGCCTTTTCACAGTGTCCCACATTTCCTGGATGTTTTGTGTTAAGGATTTGTTGGATTTACGATTTTCTTTGGTTGATGAATCTATTTCCTCTAGTTTATCTTCAGCGCCTGAGATTATCTCTTCCATTTCTTGAATTGTGTTGGTTATGCTTGCATCTGCAGTTCCTGATCGTTTGCCCAATTTTTCTATTTCCAACATTCCTTTGGTTTGTGTTTTCTTTATTGTCTCCATTTCCGTTTTCAAGTCTTGAACTGTTTCCTTCACCTGTTTAATTGTTTTTTCTTGGCTTTCTATACTTTAAGAAATTTATTCATTTCTTCCCATTTTTTGTTTGTTTTATCTTCCACTTCTTTAAGGGATTTTCTCACATCTTTGAGGGCCTCTATCATTTTTATGACGAAAATTTTTAGGTCATTCTCCTCTGATTCATTTGCTTTGTTGTGTTCTGGTCTAGTTGGTGTAGATTCCCTAGATTCTGGTGGTATTATGCTTGTCTTTCTGATGTTAGCTGTTTTCGTGTATCTTCCCATAGCTTCTTTCAGTAGGTGTTGGTGGGGTTTCTCCCTCTCTCTATGGATTTAGGTGGGTCAGTGGTTCGACGTCTGTAGTTCTGGGTGGTTCACGCTCTCTAGGAGGTCTCTCTGTAGGCAGGGGCCCGGCAATGGGGGTCAAAGATCAGGCTCCAGCAGAGGAGAGCTGAGGCCTCTTTGGCAGAGGCTAGCCCACAGGATGTTTCCTCAGGGATAGTCGGGTCTAGCTCTAGTCAAGGTCTGGTGTTGGGGGACAAAGGCTGGGCTGATACTCAGGATGTTTCAACACTGATAGGCGGGTCTAGCTGGCACTCTCCATCTGAGTAAGGCCTCTTTAGCAGAGGTCCTGCAGTGGGGGTCAAGGATCCAGCCTCCAGGAACTCAGGGTGGACCCACAGAGATAGGCGGATCTCTGGGAGGGGCCCAGAACTCCAGTAGAAGACCGGTGGTGGGGGTCAGAGACCAGGTAGCTGGAAATTACGGTTGGTCCCACGTGGATAGGCCAGTCTATTGTGCTCAGTTCGGCTCCAGGAATTTCCCCAATGGTGACTGGATTGTTGGCTCCACCCCCTGGCTCAGTGTTCAACCAGAGTGGTGGGACAATGGGCAGGGTAGGGAAGAGTGCAGGGGGAGGGCAGGCTCTTGGTGGGGGTGGGTGGGTGGCGCTCCAAGAACACTCTCGGTGGGGACAGGATGCAGGGGCAGGGAGATCCAGGACTCACCCAGGGATTTCCTGGGGAGGGTGTAGGGGAGAATCCCCTGTACCAGCGGGATTCAACTGAAACTCACCGTAGCCAAGGCCTGGTGACAGGGACAAAGGCTGGTCTGGTACTCTGGATGTTTCTGTACCGTTAGGCGGGTCTACCTAGCATTTTCCAGTTGAGTAGTGCCTCTTTAGCAGAGGTCCTGAGATGGGTGTCAAGGATCCAGCCCGCAGGAACTCAGGGTGGACTGCAGAGATAGGCGGATCTCTGGGAGGGGCCCAAAACTCTAGTAGAAGACCGGTGGTGGTGGTCAGAGACCAGGTAGGTGGAAATTACGGGTGGTCCCACATGGATAGGCCCGTCTATTGTGCTCAGATCAGGTCCAGGAATTTTCCCGAAGAACCATTACCAGAGACCCACAAAGAATATATTATCCAAGTAAACAGGAAGTTCAGAGCAAACACTTCCAAAGTTATAGAAGTGACAGAGACATCTGTCACTCAAATTCCTCTGAAACATTGGGGCATCCGTCTTCAGCATACAGGCCTAGAATATCTGACAGAATTTTTGTGAGGCAGGAATTTTGAAGGACATACCCACCTTGTCTTGACAAAGTTTAGCAGCCACCTTCTTTTTTTTTTTTTTATCCTGCTGGTCCAATTTGGACAGCGTACTGTCAGCAGCCAAGGCAAGGGCAGTTTCTGGCCCATTGGTTAACTTTGCCACAATGAAAAAAACCTCCATGTTTTTTTGATGTCCATCATCCTTTTTTTTTGATTGTTAGATGAGTAACTACTAACCTGTTTTTTTTTTTTTTTAATATCCTAAATAGTTTGTAATAACTTTTAAGGACTAGAAATTTACATTACATTGTTAAATGATCTACATAGGTACAATATATTAAACAAGAAAAGGAACATAGATACAGTATAACAAAAAATAACCTTAAATTGGTATCAATATAAAATATCCATACCAATGAAAAATATTTGAGACTAGTAGTTAGTTGCTTTTTAGTTTAAAAGTAGACTTAATATTCCACCCCTTATCCCATAGTTTCTATGCTATAACCCTCCCCCTTTTTCCTTCAGAAAGAGATCCCTGAATCTAACATATTCTGCTCAGCTTTTGTCCTGACCACAACCAAAAACAACTTGTAACCAACCCCCTAAACAATGAAAAACATCCACAATCCATTGAATGACCAAAAACCACCTCTTGGGGTCTGTGGATATCATGTTCCTGTTGTTTGGGGAGCAACATCATCTTTAGTTGTATTGTGGGATATTTGTACATTATGTAAAGATGTTTTGCTGTGATTGGTACACTAAAAAACTAAATGGCCAATTGCTAGGTAGGAAGTATAGTCAGAACTTCTGGACAGGGACAGAGAGTACTCTGGGAAGGAGAAAAACAGAGTTGCCACCAGATGCAGAGGAAGTAAGAAATGCAGGAAGAGAGGTAATAGCCAAGAACCATATTGCAGGTTGTAGAAATGGGTTAATTAAAGTTATAAGTGTTAGGAGCATGTTTTCCCACCAGCCTGGTCCCATACCTCCGTGAGCCCCCAAATAACACACAAAGATGCTGTATTAGGTATAAAGGTGTTGGCTTGTTACTAGCATTTCTCATTGGCTAGTTCTGTCTTAAATATTAACCCATTTCTATTAATCTAAGTATTTCCACATGATCTATCTTACTGGAGAGAGGCTCCGGACCTCTGTTCTCTCAAGTCCTACATGTTGAATCCTCCTCTCTCTCCCCAAAACCTCCTTGTATCCTAGTTCTGCCTATTTTGCTTTTCTATTGGCCAACAGTACTTTATTAATTAACCAATAAGAGAAACATATTTACAGAATGACATCTCCCATCGTATAAGAACTAGTTAGAAACAAGCCTAAGCCATAGACTGAGCTTTCACAATTAATAATAAGTCTCCGGGTCATTATTTGGGAGCTGGATGGCAGGAAAGAGACAGACCTTGTTACATATGATACACAACATGGGGTGCCAATGATGTTTTTCTGTCATAGTGGTCTAGTGACTCCACACAAATCCACTGATATTTTAATTATTGTCTGCAGCCTTCTGGCTTCTCAGACAGTACTCTGCCAATCATTCAGGCTGCAGCTTGGTGAAGCTTCAGGTCCTGCAACTCCAGCTCTGCTACAGCCTTGATATGTAGGTTTAAATTAAGCTTCTATTTCTATTTACCAGTAAGTGTCAGGAGTCAAAGGCTGGGGTGAAAACCTGCCAGCTCAGAGAGTCTGAGGAACAACTAGATTACTTTGCATTTTGGCCAGGGAGACACCACAAGAGACACTTTTTTTTTTCCGTTTTGGTTTTTCAAGACAGGGTTTCTGTTTAGCTTTAGAACCTGTCCTGGGACTTGCTCTGTAGACCAGGCTGGCCTTAAACTCATAGAGATCTGCCTGCCTCTGCCTCTGCCTCCTGAGTGCTGGAATTATAGGCATGTGCCACTACCACCTGTTGTAACACCTCTTAGTAAGAAGTCTCTGTGTTATTATTTTGGATTTGGTTTGCCAGATAGAAAAAAACTCAAGGCCCGAGAGAGCTAGCTGTATTATTTTTTGTTTAGTCTCAATGTGATAGGAAAGTACAGTGCCTATCTGAAGTCTTGGCTGGAGTATTCTATGAGGCTGGACCATTTCAGCTAGCAGCAGTTTTGAAGTTGTTCTGGACGCAGATTTTTAAGGAAACTGCAACAGAGGTATTCTGAGAGGATGGATTACCTGGGCTACTTGTTTTCTATTTCAAGAGGGAAAAACAGGACACAACCATAATTGAGACAAGGCCAACCCAAACATTCACAGTATAAACAATTCAGTGCTCAATGTCTAGGATTCACTAGCAATCTTCTGGGCTTTTCTAAGAGGCTTGGGTCACTTCTCTGGCCCCATCCTTGGCAGAGTACACAACCTGCCTTCTAGGTCTCATTCCATTGAGGCTGGTGTTTCTGGTGACTGTCACATGGCAGTGGCATCTTCAGGACAGCCAGGGTCCTCCATTGCAACTGGGCTCTCTTTGAGGAACCCCACCCCTGCCACACACTGGCAAGCCTCAGCGCTCTCTATGGCTACTTCATGCCACCTGGTGACTCTTCCCTTACAAAGCTGGGCTCCCAGAAAGGTTTATTCCTATATATGAATGCATGGAGGTGAAGTTTTAATGCTTTATTAAACAAGTGTTGTTTTTAATCCTGTAAACCGTGCTTTCAGGACCAGAATTATACAAAAATCTATCCTAATTCAAAATATCTTGGGGACCTGTTGTTGCCTCCTTGGTCAACCCATATCACATGGTCGCCTTTAATCAAGATGGTGGTAAAGTCATATGACACTCTGAAACCATAACAACAGTGGCTGCCAATCATGTGATTGCCCAAGATGGCAGTGAAGTCACATGTTGCTTATATCCCAAGAAGACATCACACCACATGGTTCCTTTAAGAATGATTGCCTATGCATAGACTTTAAACTATCAACCTGTTGTAAGTTTTAAGGTAACATTTTTTTGTTGCACATATTACAAATTTTAACCATATCCAATAAACTTATAAATCTTGAGGTGTAGAAATTTCACACAATAGTCTTACTAATTTGAGAAGATTTATATCTAAGCAAGAGTCTTAGGCAATAAATGAAACAAAGAATTTTTTTTAGTTGTTCTGTTTTACTCTATCCATGTTGCAGAGTCAGGTGGCTCTCCTGACATAGGACATAGAGGAGTCTTTAAAAGCATATCTGCATCTAGAAAAGGGATAGCCATTAAAAAATCTCAGAGTTAGCTTTTCAATAAAAGAGTAGCATAAATCAGCTTTAATAGTATCCGCACCCAAAAGACATTTTGAAACCCTATTAAACATTATGAACCCAGTGGGCAGAAAGCTCAGAGACAAATTCTGAGCTCTGGCCATCAAAGCAGCCATGGCAGCTGTGGAAACTGATACATTCAAAGGACATGCTATCATTCATACATTCAACTGCACCTGACCCAGTTTTGTAACAAACTTATAGACATATCAGAAAACACAGACACATCTACACACACAAAACAGACAGAACTTTCCCTTCTGTCACCTCATATCAGAATACATAAAGAAAGGTAAACACATAAGACAAAAAACAGAGCAAAACTGATAATAGAAATCATAAGATAATGACATCAACAATTGCAGTTATTCAGAGGTTCACTAGTTTGACCAAGAAAAAGAAATTTTCTTAGCAAGTAGGAAGCTCCTTTCCCCCCTTTAATATCCTACTTGCACAACCCAGGCTGGGCGCTTATGGGTTCTCCTCTGTTCCCTATGATGGGCCTCTCAGAACCTTTGGCTTGGCCCCTGTGCTGTGGGCCACCCTTGTGGTTCCTCACTTCTCTTATGCAGCTTAGGTGCTAAAACCCTGCCAGGGAGCACACGGATGCTGATCCCCTCCAAGTTTATTCTTGGCCCCCAGTCTTTACCAGGGTGTACCGAGAATCTCAAGGTGGATCAGAAAAAGAACTATTGGTCCTGGCCAGACTCCCAGTTAACCAGAAATAACCAGAGGGCTTTGCAACATCTTGTTTTACCCTGGACATAGGAATCAAGACCCATATAACCATAAACCTAGAGTCACAGAAAAAGTTTTAAAAAGCTTCTATGACTTACTAGAAGGAGGCCTCCTTGGGTGGGGGAAAGCTTGCTATTTTCCTATTAAGCATAGTTGTTCACTCTGAGAGTCCAAGGTGCACACCTCCTAGAGCAAAGGGCTTCTCTAGCTTCAGCATTTGGGTGGATGGTTCAATCTTGCTGGGTCTCCAAATGTTAAACCTGAAATGCCAAGGAGAAAGACCAGTTCCACAACTATCCTTTTAAAGCAAGCTTTATTTAATATTGGTCAGAAAGATGGACACTGGTCATGTTCATACCCTGGATTCTCAGAGCATGGCTGTGAACTATGTTGGCCATGTGCCTGTATAGGTAAACCCACAAGATTATGTACTTCTTGTCTTCATCAATCATGGGCAAGCATACATCCTGACATACTTCCTGCCTCTGTATCTCCTACCTTTGTGCATTTGGGGCAAATCAATCTTGTTTATTGAAGTAAAACTAAAGACTTGTTTTATATCAAAAGAACCACTGTTCCCAGCATTTCAGGAAGTTATCTGTCCTTGGGCAAGAGGGGCTTACAGGTTATTTTTATTCCTTAGATTTCCTTGCATTGTTAAAACAAGGAGTGAATTATTAGTGATTACATTATAAGTAATTAAGAGTGCATTGCTGAGATGAGTTGGGGTGTACCTGTGATCCTAGCAATTAGAAGGCAGATGTTGGAGGATTGAGTAAAGTTTGATGCCAGCCAGAACTATATACCAAGACAAAAACAAAACAGTATCAAAAATAGAGGGAGGGAGGAAGAGAAGAATTGCTGACTATTTGTTTAAGGCCTTGTTTTTCTGTATTTAGAGCCAGCTCTTGTTAGCACAAACAGAGATGGGTGTTTCTTCCCGGGATATGTAGAAATAAGTTTGGGGTCACAGAGAAAAAGACTACCATTCCAACCGAGGTATCTGAACAAGGCAAACTTCACTTTTGATCAAGAGAAAACACAGAGACAAGAAGTGCATTTAACCATCACTTCCATATGAGAACCAGTAGATCACAGCCAGGAAAAAGGCAACTTAGAAGTTCTACTTTAACCAGTCACCAATGTTTGTATTGTTGTTTAGCACTGACATTCAGAATTCAATCCTCACAGCTCCTCTCCACATCTGTGTTTATTTTTAGTAATTCGTGAATAACAGAAAGGTAGTGTAACTTGCTAGGCTCTCAGATGACATTACACTACAGACTTCCTTTGTGCTACTTTGAATACTCAAATATCTCACTCTAAAGGCTAATGAAGGCATCTTGACATGATGGTAAACAAATCCAATCAAATGTTATAGTTGCTTTTCAGCTGGTCTCCTGGGAGGTAAGAGGTGTCTAACCTAATCAGTAAACATGAGTCCTGATGCTTTAGAGATACGTCAGGTAGAGTATGTACTTTAATTTTATGTTTTATGAAGGTTACTGTGTGGGGTCTTCTTACCATCAGTAGAATTTTGATGTCTCTGTTGTTGATTGGTTTAAGGTGCCACATTAGTGGCTGTGAGCTGATGAGAAAAGTGTGGCATCCTGGGACTCAGTTTTGATGTTATTTTGCACAAAGAAGCGAAGTGTCTGACATGCTTGCTTATCTGCAGGAGCTAAACCAGGCCAGCAGGAGGTTACCTGGCTAGAGTCTATAAGACATCCTTATGGCTGTTCAGAGTCTGCCCAGCCTTGAAGGTCTAAAAGTCTATTTCTGGATCAGTGAGATAGCTTTGTGGGAGAAAGTGCATTCCCCCAAGCGTGGTGATCTGAGTTCAATACTCAGGATCCGCATGGTGGAGAGAGAGAGAACTGACTGTCACCACACATGCTCATGCCTGTGCACACACACATGCTCATGCCTGTGCACACACATGCTTACAGTGCTCCACTCCTACTTGCATGCTTATGCACATACATGCATGCACATGTTAAACAAAACTATTTTTTATTTTTTGAGAATTTCATTCAATGTGATCATTTTCTCTCCCTTTCCCTAACTCTTCTCAGATTCCCTCCCTAACAGCTCCCTTGGAGGAGGGGGTGAGAAGACTTGGTGTCAAACAGCACAGACACCCAAAGTCAGGTGAAAAGGAAATAGTGGATGGGTTTATTTAGCAGTGGGGGAAAACCTTGTATACCCTTCCAACACCAGGTGACATGGCATGGTCACCCCTCGTTGCCTAGGCACAATTAGGACCTCTGCCAGTGCTTGTTAGGCTCCCCAGCAGCATCTCATGGTTGCCCCTCATTGCCTGGGCATGATCAGGCCCTCTGACAGGCAGACTCCAGAGTGGCTCATCTCTTTGCTTGTAGGCCTTAACTTCCTACACTCCCCCACCTCCCTACCCACCCAGCGTATGTTTTTTCCTTCTCTTAAAAAAAGCACAAGAAGCAATATATATATAACAGAAAGCCAGCATTGAGTTCGCTTTGAATAAAGCTAATTCCATGTCTTCTTTGCCCAGCATGGAATCTTGCTGATTCTTCTTAAATACACTCTGGAGCCTGGAAGAAGACCAGTGGGTCAATGACTTAGATAGGGAGACTTTGTTGTAGGTTACAATTTATGTCTTCCTAATGGGTAGGGGCTCCTTGTTGATGTGAGACGCACCCATGGCCAGACAGTGATCTGAAGGTCATTTTGGGTGCCAGGCCCTCGGGGGAGGGTAATAGGTATACATGCTGGATAGTTATCAGCTGAGCTTTGCCTGACAGCTGCTTACAAGGACCTCTGTGCTGCTGCTGGCATTGCTGTTGCTAAAGAGTGCATTCTACCTCTAGTAGGAGACATGCCACTGTGTCCTCCCCTAAGAGCTAATCTAGTTGTGTGAACCAATGACCTGGGTAAGGGACCACCACTAGGAAGATAGGTTTGTCTTAAGCCTTGCTGAAGCGGTAGTGGGGCAGATATTTAGTGAGATGATGTGCTCTTCCTTCCCAGAATTCCTGTCCCCAGCCTGGTCTTCTCTAGAGCTCAGCCATGCTTCCTCACAGGGTGGCCTGCTTTTTTGAACTACTCGGAAAAGTGTAACTTTCCCTCTTCTTTCTGTTCTGTGGTAAGCATGCTTCCTTCCTCTTTGGTTTCCTCACTCCTTCTCTGAAGTGCTCCTCCTGCCATGTGTCTGCCTGTAGCCCTGTGTCTGGCCTCCTGCAGGCTTAACTCCAGTGGTTTGTCCTGTTTTCCTTCTCCTCCATTCTTCTCTGGGTAGTTGCTGAGATGAACATCCTGCTTATCTTTTGCTTTTTCTCTAATCTCTAATAAGATTGTCTTCCCACTTCCAATTCATTCCATAAATTCCTTCATTAATGAAAGTAAGAAACCAAGAGGGGCCCCTGATTTTTGCAGTACTAATATCTTACCCAACCCTTGGTTATTGTTTTTATGTCTGTTTTGTGTGCGCTCTCTGTACTTCTCCCACCACACAGGTTCCAGGATGAACTGAGGTTAGCGGGCTTGGCTGTGAAGTGTCTTGACTTGCAGAGCCATTTCACCTGCCTTCTTGTTGTGTGGAGACAGTTGTGGAGACAGTCTGACTGGCTTGAACTGGCTCTATGGCCAAGGATGAGCTTGAACTCTGATCCTCTTGCTTCCACCTCCTGTGCTTCGATTGCAGGAGCACACCACCACTCCCAATGGCTCTTAGCTTTTCTAAGTCTTACTTCAAAGTCCAGTGTTTGTATTTGTATGGAGTGAATCTCTGCCTGTGTTTTCATATCACCACCTCACCATTATTATTATTAGCCTTATCATACAAGAAAGAGGGCTGGCTCTCTGCTTATATCCTGTTTCTGCCCAGCTACCTCACTTCCTGTCTGTCTGTATAGCCCTCCAGACCTCTGTGGTTAGCTAGTGGCAAGCTTTATTCTCTGGCCCCCAGATAGGCTTTGTTTATACAAGCAAGATATCACTACATGCCATGCTTGTACTACATTCTGGAAAGCACTCCCTGTCACCTGAGGCTGCCTGGATCCTTTCTTTTGCCCTAGTATAATCCCATTATGGTTAATGGGCATTCAGGGCTTTTACCTCTCAGCATCTGCTGTGAATGGAGCCTGGTCCATGTTTGTAAAGTGTGTCACTCGGTTTTTCTTTGTCCAGTGCTACACCTTTATCTTGGTCTTGTTCTGTTAGTGTCTTTGGAGCTTCTTGGCTCTTTCTGTCTTTAATTATTTGGTCTTCAGCACAATATAGGTACTCAGGGCGACCATGCCTTGTGCATCGTGACCTGGGGGCAGTTTTCTATATCATGGACTTGCAGTGATTTGACACCCTGGTTCCAGAGACTTTCCAAGGCTGTTGGAGGTCCTTCTAAGGCAGTGGTCCTCAACCTGTGGGTCATGACCCCTTTCACAGATGTTGCATATCAGATATCCTGCACATCAGATATTTCAATTGCAATTCATAACAGCAGCAAAATTATAGTTATAAAGTAGCAACAAAAATAATTTTATCCTTGGGGGTCTCCATAATGTGAGGATCTGCGTTAAAGGGTCACAGCATTAGGAAAGTGGAGACCCTTTACAGATTGTACTTGGTTCTACTTCTGCATTAGCTGCTTTCCAGTTGCTGTGCTAAAATACCTTGACTAAGCATCTTAGAAAGCACTTAATTGGGTTTGTGGTGTCAGAGAGATAAGAATCCATGATGGCAGAGCAGAGGCATGGCCACAGATCAGTAGAGATCTCACACCTTAACCCTTCTATCAGAAGAGTGTGTACTATCCTTAACCCTTATATCAGAAGATTGTGTACCATCCTTAACCCCTATATCAGAAGATTATAAATGGAGGTTCCACTTCCATCCTCTAGTTCCTGAATTCAGAGGCTTAAAATTAACTATAATTGTTTGGACAATGGCTCAGGCATATTATTGACTAGCTCTCACAATTAAATTAACCCATTTTTTTTTGTTTTTTGTTTTTACTAATCTGTGTATCACCATGTGGCTGTGGCTTACTGACATCTTACCCCATCAGTGGCAACATGGCATCTCTCTGACTCCACCTTCTTTCTCTCTGTATCTCTGTTTGGATTTCCTACCTAGTTCTATTCTGCCTGGCCATTGGCAAAAGTAGCTTTATTCATCAACCAATAAAAGCAACATGCAGGGTACCCCACATCAGAAGACTGTGTACCATCCCTTGCTTTGTTGTGCTGTGTTATGGTGTTAGTGTGTTTTTTCTTTATTAAGATCCTTCTCACTGGAGAAATTATGTACTCACATACACGTGTACATAATATTAAATAAGTTAAACACACGCATTAAAATGAGGGGAGAGTGATTTATGCATGGTAAAACCTTATCCAAGTATTTTTCTTTTCTTAAAGTGGTACCCAGTCTTTGGAACGTTGATGGAGAAGTTACAGTCCCTGAACAGAAGCCTGGGGAAGTTGCTGAGGAGCTAGCAAGCTCCTATGAGAGGAAACTCATTGAGGTAAGGCCTGCCCAGGAGGGTCCCACAACTCCAATTTCTGATGCTGTGGTTATCTCTAATGCTGGTTGCTCTGGCATGGTTGAGGTGAGGGCCTGCCTACCACAGCAGCCAGTCATCACATGATCTAGAAAGATAGAAACATGAAAAGATAAACTCAGAGCACTGGATGGAGGAGGGAAAGTCAGTTCTCTGAAAAGATTACATAGCTAGAAATACTTGGCACCTGTGGCAAAAAAACAGGAGCAGAAGTGTGAGTATGTAACACTAAAAGCAAAAGAACATAGGGCCGGAATGCTGGTCCAGTCAAGGAGTGCTTGTTGTTTGAGTCTGAAGGCCTGGGGCTGCA
This sequence comes from Cricetiscus sungorus, assembly GCA_030556225.1. Classification (NCBI taxonomy): domain Eukaryota; kingdom Metazoa; phylum Chordata; class Mammalia; order Rodentia; family Cricetidae; genus Cricetiscus; species Cricetiscus sungorus. The sequence goes on along the minus strand of JANBXA010000069.1, from coordinate 2,543,397 downwards.
TCCTGGAACTCATGTTAAAATAAAAGCACCGTGGTGGTTCATTTTTACAAGCGGGTACTGTAAAAGCAGGGACAAGCAGACCGGGCTAGCCTGATTGATAAGCTCCTGGCCAATGAGAGATCCTGTCTCAAGAGGTAGATGTCAAGTGTGTGTTACCCTGAGAGAAGCCTGACAAAGGTAACATACAGGTAACAGGAAAGCATGCCTGTGTGCCATTTAGGAACACATACAGATGTATTCTAGAGATGTATTATCCAGTCATATCTTAATAGAATGGTGGTTAGAGAAGCACATACCTATAATCCTAGTAACTTAGGAGGTCAGGGCAGGAGGGACACAAATACAAAGTCATTCTGAGCAACTTAGTGAAACCCTGTTTCACAGTTAGAAAAGTTAGAAGAGGGTAACAATGTGTCTCACATATATTTCATGTTATTATATGCTTCTGTGGTGACCTGGAGTGGGCATAGCTCCTAAAGGTTAACGTGGACAGAGCCTTTCTGACCTATATATTTTGTTACATAGCACAGCTTCAGCATACATTGGGTGTTCCATAGTACAGTTCACAACAACATCTCCTGAGTAGGTATTGAGTGTTAGAGTGATAGAGAAGTCCTAAATACGGATTCTGATGGAGAGTGTTAGATGGCTTCAGGAGAGAGTGCTGGCCTGGTGTGCTTAAAGCCCCAGATTCAATCCCCAGCATGGCAAATAAAAAGTAAAGAGAAAAGACCGGAGGCTTCTGGGAGGAAACATGAGTCTGTAGAGGAGGTGGACTCTGTTTAGTGTTCAGGGTTGGAGGACACTAAACTTAGTCTGGGGAGGATTCAGAGCAGCAGCATTTTGCACAGGTTGGGAGCACTTTTCAGCACCCAGCCTGTGTCTCCTCTTCCCCATAGGCTTCCATGCTTGCCCTTGAGCCTCTGATAGAGCAGGCAGTGGTAAAGATGGAACTGGGGCCTACATTATCCTTCAAAGGCCTTTGCTTCTCTAGATTGAGTTCTCCTATTTCCTTCACTGCAAAGTGGCTTAGCTGTGGAGAGAACAGGCCATCCATTACCCTAAGACCAGCAAAACCTTTTTAGATAAAGAAGGTAGTGTCTGTCTGTGGGGGCAACCTTGTGATCCTGGGGAAGCTGCAGGGCAGAGGCGGAGTCATGGAGTGTCTGCCCCGAGTCTTTGAAGGCAGCTCAGCAGAGGGTGGCACCTTACCACAGCTGTCTCACATAGTCCCTCCCTCTTTTGGGACTCAGGTGATGATGCTCAGAATTGTCTTTGTAAACCTTCCCCCTCTCTTGATGATCTTAAACATCTGATTTGTTCTCATCAGAGGTTTTGAAGTTCAAAGATGTTGGCTACATCCAAGACACATCTAAGACTCTTACTTCTTTCCCTCTTTCAAGTGTAGTTCCCACGGTTTCCCCTAACCTCGCAAGAGGTGGTCAGTCCCTTCTGGTGTTGGCCTCCAGGAATCGTAAGATGTGGAAAGCATTCAGACTTTGATCCTTCTTTTTGCCATTGACTTTTAGAGTCTGGTGGCTTAGAGGATACTTGATAGCACATGTCAGAGGAGATCCATTTTTCCACTTTCCAGTTTTTCAAATAGAGGTTGGGCCTCCCTAAGTCTCAGGTTCGCAGTGGAATGCAGCTAGTTGGCCCCCTTGAAGGCTACTCCTGGGGTCCGGCAGAACCTGGCATTGTGGCTGATATCTTGGTGGAATCCTGAGTTGTGCAGCCTTAAGTTCAGCAGCCAGCAGCAGTGAGCATTGATTCTGCAGCCCAACTTAGTCCCTGGAGATGCCTTGATGCTCCCGAGTTGCCAGTGCTGTTCTGGTTGTAGTTCCTCGTCTGAGCTAGATTTACCTGCTTATTGTTGATAATGAATTCTCTTGTTTCTTAGATTTGGAGTCTTTGTCTCATCTGGAAGTGGTGTTGCACACTTGTGACCCCAGCACCTGGAAGGCTGAGGCAGGCAGGTCATGAGTTTGAAGCCTGGGTTATATAGTGAGACTCTGTCTTAAAAATCCAACAGGAGGGTGAGGAGGCAGCATAGTTGGCAGAGTGTTTGTTATGCCACTATGAGGGTCGGAGTTCAAACCCAGAATCCAGGTTAAAACAACAACAAAAAAATGTGCATATGGTAGGTGCTGGAAGATGGAGACAGGAGGGTCCCCTGGCCAGCCACCCTAACTAATCCAGGCCAGTGAGAGACCTGTTCTCAAAAAGCAAGGTAGTTGGCTCTTGAGGAATGATGACTGAGGTTGACCTCTGGTCTTCACATATGAGTGCACTCATGTAAATGTCCACCTGCACTCACACATGCAGCCATAGGAACACATGTATGTAGTCATGCACACAATGAAGTCATCACCACCTCAAAACAACCCAACCCATTCCTTCTGCCCCAACAGAATCTATTTCTCTCGTCTGTCACTAGTGCCCCACCTTATAAGAGACTTTTCTTTATGCATAAGATCACTAGATGCCACATTGTTTTATGGCCTTTCTGCTCACTATCACCCATGCAAGCTGCTTTCCTGTGCCTGGTGACTGTCTGCTCTGATTGGCGGCTCATACCCCAGACTTTGGCACCTCACGTGTGTCTTGTACCACTGCATGCACAAATCCTTTCCCTTTCACATAACGTGAGAACCTGGTCTCGCCCACTTGGCATCACATGACTTGTAAATAAACAACAGAATCTTCCCATAATGCTTTTCATTGGGAGCATCAGATTAATGTTGATCTCAGCCTGGGGTTTTTTCCTCCTGAGTCCTTGCACTGAATCTGGCATTTTATTTAGAAACTCATGCCTCTTGTGTATGAAAATGACTGGTGACTACTCAGAAAGTGTCAGAATCTGTCAGTGCCAATTTTGTGAAGCATATTGGCATCATGTATCTGAGGTTTCTGCTCTTTGGGGAACTTTTGCAGTTTACTAAAATAATATTCATGTCCATTTTTCTGCAGTGGGTGATCATGGATGTGTGTGTTTTCAGCTCCAGCTGGATATCTCAGCTGGCTTTACCATGAACAGTAACTCTGCCTTTTTGATTGGAAGAATAATCATTAACGCATGATTTATTTCACCTGTGAGCAAAAATTCAGGGACTAACAACACTCATACAGCAAACAATAAGGACCACAGCATCCCACTTACCTAGCCCTTGGAGACTGAGTGATTGGAACACAAAATTGTGTGACTACAGCTTGTAAGTTTTCCCAATGTGAACTCCACAGGCCTCCACTGTGGCCTTGTTTAGGGATGACTAGTTCCCCAGGGAAGGTCCTTGAAGATGAAGAAAGCAGCTATGATCCATATGGGGCTCTCTGTGTGCACACATGTATATGGAGGCCAGCATCAATTGTCTTCCTCTACATATCTGTTTATTTTGAGATAGAGTCTCTCACTGAGCCCAGAGATTACTGAATGAGTAAGACTGGCTGGCTAGCAAGCTTCACCTCCCCAGCACTGGGATTATAACAGCATGCCACCACACTATTACCTGGTTGCTAGGGATATAAGCTCAGGTCCTCATGCTGGCATGGCAAGTATAGTACTGGAAGCCATCTCCCTGGTCCCTCATCAGTTTCTTAAACATTTTTTTTTTTTAATTTCCTAAACTTGTGGAATATATTTGCAATAAAATGATTTTATTTCTAAGACAATAAGAGAAAAACATCTATAATTTTATAGCTATCAGCAATTCCTTAATCTTGTCAAATACTTAGTGAGTGTTCACATTTCCAATTCAAAGCAACAGTTGAATAAGAATCTGAATAAGGCCAACACATGCAATTAGTGGGAAGAACTCTTATATTTAGTTTAGTCTGAATGCTTCCTTTTCTGTCTCTTTCTGCCTCTACTCTCCTCATTTTCTCTGATCCTCTAGTTGAGCCTGGGTGTGGTTGATTCTAGAGAATTAGTTCCAGAAGTTTTTCTGAGGATTGTGTGTATGCGTGCGCGTGCGCGCACACACACACACACACACACACACACACACACACACGTGTTACATTCAGGTGATAGTTGTTGAACAAACGCAACTGTAAGCACTGGTGTAATAGTACTGTGCACCAATGAAGACTCGTTGTTTGTAGGCTCTGTGTTGATGTGGTATGTGGGTTGTCTAACGCTCACTGCATTTTTACAGATAGACAAGGGAACTGAGGCCAGGAAGGGTTGTGTCACCTGCCCATGTTCCCAGGGTTCCTTCCTGCCCTGCTCTAGAGCATGGGCTTTGCTGAACTCTGTTCTGCACCAGCTGGGTGTTTTTGGTTCTGGTTTCACAGAGTGGTGTCACCCAGCAGAGGATGGTGCTCTACCCTGCTGTTCACATAGTATATCCCATCTCCACTACTAAATGGCTACTAAATGGCTTTATCCATGTGGAGGCCTCACATCTGGGTTCGTCTTTGACCTGGAAGTCTGCATCATTTGAGAATGAATAGATAAACTTCCACAGAGACACACGTGGAAGATGAGCCAATACTCCTTTTTGGGCAACAGATAAAAATACTTGTAATTATGGTGGCTGGTTTCAGCTCCTCGGCTCGCCACTATTTTGGGCCCTTGTTTGCTTTCTGCCGGTAGGCAGGAAGTGGCTTCCTGAAGCACTTCTAGGCCTGTAGCAGCGGTTGTCTGGTCTTGATGGAAAAGGTTCAGAAGGTACACCCTATCCTCTTGGTGTTGGGAATGCTTGGAGAGGGTTCGGGACTGTTGTGAATACTGGATGGGCCAGACTTCCCTCACCCCAAAAGCCTGTAGCTTGAGTATGGAGTTAACACAAACTTCAGAGAGAGCAGGGAGCTGATGGGTGGGGCCTTTGGGGCCCAAGGTTTGCCAGCCTTGTGATGAAGGTCTCTCCTGGCTAAGGGCTCTGCAGGGCATCTGAAGGCCACTGATTGGTGTGTCACTAAACCCTTGGGTGAGGTCACTTGCTGCCTTCCTCAGCATATTTGTCACCTCACTTCATTTTCTCAGACACACACCTTTGCACAGGGTTTGGGGGAACTTTTCTAACATGACCCCTTCCCCTCCTCATCTTTTCTTATTCACTTCTTTTCCATCTTTAAGATCTCATCTGAAGAAGAATATGGAGGTGAGTGCCTGTAATCCCAGTACCTGGGAGGCTGGGGTAGAGGTGTTATAAGGTTGAGGCTAGCCTGGGCCAGTGAACATTTTTTTTTCTTTTTAAAATCAAAGTCATCCTGGAAATATATCTGGCCACTCCTCTATTCTTCTGGGTTCTGTCCCCATGTGCCCTGTTAGCATTCTTTATGTCCTGTGTCCTAACCCGGATGGGGCAGTTTTCTCTTTACTTGCCTTGACTGTTCTCATTTTATTCTTCCTTTCCCCAAGTCCTCTCTGCTGTAGCCCAGCAAATGGCTGTGGAGTCCCACTCACTGTCATATTATACTGTTATAGCCTAGCATCCAGCAGGACCCCTGGCATCTGACTATTTAACTGAATAATTTAAACAGTGTTTTTGTTGAAGACCACAGGAAAACTGGTTCAAAATGACTGTGACAGACACAGTACATTGATTTATTAACTCCTATGTCGTTTTTCTCTTTCTGGAGAGATGGAGAGGTACATTTCCTAGTGTTTTTCATGCCTAAGTTGGGACCATGTTACTTGTTCAGGTCTCTGGGATCTAAGTAGAACTGATAAGGGCTATCCAGGCTAGAGGGTAGAGGAGTTGGAGATTGTCTTGGTTCTTGAAGGGTACCCCTGGGAGCTATGGATTCTCTGTACCCCAGCGCCAAAATGACACTAGTCTGTGTCTCCAGTTGCCGCCTGGAAGGAAGCTTTGCTGATTTGCTGCTGACTATTATAATCTTTGTAAAAACAGGAGTGGAATTTTATTTGTTTCACCAGGGAGATATTGGGGCATTTGCTATTGCTGAAGAACATAGCCTGTCCTGACTGTCTTCATCCCAAGACAAAGTTGATTTTTAGGTAAAGCTAGCTGACTCTTGGGATGTGAGCTGTCCCATTAGGCTGCTGTTTTAACTTTTATCCTTGCCTCTATCATGTCTGGGTAGAGTTAATTCTGGGTAGCCAACCCCCCATCTCCCTGAGCAAATTTTTTCTTCTAGGTTTATATTTAGAAAAGGTAAGACTTTGCCTTTTAATTCCTGGCAAAAAGCTTTGCATTAACATTGGCAATCTGCTGAGGCTCCACTCTCACTGATGAGTGTGTGGGCTTCTGTGCCTAGACAGAGAATGGTCATGGGATGTGCTGCTGGGAGAAACAGCTCAGGTTCACATTAGTTCCCAGTGAATGAATGAATGAATGAATGAATGAACGAATGAGTGTATGGCACATGAATAGACTTCCCTGGACTTTTGGGGCCCCTGTTCTACCAGGAGAGTGTGCTTCATCCAAGTCATAGCATCACCTGATGCAGGAAGTGGTCACTGGCAGAACCCGAGACCTTGCCACCAAGGGGAATGGTTTGCACACCCTGTCAGCCAGGGTGGAGTAGGGCAACCCAGGTTGCAGGAAGAGCATGTGTAAGTTTGATGGGTTGAGGCTGTGTTTAGGCAGCTGGCTGATAGACCCAAGAGTGAGACAGGTACATTACCTTTAGTTCCTCCTTAGTTGCAAGGTTTGTTGTTTTTAATGTTATTTTTTTTTTTAGTCAGCATACAAAATAGTGTGTGTCATTGTACACTGCACACCTCCACTCCTCCACTACCCACCTCTGTTCCTCTTTGTATTCATGAATCATTTATATTTTAGATATAATAATAGCTGGTTTCTTTAATGCATGTGTGCATGCACGCGCATGTGTGTACATGTGTACGTGAAGGCAGAGGACAACTTCCTATGCCATCTGCCTTTATTGAGACAGGGTCTCTCATTGGCCTGGAGGTCACCACTTAGGTTAGACTTGCTGGCCAGTGAGCCCTGGGACACCCCGTTCCCAATCCCACCTTCCTGGGAGCTTGTATGCAGGCTCTGGAGGTCACACATGTGTCACCCTGCTTGCAAGACAAACACTTTACTGACTGAACTGGCTCTCAGCCTGGTTAATGTTCCCTTTTCCTTCCTCTCTGCCTCAGTCCTCCCCACCACAGCAAATGCAGACTGTGCCTCCCTCCCACTTACTGACGTTCTCTGCCACTTGGTAGAAATTCCCTTCTAGCCCAGCTAGCTGTTCCCTTCTGTTCCCTTTAGGGAGAGCTCATTTGTCAGGCAAGCCAGCGGTGCCAAAGGCAGCTGCCGTGGGTCCTGAGGCATTGGGTGGAAATTTCAGTCTCAATAGTTGGCAGGGTTTGGCTTGGGAAATATCTGGGTAAGTGTTGCCTCAGGTGCCTGTCACTTTAGAAATGGCCCTTGATGTGTGATCCCCAGACTGGGGCTTGGCTTCTGATAGTGAATGCTTTTGTTTTATCTGAAAAGTCTAAAACCTTCTTTCATCTACTTGTCTCTTTTACCAAGAGGTTGACACAAAGTGGGGTGACTTTGTGTTACAAAGATCAGGGGTTTGATTTTCTGTTCCAGGTGTGTGTGTGTGTGTGACATATGGGCAACATCAGGAGTGTTCACCAGAGACCCACTCACCTCAAATAAATGAATGGATGGATGAATGATTTAAACATAAACTGATCGAAATCTGACTCCTCCCCCACCTCTTTAAGTTTTGTTTTTTTGGTTTTTTTTTTTGTTGTTGTTTTTGTTTGTTTGTTTGTTTGTTTCTTGAGACAGGTTTCACTATGTAGCGCTGGCTGTCCTGGAACTCACAGAGATCCACTTGACTCTGCTTTCAAAGTGCTGGGATTGATGTCCTATACCACCAGACTAGGCTATTGAGACCTCCTACTAAGTACCTGCTATATCAACTGTCATACTGGGTCTGCCATTTGATCTTCAGACCCACCTAGTACAGTGGGGTTGAAACTATGGCTTAGAATGGTTGACTAGAAGCTTACGGGGTCACAGCCATAGACCAGTGTCTCAGTTCTAAGGTCCCATCACTTCACAGTTCATCCATCCATTTGGCTTTGTAAAGCTGTCATCATGAGATGTGATGCTCTCTTGGAGACCCAGCTTCCCGGAATGTGCTGTGGTTGTCTTCCACCAGAAGACTTTACTAGGCACCCAAGGATTCAGAGTTGGGCTAGGAGTGACTGAGTTTCTTACAGAGCAAATTCATTCAATGAACTGTGTAGCTCAAGTAATGAGTTAGCTTGGACCTGTAGCTTTGCAGAAAGAGTAACAATTTTGTTTAATCTACTTTGGAGGTGTGCCAGAGTAGGCTTAAAAGAAAAACAAAAGCAGCTGGCCCTAGCTCCTTTAGGAAGTTACGTGCATCTTTCTGGGAGATTCTGAGGTCTTTTGTTGGACTGGCTGGCTTTATTTGCCCCATGTTTTTTACAGATGTGTTTGGGGGCACTTGATATGTCTTGTTTGTTCTGTACACTCGATGTACTGTTCTTTTACAGAGGGAGCCAAGGCACCATAAGCTTGAGAGTGTTTCAAGTGCTCAATGATAAAAGGCGGGGTCAGGTTCCAGACTTTAAGCTCATAGCCGTTCTCCATTGGAAACATCCTGTGTCCATATTGCAAATGATTGTGGTGTGTTCGTGCACTGGTCATGGTGGGAGGAACACGACATCAGGGCTCCTGGTGTGTGCCCAGGCCCTGCCACTTCAGCTCTTTGAGGATGCTCCCTTCTCCTTCTGTCCGCACTTCCATCTTTGAGAAGGTCTCTCGTAGCCCAGGCTATCTTCAAACACTGTGTAGCTAAGGATGACTTTGAGCTTCTGGTCCTCTCATGTGCCACTATGGGGATTTAAACCCAAAACTCTACTTAGCAAGCACTCTAGTGGCTGAGCCATGTCCTCAGCTCCAGGGATGGCTGTCTCTAATGCCTGACCTGTACATGAATGAGCAGTCACATGCACTGCTCTCCCCTTCTTCTTGTGAGAGGCACACGGTATGGTAGGGAGCTCCTTTTGTCTCATTGCTTCATGGGGTGGATTTAGTGTCACTCCATTTCAGATTTGTCCCTAGTCTTGGTTGGAGACATTACCAGAATTCCTGAAGATTCTCTCCTTCCTGCTAACCCAAGAACTTCATCTTCTCAAGTCACATGAAATGTTCTTAGTTTCATTTTTTTTTCAGGAAATAATCTTCTCTCACAGCATCCTCTGTGGCTGATTTCCCACCATCTTTCTGCCATTCCTGGAGCTTCTGCTGATGGAGGCAGCACCAGAACACACCATCTCCTGGGGTTTCTAACGGACGGGACGTGCAGGCTCTGCTTCCAGCGCAGAAACTCAGCCTTGCCAGGGCTGGCTGTCAGCTGCTCCTCTGCAGTGACAGGTGCTTTTCTTTTCTTTTCCTTTCTTTTCTTTTCTTCCTTTCTTTCTTGGATACTGTTAACTTAATTTCTAATTTTTATTTGAGTTTTTTGATTTATCATTTAAGGCAGACATATGTATCTTACTTTAAAAAATTATTTATTTTACATCCCAGCTGCAGTTTCCCCTCCTTCCTCTCCTCCTAGCCCCTCCCTCAAGCCCCCCTCTGTTCCCATCCCTCCAGCCACTCCCCCTGTGTTTCTGTTTAGGAAGGGGCAGGTCTCCCTTGAGTATCAACAAAGCCTGGCATATCAAGTTGCTGCAAGGCTTAGCACCTCCCCTTGTATTAAGGCTGGGCAAGGTGACTCAGTATGAAGAGTAGGATCCCAAAAGCCAGTAAAAGAGTCAGAGACAGCCCATGTTCCTGCTGTTAGGAGTCCCACAAGAGGACTAAGCCACATAACTGTCACATATGTGTAGAGTGCCTAGGTTGGTGACATGCTACTCATACATTTCTCTTCCTCTGTGGAGGCTTTAGCACCCTCACTGCACACTGGCAGCTTTGCCCTGCTTTGGGCTGAGTCTCTGTTTTCTTGTCTTTTTTTTTTTTTTTTTAAACAGGGTTTCTCTGTTTAACAGTTCTGCCTGTCCCTGGAACTCAATCTATAGACCAGACTGGCCTGGAACTGACTGAGATCCACCTGTCTCTGCCTCCCAAGTGCTGGGATTAAAGAAATGCACCACCACTGCCTGGCAAGTCCCTATTCCTTTAGTGAAGGAGATTGAATTTAGTTTTGCTGACTTCTCCTTACCCTTTACTGACCTCTGCTTAGCCCTCACCAGGTGGTTAAAAGCTTCATTTTCTTCTTGACTTTGTGTGTGTGTGTCGGTGTAGATCTCTCTCTCTCTCTCTCTCTCTCTCTCTCTCTCTCTCTCTCTCTCTCTCTCTCTCTCTCTCTCTCTCTCTCCCCCTCTCTCTCTCCCTCCCCCTCTCCCTCTCTCTTTCCCTCCCTCTCTCCCTCCCCCTCTCCCTCTCTCTTTCCCTCCCTCCCTCTCTCCCTCTCTCTCCCCCCTCTCTCTCTCCCTCCCTCTCTCTCTCCCTCCCTCTCTCCCCCCTCTCCCTCTCTCTTTCCCTCCCTCCCTCTCTCCCTCCCCCTCTCCCTCTCTCTTCCTCCCCTCCCCCTCCCTCCCTCTTCCTCCCCCTCTTTCCCTCTCTCTCCCCTCTCTCTCCCTCTCCCCCTCTCTCTCTCCCTCTCCCTCCTTCCCTCCCTCCCTCCCTCCTCCCCCTCCCTCCCTCCCTCCCTCCCTCCCTCCCTCCCTCCCTCTCTCCCTTCCCCCCTCCTGTCTCTGATACTAGAGGTCCACTTTGGGTATCTTCTCACTTGCTCTCATGTTTCTCATGTTGTGGTTTTGCTCTTCACTGCCTGGGGCTGATTTCAGCAGTCTGTGCAGCCAGTGGGCCCCAGGGACACTCGTGTCCCCACCTCCCCAGTGCTGGGGCTGAGGTCTGTAATGGCATACCTCAGCTCTTCTTCCTGGGTGCTGGGGATTAACCTCAGCTCCTCATATTTGTGTGGTTCATGTGGCAGCCATCTCCCAGTCCCCACAAGTCCAGTTTTGAGACAAAAAAACAAACAGTTTTTATAATAACTTGGATACCTGGTTTTTACAGCACTGTCTCCCAGGTGCCCCTGCTCCCTCTCCTGGTGCCTAAGGTGCAAGCCCCTGAAGGCAGCCCCCTGAGGCCTCCTTCAAAGGAGTGACTTACTTCCCACTAAGTAACACACACCACTTTTTGTATAGGCAAACTGGATTGGAATTCTAAAATTGTGTATGTATGTGCTGCTGTTCTTTTACAAGTCAAAAGTCCTTTGCAAATGAAAAATCAGGAAGTACCAGACTCCTGTTCCCACACACCAGCAGCTTCCTGAAGCCAAGCCATGGCTGACACATGTCCTTAACTACCCATTGTTCCAATTGTCCCTCTCACCCATTCTGCCTACCCTCCTTCAGTGTCATCAGAAATCTGAAACTCTGGCTTTCTAGAAGTATTAGGGGTTAGAGATACAAGTGTAAGTAAGTATATACACATTTATATGTGCACGTACATATATAGAATATGTAAATATATACACATGCATATACATAAGTATTTGCAACTATACAGTGTACATGCATATATACCCACATATACACAAGGTATTTATATGTATACAGATGTGTGTATACACACCAATATGTACACAAGGTGTCTACATGTTTAGACATATATACAATGTGCACATCTATACACACCAACAAACACACAGGTGTGGACATGTATACACACCCACATATTGCAGTATGTAATGGTCACACACTAACTACATACATACACTGTTCTGAAAACAATTTTCCATCTTTTCTCTGTTCGTCTCATTTTTCCCTCCCTCTCTTCCCATCCCGCTCATGCTTGGTATTGAACCAGGGTGTCAGGCAAGTAGACAAGAGCTCGACCACAACACCACAATAAAAAGCCAAAATGCCTCCCCCATTTTTAAAACAAAGTCTTGCTGTGTAGCCCAGGCTGGCCTCTGATTTGCTGTCTTCTTGACTTTGCCACCCAAGTCATCGTTTGCTCTGGGACTGTTGGTAAGGCTGTAGTTGATTACTTATATTGGGTATAACACGAATAATTTATTCTCACTGGGGTAAAGCCCAGGATAGCTCTCTTGAGTAAGTGGGCGTGTCTGTCAAGTGTCTACCCTGGCCTCCAGGATGCTTGTCGGAATTGTTGGCTCTTTTCAGCAGGTGTAGAAACTATTTTGTTACCTTCATCTGTTTCCTGTCTCTCATATTACTAGCAATATTACTGTAATTCAGTTGTTAATAAATGATCATATTCATTCACCTGTATGGTGAATGTCTATGTAGAGTGTGGTTTTGTGAGAACATTTTGAAAATCTCAGCTTTATCTAGAATGTTTTATTCACAAAGCTGCCTAGATCATCTATTTCAGCCATGTGGGTTACTAATGTTCCAAGAATGAGAATATAATTAAAATACACTTAACGCTAAAATGCAACTGAACATAATTTGATCTTCGATAATTTAGAAGGCAGTTAAGGAACTTGCCATGCCTCAGGGCCATAATTATGAACATCACTTATCTTAGTTAGACACTATAAAAAATCTGGTTATATCAGCTTTCTGATTATTTGAAGTTTCACCGTCACATTTCTGTATTTGAAAGTTTACATTTTTAAAACCACAATGTTTTTGGCATCCATTTTTATTTTTTTTTTAAATACTGCATGGAATATTCTTATCCCTCCTTCTGGACTTTCAGTCTCTCTCTTCACTGTTGTGCCCAAAGTGAGTACCTCATTTGCTTGACTTCCTTTTGTCATGGGACTCGTTTGTTTCTGAGAGCCTTTGCCACGGCAGGGACAGTGACAATGACAGTTTCTTCATTATTGCTCCTGGGTTTCAAATAGGAAAGGACAGTGTTCTACTTAAATTTGGTAAAATCGCCTGTCCTTTAGTACTTTTCTAGTACTACCTCCACTATGAGTGTTGTTCATTTGGGTGTACAGCCACTCACTCAGCCAACTGCTTAGCCATGGTCACGCCCTGCACAGGTTCTGATATTCCTCTGTTCCCACCAGCTTGCCTGCTTCCAAGCCACTTGCTTAAAATGGTTTCTGTGACCTGCCGCTGGGGTTGGTCACTGTTTTAATCACTTCCTTTTATGGGCACACAAACCATTCCCAGATTCATTTTAGGATCTGGGTTGTGTGTGAGTCCTTTTATAGGGATCAGCCTTGAACCTAGGCTAGGTAATGCAGTACAGCATTCACTGGGCCCTTATAGTACCTGATTTTAATCTTCAGAGCAGTTCTACTGGGTAGATGATGCTGTCACTGCTGCTTCTTGTTGGTTTCTCCAGGGGTGCTTAGTGAATGCCTACTATGTGCTAATAACTGCTGTGGGTGCTTGGCATAAACAGTGGTCAGAAAAACACATTGGATAAATGTGGAGATAAAAGTTGCTACAGTGCCTGTGTGACAGGGCTGTTGTGGCATGCAGAGTGATGTTTCTGGACAAGTGCAAATTGAAAACAAGTCCATCAGTTTCCCAGCTGGAGAGTCTTGACAACTTACAAAGATTTATTTATCCAATGAGCAACAGCAAAAAATGTCAGGAAGTCATGTATTTGTGAGGTTATGTAAGCTGCCTATTGTGTCATAATCTATTAAAAGACCATTAAGTCTGTTTCATGTAGAAAGGAGAGTGAGCCAGTGAGGCACAGGTCATGACCAACTAGGCTTGTGGGCCAGACGTGCACAGTGTTAACCCACAAGTACAGTTAAAGAACCTCGATTTGAAGAGAAAGGTGACAGAAAGATGTCCCTTAGTGCCATTAGTAGAGACAGAGACTGGATTAGCATAGAATTCCTGTTTGATGTAGTAGATGTGTCACTAGCCTGAAATTCTGTGCATGTCCTTCAACTGTTCAACCTAAGTCCCTGCTCTGTGCCAGGTTATAGTTGCTTTTCTTTTCTGGAGTAAACTTAATAGTCAGGGACCAAGCAGAGAGGCAGTAGAACTTAGTGTATGTGGCAGGGTAAGAGTGGCTTTCCTATGCCCCTAATATGCTCTCATAGCAGAGGTTATGCATGCATAGCATTTGGAGGTGCATGCATATGTATGTTCTCCACCTTCAAAGGCATTCCATGCCTGGGTGCTTTTGTTTGAAAGAAAAGAAAACATATCCACACAAAGACTCGCGTGCCAGTGATCTGAACATCTTTATTTGTTTGGAGTTTGGGGGAGACAGAGTCTCTGAATAGTACCTTTTGCCTTGACTCCCAATGTCAGTATCACAAGAATGGGCCCTGGCAAACAGCCAGCTTTATCTGTGTTAGCCTTAAACTGGAAAACCCTAAATCATGCATGGAGTAAATACATGAACTATGATTTGTCTGTGTGGTGGACCACTTGTTAGTAATAAAGAATAGTGGGCCATTGGCACATGCTACTGCAAGGTGGATTGCAGAGTAGTTATTCTGCTGATGAGTCAGGCTCAAATTAGTGTGCACTGCATGAGCCCACTAATAAAAAATTCTAGAAAATTCAAACTACTCTGTACTGACCAAAAACACATCACTGGTTGCCTGGGATTATTGCGGTTCAATAAGGGTCAGGATAAACAAATAGGTCGAATAGATGTTTATTAAGGGAGAAACAACTCACAACACAGACAGATGAACACAGCAGTTAAAACTGGATGCTCCTCTCTCCGTGTCCCGCCAGAAGAGCCTTTCTCCGCCTCCTCCCGAGACTAAGCTCCACAAGTCACTTCCGCCCCTGGCTCCACCCCTCAATGGGTGTAGTCAGTGCCACAGAAGCAGACACAGTGAATATCCCACTACATGGATGCCTCATGGGAGGATGGAATTGCCAAGGGATCTTTGAAGAAATTTTGGGAGTGATGGATGTGTTCACTATCCTGATTGTGTTGGTGGTTTAAAAAATTTGTGAGGTCTGTTGTGTACCTATCACACAGGAGTAAAGCTATTTTTCAAAAGGCATGGTGAGGCTGGGATGCCTAGGATGTCCTGTGTGTTCAGGAGCAGTGCTCCATGGCAGAAGAGACTCACTCATAATCATTGGTTCAGGGAAAAATAATTGTGAGCAAGCAGTGCGTGCTCCATAGGGAAGTATGTTCTTTCCTAAATAGCTCCTGTGGAAGATGAGGGAGGCAAGAAATTAGATGAGCCATCCCTGGGAGACCATAATCCAGTTATAGTTTGTAATTGAGTTGAGTAGGGCTTCCTTTGAAAAGAAAGTTAGATGTGAAGGCTGGTGGTTTACAATCAAGGTTGTGAGGCAGGCTACAGTATTTAAAAAAAAAAAAAGCCTTTTATTTGAAACCCACTGGAGCACTGGGAAGTCCTTTCTGTTTCTCTGAGATCCTCTGAGTGGGAACCTTTTCGGCTCTTTAGTAGTGAGAAGGTGTCAGGATTGTTCTCATCTGATTCTATTTCCCAGGACCAGGGGTAGATGGCCAGAGGAAGTGCCTTGCCTGCTTATACATCTTCTCTTGTCTGAAACATATTTCCCCATCTATGCATGTGTGCGTGCGTGCGTGCGTGCGTGCGTGCGTGCGTGCGTGCGTGCGTGCGTGCGTGCGTGCGTGTGTGTGTGTGTGTGTGTGTGTGCGTGGGTGGTACATGCTAATGCATGCATGTGTGTGCCAGTGTTCAGCTGTATATGTGTGTTGGAGATCAGAAGTCAATGTTAGGTATCTTTCTGTCATTCACTACTTCTTTTTTTTTTTTTTTTTTTTTTTTTTTTGAGACAGAGTCCCTCTTTGAAGCTGTAATTGAGTGTTTAAGCTGTACTGGCTGGCTAGCACATTCTCAGGGTCTGTGTACTCCCAACACTGGGTTCTGGGGAACAGAAACCAGGTCCTTATGTTTGTTTAGTAAGCCCTGTACCCCTCGAGACATTTTCAGAGCCCTGGCTTCCATTCTTGTCTCCTTCTCTTTGCTCTTTAGATAGCACCACCCTTGTTGCTTTCATCCTGAAAGATCCTGTGCTTGCTGGCTTGCAGTTCAGGGAGTCTGGACCATTCTTTCTATGGCCACTGGGTTCCTACCTTTTTAGGCCTGGGGTCTTGGTAACTTGAGACAGTGTTATAAATCACACAGACTTATACAAATTTGTGTCTAATTCTACACAGGGTTTATTTCTTTCAGAGTTCCTAAATTTTCTGTATGCTTGGGTGTTATCTGTCTTCAGTTAGAATACGAGCTTTGTGGGGGCAGAGACTGATTATTACTCTGTATCTCTGGTATCTAAGATAAGAGCAACCAAAAGTTGGTTTATCATTGAGGTAAGCACAAGATAAGAGCCATTGCTTTTTTTGCATACACCTTTTAGAGGTATAGGCAAGAGGATGGGTGACTGTTCTCCATGAGGTCACTAAGAGACCTAGGACTCACCTTCTATTCCATTGTTCCATAGGTTCATCAGAAGGGTATCTGTTCTAAATATTGCCTATATAACTTTCTGTCATACTCCACTGTCTTACATGTGAGGCCACACAGTGCTGCAAAGAAATCTGGGACATGAAGTCTTTAGATTTTTATTACTCTAAAGCTGAAGAAATATGGGGTGGTGGTGGTGAGATGGTATTTAGCATGTCTATTGCTGTGCTTACTCTCAGCCTCATCATTCCTCAGTCTAGCATTTATCATAAGATTAATTCCTTCCTTATTTGTAACAAGTATGTTTTCCCTGCCTGTCTGGTCCCGCCGCTGCTCCAGCCCCAAATAACACGCTGAGACTCTGTATTTGATATAATGCTGTTGGCCAGGTACTAGTTTCTTACCGGCTAGCTCTGTCTTAATGATTAACCTATTTTTGCTTACCTAAGTGTTTCCATGTGGTCATCTTATCAGAGAGTGGGCCAGTGTGCTGTTCTCTCCAGGCTCTCCATGTTGACTCCTCCTTACTCCTTCCTCTTTCCTCCTAGTCTCCTAGCCCTGCCTATCTTGTTTTTCTATTGGCCAACAGTGCTTTATTCATTAACCAGTATGAGAAACATATTTACAGAATAACATCTCCCATCACTTATTCATCTCAATTTCTGATGCTTATTTGGCTGGCATAGAATAGACGCCTAGTGGAGGTTGATGGGAAAAACTAGCCATTGAATGTCAAGGCTTTCCTTTTTGTCTCAGCCATGGGTGAGGGTCTCTTTTTGGGGAAACAGTTCCATCCACAAGAAGAACACTTGGCATAAATGCAGATGAAAATTTAATGTCTCTGGAGGCCATTTTGTCTAGGAATTAATACCCACCACAGTAGGAAAATCTAGTGGGCTCCCATTCTTTACAGCTTATGGCCTGTGTTTCATGTATCCTTCAAGATCTGCATTTGTTGAGAATCAGATGATTCTGCTGTTTGAAGACTTTAGAGGATGGCTTTCCAAATGGTCCTGATGTTTAAAAATGTGTGAGCCTGATAACTTCCGCATGAGGGGAAAATGGTTCTCTGGATCTGTTATTCACACTCAGAAGATGGAGATGACAGAGGCCTTGTGAGTTTGCACCAAAACTTTAGCGCCTGCTTCTTAGGAATTCTCATGTATACTGAAGACCAGCTGAGACATTCAGCCTCTTGGACTGAACAACTACTGGGTTCTTTGACCTTCCTCTGTTAGGCAGCCATTGTCGGACCAGCTGGACTACAGCCTGTCACTCAGTTTAATAAATCTCCCTTCCATCTATTTGTCCATCTTCTGTGTCTATTTATCTATTTATCATCTATCTATCTATCTATCTATCTATCTATCTATCTATCTATGATTAAATTCAAATTTTGGTGGGATATTGCTATGACAGACCTGAACATGAGGTCTTTGTGTGAAGGGTCTGTGGTGTCTGGTCAACTGAAGTTGAAGAATCAGCTGTGATTAACAAGAGACTAGAACCACTAAAGAAAATCCTTTGCTTTGCTGGAACAAAGGATGCTGGTCAGCTGGGGATGAAGAATCAGCTGTAATTAAGAAGAAAGCAGCATCATTGAGGTGAAGTCTTCTGGGAAGTGTTTCCTTAGGGTCAGCACACTGAAGCTGTGTTCCAGAAGTGGCTGAGTTCATACTTGCTGTTGGCAGTTGCACTTGGTAATTTGTAAGAGTCTCCCAGGTGGTATTGGTTTTGAAGGTGTAAATGGGTCATGAAGAGCAGCTGAAGCTTGACACCATGTCAAGCCTGGAGTTCTGGAAGAGAGCCCAGGAGAGGCTATTGGCAAAGTGTTGTCCAGTTGCAGCAGGGGACCACAGCAATTTTGGAGATGCCAGACCATTAAGAACAGCAGCATCACTGGAGTGGAGCCAGCTGGGCCCAAAAGACAAGCTGTGTGTACTGTGGAGGGCAGAGATGAAGGTGTGATCAGTACCCTTGGAGGAGCACAGAAGATGTTTTGAGTGAATCACAGATAATTGGACATTGAGTTACTTACACTTTTAGAGTTTGGTTTTGCTTTGTTCAGATTGTGACTGTGACCTGATTATTTCCTCTTGAAGTAAGAAAGACTTTATTTTTGATTTTACAGGAGCCCACAGTTGAGAGAGTTAATTTTAAAAGGCTTTAGATTTTGAAGAGAATGACTTTTTAAGTGTTTGAAAATTTTAAAGACTGTGGGACTTTTAAAAGTTGGAGTGTTTATATTATATAGTAATATTGATATTAGTGTGTGCTCTTGGGGAAGAACAAGAAAGGAAAGGTTATGGCTTAACAATGATATGTATATCAAGTTGACAAGGTGACTGGTCACTTGCACTGGCTGGTCTTATGCCAGTTTGACACAAGCTGTCGTTATCTGAAAGGAGGGAACCTCAACTGAGAAAATGCTCCCATAAGATCCTGTTGTAAAGTGTTTCTTAATTAGTGATAATGGTGGAGGACCCAGGCCATTGTGGGTGTTGCCATCCCAGGGCAAAGCATGAAGAGCCAAGCTAGTAAGCAGTGCCACGCCATGGCCTCTGCATCATCTCCTAGCTCCAGGTTCCTGCCCTTCTTGAGTTTCTGCCTGACTTCCCTAAGTGAGGGTCTGTTATCTGGAAGTGGAAGCTGAAATAAATCTTTTCCTTCCCAAGTTACTTTGTTTTTGGTTGTGATGTTTCACCACAGCAATAGTAACCCTAACTAGGGCTCAAAACCATGGCCTGGCACTCTCTTACCAGATGGGAAGGGTCCTTGCTCTTATAGCCTGGGCAGTTCCTAGCACATCTCTTGGGGCATGCCATTTGCTCTGTGGGGCAATGTCCCAGTGTTATGCTGTGGTTATTTTGATTGTGCTTCACCATGTGACCGAGGACCCATGAAGCATGGGCAGTGCCAGTTTTACTTGTTGTTTCCCATGCCTCACTAAGGGTTAGAGACGGGCATATTTGTCTGTCTGCTGTCATCCAAGCAGTGAAGTAATAGATGCTTAGGAAAATGGCAGCCACTCTCATGGAGTCCCATGGCAGTGCATTCCAGAAGCATAGAAGACACAGGATCCTTGTACAACTTATGAGACAGGTTCAAAGATGACATCTTAGGACACAAGCTAATTATTGTTTTAACGTCTCACTTCTCTTTAATTCTGGGACTATCTAATCGGTGAATGGAGCATGTTATGATTTGACCCTATAGTTTATATTTGAAAGAAAAGACCCAGTGGGTTAGGTTGGGAGTAAATCTAAAGGTAACAGCCTGGGTGGAGGTCCAGCTCCATCACTCACTGCGTGTATGGCTTTGGCTGAGGTGCTTAGCCATGTGGAGTCTTGGTTTCCTCGTCTGTAGGATATTAGATGATGATAATGGCCGTGGCTCTTTCCTCCTGAGCTTGTTGTGAGAATTAAATAAATTAATAGACTCAGTGAGGCAGCTCACTGAATAAAGGTGATTGCCACCAAACCTCATGGTCTGAGTTCAATTCCTAGAACTCAAATGATAGAAGAAGAGAACCAACTCCTAAAAGTTATCCTCTGACCCCCCCTCCCACGGAGACAGACAGACAGACAGACACACACACATACATACTTTATTATGTAAAAATAAACAAATGAGGCGGTGGATCTGAAGAGGAGAGAATCCATGCTGGTGACCATGCAGTCAGTGTGTTGGATTGATGTTAGATGGCTGTGAAGAGGTGAGAGCAGCTGTGCAGGAAGTGCTGTTGAAATTATATTTAAAAATCAAAACCACAAGGCTGAGAGATGGCTTAGCGGTTAAGAGCACTGGCTGCTGTCCCTGAGGACCCAGGTTCAATTGCAGCACCCACAGCTGTCTGTAACTCTAGTTCCAATGAATCTGACACCTTTAAACAGGCATATAATGCACATAAAATACAGTTTTTTTTAAAAATCAATTCTTCTTCTCTGTGAGCTTTTGAGACAGAGTCTTTGGTTCTAACTGAAATTGTGACTGAACAAAGGGAAAAGCAACAGCATGAATAAAAAACAATGGTGTCTGCCCATAGCAGGTGCCAGTGAGAGAAGCCTGAGCACAGGATGCCAGTCTGTGTTATACCAGAGGCCCGTGACACCAAATCCTGACTGGGACCATCCCCAGATGGCCTCAAAGTTATTTGTGCACAGTGTGGTATGAGCAAGCCACGTGTCCTTGTCCTCCTAGGCCGCTTGGACTGGTGTCTGACCAGTGCCTTTTCCCTCATTTCATGAGCCTGTACCTATTATCTCCGTTTCTCTGCTCTGGGGAAGCTGGGCTGGCTGGTAGAGCCACCGGTGATTGTGCAGAGAATTAAGGGTATACACAGTGTCTCACTGGCTTCCTGGTAGAGAGACACAGGATCTGTGAGACTCTGTGAGCTCAGGAGGAGTCTGGCATGCTGAGTCCGCTCTTCGGGCTCTCAGAATCAGAGGGTCCCTGTCATAAGCACTCTGTTAGTGAGGGAGGCCATGTTTCATGAGACTGATTTGTGTTCCTCCAGTAATTATGTGCTGAAGTCCTGATCCTAATGTGTCTGTGTTGGGAGCCAGGGTTTTAAGGAGATGATTAAGCTGATCTGTCATTGGGATGGATTTTTAATTCACCATGGCTGGTAGCCTTATAAGTGGGAGAAGCCAAGAGTTAGAGAAAAAACGCATCTAAAAGGTAGCCCTCTGCAGTCTCTGGAGAGGGCCCCCAGGAAAGTCCCCTCTGGCCGCACCTTGTCCTTGGGCACCAAGCCTCCAGAGCCGAGAACTGGAATTGTGCAATTCAGTTATGGTAACCCAGGCAGACTGTTTGAGATCCAGTAATGGTATTTGAAAGAAGACAGTATGGTAGGCTTGGTCAGTAGTTCATAGTTTGTAGAGCCTTGCTGTAGAAGACTGTCAGCATCGAGGAATATCAATCAAGTGTTTTTGTTTCGTTTTATTTGTGGCAGGGTCTCAATATATAGCCCAGGCTGGCCTTGAACACATGATCCTCCTGCCCCAACCTCCTGAGTGCTGAGATTATAGTTACAGGTGTTTCTTACCATGCCTGGCAATAGAATCTCTGACAACTATTCTGGGCCAGGTACTGGGGAGAAGAGGGTAAATTACTGGGCCCTGCTCCTAAGGAAGCTATATGCTGGTGGGAAGATGGGCCGTTAGCCAGTGCTTAGCTGTGTGAACAGCAAGGCAGACTTTAGCAGGAGCTAGGTGGTCTGAGGTGACACTGTGGGGTGGTTCCTGGAGGAGGCACTGTCCGTTGAGATGGTGATAGATTAATACTTTCAACTTCAATCTTTTTAACATCCTGTGAGTTTGTCAGGGATTATCTGAATGTGCGAATGGTAAAGTCCTCTCTCTTCCCCTCTAGAATGTTCTGAAGCAACTACTGCATGCCAGACATTTATTCCTTTGTAAGGTCCCTTTTCAAAGAACCACCTAGAAAACTAGGCTGATACAAGGGTGACTCTTTCCAAACACTAGGATTCTTGATCTAACCAGGACTATGTCCTACTTCTTTAAATAAAAAGGCAGTTGGAAAATCTGGCACACCTGGACACATTAGCTGCAACAGGTACACATAGAGGCCTGTGGCAGCTCTTCAGGGTTTGCAGGGGAGAACAGGAAATGCAGTACAATTGCACTCTTCCTTTTGCATCTGTTCCTCTACCATGCCAGACCAAGGAGCTAGGACAGGGGCGGCACTGAATTCAGAGTTCTCAGCCTCCTCAACTGACCTCCCTCGGGAGGCCCAGGAGGCTTGCTGCAATGTGAGATCACCTCTCCTTCCTCTGCTAGGCTCAACGCCACAGTGACTTCAAGATGGCCCACTTTGTTACCCACCACATAACAGCCTGGGTTTAAGATATCACCATGCTTACCAGCCCTGTGGTGAAAATAGCATCCATTTCTCTTTCCCAGCATCCCAGCCTAGCACCCATCTCAGTACCACGGTCACAACACCAGTATTTCCTCTGGGAAGTGAAGGAGGGAGCTCCTAAACCTAGGCTGAAGAGGCTGGAGAGGAAAAGCTGGGAAGTTACACAGGTTGTTGGGACTTGGCACCTGCTACGTGTTGGAATCATGCCATGCCCAGAAGAGACCTGGCTGGAGGCAGATATGTCTGCAAAATGCGTATGTTTCTGCCAGGATGTACAGGCTCTTCTATGGGTCATAGCTGAGCCTTTGAGAAAGCTGGGAGTAGTGGTTATTTTTTTCTGGGAGGTGAGCAGAGGAACACTGGGAAGCAGATCTCAACTATGATTAAATGGGCCCCAAGGAGCAGAAACACTTGCACTCTAGCCATTAATGCCAAGCCATAGTTACAGCTGTCAGGAGATAGACATCTACTGCTACCAACTACAAGGAACTTAGGCATGATTTACTGTCCTGGGTGGGGTAGAAGGAGAGGGAGCCAGGGATGTCACAGCTAGGATGTTTCATATTAGTGGCATTGGAAACTGTGCAAAAAACCATTGTGGCTTCAAGAAATGTGGCAGTCCAGGGGTTTCCTGAGGAGACATCAGATTGTGCCAGGGTCCTGGGATGTTTTGTGTATCTTCCAGCTCAACTTTCCTTTCTATGGACTTTTGTTCCCAGATTGAAGCCTTTTTTAAGCCAAAACCAGCTCCAGCAGGACTGGGCTTCTCTATATCCAGAGGGTGGGTAAGCGTTAGTCCTTGTCTCAGCAGAGGACCCTGGAAGGAGCCTATATGAGGCTATCAGTTTCCCTACCAGCCTGGCCAAATCCAATGTTCTGCACTGGAGCTGGTGTGTTAGATCCAGGACTCTCAAGGGCCATTGCAAGCAAGACAGGGTATCCTGGAGAATCCACTGAGAAGGAAGATCATGCTCACCCCAGACCTTTTATGATCTACCCTACAGCACAGTGCAGGGATTCCAGCTATGAGCTTGGCAGACTTCTTGGATTATGTCATAGGTGAGAAACATCCCCAACAGGGTCATGGGTTTTAGTACTAGATTCCCAACTGATGGTGCCGGTTTTGGGGTTGTGAAAACTTTGGGGTGAGGACTTGCAGAAGGAGGTGGGTGGCTTGGGGCTTATAAGCCCACCACTTCCAGTCCCCCTCTGCTTCCTGATTACCAAGATGTGAGCAGCCCTGTGAGCTCCGCTGAGCTTTCCCTCTTACACACGATGCCCTGTAGCCTTTCAAGCTGTGAGACAAAACGTGTCCTTCCTCAAGATGGCTACTGTTTAGGTGATTTTGTCACAGTGACAAGAAAGATAACCAACACAGGTCAAAAAACAAATGCTCGTGTGTGTGTGTGTGTGTGTGTGTGTGTGTGTGTGTGTGTGTGTGTGTGTGTGTGTGTGTGTGTAGGTAGGTAGGTAGGTAGGTAGGTAGGTAGGTAGGTAGGTAGTGGTGTTAATATTCAGGCATCTGCACTGGCCTGCCCTTGGGATTCTGACAGGATACACCTGTGCACATTCACTATGTTCCCTTTTAAAAGGGCCCTGCTCACCTCCCGTCTTTCTCTTGGTCTGTCTGTTCCATTCTCTTTCTCTGCCTGTCTCTCTGTCTCTCCTTCCCCATCTCTCTGCCTCTCTTTTCTCTTCTGCTGCTCCTGTCTCCAGAGGTTGGTCTCTCTTCTCCCCCTCCCCCCTTTTTTTTTTTTACTATTCCCTTTCTTCTAATACAAATCCCCTCCACATGAGGTCTGTAGCATGGAGAGCCTTTATAACGTACATAAGGAGACCAGAAGCTTAGGAACTGTGAGTGAGAATATCCCTCTGCAGCATCTTGTGTTTTCTTGAGTGTCTTGCTCTTTGCTCTGGTGGCCGTTGTGAGTCACCCCTTTAGAGCTTCTGCTTTAGTCTACTCATTCTGGACTCTATGGTCATGATTTGGACTATAGATTCCCACTATTGACAAATTTATATTTTATTTAAATTGTCTTTTTTTTTAACCAAAAATGCACCTATTTATAAAGAAAGCCAATGTTCTTTGCTGTTTTTGAAAAGTAACTGCCAAGTATGACAGATGCTGATCAATCGTACCTTTCTAGCCAGAACTTGTTGGAAGGAGAAAAAAAGGGGGCTGATGAAGGCTCAAAGGCAGAGGCTGGAGGGCAATGGGAGGTGCATATCAGATGGGCATGTCCTCTTTAATCCCCAGAAACAGCAAGGATGCTTAGAAAGTACAGAGCTCTCTCTTTGGGACCTGGCTTTGATCACTGTGATGTCCAAGCATCACAGAAAATGAGTCTGGGTTCTGAGTTGTGTGTTGGAGAAATGCTAGAGCAGCAGCTAACTGTGGGACTGAAGCCAGATGGACTTGGCCTCGAGTGCTCTTCAGGAGCTGTCTCCTTTGTGTGTGAAGTGCACTCACTCTGGTGTTGCTGGCAGTGAGGAAGACTATTTCCAGCTATCTTCATGTGTTACACAGTTGATAAATGCTCCACTATTCTTGGTTTGGGGTTTCTCCAACCTACCTATGTGTATTTTTAGTTAAATATATACTGATTGTTTGTTGAGCAAATTACAAAAGAGTCTAGGAAATTCCCTTGGTTGTTCAGTGTCTCCTAAGAAGCCACTGCAAAGACCAAGTAGGACCATCATAGTGTTTGTGTTGTTTTTCCATGTGAGTATAAACTTTCTATTCTCTACTTTCTTGAGGGCTATAACATGGGCTCTGGGATTTCATTCATTTACACTGAGAGCAGCTTTCTTTGAATCTTGAAAAATGTCACCTGTCACCACAGTTCCTTGGATGCTGTAAGGCAGGGACACTAAAGGTGTATGGTACTGGGTTATACATAGTGGCATGAGGTGTAGGTGAGAGACAAAGGCTGCAGAAGGATGGGGAGTGAGACAAGAGCATCCACAGAGGATAGTCCTGGCATGCCTTGGCTTATTCACCATGAAACACTCTTGGTATTTGGATATTTGCATTTGGCTGTTGTCTTCTTTCTTTGAGTCATACTATCGTGAGCAGCCTCTGATCTCAACCTGTTTGTTGATTGAGTCTCTCCCACCCACCCAACGTTTGATCTCCATGTTCTTTACCCATTTCATAATCATTAGGCGATAAACAGTGTTGTGAATGCAGTTCAGAGCTGATAGTTCGTCCTCCTGATCAAGCAACCCATTTAGCTGGGAAATTACAGACGGTTTCCCAAGCTACTTAGACACCTGCTTCTACAATGCCAATACCACTATCAGGTTCTGAACAATATCTAGAGAAATTAGGACATTAAAGCAAATGTCACAAAGTTTCAACCAGGACACAGATTGCTCATCTCCCTCAGGCCCTTAGCAGTAAGTACAGTACAGCAGAGTACCAGACAGGCCCTGTGACAGTTGCAGAGAAACACTGACCCTTCTGAGCTTTACTGATTCTTTGTGAAATATGGCCACATGCTGGTAGTTTATCCAAGTTCTACAGGTTGTTAGCAGAATGAGACCCTAAATGTCTCCATTTTGATGTTAGTCATTCCAGCTTATGTTCTCACACCTGTTATGGAACTCCCAAGAGCAAGCAATGTGTTAAGATGTCAGGTGGCACCCATTTGCATGTCACTAACTGTTT
This sequence comes from Cricetiscus sungorus, assembly GCA_030556225.1. NCBI lineage: Eukaryota > Metazoa > Chordata > Mammalia > Rodentia > Cricetidae > Cricetiscus > Cricetiscus sungorus. Next base: position 2,517,554 of record JANBXA010000069.1, on the reverse strand, counting down.
TAATTTGATGGAGAAATTCTGTTGAAGAGGAATGATTAGAAAGCCAAAACAAGGTGATCTAGAAAGGTTCACCTCACAAAATTTAGTTAAAGACATTCTGGAAGTTCTTTAAAAGTTAATTCTGATACTGTTAAGGAAAAACCTAATTAATAAAAACAGGAAAAAAAAAAAAACCCTGTGTTTAAGTAGCACCAGGTTGTGACAAGCTCATGCAACACCAAGGATTCAGTGTGAAGGTTTAGACTTGATCTTCTAACCTGTGGTCTGTTGTTCCCAGGAGCTGAAGCAGATCAAACACATTAATTAAATTATTTGGAAATAACCTTCTGGTTCTTCTTATTTATTATCTTATATGAGGTTGGCATCCTAGCAATTTCTGAGAACATAAGAATTAGATTTGCTTTTGTAAGAAAAGTAATATATTTGTGGGATTGTATTCAAATTTAATTTTTATTACTTTTTCTTTCTCTCCTGTCTGGGTGTAAGGAGTAGTCAGAGTGGGAATGCCTGGGAAGAGCTGGGCAGGAATGTAGAGTGAGGCTAGGGATGTTCTTCTTAAGGGCAATGTACTCTGGGTTCTAAGGCATGTGTTCTCAACTGTCCTTGAGGATTCCTGAGTGAATGGTGGGGCATGCTCCATATCCAGGTGTGGTATGTTTGCCTCAGTATTCAGGAGGCTGAGGCAGAGGGATGTATATTCCAAGGTCAGTAGGTGATAAAATGAAATCCCTTTTCAGAAAAATCAACACCACCCCAAATCCACTCAAGTCCTCCATCTCTCTTTCCATCCCTCTCTCTACCTCTCCCTTCCTCTTGTGTGTACAGGCATGCATGTATGTCCTGTGCATGTGGGGGCCAGAGGTCAGTGCTGAATGTCTTTCTCAGTCACTCTGTACCTTGGTTTTTGCTACACAGTCTTTCACTAGTTTGCTGGGTTAGCTGGGCCACAAGCTAACCTTATCTCACCGCCTCACAGATGTGGGGTTAGAAACCTGCTGTTTGCAGGCCAAACTTCTGTGAGTACTAGGGATGTAGTAACCAAGCATCTATACCTCCAAAGTCTTTTCCTTTACCAAACAAGACAACATAGCTAGATTTGGCCCTCTGCAGTATCTTATGACTTTTCTTTCTTTCTTAAAAATTTTCTGTTTTACGTGTGTGTGTGTGTGTGTGCGCGCTTGCGTGCACATGTGTATGTGCATGCTATGGTATAAGTAAGGAAATCGGAGGGCAAGAAGACAACTTGCAGAAGTTTGTTCTCTGCATTGGAAATTGAAGGCTTTGGCAGCACGTGCCCTTTGCCCACCGAGCATCCTGCTATTCACTAAAGCACTTTCTTGAATAGCTGTGGTCAATCCTATCTCCAGGCATCATCTATGTCTGAGTACATTTCTGTCACAGCTCTGCTAACTTGTGTATTTTCATCTGTGTGTCTCCATCCTTTGCCCAGCCTTAACATTTTCAGAACTTCTTCCAGTGACTGAAGCAACAGGTGGAGTTGGTTGGCTCACATGACATGCAATTGGGAGGGTGCTGGCTTAGCTGTAGCTCAGTGCTAGAATGGTGCATGATCCAGACACTACACCTGATTCTCCCAACTTCAGCTTCCTGTTCTGGCTTCCTCCCAGCAGACTCTTCACATGGGGCACTAGCAGCTCCAAGTTTCCCTCCCAGCAGTGCAGCAACTCCTTGAAAGGCCTCGCATGGAATCTGTATCAATGCCCCCCCCCCCCTTAGCTAACAAAACACACAAGTCAGGCTAAGTTTAAAAGAAACAGCAATCTATTTAGTACACGGTTTCGGTGAGGGTTTCTGGTGAGCATCTCTTCTGGCCATACCTCCTCATTGCAGGTCTTACTGGCAGACACACAGTTAAGAGGGAGCCACATCTTCAGGGCTCATGAGTGTGGGCTTCATGGGAGCTATCTTAATTATACCTGAGGGTAGCTCCCCTAGGGCTACAGGGCACTAAGTAGGCCTCTCCTCTTGTAGGTGTTACACGGCCTGCATATGCTGCCATACTTTCTTGGGTGACAAGCCATATCCGTACCATAGCAGAGACACCTGGGTAGAGTTCAGGCAGACCAACCCAGGGGCTGTGCACACTGAAGCACATAAGTGTTCTCTGAACCAAATCTTTGTGCTGGTTGATTTTAACTGTCAACTTGACATGACTGAAACCCCCTGGGAGATGTCTTAATGAGGATTTATCTAGATCAGGTGACCTGTGTGCATGGCTGAGGGGACTTTTGATTGTTAATTGAGGTGGGAGACCTACCCTGAATATGGGCAGCACCCTTTCAGGACTGCAGGAGTGAAGAAAGCCAGCAGAGCAGGAGCAAACAGAGTAGGTGTGTTCTTTTCTCTCTGCTCTGGACTGTGGATGTGGTGTGACCAGCCACCACCTGCCTCAGTGACTTCCCTACATAAACCCTTTCCAACCCAAAGTTGCTTTTGTGCAGTTTTCAGCTCTGCGTGACTGAGGGCTCTGCCCTTCTGGGTTTTCTTGTCCTAGCTCCTCACATAATATACATCTAATGCATTCTGAAACTGAGTGGTGATGTTTGGTCAGGATGATTTGGGTCCTTGGACCTGGTCCCACTCATGGCTTTTGCAGTTGCCTCTTTCAGTGGCATAAATGAGTGGAGGGTGATTTGTGCTCTCCGTACAGCCCTTTGCAGCGAACAGGAGCATGTGTAATTGTCAGTGTTTACACATGCTGAATGATGAATGCATTCCAGTTCCCATCCCTTCTCAGGATGGACACCATCATCTTCCCAGCCTGTTGTCTAGAGTCTGGTTTCCTGATTTGTCCTCATGACCCTGACTGTTCTGTCTGTGACTCCTTCCTTGGTTTCCTTTGCTCTTCTTTCTTTTCATCCTAAAACCCCAGCTTTTCAGGCCTCGCCTCCACGCTTGCTCCCTCGTGTCAGCTCTGCTCATGTGGCCCATGTGACTTTATACAGTCTTTCCTGCTGGCCAGACTTCTGCAGAGGGATGAAGAGGGAGGCAACTCTTCTGAGTCTGCAGACTCTGGGACAAGACTTTGTTAGATGACAGCATCTTTTACAACTCTGAGCAAGGTGACAGAGTTGTCCCTGATTGAGGGAAGAGAAACCTAAAGTCTGGAGAGATCAGATCACTTGATTCAGAGGTCAACACGGAAATCCCGAGTTCACTGTCACTTGCTCATCCTGTCACTAGTGCTAGTAGGCTAGTGGCCATAAAGAGAGGGCTATCATGTTGCTTCCTTTTCCCTCCTAGGGTTCCCCCTTGCTTTCTGTATGCCTTTCTTGGAACATGTTGCCTGGTAAGGCTTTCTTCCCAAGCAGGAGTTAAGGTTGCTCTGTTCGCTACATTCCTTTCCAAGCCTGCATTCTGGAGTGGGGGAAGTACTCAATTGCAGAGTATGTGCTGTGCAGACTGGCTTATTGAGGTTATTTAGGAAAGAATGAGTTTTGCCCAGTTCTTTCTCCTTGTTTTTAGGAATGCAGTTGACAGTGATAAGCACAGCTGCCAAACTGGACATATACAGCTTCTGTGTGTTTTCTTTGTCATTTCATAAATGCCTCTTCATGTGGCTCATGGTTCCCCCTGTAGCTGGTGGGCTTATTTACAAAACACTGGGTGATTTAATTTTTTGATAGCCTTGTAGAGAAGAGAAATGGTGGTTCATTTCTTAACTCTGAAGAGTCAGGGAGATCACATTTCAAAAGTTGCCCCTCTGAAGCCATGTGCTCTAGAGGGCTGGGTTTTAAAGACACATACAATGCTAAGTGCTCCTTAGAAGGCTAAGCCGTTTGTTAGATGGGTTGTTTTAGAACAGGAACACAGATGAACTGTTGCAGCCAGGGCAATGGCAACAGTTGCTTGCTGATGGAGAAATGTTGAGACAGGAAGCCTGGGCATGGTTCTGACAAGCTCTGTCTGTACACATGGGACCCATTCAGTTCCTGTGTGACAGGCACAGAGCCATCTATCTCACAAAGAAGGAATATCTCCTTCCCAGTTTATGAAGCAGACAGATAAAGAGGTGATTCTGGTTTCACCCTACTCTTAGCACCTAGGATGTGGTAAACAGTGTCCCAGATAGCCCATGGATCTGCTTTGTTTGCTTCATGCAATTTTTAGTATTGAATTTATTGCCAATTTCAAGCAGTGTATTTCCTACTAAGATCATGGCTGATACATTCTCTTGAAAGCATGGGCAGCTCCTCTAGCAGTGGGTCCAGCTTTGCCCAATATTGGCAGCTCCATTTCCTTGAAACCCTGCCTCCCACCTGGCCTGCTTCTTTGCCTTTTTTCCTGCAGGCTTCCTGAGAACATCACTGCCCCCTTGCTTCATGTTGCTACCCTTTAGTTTTTTTACAACCACAAGGTCTCAGATTTGATTTCCTAGAGAAATGCTTATGCTATCCTTTCAGAAGAAATCCTACTATGATGGGTGGTCTTTACTGTCAACTTGCCCTAGTATAGAACCATTTGGGGGAGGGACCTCTCTTTGACATTCATTGACTTGTCATAATTGTGGGTCAGATCTGCCTGTGTAAGTGGGGCCAGGGATGGGTGGGTGCTGCTGAGCCCTGCACATATACATTCATTTGTTGTTCTTTGCTCTTGACCGCTGCAAGCTCCTGATAGCATGTCTTCCACACATTGAGGGACCGTCACCTGGAACTGAGCCAAACAAACCTCCTTCTCCCTTGAGTTTCCCTAGTCAGAGTGTTTGTCACAGCAGTGGGGAACAAAATCAAGGCATCTCCATAAGTGGTGCTTTTTGAGGGCCACAGTGCTATTGACTAACTGCTGTTCCTGTAGGAAATGACAGACCATAACGGGATAGGCAGATACTCCACACTGCTTTCTGAAGTACATGTGGTAAACCCTGTCTCCAGAGAGGCTGGCCATCATTTTACTGTCTCCTTATGTGGCTGGGTGACAGATCTTTGAAGGCTTTGGACCTTTGAGGAGGTGGTTCTGAGTCCTACAATAGCCCAAACATACCAGGTTCACTGGTGTAGATAAAACCCCACAGGACCACATGTTCAGGCCATCCTTCTCGGTACTGGGAGGGTCAGGGCTTGAACCCAGGCACTTGGCTGCCTGCCTCTGCCCTCCCTAATTGTCTGTGACAGACATTCATAATGACAGTTTGTAATGTCTGTGTGTGCAATGGTGGACTGACACTGGATGTCTTTAAGAAACCATCGTCTAACTGAAAAGTGTGACTGCCCTTTAGAGAGGAAGACAACCATAACATTTACATTCTGAACAAAATCAGTTCAGGCCATCTCCACAGACCCCAAGTGCTTGCTCTCAGAGTAGCTAGCAAAACTTGAAAGTGCTTCAGCTGGAGCTTAATTTGACACAGGCAAAGCCAAGGTACTGAAAACAGAACCTCTATCCAGCCTTCCACGGCAGTACAGAGCCAGAAATAAATCTGAGTGTAGGGCACTTCCTGGCAGGAATTGAAAAAGAAAAGCAAATGCCCTTGTAGCTGGTGACACAAAACTATCCACTGTCCTACATCCATGAGCCTGCTGGCTTCACTGGGCCCCTTTGTGTTGTCATAACTCCAATTCCTTACAATCCTGTCCTCTCAGAGAACAGTAATTGGAATGACATGTTATCTTTGTTCAGAGTTAGCATTTAGACTGGTGACATTTGCACCTCTTTTCATGTTCTCCAGAGATGGCAAGCCAGGGTGCTCTCATGTCAGTGTACAAGCCCAGTGCTGAAGGACGCCTCTCATGGCAGAGGGGCTGCGGTGGCTTGAGGAGTGGCAAGAGCCAGATTCAACTTTACCTTTGTGACCATCGCCGCCCGTGGTGTTGATCTTTTTTTTTTTTTTTTTTTTTTACATATAGATCCTAGTTCTCCTGCCCTCCCTCCCTCTCTCCCTCCCTCCCTCCCTCCCATGCCGCCCATCACCCTCCCCTCCCCTCCCCCCAACTCCACATATAGGGTGATGCCAGGAGGGGTCATCTAAATCTGTCAAGTCATTTGGAGTAGGGAGTAGGCCCTCCCTCCTGCCTCTAGGTTAAGGGAGTATCTCAGAGTTGTTTTGATTTTATTTCCCTGATAGCTAAGGATGTTGAGCACTTTCTCAAGTGTCTTTCAGCCTTTTCGATTTCCTCTATTGAGAATTCTCTCTTCAGTTCTGTACCCCATTTTTAAATAGGGTTATTTGGTGTTTTGGTGACTAGTTTCTTGACTTCTTTGTATTATTTTAGAGATCAGCCCTCTGTAAGACGTGGGGTTGGTGAAGATCTTTTTCCAGTCTGTGGGCTGCCGTTTGGTCTTGTCAACTGTGTCCTTTTGCCTTACAGAAGCTTCTCAGTTTGAGGAGATCCCATTAATTAATTGTTGATCTCAGTGTCTGTGCTACTGGAGTTCAGGAAGCCAACTCCTGTACCAATTTGTTCAAGGGCCCCACTTTCTCTTCTAAGAGGTTCAGTGTGGCTGGATTTATCTTGAGGTCTTTGATCCATTTGGACTTGAGTTCTGTGCATGGCGATAGACATGGGTCTATCTTCAGTCTTCTACACACCATCATCCAATTGTACCAGCACCATTTGTTGAAAATGTTTTCCTCCTCCCATTGTATACTTTTAGCTGTTTTGTCAAAAATCAGGTGTTTGTAGGTGTGTGGTTTCATGCAGGATTTTCAATTTGATCCCTTGATCTACCTGTCTATTTTTGTGCCAATACCAGGCTGTTTTCAGAACTACAGGTCTGTAGTAGAGCTTGAAGTCAGAGATGGCAATGCCTCCTGAAGTTCCTTTATTGTACAGGTTTGTTTTGGCTATCCTGGGTCTTTGCTGTTCCACATAAAGTTGATTATTATCCTTTCAAGGTCTTTGAAGAATTGTGCTGGGATTTTCATGGGGATTGCATTGAATCTGTAGATTGCTTTTGGAAAGATTGCCATTTTTACTGTGTTGATCCTACCTATCCAAGAGCATGGGCGATCTTAATTAATGGGATCTTAATTAATTAATGGGATCTCCTCAAACTGAGAAGCTTCTGTAAGGCAAGCTTTCTGGTATCTTTAATTTCTTTATTTAAAGACACAAAGTTCTTGTAATATAGGTTTGGTAAGCGTTACCTCAAGATACTTTATGTTGTTTGTGGCTATTGTAAGAGTAATGTTTCTCTGATTTCTTGCTCAGCCCCTTTGTCATCTGTATATAGTAGGGCTACTGATTTTTTTGAGTTTATCTTGTATCCTGCTAGTTTGCTGAAGATGTTTATCAGCTGTAGGAGTTTCTTGGTAGAGTTTATTGGGTCACTTATGTAAACTATCATATCATCTGCAAATAGTGAAAGTTTGACTTCTTCCTTTCCAATTTGTATCCCCTTGATCTCCTTTTGTTGTCTGACTGCTTTAGCTAGAACATCAAGTATAATATTGAAGAAATATGGAAAGAGAGGGCAGCCTTGTCTTGTTCCTGATTTTAGAGGAATTGCCTTAAGCTTCTCTCCATTCATTTTGATGTTGGCTGTTGGTTATTATGTTTAGGTATGTTCCTGTTATACCTGATCTCTCTAAGACCTTTTTCATGAAAAGGTGTTGAATTTTGTCAAAGGCTTTTTCAGCATCTAGTGAGATGATCAGGTGGTTTTTCTTTTTCAGTTTGTTTATATGGTAGATCACATTGATAGATTTTCATCTCTGCAACCATCCCTGCAACCCAGGGATGAAGCCTATTGGTCATGGTGGATGATTTCTCTGATGTGTTCTTGGATTCTGTTTGCCAGTATTTTATTCAGTATTTTTGCATTAGTGTTCATGAGAGATATTGGTCTGTAGTTTTCTTTATTAGTTGTGTCTTTGTGTGGCTTGTAAGGTAATTGTGGCCTTGTAAAAAAGTGGTAATGAACCTTGTGATTCTATTGTGTGGAACAATTTTAGTATTGGTATTAGCTCTTACTTGAATTTCTGATAGAATTCTGCACTGAAGCCATCTGGCCCTGGGCTTTTTTTGTTTGGGAGGCTTTTGATGACTACTTCTATTTTGTTAGGGGCTATAGATCTATTTAAGTTGTTTGTCTGTTCTTGATTTAATTTTTGTAAGTGATTGTTATCCAGAAATTTGTTCATTTCCTCAGTGCCTGTTGTTATGTCCCCCTTTTCCTTTCTGATTTTGTTAATTTGCATGTTCTCTCTCTGCTTTTAGGTTAGTTTGGATAAAGGTTTGTCTATCTTGTTGATTTTCTTGAAAAACCAACTCTTTGTTGCATTGATTTTTTGTATTGTTTTCCTGGTTTCTATTTTATTGATTTCAGCCCTCAAGTTGATTATTTCCTGGTGTCTACTCCTCCGGGGTGAGTTTGCTTCCTTTTGTTCTAAGGCTTTCAGTTGTGCTGTTAGTTCTCTAATGTGACTATCCTCTGTTTTCTTCATATGGGCACTTAGTGCAATGTACTTCCCTCATTGCACTGCTTTCAAGATGTCCCATAAGTTCGGATATGTTGTATCCTCATTCTCGTTGGATTTTAGGAAGTCCTTGATTTCTTTATTTCTTATTTGACCCAAGTATGGTGCAATTGTGCATTGTTCAGTTTCCATGAGTTTGTAGGTTTTCTGAAATTTGTGTTATTGTTGAATTCCAACTTTAAAGAATAGTGGTCTGATAAGATACAGGGGACTTTTCCTTTTTTTTTTTTTTTTTTTTTTTGTATCTGTTGAGGTTTGTTATGTGGCCTAGTATGTGGTCGATTTTAGAGAAGGTTCCATGCGGAGTAGAGAAGAAGTTATATTCTTTTGTGTTTGGATGGCATGTTCTATGGATGTCTGTTAAACCCAATTGAGACTTAACTTCTATTAGTTCTTTTGTTTCTTTGTATCAAGGCATAGTTCACTGTGTGTCTGTTAGGTACACACTGTGAATTTTGGTGTAAATTGTACTATAATTTGTACTATAATATTGGTAATTTTGTGACCACATTGGGAAGTCAGAGAGGTTGGGATTGGGAACTCTTAGGTTTTTATGGCAATCTTCTCCTTGTTTATTTTGGATGTGGGAATGTCTGGTGTAACCCAGCCTGACTTTGAACTTCTAACCTTTCTGCCCTGAATCACAATGCCTGACTTAGCATTCCCCTCTTGAGAACCAGAGTCCTATGAGAAGTACCTCAGTCTCTTTCAAAGGCATGTCTCTTTTGAAGGGACACATTTCCCAACACGGATCATTGGGGAAAAACATGTCTCAAGCAAACTAGGGAACTAATTTGTTCCTCAGCCTTAAACCTAGAAGGTCCTTTCTAGAATGGTCCTAAAGATGCATCTTCAGGTAAGCCTTGATCCAGAAACTCAGAAATGGTCTGGAGGCCCAGCTTCTTCCCCGCTCTCTGTTTTGCTTGAGTATGCCTTTCCTCTTTCATGAAGTTTAGCATCTGCTAAGCTCACAGTCCCTGGCAGTGCTACCCTGAGGGAAAAGAGCCAGTTTTTCCTTCTGGAATATAGCCAATGACCTACTTTTATGGACTCTGGAAGGATGCTGTGGACTTGGATGGTGGGTGTAGACTGGGATCTGGGCATGGGATCCCCACAAAGCCTTCAGCTGCTGGCAGGAGAGTTCTTTTCTCAGAATAGTGTATGGGAATTCGTCATTATGTTAGGCAGGTCTGCCTGTTGTAAGATCCAGGACAAGTTGGAGGTACATTTAGAATTCTGGGGTTCAGTGGGTAGAATCTTTGCCTAGCACGATCCAAGTCCTAGGTTTATCCTCAGCACCATGCAAACCAGGTATGATGTTGTGCATGTAATTCCAGCATTCAGAAGGTAGAGGCAGCAGGAGTTCAAGGCCACCCTTGGTTACTTGGTGAGTTTGAGGTTAGTCTTGGCTATAGGAAACCCTGTTTCACCAAACATCTCTTTCTTTAAATTTCTGTTTCCATTTTCCATGTTATTTTCCTTTCAGTACAAGAACACTGGTAAGTGTGGTTTTCAAAAACCCCAAGTCTAGAAAGAAGACCTAGTCTATGGGATGACACAGGAAAGTAACTTGCCAGAGGCAGAGGGTGACACAGCATTGGGCTGGGTGGCACAGGCAAGAACTTTGTCACCTCTGATCACATCTGTCTCTTCTGTCCCATACTTTGCTCACAAATTGCTGAGCAAGTTCAAGATAATGGGCACAGAGCACTGAACTAGGCCTGTTGTTCTGGTGTGGGACCTTATGTGACTCGACTGGCCATGTGCTTGTGAAGTCACCACTGGATGAGTGAGTCTGTCCGTGATTGCTTTCTATAGTAACATTTTTATATAGTTAAATCTATCTTTTAGTGTATGAGTTCCCAGACCTTTCAAAGGTAAGAGTAGGTTTTATTATTAGGGGAAAGAGTATGTGCTGTGGGAACCACTCCTGGGAGGTTTGTGGGAAAGTTAGTCTCTCTCTCTCTCTCTCTCTCTCTCTCTCTCTCTCTCTCTCTCTCTCTCTCTCTCTCTCTCTCTCTCTCTCTCTCTCTCTCTCTCTGTGTGTGTGTGTGTGTGTGTGTGTGTGTGTGTATAGTGTGTATGGTGGGTGTGTACTGTGATGTATGTATAGACTTTGTGGTGTGTAGTGTGATATGTGTATAGTGTGTGTGGTATGTATGTATATATGGTGTGTGTATGTGGTGTGTGTGTGTATGTTTGTATGGTGTGTGTGTGTGTGTGTGTGTGTGTGTGTGTGTATGTATGTTTGTATGGTGTGTGTGTGCGGAGGGGTAGACATATGACAGACCTTCCAGTGATTTCTCCATTGTAAAGCCATGTCTTCCATATCAGCTCACTGATTAGTATCTACTCTAGATTTGTGTTTGACCCATGAAGATTTCTGCCTGTAGCCATTGCTCTTAGGCCCTCACCTACCAGTTTGAGATGCTCTTCCCTCCCTTTGTAGTTAAGAAGATGGACAGTTCACCTGGTTCAGTACATTACCTGAAGTGACAATACCTGCCCTTCCAGCAAGGAACTTGGTTGAAAGTGAGTTGCATGTCTTTCTAACTCCCTGCTCATCATGAGCTCAGCACCAAGGATGGAGTGGGGTGAGACCTTCTCCAGCACACTTTATCTCTACCCACCCCTGCCTGGATCTCCATTCCCTTTTTGACATCTGAAACCAAAATGTTAAGCATTCTGTTTCCATGAGTTGCTTTAAAGACATGTTTTATTGTGGCTCTCTGGCTAAATTTGCAAAGCAGCATATGTATGTATTCCTTTGTCAATACTGAGTCATGTGCTAGTTCTGTCCCCAGAATAAATGCCTCAGGAGAGGGACATCTGCACAGGCGCCCTGACCCCAGCTGACGTATGTGCCTAGGCTTGGATTGGGTGGGGAAGCTTCTGATTTTGGAAGCAGGTGGATATGGCTGTCAGTCTGACTGGCTGTGTGATTCTGCCCTGTCACACTAGTTCTATGGGCCTTAGTTTCTTTGTCTATGAAGTGAGGAAGAGCTAGACTTTCCTGCTTAACCATGAGAGGATTAGGTGAAAGTCCTTGGTACAGCTAGTGTGGGTGTGCTCAGAGTGTGGTGGGCATGGGCTAGGGAGTGGCTTAGTGGCAGAGTGCTTGCCTAGCTTGTGTGAAACACTATACTCTGTTCTCAGTACAAAAAACGAGACAAAAACTAGTGTGGTGCCTATTAACTGTCAGTTCTTAGTGGCTGGCTTAGGACATTGTTGCATTGGAATGTGATATCCCAGTGAAGAGCCTTTTGAGGAGATTGTCTCATAAATGGTTTCTGGCTATGATTTACTATGTGGTTATAATATTAAAATGGGGTGGGGTGGGAGGGAAAGGCCTACTGGCTTAGCTAATGCTTTTTTTTTTCCTCCCCAATTTCATAAGTTAAATACTTAGTTCTGCCAAGCCAGGTGTGTTTTGTGTGTGTGTGTGTGTGTGTGTGTGTGTGTACCACACTTGGCCCTGACTTTGTAGAAACAAGTAAGTTAGTCAATGTGAATTGGTTATCTATTTCTGATTAAGACATCTCTTTTTTAAAAAAGAGTGTTCAGATAATATCTTGTCATCATATTGGTGACTTTGACAGGATTGTCAAACCAACATATATGTGTAATAGTGTGGAAATGCCAGGCTTCCCTGGGCCTTGATTCCTTGACACAGGATAACTCACAACAGAGCTGGCTCTGTTGTTGGTTCTAATACAGAACAAGCAAGAAAAGCCCATGAGAGGAAGAAGGGAATCCATCTTACAGCAAAGGTTCCACCCACATTCGGGGCGGGGGTGGGGGGATGCACATCAGGAAATGGGATCACTGTGTTGTTTTAGCAGAGGCCTCCCCAACAGGCAGGGAGAAGACAACCTAGTGCTGGGAAGTCTCCCTCAGCGAGGGTTATTGGGGGGCCTCTCTGAAGAGAACACCCAGGCACAGGCTGTGCAAGGAGAAGAAAGCAAAGACATTTGTGCAGATGGAATGGAACGTGAAGGTGCAGAGGCCAAGAAAGGATGGGACAACAGTGTGGATTCTGGTCAGGAAGGTTGGTGGAGCTCAGCCTGCAGTCAAGAGCCTGTGGTGATGAGGTTCACTGCCTTGTGAGGCTTGTCCTGTGGAGGACTGAGTGCTGCCATTGGGAGTTTTGCTTTTGTTTCATTTCAGTTTTTCAGTGAGATAGAGTCTTGCTGTGCAGCTAGGCTGGTCTTGAACCCGTTGTCCTTCTTTTTAGCCTTTTAGCTGGGGTTACAGGTGTGTGCAACTATTCCTGGCTCGGAGCTTTGCATCTGTGTTGAGCTGGAGCTGGTCTTGCATGAGCTTGTATACTGGGAGTCATGGTGAGGAGCTGGGGTTCACACTGAGGTGAGGAGTGCTGGCATCCCTTATTTCAGGGAGTCACAGGGTGATGAGCAGGAGAAGGAGTGCAAGATGGAAGTAGAAGCCATTTTCTAGCAGATGTGTAGTCCATAGGAGTTGAAGGCAAGCTGCTCTTGCCCACCAGAAGGGGTTGTAGAGAGCTGTGGAGGAAAAGGCTTTGATGGTGCTCAGTGATGTGGTGGGAAGAGCAGGTCCCTTGTCCCCTTTATAGAGAAAGAAGGCAGAGCATGCTTCAGGCACACTGGGTCAAGTCTGAGACACTGGGTGGTGGTGGTACATCTCTCTGAGCTCAGAGAAGCTCAAAGGACTGTCTTATCTAAAGCTTCTGGTTGCCTCTGCTGAAAAACATCCCATTGGCTCAAGAGCTAACCCTATCTATGCCACATGTTAAGGTAGCCAGGTGACAGCATGGTTGGCTACTGCTGCCATGTCCCTTAATTGCCACTGTTGCATTTCTTCTCACCTACCCCCACCCCACCCAGAGACTGCATTCTATGTAGTGTCCCTAGAAATTCACATGCATGGTATGTAATCTCTTTTTCATGGCTCCTGCCCCTCCCTGGCATAAACACCACCACCCTCATTTTCGAAGTGGAATAGGAGGTTCAGGAAATTTGTCCTGGGTCTTGAAGTTGGGATTGAGGGAGGAGGGTCCCCATGAGACCCACTTGTCTTCAAAGCTTGTGTCCTTCTTTTTCCACACTTTCTTTTTTTTCCCCTTTGAAAAACAGTCTTAGGGTCAGAATGACTCACCGGTGTCCATTTTACAATTCCCCCAAGTAAATTGCTCTGAGCCAATAGAATAAGTATGCAATGCTTTATGTTTTGTGTGACAGAGCATCCTGGAAACTGACAGGGCTGCGGGATAGTTGTCTGTTCAGTATTCTCTGTTCCTGTGCTGCCTGGCCTCACCCTCCATTGTCAGTGAGTTCTTAGCGCCCATGGCACCGGGTGTCCCTGTGTGCCACAGACACAGTGTTGAATGCACCTTCAGCCCTGGCCTGCACCAGGCCCCGCCTCATGGAAGACAGACCTGTAGAAACAGCTAAAGATTTATGACGAGGATTGTTCTCTGGGAAGACAGGAAGAAAATACCTTCAGGCCTGTCACCAGCTGACTGATCCAGGCTGAGCTGAGAGTTCATGATGCAGATGACTGGGGGGTGAGTATCAGGCAGCATCAGGCATAGCTCAGTGGAGTCTGGGCAGCAGGACTGTCTAGCTGACTAGAGAAATACTTTACCGCCTGTGGCCCAGCTTTCTTCTCTTGTTTCCTGAGAAAAGGGTGCTTCTACTGGGTATATGTCATCTCTGGGTGTACATCATCTCTGGGTGTGCATCATCTCTGGGTGTAGATAATCTCTGGGTGTGCATCATCTCTGGGTGTGCATCATCTCTGGGTGTGCATCATCTCTGGGTGTACATCATCTCTGGGTGTAGATAATCTCTGGGTGTGCATCATCTCTGGGTGTGCATCATCTCTGGGTGTACATCATCTCTGGGTGTACATCATCTCTGGGTGTAGATAATCTCTGGGTGCGCATCATCTCTGGGTGTGCATCATCTCTGGGTGTGCATCATCTCTGGGTGTAGATAATCTCTGGGTGTGCATCATCACTTGGCATAGATGATCACTGAGTATAAATCATTCCCTTGGTGTAGATCATCCCTGGGTGTCTTGCATCACTGGGTGTAGATCACTCCCTGGGTGTAGATCATTCCCTAGCTATAGATCACTCATTGTGGAAGCAGCCCATTGTAGAATTCTGTTGATTGTCTGCTCTTAGCATTTAAAAATTGCTTCTCAATTAAATCTGTGTTTGCTGTTCTGTTTACCACTCTAAAGGCAGCAGCATAACCTGGGAGAATGACACCTAAAAATGAAGTAGATTAAAGTCCCATACACTACTAGTCTATTTTATTCAGATGATTAGACAATTTATACTCTGAGAGTTGAGAAGTCACCTGAATAAAGTATACAGCCACCAGGACAAGCTGCACATGGCAGAATCATGTTCTTCCATGAAGGCATATAAACAAATAAGAGTTGTAATGAATAATCTAAAGCAAACTCACTCTTTCCTGCTATACTTGGGAAGGGCACAAAAGTATAAACCAAGAACAATTCTGTGTTTTTGAAGCAACTGAGGGCACAAGACTCTTGTCTTGTTTTCTTGGAGTTTTCTCACAAGCACCCAAATCTCTTCATGCAGTCTCTGTTTTTGGACTATGTTCCAACATCTCCTTTTTTTTTTTTTTAATAGCAGGTTATTTAGATTGGTTTTGACTTGAGATGTAGGTAAATCTAGTTTTCATTTCATGCATGAGTATCCTATAAGCAAGCACATTATATTAGAAAGCTTTGTATGTAATATTTTGCCACCAAGAACGGGAACCTAAACTATGTCCAGTACTTCTGGTTACATTATTACATTGATCAGAAAAATCTAGATTATGATGTATGATTAGTAGTTCTGGTCTCTTGTAGATATAATCTCATATTTGGCTTTAATAGGAATACAAATGGTATGATGTCCTATACAAATAGGAAGTGATTTAAATCACAAGGAAAAATTAATTAATCCCTTCTCCAGATGATGAATGAGTCTTTATGATCCCAAGATCCATTCATAAACACAGAGCCATTAGTAGAATATCTTCTCCCTTGGTGCACAGGGCCTACCTGGGCCTGGCAGACTTGACTTCTGGTGATATGGTCTATATCTCCTTTTGTCCTTTATTTGGAGGTTTTTTATCTTTCTGGTGACTTCCAGTGTTTCCTCAACCTCTGCCATTATACTTAATGTCCCTGGGCTGGAGGAGCCAGAAAGGAATACTTACTGTTTCAGTAGATCTATCTGCAATGACGACAGGTGCATACCCCCTTACAAATTTTCTTCTGAGGATGTTAAAATCAGGCAAGCTAATGCATCAGCTTGCTTATTTTCATCTGCAATAAAACTAGAGGTTAGAATATGCACACATGAATCTCTTGCTGGAAATAATCCTTCAACATAAGCAGAATCTGAAATGATACTTAAGGGTTTATGAATTAACTGTAATAGAAGAATCAAAACAGGCAGTTCCACCTGTTGGGCTGAGGAAAAGGGAATTAATCAATTCATTAATTGATTAATGAATACCTGAACTACGAATCCCTCCTACACTATTAGATGAGCCACCAATAAATTAAGTATCTGCCTGTGGAATGGGACATGATTGGGCAATTTTTGTGATCACAAATTCAGTTAGTATGAGAAACTCTCATAGCTTACAACTGGATAAATGATATCTTATCCTCCCATAGTAATCTGTGAGTGAAATTTGAAAGTCCACAGAGTTCTGTAACACTCTAAAACTAAAAGTGATTTTTAATTAGGGATAATTAATATAATACAGTAAGGATCAAATGCATGTAATTGTTGACATTGGGTTCCCCCCGATTTACTAATTGAGCAAGAAGAATAAGGTAAACAGTATTTTATGACTTTTACGATGTGAATATATCTATTTCAAAGGTTTGTCCTTTTGTGCTATGACACCTGTAGGAGACAATTTAGTGGGGGAAATAAGTAACTTTAAATGCTGCGAAGGAGCCACATGATACACAAATGCTTCTTTAATGTGGCTTCAAATAGCTGAAGTTATTTTCTTGCCTGTCAAGAAATGCAAAGGCTGTCCACTGTCGCTTCTCCTACAGTCTTAAATGGATTGGTTGGTGCATATAAACATTTTGATTTTGTTGAAATTGCACTGCAAAAGCCAAGCACAGCTCATGAGGCCAGGGAGGAATTACTAAACAAACTCCATTTCCCTGCTGTGCCCTAGTTTGTCTAGGTTGTAAAGTTAGCTTTTTCATGTGCTCTCCTAAGTCCTCATCAGAAACTGGAAAGGATTCAAGATTAGATTGATTATCACATTCCTTACCTCATGCTTCAGGGTCATTTTCAGGCAATGGAGTATACATATCTAAAGGAGGTTCAAGTAAGCGAGCTGAGGGAATGCCATCGATTATGCCTGAACAGTGGTGTGTGTGTGTGTATGTGTGTGTGCGCGTGCGTGCGTGCGTGCGTGCATGCGTGCGTGTGTGTGTGTGTGTGTGTGTGTGTGTGTGTGTTTCCATGTCTTCTCCTTTTTATATTTTTGCCTCTTTTACCTATTTTAAGGGTTGATCATCTAGTTTATATTCACGTAAGGAATTATCCATATTTTTCTCATAATGAACATCCTACTTTATCTTCCTTAAGCATTTTAATAACAGTCTGAATTAATGACCAAGTGACCCAAAATGGAATGGGGATATTTTCCCCTTGTTTATATTCTTTTGACTTGGTCCTCATTTCTTTGTCTAAAGTTTCTTCTGGGAAATAGGGATTATGCTTGTGTTCCTCCTCTCTTTAAAAATGAAAAATGATGCACACACTCAGCTTAAGGCAGAGCCTTCCCTGGTTTCTGACCCATTATGCTCACGACCCCCCTCCTGTGAGGGTTCTACTCTTATCTCATAGTCACATCAGGTCCCTGGTTTATGGCAGGGCTTGCTTATCACTCTAATTGGCAGTTACCTGGGAGAACAGAGCCTAAAAATAAGGTGGATTAAAGTCTCATGCAGTAGCCAACTTTATTCAGAGGATCAGACAATTTATATTCTGAGGGTTAAAAAGAGTCACCTAAGTAAAATGTACAATTACAAGAACAACCTACACATGGCAAAAACATGTTTTTCTTTAGAGTCCTATGAATAGCAACAGCTGAAGTAAACTCACCCCTATCCACTACACCTGGGAAGAGCACAAAATCACATCCCAAGAACAATTCTGTTTGTTGAAGAAACTGAGGTCAGAAGACTCTTGTTTTTATAAGCACTTAGAAATCTCTGCTCACATGAGTCCATTCTTGGACCATGCTCCAACACACTGCACTGTGCATATTCATTGAACTCTTCATGTCCACACATAGACAGAAATAACAGCTGCTCTTGGGCACATGGTCCCAGATTGAGATCCAGGTGTCTGCCTTTAAATCCATATTTGTAAAACCATCCCACCCCATTCCAATGTGAGGACTGTGGAGCTTGAGGAAGTGTGAGAAATGTGGCTGTTGCTTTTATTATAGATGTAAAAGGGAAAATTGTACTCTTGTTTCTGAAGTCCTAGTTCAATATGAACTCACTTATTGCTAATGACAATCTGCTATTTGACTGCACATGGTACCATTAGATAGATGTGGAAATTGAGGTACACAATGGGCATTCAGTATGTGACTGTTAGATGGAGTCATCCAGCTTCCAGTCAATCCTCTGAAGCAGTGTCCATGCCACTGTGTACACTTGAGTGTGATGTGACCTCTGCTCTTGTGTTTGTGTATTTGTGTTCACAAATTACAAGTTACACAAATAACCTTGCCCCCTTCCCTACAGGGGGAAGCCTTGTTCCCATTAGTGGGCCCTTCTCAGGTTTACATGAGCATTGTTTGGTATGAAAAAGGAAATCTCAAGGGAGAAAAGCAGTTTTGATGTTCAATAAAGTTAATGTTTTTCATTTAGTGTCTCTCCTTTGAAACTTAGGCCTAATTTATTGAGCCATGGTTGAAATATTCAGGAGGTCTCTGTATTCTTTCCAAAGAAATATGATTAAAAATGTACAGCAGCCTCTTCCGGTTTCTGGAAGACAGTCAAATCTGACAAAGAGCCACAAAATTTAATGTTTGCTTCTTTTTATAAAGAGCCTGAGCTTTCCAGCATCTTGCAAAATTAATGTGTAAGCAGCACTAGAGGTTGAAATATTTTCTAGAGAAGTCTTGGAACCCAGGAGCCAGTGTTGCATGTGCATCTTATATAACATGCTGGGTCTGATAACTCATTCTCTGGAATAATAATCAGCTGTCTGTGGGTCTAGCTGCTCTGAACTCATCTTACACTTGACTTAAAACCTGATTAGCAGGCTGGAACCCATGCCTTATGGGAAGAGAGTAAGTAGGAGGCATGCTGAGGAGTGGTCTGGGGTTAAACCTATGTCTCTAGGGCAGCTCTTGTTCTGCCCTCAAGCCTCAGTTTATTGTCACTTCCCCTGGACACTTCCCATGAATCCATACTAGGTGGGTATTTCTTTTCAATGCTTCCAGAGACCTTAGAGCTTCTGCAATGCCTTGACTACATTGCATGCCAACACTCTAAGTTAGGCTCTGATTAATTGACACTAAGAACAATGCTTAGCATATGCTGTCTTAGTAGATGTTTGTTGAATGAAGATCCATAAATTCCCGGCTGAATAAGTGAATGAAGAGATGGTCCCAGAATAGAGCAGTATATTGCACTGGGTATTACACTGTAAGGAGGTGGAGAGTTTCTAGATCTGCCTCTTTAAACATTTATCCACAGAATGTAGATGCAAAAGAGAGAACAACATGACTGCTTCCTAAAGCCCACACTGATTGCTCAAGTCCTCCTCTGCTCAAAGTTTTTGGACAATGTCAACAAATATGATAAAATGCCATCAATAGTTTGCTTCAGAGTAACAGTGGTGGGGATGGGCTAAGCCTTAGGTTGAAGAGAACTAGAGTTGAGCATCTCTAAGAACTGAGCATACAGAGGTACACTGTTCTGCCCATATTCAAACTTCTTCATGATTCAAAGTTCAGAATTCCTTCAATAGTTTCTCATTAATTTCCTTGGTCTGATATTGAAGCAACAAGGAAGCAAGTGGGAGGAGGGGTAGGATACATTCCAATTATGGGGAAGGTTGCTGCCACCTCCACCATCTATGCATCTCTCTGAAGCCTTCTCCACTTAGCAAAGCTCTACACAAATTGCAGTTTATTTCCCTTCAAGCTTTATCCACCCACCCATTCACCCATCTACTATCCATCCATCTCCCCATCCATCCATCCATCTCCCCATCTCTCTGCCCATTCACCCATTCATCTACCTATCATTTATAGTGAGCACTCTATCCTGCCAGCCTGGTCCCACTGCTGAATCAGCCCTAAATGAACACACAACACTTATATTAGCTATGAAACTGTTGGCCATTGACTTGGGTTTCTTATTGCTATCTCTATCTTAATTATTAACCCATTTCTATCAATGTATGTATTGCCACGAGTCTGTGGCTTTCCCAGTTATGCCCAGCATGGTGCTACTCCTCTGGCAGCATTGTGACTCTGGCCTCCTATACTTACCAGAATTCTCCTCATCTCCTAACCCTGCCTATCTTCATGCCTGGCCAATCAGTGCTTTATTCATTAACCAATAATAGAAACATATATAGAATAACATATCCCATCATCCAACCATCTAACCATCCATCCATTCACCCATCCATCTACCTTTATACCCATTCTTTTACTATCCATCTACCCATCACCCATCCATCCATGTACCCACCCTCCTATCCATCTACTCATCCATCTACACATCCACCTACCCATCCATCCATCGTCCGTCCATCCATCCATCCATCCATCCATCCATCCATCCATCCATCCATCTATCCATCCTCTCCTAAATGACTCCTCAGTAACAACAGCTGCTCATTTTGTAACATTTACTGTATGTTGAACATGGCAGGATCAACAGAGGCTATTGTGTGCATAAGAAATTCTTGGGTGGCAGTTCTTGCTGCCTGAGTTCTGAGGCCTCAGACATTACACTGGGTGCTAGTGCAGCTCCTGTTTTACAGGACAGAGAACTGAGGTATTTGAGCATACTGGGATTGCTGTAATAGTGAACACCAAGACACACAGTGTGCTGGGTAGCCAAGCCATCACACATGTCAGTAGACAGTGTGCCTCCTAGTCTGTTGACAGTCCTGATACAAAGCACAGAGATGGCCCAGCCACATGGGCCTTACTTGTGATTGCATCTGATGACCCTAAGCCCTTGCAATGTGTATTCTCACTGGAGCAGTTATGGGAGGGTGAGTGGAAGGGAAGGACCCTTTTGTTAATTCAGCAACAGTTCACCTGGCTCCACACAGTGGTGGTAATTAGAACCCATTACAAGTGTAAATACTGCATTCTGTGAGTCCTGTGAAAATGGGTCAAGAATGGCTTTAAAAGCCTTGTCTGGACTCTCCTTTTGAAAGCCCTGCCTGTTGTTTTAGGCTTGCTCACAAAGAGCAGCTATTGATTTCTGAGGGTCCTGGGATGGTTGGCAACTCTGCAGGGCCTCACCTCTTCCCCAGAACGGAAAGCCTTTTCCAGCCTGAGGGTCAGGTGTCTCAGGAAGGTGGTGGTGGGGAGGCAGGGTTGCCATCAATTGCAGATGCTCCCTGGGCATCTGTCTCAGCCATGTCCAGCACCATGCTTTAACTGGCTCATCTACTCAGCAACTGACAGGCCCATTCATGGCATTTAGCTCATTCTAAAGGTTAAAGTCCAAAGATTCCACAAATGCAGAGCAAATGAGCCACCTTTAGGCTCTGTTTAAGTCTTGTCTGGACTCTCCTTTCAAAAGGTCTGGCAATTGGTGGAGGAGAGGAGCAGATCTAAGAAAGACTGAAGGCATTGGTTCTATAGAACCAGGGTGCTGCTGGCTAACACTGCTGGACATCTGTCTGATGATAGCAAAAGCAGCAGCCAGCAGTTAGGAAGTAACCTCTACCCCACTTCTTACCCCCACCCCTAGTGTAGCTTTCTGGGACATTAACTGATTAGCACCTTTTGGGCCTTTTCAAGTTTGTGTTGTTATTTCCTCTGTTTTACAGATGAGAAACTGAACCCCAATGAGGAGGAAGTAAGCTGTCCAAGGTCACAGCTAGGGAGGGGCCAGGTGGCTGTATAATGGAGCTGTGGAATTGGAATCTGCTGTGCTATAGACTATCCAGCAATCTGGAAAGATGGTTCTGTGTGTACTGTAGACCCATGTGGTTGCACAGAGCCTCTTGAGTTCTCTTGAGGCAATGGCCATGAGCTCAGCACAGGGCTGTAGCTCCTGCCTGTTTTTGCTATCTTTCTCTTAATCTTTTTTTCATAAACCACAAGGAAGGTGTCAGCATTAACTGCTGTTTTAATATTGTTTCTGGATCCTTGGACTTTGCTCACCGGCAGGAACTGATGTCCTTTGAGCTGATGAGAGGCTGCTTGTCACCTTTTCTTAAGACTGGCTTGCAGATTCCCTGTATGGCTGCATCATGAAGCATGAGAATCAACACTGGGGACCTGGTGGCAGCAGTTTAGACAGGGTAGTAACAGTTATGAAACCTGTTTCTCAGAGGCCTCTGTTTGTCAGGTAAAGTGTATAGCTCATGCTAGGTCCTCCCATTTCAATTGGGATTTCAGGGGTCATAAATCTACATTTCTCAGAATAGAACCTACCAGGTAACTATGATTAGCTGGGTCATGGGCTACTAGTGTTTACCATGCAAGAAAACCCACCTTCCTTACCATAAAAGAGGTTAGCTTCCTATCACACTTCAAATATTTGAGCACAGATCGCTGCTAAGGCCACTAAGATGTGGGTTCAAGTCTCTGCTCTACGTCACCTGACCCTGACACAGGCCTATCACCATGCAAAGGCCTAGCTATAAGGAATGGCTGCCCACCTTGTAGGAAAGAACACTGGATTCCTAAAGCCTCTAAGAGGCTGTGCATATGGATATTCTAGGGCAGCTGGCACTGGCGGAGTTTTTAACTAGGTAGATGCTATGCATTCTTCATGGAGAACTCAAGAATTTTCCCAACAGTCACTGTGACAGGCCCACAGGGAGCAGGAATCTGAGCATATGTTTTGGTTGTCTCTAGAAGAGCTTCAGTTGCTATGTAAATTTTGGGCTTGTCTTGTTCTTAACCAAGAAGCCTCATTTGTTGCCTGAAGGAGGAGGGCAAAGCGTGATTTACATTCTAGTATGAAAGGAGATTCCAGAGGCTTTTTTTTTTTTTTTTTTTTTTGCATTTATAAGGCATTTATAATCCTTTGAGATTTGGTAGGCAATCATGGTAACTCTGGGATCCTCACAGATTTAAAAGCTCCCTCGGAGCTCCATTGTATTTTAAGACCATTGTCCTCCATGCTCAGGTTGAGGGAAACACTCAACTTGCTGAAGCTCTGAAAGCAACATCTTCCAGTAAGCTCTTGTCTTGATTCTTCTGGCCAAACTCAAAGGAGACAATTATGTGTCCCTTCTGCCATCCTACCTCAGCACTGACCATTATGCCAGTAGGTGGTTAACAATATGTCAGTCTTGCTTTGAGGAATAGTGAGCCTACAGATGCTGTTCCAGTTCCTTCTGTGGCATTTTCCCATCTGACTTCTCCAGGTCTTCTTCTCTGACTCCTCCTCCATGTCTCTTGACCTGTCATGCAGAAGGATCTTAATTACTGGGCATTTACCCTGCCTCAAATCTACTGCCATTCTGTGACCTGGCATTGCCTCACATCTGTACTGTGGCCCAGCTAGGTGACAGTCTGCATCTCTGTTATTTTGTGAGGACTGGCCTCAGGTGCATAGGCCTTTCTCTGTTTGTGTAGGATGACTTCCTACAGCCCAGCATGGCTGTGGGCAGAGAACACTGTCAGACTCAGTGTGTTACCAAGGACCAAGAGTGAGAGATGGGGTGAGGGAGAGAGTGTGTGGATTTTATCCTGGGGCTGGACATTGAGGATATCAAGCAGCAGGTGAGAATATGTGATGTGACTATGAGAAGACACCTTGTCAGATTGAGGGCATAGGTTGGAGGGCATCTGTTTTCTTAACCCTGCCCAGTCTTGTAGTTCCATTGATCTGCAGTAAATAAGATGCTGTCCCCAGCCACAAATCCAGACGGTGACTTCATGGCCTGCTTTTAGTGTTGTGAGCACCAGAGCCTCATGGTGAAATTATTCCAGTCAAGTGTTGTCTTTGTGGTTCCTCTGGTAAGCGTTGTCAGATACAGTCAATCACAGTTGTGACTGTAAAAGGGAACCAGGGTTTTGACAGTTCTGTGAACACTCTGGAGCCTGGGTGGTTTGATGCTATAAGCATTTTTATAGAACATTGTTGTGGCACTCTGACTCCAACAGCTAAACGCAACAAAACCCACAGAACTCTGCTACACACTAGGAAATGACAGTGGCATCTGTTTGAAGCCTGCATTTTGTGGGAGCAAATTAGCAGTGGAGCATCAGCTGTGAACTTCCTGGTTGTCTTGAGGATAGTTTGGAATGTCACATGGCGTCCATGTGGAGGACCTTCAGGTGTTATTAGTGATGCTGTGTGTGTTTGTTGAATTTGAGAGCAACATAAGTTTTTGTGAAAAATAAGTTAAGTGGGGAGAATTCATCTTTGGCTCCTGCAAACAAAGAGATGGTGAAAGACTCAGTGATGCATCCAGCCTCACTCCACAACAGATTTGTTTTTAAGGCACCTTTGGTGCCATTTGTATGTACTGCTTTATATCCTTGGTGAGGGTGGCACGTTGAGGACATGGGACACCATAAAAAAGGGATCCACGGAGCAAGCAGATGACATCAGCTGAACAGAGTGTGTTCTATGTTCAGTGTGCAGAATTGTCAGAGTCAATAGATACACATACACACATACATGCATGCATGCATACATATACATACATACATATTGAAGACAGAAGAAACACAGGCATGATCTTGTGTTTCTTGGCATTTGAAATCCTTAAAGAGCCTAGTTAAAGAATGCTGAGTAGAAGATGCTCATTACTAAGAAGCTTATGTAAGGAAAGCAGAAAGAATAGGAAGAAACCCTCCTTGGATTTCAATACCCTGTATTTCCTTCTGTATATTTTGCCTTTGTAATGAAGAGGGGCTCCTTTTTGCTTCTTGAGGTGAGACTCAGGTCACTGGCTTCCCACCCCCAACAGAAGCTTCTGCCATTGTCCCACCCTCTGGTAGCACTCTGAAAGTATCTTTTATGTGTCATGTTAAATACTTGGAACAAATAGCCTGGTGTTATTGTATGTATCCCAGCATGTAGTAAATGCTGTGTGAGTTCAGGCTATGGGAGGATTCTCTTAGGAGACAGTGGCCAGGCTGAGTGAGGCTCCAGGTTTTCCTGCAGGGTTCAGGGACAGGATTTTGACCAGCTGCCTGAGAGGCTGGTGTACTTGCAGAATCCTAGCATCCAGCCAGAGCTCTGATATTCTCTTCATCACCTTCACACAAAGAGGGAAGTCTGGGATCATGTTACTGTTATTAATGTCAAAATCTATTCACAATGATTACAAGACAGAATGAGAAATCCGAGTCATGTCACCACCTGCTCCACCATTCCCGCTGAGGGACTAGCTGTCTGCTGCTGGTGCTGTAACCTCCTCTCCAAAGGGTGATGGGGAAACTCCAAGCAGTAGCCCTGCCAGCAGCTACACTGTCCAAGAGAGATTGTGACCTTCCCCGGGTCATGTATCTCCAGAGGAGACCATGCCCATTGGGCAAAGCTGCCCCATACAATTGGCTGTCAGACCAAATTCCCATAACAGTTGTAGTCTAGAACAAGCCCTTGAAGCTCCTCAGTGCTGAGTTTGCTTTCTGTAAGGTGAGATCAATCAATATACACACCTCTCAGAGCTTTTGTCCTGAAGCTCACAGAGAGCAGGGGAAAGATTTATTCTGATGTGGGGTCAACGGTGACAGAAGCAGTGGTGCTGCTGAGGTGCGTGTCACTGTGGTTAGAAGAGCTTGTCCTCTTCTCACCTGAAACCAAGACTTGCTGAGTAAAATGGCATTGATTCCCAATGCACCACTAGCTGGGGCATCATCATAATTATTAATGAATTTATTTTTGCACTGCTAAGTATTGAATCTAGGGTTTCATGGATTATAGGCGGTTTCTTTTTTACATTGGAACTTTCTTAGCAGACTACAAAACAAACCAACTCTTGTTAAAAAAAAAAAAAAGTGTTAATGTTTGGAAATGGTTCAACACTGTCATCTTCTGACCATAGACTGTCAAAACTCACCCAGCTCACGGAGGGTTGAGTGCTGCTGGGTACACCATGCTGATGTCCAGCTGGTATCCAGCTGGTGTTTTGCTACAACCTGGTAGGAAGGAGGCTGAAGAGAAGCAGTGCTCAGCATGAACAAGGGCTGCTCCTGAGTCTGACGGTGCCCTGCTTGTCTGTTTCAGGTGGCTGAGATGCATGGAGAGCTAATTGAGTTCAACGAGCGTCTACACCGAGCTCTGGTAGCCAAGGAAGCCCTGGTGTCTCAGATGAGGCAGGAGCTGATCGACCTCCGAGGCCCTGTAAGTGCTCCCCACCAACAACAGGGCCTAGCCTAGCCATCTGCCTCCGCCCACCCTCAATACGGGTATCAGGCCTCTGCTACCCACAGTCTCACTGCTGGGTCAATCCAGTCAGGCGGCAGGATCAGTTTTGTGTCGTAACTTGTACCCACGTGGTCTGCTGGTACGGGTCTTTTCATTGCCTCTTTTCTGCTTGTTTTTGTTCAGTAGTTGGTTTGAGAGGTGTCCCATATGGCTGGGTTATAGGGCTTTTCACCCACTCTCTTGACATTTTTGGTCATGTAATTGTTGTGGGGCCGACCTGTGAATTCTGGTATTTCTGTTTTTCATTTTATAGAGGGTAGTAATTTTATCTCCCCTAGACACCCCTGGTTGAGAACTGCTGATTTAGTTGGGTCATTTCCTTGGCTCAGTCATTCTGTAGCTTATGAAACACCTGTGATCGGCTATCTCCTTCAGACATTTACTTTGTTTCTGCATCATGCCACTGCGAGCTGTGGTGCAGTAGGAATTTAGATGCTGGTCCATCCACACATGCGCATCGTAACTTCATCTTCACTTTAAAGACTTTCTCTGCAAAACTCCAAGTTCCAAGGATGGGCAGGTAAATAGTATGCACTCTCAAGTAACTGTTGCCAGGTTCAGCTTTCACCAGCCATAGCCAGGTCTCTTTCATCTTTCCATTTCCTGTTTCTTCCTTCTGTGTATGGGAGTCAAATATTAAGTAGCATTTAGTATCTGGACATTACTGTACCTGTCTAAAAATAAAAAAGTAAATGCTATTCCCTTCTTACTCCTTATATCCACTAAATCCTTTACTGCAGCAAATATCAATGTTCAAATGTCCAAATATCTCAATTTTAAATAGGCTCTTAAAAATCTGTGATAAATCTGAGGCCCAGACATTGTAATCCGTTGATTGTCACTTAGGTTTCTTTCTCATAGTTTAAAAATGATGGTAAGATAGATATACCTAAATTATTTCAACCATTTTAGGAAGACGTTTCAATAGTGCACCTTCTTGTGTGTGCAGCCATCCTGGCGATTTGTCTCTGGGGCCTGGCCATCTTCTCCATCTGAAATAAAACATTAACCCTTTCTTCTTTTGTCAGTCTTCACCATCCACTATGCTTTCTGTAACGGTTTGATTTTTCTCTTTCTTTCTGTGTATTGAGTCCTCCCTCATCTTTCTTTCCCCTGCGGTTAGTTTATGAACAACACTAGGTTTCTGTCTTGGATTTTTACCCTGGAATTTCCTTGATGGCATCTCTGGGTAGAGCTGTTTACATGCTCCTCCTGCTTTCATTTTTCTTAAGCCTGCGTTTGGGTCAAGATGCTTGGGATCAGTTTCATTTCAGTGATGGCATAGCTCTGGTTGGACTGTTTTCTGTCAGCAGTCCCACAAACTTTTTTCTCTTTTGGTGATGGGAGTGGCCATATGTTGTTATCTCTTAGGTGGGTTACTATGTGTCTCCATCGGGTCAGGGACTCTTCCTCTTGATGCCTTTGTAGACCCATGACTAAAGGTGAGTCCAGGTATCAGATGCTAACCTCTGTCTCCTGTAAATACTCCTGTTTCTATGTCTAGCTCTGAGTATTCCAGACTTGTAGGGCTTGCTGGAGAGAGGACATGGACAGACAGGAAGTGAGCAGTGGCCCATTTTAGCATAGGCTCACTTTGAACCTTAGTAGTGTCATCGTAAAGGTTGAAATAATAGTAGGTGCCCACTGTTGCTGCGGATGTTTTTACAGAGAGCAGCTTCAGTGCCTCGTTCTCACTGTGGAGGGGAAGCCCTTATTCTCATTGTGAAGCCTCCTGTACAGATTGTGAATAGCTAATCTGAGCAGTGGCAGTAATGGAGTGGCGGTCAGTGTCCATGTGTGGTGTGCACCTGACCTAACTGTTCCCAGTTGTGACCCTCATTCAGCAGAATTGAAGTGGCTTACCCATTGTCCCTCAGAGAGAAGTGGCAGGGCTGAGTCTGCTTTTAGAGACTGGATTTTATTTATCAGTTAAAAATGCCAACCTTTTTTGACTCAAAACAAAAACAAAAACAAAAAACAAAAAACAATGCTATTTTACGATGTGGGTTACTTTTCTCCTCACTTTGTTAAAATACCTGACTGGGCCAGGGAGGTTGCTCAGTGGTATGAGCATTGGTTGTTATTGCAGAGGACCCAGATTTTGTTCCCAAGATCCACATGGTAATTTATAAACCACTTTCACTCCAGTTTCAGGGAGTCCGATGCCTTTTGACCTTTGAGGACACCAGACATGCACATAGTGTACTTAACATGCATTTATGTAAACCATTCATGTAAATTAAAATAAATAAACCTAAAATAAAACTTGGATGAAGCAACCAAAAGGAAGAAAGATGTATTGGTGCTCACAGATTCACGGGATATGGTTGATTATGGTAGCACAAGAGAGGTTGTGGCTCTGTAATGGGGCTGGTTACATGGCATAGGTAATGAGGAAGGAGCAAGGCTAGGCTAGAAACATGAAGTGCCGACTCCTACCCAGTGACCTCCTTTCTCCTGTGAGGCTCTTTCACAGTCTCCCCAAATAGCCAGTGACCAAATGCTTCCACACACAAGCCTGCAAAGCTATTTCACAGTCAAACTATAACATTTACAATCTCAGGGTGTTAGAGGATTAGGAGATGGTTCAGTCAGTAAAGTGCTTGATATGCAAACAGAGAACCTGAGTTCAGATCTCTACAACCACATGAAAAGCTGACGCAGAAGCTTGTGCCTGGAATCTAGCTCTGGGGATACAGAGATAGGTGGGGTCCTGCAGCTCACTACCCAGTCAGTAAGTTTCAGGTTTAAAATAAATGCAAGTGGAGAAAAATCCATGACATTGACTTTATTATCTCCGTATGCATGTATACATGAACATGCATTGCATGGGTGCATGTGCGTGCATGCATGCACAGAGAGAGAGAGAGAGAGAGAGAGAGAGAGAGAGAGAGAGAGAGAGAGAGAGAGAGAGAGAGAGCAGTTGTAGTTTCACAGGAATTCAGATGGGTAGGAAAAAGAAGTAGAGAAAAGAAGGTCTCTAGACCCTTCCCCTTTCCCAGCACCCTTGTTTTCTGACCCATGAGCAGGAGAATTCGCCAGCTGATGTAACTTTTCAAGTCCCCTGCACATCCTTGCTCATTTCAGCAACTGGTCATCTGCTGCATTGGTTTATGTATTCCTTCTCCCCATGTAACAAAGCACTTTAGAGATGTTTTCATCTGGCTTTATGCACTGATCTATTTAAGAACAGATTTA
This sequence comes from Cricetiscus sungorus, assembly GCA_030556225.1. Lineage (NCBI taxonomy): Eukaryota > Metazoa > Chordata > Mammalia > Rodentia > Cricetidae > Cricetiscus > Cricetiscus sungorus. Next base: position 2,488,264 of record JANBXA010000069.1, on the reverse strand, counting down.
TACTCCCTAGGGCAAGGTGGTCCCATAGTCTAGCTGACCAGAGTCATGCTGAAGGGTTTTGAAGTTTCTCCTTTTTACTTTTATAGCAGTGGTAAAAGGGCATCCTTGTGGAATCCTTCATCCAGATGAAAAGGCCCTTTGGCAGCTGGTCACTTAGGCAGGCCCACAGCTCTTGTCATGTAGGCTTGTGAGGTGCTGAGAAGGCCTTCCTCTATCTGCTGCAGGATGCTTCTGGAAAACCCTAGGAACTAATTCAGGATACAGTAGGCTCCTGTATCCTGTTGAGTGTGCCCTAGAAAAGCCATCCTCTTTTACAGATGTATCGCCTCCATACAAAGGGTTGGGATTCACTGCATTCTGTCATGCTTCCCAAAGGCCCTCCTCACACTTGAGCCTTTACTTCTACTGTCACCTCTGACTAGAAAGCCACCTGGGCTTCGGACTCCACCCTATGAAAACTTTCCAGATGCCCAGGCACAGGTAGATTTCCATTCAGTGTATTTCTATGTCTCTCTCTTTCAATCCTAACAGGATTCCCATGAATTCATCCTTGATTGGTCCCTCAAAGTAGGTGCTACATGAATGTGGGTGAGCTCAATAAATGAATGTGTGATATCCTGGGCACCCCTGTGATAGACCCGCACATGTATCTGTCCCTGCTGCTGTGCTTTTCACTCAGACCTTAATGCTGTCATTAACAAGGTAACAATGGCCAAAATGGTATTTAGGATCCTTAAGTCTGGTGGGAGGAAGTGGCTGTTAAACTGTGGCAGAGAAAAGTGTTGGCGTGGGCTCTTGACCTTGTCACTGTTGCTTTGGGACTGCCCTTGTCACCTCACCAGAGCACAAGGCAGTCCTAGAAGGAAAGAGGTGTTTCTGTCTCAGTGTAAATTCAGCCTCTTGTCATCCTGTCAGTTCAATGGGATCCCTTCAGGCCTTCAGACTTCTCATGCTTCAGGACTCTGCTGCACTTGGAACCCATTTCCTCTGCTGCTAACTGAAAACATGGTACAGGCCCTCTTCCTAGATACCACACTCACCACATGGTAGGTGCTCAGGGCATGTTTAGGTTGGTCATCTTTGCTGCACCTTTACAAAGCAGATGGCCACATAGACCAGGTGATAGTTAAGAAAAAGACAAGATCTGGGACACAGATTCCTCCCATTGGTGTCATTAACAGTATTATACATTGTATAGCTAGGTTACTTATTTGAAGGGGAAGGGGTTTGGCACATGTGGGTGAATTGTTTCCTTCATTTCTGTCTTAGGGTTACTATTGCTGTGATGAAACACGCCGACTAAAGGAACTTGGGGAGGAGAGGGTTTATTTGACTCACATATACAAGTCATAGTCCATTGAAGAAAGCCAAGGCAAGAACCTGGTGGCAGAGTTGATGCAGAGGCCGTGAAGGAGTGCTGCTTACTGACTTGCTCCTCATGGCTTGCTTGGCCTGCTTTCTTATAGAATCTAGGACCACCATTCCAGGAGTGGCCCCCACACAGTGAGCGGGTCCATTCATTGTTAATCACTAATTATGAAAATGCTGTACAGCCAGATCTTATAAAGGCATTTTCTTAATTTGGGGTTCTCTCTTCTCAGATGACTATAGCATGTGTCAAGTTGATGTAGACTAGCTGGCTCTACCCCCCCACCCCTTTTGAAAGGGGGGGTATATTTAGGACTCTCTTCTCATTATTTTCTCTGCACTATAAGATGTGAATGTATACTGAAGATTTCCCTTTTACCTTTGCATGACTTGATTACATCCTGGGAGAACAGCTCCTAGTTTGAGTAATAAATTGAGACAAATACAACATTCTTTTCTTTTTTCCTTTTTCTTTTAAAAAAAAAATTTAAATTTGAAGCAATCTTGTTTTATATGTCAGTCCCAGTTCCCTCTCCTTCCCTTCCTCCCCTGCCCCCCAAATGCCCTATTTCATTCCCTTTCTGCTCCCCAGGGAGGGTGAGACCTTCCATGGTGGAATCTTCAAAGTCTTTCATATCATTTGGAGCAAAGGATATATCCTTTGTGTCTAGATTGAGGGAGTATCCCTCTATGCGGAATGGGCTCCAAAAGTCCATTCTTATACTAGGGATAAATACTGATCCACTGCCAGAGGCACCATAGACTGCCCAGTCTTCCTAACTAACACCTATGTTCAGGGGGTCTGGGTTGATCCTATGCTGGTTTCCAAGCTATCAGACTGGGGCTCATGAGCCCCCTTTGTTCAGGCCAGCAGTTTCTATTGGTTTCTCCAGCCTGGTCTTGACTCCTTTGCTCATCACTTCTCCCTCTCTGCAACTGGATTCCAGGAGTTTGGCTCAGTGTTTAACCGTGGATGCCTGATTCTGCTTCCATCAGCAGAAGGATGAAAGGTCCTGTTTGTCTCTTTGTGAATGGGTTACCTCACTCAGGATGGTTTCTTCTAGTCCCATCCATTTGCCTGCGAATTTCAGGATTCCATTGTTTTTTTCCCCACTGAATAGTACTCCATTGTGTAGATGTGCCGCATTTTCTCCATCCATTCTTCAGTTGAGGGGCATCTAGGTTGCTTCCAGGTTCTGGCTATTACAAATAATGTTTCTATGAACATAGTTAAACAGGTGTCTGTGTTGAATGAATGTGCATCTTTTGGGTATATGCCTAAGAGTGGAATTGCTGAATCTTGTGGTAGACTGACTCCCATTTTTCTGAGGAACTGCCATATTGATTTCCAAAGTGACTGTACAAGTTTGCACTCGCACCACCAGTGGGGGAATGTGCCCCTTTCTCCACATCCTCTCCAGCACCAAACTGTCTTTGGTGTTTTTTTACTTTAGCTCTTCTCACAGGAATAATATGGTATCTCAGAGTTGTTTTTATTTGCATTTCCCTGATAGCTAAGGATGTTGAGCACTTTCTTAAGTGTCTTTCAGCCATGTTAGATTCCTCTATTGAGAATTCTCTATTTAGTTCTGAACCCTAATCTTTATTTGGATCATTTTGGTGTTTTGATAACTAGCTTCTTGAGTTTTGTATATTTTGGAAATCAGCCCTCTGTCAGATGTGGGGGTGGTGAATATCTTTTCCCATTCTGTGAGTTGCCATTTTGTCTTGTTGACTGTGTCCTTTGCCTTACAGAAGCTTCTCAGTTTCAGAAGTCCCATTTATTAATTGTTGATCTCAGTGTCTGTGCTACTGGTGTTATGTTCAGGAAGTGGTCTCCTGTACCAATTCGTTCAAGGGTACCTCTCACTTTCTCTTCTAAGAGGTTCAGTGTGGCTGAATTTATGTTGAGGTCTTTAAACTAAATGAAGAGAAACTCAATGCGATTCTTCTAAAATCAGGAACAGGACAAGGCTGCCCACTCCAGTCTCTTCAATATTACACTTGAAGTTCTAGCTAGAGCAATAAGACAACAAATGGAGATCAAGGGGATACAAACTGTGAAGGAAGAAGTCAAACTCTCACTATTTGTAGATGATATATGATAGTTTACATGACCCAAAAAAACTCTACCAGGGAACTGCTAGTGGCAGAATACAAGATTAACTCAAAAAAAAAAAAAATCAAAATATAACCCTACTATATACAGACAATAAAGGACTGAGAAAGAAATCAGAAACATCACCCTTTACAATAGCCACACACAACATAAAGTATCTTGGGGTAACGCTAACCATACAAGTGAAAGATCTATATAATAAGAACTTTGAGTCTTTAAACATAGAAATTAAAGAAGATACCAGAAAATGGAAAGATCTCCCATGCTCTTGGATAGGTAGGATCAACATAGTAAAAATGGCAATCTTGCCAAAAGCAATCTACAGATTCAATGCAATCCCCATGAAAATCCCAGCACAATTCTTCACAGACCTTGAACAAACAATCCTCAACTTTATATGGAAAAAAAAAAAGACCCAGGATAGCCAAAACAACCCTGTGCAATAAAGGAACTTCTGGAGGCATCACCATCCCTGACTTAAAGGTCTACTATAGAGCTATAGTTGTGAAAAGAGCTTAGTATTGACACAAAAATAGACAGGTAAACCAATGGAACCGAATTGAAAACCCTGATATTAACCCACACTCATACAAACAACTGATTTTTGACAAAGAAGCTAAAATTATACAATGGAAAAAAGAAAGCATCTTCAACAAATGGTGCTGGCATAACTGGATGCTGGTGTATAGACTGCAGATAAATTCATCTCTATCGCCATGTACAAAACTTAAATCCCAATACAACTTTCTAAGATGCCAAGATGTGGAATGCGTTAAAGTCACAGTGAGAGGACTACTTAAATACTGGTTTGTGCCCATATAAACTGATGACAAGGACCCTCTGTGGTATGTTTAAGAGGGAAGGGTTTTTATTATAGATATGAGAGAGAAGACACCTAGACCAAACATGGCAAGCAGACTAGATCTGGCCAGGAAAGAAGCAGAAATGGGGTGCAGGGAGGAGGGCTGTCTGCCTAAGTGATTCTAGCTTGTGTCAGTTGACAGTTAAGATGAACCAACACACTCTTTTTCACCCATGACCATCTTACCTATAGCCAGAACAAATGGGATTTAGCTGTGAGGCAAGCATGCTGTGGAAGAAGGGAACCTAGGCTATAGGTTGTTCTGTTGACTCTTTTTATGTTATGGTAACAGTTTCTTATTCAAGTCTGTTTCCAGGAAAGTTGTAGCTTAAAGATACCCCACTTTAAGGGTAAGTCTCTGGAATTTTGTTGAATGTAAGATCCCACCTGTTCACCACAGGCTGTTCAGAGTTCCTTATCCCTATATCCATCCCTTATACTTCAGATCTTTTCTTTAGAGCTTTTAGAGGTCAGCTTCAGTTCTCCCTCACATGTGCCTGCTAAACACACTCATTTGTGAGCAGCAAAAAGATGCTAGTGTCAGATAGTGGAAGGGAAGGCATGGGCATTTCTCTGTAGAGCTTCTCTTCCCTCATCAGGGCATCAGGTACAAGCCCATGGCCCTTGACCCCAGGCATCATGTGGTTCCACCCTCCCTCCTTCAGTCCACTTGCTTCTCAGTCCATGCTCCTGAGGCACAGCAGCCTCGGATGAGCCACGTGCTCTGGGATGAGGCTTTTAAAGGTCCCACTGTCGTCTGCTGCGCCTTTCCCTCCTCTGTTGTACAGTCAAATTTTTTGTTGTCTTTGTTGTGGTTGCTTATTTAGTTTTTACTCTTTCTTTTTTTTTTTTTTTTTTTTTCTTTTTTTTTTTTTTTTTTTTTTTTGGTCATACTGATTGCTTTGTCTTGGAGTTGGAAAGGGCCTTTTGGAAGCATCGACCTGGAGAAAACAGACTTTCCTAAAAGGAGAACAGTGATTCCTGCGTGTGCGGACTGTGTGATGGGACAAATGTGGGCATTAGACAAAAGGTGGCACAGGACCTCCCAGAAGTGCTCCCCACAGGCCTGGCCACACACAGCATTCCTAGAAGTTCCTTCTCCAGGGACAGAGCTTCTAGGAAGGGACTCCCAACTGTTTTCTGAGAAAGGCAGTGGGAAAGCTCTGACAGTTTCTCATGGTGCCTGTTCCTGATACATCCTCTACCAGACTCACCAGGGACCACTGTGCCTCAGGAGCGTGGCCTGGCCACAAGGTGTGACCCCAGGTCACTAGGGTAAGATAGGATGGGCATTCATTCCCTGGTCCTCCTGGCCTCCTGGCGTCTCTGTCTAAACACTGATCACCTAGGCCCTTGGGCCCCTTTGACCTGGCCAAGCAAGTTTACTGAGTTCATTCTGCCCCCCCTCCATCCTCCCTCACTCTGCTCCTCACCCCTCCCTGCACTCCCTTCTCTTGGCTGCTTCTAGGTTTGTGCTTCTCTTTCCTCCTTTCTCTATCCACACCTCTTTCCTCCCCTCCCCCACGTCTGTCCCTCTCATCCTTTGTTGCCATCTCTTGATGTCTCTGTCTCTTTCACTTTCTGTGTGTTGCTTTCCATGTGTTCACCTCTTCTTGGCTCTGCTAAGTATCTGTCTCCTTTGTGTGTGTGAGTTCCCTGTACCCCTCCCCTGTTCCATTCTCCTCCTCCTCATTGTCTCTTGCTTAATGAACCTTTACAAGGCTCTGTGGCACAGTAGTAATTGCTACTTAACAGCAAATTTATGCATCCTTCTCACCTGTGATTTCTGGTGTGTGTATGTGTGTGTGTGTGTGTGTGTGTGTGTGTGTGTGTGTGTGTGTGTTAGAGCATGGTCTCTGGAGTGCTTGAATGCTGGTGTGTGTGTGGTTCCCAGTGAAGAGGGTGTGTGTGTGGGGAATCCCTGTGAAGAGGGTATGTGGGGGGAGGTCCCAGTGAAGAAGATGTGTATGGGGGAGTCTCAGTGAAGAGGGTGTGGTTTTCTCCGCTTTTGTTAACCCCCTGTGGACTCTGCCCTGTCCATCCCTGTTAGCTATCCTGATTGCTGACCTGTATGTTTGTGGCCCCTTGTGTTATCACTTCATGTCTACATCTCTTTTTTCCCCTCATGGACTGAAAGCTTTTGTGTGACAAGGACCATGTCTTCAGGAGCCTCTTCTCAGCCTGAAGCATGTGTCATGTGAACATGGTAGCTATGGTAACTCCGCTAACCAGGGCCTTTATTGTCCAAAAACTGACCTTCTGTCCTACCAAATAACAGTCTTTGATAATCTCTACTGTGAGCAAGCAGCCCAGGGTTTGCAAAGACATCTTCCTCTTCTGTTGAGATGTCCTGGCTGATGTAAGAGAAAGATGAGAGATGAGAGAGATGGTGGACTGATCCCATAGTTTGTAATCAGGGTCATATTAAAATGGACCCATCTCTGCATCTTTTAAATCTTCAGAGGGACTGCCCTCATGTTGGAGTGGTTGATGTTTTAAGGACAGAAGCTTAATAAGAAATTTACTTTTCAGCTTGGTGGCAGATGGCAAATCCCTAAACACCAAATTGTCTGTGGTCCCCTTGTAGCTCTGAAGGGCACATACAGGTTACAAGAGGCTTTTGAATTCTACACTTGAATATGTTGTTTTAACTGTGTGCTGTCATGCATATTTTTCTGAAAAGTGCTATTGAGAGGCTAAAAGTTTATCTGCATAGAAGTGTAACATAAATATTAGTTTTTGACACGTTATCTGGGAAAATGCTTGCAAGACCCTCTCTAAATATCTCCATGCACGGATAAAAAGCCTTTTCTTTGGTACAGCTTTGTTTTTCTGCTGATGGACAGCTGCCTCAGTGGTGCTGTGACTTTGGAATATACACCGATGCACCCTGGACTGGGGGAGCATCCTGGCTCACACCTTCCTTTCCTGAAGCTCATGTTGAACTCCTGTTTCTGGTTTGTGTTCATCAACTACAGGAGCTAGTTGCTGTTGTGAGCTGTGGCAGTTGGCCACCTAAAGTTTGTGGAGATAGAACCTATGAAAAGTATTTCATACTGTGGTCAGAGTCATGTGTGTGCTGGCAGATGGTCACTTCAGTGCTAGCCTGCCTTGGCACAATCAGAAAACCCTGGAAAGAAACAGTATCACAGAGCTGTGTTGACTTCGTGCTCTGTAATGACCTCAGCAGAGTGGAGGGAGGAAGCTTTTTACCCCGGTTTAATGCTCCCATCAGTCACTGACTCTTCAAGAATAGAGTATGAGGCACATAGACTCAGGAGAAATATTCTGTGCCCTTGGGGGATGGTCAGAGTCCAGAATATGTATGGTCAGATGTGTATCTATTGGCTTTGACTATACTGTTGTACATGGACACAGGCCAGACCAGAGCACACTGAGAGCATTCCTGCCACTGATTCTGAGGAAACAAGAGACAGATTATTATCAGGCCTTTTGTGATCTTGTGTTTTGAATCTGCTCCAACAAAGGTTCCTATGTGCTTGGGTTAGTTTGCTGCTTAACACCTGCCAAGCAGCAAGAGGGACAGAGAACTGCAGCCAAAATGCTTTTGGGATTCACTGGTCTTGGGTTCTTCATTTGTTTATTCTCAAGGCCTGCCTGAAAGGCACTCAATTCATGTCCCTGTGTTCCATATGATCCAGATGCAGAAACATGATCAACCAGAAACACCAGCTCCTGTCATAGTCATGCCCCTGTTGGTGGTGGAAGCAAGATGTACTTATGTTCTGAAGTCTACTCTGACCTCACTGTCTTCTTTGGAAACTGTGCTCAGACTCCATCCCCACATCTACCATAGGCAGCCATTGCTGTGATCATAACACCCCATGATACTTTGTACCTGACTAGTGTGTGCTGCTGGCATGTAGGTTTCTCAGCATGGTGTTAGTGTAGAGACGAGGTCCCAAGACTGAGGTGACTCTACAGCACTCAAATGGGACTGGCCTGGGTGAACTCTTTGCCCTTGATCATTGTCCTTCTGAAGTGTGTCATCTCCTAAGCTCATCTATCTGTCTGTCTGTCTGAACCATCTTTCTGGCCTAGACATGTTCATCTTCTCCCTGATTTTTCCCTGCATGGTTGTAGCTGTGCAACTTCCATAAGTACATTATATGTACTTTCCTATTCACTGAATGCATTTCTTCCTCTGTTAGTCAAATTTTGTGGTTAATCACACCTTTCCCACCAGGACCTTGTATAGGTTTTTTTTTTTTTTTTTTTTTTAACAATTCTTCTTTAAAATATTTGAAAAATTAAAATCCCAGCTTGCCTCTTGTTTCTTGTTAGTTTAGGATTGCTAGACTGAGAAGTGAGCAGTTTGGCCACCATCCTGTGACTCTTGGTTCATTCTGGGAGGCTTTCTGGCCTCCCCAGTGTGAATATACATAATCTTCTTTATAATCTCAGCTGCAATTCTGTTTTGTGTCACACAGAGTATGGTCTTCTGGCCTCCACCCTGCACAATCCAGGATGTGCCTATTTTGCTTCTGCCTCTTCTCTAGGAGACAAGAAAGCGCTAAAAGGACCCCTGATTTAGGCCCCAGAGGACCTTTTTTCAGGAAGAGGTCATCACCTCCCTACTGTCTACTACCAGTGTTTGGGAACTGTAGCCATTGCCCTGTGAGGTCTGTAAACTGCTGTGTAGGTTTCTGATGGAGATGATTTTGTTGTCCAGAGCTTGAATGGAACACCCTCAAATATTAAAAACAAACAAACAGATAAAATACTGTCAGTTGACAAACTCAGAAAGATCCCAGCTCCCCTTATTTTTTTTCCTGAAAAAAATTATTTTTCTATTGAAGACTACCACTGTTGTGCTACCTAGCATGAGTATGCATGCATAGTGTGGGTCACTACCAGCCCTGTAAGAGCCAAGCTCGTAGACAGTGCTTCCTGCCCGTGCCCTTATGGGGGGGGCAGGTGATTTCTTAGTGATGTATGTGTATACATGTGTGTGTAAGAGGGGGGGTAGTGAGATGGGGGGAGAGAAGGAAAGAGAGAGAGAAAGGGAGAGAGGGACAGGGCAAAGAAAGGCAAACACTAAGCTGCATTTATTTAGCTTGCCTTAAGCTTACTTTATAGCCCAGGCTAGCCTTGAATATGCGATTACCTTGTCTTAGCTTACTGAGTAACTGGAGGTCTAGTCAGGAAACCTGTGTTAATGCCTTCTTCTTCTTCTTCTTCTTCTTCTTCTTCTTCTTCTTCTTCTTCTTCTTCTTCTTTTCTTCTTCTCCTCTTCCTCCTCCTTTTTTTTACTTCAAACTATGTTGAAAAATATTTATGAATACTTAAAGATGGAAATTATAGTCATAAAGAGTATGATAATGGTGTTTACACTAATTTTTCTAGAGATTGATTAACTTTGAAGTGTGAAAGAAAATTATTTGGAGTTGTAATGCATCATGTATACTTTTGTACAGAAAAACAGCTTCTGTGGGAAATATTATCTTAGGTTTGTTTCAGAATTAATCTGGCAGTTGCCAGGGCAAGACTGATGCTCAGCTCCTCTGGCCTCTAGCTGTTGCAGGACGTCCCAAGCCTTCCCTTACCATCTGCCCTGGCTGTTCTTATTCCCAGAGCTTTCATTCTCTACTCTGTCTTATGAAACAAGCATGTTTTCAAAACATTTCCAAATAGCACAATATAAAAAAAAAAAAACATTTTGAAAGAATTTCATTTGCACACATTTTATTCACAGGGCAGAACACAGGTCTCTGTTTCAGTGAACTTGCTGCGGAAACTTTGGAACACATCCTTCTGAATATCTTTTATGCATATACATTTTATAGACTTAAATGTGTATGCACATGAGATACGCTTGCCTGTTTTAACATCCGTGGGATAATTTATGCAATTCAGATTGTTCTGAGATTTCCCCATCTCCATTCATGAATATGTGCTTGCTCCTTCTCTGTGCTTCTGATTTATCCTGCAAGGCCTAAGCCCATCCTCAAATGGACCTCAGTGGCCATGCCAGCGCTGCCTTGTACTGCTTTTGTTCCAACATGCCTCCTTGTAACATTCGCTAGTCTTATCAACAAATCTTTGACTTTCCTGAAAGGAAACAAAGCCTCTAAAAGTGGGAATGGTGACTACACTCCTGTCTGCAATAAAGGGAGGCTTCTGATGTGGAGATTTGTGCCCCACAGCCCGTTCCAAGTGCCATTATGTATTAGCAAGCCTGTAAGAGAGACATTGCCTCTTCCACTTAGAGACATGAAAGCCCAGGTGAGACAGGTGCCCCATATGCTGACTAGTAAGGAGGGGACCAACAGATCTCCTGTGTTCCCAGAGCTGTCCTTATCTTTATATATGGCTAGTCCCTCCCACCAAGGAGGTTTAGATTTATAGAGAGTACCTTCAGATCAGCTGCATGGAAGGAGAAATTTCACTGAGTACATGCCTGCGCTCATACCGCATTCTGTTCATGGCATTTACCATCACTCAACACAGAATTGTTTATTTGCCTCTTCTCTACTTGGCTGAGCTCCCAGCACCTGGTCTGGGCTATTAAATATTTATTGAACAAGTGACTGTTAGTTCCCACTTGTCACCAAGCATCCCCACTCTGGACACCCAGAGCATGATCACTGAATTTGACTGGAACTTAGATTCCAGCTCTGCCCTGTGTACCAGTCTCAAGTTGACCATGTTGCTGCTGTCATTTACAACAAAAAACAAAACAAAACAAAAAAACCAACTTGCTGTCAAGTGTAAGAAGCTATCGCAGCAAATATCACGCACCCCTATGTTTTTGATACCTCAATTGAAACAGTTACCAGTTTGGATATGAAGTAATCCCTCATCCACAGAGGAACTTGAATGTTTTTTAGTGACTTTCAGAAAAGAGAGGGCTCAGCAGAGATGCCAGTGGAGCAGAAAGGGGTAGAAAATAGAAACTTGTCTGCCCCCGACCTTGTCCATCAGGAGCACATAGCAAGGCTGCCCCTGAAAGCTATGGGTTAGATAGCATGATGGAAGATTCTGGGCCCTCAGACTCTGAGGGATGATGACTAGAGTTTCTGTGCTCTAGGTTTGGATGGCATGGCTGGATACAGGACCCATGCTTTACTTTCCTTAGGCTCAGTTTTCACATCTATGAATGGGGTCTAATTCCTTAGAGAAGGCTGAGTTGTGCTATAGTAACTAACACTCAGTATGTGAGGGGTGGGGAACTGCCGTTTCTATCTCTCTCATGTTGCATGTCCTTCATGGGTAGCCGGGTCTGTGCTCCATGGCTGAAGTAGAGAAAGAAACAACAAATAAGCCATACAGTCTCTCAAAACCTCCACTCAGAAATGATAGATGGCATCTCTCTCTTATTTCATTAATAAAGCAAGTCTTCTGTCACATCTGACTAGAAGAGAAAGTATAGTTACTAAGGAGTCGCCCAGGGGCCCTACAAGTGGTTCATGCATCCTGAGGGGGTGATGGTTGGAGAACCCAGCTAGATGACATGTGAAGTGTGTCCCTGGGCACTGAGCCATGGTGCTGGTGGCAATGAAATGATGCATAGTGGGGAATTAAGCCTTATTTTGAGCATGGTTGACTAAATGTTTATTTTATTGTCTGTTTATGTTGTGCACATGGGCTGAATTTCTCAGTTGTCTGTGTAGTAGGTCCTGGGTTTGGAAGTAGAGTCAGAATCACTGCCAGTGTACTCTGTTCTGAAAGCACTCACACATTCCCCTTGAAAGAAGGATCAAGCTGTTTCCTTGGGTTTCCATTTCCAGGCCTTGGCCTTGCTATGAAAACCTATGGGGTAAAGTAAAACAGAATGTAGAAGCCCGGAGGGATCTCTGGATTCATGGTGTCCATATCCTGTAGGTTGTCTCCCAGTTAAAAAATAAGACAAAGCAGCCTAGAGAGGTCTCAGCAAAGCCATCTATTTGTGCTTCAGATAAGTCCAAACTGGAATCCTTGTTATGAGATACCTTATTTGTATATCATTCTGTCTTCACTGTTTCCTGCCACATCTGTTGTGTCCTTTTGTGGAAGCAGTAGCTTCTGCAGGGGTAGTGCAGTGCATCAAGAGAAAGAGTGACTCTTAGAGACACTGGGACCACTGTAGCAGAGCTGGCTTAGTTCACTGTACCATCTAGAACTAACCTCTATGGCTATCCTGAGTTATCTGGTGCCCATCTACCCATGGGTTAAATCAGCCACTGGGATGATTTCCCAGAAAACAAGCAGCAGCAACCATGTCTGTCCCTTCTGCACTTTCTTCTGTTCAGGAAATATGAAGCTCCTAATTACAAATGACTGTGCTTCTTTTGCTCACCCTAGTAGACAAGAGTAGGGGCAGGTGGCTGTCTAGCAGAGCAGTCTTGCTGCTTTGACTTGTCTCTAGAAACACCTTCTCTAACAATCACAAAGTTCAAAATGGGGGTTTGTCACACCTGGGGAGGTGTAAGTAGCAAAGGGCTGTTATATATCACCATGCCTGACATCTTTAGCAGAACTCACTTGCTGTTTATTAACAAAAGAGATTGAAAATTAGGCCAGTTTCTTCCTCATAGGGGCATTACTTGTTACATTGTTTTTGCACATAAGCCCAAATTGAGGTGTTATGAATTTCCAATATAGATGTGCTCTTTTGGGGACCAACATTCAACATTTACAGAAAAAAGCCCATTTAGAATATATAACAAATATAAACTCACAGCAAAACAACAGACTTTAAGTTAAAAGTCTCCTTGGCCACCACTCTTGATTCCATTTAGAATAACTGTCCTTCTGAGCTCTGTGCTTCTCTTCCTAGGTCTTTCTCTCAGGATAGAAGGGTACTTGTTATCATGGAGCATCATCCTGCTGGCAGACACGCCACTGGCAGACAGTGAGGACAGTATCTCGGTGTCCACAAAAGCATCAGATGTCCTCTTCCTCCTTTCCCTCCTGTCCCTCTTGTATTTTTCTTACAAGGCAGAGGCACTGGCAGATTAGCTCAGGTGTAGAAAGATGGCTGCCTACCTCCTTTCTGCTCTCCACAGTGTGGGCAGAAGTCCTTCAGAGGTCTGCCACTGTGAGAGCAAGGGGTCCAGCACAAAACATCTTCCTTCTCCCTTGGGCCTATCCTGCAGCCACTGTCTGTTCCTTCAAGCTGCTGTGTCACCTTGTATTTTTACATCATGTCTTGTCATGAGTGGCATGGATGGGTTGTGTGCAGCTTTTCCTGACTAAGGATCTGACTCTAGACCAGAACTTGATATAAATTTTGGGAATACACACACACACACACACACACACACACACACACACACACACACACACACACACACACACACACAAGTTATCCGTGTGTGTGTGTGTGTGTGTGTGTGTGTGTGTGTGTGTGTGTGTGTATGTGTATGTGTGTGTGTATGTATGGAGAGTGTGTGAGTTTGTGATAATGTAGCTGGCTCTCAGAAGGAGTGGGGGCTGCTGAAGCCAGATCTCTGGGGCTTCAGCTAAGTTTCCAACAATCCTTGATCCACAGGCTACTGTCCACCCCTGAGCAGTAGCCACTGCTGCTTGCTGGGACCAGCTCTGTTGGGCTGTAGGTAGGCGAGTCTCTCAATGCCCCATACCAGCCTTCCAACACAGCTTCTGTCGCTGTGTTTCCCTGCAGGAAAGTGGAGCTTAGAGAAAAGCCATGACTAGTCTTCATAAAAGTGAGACCAAAGCAAACCTATTTTGATGAGGAAAGAAATCCAAACATTGTCACAGAGATCTAGCACATACCATAAATGTTGAAGACTTTAGAAAAAACACAAGATCTTTATTGATAAACCACATGACACACCTCTGAAATACCTTTATTTTTTTTTAAATTTTCTAGCCTATTCTCTATTATAGAGAATAGAAACACAATTCTAGCCCAAGTGAATAAAACTTAAAAAAATATGAAGAAATTAAGTTATATGAAAGGGTTTTTCAATGAATACTGGTGTACTCACCAGCATTCCATCACTAACATATTCCTATACCCACTCTGTTACTCTTCTATTTATCATCCACCATTTACCCATTCATCATTTGTATCTACCCATTGATCCACCCACCCACCATTTATCCACCCATCATTTGTTATCCATTCATCAATCCACTGATCCTTTATCCATCCATCTTTATTATTTATCCATTCACCACTCAGTTACTCACCCATTATCCATCCATCCATCCATCCATCCATCCATCCATCCATCCATCCATCCATATAACTCATCTATCTATCTACACACCCACCATTTATCCGTCTATTTCCCATTATCCATCCATCCATCTTCATTTGTGATTTTGCTATTCAGTTTTTAAAAATTGCAGACATCATTACACATGTTCCCAAGGTTCATGTTGAGCTGTAACTTATCCCTGAGTGCCTCTCCTTGTCCCTTCCTGGTCTCTCCATGTTCCCCTTCCAGAGGCAAACATCCTTCCATTTTTTTCTTTATGTATCTAAAATTGCATGATCATTAAACTTCATTGAGAAAGTTAACTTGAATTGTACATAGTAAAAATTGGAAGGTACCAAGTTTTGTAGAGTGAGATGCTTTTTTCTTCTGATCTTTGTTTCCAGTGTCCTTCCTTCTAAAATGTTCTGAGTGCACGGGCACATAGCTCTCCCTGTCATGCTTTTGGTTTTGGTGTTCAGTCTTAGCCATTCCTCATTAGCAGAGAAGAAAGGTGACAGTTTGCTTGATAACTGTGTAGTCTGCCTCTGATTGTGTTATATAACTATTCATGACTTCCTCGCAAGCCTGCATTACCATGCTTGGTGCTGTAGTCTGTCCTTTATATTTGGCTTCATGCATATGTTGTTTAAGCATCATAATTGCACGGAAAGAAGCTAGGGCCCACTCTTAGTAAACTGGATCGTTTACATATGTTCCTTCCATCCCTTCCCTCCTCCATCCATCCATTCATCCATCTGTCCATTTGGATGCCTGCTCCTCTGCCCATTCTGTGTGAAGATTCAGTGAGCAAGCTCATACATGCCTAATACCATCTTGGGCTCTGGCAATATTGTCGCTGAGACCCTCATAATCTTATGAGGGAAAGTGATCCATCAAAAATGAATCCACAGAAGTTGGAATCTGTGTGACTTTCCAGACTACACAGAGGCAAACAACAACAAAACAAGCAAACAAACAACAACAAAAAACAAAAACCAAAATAAAGCAAAAAACTCTTAGTTACTAGCCCTTGAATCTTTGGCCTTGAGTCTTTTTAAAGCTACAAGCAATTGATGCCTGTAATTGTATATTTGCAAACCAGGCAGATAGAGGAGCACAGAACCTTGCATGTGGTTCAGACCCCTTGAGTCCTCCTCATGGTAGTGAGAGTGCAGGTCAGCATCATGATCCCTCACACACCCAAGCCTCTGCCAGCCTGACCACCCCCACCCTGAAGATAGGAGCTGGTTCCTTATTTTAAAATGAGGTAAGAAAGCTGTAGTATCAGTTGGAAAATATTTCTCATTTTTGGCTGACAAAAATGAGAGCCAATTGCTTGTGGAAAGGCTGTTTGAAAACACGTGTGAGAGAATGACTCCGGCACACACAGATTACTGTGCCATTTCATGGTTGGGACAAATGTTCCCTGTGGTTGCCCTGTTTCCTTCCTGCCTTTTCTTTTGAGCAATGAATCTGAGTGCTTTGTAATTGAAAGACAAATGACATTCTTTTCCTTTGGTTCCTTTTTTATCCTCAAACTAACTTATCCTAACTACACATAAAGATTTTTGAATTGATGCAAAGCAGTTTAAAAATTGATTGACATTTCATTGTAGAAATGTAGCTTATATTCATTTTGTCAGTACCCTGTGGAGAGTCATGTGAACTGGTGGCTGTGGTTAACAGGGAGATGCAGAAAGTTCTCTCTGAGCTCACTGACAGAGGACTAATCACAGAAATCCAGTGTGGAGGGATGGTACTCCAGGACAGCTGGACGGTAGAGGGTAACAGTGGAGCATCCAGTGCATTCTGATGCTCAGGAAGGTATGCTCTGTAATGAAGGCTTCTCTCCTATATCTGCCCTCTGTGAGAGGTGTTCCATGGCTGCAACTCTGAACCTCTAGGCTCTGAGAGTCAGGGTATGAACAGTGAGGATTCTGTTGTAGGAGTCAGTACACCTTTGTGGTGTGAAGCGCCTCTTTTCAATCATGGTACCTGAGATCAAATCCTGCTCTTGGCACGTACTTGTTGTATTACCTTGGGCAGTTTTTGTGTGCTTGTGTTAATTGTATGTCAAACAGCCCAAGAATGGAATGGCTTTAAAAAGGACAACCAAGCTGGGCATAGTGGCAAATGCCTGTAATCCCAGAACTTAAGAGTCTGAGGCAGGAGGATTGCAAGTTGAAGGGCATCATGGTCTACATAATGGGCTCAAAAAATGGCAGTTATTTTCTTTTCTCAGTGAAGCTGTTCCTGGCTGGGCTCCACTGGTTATTTATTCTACTCTGACATGGTGGTTGGGCAAGACATCGTCATGTCACATGTGATGTGGGCCTGACATCATCATGTCACATGTGATGTGGGCCTCACACTGCTAGGCTTCCAAGGAGCCATTCTTATTCCTCTGGCCATTGTGTGCTGGGTTTTTTGGCCAGAATGAGTTGATGCTGGCTATGAGTGCAGGAAGTGGTTCATTCTTTCTGATTAAAGAATTTTAAAAAGTATCAAGGAGTGGGGGCATATGCCTTTAATTGCAGTACTCTGGAGGCAGAGGCAGGAGGATCTTTGTGAGTTTGAGACCAGCCTGGTCTACAGAGTGAGTTTCAGGCCAACCAGGACTACACAAAGAAATCTTGTCTCAAAACAACGACAACAAAATTTTAAAAGGCTATAAAGAGTTGTGACAGAACTACCACAGAACTACTGGGGGAGTTGTGACAGAACTACCACATGGTATTAGGGAAATTAGGATCCCCTGTTGGGGTTAGCATCCCCTCTTGGGTATTGTGTCCAAATTCTGAACTATCCCTATGCAAAAGCAAAGAGTCTTTTTATTACTTAACCAGTTAACTGTATTAACGTGGTTCCTCCATCTGTCTGACACAGCCAGTGGGTTGAGAAGGACCTTAAGGGGCTAAGAGGCTGGATAGAGCAAGGGCAGTGTCTAGGGGTCTGCAACAGTCTTGAGATTGGTGCACTTCCAGGCTTGGACGACCTGTCCTGTGTTGATTGGTTAACTGGTTGCTATGACCTATAGGCCCTCCCAGGACAGTTGCTATGCTCTGAATGTCACTGTTACCTTAAAGCACTTCCAGAGCTTGTAAAGCACATCCAGAGCCCCACAAGCTAACTTCTGATTGGTTTCTTGCTACATGGAAGGTATCTGACCTCCTAGTGACTGGGGTAGGTCTGGCAAGGTCAGAGGCTGGAAACAAAGAAACATGTGCTGAGTCAGAGGCCTACATCTTGTTGGGTCTTTTCTGCAGCCTGTCACGGTTGCTAAAGCAGGGAGCTGGGTGATGGTCTGGTCCCTTCATTGGTGATTCTAATTTAATTCTTAATAAAAGAAGTTAAGTGTGGACTCAAAAGGAAACTCAAGGATAGTTTATTTGAGTTGAAAAAACAAAAATACCCTAGGGCAGGCTATCTGTATATCTTGAATCAACCCATAATGTGGGGTCCCTGCATACTCTATTGCCAGTAGAGGAATAATCTGTATGAGAAGCATGAAGGAAACCCAGTTGAATATAACTTAGTTAGCCAAGGTGCTTAAAGTTCTGGAGTCTGATCTGAGCAGGTTTGTTTGTTTTCCTTCTCATTTAAATACAGTACAACTTTGGAAAAAGTTTCTTTGTGACAGTTATCATAATAAAGCTCTTTGCAAAGTACATTCTTTTGCAAAGTACCCATGTCCCCTTCCACAAGAATGGGTTATGTTGAGTTAGAAACAAGGCTCAGGTGTCTGAGGGTTCCTAGCTCCACAGAAGAGCAAAGATTACCATTCCTGCCTCCTGAATGGAAACCAGATCTGCACATCCATTCTGTTAAGGAGAAAAGTCTGTCTGTTTAATGCCCTGGTTTCTATATTGCTATCTGTAAGGATATAGAAGTTTGCTCTTTCCACGTAGGAGAAGGGGAAAACTAGCATGGAGGTCAGTCATGAGCCAGCAGGCAAACACATGGCAGGCAGCATACTAAGAAGGAGGAACAGTGAGGCCTTTCCAAGTCAGAGCTCTGAAGGGCAGGCCAACTCTCTGGGACGCATCTGCTCTACCAGAGGTGATCTCACAGTGGCCCTCTCCTCTGAGGATGATCAGGGAGCCAGGTCCTTGGCCTGCTCACCTGGATTAACTGACAAGGAGGAGACAAGGGCATGTCTCCACCTAGAGGTGGACTCCATCCTTTACTAGTGGGGGGTGCTCTCTTCCCACATGGAAAGTGTTGAGCACATCAAAGCACTGGGGTTCCTGAGCAGCCTGGATTGGGCTCTTGACATTTGATTCTTTCCTGTGTTTGTTGACATCATGTCTTCTCTGTGGATATAGAAGTGACACCTTGACCTACAGATTGGAGACACTGGGGTGGGCTGTTTATGGAAATGCTTAGTTGTACAGAAAGCCTTAGAGGACACATGGTAGTATCTTATTATTTGCTTCTTATGACTGTAGGTAAGGGTCTGCTTTTTTATTTCTATGCAGAATCTCTCTGAGTTGCCTGGACTTGCCTTGAACTGAAGATCTTCTGTCTAATCCTTCCCTATAGCTAAGTTTATAGCCTTACCATCATGCCCTGTTTCTTGTCCCCCTTTTCTGTCTGTACCTATGTCCTGATTCTGCCAATGGGAGATGCTGTGCCTTTCCCCTATGGCTTGAACAAACTGAGTAGTGGTCCCTCCTCTTCCCCTTTCTCTCCTGCTTTCCTTCCATCCCTTGCTGTCTCTCCTGCTTTCCTGTCCTCCCTTGCTATCTCTCTGTGATTTCTTTCCCCTCCCCTTCCCTTCCAGTTTCAGAAGCATTTATGGAACATGGAATGGCCATTTGGGGCAGGCTCTCTAGTATCTTCTTAAATCTGGGGACCTGACAAATCAGAGTGGCTTGAGGGTAGAGTGTGGGGGGCAGTGAGAGCTGCTGGCTTTGGCTTATCCCTGCTCCTAGCCCCCAGGGAACCTTGGGCAAGAAAAGGTAGTAGGAACCTTGCTGATGTTGCCTGGGAGTGGGCTGTCACCACTCGCACTGTATACCCTGCTGTGCATAGCACTGGGGGCTTTTGCTCCAAAGACACAAGACTCTGTCCTCCAGTGATTGACTTTCCTTATCCTTGTGCCCCACAGCTGCCTCGTGACTGCCTAGACCACAGACCAATGGGAATAGCCTTTTTCTGTGGACAGTGAGAAGCAGATATAGCTACTGTGCCGGCTACTGCATTGTGCCTGTAGGGAAGCCAAAGGGGAGTCACAACCCAGAGCTGGGCCTTCTTGGATTCCCTATATTTCAGGTCTAAGATATAGTTATGTTTAGTATCAGAAGAAAGCCGATTTTCCTTATAAAATATTTCTGAGCCACACGTATTCATTGACAGAACATGCTTTGGAATCAGCATCCTGGCCAAGCCTGGTGGCACACAGCTATAACCCAAACTATTTGGAGGACAAGGCAGGAAGATTCAAAGTTCAAGGCCTGCCTGGCTCCAAGTAACTTAGTAAGACCTTTCTGAAAATATGGAAAGGTGTGGGTATAACTTAGTGGTAGGGTATTGTGGTGTGGCAGATGACACATCCAGACTTAAAAAGAACATGATGTTGGTGTGAACCCCAGGGAGATCTGGCATCACTTTGGGCAGGACAGGCAAACTTCAGGTGTACATTGACATTGACCATGGTGCAGTTAGTGCCCAGCCTGGCCTCGTCACCAGCCTGGTTCCCTAGAGGCCCCCAAGATAATACTCTTTTTTCCCAAGCAGCCTCTCCAGGAAGACACAGTAAATAGCTCCTGGCTTCCTCATCCTGGTGATGCCACAAAATTAGAGGAAAAGCCTCTAAGCCACAGGACTTAGAAAACTCTAAGCAATTACAGTCACTCTCTAGAATGTTCCCAGAAAACCAGCATCCCCGAGGGACACTTACTGTCAGAAAAACACCTGGTGCCTCACCCTTCCTCTCCTCCTCCTCACCCCCACCCCTTCTTTCTCCTTGAGGAAGCCCTTTGCTCTGTAATGGCAGCTTGATGCCTGCTCTCTGTCTTTTTTTTTCCTTTCCTCTGCTTTGCCTTTGCTGTCTGCTTTGAGTGACCCACACATTCAGAGGCTTTTCTGAGGTAGATTCCCTGGGGACACTGCCTTTAAGATGATAGCTCTGGTGTCCTGGTAAGGAGCTGCTGTCTGTCCCTAAAACATGAGCCCATCCAATTAGTTAATCCTGAACTGCCCTGGCCTCAGGAGTTGAGAGATTCAGGGAGGAGCAGTGACTGGGAACTGTCCCTCCTCTCGGAGCCCTGGGCATGTCTGCATTCCACATGGCACCACAGGGGAGAGAGGAAAGGCACAGCACATGACTTCAGTGCCTCTGTCCTTCTCACTTGTACCAGTGACTAAGGGCAAAGTATTTCCCATCTGACTTTCTGCAGCTTGCAGAAAAAAGATGGAGAAAGAATATCTACTTTAACAATATGACTCACAGATTGCTCTAGAATGTGTACCAGTTAAAGTATCTTCATTATAGAATACTGCAGAAAAGTTCAAAATAGTTCAGATTCATCTGAATTTGCTGTCATCTTTTAGTTGTATTTTGTTGTTCTAACTGGAATGGCACAGAGACATTGTTATACTTAGGAAGCATACTGGCCATATGCATTCCCTCACTGCTTGTATGTATTCTATCAAACTTTTATCAAAAGTACACTTTGGGTATGCGGTAGTTTGAATGTAATTGATCCCCATTACCTCATAGGGATTAGCACTATTAGTTGGTGTGGTTTTGTTGGAATTGTATGGCCTTGTTAGAAGAAGTGTGTCACTGTGTGTGGGGGTGTACTTTGACATTACCTAAGCTCAGGATACCACCTAGTGTCTCAGATTATTTCCTTCTGCTCAAGATGTAGCCAGCACTATGTCTGCCTGCATGCTACCATGTTCCCTGCCATGATGATAATGAACTAAACCTCTGAAACTGT
This sequence comes from Cricetiscus sungorus, assembly GCA_030556225.1. Classification (NCBI taxonomy): domain Eukaryota; kingdom Metazoa; phylum Chordata; class Mammalia; order Rodentia; family Cricetidae; genus Cricetiscus; species Cricetiscus sungorus. Next base: position 2,466,799 of record JANBXA010000069.1, on the reverse strand, counting down.
AAGCTACCACCTTAATTAATGTTTTTCTTTATAAGACAATGTTTGTTAGAACTTTATTTTAAAATGCATACATGGTAAACTGGAGATGTAGCTCAGCTGCTAGAGTACTTGCTGAACATGTACAAAGGCCTGAGTTCCAGTGCCAGGACTACATGAATCAGGAATGGTACGTGCCTGTAATCCCAGCACTGGGAAAACAGAGGCAGGAGGATCAAAAGTTCATGGTAACTCTCAGCTGTATGAGAGCTCAAGGTCATCTTGGCCTATGTGAGAACCCGTCTCCATAAAGAAAAGAAAAGAAAAAAATTGGGTATGATGATGAGCATCCAGTTGCCCGAGTTCCACTGTAGCGCACATAGGGCATGCCTGCCATCAGTGCCGTGAGTTTTACACCATCAGGTTTCTGATGTAAAGGCAGACGCAGGTAATAAGTAGGTCTCACCTCTCCATGCTGGTGGCCTAGTGTGTTAGGCCTTCATCTGCACCAGGGGTTCCTTATTTCCTCTGTATTGTAGGTGTTTGCATACTGGAGAGAAAGTCAGCTCAGTCTTCAGAAGCACCCACTTTTTCAAAGAATCTCAGAAGATAACTCCTGTTATCCTACAGAAAGATGGATAATGGAAATCAAGGCTCCTTACTCTCTACCAGCTGTCAGCGGTAGTCTATGTAAACTGCTTGTTGTGTAGTATCCAGGATAGTGCTCCCTCTTTTTCTATTTAAAACTTGTCTTAACAGACATCCTTGCTCTAATCTCTCCATCTTCTGTAGTTAATATTGTTCAAATAGTTGAATAGTTGTATACATTTTAAGTTCCATAATCAAGAAACCAAACCTGAGATTTGGTTTTAGTTTATGCTGGGGGTTGACTCCAGAGCCTTCTCCATGCTGGCAAATATTCCAGCACCATATCTGCTGCCTTTTGATTTTAGATGTTCCCCCTGAAAGAATGAAATCTTTTAGGTATCTTGGTGCCTGTAGTCCTCTGCTTTCTGAATATGTTATGTCAACTCTTTACAGGCTCCTACAAGAAAGCCCAGTGATCGTATAGTCATGTGAGAGTGGAGGGCAGTTATCTACTTGTTGGGTTTCCAAAATCTCTCAGCAGTACTTTGGTAGAGAAGGTGTGTGGCCTGTTTAATTACCTAGTTACAGCCACCACAAAGGCTGAACCTGGGTTAATTCTCCCCATAGACTGTTATGCATAGGTTGAGAGGTACCCTCAGTTTGACTAGAGATATTCTCCATGCATCATTAAGGATAACAATATACAACACCTACTTCTTACTGGTTACCATGTTGTCATCTGTGCATGCAGCCAGTGACTGTGGTCTTTCTATTGTGTGTCTTCTGTAGAAGGGGCACATTTTATCCTCAGAGCAACCCTGAGAGTGTCAGTATTATCACGGTTAACCCGATGTAAACCACCCAAGGAGAGGTTGGTTTATTTTGGCACATAGTTGCAGGGGCTTCAGTCCATCATGGTGAGAAGAAATGGTGGAGTAACTTAGATGAGAAGCAATAAGAAGGAATGTTGGCACTGGCTGGCTATCTTCTTACCCCCTGTTCTGCTAGGGGTGGTGCAGGGATAGTGCCATTCTCATTGAGGGTGGGACTTTCTCTTTGTTGTGTGTCTTTACCTGGGGAACCATGAACAAATGTCTGTTCACCCCAGATAGGAACAAATAATTGATTCTATCTATCTTGGTGATCTAGTGAATTTATTAGGGTTACTTACATGTGTGAAACAAAGGTAGCTGACCAAGAAGCCCACTCTGGCATGGGTGATGACCCACAGGAGTCATATCCCTGAAGCCCCCTCAGAGTTCCCTGGCAGCTCAGCTGGTGAGAGGGTCTCCATTCCGTGTCTTCTTTCTGAGTCTTCTGAACACAGGATTCTCTTGGTTAATTGCCTCCAGATATGTTCTCATAAACACACTGGTGTGCCTTACCAGTCTTCCAGGTGATTCTGAATCTACCCATCACAGTGTCTCAGAGAACTGATTTGCTCATGGCCAGGTTGAAGGGATGCACTAAGTTGGTCCTGAGCCACTTAGGTCAGACCCCAGGCCCCACCCATCAAGCCCCTGCCTCTAGAGCTAAGCTGCTCTCTTCAACTCTGTAGTCTCTTTCAGCCGTCCTTATATGCCAACTGTCTTTTAGCTGGTTTCTTCTTCATTTTCATCACAGAAGACTGAGCTGGACAGATCTGGCTTTTACCTACTTCCTAGATGGAAACTCGAAATCTTGATTTCACTTGTTAGGAGAGGAAAACAGAACCTGCCCCTCAGTTGTCATGGATATTGATGTATATTGTCCAGAGTTTCCCCTTGCTTCCTCACATTCTTCTCGTTCCAGCTGTTTTTGCTTTCTTTGTCCACATTCTTAAAGTCCTGTCAACTTCAATCAGATGGCAAGAGGAAGTCTCTCCCCTGAGTGGTAGGCGAACACATCATCTATTTAGTATCTGCTAGCATGGGTATCACATAGTCATAGCATAGCTATTGTAAGCCATTGTTCCAGCCCTGAAGATTTATCCCCATCACAGGCCAGGGTTGGGACAAGGGGTCATTGGAGGTCACATGCTGTTGGTGCCTCCTGGCCATCTCACTTGACTTTGTGGCATGTGGTTAGGACCCCAAACAACATTGGTAGGGGCAATCATGACACTATTTGGTTCAGTCACCAATTGTGTTTTCACATAGCTCTTTTCACCCAGGAGCCTCTATGTTCTTTCTTCCTATAGTTGCAAATATATTATGGAACAGCCATTTTTAGGGAGTAGTGACTTTTTGTGCTCATTTACTGGGTGTGACATTTGTTATACTCTCACAGTGACAATAGATATATTTTTCATTGCACAGATGATATCTTGTGTCTTTGACCCTAATTAGTCCTGTATGGCTCCAAAATTACATGCTTTTATATGCCTGTGATTTTCTCAATAAGATTAACAGTGCTTTTTCTGTAAAGATAATTGAGATCGTGCACGGCAGCATGACTTTATGACTATAGTACCATCCCCAGCCAACTTGCCATGAAATCTTATTGTTTTCCAGTAGCTGCTTTCCCCTCCTTCTGAGAGGAAGTGTTTGGGGACAGGAGAGACAAGTTTTTGGTGAATGTACAAACTGTGATAACCTGTCAACCCCCTCCCCCCCTTCCTTTTCCCAACTGCAGGTACCTGGAGATTTGAGCCAAACATCTGAAGACCAAAGCTTGTCAGATTTTGAAATGTAAGTGCATGCATGTATTCCTCAGGGGCCCTTAAAACAGAGTGAACCCTGTTGCTAGCCTGTGTCCTGAAGTCCACAGGGAATGGCAGACAGGTTCATGAGGTTCACACAGAACCTGTCTGGTTATAGAGCTGGGGACATTTGCTGAGGTCCAGACCATCTAATGTGCTTTAGTCCCCTGGGCATTTCAAATCATTTTGGTTTTGACTTGACATTTAAAATTGAGAAGGTGTCACATGGAGTTTTAACTTGTCACTCCTGCAAGGCCACTGTCAACTAAGCAGGAGTTGAGGGTCCTTTTGCACAAGGTCCACACCCTATTCTTCACCTTGTTGCTGCCCCATGCTCCACGCTACTATCTGGTCCACCCATAATAGTCACATTGCTCTGGTACTGACTGGCTCAGATTCTGTCTGAGGGCTCTGCTAGTAACCCCTGAAGGGACGGTTGTTCTTCAGATTCTGTTTTGGGGATCCATAGACCCCTCAGACTCGCAAGTACAGAGCCACACAGAGCCTCCTCCTTCTCACATGGTTGTGGTCAGTGGGTGAAGGTCCAGCCTCTCTAGCCTTAGACCCAGGAATTCAAGACCAGCCAGACACAGTAAACCTTTGTCTCACCAACAACAAAGGTCCTGCCTCCCTATGAGAAGGATCATTCAGAAAGGCTACTTTTAGAGCATGGGGGAGACAGGACATTGGAAAGAACATTTTGTCTAGAACCAGGAGACTTGTGTTGAAATCTTAGGCACTGGAATTACAACATTGTGACCTCAGATAAGCCACATGTCAACTCTTTTCATAGGGGAAAGTCCTGGAACCAATTTTGCAGAGTATGTTAGCAACTGAAGTAAGACTGTGGGCAACACAGGACACTGGAATCCCCATCTGTTTTGGGAACTGATAAGAAAGTATGGACAGGGAGAAAAATGATCTAAGTTGAAGATGACCTTGACAGTCCAGTGTGGGACCTTAAAACACATGATATAAAAACAGACTAAAACAAAACCAGTTCTAGGATAACAGTTGGAGACCACATACTCCATTTCCAGTAATAGAACCACCAGAAAGAAGATCTGTAAGTAATGGTACTTGAACAACACTATAAAGCAATTAAGCACAACATAGATAAAGAGACAGATACAAATAGAACACACACTTGTGTTAGTCAGATTTTCATTACTTAAGAGAGTAATGAAGTTAATCAGCTTATAGAATTAAAAGAGTTGTTTTGTTTTGTAGATTTCAATCAATGCAAAGGCAGGCTTATGGTTCTTCAAAAACATGTCATGGCTGGCAGGAAGCTGCCTAGCTCATGGTGCTGGGAAACACAGAGAATTAGATTAAAACTGTGGCCGCATAATTCCCTTCCACTAGACCTCCTTTTAGGATCACAGACAGGGGACCAGGTGTTTTAACTTGAGCCATGTGGATCCTAAAGATCCAAGCTATAAAAGATTTCTTTCAAACTATACATAAGATACTCTCCAGATTAGACCATGTGCCAGTAAAAAATTAAAGCGGGATCATACTATTTTCTTTGGCCATGGCAGAATAATTTGTGTAATTTGCCCCCTTTCATGGTGAACAAAATACTCCATGAAGTAGGGGTTGCATCTGTTTTCTCTGTTCCTCCATCTCCGTACTGAGTCTGCCACATGTCAAGTTCCAACTAGATACCCATTTCCTGAACAGATGAATGACAAATGGAGGAGGACCAGAGGAGATGATGTGCAGACAGGTCACACAGGCAGTCACTGCCAGCACAACGTAAATGGCTTGGCAAAAGGACATGTAACCCAGTCTAGAGTCATCTGATTTGACCAGATGTGGGATCACCTGGTGTTTGTACTTGAGACAAGGAATGGAACCAGTCCATTGCTTTCTGTACCCCTGACCCAGTGGCAGAAATATTTGGGGTGCTCTAGGCACAGACACAGTGTTGGGACCTTTGTGCAATGCCATTGGATACACAGACCAATTTGGTGGGTCAAGATTGCTGATTGTGCTTTGAACTCTGAATTCCTGATCATTCACAGTTTATTGTCCCCTGGAAGGAGGTCATCACCTTGGCCCAGAGCTTAGAAGTGCCAGGTTCTCAGTACTGCTCACCTGAGGGTTACTTTCTTTGTTAGGATAGATTGCTTTTCACCCTGGAGATTGTGAGATCATGAAGGCCATGGAGGCTTCAACAAACCCCTGGTGTCTTGGATTATGCTACAAGCCCAGGAGTTCTGAGCAAGAATGCTCAGGATAAGCTCCTCCCTATATAGCTCTACAGGGTCTTCAGGAAGGGGTACCATGCCTACACAGCTGTTAGGATGTTCCCAAAGATCTCAGCCAAAAGCCCCCTTTTCAGATCAGAAGAGCTGTGGTGGGGTGTGCATTGTGTATCTCGTCACCCCATAAGGTGAAATTGTCATATAACCATAACATCTCAAATATCTCTTAAATAGTTCTCAGGGGTTAATAAATCTGTGTGAAGGAAAGCATGGGGGTGTGCAGTTGATGCCCTCCGGGAATGGTTTTGTACTTGGTTTCCTTCTCAAGGTGCTGCAAATCAAACCCAGGCACCAGCTTGTGCTGGGCAAGTTCTCTACCATTGACCTGTGCTCCATGCAGTTTAACTTAAGTTTTCTTGTCTTGGACTGTTTGTCCTGACTAGCTTCTCTGTTGTTGTGATAAACATCATGACCAAAAGTAACACGGGGAGGAAGGGGCTTCTTTGGCTTATGTGTTACTGCCTGTCAGAAACCACAGAGGAGCGCTCCTTACCAGTTTGCTTCCTCTCCCTCACTCAGCTGTCTTCCTGTCTACACAGGGATGCACTGCTGAGGTCCACTGGGCCTTTTACTTCAGTTGGCAGTTGAGAACTTGCCCTGTAGTCATGCTCACAGTCCAGTTGGATGTGTCAAGTGGACAACTGAAATGAAGTATGACTGCACTCTGCACAGTGTTTTAGGTTTTCTAATTTGTTATTTTCCGTTGCCCTTTTCTCCCCCAAGCCCAAGTAGCTGTCATTCCAAAAACTATAGGTAATAATTGCTTTCCTGAGCTCTTGTGTGAAAATGGAGATCAGGGTCAGAAATGAGGGTAGGGGATAGGCAGGTGGTTCCATGGGTACTACTGTATATGACCTCTCATGGCTCCCTATTATTGTTCCTCTACAAGATGTGGTAACTGCGCTTCAGATGCATCCTAGGTCTATTCGAACTGAAGACCAAACTCTTTCTCATTCCAGAGTCTACACTGCATATATAAATTGGTGTACACACACACACACACACACACACACAAACATATATTTAAAGAATATATACCATACCCTTTAAACCAAGGTCCTCAGAGATAGTCCTCTGAGGTTTAGTGATAAGGTACCAAACATGTCCTTACCTCACTGTTAAGTATGATGTCTGTTGTATAAGTGACTTCTTTGAAATGCCTCTTGGAGGAGATAGTCTCTTGGCCTGCTTTTGTAAATAAAAATGGCCACTCTCATCTCTTTATTCTGGTCAGATCAAATCGGGCCCTGATCAATGTCTGGATCCCATCTGTGTTTCTCCGGGGTAAAGCAGCCAATGCATTCCACGTGTATCAGGTAAGTGCCTGGATTTCATGTTGATACCATGTCTGTACCACGGTGCTTTGAATGTTGGCGCCATTTGTGTATCTGTAGGACTACCCTGATGAGGTGGTGTGTGGCCTTTGGTCAGGTGGGAGGATGTGCATGGAGTTTCCTGTTGTTGCCTTGTGTTGTTGCTCTGTGACTTTGCCAGTTGTCTGTGCTTTGATGGCTGTTTCCCAGCAGCACCACACACCCAGTCTGCCTGCCTGGCTTCAGCCAAGATCTGGGCCATGTCTCTTAGTTCATCTTGTATCTCAGGTCTATGGCTGAGTCTTAGGGTTAGGGGAAGAATTTTGATTTTCATGGCTGGTTCCATTTGGCTCCTGTAATCGTTGCTGGTACCAGGGTTGGCAGTGATCTCACTCAACCACATGTCTGAGAGTGGGAAGATGACTCTAATGAAAATCAGACTATGCTTTTGTTGTTGTTTTGAGATGGGATTTTGGTACATACCCTGGGCTGCCTTGACCTTGAACTTGCAAGCGTGTGGAGTACAGTATGTGCCACCATGCCTAGTCAGGTTTCATATTGCAAAAGAAAGGGCCCTTTTTCTGCAGACAAGTAAAGACTGCAAATATCTCCATTCAGTGCCTCAAAAGTGTTCAAGCCCTGTTTGCATGAGTACTTGCCGGTTCAGCCTTGCAGTGCTCTGTAGGTGGTTTCACAACCAGATTTGTGGGGATTTTTATGTTTATGCTTTTAGGTACATGTATAGAGTATGCATTAGCTCTTGTCTGACAGTGCTTCTGGTTGGTGTTTGAAAACACTTTAGGAAACTTTGTGCAGTGTTTTCCATGTCACTGATAATGGATAGAAGTGACTTATTTAAATAATGGTACCATGGGGCATTATTTATACAAATTTTTAATAAAATGCATGTTGTTTAGACTTGAGGTAATTTTTTAGAGAAATATATAGAAAAGAATGATAAAAGAGAAGAGAAAAATATACCAGGGTCAGGTAAAATGTAAGCTCAAATATTTTAAAGGAAAAAGCAGAGACTGTATGTATTCTGAGGTCCAACATAGTCCTTCTCAGTGATTTGAGTTTCCTAAGGGCTTCCTGGCAGCCATTGTGAAATGGAAATGCAGTTGGTTATTTTGGATAATTTCATTGCTCACAAGAAAAGTTGTTGATTCCTCATGGAGAGCTAAAAAGAAACCTCTACATGGGGGCTTCAGAGTGAGGAAGGCTGGGACAGATGATCATCCACTATATCCTGTGGCAACTTACTGTCTACTTTCGAAGGATTTCCTTTTTCAGGCAGCTGAGAGCACAACCACAAATGATCCCATGCCTGTGAAGAGCCAGCCCTGTGTAGCTCCCTTGGTAGAACTGTGCTGTCTCCCACCACAGCCACTACCACACATGGCTGTTTAGATTGAAATTATTTAAAACCAAATAAATTGAACACATGTTCCTTGGTCACACTAGTCATGTTTCTTGTGCCTGTGGTGGCCGTGGTGTTGCATGGCAAGAATAATTAATGTCTCTATCAGAGTGGAAGTTTCTATGGGTCCATGCATCCCAGGGAGGGGAACAGCAGAGTCTCTTGTTGGTAAAAGTATAGAAGACAGTAACTGGAGTTCAAATAGCAGAGCTCTGGGGAGAGCCCTTCCCCCATGGTGCTTCTAGTGCAGGTTGCCTAAATATCTGACATTGCAATATGACATTGTCATCTACAAGATGTTGGGCCACAGTCATAGCTATTGTGCAACACATGTGGCCTCTGGCCGCAGGTCAGACACGCCTGCCCAGTTTCTTGAGGATGGCCCAGCTTTATGCCCGCCCATCTCCTTACTTGCATATCACAGGAGGCTGGTGAGTGACACCTTTGGGCAACAACAGGTGTTGTTTGTTTTCACTGTGTTTATTTTTACATTTGCCTTTCAATTCTACTTTCCCCTATATGAGGTACAATTTCTTTTAAAAATAAATTTTAAGTAAATAGGAAATGAGTCAGCTTAAATAATAATACTAAATTCACAATAGGGAAAAGAGCATCAACCAAGGGCGATGCCAGCTGGGAACACTGGCATAAGGGATGACTAGGCTGTTAGTAATATAAATAATAATTACCATCCACAAGCCACCTATCCCCAGAGTGATTTGCATGCTGTGAGAACTGGCTGTCAGTGTTCATAGCAACTTTGTGAGGTCAAACACTCTTATACCTGTCTTACAACAAGGAGACAAAGACATAGAGAAACACATGTTTAGTGTCCTGGCTTTTTACCTCAAACTGCCACCCCTGTTAGTTATTTTAGAGTCAGTCTTAAACTTTCTTTGCTACTTTCCTGGTGCTTTGATAAAAATACTCTGAAAAAAGCAACCTAAGGGAAGAAATGTAGTTGGACTTTTTCTGTCCCACTAACCAGCTCCCAAATAACCACATGGAGATTTATAATAATATTCTTATTAATAATTATGAAAGCTCCACTCATAGCTTAGGCTTGTTCCTAACTAATTATTATAACTTAAATTAATTCATATCTTTTAGTCTATGTGCTTTTAAGTGGCTTGGTTACCTTTATTCTGTACTCACATTCTGTTTCCTCTCTGTGAGACTGGGGACTCTCCGTAACTCTGCTCTTTTTCTTTCCAGTATCCTCTCTGCACTGGAAATCCTGCCTGTCTATTGACTGTTCGGCCTTTTACTATACCAATCTGAGTAATAATTCTTCAGTGTACAAAGCAATTATTCTGTAACATTTTCACTCTTGTTTAAATAAAAACGTTTTAACTCTAATGCAAACTATAAACAATAAGAACAATTTTCAGGTAAGAATTATATTATGATGTTCAGTCCTTTTGTATTTGGCATAGTTGGAGAAAAATACTCCATTATTTATTCTGTCTTGATGAGTCTAAAGCTCTGTACCTAATTTACCTTTTATCATAACTAATTAAAACTATAACTATGACTATCTAGTCTTTAACCCCATCAAAGACCCCAGGAGGATATAATATTACCTGAGTAAACAGAAAATGTAGAGCAAGAAATTTCAAAACTAAAAGAAATGACAGAAACAGCTGGATGCCTGGAGAGTCACCCAAGTTTCCTTTGCAATGTTGGCATCCATCCTTAGCATATAGGCCTAGAATATCTGACAGACTTTTTGTGAATTTTTGAAAGACTGTCATATCCTGTCTTGGCAAAGTTTGACAGTCACTTTTCTTTGTGTCCTGCTGGTCCAGTTTGGACAGTATACTATTAGCAGTGGAGGCAAGGGCAGTTTCTTGCCCAACTGGCTATCTTTTGCCATAAAGAAAGCAGACTTTATATGGAGATTCTTCAATGCCCACCATCCTTTTTTGAAGTAAATTGATGTTGCTTCATTGACATGAAAAACCTTATGTTACTAAAGCATCTTGTGGTGGTGCACAACTTTAATTACAGCACTGGGGAGGCAGTGGCAGGCAGATCTCTGTGAGTTTGAGGCCAGCCTGGTCTACATAGTGAGTTCCAGGACAGCCAGGGCTGTTTCAGTGAGAAACCCTGTTGGATAAAACAAACAAACAAACAAACAAACAAAACAATATTAAATGCCATATTCTGTAGCTCTCTGAAGTGTTTGAAGACTGCCTTCCTATCTAAAATATATCTGTTTGAGCTTGAAAATATACCTAACATGACTGTAAGTTTGATAGTTATAGATGACTACTAACCTGTATTTGTCATCTTAAATAACTTTCAAAGATTAAAACTTCATATAACCTTTTAAAATGAGCTGTATAGGTACAGTACCTTAAATAATAGAAACATATATAGTATAGCAAAATAACCTTAAATTTGTATCGATATACAAAAATCCATACCATGCAAATATTTGAGAATAGTGATTGTTTAAAAGTAGGCTCAACAATCCACCCTTTTATCTCATCATTTTTATCCTATAACCCCCCTTTTTCCTTCAGAAAGAGATCCTGGAATCTAGCTTTTTTTTTAGTTTTTTTCCTGATCATGACCAATAACACCTTGTAAACAACCTTCCTAAACAATGACAAACATCTATAATCCATTGAATGACCATCCATCTCTTGGGAGTGTGGGTGTCATGTTTTCTAGACTGCTTCCTGTTGTCTTGTGGTGCTGAAATCTTCAGGAGGTCCTGGGAAAATTGACATAATGGTCAAATCCTGGGAGAGTTAGCTGTATTATTTGTTGTCCAATCTCCATGCAATGGGAAAGTGCAAGGCTTATCTGCAGTCCTAGATATAATAGTCTATGAGGCTGGACCATCTCAGTAAGCAACCCTGAAGCTGTTCTGGATGCAGAACTCTGAGGAAACTGCAGCAGAGGCATTTTGAGAGGCTGAATCACCTGAGCCACCTATTTTCATTAGTGTTTGATCCCCTTGTTCTGAAAACACACAAACTTTTAAAAGTAACATACATATTTGCATTAACACAGGTATAGAATGTGCAGTGAACAAGTCAGGTAAAGATAATTTTTTGTTTTATGTTTAAGCAGGTAAAACACATCTGTCAACTTTATAAGTCCATTTGGACTGCATTCCAAACTGTAATTAAGTCTCTATCCATTCATATGAAAGGATGACATGTAATAATAATAAATCATAAGGACTCTATAACCAACAAGATTGTTCATATCCCATGTTCATATTTCATATCCCAGCTTACACACATCTGTCCTGTAGTCTTTTTGTGGCTTCCTCCACCATGTCTATAGCCAAGATACACAGGTGGTTTCCCTCAATCAAATCAGATCTCTATTAATCTGGAAGGAATCCACAGCCTTTCATTTCCTGTGGAAACAAAAGCATAACCTCTTCCCTAAAGCAAAACTGACTTCCATTTTAAAGTTGAGGCATTCCTAAAGTATCTGGTCTGGTTTAACTCAGCAGACCCTCTCACAATCTCATGTCTCCCAGCAGTTGCTGCTTGCTTATAAGCACTAGAAATTTCAAGGTCAGTACAGCAACATATGTGATCCAAACTCCTTGTGTAATTTCCATCCTTATGTGGCTTCTTGGTTTTTTTTTGTTTTTTGTTTTTTGTTTTTTTTTTGCTTTACTCTTCCTTTAAAGACTTTATTTTTTATTTATTTATTTGCTTTTTTTTTGAGACAGGGTTTCTCTGTATTGCTTTGGAACTAGCTATGTAGACCAGGCTGGCCTTGAACTCACAGAGATCTGCCCGCCTCTGCCTCTAGAGTGCTGGGATTGAAGGCTTGGGCCACCACCACCCTGCTGACTTTATTTATTTTTAAACTATTTATTTTTTTTCTGAATGTCTATACCCATTTTTTTTTTTCTTAAGCCATTGTTAAATACACTGGAGCATATTTAGAGCTTTTGTTTTGTTTTTCCCTTCTGAGCCTGTTTTACTGTGTATCTCTAACATTTTCTGTCTGCATGAGCAGAACCTTAAATGTATCATGTGGCTTAGCTCATGGCACACTGGTGGTTCAAGTGCACAGGCAGCCACCAGGAGATGTGTCTCTGTACTGTAGCTGGCATGAGAGATACAAGACTAGGGAGCTCCATTTGGCTCCATTGTGTGTGTGTGTGTGTGTGTGTGTGTGTGTGTGTGTGTGTGTGTGTGTGTGTTAGGTAGGTAGGTAGGTAGATAGGTAGGTAGGTAGGTAGGTAGGTAGGTAGGTAGGTAGAACTGCTTTTAAAGCATGGATATACATGGCTGAATGTTGTACACCATTTGTAGTCTGACTTTTTCTGTTTCACCAGCCAGTTCCCAAATAACCACATGGAGACTTCTTATTAGTTGTGAAAAATTAGCCCATAGCCTAGGCTTGTTCCTGAGTAGTTCTTACAACTTCAGTTAACCCATATCTTTTGATGTACATTCTTTTAATGGCTTGGTTACCTTTAATCTGTACTTACCATCCTGCTTTCTCTCCATCTGGCTGGCAACTCTCTATGTCTCCACCCTTCTTTTTCCCAGCATTCTCTCTGCCCACCAAATCCTGTCTAGCTATTGGCCATTCAGCTTTTTATTAAACCAATCCGAGTAACAAATCTTCACAGTGTACAAAAAAATTATTCTGCAACAAAAAAAGGGTTTATTTTGGTGTCGAGCTGCAGAGGGACCCAGTCCATCAAGGCAAGGAAGATGTTACAGTAGGCAGGGAAGACATGGTGACCCGACAAGAGGCTGGCTGGTCACAGTGCGTCTATACTCAGGATGCAGGAAGTGCTGCTGTACTCTCTGTGACCCACCTCCTACATAGGTCTCTGCCTCTTAATGATTCCACAGCCCCCCTAAACAGAATTACCAATTGGGGACCTGGTGTTCAACCGTGTGAGCCTACAGGTGACAGTTTGTATTCAAATAATAGTGCCAACGGTGGGTAGTTTGAAGTTCTTCAGAAACTCCTAGAAAAATGGTTAGGACAGCTGCCTTGATTCTAAAGGGAGGGGTCCAGCCTGGCTCAAATTTGCTGCAAAGAGAGCCACCTGAATTCCTGAGATGATGAGATACATCTGGACCTGTGCTGCCTGCACTATGCATACAATGTACTCTCTTCCAGCCCAGTAGGCATAAAAGCCAGACAGAAACAGATTGCTGTCTCACAGTGACCACTCTAGTCATAGCAGGATGTCAGAGTTGCTCCCTCAGGACATATTGTTGGTGGAATGGCAGGTCCCCACATCCTGCCTGGAGGAATGGCTTAGAGACTGTATTCTCCAATTCCAAAGAATGGAAGACAAATTGCCTATGTTGCACAAATGCAACTCCCAGCCCCTGTGCTTGTGCAAATGCAGAACAGGATTGTGACAGAAAACTGTTGTCTGTCCTAAGGACTGCAGTGAGGTTCCTGCTCCTCTTTCCACGGGGAGCCCAAAGCAAAAAGTGACATTTTGATGCTTTTCAAAACAAAACCAACACTGGCTTCCAGTGTCTTCCCAGTTTAATGCTTTTTATCCTGAGACTACTTGTATTGTGGGGCTACTAATGTCTGGCTGCCAATAAACAAGCAGTGGCCAGAAACAGACCAGTGAAGCAGTGATGAGTCAGCTGGAAACAAGCCCACACTAAGCTACTTCAGTGTGCCCGCTCTCCCGCCACGTTTTCTTGCCCTTCCTCCTGCTCTTTCTTAGTATGCAGTTGTGTTTGTGGTTTGGTTTCTTATCACTTCCACGTGGTGTAATTAACTTTGCTACTTATCAACGCATTTCTAGCTTATGCCTCTGCATATGTTTAATCTGGTTCTCCAGGTGATACTCCAACTTCCAAACAAGTTGAAGCTTTGTGCTGATGGCCAACTGAAATGTTTAGAGTGTGGTCTTGAACCTTAAAACAACCTGCCATTTTGTTGTCATCCCCTGCCCCCTCCCCATGTTGTCAAATGTTACTAAATTGATAAGAAATGGCACATGTGTTTGTGTTTCTGGTCCTTGAGTCCTTCCCTTTAAAAGTACCTTCTCTCTAAGTACACCTGCATCTGTTGTCTACGTGAGATTAGTTTCAGCCTTTGAATCCATTCACCAGAAGCTTGACCCAAGTAGGTTTCCATTGTACAATGTAGTTTGGTTTCAGTGAGGCCCTTTTTCCTAGAGAGTGCAAGGTGTTGTTAAGGCTGCGAAGAAAGGTGGTACCTTAGGAGGACTCACTCAGTGTTTGAGCATCCGCCCCTACAGTCCATGTCATGCCAAAGCGTTGAAGGCTAATCCGATTGCGTGTGTGTGTGTGTGTGTGTGTGTGTGTGTGTAGGATGCTGGAAATTTACATTTTTTCCCCTATCAATAATAGATCACAGGCACTCAGTAGGCTGTCTGGGGCCCTGGTGGTTTAGAGGGGGTGAGGGAGTGATGTTTTTAGACTCTTCTTTCATCCTCTTCCCTGAGGTAGTATACTTGTATGCCTTAAGTGTCTTTCACCTCAGGCTCCGTCTTTATGCATCTTAAAGCTCTGCAGAGAGAGAGCATCAGCTAAGTAAGAAACAGCTGAGTTGCATTCAGGAATGGGGGCTGCAGTGCAGAAGCATGTGCTGGGGCGGGGAGCAGCCTCAGCCCTAGAATGTGACATTTCACATTTGGGGAAGCACTAACCAGTTCTGAGGCTGAAGCTACTTCCTCCCACTTGTGCCTGTTTCCACCTGTTGCATCTGCTGTATGTTGGCTTGGAGAGTCTACTGTGGGCTCGCCATATGCTGAGCATGATTTTCTCCAGCCAGTACTGGCTAATTGCTGTAGGCTGTGAGAAACTCTGTGGGGATTGCAGTCTTCAGTCCCCAGCTGTTCTTGGAGCACTCAAGCCTCCTGGAAAGTCTCTTTTGGCCTTAGGTGTCACTGTTATTCTCTGTTCCTGGTTGTGTATTTACAAATTTTAGAGATTTTTTTCTTTTCTTTGTATAATTTATTTGTCCCTAAGCTGATGACCAAGGATCTGCTATGTGCCATGCACATCAGTAGAACTCGTGGTGAGCCAAACTTGCCACTGAACTTTCCTTCAGGACCCTACATGTTAGTGGGGAGATAGGAGCTGTGAGCAAAGCAGTTCTTCTCCAGGGGAGGAGGGAGGGTGGCAACAGCAAAACACACCCACGTTATACCTTGGAGTGTGGGCCTGGCTGCGTGTGACAAACATGTAAATGCTGAGCCCATGTGATTTGTGTGTACTTGATCTTTTTGGGTTCTTGCTTAACCAAATGACTTGGGCATATTCCGATCTTGATTGACATCCAGTATGTCAAGCTGTCTGTATGACCTGCCCAGAGGCCTGCAGGGAACAAGGCTCCCGTATTTCTGAGGGACCTAGAGTCTGGAGGTGGGGTAGACACACAGGACCTACATTTGGGTAGCTGCAGGGCAAGGTCAGTACCTGAAGGATGTTCTCAGGATCCCAGGCATCTCTGCCGGAGGTGAGAGCTGATGTTGTGGTACCTTGACACTCACTACCACTTCATGCATTTGACTCATGAGCTGGACACGGCTGTCCTCAGGCCTGTGTATCAGATGGAGTGATGGTGAATCATGGGATTGGACAAGGTACAGCTGTGTGATTGTTGAATAATAGATATAGAGGAACATTTTCAGGAGGGTAACAGGCATAACCAACCACTGTTGGGGATGCAGTGGTGGGAATGGGCAGCAGGAACTTGAACAAGGATGGATGGGGTGGGGTGCAGCCTCTTCTTTCTCTCCCTCCCCATTCTGGTCTCCTTTCTGGACTCTTGCCTCTTGTTTCCCCTTCATTGTCTTCTTTCCTCCCCAGCTTGCTGTGCCTCATCTTCTATCATCCCCTCTCCCAGCACTCTGCCTCCTCCCTCCACCCCTCGCTGCTCTCTCTCGCCCTTAGTCCTTGGCACAGAGAACTCCTAACTCTTGAGGTACCCTGAGCAGAGGAGTCTAGCAGGTCAGTTGGTAGACTGGCTTCTTGTGTCTCCCTCTCCCCGTGTGACTTCAGGCTGGGCAGAGCTCTTGGCAGGTGAAGGACTTGGGGAAAGCTTGCAGGCTCTTTTTTCTCCTGGTAGCCTGAATTGCATATGAATACTGTAGCACATATCCTGCCCGCTTTTGAACATTGCTTTAATTACTGGGTCGCCGTGTGGTGGGGATATCTTCTTGTGATTACCTAGTTGTCCATGTTAGTACCCAGTGTGACTTTTTTTTGTGGACTACACTTGTCCTTGTGCCAATTTTAATCTGTTAGTTTGTTTGGTGATGCCCTCATTTTGAGACAGAAGTTCCTCTCAGTGTCACTTTTGGGCCACTGCTGTAAACATGTTGAGGTTTCCCAGACTGACCTGGACAGGAAAGCAAATGAATGTCAAGCTACACCACACAGGAAATGGCCTTGATCAGCACAGGCTAGTTTGTTGTTATAGAAAGTTGTTTTGAGGGTTCTTGCTGTCATTTCTATTCCTGAGACTTGGGGCCTCCTGTGCAATCAGCTCCGAAGTCCCCCCTGCCAGGAGCATAATCTGCTTCTTTAGACTGGAGTTCTGGCTGGGGGCAGGGAGAGTGAGAGACCAGGGACAGATGCTGCTCACAGCCCTGAGGCTGCAGGACACCACTCCTATCCAAGTGGCATCATCGGAGCCCCTGCCCTTGCAGTCTGGGGGCAGTGAGTCCTTTAGCTCATTGTCCTGTGCCTGCTCCCTTGTAGAGGCCTTCTTAGTGTGGTGGCTTGAAAGAAAATGGCTCCCAAAGGGAGTGGCACTATTTGGAGGTGTGGATTTGTTAGAATGAGTATGGTCTTGTTGGGGGAAGTTTGTTACTGTGGAGGCTGGCTTTGAGGTCTCATATATGTACAAGCTACATACAGTGCCTCAGTCCACTCCTGTTTTTGGATTAAAATGTAGTATTTTTAGTTCCAGACCCATGTCTGCCTACACACTGCCACATCCCACCTTGATAATAATGGAGTAAACCTCTGAAAATCTAAGCCAGCCCTAATTAAATGTGAGTTGTTGTGGTCATGGTATTTCTTCACAGCAGTAGAAACTCTAAAGACAATTAGGGAGCTGGAATTTGGGATTAGGTAGGAAGAGGAAATGTTTTCAAATGATACTAACAGTTTGCCCAGTGGGGAAGATCTAAGAAGCAGGGTAAATTTTAAGGATTCAGTGTCATCGAGACTCCTATCCTCAGTGGAGCACCTGAGGACTCTAATGTAGCCCACTGCACAGTTACACTGTAGTAGGTCTTGAAAAGGCCCCTGCGGTCACCGACTCAATGCGGGCATGGTACCTTCAGGGCACATATCCCCTGTAGCCACAGCTCCATGGGAGAAGGAGGAGCTCTTTCTGGGCTCTCTGTAGCTCAAGGAATTGAGACTAGAGACTAAAGGCTTGCTCACACACCAGGTTGCTAAGAGCAGCAGGGATGGTACCCACAGCTTCTAAACCTGTGCTGTGGTCGCCCAGCTACAGTGGGCACAGCCACTAACTCAGATTTCTTGTCTGGCTTTTCTGTGATTCTAGATTCAGGCACTGAATGTGTAGGCATGTGTGGGCTTGGATCTGCAGTCTCTAGGGATATTACTCACCTGGATGGCCAGTGTTCAGGTTTACTGTTTGCCAGCTTTCCCCACTGACTCCAGTGTCATTTGCTAGACTAGTGGATGGATGAGGTGTTAAACAAGGCCTATGAAAGTCAACACCTAGATGATGCTTCTGCTATCCTTGTATGCCTGATGCACCACCCTCATCAGAGTTTTACCTTTAGGCTTTTTATTAAATTATCCCACTTCCAGCTACCAATTTGTTCTCTCTGGTGCCCACTCTTTTCTCTGATTCTTTAGACCTTGTTGAGTGCTTGTCACAGGGCTTTCCCTAACTGGAATGGCTTTCTTGTCCTGAGTATTTTTCTATCTACTGTTACCCAAGTGGTTTAGTTTCCATGGAGCTCAACAACAGGGAGAGCCAAGTATCAGCTGCCATGACAAGACTTTCCCAAGATCATCTTCGCATACTCAAGGCCCCAGACTCAGTGCTTTAGATGAGTGGCATGAGAATTCAGTAGATTTTAGGCATGTCATAAAGTTAAGGAAGCTCCTTCTGTTCCTTGGGCAAATATTGGGTCCTGGGGTCATTCAGTGAGCATCCTCAATGTGGACTCACAGTGATGTCCTCTTTAGCACAATGCTGGTCTTTTTAGTGTTGTTTCTAGCATCTAGTGTAGTATCTGAGAGCCTTCTGCATGGACAGAGATATCCCAGTGAATACTGCTGCTACACCATGTCCCGCTGAGGCACCCACAAGAAGATGTAGATGCTGTTTGGGTCACTCTCCACCCACAAGCTTGGTTTTGTAGACACATCATAAAAGTCTTATAAATATCTTTTCCTGGAGCTGGGGAAATGCTCAGTTCGTAATGAGAATGTTGGTAATGTTGTTAATGGGGGTGTTGAAGGCTTGAGTTCATCCTTAGAACCCATATAAAAATGCTGGTGTGTAGTGTGTACAGTAGTCCCAGTGCTGGTGAGGTGGAGACAGACACATCACTGGGGCTTGCCAGACAGCCAGCCTAGCCAGCCTAGCCAGCTTGATGAGTTCTAGGCCTGTGGGAGACTCTGCACAGGAGTGTGAGATGGAACAAAATTGAGGTATTGGTTGTTCTTTGCCCTACACATGCGCGCGCGCGTGTGCGTGCACGCGCACACACACACACACACACACACACACACACACACACACACACACACACACACACACCTTTCTCTCCAGTCAGGAAATAAGAACTAGGGTCACTCTAGCCTCAACCCAGATCAATTCAGATAAATTTGCATTAGGATTCAAGTACCCACTTGTCATTGTTCTTGCTGTAAAGGCTAAATTGAGTTGCACCCTGAAGTTCCCCAAACAGGTGCCATCATGCTGCAACTTCTCATCTGCTAGTGCTGCTGCTGCTGCTGCTGCTGCTGCTGCTGCTCGACCCAATGCTGGTTATAATTTGCACGAGGCAGTGTGTGGGAAGTCTTAAGGCAGCCTGTGGCAGTTCAGATGTCAACTCCTAGGGTTTGTGTTTATGTGATAAATGCTTCCCTAGGGCTTATGGTACAGGGGTAATGGTTATTTTATTTCTGGGTTTGAAGCAATAGACATATGTGGTGGTGAATAAATGCCTTCCGGCTTGGGGGATCTCTTCCATGATCTGTCTTTGGACCGTGAATTGTGCCAGCCTCAGGAACCTTTATATCATGTTAATCTCTGAGTCACCACATTACACCATGAGGGCTGGGAGCTTTTAGGTTTTGCTTTTTGGAGCTGGGTTCAAGAAGTCCTGATTTCCTAATGAGGTAGAGAAGGTAGAGCTGTTGTTCTGAGATTTACATTTTCCTAGATACAGAAAAGCATTTCAAGCCTAACCTTGAGAGGTTATCTCTCTTGCTGCCAGCAACCTCTTCCCAAGAGACTGTGAATCCCAAGCCTGTGCCAGGCCTCCCAGCAGTGTGCAGCTGTCAGACTGCTCCACTGTCTAGAGCTAAGAGAGGCAGCTTGACTTGGCAGCCTTGTGGAAGCTGTTTTCCCAGGGCAGAGAGACAAGAGTGTGGAAAATGTGTCCTGTGCTGACTGGGGTTTCAAAGGACAATATGATAGTTACAGTCCAGGACTGGTGGAGGAGATGGGCACAAGGGATAGGGTCCAAATGCTGCTGGCCCAGCCGATGGGGCAGGTGCAGACCAGAGAAGGTGTGGAGGTAAAAAGGCTTTGAATACCTCAATTAGAAGACATCAAAGGGGAAACAGGCATGTGATTTAGCAAAAGGAAGTCACCTGGTGGAAAGGTGACAGAGTTGTGCTACCAAATCCACCTCTCCTATATCCACTTTTGCAGTAATCTATTTATAAAGGAAAGACAGGGGAAATGTGAATAAAGCCAGGCTTTTTATTAAGTATCTCATATATACAACTCATGTTCTTCACCATCACTCCACAAGAGCAAGTATTTTGTGGAAGAGGAAGTTGAAGTGTATTTCCCAGGTCCCACAGCAGTGAGTAGCAAAGCTGAGTTGAGGATCTAGTGTATCTACCTTCTAATTCTATGTTCTCTACAAGAACCCTGCCTCTTTCTGTGTGTTTGTGTGTGAGGGCGGTGGTGGGTGGGCTCACATGTGTACAGATGTATCCACATATGTCATGTGCATGTGGAGGTAAGAAGACAACCTTAGGGGTTACTCTTTAAGTACCTTCCACTCTGTGTGTGTGTGTGTGTGTGTGTGTGTGTGTTTTGTGTGTGTTTGTGTGTGTCTGTGAGTGTGTGAGAGACAGGCAAGTACCTTCCACTGCATGCATGTGAGTATATGCGTGCGTGCGTGCGTGTGCGTGTGTGTGTGTGTGTGTGTGTGTTTGAGATAGGCAAGTACCTTCCACTGTGTGTGCATGTGTGTGTGCGTGTGTGTGCGTGTGTGTGTGTGTGTGTGTGTGTGTGTGTGTGTGTGTGTGTGTGTGTATGCATATGTGTGCATTTAAGACAGGGTCTGTCATTGGCCTGGTAAACTTGGATCTACTTGTCTCTGCCTCCCATCTCACCACTGCTTGAATTGCAGTTGTACACTGCCATGCCTGGCTTTTTTGTGGGTTAATGGATCCAGACTCAGGTTCTCACACTTGGAAAGAGAGCACTTTATCAACTGAACATCTCAGCCTGCCACTTCTTTCCTAACAGAGCTCCCAAACAAAGGAAAAGGAATATGATAGTGATGATGATGACATTGATGATTTATGATAGTTGATAATGATTGTTGGTGATGGTGATAATGCTTGATGATGACAATGATTGTTGATAGTGATCATAGTTTATGATGGCAATGGTTGATAGTGATAATTAATGGTGAGGGCTGATAATGATCGTAATAGCGATGATTGATAATGATTGACATTAGTTGATGGTTGATGATGCTAGAGGTGGTTGATGATAGTGATTGATGATTATGATGGTTGATAATGGATGGTTATGGTGATGATGGTGGTAAATAATTGATGATGGTTGTTGATGATAATGGTTGATGGTGATGATGATGATGGTGGCAGCAGCTGCTTCCTATGTGCCAAATATCATGCCAAAGTCATCTTTGTATTTCATTTACTTGAACTCTGTGAAGACTGCGTTTTTTTTTTGTTTGTTTTTATTATTTCTTATGGGTGTATAGTGTGTGTGTGTGTGTGTGTGTGTGTGTGTATGTGTGTGTGTGTGTGAGAGAGGATAATGCTGGGACACACCCATGGAAGCCAAAGGACAGCTGTGTAGACTCTATCCTTCACTACCATGTGTCCTAGGGATCTAACTCAGGTCATCATACATGAGGAATAAACACTTTTAAGTCCTGGGTCATCTTGCCAGCTCTGATAAAATTATAATCACAGCTTCAGAAATGGAAGAAGACTACACACCCAAACTCTGTTAAAGAAAATTATATCATAAGAAGTTTTGGAAACTTCACTGTTGTGAGAAAATTCTGTATACATCCCAGCTGTTCCTTTAGTGTCTAGCAGAGCCTAGGACACTAATAATCCCATTTAGTTTGTAGACTTCTTTTGGTATCTTAGTGTTTATCCTCTCCTTGACTCTCTTCTAGTCTTCCTCCTTGGAGTTTGTATTCCCAAATATTTCCAGGTTTGAAAGGCTGTCCTCATCATCTCCACTTGAAGTCACCTCCTACCCCCTTGCTTTCTATTGTACATTCTTGTTTTATGTTCTTTATAGTGCTTGTCACTTTCTGACCAGTTTAATTTGCTTGTGTGGTTGATAACTGTTACTGTCACTGACTTTTCTGTAAGCACTGGTCTCCACTCCCCAGGGCCTAGATTAGTTCATGCAACTATTTATTAAATGAATGAATAGGCAGACATGCACAAGTGAAACTTGGGTTGCATGTGTCCAAGTTACAGCTTAGCTGCATGATGGGAAAGATTCAGTTTTGAAAAGATGACATTATATTTCTAAGCAGCCAGCTGCTACATCTGTACCCATGTTGCAACTGTGCCTTCCTTTTGCCCATTTTCTTTGGATGCGGAGGGTGGAATATAGGGCTATTCTGGCCTGGGTTGTAAGACCTCCAGGATCAGTTTTTCAGCTCTGCTTTGTATAAGACTTTGGTTTTTGTTGTAGCTATTTATCTTATTCTCTTGAAGTTCATATTTTACAAAGAAATTGAAGATGATAATTTAATTGAATAGAAAAGTTTTATCTGCTGAATGTGGTGATAATACAAAAATGCAGTGTTCTGAGTTGGGAAGCAGGGATTTCTCCAGGAATCTAGAATCTTGGTAAGAAGCCTCCTGGAATGGGCCAGGAGACGTCAGGTGTCTGCCCATATGACTAATAACATCTAAAAATCTTAATTGGCATTAAGAAGCAGGAATTATTTGAGGACCTAGGGGGTGAATTAAAGGTTAGATGTAGAGGGAAACTTGTAGATTACAGCAAGGGGTTTGGAAGTAATTTAACTTGTTCATGAAACAGACTTTGTGTTTGGGCCCTGTTACAATATCTTCTCCTCTATGTTCAGGATCAGACACTGCTAAGGCTTGCACTGCAACAAAGAGAAAGGTAGACTAAGTTCTTGTTACTAAAGAGTTAGATTTAGTGAAGGGGAAACTGTATCAAACCATAAACTAAGACAAAATAAAAATTGTGACAAGCATGTTCATAGAAGAATAGATGTGTAAGTTGCCCATTGGAGCAGCAGGGGGTTGAAGGTCTGTTTCTATGGTCTCCTGAATAGTATTGACAGAGGCAGCTAGAGATAAAGATCAAAGGAGACCAAAGCCCACCCAGGTGCTTGTGTTTATCTAAAACCCAGTTTCTCAAACTGTGGACCATGACCCCTATGAAGAGATCACAGAACTGAGTCTGGGAGTCAGCACAATTACTGACAATTAATTTAGAACCAAGCATGAAGGACTCATAGTGTGCTTCTAGCAGCACTGTATGTTACAGGCACTACTTCATGTGTCTTGGCTTTGAACACACAGTATGCATATTTGCACTGTGTGGGTCATTCTGTCACACAGCACCAGTTGCTGCCTTCAACACTCTGCTCAGATTCAAGAGTGTCATGTGTTCTGAAGAACAGTGCTTTCTTGTACACGCAAGGTTTTCTAACATGCATAGAAGCACAAGGGCTTCATCCAGAAAGACAGAAGGACTCCCCCTAAGTCCTCAGGAAGTATCAATTATATCTTTGAATTGTATTGTGTTAAAAGGTTAAATTTTAAACACTGCTATTTTGGGTTGCTGATATGAGTTTCAAGAAGAACCCTCATAAATTTTGGCTTGTGATTCTAATAATTTCTGAAATGGCTCTAAATCTTCTTCTGCCACTCTGCATGGTCATGCCATGGTATTGTCAGTGTTGATAATCTCAGTATCTACTGTTGGCCACTCTGAAGAATGTTGAGGATGCTCTAGGCCTCACTCTATTGGCTGTCCAGCCAAGATTTCAAGCTTCATGTAAGCACAGACAATACATCTTTCTCATTAGCCTGCACACTTGAGTCCATCTTTCACAAAAGGGAAATTTCATGTATACAGAAGAGTAAAGCCTGTGTTGTAAGCCTGTGTTATGTATCTTTATGTTTGGGGTCATGTAGAAAGTTGTCAGGCAGCCAGGCAGTGGTGATGCACACCTTTAATCCCAGCACTCAGGAGGCAGAGGCAGGAGGATCTCTGTGAGTTCAAGGACAGCCTGGTCTTCAGAGTGAGTGCCAGGACAGCCAGGGCTACACAGAGAGACCCTGTCTTAGAAAAACAAAACAAAACAAAATAAAAATCCAAGAAAATTCTTGTGAAAATACATAGTGCAAATAGAGAGCTTGAGAAGCCAACCCTTAACCAAGCTGCTTTCTTCTCAAACAGCAGTGGACTGGCAAAACTCAGAGAAGGGGCCAAGACCTCAGGGCCAGTCTTCAGTACAAGCCAGAGACTATTACAAGTTTTTAGTTGTTTCCCATTTTAATACTTGCGTAGTAAGTTCCTGTGGCCTGAATTCTGCTGTTATGACACGCAACCCTCAGATCTTCCCAGCTTACAATGGTTTTGTTATGTTTCCTACTCTGGCTTTACCCTTAGGGTCACACTATGTATGGTATGTCACATGACCTCTCTGCCAGCATTTTAGAGCTAAGGAGAAGTCCTCAGCTAAGGTATGCTACTGTCATGGTGAAGAGAAAGGAGACCTTGGCAAGCCATACTTTGGCATTGGAAGCCTCTGATGACAATGACAGTGTGGCTGCATCATCCTTTGTGGAACTCATCAGATTTGTGATGAGCCAGGGGATCTGATCTTCCAAGGGGAGGGGTCTTCAGAAGAGGATCTGAGCCACCCATGGAGTCTAATTTACCTCAGCAAGCAATGCTCACTCTGGCAATATCACAGCAGACATGGTAACAGACTTGTAGATCTCACACACTAGCTTGCAAAGTTATTCATTACAGATGCCAAAACAGAAAAAAAAGTCAGCTGGAGAATTTATAGTCTACTCCCATTTTTTCAAAAGTTAAAAAAAATGGATATAGTAGCATAAGAAATTAAATGAAAAAATCCAGCTTTCTGCATAGCTTGGGTGGAGGGAGAGTCAGTTTGGCTTCTCAGGGTGGCCAGCTGTCACCACATAGGACTTCAGACTGTCCAAGTCAATCATTCTAATAACAGCCTGGATTTGAATGTTAAAACCTCTTTCTTTTAGACATTAGAAGTCAAACAGGCTTTTTAACAGCTGTATAATATTTAAATTTAATACTGTTGAGAACCAAAAGTATCCTCATATCAGTTACTTTTTTTCTCCAGAAAAAGACTTATCATTATAATTGTTATATATTATAATATATTATATTTTATATAGCATGTCATAAAATTATTATTTTTCAGACAATAATAAAGAAAATGAGGTAATAAACGTGGAATGGTAGCTCATGTGTGTATTCCCAGCACTGAGGCTGACATGTGCAGGGGAACATGACCATGAATTCAAGGCCAGTCTGAACCACATAGTAAATTTCAGGCCGGCATGGGCTAAAGAGTGAGACTTGGTCTCAAGATCAATTAATTAATTTGATAACTTTAATTATTTAATAAAAGTTGAGAATACCTTTGCTTCAAGAGTTGCCCTTCACCGTGTGACTCTCTGCTCAGTTGATTATGATGGTAAATTAAGCAGGAAGTATGACTTTGGCAAAGCTTGGCTATACTTGTATTTTCTCCATTATGAAAGGAAATGCAAGGTCCAATCCATGGCAAAATCAGGAAAGGGAGAACCAATCACATTGAAGGAAGGTGAGGGGCTCCTCCTCAAGGGCTTGCTGCTTTTCAACATCAAAAGACTCTGCTCTGCTTCTAACACACAGCCCCATGTGTTCCCCTGATAGTGATCATGGCTAGGGAGGCCCTGGAAGAAACCAGCCAATTCCACTATCTGAGAGCAAGTCCCATAGCAGTGGCTTAGTAAATCAGGCACGTGGGGCATGCCAGCTCTAGTCCAGCACTTAACCACATTGTGGCTCCTGTAGCAGCTGTCCTGGCCAAGTGGACCTTCTGCTTGTCAAGACACAGGGATGCTTGTGGGTAGGGTGTGAATGTGAGTGGAGGAGTAGGCCTTAGATTTAGTACACACTGTTGAATATTCAAGGTTTTTTTTTCTCTTTCTCCCACACGTCTAACTCCCTTTCTCATCAGCCATCATGCAAATATGATTCCTACACATTTGTAGCATTACTACTTCACCAAACAAAATCAAAACAAGTTTTTGAGCTGCGAATAAGTTTAATATAAAATGAAATTATTCACCTCAAAAAAAAAATCAACAGAGACACTTTGGACATTTGACAGTCTTGCATTAACCTCAATCAGCCCACAGCAGTGCCCGTTCCCAACATGGAAATCCGCTAGTGTGCAGCCCACAGCAGTGCCTGTCCCCATTGTGGAAATCTGCTAGTGTGCAGCCCACAGCAGTGCCTGTCCCCATTGTGGAAATCTGCTAGTGTGCAGCCCACAGCAGTGCCTGTCCCCATTGTGGAAATCCGCTAGTGTGCAGCCTTGTGCAGCCCACAGCAGTGCCTGTCCATCGTGTGGAAGTCAGATAGGGTGCAGCCCTTGCTGCAACAGACAGTTTCAAAAAAGAAGAAAGGAAAGAAAAAAAAACTATTAAAAATGTAAAAACTAGTCATATAGGAATTGGAAGGTAAAGGAAAGTCAGAAGAAAGGAAACAACTCGGTTTCCCACAAAGGCACAGCATCTCTTGAAGTTCTTTGCAGTTTTCTCCTTAGATGGTCTCCCCTCATTTTGAAAATCTGTGCCCTTCTTCTTAAAATAGAAATTGTGTCATCACTTGTACCTCGTGTCCAGGTATATACATTCCTAGCATGTATATAACACACTGCAGTGATGAAGTAGAATTCTTGCTCACTTTATTCAGCATGCAAATTTTCCTTAATTACTTATTGTCATGAACATTTCTGGGAGCCATGAAGACTTTCATGCCTGCTTTTTTTTTTTCCCCCTTTTTCTTTTTTTTTTTTCCTTATGGATTTGAGGTTGGGGGCCACCATGTGATATTTTAGAAAGTGCAAAGACTTCTGGAGAAAAGAAAGACAGAAATTTCAATCCTGTTAAACTGACAATTTGCTTTTAAAATTATTACATGTATTTATTCCTATGTGTGCAGTGTGTAATATGTTCTGTATATGGAGGTTATAGGAGTATGAGTTAGCTCTCTCTTTCTACCATGTGGGTCTTGGAACTTGAACTTGGATTCTCAGATTTGGCAGCAAACACCTTTTCATACTGAGCTTCTGCCACTCATCTTTCAGGTTCACTATGACATGTAGACTAATACCCATGAGCCTGATGCAGAGACCCTTGCCTATCACCACACCCAGGAGATCAAGGCAGGAAGCCTGTAAGTTCAGGGTCAGCATGGACTGAACAGCAGTTCCAGGCCAGCCCGCTACATAATGAAATCTGTCCCAAGAAACCAAAACAATGTCATTGATTACAATAGTAGTAATGACTGTGCTTCTGGTTCCTGGAAGGCACATCAGCTGGTATACACCCTGCCCTTAGGAGCACACGGAATGTTAGGAGCAGTGGTCCTGAAATCAGACACACCTGATTTGGAATTAGTCACTTCTGAGTTCACATCTCAGCTTGTCCAAGACAGTAATTTGCTCTCTGATAGGTTAACATTTCTAGGGCATAGATTGGGGCACAAAGTTTATGGAGAATTATGATTATAAAGTTTGATGCCAAACAAAATGATGTCATATGGAATTTAGTTACCTGTACACTCACCTGTGTTCCACACTTACTGCATATAGCCATTACTGTTGTGACCACTGCTATCTATTACTTTGTATGTGATTTTCGTATGTTAGCATGTTGCTCTGCAACCTTGTATTTTGAGACAAGGTCTCTTCCTGAACCCAGAGCTCACTTATCTGGCAAGATTGGCTTATCAGTGAGCCATGGGGGTTCACGTGTCTCCTCAGTGCTAGATAGACTTAGGTCACCACATGAGTACTGGAGAGAAGAACTCAGATCCTTATGCTGTGTAAGCTGAGCCACACTCTTGTTTTTATCAGTCCCACAAAGGAGCTGTGCAGAATCTGTTGTGGGAGAATGAGGGGTACCTCAACTTTGGAGAGTAGTGATTTTAGAAAGTCCTGGAGGACATGGTCCATGCGCTGGTTGTAATGCTGAGTTGGGACCAGTCAGGTACAGAAGTGAGAGTGCAATGTGTTCCTGACCAGAGAGGAGGGTAGGGCTAGTGTGATGGGAGGTGCTGGAGGAGTGGCCAGGACCAGGATGTAGGTGTCAAGGCTGTGTGGCCAACAACAGCACCCAGCCCCACAACTGGGGGCTGGAACGTTTATTGTTTAATGTCGAAGATATTGATCCATAAGGTGGGAATGATGATCTAAGCTCTGTGATATAATGAAAAAATTGTAACTTTGATAGAATCCATAAAAAAAGTGAAATAGACCCTTTTCTCCAAAAAAGAAAGGGGGGGCTTGACCTTTTGTCAAAAGCTTCCAGAAAAATGTGTCTGCCAAGTTATATAAAGGGTTAGTTTTCTCTCCTGAACTGAGCCAAGTTAAGAAATGGGCAACTATCAACCAAAGCCTCTGCTTTCTCAGTCCTAGGTAGGTGTTGCCATCCTCAGTATCTTGCTGTTGCCCAAACCCTTGGGTTGTACCACGAGGCTGGCCAATGCCAGTGGCACAGGGATAGCTCATGGGCTTCTTTCTGGAAATTCCCTCTTCATCTGTTTTTCTTGTTTTCCAACCAACCACTGAGCCTGCTAACGTGTATATGGAAGCCTTTGAGCCCAGTGTATGCGAATGAGGCTAGGCAGATGAGCCACCTGCTCTCCAGGAATGTGCATGCCAGCTATGCTGTGTGATATAGTGAAGCTACTCAGCACTCACTGCTGGAAAGGACATGCTGGATGGAGTATGAGGGGGCAGAGCATTGTGGGAAAGGCTTTGTTAGATGAGATGGTCAGGGATGCTTTTCTTCACTGGTGAGGGGAAGCATAAGTCACAGAACTCCACCATTCCCGAGGTCCTGAGGAGCAGTGTTACTGTAGTTTGTGCATCCACACCTTGAAAGAGTTGCCCGTGTCTTCTGGGTATCTGAGAGCTGGTGATGCTTAGGGTACACCTACGGTGAGTGGGAGCACACACGAGGCCCGTAACAGTGTAGGGTCTCAGCCCTTAGCTCAGGTTCAGGTGAGGCTGGACAGGATACACCTGAAGAGGTTGCTTAGGTAGCTAAAAGGGCAATCAGGAAGGAAGGATGGGCAGGGCCTCTTTTCAGAGGGACCATCACTATGTGGGTATGGCATTCACAGCCATTCACCTCCGACGGGCCAGCAGTCAGCCTCTTACTTTGAAGTTCAAGTCCAAGACCAGCTCAGTCTAATTCCTCACTTGGTAGTGACAGAAGCCTGGCTAGTGTATTGAGGGCTGCCTGGGGTTGAGTTGGTTTGAGCTGAGAGGTAAAGGGGAAGGCTGGCAGCTCACACAGCTGAGATTACTACAGAAACTCACTGAAGGGCAGGAAGTGTGGGGTCTGTCCTGGTACTTGGGAAGCAGGCCTGCCTGTCACCATTCCTGGTTTTCTCTCCTCATGTTTCTCATGGGATCTGCATTTTCCCTGTGGAGGAAGACTGTGGGCAGAACAGTAGTACTTTCTTTTGACTGTGTATTGCCTTGGCAAAGAGCAGTGATGGCCTCCTTGTGTTTGGATTGGGTTATCCTGTGACATGGTAGTGAGATGCCCTGGGCCTCAGAGGAGTGGGTAAGTGGAGGTAGCATGGGTGGGTGTCTTCAAGTGTTAGTCAGTTTTCCATCCTATCAATTTGTGGAGGAAAAGTTATTTGGCATGTGGTTTTGGAGGTTTCACTATGTGATCATTTGAAATGAAAGAGAGGAAAAGGGGTCTAGACCAGTGGTTCTCAACTTTCTTGCTGTGACCCTTTAATACAGTTCCTCATGCTGTGGTGACCCCAACCATAAAATTATTTAGTTACTACTTCATAACTGTAATTTTGGTATTGTTGTGAGCTATAATGTAAATATCTGATATTCAGGGTGGTCTTAGGCAACCCCATGAAAGGAGTCATTTGGCCCCAAATGAGATTAACCCATAGGTTGAGAACCACTGGTCTAGGCCCCCATCTCCCTTTAGAAGGAATTCCTGGATGACCTTAAACATCCCTGTCAGCTGTATGTCTTCATAGCTCCCCCACCTTACAGTAGGAACCAAACCTTTAACATCTAGGGCCTTGGGGACATTTGAGATCTGCAATACAGCATACAACCCCCCCAGTTTTTTCTGGGAAGTTGTTTCTTGCAGCACCTCCTGGGCAGACAGAGCAGAGCTCTGTTCTTGGGGTGAGCAGCTTGCACTGCTAGAAGGTACACAGCTATGCTCTCGGGATGAGCAATTAGTTGTATCTGCCCCTTTGGTTAACTACAGCTCTGAACACTTTCTGAAATTAGAAAAAGGAGGTGCTGCTGGAGAAATGATGCAAGGGTTAGACCAGGTTCAGTTCCCAGCATCCACCCAGTGATTCAGTCATCCCCAGGGTACCTCCCTCTTCTGACCTCCACAGGCATCAGACATGCATGTGATGTACACACATACACACAGGCAAAACACTAACACATAAAATAAAAAAAGTCATTTTTGAAGTAAAGAGAGAAAGAAATATCTGGAGGGGAACTGGAAGTCTATAGAGGTGAGTCTCCTGCCTCAGGTTTCATGCCTGTCAATTGGAGTTCCACATCCCTAAGGAAGTCGTCAGATAGGAAGAATGGTCAGAGCAACTGTCCCACAGTAACTGTCCCCTGGGCTTTGAACTCAAATGCTTTTATTTCCAGCCCACCCTAGCAGCTTCTGGATGACCTTGGGTAACCTTTTTGACCTCTCTGAGTCTTAGTTTCCTTCAAAATGGAGGCAATAATGGAAGTTAGTTCAGAAGATAATGGGGTGCTGGCTATCTCACTGCAGCATAGTAAACAATAGGGGGCTGTTTTTGTTTCTCTGACTAAAGTAGGAAGTAGAGAGACCTAGGCTTTGGAAACAACCTTGTAAGGACTTCAGAGCAGAGTGCCTGGTGACCTGGAATTAGGAATGTTCCAGGCCTAGGGGAGGGGGCGATTCATCCATTCTCCTCATCGTGCTCCAGGGCCAGTGAAACATGCCAAGAGATCACCCTATCCAAACAGGACCTAGAGATGCCCACAATGCCTGCTCCTCCTAAAACAGCCCATAGGAGTAATTGAGCTTTCTTGGCTGCCTGCACAATTACAGAATGGCCAGGTAGGCTCCCTCCAGCTGCAGTGTGTTGAGGGGCCTTCATGTCCCAGCTGCATTGTGCTCTGGTGCCTTCATGCTTATTGATTGGCTCTACTCCATTCGGAGGTCAGTGTAGGTGGGACCTGGAAGGACCCAGGCGGTCCTATCCTCTTGGCGGGAGCACATGTCCGCCAGACATCTGTTCCTTAAACTCTCAAAATGTTGTCTTTCCAGTTTAGGAAATAACCCCACTTATTAAATGGGCAGTGATGAGACCATCCCACCATTAAACTGGGCAAGCATACTAGACTCCAGACCTCCTTGCAATATCTTTGGGAGCCTCCTGGAAAAGAGTTTATATTCAGAGGCCCCAGGAATGTGTCAGAGGTACATTGCCATTTCTCTAGCCACCACATCCTTGTGTGGCAGCACTGTTAGCCTTTTCTGGAGTGTCTTGGTTCAGAACCCATCATAGAATCATATGTGATTCCTTCCTGACTGACAAGGTACTTCTCCATTTTGGAGGAGCAGGGTCTAGGCAGTCAGTCTTGGTTGCCACAGGTTTTGAGTCCCTGTGGTACTAGCTGGAATAATGGTGTGTCTTAGAGCCTCTGCAGATGCTGTGTTCATGGTCTGCAGTGCAGCTCTCTGAATGGAACATGCCACCTGCAGTGAAGTCCCTCTGCTGCCAGAGCCTGGGGCAAATTGACTGATGGGCTGAACACAGGCCTACTGCACCTGGCTGGTCACTGGAGTTGGAGTTGGGATTGACATTGCTAATGGGGTGACTGCTACAACCAGCTGGGAGATGCAAGGAGGTAGGGTGCTCAGCTATAGTCCCTAATGGTCCCAAAAGTTTTATTTTAGTGAAACAGATGTGACTCAATTGACCTTCCAATCGAGCTAAGCTGTCTCCTCAGCATTACCCAAGCATGCTGCCATACTGTGCTGGGAGCTGCATTGGCATAGGATTTCATGGAGAGGCAGTGGGTTAAAGAGTCCACAGACAGTGTTTCTATTCTAGGAGAGAGAAAGAAACAAACAGAGGAACACAGTACCATTTTTAGTACAAGGAGAAGGCAACAGCTTGGTGAGAGCATGATGCGTGACATTTCCGTGTGCAAGGTGTGCGCTGCCTGGTGGAGTGGGGTGTGAACACCTGGCTACTTCCTTTGCCAGATGCCATTTCAGGAAGTTGTCACTGTTGCTCAGACAGGCCTTCGTCTTCTTGACTGCTCATACGGCAAGCCAGGCTCAGGATTCAAAGTAGCTATGCAGCTTCTGTTTTCCTTGGAAGGAATGTTGGCAGTCCTAAACCCCCAACCTGTAGGGATCCCAAAGCACCATTTGTCTCCTGACCTTAGCCAAGCCTCTTGCTTCTCTGGTCTTGCTTGCTCTGTCTTTGGATTTGAGGGATGCTGAGTATATCAGTGGTTAAACTCAGTTGAGTTACCGGGGATGCCAGCCTTGAAGGTCTGGGAGTATCATGAGTCCAGCCTAGAATGCAGGTGGGCAGATTAAGACTGTATGCTGGATGTGGCGGTGCCCACCTTTAACCCCAGCACCCAGGAGGCAGAGGCAGGGTGATCTCTGAGTTTGAGAACAGCCTGGTCTACATAGTGAGTTCTAGACCAGTCACACAAAACAAGACACTGTCTCAAACAAAAGTCCAACAAACAAATAAGACCACGTGTTTACTGAAATTCTGCATTTCTTCAGCATAACCAAGTATTTCTTCCCCTTCTCTGTTTTTCTTTCCTACTTGCTTTGCCTCCACTCTCACACACATTTATTCTCTTTTACCTCATCAGAGTGCCCATAGGGTGCTACATCTGTGCTCAGTGCCAGGAGAATGCGTTCCTGTACTCTTTTCCCTGTCTGGTGGGAAGAGGATCTGTGCTCAGGCCATTGAGGCGGGCATTGTCAGTGTATGGAGAGGAACCTTGTGACTGTGGGCTGCACAGCAGCTCCTGCCTGGCCTCTGGAGGGAAGACAGTCTCCAGCCACATATCTGAACTAATACACAAAGAAAGCCAGGGACAGATGAGGCTGGCAGTCAGTATGCAGGCACTGCATTGCTGGTTAGCTGATCTGTTTATTTTACTCATGTAATGCTGGTGCCTCCCAGAGACAGCTTTGGCTGCCACTATCCATGACCCCAAACCAAAGCATCTAATCTCCTTCTACCTTCTTCCCCTGGTGGGAGCAAGCCCTGAAACATTCTTTGCCAACATTTACACATCAGTAGGCTTTCACCCATCCTTCCATGGCTCAGGACACTTTTTGGCGCATCCACACTGGGCTTCTCTGGCTGTACAACACTCAGAGCTCTTGAGGTAGTTCACCCACTGTGATGTCCAGTCCTGCCGGTGTGTGCTCCTCTTGCCTTGGTGGGGGCAGTTACAGGGCCTGAGACTCACACAGTTGTCTGACCCTGCCTGTGGCAGATGAGAGGAGCCTGGGAGCTCAGGATGCTGGTTTCTTTCTTTCCTTTGTTGTACATAGGAGGCATCAGGATGATTGCTGTGGATACATGTCCCCCACAGTTCCCTGCAGACTTTGCATCCCACCAGCTCCTCAGTGTGCTCACCTGGTTTAAGCCTAGCTGGACCTATGCACACTCTACTTTGTTGTCTTTTTTCTTGGTCCCTATCCTTTCTTCCTCCCGTGTTGGTCTCTCTGCTCCCTTCCTATAGACCCCACTCACTCTGGCAGGCCTATCTCCTCAGGGGTCATTTGATGCTCTGTACCTGTGAAGATGGGTTGACAGCCTAGCAAACAAAGGAATAAATGAAAAATGACAGGGAGAGGGGGAATAGGAAAGAGGGGGAATTACATACTATATTACAAAGGTGCTTCTTCTGGTGAATCTAGGCGAAGGCATTTCCCCTGATGAAAAGTGGCCTCAGTATGTGTCTTCTTCTGCAGCCCCTTGTACCCATGGTTAAATGTTATCTACCATGTGCTATATGGAAATAAACCCCCTCAAGCTTTGGGGACTATACAAGAATGCCCGATGCTTCCATTATATAGTTAAAGATTGTAGCCTCAAAGGGTGAGTGTGTGGCGAGTGGGCTGTCTGCTAGCTATATAAATGGGCAGACTCCCTACTCCCCCACTGCACACCCTGCCAGCTATAACTCCTGAGCATGCAACAGAAATGGTAGCTTCTCTTTGAACTTATATGCTACTTGGTTGGTTTGTTCACTCCCTCATTCATGGTGCTGAGGATGGAACTCAGGAAACTGTGCATGCTAGGCAGTGTCCTACTCACCCTCAGCTGTACCCAGTCCTTTCTCCTTCCATTTATTTTAAGACAAATAAGCACCTTTCAGCAACTGCACTTCATATCTTGAATGCATAGCACAGTCAGTAATTGTTGCTTATCATCAGGTGGCATATTTAAGGCATTAACCTCCTTTAATTGAATAGATAATTTAGGATTGATCCAGCCATTTAAGAGTGCCATTATGTGCTCACTGAGCAGAGACAAGAGTCAAAGGAGAGCATCAAGAACATTCATCACAGCCATGCTAGTGGGACTGATCCAGTTTAGAACAGTCAGCTGTGGATGGGACTCACTGCAGGTTTCCATGGGGTATGGGGATTTTTGTGGGGTGGGAGCCTCCTGGAAACATTACCCACATTCACCTTTCTGGAATTTGTGGCACTTTGCTAAAGTTAAATCACAGCACCCAGAAATAGAAGTCTGAGTGTTGTGGCCAGTAGACATGGAGGAAAAACAAAGCACAAAGTCAAACCGCCTGCAGTCAATGCCACGGAAACAGAAACACAGCCATACAGTGCACCCTGGAGTCCATGTGTGCTTTGTCCCATCATCTAGTGTGTCACTGTGCTAATTGCCAGGTGTGTGCTGAGTGTACTAAGGGACACAGCATCCCCACCCCTGGCCAAGGTAGGAGCTGCCTAAGTCATGTGACTTCAGGTCATAGCAAGATGGATGCTTACTTGTGAGAATCAGGTGAAATGCACACCAGTGGCACCAGCTGAGATTGCTCCAAGAGCCAGGGAAAGCATGGCTTCTCAGAGACTCTCTCTATCCGAAAATGTGCTAGGGCGGGTCACACTGCTTCCTTCAGGTCAGCTTAGCGTGCCTGAGCTAAGTATTGGGTCAGACCGTGTGGTAGCTTTGCTATGCATAGGGCAAAATCAGCTATGCGTGGTGATTGTCTGTGCCCTGAATTTCACCAAGGGGCAGTCAGCATCTTTCTTCTCCCGTGCTCTGTCATGAGTGGGCTTGCAGTGCTGGTCTCTCCACAGAGTGTGTACTTCCACACTCTGACAGCCCAGATGGTGATTGATCACCAATAGGTGTTCATGGTCACCCTACACACCAATGTGAACTCTCAGGTTGGCTCTCCCTCCTTCACCCTGGCCCAAACCAGCTCTTATGTCCCAACTGGTGTAATGTCTGCTCTTCCCTGTGCACATACCTCTGCTTGTTTGTTCCCATGTCATCAAGGGCCATTGACTTGGGCATGTTCCAGAGTGTGGTCTTGGGACATTTACAGCCTTACCCACTCGCTGGTTGTTTAACCCCAGACAAATAATGTCCCTGTCTGTGCCTTGGTGATGAACATCAATTAGGTAACCCAGAGACCCTTTGAGCCAGCCCTGGTTGAACTAGGCTCACAACATGATTGAGATACCATGTATTTTACCTGCTTTATTTATAAGGCCCATGGATTCCTGTGATCTTTCTTTTAACAGACCACAGTTTAATGTTTAAATGAACACTAGAAACCAGCACCAGTCCCTCAAATAAAACTCTGACTCCCAAAGTGTTGAGGTGATTGAGTCTAGCTACAGAGATATCAGTATGATCTTTATGTGCATGTCCACCTGCAGAGGCATGCGTGTGATCTTTATGTGCATGTCCACCTGCAGAGGCATGCGTGTGATCTTTATGTGCATGTCCACCTGCAGAGGCATGCGTGTGATCTTTATGTGCATGTCCACCTGCAGAGGCATGCGTGTGATCTTTATGTGCATGTCCACCTGCAGAGGCATGCGTGTGATCTTTATGTGCATGTCCACCTGCAGAGGCATGCGTGTGATCTTTATGTGCATGTCCACCTGCAGAGGCATGCGTGTGATCTTTGTGTGCATGTCCACCTGCAGAGGCATGAGTGTGATCTTTATGTGCATGTCCACCTGCAGAGGCATGCGTGTGATCTTTGTGTGCATGTCCACCTGCAGAGGCATGAGTGTGATCTTTGTGTGCATGTCCACCTGCAGAGGCATGCGTGTGATCTTTATGTGCATGTCCACCTGCAGAGGCATGCGTGTGATCTTTGTGTGCATGTCCACCTGCAGAGGCATGAGTGTGATCTTTGTGTGCATGTCCACCTGCAGAGGCATGAGTGTGATCTTTGTGTGCATGTCCACCTGCAGAGGCATGAGTGTGATCTTTGTGTGCATGTCCACCTGCAGAGGCATGCGTGTGATCTTTGTGTGCATGTCCACCTGCAGAGGCATGAGTGTGATCTTTGTGTGCATGTCCACCTGCAGAGGCATGAGTGTGATCTTTGTGTGCATGTCCACCTGCAGAGGCATGAGTGTGATCTTTGTGTGCATGTCCACCTGCAGAGGCATGCGTGTGATCTTTGTGTGCATGTCCACCTGCAGAGGCATGAGTGTGATCTTTGTGTGCATGTCCACCTTCAGAGGCATGAGTGTGATCTTTGTGTGCATGTCCACCTGCAGAGGCATGAGTGTGATCTTTGTGTGCATGTCCACCTGCAGAGGCATGAGTGTGATCTTTGTGTGCATGTCCACCTGCAGAGGCATGAGTGTGATCTTTGTGTGCATGTCCACCTGCAGAGGCATGCGTGTGATCTTTGTGTGCATGTCCACCTGCAGAGGCATGAGTGTGATCTTTGTGTGCATGTCCACCTTCAGAGGCATGAGTGTGATCTTTGTGTGCATGTCCACCTGCAGAGGCATGCGTGTGATCTTTGTGTGCATGTCCACCTTGCTTTCTTCTGTCAGTTGGCACAGCACACATTAGGGGAGACATAGTTCATAGAATTCTGAAACTATAAAGTACACATTTTGCTGGCATCTAGCAGGGAACCCTAAAGATGGAACCAGAGCATCACAGACTGGTTCTTAAACCTCCATTTTTTAACTATGGAAATGAAAGTCTAGAGAAACCACTTGACAGAGTTGGGAGTTCACAAGTGGGAGGGAGTAGTGTTCGCCAGCAGCCAGCTTACATGGCTCAGAAAGTAAATCAGTTTCATCTTGTTAGCACAGGAGGTGATTGGATGTGTTTTGAAAATTCCCTTTCTGAGCTGAGGTGTAGCTTGATGTGTAAGGCATTCAGGTCATGCGCCATTTTCCCAGGGAATTACCTAAGGTTAATTTTGTGGTATAATACTTTAGGGTCGCTTCACTGAACAAAAGCTAAACAACAGTCCAACCTGAGAAAGGCTGCTGCCCCCTGCCCCCTTTGATCCTGTCAGAGGCCCCCATCACTGGCATGCTTGTCAGGAAGGGAGTAGGGAAATTAGTTACTCTTCTTGTTGCTATGACAAAATACTTCACAGTTTGAGGAGGCAGGAATAGTGGCAGGAGTGAGAGGTGGCTGGTCACCTTGCATCTTGCCTTCTGGAAGCAGATATGAACACTTGTGCTCAGCTTGCTTGTTGTTTCCTGTAGTCTTGGACACCAACCCATCCACGGTGTCGCCTGAATTTAAGGTGGATGGACGTGCGTTTAAGGCACATCTCTCCACATCAGTTAACTTAGTCAATACATAGTCAATAGTCCTTCACACATATTCAGATAGATTTGTTTCCTGGATGATTCTAGATCCTGTTGAGCTGATGGCATTAACTCTCACGGTACCTAAGGGAAAACCCCTCCAAACTAGTGAGAGTGGCTGAGACCACCCTCATGGAGGCAGATCTGGGGCACAGTGGGCACAATGCAGCAACAGTGATGCCTTAGCCCATTTTATATAGAGATGTTACACAAGCCATCCAAGACCACGTAGCTCACACCCTATAAGCTAGCACCTACTGTGCATGTGCACCTCCCTTCAGAACCTCTGGGTCTTTGCAGCCTTTCCCTTGCCCATACCCCCAACCCATTGCCCTCATTTTCTCTGCTGACACCCCTGACTGCCTAGGGCCCCCTGACTGACCAGGCCCCCTGACTGACCAGGGCCCCCTGACTGACCAGGGCCCCCTGACTGACCAGGCCCCCTGACTGACCAGGGCCCCCTGACTGACCAGGGCCCCTGACTGACCAGGGCCCCTGACTGACCAGGGCCTCCTGACTGACCAGGACCTCCTGACTGACCAGGGCTCCCTGACTGCTTAGGGTCCCCTGACTGACCAGGGCCTCCTTGTAGCCACAATGCACAGAGGAATTGTTGGGGTTAGGAGTCTTTGTGACTGGTCATTCAGTGGTGGCCCATTCCTACAATTGGTCCTCTGATGATCTGGGGGCTGCCTGAGTATGGCTCTGTCCTGCTCAGTAATATCTGCTGCTGAGGATGTCTCGTAGCACAGCCTTTGAGTCCTGGAAGGCTACCACAAAGTGACTACATCATTACATCTGGCAGATGCTCATAGCCAATCTGTTCTTTCTGGCTGCCTCCTACCCTTCTTTAAATAAGGGCAAAATGTGTCTCTGTGGATAGCAACATGATCTTTCTGGGGTTGCTTGTAGAAAGGCCCGTCCCCGGGTATTAAGCATATCACAACGAGCCCCTCTTTTGTCATCTATATAGTGGGTTAGGTACATTTACCCCATCAAATCTTAAATGAGATATAAGATCACTTAGGTACTTCCTGGGCAAATGGCTGAATCTCTCTCAGGCAGTTTCCTTCAGTGATTCTCAACCAGGGGTAATTTTCTCCCAAGGAGATGTCTGAGGATGGTTTTGGTTGTTGCCATGGCTATTCAGTGCTCCCAGGGCCAGTGAATCCAAAGGAAGGATGTTGTAAATATCCCACAATGCATAGGACATCCACACTATGAAGGATGTCTAAAACATCAACAGTGCTGAGTCCAGAGGCACAGGGTGTCTCAAAAAAGAAGGCCAGGTGCTGCTGCCATGGGCTGAGCTGTGTTCCGAAGGCAGTGGCCATGGGTAGATGCCCTCCAGTGGTGCCGGTGACCTCAGAGCATCCCATACCCTGCGTGGGAGGTAAGCAACTGATAACAAATGTGGGTGAGTCCAAAGGCAGACTGGAGTGCCCGGCCAGGCTCTGAGGTACCAGCTGCTTCACCTCCCTGTCTGCAGGTTGTACTGAAATGAGAGCAGAGGCACCTTCCCTGCAGACTGGCTCCCCTATCTTTCCTCTGTAGCTGTGCCAGCCCCAGGTGGTAGTGAGGGTGTGGTCAGTGTGGTTAGGTGTTCACAGGTGTGTCCTCTAAAGTTGTTTTTAAATAAAATAATACCTTATTCTAACATTCTCTATTATTCCTTTTGTTGTTCCTATGGCCATATGTTAGTAAGAGTGATACCTTGACTTTGGACGTGGCCTTTGTTTTGGCAAGTGGCTGAAGTTCCCACCTTCCTAAGGTCTTGGGGGACTTAGAGGTCCTCAGAAGTAAAACTCAGATCACATGACTGAAGGATAGTATGTGCCCCCCCCCATTCAGGTGCAGACCCCAGGGCACAAACAGAATTCTACCCTAGGAAGCCTCTCACACAGTATGCTTACCCCACAGCCCTGCAATCCTCCGTCCCTCAGGCCCCAGGGCTTTCTGATGTAGCTAGGAAAGAAAGAGAGAGAGTTGGTGCTATTCCTCTGAACCAGGATCCCTTTGCTTTTGGGAGACCTGGTCCACTTGCTAACTTGGCCATTCCCTCCCTGTACCAAGGCAGCCAGCTTGTGGGGACCTTCTGTCTCACTTGGGCCAGCAGCCAGCTCAGACGCCAGAGCTAAGTCTTCATGGTGGCTGGTGAGGCTTTAGTCTTCATCTGTAATTTTCTTTTTTATGTCTTGTTTTTCTTGTTATGTGTGTTTGTATGTGTACATTCTTACACATGCTTGTGGGATCTGAGGACAACCTTGGGTGTTGGTCCTTGCTTTCTACTTGGTTTGAAGCAGGGTCTCTTGTTTTTCTACTGTGTGCAAAATAACAAGCTTCTGGGGATTGTCCTGTACCTGCCTCCCATCTCCCCATGGAAGTGCTGGGTCTATAGAGACTATACATGTCTGGCTTTCATGTAGCTTCTAGGGGTTTGAACTCATGTCCTCAACTGTGCAGCAAGTGCTTTTACTTTCCAAATCATCATTGTATCATCTCTATGTCTGGAATTTACTAAAGCACCCACTGGGCTGGGCCTTTCAGACTCTGGCCTGCCCTAACCAAGGTCAGTGCCACTCCTGCTTTCCTCAGGTCCAGTGGACACCAGCATCCGTTGTGGCTGTGACTAACCTCTAGGTGGCAATGGCTGCCTGTTCTATAGGTTCCCAGACGTCCCAGAGGGAACTTCTCTTTCTTCCTACACCACAGCAGCCAGTCCTCATGAGTTATTCCCTTTGTAAATTTGGAAGCTGGTTTCTACCCTTTCCTCCTCCTGTCTCAAATGATAACTTTCAAACCTCTAATCTTCACCATGTGAGTGCCAGGTGAACTCATGTAATGATATTTAAGTTCTATAAAGTCTGTGAAAAGGGTATTTGAAGATGTCTGAAGCTAAAGGTAGCTGTTAAATGCGTGGCAGTTTGCTTTCAGAGGTGACTTTCTGGACCTTAGTCTATTTATCTGCAAAGTCGGGATAGCAATTGTCCCTTGGCTTTTGTGTGTGGTACACACACACACACACACACACACACACACACACACACACACACACACACACACACACACACGTTAGAGGACAATCAATCCATTCTTGCCATCACCTTGTTTTGAGTCAGGGTCTCTCTTGTTTCTCTGTCGCTGTGCTGTTTTCTCCGGACTGGTTGGCCCCAGGAACTTCC
The DNA here is from genome assembly GCA_030556225.1 of Cricetiscus sungorus. Taxonomy (NCBI): domain Eukaryota; kingdom Metazoa; phylum Chordata; class Mammalia; order Rodentia; family Cricetidae; genus Cricetiscus; species Cricetiscus sungorus. The sequence continues at coordinate 2,425,740 of JANBXA010000069.1, read as the reverse complement.
AAGTTTCCACCTCCCATCTCCCTGCAGGAGCACTGGAGTTACAGATGTCTGCCCTTGCATTTGGTGCTTGTGCAGGTTCTGGGGATCCAGACTCAGGTAGCTGGACAACTTCTTCCACCCACTGAGCCATCTCCTGCTCTTGGGCTTTGGGCTGTGTGTGGCCATAATGCCTGCTACAATCCTCAGTGAGTGGTGGTGAGAATATAGTCAGCATTTGTTACCCATGCCCTTAGTGTTTCTTCTTTAAAGTGTATCAGAGTCCTGGGTGCACACTGCTTGCAAACTGAATGTGACTTGCATTTCTCATCCTCCCAACCCAGGACCTCACAGAGAGAAATGTAGCTCATTTAACAGAAGGAGGCTGAGATGGAGATAGTGTTACATAGTAGATAGAAGCCTTGTGCTCTGAGATCCACAGACCTGAGTAGTTACTGCTCTGTCGCTGTGTGTGTGTGTGTGATCATGAGCAAATCTTGATGCTTCCTGAACCTTTCTTGGTCTCCCTTGCTTTATTCTGTGAGAATTAAATGAGACAAGGGAGATAGTAGCAGGCCAAATAAGGAGCATATCCTAAGCTTTTAGACACTTTTACTTTACATACTAATGCCTAGTAAGCTAGTGTATCAGTCAGCTACTACCTCAGTAATGTGGTGTAACAAACATCCCACTAGAGTTGCTCTTCGTGTTCTTCAGATATGTGTGCATTCCTTGGGGCTTGACTGATCTAGGCTGAGGTGGGCTAAGGTCTTTCACACCTCTTTTTTTTTTTTTTTTTTTGTCTTGGACCCCTGGTAGTCCATGGCCCAAAGCAAAAGACATAGACAGGGTCAAAGGTTCTACTAGGAACCCCAAAGTAATGTGTGAGCAGCACCAGTGTGTGAGCTTGTTAGGAGCCTTGCTAATTGAGACACCATAGCAGACAGGGAGGAGAGCCGATTTACAGAGCATAGCCCGCTGGTCTTAATGTCAAGGAACCTAACAGGTAAGGTGAGACTCACATTTTTCCTTTCAGAATGGTATTTAAACATTAGTCTCTTGTGTCTTTAAAGTCTTGATAAATTATAATTCCTAGTCTTTATGTGTTATATAATTCTGTGCATGTTCATGTAGCCAAATTCGTGTTCAGGGTTGTGTATCAAACACTGTTCCTGTAGAGCAGCATAATAGTATCTCAGGGGTGATTTTGCCCAACCTTGCATCTCGCCCTCTGGGCTGCAACTAAATGGCCTGTTAGCACAGTCAGAATGCTACAGTCAGAACTTTCACGGTGGACACTCTTCAGATTCACATCCTCACCTTTCTTTCCTCATTGGTTTTAGGAAGGACTAAATCACAGTAAATGGGTCTAGGGCAGCACCTAGCACCCATATCAGTGTCTGCAGAGGCAGGAACACCAACACAAACTGAGGTATGACCTGCTCAAGACCCCCTATTCCAGTTCAGCCAAGTTCAGCTGCCAAATTAGTTGGTGCTAAGCTTGCTAAGAGCCTTTGGTTTTCAGAACTTTGGGATTTTGGAACTTTTTATTCTTTTTTAAAGACAGTGTCTTAGTGTGTATCCTAGATTAGGTTCAAACCATGGTCCTCCTGCCTCAACCCCCCAGAGTGCTGGGGCTACAGATATATACTACCATACTTGGCTTGCTTCTGGATTTTGAGTTGGGATGTTGGAAAGAAATTGGGCTTCTAGTGGTTTTGCTATTGCATGGTGATGTCATCCAGGGTCAGATAGGCCATTTGTCCCTGCACTGTCAGCACAGACCCCATCTCTAGGAACAGCCCTCCATTACTATTGACCCATAGCCATGTGGTTTGCAGAAAAAGCTATTCCATTGGCTGCCACACCTGGGCTCACACATGGGTTTCAGCCAGGCCATCAGAAGGCCTTGGAAGGATGTTCAGGAAGAGCTTATGTTGAACATCCCATGGTGATTGAGCAGTAGGGTCCCCACAGGACTTCTTGGTCATCTTCAGAGCTTTTGGCCCCTGTGTGTCTTTTCTGGGTTTCCAGAACACAAGGAATTCTTTTTCTTCCTCCTCCTCCTTCTTCCTCTTCCTTCTTCTTTTTCTTCCTCTTACTTTTCCTCTTCCTCCTCTTCCTCCTTATTCGAGTCAGGAAGGTCTAGGCTAGATCTCCAACATCTTCCTTCAGAGTCCCTGGGTCCCCATCTCTAATGTGAAGTTGTGATGTCAGCCCATAGGGTTACTTCTGGGCATCAGAGGAGAGCTGTATGGAAAGGGCTGTAGCTTGGGTGTGCAGATTGGATGCTCAGAAACTCTGGGTGTGGTCCTGGCTAGATAGAGCTTCTGGACTGAAGTGGCTCCAAGGTAATCTATTGGTGTGTGTTCCTGAGGCTTTGTGTATGTGTACATTCCTAATTGTGTGTGCGTGTGTGTGTGTGTGTGTGTGCGCGCACACACACGCGCGCACATTTTTACTCAGCAAGAAATATTCATGTGTGAGCACACCTGCCTGGTAGGGTGTGTGTTGTGTTTTTCTTTTTCTTTTTTCCTGGAGAATATTCCTGGGCTTATTGAGATTTTCTAGAGGGTCTTTGCCCAGAAAGAGGAAAAAGTTTCTAAACTCCACAACAGCAGGGTAAGGTTCTTTCTTTGGCATTTTACCTATCAGGGTCCTTGCATCTCCACCTCAAAGGGATGCTGGAATCCACTTGCTGGAATCAACTCTGACTCTTGAGGTCCCCTCTGCCATCAGGTCTTCCTCTGTGGGGACACTGAACTGTGACAACAAGGCCGTTCCCCTTTCCTTCCCCTTATGAAACTGTCCACTCTTCTCTTTAATGGGACTTCATTCCCTTTGGGGAATTGCTAATGGCAGTATGAGCCATCAGAACCACCCAGATATCTATTGTGCAGATGCTGGTAGCTTGTTTCAGGCCTCTAGGCAGGTGAAAGAGCCAGAGCATAACTGAGGCAGAGAGAATTCCATAGTTGAGAATTCACCTTTGTTCTCCTGGTCTCCCTACTCATGGGAGTGCCAAGTCAGCTGCCAGCATCTAAGGTTCAAAAGGTCTGGAAGATTGCCCACTGGAGCCTGGGTTCCTTCCTTTTCTGCCCCTTGAGGACAGGGGACATAGAGAGAACACCAAACACAAACTGGGTCAGGAAAAGACAGAAGTTAAAATCACATCTTCACTGCCTACTGATTCTAGACCTCGGGGCAAACCCCTGTCCATGCCTCATTTACCCACCATTTCAAAGATAAAGCTGACAGATGAGATACCCACAGGGAATGCCCTCCATGGTACTTTGCAAGTCCAGGAGGTAGAAAAATGTTCCTTCTCAGCCTCATCATGGGCATTGGGGACTTGAAGAGGGGAAATATATCTGTTTTATGGTATCATTTTGAGGGAGGAGTGAGTGCCCAGGACCCGCAGTGTTCTTGTGTCTGCAGTGGACATGCAGGTGAAATTTGGTCTCTTGGGTGATGAATGAGGCCATGACCAATATGTTCCTTTAAGCACTCATCAGAGGGGTGTGCACACATCTTGGTGGATACTCCTTATTGTTCTGTTGGCTTTTTGTAAACTGAAGCACTTACTGCAAAGCTCTTAAATTGGGTGCTTCTCAGAGAGGAAGAGTCAAGACCACAGGTCTTGCAGCTATATGATGAGAAGCCCATGCCTCCATTTCTCTGGGCAGCTTTGGGTGAGAGCAGTTGCATTTGAAGAGGTTGGAGGTCCCTTCTTATCTCCAAGCCTGGATGTGCTGAGTTGGCATTCTGTAGCATAGCAGCCCCTAGTTCAAATAATCCTATTGGCATCATTTAACAGAAGCCTCTAGAATGTGTTTCGGTGAGAACATTTCTGACATGCCCAGGTGAGAATTCTGAGGATGAAGCCAAGTCTGACATAAACTCAGGCAGTATTGTGTGTGTGTGTGTGTGCACACGCGTGCTCGTGCGTGCATGCGTGCGTGCGTGTGTGTGTGTGTGTGTGTGTGTGTGTGTGTGTGTGATTTATAGGGAATCAGAGGGCAATGTTGACTGTCTCCTACTTTCACTTTCTATCTATTGAAGCAAAGTTTCTTACTGAACCCAGAGATCACCAATTCTAGACTGTCTATTGAGCTCTAGGGATCTGCCTGTTGTCTCTTTATCACTAGTGCTAAGGTTACAGGTGTGTGCTCAAATCCAGCATTTATATGAGTGTTGGGGACTTTGGGTCCTCATGCTTGCATGGTGGCAGGCACTTCTCCCCCTAGGCCATCTTCCCAGCCCCTTGTTTCTTCACAGTAGGAAAGTAGCTACTGTGTGTCTGAAGACTAGTCCAAATGGGGCAGTTGTGTATTTGCTGTCCACTTAGATTTCACTGACAGGACCTCAGTCTCATGCCCAGAGCTGGACAGGTTCCAGAGTTTTCAGACAACATAGGTCAGACTGAGTCTGTGTTCATGGCAGCCCTTCTGGAACTTGGAGAACTGGCCTTTGAGTAATGACTCAGTCCATGTACATCATGTGCTCAAAAAATAGAGAGATCCAGGCTGCAAAAGACATGCAGCTCATTGGTTCATGAAGATTACTGAGCTCAGGCCCTGGACCAGCGGCCTAGGCTCTGGGTAGCTTTGTTTCCCCACATAACCCATGGGAATGTTCATCAGCATGCCAGCCCTGGCCTCTCTGAGTGCCCCCAGATGTGTCCAGCAATCCCCCTTTCATCCTCTGAAGTCACAGTGTGGGGCAGAGAGGAATAGGGTCAGGGACCCAGCACCACCAAGTTGGAGCAGTGTGTTTCTCTCCTTCAGATGTGAAGTACTAAAGGGTTAATCAGCATGAGTTGGTCTTTAGCATATCCATTTTCCTACAGCATTCTTATGAGGGAAGGAAAACTGGATTGGTTAGAAACAAATGTACAGAGTGCTAGAGCCAGAATAAATTAAGGTAAAATTGAAAGAAAAGAATAATTTCATTCATAAAGTATATTCTATTACACAGCTACCCATAGCTTTGGCCTGGCCTGGTCCCTTGGCCAGGTTTCTTGATGTACATCACACTATGCTATATGTGGTGTCTCCTGGCTGCCCACCTCCTGCTGCTCTGTGTTCTAACACTTCCACCACTGGACAGAGTATTTGTCTGTCTGTCCTTGAAGTAGTGTGTATGTGCTGCTTTAAAACAGGTGTACAACTTTGCTGATAGCAGCAAAATTGTTATGCTTTGCATACCAACTTAAGTGGTTGGCTCTAAACACAGTCTGCACAGGCCACTGCCTTCATTTTATGTCATAAAATGACTTCATAAAGCAGTGAAGGTCATGAGGCTAATAAAAATATCAAATCTAGTAAGATTTGATATTGGGATTTGTCCCAGTCCACTGCAATTCCCAGATTGTACCCATAATCAATGTTCTGACCCCTTGAGCCACCTGCTATGTGTTTCAAAGCTTGGTACCTAGAAGATGCTTGCTCAGCAAAGTAAGAGGCAAATTACAGCAGGTTAGATCTCTGTGGCCTGCAGCTCAGTCACAGGACACTGTTAGGGGTAGCCTGGTATCTTCTGTCATTGTGCTAAGGGCCAGAGGGAGTCTGGCTTCCTGCTCTTGTAGACCAAGAATAGGCATTGTCAGAAGGCTAAAAAAATCAGAGCTTGTCTTGTGCATCAGGAGCTGCATGTAGGCTTTTGTCCATTGGCTACAGTAGTTTACTGTCTGTCACAATAGTTCTTTTTGGCCTGAGTCTGGTCCGGAATGTCAGACCTTCCAAGAAGAGCTTCCTTCACATATCACACGGGAAACCCGGGCCTTGTGAATGTCCACATGGCAGATGGCCCAGGCTCTGACTTTGCACAGGTTCTCAGCTTGCTCTCTGTATAGACTTTTGGGTCTCTCCCCAGAGAGCCGTTGTGCCAGCCCTGTGACTGTGGTTGACTCTGCATACCCTCATTCTCTTGGACATCAGCTCTTTCTTCTGAATGTTAGTTACAGTCCTTTTATCCTGAGATATGGTCATGCCTTCTTAACAGCATGATATTGTGATGTTCTTCAAACCCTATGTAAAGAGAAGAGTGAGGAAGAGATGTGTGGACCTCAGGGTGCTGAGCAGACACCATACTTACCTGATAAAGTAACACTATGTTTTTCTGTCACCAAAACCTAACTGAAGAAGGATATCTGGAAAATCTCTTGTCTCCAGCTTCCCTGAGCAGGCTCTATAGATATACACCACCACACTCAGCTTTTTTGTTTTTTTGACACTCTGTGCATGTCTTCTGCAGCTCAGGTTCCTCCTGTTATCTCTCAGAGCATGCCTTGGTTCTTTGCCCCCTCCCTGGCCCCTGATAATTTTATCTCACCCATTTCTGAAAGCAACCTCAGCTCTTAGAGTGGTCAACACACACATTAATTCTCTTGGCAAGAGTCTTGCTTTGTTTGTTCACAGTAGTGCTAGCAGCACGCAGGGTGACACTGTCGACTTCCAGCTTTGCCATGGTAATATTTACAGGGTATTCCTGTCTGTACCATGGCGTTTCATGATGCCCGTGATACTGCCATTCTTGTTATATTCATGTGTATATGATAAAGCATCTTTTTAAAAGGCTTAGAGAGGGTGTGCCAGCCTCTTCTGCATGTCCATCCTTTTGGTACAGTGCCTTGCCTTTTTACAGAGGTTCTGGACTTGAATTCAGGCCCTTTTACTTGAGAAGCAAGGGCTTTACCTGTTGAGTTATCTATTTAGCCTTTTGCTTTTTCCTTGTGCAATCCCCACTAGCCTCTGACTCAACACCCTCCTGCCTCAGTACAGGCATTTGCCACCATATCTAGACTCTTTTTTTTTTTTTTTTTTTGGTCTGGTCTTTGTTCTAAATCAAACATCCCTCAGCTGATTTCTTGCATCCGTATTCCTAGCCCAGTTGAAGACACCATGTCCCTCTCCTCCAGGTCTTTTCCCATTTGAGTTCATAAGGGTTCTTTGCACCTTCCTGGGCAGGGATCAAACTTGCTTTTGTTCCTCCAATATCCCCAGGGCCTACCTTGAGGTCACCAGGCTGTGTCTTGGAAGAGGTGACACCTACATCTGCCAGGAGAAAGAGACCTGATGTGAGCAGGGTCTGGAAGGCAAGGCACATGTCTCCAACCCAGTGTTTTCCTTCAGAGGTGAGCAGCCAGCAGGAAGGGCTAGCTTTGGGGACCGCTGGCCAAGCCACCCTGAGAAGCACCTCAGGTGATCCTGAGTGAAGGGCAGCAGAGCCCAGCTGCCTGGAGCAGGGCACTGCACTTCTTCCCTTGAGATGAAGTATTTGTGGGTCAGCCTTCCACTCAAGATGGGCAGAGACTGTGCTGGCCCATTCCACTTCCCAAGCCTTCTTTTGTATCCTCAGGGCACAGGCCTGTGTGGTGGCACAGGCAGGGCTCAGTAAATAACACCTTTTTTCCTGGCCTGCCTCATTTACATAATCCGTTTTTCTTTAGTTAAGTTGTTGATCTTCTCAGCATTTGACTGTGATAATATCAGTGTGGCCCTGTGGTAATTTGGGCATTTTGTTATGGCACTGAGGACATTTACAGTTAATAACACAAGAAACCATTTCATTAAAAGGAAAGTTGAGCGAGGGTACATTAACATAGGCAGAGAACCAAAGCACAAATCATTGCACTCATTGGCTGCTAGGGAAACAAAATGAATTAGGAACCTCAAGCCATTTTTGAAGATCGTCTTATGTCATCTGAGTAGTTTGCATGTGACAGTCTTCATATTGGTGTTGGGCTGTCACTGCTTCCCTCTGGTGTGAAAAGAACATGACTCTGGGCCCTTCCTCCATCAGAAGCTTGCAAGCTTAGTCCATGTCACATAATGGTGCTTATACATCTTATTTCTTCCATGGCTGCATTTTAAGACAAAGAAAATCACTGAGCTTTGGAGAACTTCTTATGCAAAATGTCTGATACAATTTGAAAGGCATTGCTAAGCTATGTGTCATTGTCCATGAGTCCCAGAAATGAGTCAGACTCATTTTCTAAGAGAAATGAGACCTGTGTTTCTCTGGACTTAACCTCATGCTCTGGGCCTAGTAGTGTACATCTATCATCCCATTTACTTGGGGGTATGGGTGCTGAGGCAGAAGAATTCAAGTCCAGCCTGAACTACAGAGTGAGTTCAAGGCCAGCCTGAGCAACTTAGTGAGATGTCTGAAAATAAGTGAAAATGATGGCTGGGGTGTGGTGCATTGGTTGCTGCTTGCTTAGCATGTTTAAGGCCCTAAATTCAATCCCCAGTAAATGAGAGAAGAGGAGAGGAAGGGATGGAGGGAGGGAGAAGAAGAAGAAGAAGAAGAAGAAGAAGAAGAAGAAGAAGAAGAAGAAGAAGAAGAAGAAGAAGAAGAAGAAGAAGAAGAAGAAGAAGAAGAAGAAGAAGAAGAAGGAATGAAGGAAGGAAGGACACGATGCATAAGGAAACCTTTGCTTCTGGGGTCAGGACTCCATATGGTACAGAAGTTGAATGGAGAGGAAGGTGTTTACTGAGTGCTCAGCATGCAGAGGCAGCCTGGGGTTTTGCTTGCAAACCTACAGCTTATATTTGTGAGTCCTTGCCACGGGTGAGCCAGCATCTCTCTGCAGTCTGTTCCTTGTCAAGGTTTACAGCCATTAAGTATCTCCTATGAGGTCCCTTCCTGAAATAGCTCTCTGGTTGGGGACTCTGGGTGTGTTTGTGACAGGGCTGTATGAATGCCTTACTGGCCTGCAGCCAGCACAGAGGGCGCCCAGCTCTGGCTGAGTCAGAGCCCAGTGTGCATCCAGAGTTTATTTTAGTGCTGGCAAACCCACCCAGGGGGCCAGGTTCTGACCTCTGCTGTTGCTATTGAGCTTTCCGCAAGCAGAGGGCACTCAGAACTGCCCCATCCTTAGCCACATTTTCTGTTTGTGTTCCCTTGTCTGCCTAGCATTTGACAATTAATTAGGCATGGTAATTACCTGCTTTAATTTCATGATTGCACATCCTATAATTACCCCTAATTCTGTAATAGGGAAGTTCATGTACACAAAGGCAATGGATGACGGAGGTGACAGGGCTTGCCATATCTGCAGCTGCCATTGCTCATTGTGCCTGCTGGGCATGACATCTCAGGACCACCCAGTGAGCCTGCCCTGCACCCCATTCTGCAGAGGGGGGAGATGAGTCTGAGTGAGGTACTGTCCTTAGGATTGCAGTTTGTGTGTTGGGGGCAGCTAGGCTGAGGGATCAGTCTTTCCTTGTTCACAGCCCCATGCTCTGTCCTCTGCCAACCCCCAACCAGCCTGACGTCCCATGTGCTTTGGGCTAAAGAGGCTTGTGTTGTGCTTGACACACGTTTGACCTGGAGCTTCACCTGCCAAAACAAACTTGCAGATCTTTATTCTCTTTTCCTGCCTCCTTTCCCCTTCCCTCCTGTTCATGTGACCAGTTGCACATTGGAATAACTAACACTTGACAGATGTATTGATACAGGTATATTGGACATCATCCAAAAGTCACCAAGCTCTTCCCATATCACCCTCATTTATCAAATGGGAGAAGTGACCTGACTTATAAGAGGTGACACTAGGGTTCAAGCTCAGTTTCTGGCCTCACCTTCAGGGTTGGTTCAGTTGCACTGCAGGTGTACATGGGCACTTACCACAGTAGCTTGGGCACAGCTCAGTCCTGCCCATAGTCTGGATTACCTACCTAGGTCCTTGGGTTAGGATGAAAACTCATTGTCCTGAGGATAGGAAGAAGACGTAACTTGCAGACAAACAAATCATGGAAACCCTCTTACCCCATAGATTTTTACCTGTGTCTGTCGTGTGTCACCATTACTCTGGTAGAGATGCAGGCCACTTTAGCTTCTGTTCTTAATGCCTGAGTTAGAGGCCTTGCTTCTCCCCCCCCCCCCCCCTCTCTCTCTCTCTCTCTCTCTCTCTCTCTCTCTCTCTCTCTCTCTCTCTCTCTCTCTCTCTCTCTCTCTCTCTCTCGGTAGTAGTAGTAGCATAATAGTTTTGCCTCATACATTTAGGTCTGTGAACCTAAGGAGACAGGTACAAGAGCACCCAATTTGAAATACCCTAAATGCCCATCCCTGAAGAGCAGAAAAATACTGGTGGCATGTTGCCACAGTGGAATGCTATGCAGCCATGTCAAGGCACTAGTGAGAGGGCATATAGCAACATGGATGCATCTCACAAACATTATCCAAGAAGAAGCCAGACATGGTGGATTATGTAAGTGTGACTCCACTTATATGAAGTTCAAGAAAGAAGAGAAGAAATACAAGGGAGAGTGTACACCATTGCAGAGCAGTGGTACTGAGAGGTGTCAATCATGAGGGAGCCCTTGGGCATTCTACAGAATTAGGATGTGTTCATTGTACAGAACAACAGGCTTTACCTGGCCTTTTAATATATGTGTGACATACTTAGATAGCATTTGCTTCCCTGCCATTCTTTGTTATCCTCCCTCCCACTTTCCAGCTTGGCCCCTACTCTTCATAGACAGTTCCTCTTCTATTTTCAGGTCTCCTGTGCTCGTGTGTGTGTGTGTGTGTGTGTGTGTGTGTGTGTGTGTGTGTGTGTGTGTGTGTGATCTGTTAAGGTAGATGCCCATGTGAGAGAAAACGTAAGGCGTTTTCCTTTCTGATTCTGGCTTATTTAAAACAATCATCTCCAGTTCTTTCTAAATTCCCATAGATGACATAATTTTATTTCTTATAGCTAAATAAAACTGTCTGTATAGGCATGATTTCTTTGTCTATTCAATGGCTGATGGGCATCTTGTCTGATTCTTCAAGTTTGCTGTAGTAAATGGTGTCCTGATAAACTGGAGTATACCTGTGTGTCAGTGGTATGCCTTCAGTTGGGTCATACATAGCTCTCACTGAGCTTGTGAGGAGCCTGCATACTGATCTCTATAGTGGTTCTAACAGTTTGTTCTCACCAGCAGTGTGGAAGGCTCAACTCTGCCCCTATCTTTGCCAGTGTTTGTTGTTTTTTCTCTTGGTGACAGCTCCAGATATGTTTACAATTCTCTCAACATCCTGCCCACACACGTACATGTTCTAGACTGTGCTCACTGATGGACTGAGGCCCAAGGCCTAAGCCCCCGACTTCCTTTTACTTCCTTTACTATACTTGTGCTTTATAGGCCTTACCAGGGTGAGTTCTGCAGTGCAGGCATCTCAGGATGTGCACTTTGTAGGTGGACTTTTTTGTTGGGGCTGCTGGCACCCCACTAATGACAAGTATAAAAGCTCAGCTTAAGTAGCTTAAGCTTGTTACTAACTAGCTCTTACAACCTAAATTAATCCATGTCTATTGATCTACATATTGTCACATGGCTCATGACTTTACCTGTCCTTCAGCATGTTTTGCTCTCTCTGGGTCTCCTGGCAACCCTGCCTCTCTTCTTTCCAGTGTCCTCTGTATGGTTGTCCAGTATCTGGCTGCCCTGTCTATATACCTACTGTTTCTGTAATAGCAGATTAGCTTTTTATTAAGCCAATAAGAAGGTACCTTGGCAAAGACAATTCTTCACAGTGTACAAAAAGATTATTCTGTATTTCCCCCTTTTGTCTAAATAAAAAGGAAAGAGTTTAACTATAGCACAGTTAGATTTATCACAGAACAATTATCATGTAAGAATTATATTCACAATGTCTAGGCCATTTTTATTTTGCAGTTTCAGAGAAATTACTCCATTATTTATCCTGTCTTGGTAAGTTTAAAGTTCTGTACTTAATTTACCTTCTGTCATAACTAAGGAAAACTATAACTGTAACTGTCTAGTCTTCAACTCCATCAAAGAACCAAAAAGGATATAATATTACCTGAGTGAACAGGACGTGCAGTGCAAGCCAGTTCCAAACATATAGAAATAACAGACATTTGGGTGCCTGGGCAGTCTCCCAAGGTTCCTCTGCAATTTTGAGGCATCCTTCTTCGTCCTAGAATATCTGGCAGCCTTTTCTAATAGGAAGCAGGGATTTTGAAGGACCGTCCTGCCTAGTCTTGACAAAGTTTAACAGTCTTTTTCCTTTGTGTCCTGCTTGTTCAGTTTGTACAACATACAGTCAGCAATCGAGGCAAGCACAGTTTCTTGCCTAGTGGCTAGCTTTTGCCACAAAAAAAAAGAAAACGCTATATGGAGGTTCTTTGATGCCTATCACCCTTTTTTGGTGTAAATTGGTGCTGCTGCCAGGAACAGACATGTCTCATTGTCATGAAATGCCTTATGCTATTAAAATATTTTAAATGCTGTATTCTGTAGGATTTTTTAAGTGTTTGAAAACCATCTATGTATTTAAAATATGTTTCTTATTGACCTTTAAAACATACCTAACATGACTGTAAGTTTGATGTTATAAATGGCTATTAACCCGTATTTAGTATCCTAAATAGTTTTCAAGGCCTAAAACTTTACATTACATTTAAAATGAGCCACATAGCTACAATATCTTAAACAAGAGATAGAAACATATATATATATAGTATAACAAAAATAATCTTAAATTTGTATTAATATACAAAAAATTCATACCAATTTAAAATATTTGAGACTTGAGGTTTTTCAAAACACACTCAGCTAGCCACCGTTTTATATAATCATTTCTATACTATATTCCCCATCTCTTTTCCCTTTAGAAAGAGATCTTGAATCTCTCCTTTGTTAGCTTTTTTCTTGACAATCACCAATAACAACTTTGTAACCAAACCCCCTATATTATGTCACCCATCCTTAACCCACCAAATGACCCAAAACCACTCACTACACCTCTTGGGAATATGAATGTTGTGTTCTCTAGACTTTTTCCTGTTGCTGTGGCAATGACATCTTTATAGAAACTGAGAAAATTGAGATAATGAATTGAGAAAACTTGCTATAACATTATAACATTCGTTGTTCAGTCTCTGTGCAATGAGAAAATGCAATGCTTTTTTTTTTTTTTTTTTTTTTCTCCAGTCCTGGCTAGAATAGTCTGCGAGGCTGGACCATCTCAGCCAGCAGCCTTGAAGCTGTTCTGAGAAAACTGCAAGAGAGGCACTCTGAGAGGCTACCTAGGCCACCTGTTTTATTGGTGCCTAGTTCCTTTGCTCTGAAAACACATACTTTCAAAGGTTAACATATATAACTGCATTAACACAAGTATGGACTGTGCATTCTACACAAGCCAGCCAAAGATGATTTTCTGTTTTATATATGAGCAGGTAAAATATATGTCACCTGTTTTGTAATTTTCTAGGTTTATTTCTTTGTCTGTAGCCAGGATTTTCAAGGGGTCTCTCTGATCAAATATGATCTCTATAAACCTTAAGTGAATTCAGGGTCTTTCGTTTTCTGTTGACTTCCACTTTAAAGTTAAGACATTTTTAAAATGTGTAAGTTGGTTAAATTTAGCAGTTTTCACAATCCAATGTCTCTCAGAATTTTTACTCACCAGTAATCAAAAAATTTACTTAATACAACAACATACATGATTGAGGCTGTGTATTTTCCATTTTATGTGACTTATCCTTTTAATATTATCTCATTTTCTTTAAAGACTATCTTAGTATTTATAAACTATTTTTTTTCTATGACTGCCTTTATCCATGTTTTTAAAAAGTCTACACACATTTTTTTCTTCAATACACTGTAACCTATTTAGAGGACTTTCCTGTCTGGATCTGTTTTGCTGTGTATCTGTAAACTTTGCTGTCTGTATGAGCAAAATCTCTATGGTATACTGGTGGCTCAAGCATGCAGGCAGTGATCAAGAGATATGTCTCTGTAATGCTGTGTTTTGCAGCATTTTTGTGTGTTTGGAATCTTATTTTTAAAGCTTTTTTAGGTCTTATATGGAAATATGTGTCCCCATGTTAGGTGCCATTTATAGTGAGTCTTTCTCTGTCCCACTAACCAGCTCCCAGATCAAGGCAGAGACTTGTTATGAAAGCTTGGTCGCTAGCTTAGGCTTGTTTTTAATTAGCTCTTAAATTAACACATTTTTGTTACTCTATGTCTTGTCACATGACTTGTGGCTGTTACCTCTTGTATGTCATGCTTCCTCTGGCCTTCTTCCCAGCATCCTCTGTGCCTGGAAATCCTGCCTGGAAATTGGCCATTCAGCTTTTTTTTTTTTTTTTAAAGATTTATTTATCATATATACAGTGTTCTGTCTGCATTATCCCTACATGCCAGAAGAGGGCACCAGATCTTATTTTAGATGGTTGTAAACTGTCATGTGGTTGGTGGGAATTGAACTCAGGATTTCTGGAAGACCAGCCAGTGTTCTTAACCACTTAGCCATCTCTCCAGACCACCATTCAGCTCTTTATTAAGCCAACCAGAGTGACACTTTCACAGTGTATAAAAAAGAATATTATACAGTAGCACTCCTGTAGGCAGGAGATGGTGAGCCCTAGTGCTGACCCCAGCAGCACTCGCTGATTTTATTTCCTTCTGCTGGGTCAAGAAGATGTGTGGTTTTATCTCTTGTTTAAAACAGAGCTTGGCTATATGGGAGAGATTGGCTTTTCATTTCCTCCAAGGAGTTTTGTCTTCATGGCTTGAGGAAAGTGGCCAGTCAGACTTAATTTGGGTGGAGGAGCCCTTTGGAATGAATGAATGAATGAATGAATGAATGAATGAATGAATGAATGAATGAGTGACCCTAACAGTTTTTCAGTATATGCATGCTTAATCCTGTGGTGTATAATTCATGAGCAAATCATCTGTACCTTGGGTTTCCCAGGCTTGGATGCCAAGCAGGTTGTTGGGGATTGTCTGCTAATACTCTGGAGGGTTTGGATTCTGTCATAGTAGATCCTTAGATCCTAGGGGAGAAGTGTTAGTGAGAGCATGAAATCAGGGGCTTTTCTGGCAAGGAGAGCACTTAAGTTCACATTTAATGCCACACTGCTGGTCTGGGGTCCCTAGCCACTGCGGTGGGACATTGGGTAGAAAACCTGGGACACTGGGGAGAAGACAGCTCGGATTCAGACTCTTCATTTCCCACTTTCTGGGCAAGTGGCATTGCTTCTCTGAGTCCATGTCTTCATCTTGAGAGGCTATGTTCCCACCATATGCCTTGCAGCTTAGTGTGAGAAGAAGAGGAGAGGTGTGTACCTGGAATAATGCCCAGCCCGTGACAGGTGCTGAGTGCGGAAGGTCTTGTGTTTGGCTGTAGTTTGTCATTTCTCTTCAACCTTGGGCCTCCCACCCACTGAGTTCAGAGGCTCATTTTAGAGCTGAGAGCTCCACCCACATCTGTGTGAGCTGCTGAGGTGAGCCTATCATGCAGCCTTGGCACTCTTCCTGTTCCCCTGGCTATCACCGTCCTCGAGCTTTAGCAACAGCGGCTGCCAGAAATGGACCCTGGATACCAGCAAAGGCAGGAGTGTGGTTACAACAGGGGCCCCAGGGCCTACTCTGCTCCGAGACACAGCCATCAGGCCCTGTGTTCCTTCAGACTGCTGCTGACTTGGCTTGGCAGCTTGCAGCAACAAAGGCATCATGTTTTGCTGCTGTCTTTGCTCTTGGAGATGAATCAATAAAAGCCGAGGAGGAGGACCAGGTTTATGGCTTAGGGTCTGGATTCAGATTTAAGGACTTTGAGGATGCACACCAGGGCTGCAGCTCACATCTGAGGTCTGCACTAGAGACTGATTAGAGAGTCCTGGGCAGACACACAGGGCCTATAGGACTGGGTATGGCTGCCTGTGGGGGAGGAGGGACTGCCAAGCATCTTTGTAGAAGGCTCAGAAAGAGCAGGGCAATAGTAAGCATGCTCTGGCTTCCTCCCAGTGAAAAGAGAGTTGGCTTCTAAATATGTATTATGAAGAATGGAGTGGGACTGCGACTCACAGTAGAGATGTTTGTTCCTATTGGTCTGTTCTTGAAGATGTAGGCACCCTTGCTTCATATGAAGTTTAGTAGTCATTACACGGAGACTTTACCCTCTCTATGATTCTTAGGTGGAATGATGTTTTGAAATATACTGTTTGGGAGCAGTGGTACACACCTTTAATACTAGCACTCAGCAGACAAAACAGTAGAATCTTTATGTGTTTGAGGTTGCCCTGATCTACACAGCAAGTTCAAGGCCAACCAAGTACAAATGGAGAAACCTTTCTCAGAAAAAAAAAAAAAAAAAAAAGAGCCTCCCATTTCTTAGAGCTCCTTGCCAAGTAGCTGTCTTATATCCTGGCAGGCGCTGAGCCCATAAACTGTAGCAGCATCTTGAGCATTCTCCAGGCAAGTGCCCCAACTTGGCTGAGATAAAGTTATGTCCCTGTATGTGCTTAAGGTCCCTGGGTGTGACCTTCTGTTATGCCGGGCCCCTCAGCAGTCTAGAAGATTTTGACTTCACTCCTTTTTATCCTAAATCAGCTCCCCTAGTGTGTGCTGGCCTACCATGTGGTGGCCAGTGTGACCTCAGTCCTATGGGATTTGCAGAACTGGTGTCCATGGGACAGCTTGTAAGAGCCACATATGTGAACAGGGAGATGCGTCCCTGCTGTCACTCACACCGGTGGGTACATGATGTGCAGCTCAGCGCGGCCCTCCTGTCACTTACCTCACTGACTTTTTCCTGTGCCCGTTGCTGCCATCAGTGCCACCATTTTGTGCCAGGTGCTTGGTGTTCAATGGTGTGAGGCAGATGTGGCCCTGTGTGAACAGAGTGATGCAGCACCTGCCCTTGTGAGGATGACATTAGAAGCTCGGGCTCAGTCTGTCTTCCCTTGTCCCTCATTGGCAGGTCTATACCCGGATAAAGGACGATGAGTGGAATGTGTACCGGCGTTACACTGAGTTCCGGGCATTGCATCAGCAGCTGCAGAGCACGTTCCCACAAGTAAGAGCCTACAACTTCCCACCCAAAAAGGCCATCGGAAACAAGGTATGCATCTGGGGCCATGTCACTGCTGCCACATGGTCTGTCCTTGCAGACTATACTCACCACGGAAAAGCTGTAATGTTATGAAAAACAGAGGAGGAAATAGCCACCCAAGGGAAGGGTAGACTTCCTGTGGGTTGGCCTTATTTCACCAAGGTAGCTTCCTGTGAAGCACCAGAGAGCCTACATGCTTGGCTCAGTAGGCTGTGCGCTCCCAGTAGGCACTCTTAGCTTCCATCACCTGTGTGTGAGAGTGCACCAGAGACACTGCAGACACAGGCAGGCTTGGCTGTGGTCTTTAAATCAGTAAGAGGTTTCAGAGGGTAGAAGAACTCACTGCACAAGCCTGTCACACAGAGTTTAGTTCCTGGAACTCAGGTTAAAATGGAAGGAGGCTTTCTGTGTGTGCACACATATGTGTGTGCACACATGAGTACACATGCACGTGTGTGCACACATGAGTACACATGCACATGTGTACACATGCACACACACAAATACACAATTACAAAATTAAAAAAAAATGGTTTTGGGGGCTCTGGAGAGCTGGCTCAGTTATAACAGTGCTTGCCATACATACATACTGAGGACCCAAGTTCTGCTCCCTAGCACCTACATCGAAATGTGACACGTACCTATAATTCCAGTGCTAGGGAGACAGCTGACTGGTTAGCCAGCCTAGCTTATTGGCTAGTTCCTGATCAAGGAGAGACCCTGTCTCAAAAACCAAGGTAGACTCAAGATTGTGCTCTGGACTCTACATACACTTGACATATGCACACAAACCTACACATAGACACACAGAAGATGTTGGCATCTGGGTTGGTCATGCCTGCTGACTGATGTTCTGATCCAGTATTTTTCCTGATTCCAATCACGTGCTTGGTGGGAGACCAGACTGTCTCAAAGAGGTTTCTTTTACTGTACTTACTTGTCGTGGATGTGGATGGCCTCTACTGAAAGTGTATCATTAGTCACCATGCTTAGGACTGGTTGAAACTGGAGAAGGCAGACCCATATCTGGGTGCAGTGTGCTCAGACAACTGCCCCAGCAGCTGGCCTCATCCATCCCTTCCTGCTAGTGAGTGGAGACATTCCCCCCTCCTTGTCTGCACTTTGTGCTGCTCAGGGAGCTTGAAAACTGCTGTGCTCACCATGTTGCTTATCTTGGCCTGGTTTAATTCACCTGATGTGACATATGGGCACTAAGGAGTCACTAACTCTATGGATAATTGCAGGTTATAGCCACCTGGGACCATTCGGAATCAAATGGGAAGGAGGCACATCTCCAGCTACAGGATAGTAAACATCCAGTCAGTTGCAGGCCTTCGGGGCCCTTGAGGACCTGAAAGCAACTGGCAATGGTGCTGGCAAGGACTCTCTATAAGGCTGGTTCTCAGCACGGGCTGCCAACCAGGACATTGTGTTTTTAGCTCTTGGTCCTCATTAGAGACAGTAGCCTCATTACTCTGGTCCTTCATCTGTCACATCCTCATGTCTTCTCTGATTTAGATCCCTTGTCCTCTTGTGATGCCAGTGAGCCTTCTAGAAAACCCATGGTGGTCTCCCAACTCAAGGTCCTTAATTTAATCACATCTGCCAAGACCATTTGTCATGTAAGGGTCTAGGAACTAGCTCAGCCTACCACACTCTTACATGGCTAAGGACTTTCTCTGAGACTGAATCAGCTCCTTCTCCACCTCCTGCTTCTTCACCCCCCATTTTATAAACCTCCATTGAGGCGAGTCCATCAAGAACACCAAGAACTCACCAAGACTCAGGACTGAGGAATAGGGCTCCTAGAGTTCAGTAACTGTTGTAGTCAGAGGTTTTATCACTGTGAAGAGACACCATGACCACAGCAACTCATATAAAAGGAAAACATCTAATTGGGCCTGGCTTATAGTTCAGATCTTTAGTCCATTACGGTATGGTAGGAAGGATGGCAGTGTGCAGGCATGGTGCTGGAGTAGAAGCTGAGGGCTCTACATCTTGATCCATAGGCAGCAGAAGGAGACTGTGAGCCACACTGGATGTAGCTTGAGCATGAACCCTCAAAGCCTGCCCCCACAGTAACACACTTCCTCTAAGAAGGCCTCACCTTCTAATAGTGCCACTCCCTATGGACTAAGCATTCAGATACTGAGTCTAAGGGGGTCATTCCTATTCAAATCACCCCAGTCATTTAGAATGAGCAGTGGCAACCTAAGATCTATCCTGTGTGGAGTGGGTACTGGGAGTAGGTTTCCTCTTTTCAGTGGGCCGCATGTGGCCCCTCCATGCAGGAGAAGCTCCACCCCTGCCAGTAGAGTGAACTGTTACCTTCTACACTCAGGTCTGTAGAGCAGACTTTCTTTTGCTTATTTATGTGTAAGTGAACATGGACATGTAGGCTACCACCTTGGATAGCCTGGCCCAGGGACAAGCTGGGTGGTGACCAGATATCCAGACCAGTTTCCTTTAGATACAGTGGGCCTGACTGCCACCAGCCACAACTTCATCCCTGCCCTGGACCATGTCAATGCTCTGTGGCTGTTTGAACCATAATCTTTACCTGGCTTGAGGTTGGGGCATATACACTTTCCTTCCAGTCCACTTTGGCTTAATATTAGAATATTTGAGCAACACCTTCAATTTCCAGAGAGGACTGAGTCAGGGTGTCGACTTTTAATGCCCACCAGGACCTTCACTGAACTCATTTAAAGGCCAAACTTGTGCAGATTTGTCCCGCGCTACCGTCTCGCCAGCAAGAACGATGCGGCACACTCAGGATCCTTCTGCAGTAAAGCTTTAATGCTCTTGAGAGGGAGAGCATAAGCTTACAGGAAAGAGAGACCCCAAACACACAAAGCCCATCCCTTATATAGGCTAGCAGCCTCTGCCTTGGACGTGTCACCCCCTGACTGGCTGCTGCTCATCGGCCCATATGACGCCACGGGAGAGGCAGGGACCCAGGGTTTGACAGTTACCCAGCGTATGCGCATCTCTCCTGTCTACCAACGGTTTTGACAGTTACCCAGCGCATGCGCATCTCTCCTGTCTACCAACGGTTTTGACAGTTACCCAGCGGTACTTGTAACGGCTCCCTACACAGATTCACTTGGGCCCAGTATCTTAGAACATGTTTTGATTTCTAGAAAGCTTGAATATAAATTGCCCAGAAAAGTCACCATGTTGGGATCTTTCCTTTGAAGTTGTTGTCGGTTTGGACCATAAAGAAAAGTCCATATGTGACGTCTATGGGGTGACTGAGTCATGGGCAGCCAGTCACTGTGAGCCTTGGCTGTTAACTGACTCATTCCTGAGTTGACTGGTGAGTACCATTCCGGGACTATTCTACGTAGCCTGTTTTATGTGCCACAAGTGTGTGTGCTCCCTGGTCCCAGTGACTGGCGGCTGTGAGGCAGAGGCCTCAGCAGGATCTCCAGCAGATTCTAACAGCAGAGGCAGCTCTCCTTTCTCTTCCTGATGGATGGATTTTCAGGGTGTGCAAGCGGCCAGGTAGACTAGGCCACATCTGTGGACCCTGACAGTAGGGTGCCTTTGCAGGGTGGGCCTGGGGCGTGGGCAGAGTCCATGCGATCCTGCCTATGACAGTTCAGCGAGGGAATGGGAATCAAGAACCACTGCCCTTCTGAGTGTTCACTTGGCACCAAGGTGAGGCAAAGCCCTTTTAACCTGTTGGAGAAATCGTTTCTTTGAATGCTCACTGAAAACACATAGGAAGACAGTGATGCTGCACTATGTGTGCTCTTCTGCTGAACTCACCCCCAGGTGGCACCCGAGAGGCACCCAAGAGGGAAGTGTGAAAGTAGAACTGGTGGCTTCCAAGGACTTGAGGCTGAAGAGTACTTCCTTGTAGCACATGTCCCAGACTCTGGGATGCTGTGCTAGGTGTAGGGAGATGAAGATGCGTCTTCCAACCAAAGCAGGGAGATATTCTCCACTTTGCCTGGCAAATGTGGCATTCCCCTCTCAGTAGGATGCTAAGTGTAGCTACCTTTTCATGCCTTGTCACCCAGTCACAGGTCGAGGGCAGTGGGCATGGTTAAGTTTTACATGAAGAGTCTTCCTGCACACACCATGGCCTGGGGTAGAGATGTTACTGTTATCTTTCTTTACAGATTGGGGAACAGAGGCACAGGGAGGTGAAGTGATTTGACCAAGGCCATCTCACTTTACAGCATCAAGGCCATGCCTGGCTCAGCAGTCTGTGGAGCCCTAGTCTGCAGCTTCTGTGTGCAAAGGCACAGTGTGTCACTGAACCCTGGAGGGTGGGTGAGCAGCTCTGCTCAGCTGTTGGTCTTCATGTTGACTCTGAGTCAACTCATCTTGGATGTTGGTGCTGTGGAATCAGGCAACAGGTGAAAATGGGGATCCCTTCTCTTCCCTGCTGAGCCCTTCACAGGCTCCTCAGGCCCTGGGATCATACCAAGCTTGCTACACACAGCCATGGCTTTCTATTCTTTTTCTCATTGTACACTTCCTGGGAAGCCCTATAAGAAATGTACGTAGTCCAGGAAGCTGGGTCTCAGGAGCAGTGAGCATCCTGTTAAGGCCCAGGGGTATATAGGTGACAGAGGTAGGGACAGGGTAACACTCTCAAATCCTGGAAATCAGAGCATGTGGGAGGCAGTTACTGTTCTTTCATCCCTTTATGCCTGTGTTCATGCTAGAGAGCCCAAGAGCTGAGGATGAGAGTGGGAGAAAGGAATGGGGTGCAGAGAAGAGAAAAGGGAAGGAGGCCAGGGGACCCTTCCTTTATTACTTGACCTCTGTGTACCTGTCCCTCCAATACCAGGAACACTCTGGTGTGTGTGTGTGTGTGTGTGTGTGTGTGTGTGTGTGTGTGTGTGTGTGTGTGTGTGTTTCTGTCTGTGTGTGACACTCAAAGGCAGTGACATTTGTAAAGTGCTTAGGGGAGTGTCTGGAAATGTTTCCATTTGTTAAAAAATGAAGAGGTGAGGGGCAGAGTGCCTCACATGGGACAAGCCAGTGTTAGTGTTCCTCCTTGCTGGTGACACTGAGACTCTGGGCCTATGCATTAGACAAGCCTGGCACAGATGGCCCGGCCACCACCCCAGGCCCTGGGATCTCACACCAAGCTTGCTACACACAGCCATGGCTTTCTATTCTTTTTCTCATTGTACACTTCCTGGGAAGCCCTATAAGAAATGTACATAGTCCAGGAAGCTGGGTCTCAGGGGCAGTGAGCATCCTGCTAAGGCCCAGGGGTATATAGGTGACAGAGGTAGGAACAAATCCTCTGCACCAACCCCTGTCTCCACCCCACACTGGCCTGTGGAGCTATGGCCCTCAGGTGTCTACATGGAGCTGCAGTATTGGGGACTCCCCCATCACAAGATCCCAAAGGTGATGGAGAGAGCCTCTGCTTGAGGGGAGAGACGCGGTGGTGAGATCCCCCAACATCTAAAACAGCTAGTTTTGAGAAAATGGGGAGTAAAAGGAGCCGTATCCAAACAAAGCCAGAAATAGAACTCTGCTTTCGTCCTGTGCCCCTGCATACGGGCCTGGTGCTTTGGGCACTGAGCAAGGCAGAGAAGAGCCCAGTTCCTCTTGAGTCAGTAAATGACAGACTTTCCAGTGCAGAGTCATTTTGTCTGGAAAGCCATCTCAGGACAGTGACACACATGAGCTCAGCCTTGAAGTAGGGGGGAACAGTGCTTCTTGGGGGAAAATCTACTGAAAACTTTGCTTCCATTTATAAAGAACTGGAAGTGTGGGTGCCACTGCACCCCATGTCTGCAGCTGCCACCCAGCAAGGCTGCCCTGGATGTCTCATATCCTGGCCTGTGACACCTCCAGGAAGTCTTGTCCTATCTCATGGGTTCCTTTCTCACACTCCATACCAGCTGCCTGATGTGCAGTTCTCTCTGGTGATACCATGGACAGCAGAGGTTGGCTTTGGTAGGCAAAGTGAACACAGAGCATTAACCTGTGAGAAGTCCCGTAGCAGAGACTGCTGTGTGGTGCCCATTTTGTTCATCCATTTTCTTTCTCTGGTTTCCTCTTTCATTTGATTGGCAGGTGCTGGCATAGATACATAGATAGTGTACCACCTCGCCTGCCCACTGTCCTCTGAACACTGGAAAGCTAATGTTACTAGGATGTTCAACATCTTCAGCAGGTGTGACACTCACAGCTGTAGTCACAGTGTTAGGAGGCTGAGTCTGGGGGAGTCAGCCTTAGCTACATAGCAAGTTCCAAGACAGCCTGGGTTATATAAAGAGATCCTGTCTCAAAGAAGCAAAACCAGTTATCCAGAAGACAAAAAGGAGCTGTGTAACATTTGGGGATAACCTTCCCAAGTGGCCGGACACAGCAGTCTGTCTCTACACTTCACCCCTGTCTGGCTAAGCTGGAGAGCCTTGTTTTTATGCCAGGTCCACTGCTTTCCTAATTGACAGGAATTATAAGATACTTGACTCTGCCTGGCATTTGATCTTGTCTACAGTGTTTCTGGGACTGTTGGATTGCTTGTATATCATTATTTAATCTCCCCTCCAGCTTGCAAGACCTTCAGAATATACTTAACCTGTGTTTCATCTGCTGGTTTTGTGCTTGTTTTTGGACAGCTGATTAAAATGGCACCAGAGAAGAGTCCTTCTCAGCTCTTATTCTCTTCTTGAGTAATTGAGAATAATTGCTACCTTCCTCTCCAGTGTTTCTATTCATATGGAGGGCTGGGTATCACAATCTTTGGCATGTTGGGGGAAAAATATGTGTATTTCCAGTGTCTCTGAACCCTGGCGCTTTAGTTATTTTCATGGGCCCCACTTTTCTGGGCAGCTCAATAGCTGTCTTTCTCAGTAGTCAAGGATTTCTGCAGAAGACGTGCGATCTAGGGGCAGAGTGTAGGCCTCATTCAGGTCCTTTCCACCATGAAACACTAGCTGTGTAACCTTGGGCAAGTTGCATGGTTTCTGTGTCAATCAGTGCATGGCAGTATTGCTGACAGCTCAGATTCTTGTGGACATGCAGTCAGTGCAAGCTTCACAAACCACACTGGCATAGCTCAAACCCCACATGCCAGCTTTAAAACTGCTCCAGAGGGCATCCACACTAATTTGGCTTCTGTTGTGGCTTGACTATGAAATGTCCTCCTCCTTTCACACCCCTGTCCAGCCCCTGCCCAACACTCAGGGCTCATATGTTTGAGCACTTGGTCCCCCAGTTGGAACCTTTAGGAAGAGGTAGGTCCTTGGGGGAGGGCTTGACCCTTGAGAATCTGGCCCTGCTTCCCATTAATGCAGTATGACAGGACAGCCCATCTCCTGCTTCCGGGCCTGCTAACCATTTTCCTTAAGGTGCCTTGTCACTGCCTTAGGTGATTTACCCCAGTAAGAGGAAAGTTACTGCTCTTTTGTTATTTAATCTCTCCGCCTTGTTGAGGCATGGTTCTGTTTGTTGGCATAGGTCCTCCTACATAGTATAGCCTGGCTTAGAGCTCACTCTGGAGCCTTGGCTGACCTAGAGTGACCCTTGAGCTTCCAAATCCTGAGGGTGGGGATTTGGAAGCGCTATTGTTCCAAGCGCTATTGTTCCATTTTAAACTGGGGTGTAGCTTCCAACCTGAAAGTACTCTTAGGAGTGTTTCCCCACAGTGAAAACACCCCAGAACCCTTGCAAGCAGCACTAGGCCAAGGCAGGACTCAGCACCAGGAACATCTTGCTGTCACTCTCTCCACAAGGCACCACAGTCCTGGTCATGATTTCTAAAGCCATAGATTGTCTGGGGCCTGAGTACCTCACGTGAAGGAATTCTGAGCCTGAAACTCTCTTGCTTTTTGTCTCCACACCACAGCTGTCAGACTCCTCCATGCTTCTGCATGGGGTACCTACTGGTTCTATGTTATTGCTGTATAGTATTCCACACTGAGAAGATTCCATAGTTTCAGTATCTTTTCTGTCTCTAGAAGCTCGGATGACATTGGCAAATTATAAATCACACCGTGTTTAACCATCTACCTGGCTTGTCTTCTCTCTGGGGTCTGAAGTGAAAGATGGAATTGCTAGTCAAATAGTGTATAGATCTGCCCTTTTTTATTTTTAGTTTTTAAAATAGGATCTCCCTCTGTAGCCCAGGCTGGCCTGGAACTTGGGGTTCTTCTGGCTCATGCCTGCTCAATATTGGGATCACAGGCATGAGCCACCATACCCAACTAGTATGGTTCCTTGAATGATGGGAAAAGGAAGGAACTCATAGGGTAAGAAAACCACCCATCTTTCCATCACCTAGAACAACAACCATACACATTTTGTCCTATCTACTTCTAAGCTCCTAAAAAAGCACTGCAAAATTTTCTGATAGTCCCTGGAGTACACAGAATGAATAAGTGCATATCTCCATCCAGATGGAATGAATGTTAATGTTTAGAAATTAAACATCATGAATACAGCTGAGTTCTCATTGCAGCCCCATCTCAGAGGGGAGCAACATGGAGCTGTTGGTTTCATGCCTTTGTGTTTTTATGGTGAGATTATAAAGTGTTTTCTTTTTATGGCTCTGCATAAATGATGTCCCTCTTTATGAATCCTTTCCCAGCTTGTATTCTTCAGTAGAATTACAGGATTTTAATGTAGTAATTTAAACAATGCTCCCCCCTTTTGAGATAGTGCCTTACTGTGCTTTAGCCCATATTGCCCTTGAACCCATGGTTCCCCTGCCTCAGCCTCCTGATTTCTGGGATTATAGGCATTCACCACCATGCCTTCGTGATCACTGTACCAGAGGCATCCTGTGCCCACCCACATTCCCATGTCTTCTTGAGACTCAGTTTCCCTAGGCAGGCCTAGGCATGAGCGTGCTGGTTGAGACATTCATGACTTCATTCCGTTGTTGGACTTCTACCAAATTGACCCCCAAAGTAGCCTTACTTGCTCCCTTCCAGTGGGTACAGGTGGGTCCTGCTTCGTTTCTGTTTGCCAACACTGCATCCAGGACAGTGTCTCATCCCAGTTTTGAATTCATCCTCCCCAGTTTCCCAATGACCAGGTGACATAAGCTGTTCAAATGGCCTTTTCTTTGTTTTACCTTGTAAGCCTATATGAGCTCATGGTCATTTTTCTGCTAACAAGGCTTTGCTCCTGGATCTGGGATTTGTGTCTTGCAGGTGTCACCTTTAGTCTCCATGGTGCTTTACTAAGACATGTCTTATCTTTTTGCAGAGGTGGCAGCGTAGACACATTTATCAGTGGGACCCATATCTCAACCTCCTCCCTGTGTGAACTGTGTCTACCCCCACTTCCTGCAAGGTCCCCTCAATGTTGTCATGAACACTTATTCACATGCCTGCTTCTCTGCATGCCAGTCTGTCATCCTAATTGAGGAGCCACACCTCTTGGAGAAGCAGTGACTTCTCAGAAGTCCCCCCCCCCAGGCTTGCCTATGTCTCATACAAGTAGAGGGTAGATTTGCACTTCTCTGCATAGATGAGCATTAGGCCCCAAATTGTGTTCTTTGTGTGTGCATGTATGTCAAGGTCATGGATGTCAGAGCTCAGCTTTGGTTATCACTGCTCAGGTACTACCCATCTTGTTTTCTGAGTATCTCACTGACCTGGTTCTCATCAGTCGGGAGGACTAACTGGCAGTGAGTGCCATAGGGATCTACTTGTCTGCTTCCCTGGGGTTATAATCATGTGCCACCATGCCATGTTATTTTGTATGGAACTCAGGTTCATGTATTCTTGAGGCATTTCTGCCCACAGCCTCAGCCATCTCCACAAACCCAAAGTCATGTTCTTTAGTGAACATTATTTAAAGCAATACCTGGGTGAATACCCACCAGTATTAGCCAGGTCTCTAGAGGAATAGAATGTATAGACTGCAGATATAGATATATAAATGGGGGTTTATTAGAATGGCTTACAGGCTGTGGTCCAGCTAGTCCAATAATGGTTGCTTACTAGTGGGAGGTTCAAGAATTCAGTAGTTGTTCAGTCCATGATGCTAGATATTTGAACTGGGCTTCAGTGTATGCCAGAACCCTGAAGAAGTAGGTTCCAATGCCAGTGAAGGAATGGACTTTGCCAGTGAGAGTGAGGTCAGGCTGACAGAGAGGAAGAGCTTCCTTTTTCCATGTCCTTATATAGCAGTGACTCTCATTCTATGGGTCATAACCATTGTAAAACACATTTCCAATGGCCTTAGGAACTGAGACACCACTCAGTATCAAATAACAGTTATGAAGTAGCAATGAACATAAATGTATGGTTTGGGGTTCCTAAGGCCATTGGAAATATGTGTTTTCTAATGGTCATGACTCATGGGTTGAGTACCGCTGTCATATAGGCTGCTACTAGAAGGTGTGCCCCAGCTTAAAGGTGTGTCTCTTCAGATCCAGATAAGAATTGGGTCTTCCCACATCAAATGATTTAATTGAGAAAAAAAAAAAAATTGCTCACGGGTATACCCAACCATCTGAATTTTGGTTAATTCTGCATGTCATCAAGTTGACAACCAAGACTAGCCAGCACACCATCCTTCTGTCCTCTCCTGGAATGGCAGTAGAAGTGTTGCATCTTGAGTAGCAGGGGCTTTTTCTGAAGTGCTGTTTCTCTTGGCTGGGTCACAAAAGTATTAAACTCAGCCCCCAGAACATTGTAGTCATTTAGTTTCCTGGGGTGTCTGCCTTCAGAGGGAAGGTGCAGTTCTTTTTTATAATGAGTTTTGAATCTTTGTTGAGCCAAGTGCCTGATCCTCATAAGCTGCTGAAAATGGAGCTGTTTAGAGTCACAGAGGAGCCTTTGATCTTGCTCATGGCTCTCACCATGGACCAGGCAGCCTCCCTCCTATTCGAAGAAGTAAACAGAACTCTGTTCACATAAGCAGGGCTGGCCTAGTAAGAATGGCAGCTCCTTGTTGCTAACCATGCATAGACACTGCTTACAAAGTGTAGGCTATGTCCATGTGTGCACTCTCATTTAAACTCCTCAGCCTCCTGGTGACTACGCCTTATACCAAAACACCTGCCCCCTTTACACATGAGACCTCCATTACCATCTTGTATCAGACCTTTCTTTGCACACACAGTTTCTGCATCTGCTCCATGCCTCCCATATTGGGTCTCTTTCCCTGCCAAGGTTCAGCTGGAGTCCTCCCTGCTCAGAGAAATCATCCCCTTGAGCACACCTTTCTTGATTCCTTATTTTACTCTTAGTAGCTTTAATTTGACTGTGCTTCCGTATATTTCTGTACAAAAGGGTCCCTGTGTGTCAGGAGAGAGACACAGAAACTTCAGTAAAGAATGTAGTTTGCAGTGTAGAGATGTCACTGTCAGGTAGAGTATAAGGTGACTGTAGGTGGAGGATGGGGTGACTGCTAGATGGAGTTGGCATGCATGAAACCTAGGCAGGCATGCCAAAGCAAGCTAGCAAGAGTCCTTGAAGGCTGAAGGGGGACTTATAAGGCAGGGGCAACTTGTTAAAACTGATTCCCTCAGGAAAGTCAGATCCACATTAGTGATGTTGGTCTCAGTGTAAGGTCTAGAATGGTACTGTGGACAGAGCCCCAGAACAGACCTTATCAGCTGGTGACCCAAAGGCCACATTCTTCCTGAGATCTGGTTTGTCTCACAGTAAGGGCAGTGACAATGATGGTTATGGAAAATCATAGTGGTAACTTGGGGGACAGGGCTCTGCAGCAACCAAGCAGGCCATCCTCTTGAACTCACATTTTCTGTGGCAGCCATTGGTCAGTGCCCAGTACCCTGGATCCTTCCTAGGCATGAGCCTGACTTCCCTCCTGCTTTCACAAGCTTCACTCTACCATGACAGCTTTTGAATCTTGTCACCCAGGAGGATCAGGACAGGCTTCTTGGAAGGAATACTTTCTTTTCCATCTTAAGTTTTGTTGGTTTATTATTTAGAGACCTCACCTTACTGTGATGCCCAAGGTAACTTAGTGAGAATGCAATGGCTTTGGATAAGAGTCTGACTTCAGGGATGGCTGCATGGAGGAGCCCAGGGCAGGTTCTTCATTGGGTTCTCACTGACTCCTGCTTGATGGCTGGTGGTTTCTTGCTCTGTCTGCTTTTTTCTAAGTTGCCTTTTTTGTCAGGTATGATTTCTTGGGAAAACATGACTTCCCTTTCTGGCTTGTTTTCTACCAGTGAAATGCCACAAGCAGGAGTAGTAGTTGCTTTCATGGTAGATTCATGCTGGGGTCCTGTGCCATGTCAGGCTCAGTCACGGTAGCAGAGATCAGCTAAGACAAGTCATGTTCATGAACAAACCCCACCTAAACCATGCCCCTTTACCCTGTTGCCTGCCACCTCCTTGTTGAGAAGCTGCTGTGTCAGCCTGTGTGCAGCAGGCAATTAACTACTTAAGAGCCGTGCTTCCAAAGGCTGGGTAAGGTGCTCGTACCCACGATCTTCAAATATTTCTGAAT
This sequence comes from Cricetiscus sungorus, assembly GCA_030556225.1. Classification (NCBI taxonomy): domain Eukaryota; kingdom Metazoa; phylum Chordata; class Mammalia; order Rodentia; family Cricetidae; genus Cricetiscus; species Cricetiscus sungorus. Next base: position 2,396,484 of record JANBXA010000069.1, on the reverse strand, counting down.
GTTACAAAGTGGCTATACCTGAGCTGTGTTGACTGGGTGGCCCAAGTGATAGTGAGTGTTGTCAGAAATGGCACAGCATAGAATTTCTTCAAAACACAGACATGTCTTAACCAATGTTCTATTGCTGTGAAGAGGAGACACCATGACCACAGCAGCTCTTATAAAAGAAACCATTTAATTGGGGCTTGCTTACAGTTTCAGAGATTTAGTTCATTTGAGGAACATGGCAGCTTGCAGGCAGACATGGTGCTATAGAAAGAGCGGAGAGTTCTACGTCTTGATCCACAGGCAGCAGGCAGAGCATCCACACCCAGTGGCACACTTCCTCCAACAAAACCACACCTCCTAATCCTCAAGTAGTGCCATGCCCTGATGACTAAGCATTTAACAATATGTGAACTTATGGGGGCCATTCTTATTCAGACCACCAAGCATATACCCAAGCATGCACAAATTTCCCAGTGTTGTCAACCAGACAACAGCTGGTTACTTAGCTCTCTTTGAAAGATGAGTGGACATGGAGGTGGCAAGGCTATCAGATGCCGGCAGTGAAGTGTCTCTTCAGCCTGGCCTTCAACCACAGGCATTGCAAGTGGCTCTGTACAACAGGTAATAACCCAGACCCCATTTGGGACGGGCAGGTCAGTCTTTTGGGAAGCTGGTGCAAGACCCGCTAGAGCGTGGTCCCTCGCGCTCCCACTCAGGAAAGCCCCCCCCCCCAAATCACTCACGAGAAGTGGTCTTGATGCAAACGCATGAGGTCCTTTATATTCCAGTGCACTGGGGCCCAACAGCCATACACCACGCAGGGTAGAGGGCTGAGGACATCCGGTACAGAATTGAGATAGCTTTTATAGGGTTACAACAAAGCCCGCGCATCGTGAACCAATCACCTCGTAGCATCCAGTGAGGACCAATTAATTTAAACTATCCAAGCCTGTGCTTAGCCCAAGAAGTCTGCTTTCGCACAGGCTTCTGGGTGTGGCGACAAGGCTCATTTCTTGTGTTCATTCACTCACAGGCTGTCGTAAACATTAAAGTAGGTGACCCTCAGCTTGGGATTTAAGACTTCCAGCTTCCTGGGGTCACTGGAGAATTAGGCTAAATTTTTCCGTCCTAACACTGGACCCACAAACCTGCCAAGTAGCTTCCTGTTTGGTTCACACCTTCACCAAAATGAAGAGTTTGGATTAATTTTATTGACAGAGGAAACCTCATGTCATGTCATGTGCTTATTAATATTAACACTAATGAAGATTTATAATGAAAAGGAGCAAGAGGAGCAAGTAAAAATACAGGAGAAGGGAGCCACCAGGAAGCGGAATAGAGCTGAATTCCTGTGTTCAATGAGCTAAATGGATTAAGGAATGGAATAAAGGGAGTGGTGACCTCAGGGCAAGATCCCACCCAGCCAAGTTTCCAATTAGTGTATAGGAATTAAAGATAAGTTTAGAGCCAAGTGTGGTGAGGCACACCTTTAATCCCAGCACTGGTAAGGCAGAGGCTAGTGGATCTCTGAGTTTGAGGTCAGCCTGGTCTACAGAGCAAATCCCAGGACAGCCAAGCTTAGGCAATGAAGGAAATTATCAAAAACAGAAAGCTGGTGAAGATGTAATTGAATTAGGGGACCATGTTCCAGCCCAGCAAGCAGAAGAACTTGGCAGCTTTAGCTATGTAGTTCTGTATTCAAGGTTAGATATGGAATTTGCCTCTATGTCTAAGAAAAGCCACTGAGGCCAAGCATGTGTCAGGGTGTCCTTAGTAGAGAGGGCCTTTGTAAAGGTGAGATCTGGATTTCCTTGGAGACCCCAAGATGTGAGAGAGATGCCAGAGTCATGAGATACCTACTGAGCAGAGCTGCTAACAGAGAGTGGAACCAGCCCAGGAGAGAGAAGTGTTTGAAAGAAAATGCGCCCAAAGGGAGTGGCACTATTAGGAGGTGTGGCCTTGTTGGAAGAAGTGTGTCATTGTGGAGGTGGGCTTTGAGGTCTCATATATGCTCAAGGTTCTGCCCATGTTACAGACCATTTACTATTGCCTATAAGATGTAGAACTCTCAGCTCCTTCTCCAGCACCATGTCTGCCTGCACACTGCCATGCCCCACCATGATGATAATGGACTGAACCTCTGAACTATAAGTGAGCCTCCCAACTGAAATGTTTTCCTTTATAAGAGCTGCCATAGTCATGGTGTCAGGAGCATGTGAAGGAGGCTGTTGACCATTGTAGCAGACCACAAACTAGAAGACAAGACAGGAGATTAGAAGCGTTAACATAACCATAAGGACTTGACCTCAGTGATCTACTTCCTCCTGGATCCCACCTCCTAAAATTTCTACAACATCCCCAAACAGCATCCCCAGTTGGGAGCTAGGAGTCCAAATACATGAGTCTGTGAGAAACATATTGATTCAAATAAAGCACTTACTCTCTGCATAAAGTCCTTCACCTGAGGACTTAAATGATGAAACCTAACAGCACTGTAAGTCACAGGCCTTTGTCAGGTCACAGCACAGCCATGGTTACTGTCTCGGAGTTTCCTTAAGTTTATAATGAGTTTGAAGTTGCTATAGCCATGACATCTGCTGATAGACCTTAGGATGGACAGATCAGCACAGAGGTCCTTGTAAATGCTATGTCATGGCTCCAGGGATTATGTTCAAAAGAAATGTTGTTCCTATGTATCTGTACCATGTCTTAAAAATTGTCAGTCTGAAGAAGGGCTGATGGACTCTGCCAGGGCCACACAGTAAGGACCCTGCTGGAGTCCTTACTCCAGACCTCATGGTCACTGTCCTTGCCCCTCTGAGGACCCACCACCCACCACTGTGGCTTGGAGCTGCCTCTGTCTCGCCCTGTCTTTTCCCTATTTTTTCCTCCTGAATTCCTTTTTGTAAAGCAGGTGCTACGTAGTGGGGCAGGAAGAACTTATTGAAAATAACCTGGCTTGTGTTTATTTTTAAATGGCTGAGTTACAGAGCAGTGCTCAGACACCACCAGGTACAAGAGTGGCGTTGGCTTTAGTTCGGTACACCTGGAGCTACTGAGCCTGGGGGGAGGCTCCACAGTGTAGCAGGTGAGGTCAGGCTGTAGGCACACTGGCTCTGGGGCTCCTGTAAACCCTGTTACAACACAGACGAATCCTGAAAACAGAAGTCTGTGGGTCATAATCGCCACAGAGCAGCAGTGGTTCCTGGGGGTAGGGGGGATGGACATGACTCTAATGGATGCAGTTTCTTTCTAGTACGGTGAAAAATGTTCTGAGAGGGCCATGGTGATAGCTGCACACATGTAAACACACTGGGGGCCCTGGTGCACGTGTGAGCCAGCTTCATTCCCAGAAGGAATGGTAGCCCAGAAAAAAGTAAGCTCTACCATGGTCTGCCATGCTCATGTGCCAAATCCTGGTGGTTTCCTCTCTCTCTCTCTCTCTCTCTCTCTCTCTCTCTCTCTCTCTCTCTCTCTCTCTCTCTCTCATTCTTTTGGTATGTGGGAGGGGCTGTATACACTCATTTGCACATGCATGGAAGCTAGGAGTCAACCTTGGATGCCCTTCCTCAGGAGCATCTACACAGGCTCTCTCATTGATCTGGAACTCTCTAAGTAGGCTAGGCTAGCTTGGTCAGTGGGCCCCAGGAATCCAGCTGTCTCACTTACCCACACTGGGATTGTAGGTGCTCCCCTCCATGCCTATCTTTCTGAGCCTGTCTAATATATGAGTGTGTTTGTTGGCATGTGTATGTATAATTTCTCCATACTCTCGCCAGCAGCTGATCACTCACACTCTGGGGAGCTTGAAGTCCTGCCTCTTTGTGTCATCTGTGCCTCCCTAGACACTGACACTCAGCATCTTCTCTTGGGTTCCTTGGCTGTTTGCATGTCTCTGAAGAAATTTATGTTGATTCATTTGCCTTTTACAGTGTTTGACTGAGTAGCTGTTTTTATACCTCAGACACAACACCTGACCAGTGTGTCACTTCTCATCTTGTGTTATTGTTCACTCTCTTGATGATGTCCTTTGTAGAAGATAGTTTTTGCTATTGACTAATTCCTCTTAATGTCATATATAAGGAAGCTTTGCCAGATGCAGGGTTAAAAAGACCTATTCCTGGAGGTTTTTTATAGTTTCCAAGTCTCAGCTCTTGCATTGAGTTTTGTTTTCATTTTAGGCAACCTCTGTGCATGGAATGGTGTAGAAATGCACTAGTCACGTGCAGATGTTTGCTTGGCTGAGTGAGCACCTTCGCTAAAAGCACCACCCTCGTCCCATTGAGTTATCTTGAAAACTTTATGGAAATAAAAATCAGCTGACTGTAAATGCGAAGGTGTATTTCTGGGCTCTGATTTCTTCTTTATGTGTCTAAATGTTTATCCCTCTGCTGGCTCCCTGCTGCCTTGATCACTGGGGCTTTGTAAGTAAGTTCTGGAATTGGGAAATGTGAGTCCTCCCACTTAATTATTTTTCAAGATTAGTTTGGCTGCTCTGGTCCTCTAAGTATATATGTGAGTTTTAGGGTAATTTCTGGGGTGGGGAAAGCAATTGGATTTTGAATAGGTATTATACAGAATATGCAAATGAATATCAGACTTAATTGTCATTGTCAATTTAATAAGATAAATGTCTCTCCGTTTGTTGAAGTCTATAATTTCTTTTAATTATCTTTAGTTTAGAGTTTGAGGCTCATGCTGCCTCTGATTAGAGACCCGTGACTGGGCTGATCACCATGGACAAGATTGTGAATGTTTCAGGAGCTGAGCCTGATATGTGCCCACCCCATTCCAGGAGGGGCTGTGCCTGCCTCTGTCAGCATGGCTGTACATAGAAAGTGAGAGCTGTTTAAGGAACTATACTGCTGGGGTTGTCTGGGGTCTGAGGTGTGTGTAGCTTAGTGGTAGAAGGCTAGTACAACATGTGAGGACGAAGTCAGAGTACTGGATTTGCAATAAGTAAGTGACTGTCATTAAATAAGTAATAGGTGTGTGTGTGTGTGTGTGTGTGTGTGTGTTAATGTTCTTTTACTGTGAAGAGACATCACAACCACAGCAACTGTTATAAAGGAAAACATTTAACAGGGGCTTACTTACAGTTTCAGAAGTTTAGTCCATTATTAGAATGGCAAGAAACATGGCCACATGCAAGCAGACATGGCGGAAAGAGAGAGACACTGGGCCTAGCTTGGGCTTCTGAAACCTCAAAGCCCACCAGTAACATACTTTCTCCAAGGCCACACCTCCTAATCCTTTCAAATAATGCCACTAGATCCCTAAGCATGCCCCTAAGGGGCATTCTTATTCAAATCACTGCCGTGTACCTGTGGAGTGATGCAAAAGTTTCCTCTATCTCTCCTCTTGTCTTGAAGAGACGTCTTGGTCTCTTAGGATCAGCAAAACAGGGGTACCTAAGGAGATTAAGAGAAAGTGGGCTTAAGGACATCAGCTCTGGTCCCCAGCACCAAGGCAGGGTTTCTCCTTTAATCATGTTTTTCTGTGGTTCAATTATTGTGCCCCTCCAAGGGCCCAACCTGTGACAACTACTGAAAGTGGGGGTAGAAGAGATATTGCACACAGCCAAGGCAAGAGTGTTTGAACTGTGGCATGTGGTTCACCCTGCATGACCCATGGGGCCATTTGATTTCTTATTTCTGTTCTTAGCAGAGCTGCAGGTCTAGAACCATGGGCACAATGGTTCTCGAAGGCAGGACAGCATGGTAGCTGTTGAAGTTGGCTGTTAATCTCAGCTGTGTAACTTGGAGGAAATACTTACCCCCCCCCCCAGAGTCTTGGTGTCTTCCTCTGCAATATGGGAAATCCGGTACCTTCTTCCCAAATCTATCACAGGGGTATAAGGTCTCAGGGGCATAAGGCCTCTGCTCAGCACTAGTCAGCAGGTCAGCTGTTGACTAGTGCTGAGCAGAGAAAGCTCCCAATGAAGGCTGCTGCTTCAGGTGTTACTGTCACCATGAGAAGCAAGGCATGGCGGTGAGCACAGCTTCCATGCTGTTGGATTTCTGGTGCCCATCTTGGAACAGCTATGCTTTTCCTGCTTTTGTAGTGGTTGTTGTTCAGTTAGCACATGCCACTGACCCTTTGGGAGAGATGTTTTGTGTGTCCAAACTCTCTGCTGACCATCTTTCCTTGAGCCGCCCAGCCTCAGGGTTATGATCTGTCATCTCTGAATTTGAGGGGAAGGGTAGGGCTAGAGGGGACTATCTGGGCCAGGCACCAAGCCTCTGGATTTTCCCTCAAAGAATATGTGGAGGGACGTTTGGGAAATATGGTGTCCTTTCAGATCTACCCTTTCTCTTGCTATCCCAGGCAGCATTTACCTAGGGGTCATCAGAACCTCCCAGTCTAGTCTCCAGTCTCCACGTGTCTGATGTGAGAAGGCATATTGTAGGCTATGGCCTCAGTAGATCCCTTGACCTCTCTTTAAGAGTGTCAGGGGACCTCCAAGAAGACTGGCTGCAAGGGTGTGGGTTTGTTGCTGTGTCTCAGGCACCTCTGTGTCCTCTCTGTGAGATGGGGCTGCTCAGCTGTGGAAAGGATTCTTTCAAATTCCCACTGGGCATGTGCTCAGTTTGCTGTCTTTTGCTGTGTTGATTTTCATTCTCCTTTAAGCAAATATCTTTGCACATATTTTTGGAAGATTTTGAGTGAGGGTTGTTTCCTTCCATAGCTGGTCTCAAATCTGGGCACCATACTCTCTAGATATGAACTATAGGTGTGGTAGGTAACATGGGAGTCTCAGGGAACCACCTGTAGTGATGGGCTTTTTCCCCAGAATCCATGAGGCCCTGGCCTGAAAGCCTCCTGTTCTCATGAGGCCTCAGTCCTGTCACCTTGTGTGACTTGTAACCTGCATGTGACTTGGTTTAATGCAAGGCATGCTGGGAGCTCTTCGCTTCCTTTGTGCTTAGGAGGCAGAGATGTCTGAGTGAGCTAGTGCCAGAGTTCACCACAATGGGCACAGGAATGGGCACAGGAGACCAACTCAGGGGAGTTCTCTCAAGGTTCTGACATTCTCCAGCCAGCGACCTGTTTGGGATCTGCTGACTCTGAAGCTGCTGTGTCTTAGCAGGGATTGGCCCCGCTGCTCTTGGCAGGCTGGACCTCCTGGTGCTCTCAGAAGATGCCTTGTTGTGCTTGGCAAGAGCATGAGGGATCAAGGGAAGTACAGCGACTTCTGACCTAGGGGAAGGCACTGCTGGAGGCTGGAGCTTTCCCTGTAGAGAAGACCCATGTCAGAACTACCTTGAAATGTGTGGGGCTGGGGGGGATTCCAAGCATGTATCCAAGCTTTGTCTTGCAACATTCACCCTCATTAAGAACTGTGCCTAATGGACGTCTGAAGAAATTTAAATATTCCCATTAAAACAGCTCTGTGTGCCCTTGCTTACTCTGTGAACAGCTCTACCCATAATTGACAGTGGTATTCAGACAAAGACACCATGAGCAACACCAGCTCATTAAGTGACCACCAGAGGTGTCTGGCACATTATGTGCTACACTCACACCTAGCCCCATCTCTTCTAATCTGCAGGTTGGCTGCCACCCTAGGGCCCAATCAGAACTCACCAGTTTCTTGGGCCTTTAGGGGCTGGCTTTGTGTGCCTGTGATGCCACCCCAGGGACCCTGGATGACACACACGCTCTATAGGACCAGCTCACTGACACACTGGTCTTTTGTCCTTTCCCCTCCTGTCCGGCAGCCCTTAGAATCAAGAACTTGTTTCTAGGCCAACCTGGCCTTCCCCACCCTCCTTTCTTGGGATCTTCTTGTTCTCTCATAGACTGTGGCCTCCATGTAGCTCTTTCTGGACACTACTCTTGCCTTCCTGGTGTATTTCCTACATTTATTTGTTATTTCAACCAGTATGTTTTTTAAGGCTCTTATCCTTGGTCACTGTGTGAGGATCTTGTGATGAAGGGTGAACTAGGCAGATGAGGCTCTGTCTTTATGAATCATGCAGTGGGATGGGGGAGAAATGCCAATGGAGGCAGGTTGGTGAGTGACCAGTGGGTGTGAAGAGAAGCCAGGGGCTGCTGGTTTTGAAAGGGAAGCCAGGAATCTGTTTGTCTTTAAAGAAATCTCTTCAAACACTGCTCAGTCCATGTAAAACATGCCTGTGAATCAAACCTTGTTCATGGCCTCCTGTCAACACTTGTGGTAAAAATGGCAGGTACTGACCTCTTTATGAGAAGGTCTGACATCCCCTGTCTACCCTGCCCCCTTCAGGCTGCTGGACAGCTCTGGCTGACATCTGACCTTGACACCTTGATTCACAATGAAAGAGCAGTCAGGCATGCTGTTGGACCGGTAACCCTGGTAGATGACCACAAGTTTAAGGCCTGGCTGGGATGCAAATGTGAACCTGTCTCAAACCAAAATCAGAAGACAAGGAAGCCCCAGAAGCATCAGGCTCTTTTGGAAATGTGGATTTCAGCAGTACAGATACAATATTCGAAAATACCAAATGTGAATAGCCTCTTTGTTGGAGGTAGTAATACTGTTTGGTTAAATAGGACATGTCCTAATTTTCTAGGATTATATAGTAAGTATTTAAGAAAGAAGTATTGAGTGGCTATACTTGTTTATTATTTATTTTATTGTCCTGTTTTTGACATAGAGTTTCAGGTAACACAGGTACTCCTCAAACTTGCTGCATACATGAGGCTGGCCTTGAACTTCTGATCCTTTTGCTTCCACCTCCCAAGTGATAGGATTACAGGATTGTACCACCACACCCAGCTACAGCTACACTGGTGCGGGCCAAAGTGCAGCTCAGAGTAGAGCACTTCCTAGCATACATGAGGCCCTGGCTTTAACCCGAAGCATCACACACCATCTGGTGAAAAGGCCAAAATGATGAAGCAACTGTGGGGAATGGTTCAGGTTTCATTAGATGGAGAGTTACTGAGAACTTGGCTTTTTTTTTTTTTTCATAATAAAGTAAAACCACCATTGTTTACAGAGAGAACCACATGGCCTTCAAACATTGCCAGTGAGCAGTCTCTCCTGTGCCCATCCATGTCCACAGGGCGCATGGAGATTCAGGCTGAGGACAGAAAAAAGCTGTTGGTAGCAGTTCAGGGCTCAAGGTCGAAAGCTAAGCAGCCTGCCTTGGTACTGAGGTTATGGGAATCTCTCTGTGCATACATCATGGCTTCTGCTAAAGCCAGGGAGGAAGTGGGATTTCTGTGAACTGAATGTAGGCACCTGTCAGGAGATATGGCCAGGAGGCTTGCTTCTGAAGGTTAGAGGTATTGTTGAGTTGAGGGTCTAAAATTTCTCCTTGAAGACCAGTGTCTCGGCTCAACTGCATTTAGTCAAGGGCCCTGGGCTGGTTCTTCTCATCCAGACCTATTACCAGCCTTGGCTTTGTCATAAGGATGCACCTCATAGGGACCATGGGACACAGGGAAGACTTGGGAGTGCTCTTGCTCACTGGGGAGTTAGTGTATTCTGGAAATTGCTTATTGTCCAAGCTTGAGGTCTGAGTTCAATTAAAACATTAAAATGCCAAGCAAAAGGAAAAAACAAAAACAAAAAACCTTAGCCTTAGCTCACTTCCTAAGAAAAGCAACAAACAAACTGGGCATGATGGTGCTCTGTTCACTGGGGCTCACTGGCTGGCTAGCCTACTCAGGGAGCTCTAGAAATTCTATCTCAAAAATAAGGGATGGCACTCCATCTCAAAAATGGACACACGCACGCACACATGGACACACGCACGCACACATGCACACACACACGCACACACACACTCAAGCAGTTATACAATGGTTGCTATTCAGTTGGCTTTTCTTTAATCAAGACAGTGTGGGTTCCCAGGTACTGGCTCTCAATATGAATGGATGCTAGGAAAGAATTGGGGTTCTTTCAGGTAAGACCTTCATGTGCCAAGTCACTGCTGCCTGTAGGGCCTGAGTGAAAAGAGACATTATTTAGGTGACTGCTGGGGGAGGGTGTCCTCTGGCCTCTGTTTGGGCACTTGCCTTCCTTAGGCTGTGGCTCAGCATAGCTACCCATGTGCCATGAAGGGCCATCTCTGACCGTGGCTGTAGTGCTGAGTACCCCTGTTCAAGCACAGAACTGCCCACAGCTCCTCCAGGGTCCACAGCACTTTTCTCGTTTTTTCTTGTAGACCCTGTCAAGCTGCCCTTAGAGTTTTCTTGTGCAAATTAAAACTCAGGCCTCAGTAGGTCTACTTGGCCCATCAACCCCCTCAGGAATGAATATGTAATCACTTAATAATGTATTACGTGTGGAACAGAATCAAGACCCAGTGAGCACAGGCTGAGTGGCTCTGGCTTGGGCTGGAAGATCCTTTCCTGTCTTGATCCTGCCAACCTGTGGAGGTTTCTGCCACTGGCCCGAGGCAGTGCTGGTTGTGACCAACCAGCCCAAGGTGCTGGAGTTGCACTGGGGCAACTCATGGCATGGTTTTGGACAAGGAAGCCTTGCTACCTTTGTAGTGGCCAGGGGAAGCCTGCTGGCAGATTGGTTCTTCCTCCCACACAGCTCCTGAAGGACACTTGCCAGAAAACATACAAGGCTCCATAGAAATGTAGTCTCAGAGAAACTACAGGAATATCTGCAGCTACGCATGTCCAGTACTGTAGGACCCACTTTCTTATGTGGGTGGACTTCTGAAAATGTCACTTTTCTGTCACTAGGCATCTGTGTCCACTCATGCTCACCCAGCCCATGGGGAGTTCTCTGCTGGAGAGCAGGGCATTAGGAGGCTTGTCTCAGTATCATCTAATACTGGACAAAAAATGGCCAAGCCCTTGGTAAGATGGACGAATGGAGAAGAGTTCTTAGCTGTGTTTCAATGGGGAGGGTAAACTCTGCTCTAGGCAGCAGCTTCCTCAGTGCTGTGTGATCTACCAGACTTGTGAGGCTGTGAGTCCCTGCTCTCCCCCAGCTTTCTCCTCTCTGCACTGAGCCACCACTCATCTCTTGCCCAGAAAGAGGGAACCTTCACTGGCACCCATACAGTTTACATTTCTCTGTCATGAGCCAGAGCCCACCTGGGCAGAGGTGTGCCAATAGAAGAAGTACCTGGAGAATGTAAAGATGAGGCATCAGATCATCACACATGCGTAAGCACAGGCTCTACAATGGTGCAGGCTACTGCCTGGGCAGTAGGCAGAGGCGAGATAGATTAAGTCTGGGTGAGGAGTATGGAGCTTTTAAACTTCTGAGTGTACACCCAGTGGTGTGACTGACTGTCTTGGACACTGTGCCTGCCTTCTGGTCTGGGCAACACAGCTTTAGCCACATTTTGAAGAGGTAGTAAAATTTTTTGTTCATAGAACCTTTTTAATCAGTGACAGACTTATATTTTGAAAACCTGTGAAGGCAAATTAAGCATGCACTCCAGAGGATAGTGGTGTGATTAATAACCATTGTATACCTGTGTGGTTACTAGATTCATTTATGCCACCTCCAGTGGCCTGAGAACTCCATCAGAGCCACTGCAATGATTATGTTCACTGTTCTGTCCTTGGTCTCTGATGCCACACTTAGAACATTGTGGCACCAAGAAATCACCAGCACACATAGTCATTCATTGTTTTACTCACTCATTTGTGGGAGCACACTGTACACAGGTATTGGATCTGCCTTTCCTGTGCTTAATAAAGATAGCAACCCAGGCATCTTTCCTATAACTTATGTAAAGCTGCAGAGACGAGTTGTGCACAGCAGGGATGGAACCCAATGCGTTGCACATGCCAGGCAAGTGCTCCACCACTCAGCTATACTCCAGACCCTCTGACAGTTGTTGCCTGATGGCTGCATGTTGGACAGGATCACCTCTGAGCCTATGACACAGCATACTGAGTGCCCACATTCTACCTGTGTTCCTAGGATGCCAAGTTCGTGGAGGAGCGGCGAAAGCAACTCCAGAGTTACCTACGTAGCGTCATGAACAAGGTCATCCAGATGGTGCCTGAATTTGTTGCCAACCCCAAGAGGGAGACCCTCGTGCAACTGGTGCCCTTCCTTGTGTGAGTACCTGTCATGGGGGACACTCCTGCACACGACATGCACTCTGCTTTGTTTGTACTTTTGGAAGTTAGGAGGCCTGTACAGTACCTAGGATGCTGTGGAGCAGGCGTACCTGGGAGCCGTTGATAGTGCTAAAATGCAAATTCCACTCTGGACTTTAGGTGTGTGAATGAGCATCCTTGATGGTCCTCTGTCCAGGGCTGAGTTTAAAACTCTTACTACTTTTTAAAAGTGTGTGTGTGTGTGTGTGTGTTTGTGTGTGTGTATGTGTGTGTGTGTGTGTGTGTGTGTGTGTGTGTGTGTGTGCGCAGGGATTGTTTTTCTCTTACCATATATGGGTCCCAGTGGTCCCACTTAGGTAATCAGGCAGCAAATGCCTTTAGCCAGTAAACTGGTATCAGTGTTGGTTAGCTCTTGGTCAAAGGAAAGATGCATGTTCTCCCAGTTTCTGAGATGCTCTGAAACTGAAACATTCAGTGTGGGTGTTTCCTATACTTGGGTCCTAGACTCAAAGAAGAACTCCTGACTCTCACCACCACATACTGGTGATTTCCACTTTAACTATAAATCATCTTAAAATGAAGTCCAAGTCCTTTGAACTCTCTTTTTATCTCCTTCAAATGTATGTGTGTGTATGTATGTATGTATGTATGTATGTATGTATGTATGTATGTTGTATGTATGTATGTATGTATGTATGTATGTATGTATGTATGTATGTATGTATGTATGTATGTATGTATGTATGTATGTATGTATGTATCTATGTATGGTCATGCCCTTAGAAAAAGATGACAATTCAGGGTTGTCTGTTATCATAACAAATGTTGTCATCCTCCTGTCCTACCATCTCTGCTCCCTGAGATGATGGCAGGTCCCTTTGCATCTGCCCTACACCACATTGTGCCTCTGCTTGTTGACTCCATGAACCTGAATCTCTGGTGCCACTGTTAGGCCTGACATATTTGGGCAGTGCTTTGAGGTGGTGCCTTATCAGTGATCAGTCACCCTGCTCCAAGTGTCATCCTTGCCTGGGACATTTATGTCCTTGCAGTTAAGGTGACCAAGATCATGAAGCCCTATCTATAGTTTTGATGATCTCCAGGCACTGTTGAAGGTAATAGTGTTGTTTCTAATATACTCTCCTCATGGAAGTTCCAGGTATGAAAGGCTGTGGTAAAAAACCCATGGGCCTCCACAGGTAGGTTTGAGAATTTCATTTGAGAAGGCATTGTCTGAATCTGCATAATTTGCTGGGACAAAATTAGAGTTCCCTTCCACTGATGCTCTTTAAAACAGTATGCAGAAAGGCATCTGGGGTGGTTCACTCCCACAGTGAAGCTACAACCAGAAACAGGCTGGTTTCCACTCTGTCTGTGGGATATGCCAAAATATTCAGGTTGATCTTCTGACCAGACAGACACAGAGCTGATTTCTGCCCTGCAAAGGTCCTTTGTTGTAGCTGAGAAGGTTGCTCATGGGTTCTAGTTGTCTCATGGTTCTATGAAAAGGCGTAAGTCAAATGAACTGTGTATTGAGAAATGCCTTTTCCTCTATTTAAAAGACACGAGTTGGGATACCATATTTTCCTATTATCCAGTTGTTAGTAGTGCCAGGGCCTGGGTGTCCAGACTTGGGGAGGCCATGTTACATCATGAAGAAAGAACACTAGCTCATCTCTCACAGACATCTCCAGCCCAGGTGTGCTTGGAGAATTAACCTCTCCCTAGGATCCCAGCAATCTGGGCTTTATTTTCAGTTGTAAAGAGAGTTGTCAAGCAAACCCTAAGAAGACTGATGGCAAGGAATCTGAGAGAAGGATGGCCTTTGAAGGATACCAGGGTCCCAGCTGAGTCCGGAAGGCCAGCCATTCCAGTCCAGTGTTTATTCCCATGTGCTGGGCGGTGAGCTGCTAAATTATGACAACTGTACTGCAGCATGGAATGCAGGCTCAGCTGTTTGTGTTAATCAGTGCTGAGAGAGAAATTTTCTTTTCTAATTAGTACACAGAACACAGGGGCCAGTTTTGTGAGCTTAAAAAACAAAGGGAATTTCAGCGGGAGATTAAGGAATGGAAGTTTGACCAAACACTGGACTACACTCTGGGCAGCACTAAATAGCTATGTCCCTTTGGCTTTCCTTGACATTGCAAATTAAGATATATCTCCTGTCTTTTGTGGACAAGGTGCGACTTCAGGGTGAAAGCTGCAGGTGGTTCTCATTTCGGGGTTCAGAGAAGTGGTCTGCAGCCAAGTCTTGCCTATACTAACTCAGGTCCCCACAATGTTTGCTGTCTGTGTTGCTCATGAGACCAGCATCTCCAATGAAGTTCCTAGCTAGACAGTTCCAGTCAGACACACACACACACACACACACACACACACACACACACACACACACACGAGAGATACACACAAGTATACACTTATACACACAGAGATACACAGACAAGTACACACAATATATATATATATATATATATATATATATACATATACATACATTCACACACAAAGATATACAGACAGATATGCACACATATACATACACATACAGATACACAGACAATAACACACATACACACATACTTTCTCACACACAGGTACACAGATAAGTATACACACATTCACACAGACACACAAACAAGTAATGTACACATATACACTTTCTCACACACACAGATACACAGACAAGTATACACACATATACACACAGATACAGACAAATATACACATATATACACCCAAATATAGATACATAGACAAGTATGTGCACATACACATACATATATACACACAAACACACTCACTCAGATAAACATATACACATATACACACAGACACACACAAATATATATGCACACACACATGTGCACAATGCATACATTTCTGAATTAAAGAAACAAACCCTCAAAACATTATTCTTAGTAACCCTCTGCAGCTGTCCCTTGGTTCTTTCAGACACTGATCTTAAAGGCCTTATCTAGTGAGTGAATTCCAGTGTGACATGGGGATGCCCTAGGAAGCAGAAAGATGGCAGCCCTGACTGTCCACTCTGAGAGCACACATTGATTGTGCTCTCCCAGCATTTTTTCTTTTTTATTATTAAAGTTTTTTTATTTATTTTACATCCCAATCACAGTTTCCTCTTCTTCCTCTCTTCCCTTCCCTCCCCGCACCTCCTATCAATCTCCCCCCACCACACACACACACAACATTCACTTTTCCTCTGTCCAGAAAGGGACAGGTCTCCCATGGGAGTTAAAGTATGGCATATCAAGTTGATGCAGGTCCAAGCTCCTCCCCTGAATCAAGGCTGGGCGGGGCATTCCAGTGTGGGAAATAGGTTTCAAAAAGACAGCCAGGGACAGACAGGTCCTGATCCCACTGCTAGAGGCCCCACACAAAGACCAATCTGCACAGCTGTGATCCACAGGCAGAGGGCCTAGCTGGGTCCCATGCAGGCTCTCCAGCTGTTGGTCCAGTCTCTCAGCACTTTTGAGAAAGATGGATTCCAAGGACTGCTACCTGCTATGGAGGTTTACTTGGAGAAAAGTTGGTGCCACTAATGAAGGGAGGGCTGACTTGAAGAGTTCCCTGAGGAAGTGGGCAGCATGTCACATGGTTTCAGGGGTTTGATAGGCTGGCCTTTAACATGTTATTAAAATATTTCTTTGAGAGTAACTCATCCCTTGGAAGCTGCTATTCCCCTGGGAGGGACAGATGGGGGAGACAGAATAAAATAGGTCATAGCACAGACCCCATGTGGAGTTTCAACAGACATGCAATCCCTGTTTCTCCCCACCCACTCACACTTTTACTCCAAGTGTTGTTAAATATAGTTTCTGCTGAAATGAGAAATCCATGCTCTCTCAGAGAGCAATTAAGTTTCGCCCAGGGTTGCAGTGGGCTGCCTGTCTCTGCCAGGGCCCACTTGAGCCCACATTGAGGCTTTTTGTCTCAAAGGGGATTACTGACATGTACAACTCAGAACCTTCTATCCTGAGTTGCTGTGGCAGATTGTCAAGAGCCTTCTAGGCACCGCAGTCCTCATCACTGCTGAGCTGTTCAGTATATCTCTTCAGCACAAGCTACAAGGCCAGGAGTGGAGAGAGTTTAAAAATAAGTGTAATTGCAATGGCATTTGGGGTAGAGAGGATCGTGCTCTGATAGCTGGATTCTGACCTTCCATAGCATCTCAGTATCCATTATCCACCCAGGTAGCTCCTGTCTGGCCTGGGGCAGAATGCAGCCTCTGTCCTGGATCCTGGTTTCGTCAGGAGGCACTGGGCAAAGCCTGAGGTTATAAGCCTGGCACCCAGCCCTCCTGTGCCACTGTATTGAAAAGATGGACTAATGTTTCTCTCCTTTCCTCCCTCCATTTCCTTCATTTTGCCTTTGCAGATGCTAAGTGTGGTGGCAAAGAAAGGGGTATGCTTGCAAATGAAATAAACTCTAATGTGCTTAGGATATGTCACAGGATAGGATCTGGAAGAAGTTCATTTTAGATGCATGATTCTGTGTGCCTGTGGCCTCCCTGGGAGGTAGGCATACCGTGTCGAGAGCTGTCTGCAGACCTGTGGGCTCCATGGTCAGGAGTGCGATGGGAATTGAAAATGATGTTTCTTTGCCCTGCCAGATGCCCTCAGTTAGGCTGGGCTTTTTCCATTGAGTAATTGAGACCCACTTGTCCCCTTTGGTGTTTGTGTTGCTCTTCCTTCTCCAGGTGACAAAATGAGCCTGGGAATGAAGTAACCCAGGCACTGTGCAGGTGGGATGTGGGGGCTGGGGTGGGGACTGGGGGCAGGAGTGGGGCTGACCAGTTTAGAAAGCTTTTATGCTTTTCTTACCAGTTCACTGTTGCCAAGTTCAGGGTCTCTGTTATGGGTCCCCTTCTCGAGTCAGCATGAAGTCTGATGAGGGTATGTGGCTACTCCCTGGGTTCTAGTTGTGTCTGCTGCAGCCCCTCCAACGTCTACCTAATCCCCCACTTTGGGGCTCACTTGAAGAGCAGGTTTCAGAAAGGACTGGAATATGGGACAGAGGAAGATTAAACAAGGAACTCATGGGCCTGGTATCATGTCTGCTGGAATATGGGACGGAGGAAGATTCAACAAGGAACTCATGGCCTCAAATGTCTGCTCCATACTGCACCGAGTCACTGCTCCTGTCTGGCTTGCTTGGGAGCCACAGCCCTTTCATGTTGTTTATCTGACAAGCTCGGGGTGTGCTAGGTGGTCCTAGAACGTGGAGGCCCAAAATCTGCCTGTGCAGGAAGAGCCGGGCTGTTAGGATCCTTCTTGTTGACATTTGGGGACTTGCTGTGACAGGACTGCTCTGAGAAGGCAGGCTGAGAACCTACTAATACAACAGGAAGCTGCCATACTGCTGCCACTTGGTACAAGCCATGGAACTTTTCCTCGTAAGGGCTCAGCAGTGACACCTGTGGTGATGAGGGGCTACAGGCTGGGTATGAGCCAAGGCTATGTCCTAGTCACTAACTAACCTGGTAATCTCAGACTTGCCCCTTTCCAGGCTTTGTGCCTCTGTTTCCCCTTCTTCAGGCGGTGCTGGCACAGTAAGCTCAGGAGCTGTAGTGGTGACAGCTACTGGGCTCCTGAGAAACAGGCCAGAGCGTGTGGCAGTCTGAGATGGTAGGGGTACAGCATGCATGTTCCCTAGGGCCCACAGAAATGTTTCCATGTGTCCAGGCCACACCATACCCTTTGTTTTGACCTGAAAGGCGTCAGCTGCGATGGTGTTCACATCACGCACCCTCATGGGTGAACCCAGGGCCCAGAGCCCAGGCAGTGGAGGAGGAGCCTTGTTTCTCACAGTGGGCAGGTTTCCTCCTTTCGGTGAACCAGCCAAGCTGCAGTGGTGAGGTTCCTGCCACATCACATCGAAGCCATGTTAATGCAGAAAGGACAAGACTGGGTCACACAGACTTGTGGTCAGATGCTAGGTCTTCATAGTCCATGGCCTGGCTCTGTCTGCTTCAGTGTCCTTACCTGTAAGATGGAACTATTCACAAAGACTGCATAGGCTTGAGAGGATTGAAAGAAGGGCCCCCAAGGGCGTGCCTTATAGGAGTGCTCTTCTGACTACAGCCATAGCTTTGCTTTTGTGTTCAAAGTCTCACTTCCGTCCCCGAAGGATGCAAATCGGTGGCATAGATATTACTACAATTGCCTGCCCTACTTTGTGGCTTTTATTTTTAAACATTGGAGCCTCAGAAAATTCAGTTTGGAGAAAGGGAAGAGGATTAAGTTATTTTTGGCACAATACCCTCCATCCAATTTAGGGTTAGTTAAAAAAAAAAAAAAAAAAAAAAAAAAAAAACCTGTAATAGCAGAGGTGTGGTGACAGCACCCAGAAGCTGGGCTGACTTGTCTCGCCACAGTTCCTCTCATTCTGGAGACAGACAGGCACAAAGCCATCCCTCTAAACTTTAAAATATGCAGTCTAGGGTGGCTGTGGGAGTGGGTAGGGCCATGAATGTTTCCTGCCTTGTTACTATTGTATAGAAAACACCAGCCATAGGGCTCAGTAGCCCAAAGCCCTAACCCTGTTCCCACTTCAGATGACAGGCTAGGCAGGGAGGGTGGGGGGGAGGTCAGCTCACACTAACTCACAGGTTGAGCAGGGGTGTAGTGAGAAGAAAGGGAAATCTGCCCCTGCACTGGGGCCTGTGGTCCAGGGGTCATTTCTCACAGGTGGTGTGAGGAACGTGAGACACCCAGCGGAACCTCCTGGCATACACAGAATGACCATACAGCCTGGCCTACCATCCTTGGCAGAGTCACCTTCCCCAGCAGAGTAAACTGTGTCTCAAAGCTCCTCAGAGGTACCTTCAGCCTGAGTGGCTGTCAGCTGCAGTGAGGGGACAGACTTGGGCTGCAGATGATAGCTAAGTCATTGGTCCAGGCTGTTCCTGCTGCAGAACTCAAGGCCCAAAAGGTACAGAAGCTGATGATGCTTTGGAGGCTAGGGTCCTGATGGTACCTCCTGACCCTCTGCTGGGGGTCACAAGGCGGCAGCCCACTGGAAAGAACTGGCAGGGCAAGGAAGGGCCGTGGGACCTTCTGGTCACCTTTAGTCACTTGCTTTCCCTCTCACTCTTACCCAAGAGGCCGAGTTTCATAGGGGCCTTTATTGAACTTACACATGGAAACAGCATGTCACAGAAATGGTCTCAAGACAATAATCAGTACCTCTGACTGTCAATCAGCCAGTGAGGTTCTGCTCACTTCCCCAGGATCTCTGGGGTTACAACAATGGCTCACTTCCTCACCTATCCCCTCAACAGGGCCAGAAAAACAGGGGGAAAGTGGCTTGACTGAGTTCACACAGACAGCTGCAGGCCTAAGCTTCATGGCTATATGGCCTATGGCTTGGGTCCTGGGGAGCTCCCTCCTGCCAAGAAAGAAGTGCAGGCAGGCCGGGGAGTGTCAGATGGGAAAGAGGGCAGCTACAGGCCATGAAGGGGCAGCCTCTGGATGATGGCCCAGGGCTCTCACCCATGGGGACTGTGTGAGTAGGGAGGGAGCCCTCAGGTATCTGGCGAGGGCTCCTATTGCCTCTTGTAGCTTTCAGAACACCCATCACCACTGGGCCAGCCACCGCAGGGGGAGAGGGAACCTCCTCAGGCACAAGTTACTTCTGAGAGTGGTCGGAATGCCAGGGACAAGCTGAGTCACTGGGCAGTCTGGGCTAGTTACTGTTTGACAGTGAGAGCTGATGTGGACCTCCCTCAGGACTATGATTTGGGGAGCCAACCCCCTAAGTTTCATGAATGAGATGGGATACAATGAGGCCATGCTGGGTTCAAGTCCTCAGTCTGTCTTTGGGCCTCACAGTCCTTTCTGTGTGTACCTGTGACATGGATATAGCATTGGTGCCATGAATGTAGAAGGCACATAGTAGGTGCTCTAATCAGGAAAACCATATTACCTGTCCAGCCCATGTTCAACCCAAGCAACATACCATGAGAGGAATATGAAGACTAGATTGATTATTATAAACAGTTACCATGAACAAGAGGGAAGAAAATCTTTATTTCCCGTTACCCACAGGACTGCTGTGATTCAAACTGTTGTTTTGACTAAAAATATGAACAAACCATGATGAGATAATTAGAGATGTTTAAGTAGCTACCTTCCTGCTACAAAAGGAAAACTTCACACATATGTGATTAGGAAATCAAAGGGTTCAAATTAGTCCCAGCACTCAGAGGAGAACCAAGCTCAGTTAGCTTTCCGTAGATCTATCACTGTAGCAGCCCAGGTCAGCCAGGAGCACAGCCCAGGATGGCGTCTACTCTCCACCAAAGGTGGGGTGTGTGCCTGATGATTCCAAGCAGATGCTGATAGTGTAGAGCAATTCAAGTCCCTACCTTTGGTTGGGGACACAGACATTGAATAGCCCAGGGGTGTCATACACACCAGCTGCTGATTACTTCAGGGGAAAGTGGGAACTGGCCTGATGGAAATATGCTACTTGTGGTTGGAGAGGACCTCAAAGGCTGTAGGAGATGGTGTACATAGCTCAAAGATAGATCCAGGCACAGTAAACCTCAGGCACAAAGGCCCTGGGGCTCTGAGTGTTCAACCATCTCAACACAGCGGAAACGCCAGCTGGTGAGGGAGGTGGTAGCAGTGCAAGGAGAGCAGGTCTCGGGAAACCTTGTGGCCTAGGGGATGGAGTGGGGGAACCCTTGGGGAGGAGTTTGAGCATGGAGGGTGAAGCAGGGTGCCTGGGAGGGGGCAGCTGTCAGCTCCTGGTGTGTTTAGAATGCACTACTGAAGGTCTGGAGGAGGGAGTGTGTGCATGGTGTTCACTGGAGTGTGGAATAAGAAGCACAGAATTTCCATTTAGTAAGTAATTGGTGATTCAGAGACACTCAGGAGCAAGACATAGTCTTAGTGAGGCCCCTGGACACTCTTGCAGAACAGGTCAGGTGGTGCAACCAGAACCCAAGGACAGAGCCTGCACGAGGCATAAACCACCAGCCACCATGAGCTAGGTAAGGTCATTGAGGAGAGAGTGGCTTGGAGGAGAGGACTTGTGGCTGTACTTGGGAAATGTCAGTAGGTGAACAGGAACCCATGCAGGAGGTATGGGGTAATGGGTTCCGGAAGCCAAGGGAGAAGGCCCAGAAGGGGAAGAAATAATTCTTCCAGTCTGTAGCATCCTCCCTGCCTATAAGAACAGAAGCTACTGCATGGTCAGGCAGGTGGCCCAGTCATACACCTGCCCCATGGGAGGGGCCATGGTGGGGCCTGCCCTTTGGGTGGCACTCCAGTGCCAGAGAGTGGGCTCTGGGTGATGTTGTCTGTGTGCAGCCCATAGTGTTTCGATGCTGAAAGAGGGGCATGTTAGATGGGCTGGTCCAGCTCAAGTCCAGGCAGCTGCTCTCCTCATGCTCTATTACCTCTGTCCAGCTGCCTACAGCCCTAGCTGGTCCCCAGCATCCTGGTTTTCAGGGCTGACCCTGTGAAACCAGTGGCAACATCCATGCAGTTAGGTGTTGCCACAAACGGTCTTCCTTGGAGCCACTTTCTGCCTTTATAACTTCAAGGTCTCAAAGGCTTCATCCCAAGTGTAGCTGTGATTGGGGGACATAGAAAGCAAGGCCCTGGCAGGATTTGCCAAAGGCACTGTGCTTGAGAAGCAGCACTGTGGAGGATGGCCCTGGGTGGCTGATTGGGAAGGCTATCATGGCCAGAAGGTGAGGCCTGTCTCCCTCCCTCCCCCTCCCTTCCTCCCTCCCTCCCTCCTTCCCTCCCCCCTCCCCCTTCTCCCCTCCCTCCCTCTCTCCCTCCCTCCTCCCTCTCTTCCTTCCCTTTCTTTCTTTTTTTTGGATTAAATATTTTTAAAAATTTATTTTCCATCCCAGCCAGTTTCTCCTTCCTCCTCTCCTCCCAGTCTCTCTCTGAACCCTACCTCCTCTTTTCCCACCCCCCAATACACTCCTCTTCCATTTCTGTTTAGGAAAGGGTAGGTCTCCCATGGATATCAAGTTACAGTAAGACTAAGAACCTATCCATGTGTCAAGGCAGGGCAAGGAGATCCAATGTGAGGGTAAGGTCCCAAACGCTGTATACTTCTCTGAGACTGACTTAGGTCACTCAGGAGGGACCTTGCCTTGTCTGCCCCACGTGAGAGCAGACAGTTGTGAGCCCGGCACCAGACATATTGCAAACTGTGTTTTGTTTTTGTTTTGCCGCTGCTCTGATTCTGGTTTGGTTTTTAACCATGCTGGGAATGGGTATTGCACACTTTAGTCTGTCCTTGTGCTCCACCCCAAATGCACTGCTGGATCAAATGAAGCACTGATCCATGTCTGTCCCAGTTTAACCAGAGCCCTGCTCTGGGACTTTGAAGATATGAGGCCTGGCCACTCACTTCAAAGGAAGAAAAGAAAGTAATGATTAAAAGGCAGTAAACGGGTTTTAACCAAAACTTGCCCCTTGTAAGCATTGCTGGTTGCTGGGATGCTGCTGTGAATTCTAGGTTTAAGCTTGGGCACAGGAGAAACCTGCACTTTTAAGCAGTCCTAGGTAAGGTGTGGTGTGCTGATCTCTTCTGAGTCTGGTTTTACAAAAGTGGCCCCAAGGAAGTCTAATTCCCATGAAATGATTGCTCCTGCTGTGGGATCCCACTGTAGGATGTGCCTCTGCTCCTGCTGTGGGATCCCACTGTAGGATGTGCCTCTGCTGTTCCTGGGATCCAGGGTGGCTGTGGGCCTAGGATAGTGGCTTTGAGACACCTTCTGAAATAAGTTGTAAAAGCAGACAGGTGACTCTAATCTCTGTGCCCTTGGCCTAGACAAGGGTAAGATGGGTTAGGTATCCCTGGTGTGCAGACACTATCTGAGAGATGACTTTGCCACCTATTGCTCAGCTCAGACAGCAGAATGAAGGCAGAGCTGCCTTCAAAAAATGCAGTTGGTACTAGGTGTGATGATACATGGACTCGCGAAGTAGAGGCAGATGGATTTGTGAGTTTGGAGCCAGCCTGATGGTCCACATAGTGAGTTCAGTATAGCTGGAGTTACATAGTGAGACCTTGTCTCAAAAAAAAAAAAAAAAAAAAAAAAATCCTATCATTTGTAAAAGCCTGTTTGTGTGCTCTGTGTCCTCTGGTCTTCCCTGTGTGGCCTAGGGAAGGGCCAATGATTTCACAAGACGAAGAGCAGGGGTCCAGAACAGAAGCAAAGCTTTAGAGTCATCTTGGACACCTTATAGCAGTCTGCTCTCACAGTCCCCAAAAAGGAGGTGGGCCTCATGACCCCGCACAGTTCTAATTATGTCTGGGGACACCTGTTCAAGACGAGACCCCTGCAATCGTGAAAGAACACAATCCTGCTCAAAGTTTATGGTGTCATAGTGCCCACTGGCTGGTCTTGCTCTTGAGTGAAGTCTCTTTGTGCTTGACGCCCTTCCATGACTCCTGAGAAGTCCTTCCAAGACTAGGCTCTCTGGGACAGCGCTGGTGTCTAGGGGGTCCGTGGTAGTTGGTGTCTCTCTTCTGACCTCTTTTGATGGATCATCCCATATGCAGTTTCCCCTTAGGCTACTTAAACAGCTGTTCTGCCTGAGTCCCATCACAGAAGAAATAATTTAGGGACCACATTTGGTTCCGACTCAGAAGGAACCTATTGTGGTTAAGGTCAAAATGCAGGACACATCAGGGTGTCTTGCCAGGGTGGGAGGCACTCAAGCACACTCATGATGACCTTGACCCTCAGCTGGGCCGTGAGAGGAGTTGAAGACAGACAAGCTTCTGCTGCCCATCCTGAAACCACCAGTGTTCTTTTGGGCAGTAGGTGTGTCTCTGGCACTTTCTAAGGTTTTACCATCAAGGAAACCATCAAGGACAGGCACAAAACTGTCTAACTGTGCTATCCAAGAAGCCAGCCCAGGCCTCGGGAGGGACAGGTATGGATGTGTGTGACAGTAGAGAGGGAAAGTGGTCAGGCTGTGGTGGGAGTGTGGACCGCTCGTTTGCAGGTGTTGTTAGCAGGGCATTAGCTTTAAGTTGCCTGGGATGGTTCTGTGGGGACGGCAGGTGGAAAGTCTTGTACGAGGCTCCGTATTCTTCATGGAACTTCCTCCTCCTGCTCATGTTGGCTTTGAGGATCAGCGTGTGCCAGGCTCCTTGAGACACTTGGACTTGAGTCTATTTATGTCTTTGTACCTAGCTAGAGAGGGGTGAACCTAGAACCAGGCCTCGAAGCCTGTGTTCCTCACCTTCACGTTCCCCCAACAGATATGCATGTCTGAGAAAAGCGTTACTTATGGCAGACCCAGGGCCTGGCCCTCATGTCAGTGACAGGAAGGTGACTGTTCATTTGTGGTCAGGTGCCCATTAAGGAGAAAAGCTCACAGCCTTGTGTTTAGGAAAGTAGGCCCTCCCTATGCTGTGACGGAATGATGGGGTTAACACCCAGAAGTGTAGATTAGAAGGCTGAGGTGTGGCTCGGTAGAGGACACTTACTCAATGTAAAAGAAAAACTTAAAGCAGTGTCCAAGAAACTGCCACAGGCTAGTCCCCACAGGCCAGACACAGCATCTGCCCAATAGGGATGCAGCAGCCCATGCAACACCCCCTCCCAGAGCCACAGACAGGAAGAGGCCTTGTTTCAGAATGTTGGGGCTGATCTCTATGAAGCAGCATGGAGAAGCTCAACAATTGGCATGAGAAGCAGGAGGCAGCATGGTGCATATTTTCCATTTGTAAACAAGTAAAACAGTATGTAAGTCCCTCTCCCTCTCCCTGTCCCTCTCCTTCCTCTCCACCTCCCTCTCCCTCTCCTCCATCTCCCTTTTCTCCCTCCCCCCCCCATTCACTCTGTGTGCAGTAAGAGAGATACCACTCAGAACAAAAAAAAAAGCTGCTCCCAGGAGTCCAGGGCAGGGGACACACACATGCCATTTACCTCTGTGCTTTTATTGTTTAAATGTGCTTAACTTTCTGTGTTACCTATTCCAGGAAATAATGAAATAAAATAATACATTTCAAAAGTACCTTCAAACTGAAGAGCTGAGATAGCGAAGACAGAGGAACCAATCTCTTTGGCCATGTTTCCTCTGCCTTCTAAGGAAGGTGCAGAGGTCTTTTTATGGGTCACCGTCTTTCTGAACATTCTTGTTCTAATAGCTGTATTCTGGGAGGAGCCTGCGAAGGAGGCTCTGAAGTGCTTGCTACATCTGAGTGGGGATTAACTGTGAAGTGGGCGGTGCAGGCAGAGCACACAGTGGCCTTGCTGTTTTCCCCTCTGAGCACTGACTTCTAGGTGGCTTCCAGCCTGTGAGCCTTCTTCCTGGGTGAGGCCGAGTCTGGAATGGAGAGTCATGGCACACAGCTGCTAGATTACTGCAGAGTACTTAGTGCCCTCCTAGTGTGGCTGTGTGTGCCCCTCTTCTACAGACAGTCCCGAATCACTTCTCACAGTTCTGTGTGCCAGCCTACCAAAGCCACCTTAAGCACAGCAATGAGTGGAGTGTTTTCAACTGACTTTGGTGTTTCCAGAGCCCTGGGGCTGCAGTTCCTCTGCTTCTGGTTCCCAGCCCTGGGTTCTCCAGCAAGCTTTACATGAGCCTTGCAGCTTGGCTTGAGCACTGTGTTTAGAGTCTGGTAACTCTGAAGCACACCTGGGCTGAGAATGGCTGCTCTTGTGAGCCCAGGACAGACCATGATGCTGGGGTCAGACCCCAAGTGCATCTGCTCAGCTGCCTCCTGTGCAGTCAGTGCAGGCTGCTGTCTTGTGAGTATCGCCCTCCTGCTCCCAGTCTGAGTGAGTCAGCTTAAGGCAAGGGCTGAGCCTTTCCCCTAGTGCAAGGCCCTCTTCCCTCAGTGGAATAGAATAGCATATGGACTTGGGGTCTCCCTCTCACACCCCTTTCCCAACTGGCAGGTGAAGATCTGCTTCCAGGCTCTACCCCTGGAGAGCAGGCTGGAGGCAGGCTGGAGAGCAGGCTGGAGGCAGGCTGGAGGCAGGCTGGAGAGCAGGCTGGAGAGCAGGCTGGAGGCAGGACTCGGCTGATGAGGTTGCTGCTCAATCTGCGTTATAGCTGCTCACCCCAGCCAATGTGATGTGAATCCAACCATTAGGAGGTGGCTGAGGACAATCACCTCCAGTAAAGCTGTATCTGCAGCATGCTAGCACACTAAGGAAATCCTCCAGGTCTGGCACCCTACGTGGTCTGAGGAGAATGAGAGGTCGTTCACACTGAGGCTGCAGACACAGCCAGTGCTGTCCTAAGAAGTCAGCCTTGGGGTGCTGCTTGAGGAAATATGGGAGGTGCCAGTGGAGAGTGAGTGCCCAGGACACACAAGGTCAGGTGGTGTTTTAAGCGACCCTGGCCTGCCTTATTGAGTGATGGGCTCAGATGGGTTGGAGTGAACTGGGGTGGGTGATGTTCAGTGAATGGATTTGCTCCTAGACTTTCAGAACTACAGGTTATTTAACATTGAAGCCTTTTGGAACTGGGGGACCAGGTTCAGCATCAGCACTATTATTAGGGGAAGTGACATCACGGAGAGCCACCCATCTAAGGCTGGGATTAGGAGAGGTAGCCATGTTTCCCAGACTCTGCCTTGATTATCTTCTGTTTTCTACCCCTAAATGGATATATCCTGAACTGTAGGGGTGCTAGGATGGCAGGCAGGCACCACTATACCTGTAGCAGTGTTAGATTCTTCCTGTAGTGGGGTCCCCTTCTCACCCTTCTCACACCTATTTTGGTACCCTGGCTGTCCGCATAAAGCCCTTTCTCACTGTTGGTCGGGGTTTTCTCGTTCTCCTTTGCCACCTCTCTGCCTGGAAGAGTTGGAGCTGGCACCACTGTTGTTTTGGCTTGCTTCCCTCATCTCAATGTGTCCTCACCTTGTGCACATCCTCAGTGGCCTCTGCCTCCGTGTCATCTGCAAACTTGTTGAAAAAAGACTCTTGTCCCTGGTTGCAGAGGTGTAGCTGAAGAAGACAGAGCCTGCGATCCACTCAGAGCAGGGTTGAGTCTGCGAGGGGTTTCCCCATGCTTTTCTTAGGCCCTCCCTCTCCCACTTGCATGGTAGCCCCATTTCTTCAAGTTGGTGATGCAGATTGTTACTATGGGCTGTCCTGCTGGGTAGGTGTTTGGTGAAGAAGAAAAGCAAATGCTCCGAGACTGTATCCCACATATACTCTCTTTCCAAGGGGGATTCAGGGGCATCCTGAGCTATGACTGAGCATCTAAGAGCTCAGCATCCATTGAGCACCACATCTGTGCTCACACCTCCAGCCTGGGCTCTGAGCCTACCCATGCCACCCAGCAGTGTGTTCCACAGGGCTGTAAGCCAGGCCTTGGTCACCAAACACTGACATATGTCTTGACTCTTCTCTTGGATAAACACCAGCAGAGATCCCCATTGAACATCTGGCTGCACATCTGTTACAACCCTTGGTACTGGGATTTTGATATTTTCTCTTTGGCTCAGGGATGAGGCTATACTGGGAGATGAAGGGAAGCATGGCAGAGTACCTAGTTGGTGAGCTGGCTTACAGCCTCAAAACAGGCTCCTGCAAGGTGCCCTAAACCTAACTCAGACACAGCCTGCATTAGTGGACCTTCCCAGAATGTTTAAAAAGTAGGAAACTTACACAGCAACATGAATATCTATTTCTTCAAGTTACACTGACCAGTTGAAGCTGGACAGATACTCTCTTCCCTCTGCGTGATCTGTGCTGGTCTCACATGTGACTCCTGTCCCTGCCTGTGTCATTTGCATTTAAACTCTTATTTCAACAGAGTCTCCTCCTGTCTTGTAGGGATGTCGCTCCACCTGGAGAACCACTGAACAAGAACAGCAGGCCCAAAGTCGCTTCCCGCTTCCCTAAGCTGTCCCGAGGCCACGCCAGGGAGATTCGCACTGTGGAGCCCCAGAGCGGTGACCTCTGACCTCAGGGGAATTCCAGACCCCAGCCACTTTGTGCCCAACCTAGCCATGGCAACTGGCCCTGGACACCCTGGCAGGATGACCCTGTTCCCACAGAGAGCACACTCTTCCTGCTGCCACATGCCACCCAATTAAACTGGTCAGTTTTAGTGGTTGGGTCCCAGTCCTTAGAGCAAAGCATTGCTCAGTGGACAAAGATGGGGACATTGTCATCACCCCCAGGATGGCCTGAAGGTTGGTGGGTGCCAGGACCCTTGGTTAAGATGCACGACACATGAGCAGAAGGTCTTTCAGATGCCACCCACAACGCTTTCCCATGTGGGAACTAGAATGACTGTTACACTCTTGGATTTCCTCCTGATGCAACTGTCTACTGCAGCCTGTGGATGGGGACTCCTCCTCCCACTTCCTCTTTCCCCTGTGGTGGATAGACACCCAACAGCACAGCCACATGGCTGGTGTGGGTGGCATCTCTCCAGGAATAGTTCTCTAGTGGCCAAACAAAAGCATTGGCAGTGACTCTGGTCCTTGAAGAGCTTATCCTTCCCTCCTTGTGCTGAAATCCCATCCACATAGGAGACCTGAGGGGTTCCACCATCCAGCCCAGCCCTGGGCAGCAGTCTGGAGACCCTGTGGAGGGCATCCCTGACACTAGAAATCGTGGTTGTGACCTTAGGTCACTGAAAATTTGGCTCTGGGTATATTACTGTGGAAAGCCAGCCCTATAGGGTTTCAGACCCAGTACCAGAACTGAACAGAGAGTGATTGTCTCTTGAAGTTGTTTAGCACAAACTGTCCCCTAATGTGTCTCAGTGGGAGCAGGATGCTGTGTACCCCCAAGATGCTGTTCTCCTATTGCTCTCAACTCAGGGTACCATCCTAGAGTCCAAAGCTGTCAGGCATGGAATGGTTTCAGACACAGCTTCTTGGCAGCTCTGCCTTTCTCTGCCACTGAGTCTGGGTCCCTCTGCTTCTCAGGATACACTGTTAGCAGCCATTTCCCTCCCTAGGTCAGAACCTCCTTGGTGTCTTGGGATAGCTTGGAAGAGCTTGCAAAAGGGACCATGTACCAAGCAGTATGCACATCTCTGCCTGCCAAGGGGTTCCCAATGGCATCTCCCTGGGGAGGTGACTGTGGAAAGCAGCCTAGAAGGGCTTCAGCTCAAAGCTAGACCTTGGCAAGTGGTCTGAGGAAGCAGGGGTTTTCCTAGCTCAAGGACAGCTTGGGGACAGTCCCCAGAAGCCAGAGGAAACTTCAGACGATGAGGAGACAGAGGTTGAACAGCTCCCATTCCAGAGGGCACCTTGGGCCAGGAGGGCTGTGCACAGATGAAGCAGGGCACACTGCCTTCCCTCACAACAGGAGAGGAGTTGGGGGAGCTGTCGTCCTGCTTGCTGGTAAGGGAAGACCCAAGAGATTTCTCAGCCCTAGAGAGCCAACATGGTTCCTCTCTCATATGCCTGAAAGCCACAGAGTCCACACAAACACCAGGCCCAGTTGGGCAACCGAACCTAGTAGCCAAAATGACCTAGTGGCCCCAAGTCCACCCCCTGAGCTGGGAAACTCAGCATGGGGACTTTGTATTCTGTCCTGCCACCTCCTACATCTCCCACAGCCCAAAGTCCTGAACAGCAGGCCTCTCTCACCTGGTCTGCGGAACTCTCACATGGCGTGCGGAACCATATTTCACATTCAGCACCTGCAATTAAAGCAGAGGAAGGAAGGTAGGAAAAAGAGAGAAGGGAGGGGGGATGAAGAAGGAAGGAAAGAAGAAAAGAGAAAAAAAGGTGCCCACAGCAGATGCCTCGGTTTTCAAGGATTATTATGGGAAACTTGCCCAACTCTGCCATAAAAGCATGGTTCCAGGGACCATGTGGGACCCTTTGGTTGCTTGATATCTGCCTCCTACAAACTCCTTTTTCCCACATGTTGGAGATTGACACTGGGGCCTTGCAAGAACTGGACCAAAGCTCTTCACTGAACCACACTCCAGCCCTGCTAACATGGTTCCCTCAGAAACCTGTCAAAACTCTTGGCTACAGGTTGCCCTTCTAATTACTTTACAATGTGAGCATGTAAGCCCCCCCCTGGAACTTGGACAGAGCAGTGCAGAGCAGGGTCAGGTGATGGAATGCTTTTCCCACAATGCTCCCCAGAACTGAGGCTCAAAGTCTGGAGAGGAATGCAGAGCCAACAGTAGGTCTGACACAACCCCACCTCTTTGGGAGACTGCTTCTCAACCCAGAGCATGACTGTGGCATACTTGATTGCTAAAACTTCATTCTTGGAACAGGTCACATGTCCTGAGGCCCAAGGCAGAGTGCTCTAGGCTTTGTCTCCTATGCCATCTACTCCAGCTCCATCTGTCTGTGTAAGATACAACTATTGTGTAAACACAACTGGTCCCTCAGTAGAGGCTGGGCCCTGGTCTCCCAGGTCCATAGCCAGACTCCATCTCTTTGGCAGCCTGCACCTTCATACACCCACCCAACTGTGCCCAGCTGAGGTCTGAGAGGCTTAGATCTTAAGCCACCAGGACGAGCCAGGAGTAGTCTCACCATGATGCCCTGCCCTACCCTGCTACAGTGACTGGGAGGCATGCAAGAAGGAGCAGCCTCATGCCCATGGTAATAAATCCTGATGCTCAACATTCCCACTAGGGACAATGCCACCCAACCAAGAGTCTCCCCCTGGCCTAGGGACTATGACCAGAAGGCAAGTGACTCCTCATGAACAAGGTCTATTGTAATGAACATTATCCAAAATATTGTGCATTATTTCCTTAAAGCTAGTGTTAAATGTTTGCTGTTTAGGTTGGTTCTGCACTGGCTTTGCACAACTGTAGCAATTTATATTATCTAATATTTCTGTGCCAAGAAGTTGAGTTCCCTGTTGCTGTGACACGTGGTCTCCTTTATGCTTCTGAAGTAAAGGGTTGGGTAGAGAGCACAGAAGCAGGATTGGAGTGGATGCTGGGTCAAGGCTTGGCTCCACTTCTCACTGTGGCCATGTTCTCTAACCTTGTAGACACTGCTCACCATGTGTCCCAGCCATGACCACATGGAGGTTTTTTGTTGGGTTGTGCTTTTTTTTTTTTTTTTTTTTTTTTTTTGGTCATCAGTGGAATGGATTGGGAAGGCCCAGTACGAATTGGAACCCAGGCCATGTGAGAGGGTTACATAGGAGCCATAGGGTCTCTGAGCACCTGTGAAGAGAGCCTTCAAGCTGGGGCCTCTAGGAGAGTGAGGGCCCTGGTTAGCTATCTCCATCCACCCTAGGAAAGTTCTCTGTGGCTGCTGCAGCCCTGTGTCTGGAGCCTGGGGTGTAAACAGCCCAAAGTCTGAGCATGTGGTATCCCAATTCCCCTCTTATGTTAAGGTTTACACAATAGAATTTTTAAACAAATATGTTTAATTTTCTAAAATCTCTTGTATTAAATTTTTCTTTTGGAGTAAGCTGTGGATTTTGTTACAATCTGGTTGAAAGAACCCTTTTCAATGAGGGGATTAAAATGGCATTTTCTAAATTAGACTCCCTTCTCTGGTTTCTTTGTCTGGATTCTTTACTGACAATTAGGATTTCCATGAATACATCACAAGAAAGCCATTAGAAGATTCACTTCTCACTTCAGGTGATATGCCAGAAATCATGACGTGGTTCAACGAACAGCAGTTTTGTTTGAATTAAACACTGGGAGCCACTTACACTGGTACACTGATCTTGGTAAAATGGGATGGAGAATAATGTCACATCATCATGACAGGTTCCTGTCCAATCAGCCAAGAGCCGATGAGTAAGGAATTTCCTCTGACTACTTCTCCATGTTTCCTATGCATCTGTAGCCATTTCTCTTGGGACCAGGAACCTCCCAAGGAAGGTAAGAGCAGGCAGAAGGCAAGCCCTATGGGCTTCAGTTCCTAGCTCCTGGCCTTCAGGAGTGACACTCTACACATCTCAGCTCTAGTGGGTCCTATAAGCAAGGGTCAGTGAAACTGCCTAACTAGACCACTCAGTGGTCAGGAAGGCTTACTGCGGATCAAACTGTTAAGGCTGTGTTAATGTGTGTGGGGAGGAGCAAATGATGGAAAATGAAGTGGATCTTAAGATAGTCAGTGGGGTAGGAGCTCTTTGATCTGATACAGGCCTGAGGTTGTTGACCTTTGGAGTGAGTTAAGGAAGGTCCTGGTAAACAGAACCCTTCTGGGTTTAGGCTTCTGTGTATCCAATAACAACCTTTATGTTTAGAGTCAGAGTCCTTTTGTTACCAGGATGCCATTTTGGAGGACCCACTTTGCAACCCTAGAAGGCTTGTTACAACCAGTCACTGTATCCCATGTAGAGCAACTGCTCCTGAGGTCTAGACTTGGCCATACCCACACGTTCTCCAGGCTGGGGCCATATTGAGAAGCTCAGGGGCAGAGTCCACAGCAGTAGGAACAGAAATGTAAGTATTGCATGCGGCAGATTCATGAGCCTTGAGAGTCTAGCGGGGACTGACCTGCACCCTGTGCTGTGCGGAGCTCTGGGGCCCTTCCTATCTCGACTAATTCCTTCTGCTCTTTTAAGGCTTTGCTCTGAGGCTGCTTTTCTAGTTCACCGTGTGTCTTTCTCCCCTTATGCCCTTTGCCTTCAGCTCCCTTTTCTTGGTCCAAAGCATGCCATATCTTTATCTGCCCCAGACCCTTTGCATATGCTGCTCCATCCTGCTTTGTGTGTCTATTCATTCATCTGTCAGGCCCAACTTCTGGGTCATTTTCCAAGATAAACCTTCTATGACCCTGCACGCTTCCTGAATCCCTTCCACATTGGTCTCTTAAGCTTTTTGTTGAAAAAAATTTTTTTTCATATAATAATTTTGATTGGTTTTTCCCTCCCTTGATCATTCCCAGATCTTCCTCACCTAACTTTTTCTTTCATCCGCTAAAATAAACAAAAACAAAGAACAAAAGAAACACATAATAGCATCACAAAAATGAAAACAATAAAGACCAATAAAGACATACACACAAATGGCCAAACGAAGCCAAATGACACAAAAACACCACTGAATTTATTTTGTGTTGGTTCTCCTGGGCATTCAGCCTGCCCTAAGATGTGGCTAATATACCCAGTGAGACGCCGTTGGAGTAAAATGACTTTTCCTTTGTCAGTGGGTATCAGTTGTAGATAGCTTCTTGGTTAGGGATAGGAGCTTGCCCGTGTCCACATCCCCATCTCAGTGCTGGGACCCTTGACTTGAACCCGTGTAGGCTTGTTCGTGCTGCCACAGTCTGTGAACACATATGCTTGTCAGCCCTATGGAGTCTGGAAGACACTGTTTTGGAGTTCTCCATCACCCCAGGCTCTTACAATCTCTGCCTTCTGTCCCCTGAGCCTTGAGGGCAGTCTTTGATGAAGACGTCTGACTCAGGACCGAGTGCTCACAGCTCTCTCTAAACCCTGTAGCATCTGAAGGGACTGCTTAGGCTGTCCCATGGCTGCCTTCTCTGAGAGGGTTAGGATGGCACAGGGGATGGGATTCACCACTGCAGGGGGGTGCTCACTGACACCAGCTCTCCTTTGCT
Organism: Cricetiscus sungorus; assembly: GCA_030556225.1. Classification (NCBI taxonomy): domain Eukaryota; kingdom Metazoa; phylum Chordata; class Mammalia; order Rodentia; family Cricetidae; genus Cricetiscus; species Cricetiscus sungorus. The sequence continues at coordinate 2,362,962 of JANBXA010000069.1, read as the reverse complement.
TCTCACCTAGTTAAAGGCAGTCATCTTCGTTTCTCTCCAGAGCTGCCCATGATGACGCCATCAGAGCCTCAGACTTTAAACGATACATCCCAGGGCGAAGTCCCGGTCTCCCGTCTTGTTCCTTACATTTTCTGCTCATATCTGGCCCGGCATGTGCTCCATGAATGGAGGTGACACATAGGCCTTCTCAGCCTCGTTGGTGTCAAGGTCCCCACTCAGATGGTGTAAATCCTGGGGCAGGCCTGCCTGGAATCTTTACTGATGATACTTCAGTTTACCATAATAGGAGGGGCTTCCAGCAGGTGTCAGGGTTACCAGCAGCCTCCCCTGCCATGACAAGGGTCCTTGGTCAGTCATTAAAGCTTGAGTCATGTGAACTTCTCCCTGTCTCTCTTCCTACCACACCAGGGCCTCAGCCTCTCACATTCTAAGAACGGGCCCTTCAGCATTGTTGTAAATCATAGGGCCACCAGATGTAGTTAGTGAAGATGGAGTGTGTGTGGATCCTGAATCCATGTCTGGCATCCTTGGGAGAGGAGGAGACACAATGAGGCACATGAAGATAAGAGTTACACAGCTATTTGTCAACCAAGAACATTGATTAACACTGAAAGCCGGAAGAGCAAAGGAGGGTCCCTCTCTGAAGCCTCAAGTGGTCAGGCTCCTGTACCATGACTGGATCTTTAGCTCCTTGAGTGGTTAGTGGCACATTCTGGCCATCTGTTACAGCGGCCCTATGAAGAAAGCCACACCCCACTCAAACCCAGCTGTACTCCAAACCCAACTCCACTCGATCCTTTTTGCTCCTCTAGCTGTCACCTGGGACCCTAACAGCCTTCCAGTCACTCTCTGGTCCAGCTCCCATCTTTCCTCCACCCCTGAGGAGTTGGTACACTTGCTTTGGAGGACTAATGCTAAATGCACACCTAGTCTGTGACTCAACAATTTTGCCTTTGGGTGTGTACTCATCAGAAATTAGGCTAGTGCCAGGCATAGTAGGGCATGCCTAAAATCTCAGCACTTTAGAAGCTAAAGAAGATAAAGAGTGTGAGCTAACCTGAGCTACCTAGTACACGCTGCCAGGAAAGAGAGGAGGCAGGAAAGGGGAGAACAAAGAAGAAGGAAAGAGGAAGAGAGGGGGCGGCACTGACTTGTTTAATATGAGATGGGCACCAGTGCTTACACAGGCATCATATTCCAGGGCCAACAATGGATCTGTGCAGAAGCTATAGTTACTGCCCCTGAGAACAACTTTATCTTGATGGAGCATGCTCATATCCCCAGGCTGAATCACACTGTGTGCATGTGTGTGTGTGTGTGGGGGGGGTACTACTGAAATCAGAGATAATGCTCAACAGTCTACAGCATGCAGGAGAGCCATCCTCACCATACAGGACACAGTGTGAGGCCTGGGTCACCACACTTGTCCTTGACCTCTTAGAGGTCTTCTAGATTGTCAGGCTATCATCAAGGATCTTCCAGGTCATCCCACTTACAACTTTGTATGACCCATTGATGAGGTTCCCCTCCACACACTCCAAGCCTCCAATCACCTGGCAGTCACCCTCAGATACTTTGTGTCTGTCACAGTACTTGTTCCCACTTCCCTCCACCATGAGGAAGGCAGGCATATCTGTTTCACTCTCCTGGAGTCTCAGCTCCCAGAACAGTGCTCAATACATATTGGTTGGGTGGCTAGAGGGATAAAAATTAGATCCAGTAGGAGGGAAGCTGGAGAGGTGGCTCAGTGGTTAAGAGCTCTTGCAGAGGACTGGGGTTCGATTCCTAGAACCTACATGGTGGCTCAAAACCATCCATATTGAGTTCCAGGGTATCTGACACCCACTTCTGACCTCCATGGGCACCAGGTAAGGGTGTGGTGCACATACAAACATACATATACATACTACATACATCCATACATACGTGTATAACACTCATGTACATAAAATAAATCTTACAAAGAAGACAGCAACAGTGTCACATTGGGCCCAGCCGTTTGTGCCACTCACCTCTGCCATGTTTGATCCCAGGAAACCTCAGGAGAGATCTCAACTGCTGCCCCCTGGCGGTTAAGATGGCCCCTGTGCTCACTGTCCTGTTGCATCTTACCATGTGGGCAGCAGCGAGTGGCAACATTGAGGCAGAGGGAAAGGCAGGGTGAGGAAGTGATGAGGGTCACAACAGTCCTCTCAGAAGCACTCATGGAGTCATATGTGGGCCACCTTGTGTTCTCGATAGCCCAATGACCCTGCCTTGACTCCCAATAGCATTGTCATGGATGATGACTGTGAAATGACCCTGAGCTGGGACTGTTGACATGGCCCCAATAGCCCCAGAGAACCATATGAAAAGCCACCCCCACCCCCGCCTGCGCGATGCTCTTGGGGTCTGGTGTTTTGTTTTTCCCCAAGAGGTCAAGTGAATTTTGGGGCCAGTGAGCCATACTGGAGTAGAGTGAGAAGCCAGGAACCCTCAGAGCACGGTTGAGTGTCAGCTATGTGTCAGGCTACAGGAAGCTCTGCTGTGTGACAGGGCAGTTTGACTAGGTGCATTTTTTACGTTTCTGATGTTATGCCTCTCAACTCCCTGAACAGAAGCTGTCATGAGGGGGCTGGACAGATAGCTCACCCAGGTCTGCCCCTGCAATCTATCTGGGTGTGATGGAACTAGGTGCGTTCCATTGAGGTCATTGGCCAGCTACTTGGAAAGCTTTAGGCAGACCAGTAAGAGACCCTACCACCAATTAGTAAATACATGGTAACACCTGAAGTTGTCTTCTGGCCTCCACAGGTCACATCCATTCACATACACCCTACACACATGACCACACAAAACACCATCATGCAATTACTACTACTCAACACTTCCAGAGCTAAGCACACGTTCTGGGATTGACTCAAGCTTCCAGGATAGGGCTGGCTGGCATGAGCACATGGGGGCAGGGACTCTCCAAAGTCCTTACTATGAGATCAGCTCCTCACTCCCTCTCCTGATGCAGGCCCCTCCCCTGTCTCTGTGACAGTGTCTCATTATGTAGCTCAAGCTGCTCTGGAACTTGCTATTTAGACCAGGCTGGCCTCAAACTCACAGAGATCCTGACTCTGCCTCCTGAGCACTGGGATTAACGGTGTCAGCATCATACCCAGCCCCCAAACTTTCTTGGTTACATGTTCTTGTTAGCAAGAATTCTAAGCACAAACTCAGTAGAAGGATGTTTTCTGTTTGTTTGTTTGGTTGGTTGGTTGGTTGGTTGGTTGGTTGGTTGGTTTTTCAAGACGGGGTTTCTCTGTATTGCTTTGGAGCCTGTCCTGGAACTTTCTCTGTAGACCAGGCTGGTCTCCAACTCACAGAGATCTCCCTAGAAAGCTGTTTTTTTAAGCTTCAGAAATGACAAAATGTATTCTAGTATATTATTTATAAAACACACATAGAAGAGATCTTCTAAAATAATGGTTTTCAAAAGTGGCTTTTATTTAGATGTATGTCCTACCTTATGTGTTCTCTGAGGTGCTCAGACACAATCTTGGCAACTCTGTGTTAGATGACGTTCATAAGATTGAGCCATCCTAGCAAATGAAGTGGAGGCTCAGCTGCCAGCTGTCCTAGAAGGGCTCTGACCTCAAGACAGTCACCAGCCATGGTCAGCATGGTGAGTGGCTCCAGATGAAGAGCAAGGATGAGACACAGGAGCTGAGATTGTGTCCATGTTTTCGGCCTGTTTGTATGTCTTGGTCTTTACCATCCTTCTAGAACTTTCTATGCAAGATGGAAGCAAGTTCTATAGCTGGGATGAAGAAACAAGACAGGCTGCTTGAGGTCCTTCCCAGTGTCCAGCCAGTGCGTTTCTGGAAGGAGTGTGGCTTGAGTGTCACTCAAGGCTTGTGATTGGAGGTTTGGTCACTGGGGTGGAAATGCTGAAAGGTGGAGTGACTTAGGGCTAATATGAGGCCCTAAGTCTGTGGGGGTGTATCTGTGAAGGGATGCCCTGGACCATGTCTCCGTGCTTCCTGTCTCACAGTTAAGACTTCCTTTGCATGTGTCCACCACCTACCACAGACCCAGACTAGAGCCAAAGCCTGTGCAGGGCCACACAGTTAGCCATCTCTTTTGTTACAGCAGCACAAGGCTGACTAGGTTAGGCAGAGACCAATAGTGACAGTCAGCTCCCCTCTATGACATCAGATGCTAATCAGACTCCTTTGGAGCCCATTTGCAGTTAAGGGATGGCTGGTGGTTTGTTTTCCTTGAGGAGCCTGTGCTTTCACTTGTCAGCCATGTCCTCTCCCACTTAGCTATATCTCCAGCCCAGGGAATATAATGTTAGCAAAACAAGTGTGACATTTCTAGACGGTGCCTTTAAAAATATATGGACGGTGCTAATCCTTTCCCCTTTACAGTAGATGAACTGTGGACATCTGGCACAGTATCATGGTCCCTGTGGACAAGGGCAATCCACTTTGGCGACCGTGCCCAGCAATGCTTGTATTTGAATATGACATGCTCCCAAAGCTCACACATCTGAACACTTGGTTACCTTCTGGGGCTGTTTAGGAAGACTGTGGAAAACTTAGGATGTGGAGCCTCCCTTGAGGTCTCACTAGAGGTGTCTTGAGGGGATGTAGCCTGGCCCTACTCCCTGTCTGCTTTCCTGTTCCTCCAAGCTGTGATCAAGTCAGAAGTCCCAGATGCTCACTCCTGCTGCCATGCCTTTTCCTCCATGACATGCTGTGTCCCCTCCCTGAGGCAATGTGGACCTTTCCTTCCTAAAATTATTTTTGTCACAGCAAGTAATGCAAGCTATAGTAGAGGAAATCCAGGGAAGGCCATGGGTAATGGGGCCCAGGATGTGTTCTATGATGCAATAATGGAAAGCCCAACAGACATTTAGTTCTGAGAAGCACAGTTTAGGTGAGTCACAGCACTCACGCTCAGACACACAAGGCTGTTCTGGAAGCAGAGTCCTTACACAGCCCCAGAATGGGTACTAAGCTGACGAATGATGAGAATTGATATCAGGCCATCAGAAAGGCACACTTTGATTCTCATTTTGAACAACTGAGACTAATCAAGAAAGTGAAGGAAGGAGATAGTATTTAATTGAGACCCTTCTATGTGCCACATGGTGTTGAGGGCTGCCTCACCCACCTCTGGTGTCACTAAATTCCCATCACCCTCCAGGGTGAATGCATCAGCATACAAAGTCCTCTGCTGAGAGTTCCCCAGAACCCTTCAGCAGCCATATTTCCAGAGGCAACAGCCAGTCAGTCACCAGGCACAGGCACAGGCACAGGCACAAGAGCTTGTCATTACCCATCCTGTGAAGTAACAATGACTGATGTGGTGGGGATGTGTAGGGAGAGGTTTCTGTCTACACCTCTGATCAGCTCTGTCCTGCTATCCACTTCCCAATTATTATAAATGCTTGCTGATAGCTTAGGTGTGTTTCCAGCCAGCTCTTACAACTTCAGTTAACCCATTTCTATTAATCTATGTGCTGCCCTGAGGCTCATTTACCTCCTCTATGAACTTTCCATGTTGCTGCTTCTGAATCTGGCTTGAGACTCCTCAGACTCTGCCCTTCTTCCCAGCATTCTCTCTGCCCTGAAAATTCTGCCTGGCCATCGATCATTCAGCTCTTTATTAACCAATTAAAGTAATACATATTCACAGTAAACAAAAAGATTATTCCACAGCAGTGATGTATACTGCTCTTATTTACTATTCCATAATGCATACACATTTTGTAAAATAACATGCTGGGGCCCATAAATATACCAATTATCCTGGGTTTTCTTATTGCCATTGAAACCCATCCCAAGTACTGCATTCTTTAATACTTACGATTTGTTTGAGGCAATGTTAGAGCTTTGAAGACATAGTCTTTCATTAGTTTGGAGCCTGCTGATTCTTCTAGGCTGGCCAACAAGTCCAGGGGATCTGCTTGACTCTGCCTCCCTTATTCTAGGGTCACTAAGACCTACTCCCATGCCCAGATTTTTCAAATGTGGGTTCTAGAATGAAACTCAGGTCCTCATGCTTGCAGGCTATTTCCCCATCCTCTGGATCCCCTTTAATGTAATATAGCCCACATCCAAATACCATGTAGATGGCAATATGAGCAGCTTTAGGTAGACTAAACAGGAGCCAACAACTCTAGGGCCTCTGACAACCATTGTTTTGCTTCTTGAATCTGGCCTCTGCATTTAAACCTTCCTGTAAAGTGAGCATTCTCCAGCACCCACAGCTCTAATCTGAAAAGATGGTGTGGAGGAGTTTCCAGCTGTTTCCATCCCAACCTTAGAGTCACCAGCAACATCTCTGCTTCCCATAGACTAAGCAACCAGGATGCTCTTCCCTCATGGGTGGCATCAGGATTGGGAGTATGGAGACTAACTTCAACTATGCATTGGGAAAACTGGATATACACAACACTGGCTAGAAAGAGCTTGGACCTAACTTCATTTGGTCATTACTTAAACCTAAGGACCATACACAGAAATTAACTTAAACTGAATTAAAGACCTAAAATCCATAAAACTCTGAGAACAAAGGGCAGCCTCATGACACTAAATTCAACAGTGATTTATCACCTGATCAAAGTGACAACCCATGGAGTCAGGGTTATATTTTCAAATTATGTATCTGATAAGAGATCAATATCCGTAATATACAGAGAATTCCTAAAATCCAGCAAAAGAAGTCAAGTACCCCGATTTCAAAAACAAAACAAAACAAAACAAAAAACACAAAAGGTGGCTGATTTCATTAGAGAAGTGCAAAATGAACCTGAAGATGACTCTGAGTAAAGTGCCAACTGTACATGCATGAGGACCTGTGTTTGGAACTCCAGCACACATGTAAAATGCCAGCATCTGTAACTCCAGCACTAAGGGGCAGTGGGGTGGACACAAGTACATCCAAGGGGCTCTGTGGCCAGCCATCCTAGCCAAAACAGACAGCTCCAGATTCAGCCAGAGAACATGGCTCAATAAACAAGTCAGGGGGTGATAGAGGAAGCCCCCAGTGTGTGGTTCTTACTTCTACATGCGTAGGCATGTGGGTGCTCATATGCGAACATGTTCTAGTTTTATTTCTGTGGCTATGTATTAGGGTTTTATTGCTGTGAAGAGACACTTACCCAAAGCTCTTTTAAGGAAAACATTTAATTAGGGCTGGATTACAAGTTCAGAGGTTTAGTCCATTGCTGTCATGGTGGGAAGCTTGGCAGCATGCAGGCAGACATGGTGCTGGAGAGGAGCTGAGAGTGCTACATCCAGACTACCAGGCTTTAAGAAGAGAAACACACTGGGCCTGGCTTGAGCATCTGAAATCTCAAAGTCCACCCCAGCGACACACTTCTCATTCAAACCATCACAGGCTATGATAAATACTCTGATAAAAACAGCTTCACAGGAAAAAGAGTTTATTGTCATAGTTACTTTTTTGTTACTGATACAATATCATGACCAAGGCAACTTAGAAAATAAAGTGTTAATTTGACATACAGTTTCAGAGGTGCTAGTGTCTTCAAGGGCAGAGAGGAATAGCTGAGAGTTCATATCTTGATTCACAACCACAAGGCAAAAAGAGGCACTGGGAATCGTGTGAGCTTTTGCAACAACAGAGCCCATTCCTTGTGACACAACTCCTCCAAAAAGCTCACGCCTCCTAATCCTTCCCAAACAGCACCAGCACTTATTGGGGCCATTCTCATTCAAACCATCACAGGGTTTATTCAGCTTACTGGTTTATTCCAGGTTACAGTCCATCATTGTAACCCAAAGCAACAGGAATCTGAAATAGCTACTCACATCCACAGTCAAAAGCAGAGACAGAATGAACAGATACTTGCTTACTGCTCTGCCAACCTCTACTCTTATATAACCCAGGAAACAATGCCAACAAAAGTGGGTCCTCTCACATCATTTAATGTATCAAGACAGTCACCAACAGATATGGCCATGGGTCAACCTGATTGTCTTAGTTTCTGTTTCTATGAAGAGATGCCATGACCACATCAACTCATATGAAGGACTAGGGGCAGGCTTACAGTTCAGAGGTTTAGTCCATCATGGCAGGGGATATGGCAGTGTGCAGGCAGACATCCTACTAGAGAGGTAGCTGAGAGTTTGACAACCAGTTTGGCAGGCAGCAGGAAGAGGGAGAGACATTGGGCCTGGCTTGAGCACTTGAAATCTCAAAGCCCACCCTTAGTGACATACTTCTTCCAACAAGGCCACACCTCATAATAGGGCCACACCCTATGATCCTATTGGGGTCATTTTCATTCAAGCCACAACATTCCATTCCTTGGCCCCCATGGGCTTGTAGCCATATTCAGTCTACCTTCAAAGGTCTGCATAGTCTATCACAGTTCTAACAATGCTTAAAGTTCATAATCTCATCTGAGATTCATGCAACCTTTTAACTGTAACCCCCTATAAAGTCAAAATCAAATTTAAAAGCAGACAACATACTTCCAACATATAATGGCACAGGATATATATTACTGTTCCAAAATGTAGGAAAGGAAGGATAGTGAGGAAATACTATACCAAAGCAAGACCAAAAACAAACTGAGCCAACTCCAAACTGCTTCTCCATGTCTGATGTCAAAGTGCTCTTAAGAGTGCCAACTCCTTTCAGCTTTGTTGACTGCAGCACACTTCTTTCTCTTGTGCTGGTTTCACTCCTTCTTAGCAGCTCTCCTCAGCAGGTTTCCCATGACCCTGGCATCTCTAACATCTTGGGGTCTCCAAGGCAACCCAGGCTTCAGCTTCACAGTTTCATGCAATGACTTCTTTAGACATCTATTCAGTGACACTTCTGACACATGCCTGGCCTCAACAACTTTCCTTAGCCATAAGAGGAGATTCTATAAGTCCCTTCCTTGTGTCCTAGACTCTAGAAACCAGATCCACATAGCCAAAGCTGCTAATTCTGCTTGCTCAGGCTGGAACATGGTCTGATATTTGTACCATGTAAAATGCATTCTATATCAAATTATAAATGTTCTACTTGAAAAAAGAAAACCTGTACTCTACAAAATTCAAAAATTTAATGGAAATGGACAATTTTCTGGATAGATGTCACTTACCAATATTAAATCAAGAACAGATAAGCAATTTAAAATGACCTATAGCCCCTAATGAAATAGAAGCAGTTATGAAAAGTCTCCCAACCAAAAAAAGCTCAGGGCCAGATGGTTTCAGTGTAGAATTCTACCAGAAATTCAAAGAACAGCTAATACCAATACTTCTCAAAAGTGTTTCACACAATAGAAGCAGAAAGGTCATTGCTAAACTCTTTTTCTGAGGCTACCATTATCTTAGTATTAAAGCCACATAAAGACACAACTGAGAAAGAGAACTACAGACCAATATCCCTCATGAACATGGATGAAAAAATACTCAATAAAATACTGGCAAATTGAATTCAAGAACACATCAGAGAAATCATCCACCATGACCGAGTAGGCTTCATCCTGGGGATGCAGAGATGGTTCAGCATAAGAAAGTCCATCAATGTGATCCACCATATAAACAAACTGAAAAAGAAAAACCACACAATCATTTACTAGATGCTGAAAAAGACTTTGACAAAATCCAACACCTCTTCATGATAAAGGTCTGGGAGAGATCAGAAATAACAGGAACATACCTAAACATAATAATAAAAGCAATATATAGCAAACCAACAGCCAACATCAAACTAAATGGAGAGAAACTCAATGTGATTCTTCTAACTTCAAACAAGGCAAGCTGCCCACTCTCTCCACATCTCAATATTATACTTGAGTTACTAGCTAGAATAATAAAACAAAAGAAGATCAAGGTGTTACAAATTGGAAAGGAAGAAGTCAAATTGTCACTATTTGCAGATGATACAACAGTTTACACAAGTGACCCGAAAAATTATACCAGGGAACTCCTACAACTGATAAACACCTTCAGTAAAGTGGCACTATATAAGATTAACTCAAAAAAAAAAATCAGGAGCTGTAGTATATACAGGTGATAAAGGGGTTGAGAAAGATATCAGAGAAATATCACCCTTTACAATAGCTACAAACAACATGAACTATCTTGGAGTAATGCTAACCAAACAAATGAAAGACCTATATAATAAGAACTTTGAGTCTTTAAAGAAAGAAATTAAGAAAGATACCAGAAAATGGAAAGATTTCCCATGCTCTTGGATAGGAAGGATAAACAGTAAAAATGACAATCTTGCCAAAAGCAATCTACACATTCAATGCAATACCCATAAAAATCTTAGCATAATTCTTTACAGACCTTGTAGAAAAACAATAAAGGAATTTCAGGAGGCATCACCATCCATGACTTCAAGCTCTATTATAGAGCTATAGTCCTGAAAACAGCTTGGTATTGGCACAAAAATAGACAGGCAGACCAATGGAATTGAATTGAAAATCTTGATATTAACCCACATATCTATGAACATCTGATCTTTGACAAAGAAGCTAAAATTATACAATAGAAGAAAGACGGAATCTTCAACAAATGGTGCTGGAATAACTGGATGCTGGTGTGTGGAGAACTGCAGATAGGCTCATGTCTATCGCCATGCACAAAACTTAGGTCCAAATGGATCAAAAGCCTCAGCATAAACCCAGCCACACTGAACCTCTTAGAAGAGAAAGTGGGAGGCACTCTTTAATTAATTGGTACAGGAGACTGCTTCCTGTCTCCTGTACAAACTGAGATCAACAATTAATAAATGGGACCTCCTGAAATTGAAAAGCTTCTGTAAGGCAAAGGACACAGGACAAAATGGCAGCTCACAGGATGGGAAAAGATATTCACCAGCCCCACATCTGATAAAGGGATGATTTCAAAAATATATAAAATATACTCAAGAAGCTAGTTACCAAAAGACCAAGTAATCCAATTAAAAAATGGGGTACAGAACTAAATAGAGAATTCTCGATAGAGGAATCTAAAATGGCTGAAAGACTTACAAAAGTGCTCAACATCCTTAGCCATCAGGGAAGTGCAAATCAAAACAACTTTGGGATATAATCTTACTCCTGTCAGAATGACTAAAATCAAAAACACCAAAGACACTTTATGCTGGAGAGAATGTGGAGAAAGGGGAACACTTCTCCACTGCTGGTGGGAGTGCAAACTTGTACAGCCACTTTGGAAATCAGTATGGCGGTTCCTCAGGGAAATGGAAATCAGTCTACCTCAAGATCCAGTAATTCTACTGTTAGGCATATGCCCAAAAGGTGAACATTCATACATCAAGGACATCTGTTCAACTATGTTCATAGCAGCATTATTTGTAATAGCCAGAACATGGAAGCAACCTAGATGCCCCTCAACTGAAGAATGGATGAAGAAAATGTGGTACATTTACACAATGGAGCACTATTCAGGAAAACAACAACAACAAAAACCAACCAAACAAACAAATGATAAAACCAAAACAATGGCTTCTTGAAATTTGCAGGCAAATCATCCTGAGTGAGGTAACCCAGTCACAAAAAGATAAACATGGTATGTACTCACTCACATATGGATTTTAGACATAGAGCAAAGTTTACCAGCCTACTGGTAATCCATACTGCCAGAAATCCTAGGAAACAAGGAGGACCCTAAGAGAGACATGCTTGGTCCCCTAGAGAAGGGGAAAGGGACAAGATCTCCTGAGAAAAATGGGAGCATGGGGAAAGGTGAGAGGGAGTTAGGAGGAAGAGGAGGGAAGAGGTGGACTTGAGGGAGCAGGAAGATTGAGTCAGGGAAAAAACAGAAGAGAGTAAGAAAAGAGATACCATAATAGAGGGAGCCATTATAGGTTTTAAGAGAAATCTGACACTAGGGAGTCATGCTGAGATCTATAAGGATGACCCCAACTAACAATCTAAGAGGCTACCTTAAATGCCCTTCCCTGATAATTGAGATTGATGACTATCTTATATGCCATCCTAAAGCCTTCATCTAGTAGCTGATGTAAGCAAAAGCAGACACCCACAGGAAAACACTGATCCTAACTCCTTAAATCTAGTTGCAGAAAGGGAGGAATGATGAGTAATGGGGTGAAGACCAGGCTGGAGAATCCCACAAAAATTGCTGACCTGAACAAGGGCTCATGGACTCCAGACTGATAGCTTGGAAACCAGCAGAGGACTGACACAGACCCCCTGAATGTGGGTGTTAGTTAGGAGGACTAGACAGGCTATGGGGCCTCTGGCAGTGGACCAGTATATTGTAGTTTAATAAGGATCAGGATAAACAAATAGGCTGAATAGATGTTTATTCAGGGATAAATAACTTACAAAATAGTCAGATGAACACCAGCAGGTTCCTGGTCCCAAGGATGCTTCCAGATCTTCTCCTGTCCATGTCCTGCCAGCAAGAGAGCGCTCCTGGGCTCCTCCTCAGACCTAGTTTTCCTTAGGTCACTTCCGCCCCTGTCTCCACCCGCAATGGCCGTGGTCAGTGCCACAGGTGCGGGCAAAATAAATATCTCGTTACACCAGTATTTATTCCTAGTACATGAATGGACTTTGGGAGCCCATTCTACACAGAGGGATACTCTCTCAGCCTAGACACATGAGGAGGGACTAGGCCCTGCTCTAAATGATATGACAGACTTTGAAGACTCCCCATGGAAAGTATCACCCTTCCTAGGGAGCAGAAAGGGGGTTGTGTATGTGTGTGTGGGGGGGGAGGTGAGGACTGGAGGGTGTAAGAACTGGAATTGACATGTAAAACAAGCTTGTTTCAAATGTAAATTTAAAAAAACAAGATTTTTTTTTAACCAAAGTGAAGGTCCAGACTAGAAGTGGATTCACCTATGCAGACAAAGGAAAAATAATCTCTCACATGTGTGCCTTCCATTTCTGTCTTGTAGTTTATTCCAGGATATTTCAGGATATTTCAGTGTTTCAGGATATTTCATCATATTGTAAACCCGGAGATTTCATTGTTTATTGGAAAAATCTGTTTCTAGCTGTGGTGGTCTCACACCTTTAATTCAAGAGCTTTCTGCTTGATTATTGTATACAGAATTAAATAAAATCAACTATAGGTCAAGAGGAACAAACTGATGGGAAAAACCAGAGTGTGTAAGAGGAAGTCAGGAGAATAAAGAGACACACACACACAGTAGATGTGAGGTTTTATTTGAGACAATGTTGGAGAAAGAAGGCTCTTTCCGGGATGATGGTGGGGAGGCAGCTAGGTGCTTTGTATGCCTCTTTGAGCTAGCAGGTTTTAATCCCAGCATTTGGATCCAGAGTCTTTATTTAGTTGAAAAAATTTTGTGCCTTACCTGGGGCATGGTCACACAGATAAATCATGCCAGTGGCATGACTGAGAAGTCACCAGATTTGGTAAGACACCTGTAAAGTCCTTAAGGAGAGGGAATTAAGTAATATGGAAAGAAAAAAATCTTTTCCACATTAAAGATGGGAAATATGATTCAGGGAATCAGGACTCTGCCTAGTACTACTTTAGATGGCTTGCAAATAGAAGCAGAAAATGAAAAGAGGAAATTACTTGCCCGAGATTGACATACTACTGATTATAATAACTATCAGTCTGGTAATTCACATTTTATTGTTAACAGCCATTGTGGGATTTTTGTGACAAATATGAAAAGTGGACTAGTAAGATACAAGCCTTAGAAAGACTTATAGATGAAAATAAGAAAAATACTCAGAAACAGAGAAATTTAGACAAGAACCTACTGTGCCACTGTGTGATGAAACTGAAGAGAGACCTCCCAAGGTTGTCAGAAAACCAACATTAGTTTAGTTTATCCATTTATTATACAAAGAACTACCAGGTTACCCCAAGGTCATCAAGAAGTTGAATGGAATCCTGTAGGAATATTCAATTTGAAGAGATTATGGAGGCAGTCATTACTTATGGTATACATTCATCCAATGTGAAACAAATATTAACATCATGGGCAACTCATAATAGAATTATCTCCAAGGCTGGAGATAATTTTGCAACACAATATTCGAAGCTGGTCCTCAGTTACAATGATAGAAAGGGGAAGCAGGGCTAGAGGTATGAATAGTTCCCAAGATCAGGTTTTAGATGAAGGACAATATGCTGAATGTCAAAGGCAGCTTGAATTTGATAATCACACCTTGGTGCTATGTCATTTGGCAGCTTTAAAAAAGGTTGAAGAATCATGAATGAGATCTGGGTCATTTACTAAATTTATACAAAGCTGTTGCAGAATATTTGCTTAACTATGTAAAGGTCTGTTGCATTTGCTTAATTATGTAAGTATGTGTTGTTGTTTTACCTTGCCCACCTTATTGTTCTAATAAAAAGCTGAATGGCCAATATTGAGGGAGGAGGTATATATGGGATTTCAGAGCATGGCCAGCAAGTGAGAGGAGAAATTTAGGCTCAAAAGAGAGAAAGAAAAAGAGGCACCAGGGAGATGCCAAGAGACAGTCAGACAGACACAGAAGAAAGGAAGTCAGACATACAGAATGGAAGAAAGGTAAAAAGTCCCAAAGTAAAATGTAGAGAAATAGAAACAGGGTAAATTAAGTTAAAAGAGTTAATTGGGCAAGCCTAAGCTAAGGCTGAGAATTTGTAATTAATAATGAGTCTCTGTGTCTTTATTTGGGAGCTGGTTGGTTATCCAAAGAAAATTCCAACCATACAAGGCCCAAAAGAAGCCTTCATTGATTTTTTGCAAAGGTTGACTTCAGATGTAAATAGAAAGTATCAGATCTAGAAATCAGACAAATATTAATAGAATCTTCAGCTTTCCAAAATGCTAGTTCAGAATTGAAAAGGGTGATTATGCCTTTAAAGGCAAGATCAGCACCAGTAAATGAATGGATTAGAAATACAACTGATGTTGGAGTGCATGCTTATGGTGCTACAGTAATAGCACAAATAATTTCTAAAAGTTTTAAGAAAAATCAAAATGTCAGATGTTTTAGTTGTGGTATGAATGTCATTTTGAAAAAGATTGTAGGCAAAGAGTTCCTAGAAACAATGTTTTTTTTTTTTTCCTAGAAATAATCCAAACAGAAGTTCCCAACATTATGGAGTGTGCAGAAGGTGTGCCAATAGCTGGCACTGCACCAGTGAATGCAGACAACTTGGGACAGGCAAGGTGACGTTTTACTATTGGAAACCATCCTCAGTGGCCTTATTAAGGCCATGATATCTAATTTGATTCAACCTCCCCCTTCGGCACCAGAGAAACTCTTTCACAGAGTAATTAAAAGGTTTAGTGTCTGTTGTTAAAAACAGCACTACTCTGGATGTGATCAAGGAGAGAATAGCTTCAGCAGATGAAAAACATTTCAGGAGAGACCATAAAACAAGCTAAAAAACAAAAATAAAAATTAATAAAAGTATTGAAATTGAACTAGGGGCAGATGTAATAATTTCACCAAAATCTTGACATCCAAATTGGCCTCTTCAGGAGGTAAATATTTAGCTTCTAGGGATTGGAGCTTTATCTCAGGTAAAACAAAGTGCAAGATGGATCAAGTGTATAGGGCCAGAAGGACAAATAGCGGATATAAAGCCATATGTGGCCAATATAGTGATGAATTTATGGGGACATAATTTGTTGCAGCAATGGAAAAACAGGTTAACAATCCTCCGATCTCAGAAGCAAACCAGAAAATAAAGAATGCCTTCACAATGCCTACTTATAATAATGTTCAACCTGTTAAAAGGTATCAGTGGAAAGTTCTTCCACAAGGACTGTTAAACACCCCTGCCAGTGTTTTGTACAAGATATGTTAGAAATAACTCACAAACAGTTTCCTTTATCTAAAATCTATCATTGGGTGGATGATATTTTATTGGCTGATTCAGACACAGATAACATAGAAAAATGTTTGATGATGTTAAGAAAATTTTGCCTTTCAGTATTGCAAATCACTCCTGGAAAAATACACAGAGGAGATTCTATCAATTATCTAGGACATGACATAGGTTTATAGAAAATTCAACCACAGAAAGTACAAATCAGTAGAGAACAATTACAAATGCTTAATGATTTTCAAAAGTTGCTGTGAGGTACTAACCGGCTATTGGATTAAACTACTCAAGTGATAAGTATTTTATTTTAAACCTTGCAAACTGATAAGGATTTATATAGTTCAAAAAATTATCTGCTGAGACTGAGAGAGAATTGTCTCTGGTAGAAAATAAATTACAAGATATACATGTGGGCCACTTGGGTCCAAAGCTTGATTGTTTTAGTTAATTTGCCTTCTCCCACAGGAACTATTATGCAGAGAGAAGATAATATCTTAGAATTTGTATTTTTAGCATACAAACTGAGCAAAAAAGTAAAGACCTACGTAGAAAAGTTTTCTAAATTGATCCTGAAAAGAAAAATGAGACTTGGTTGTAGACTGAGTTTCTTGTTCTGCCTGGTCCCACAGCCATTTAGCCCCAAATAAACACAGAGAATTCTATTAATTATAAACTGTTTGCCCAATGGTGTAGTCTTCTTATTGGCTAGCTCTCTCTTAATTATTAACCCTTTTCTATTAATTTAAGCATTTCCATGTGGTCTTATCTTACCAAAGAATCTTGCTCCCTCAGCAGCTACATGGCATCTCTCTGATGGCCTCCCTCTGCCTGCTCTCCCAGTCTGGTAGCCCTGCCTATACTTCCTGCCTGGCTACTGGCCAATCACTGTTTTGTTCAACAACCAGTAAGAGAAACATATATATAGAAGGACATCCCCATCACTTTGTCAATTAGCAGGAATAGACCCAGCAGAAATTGTGGTACATTTTACTAATGATGAAGTTGCCTGATTGTGGGCAGAAAATGAGCACTGGAGAAGAGTTTGCGGCAATTTTTGGAAAGAGTTTAACAACAAATATCCCAAAAGCCAGAGACTTCAGTTTATAATGAAAATTTATTGTATTGTTCCCCACATTGTACAGGGAATACCAATTTCTAGAGCTCCTACATTCTATACTGATGCAAAAAAAAAAATGAGGAAAGGCATAAGTCAGAAAAAGTAAGTAGCTCAAAGCCCTTTTGATTCAGTTAAAAAATCAGACCCCTCATATGGTATTTTTTTGATTTTCCTGAATGTTTTAATATAGATACCAACTCTCAATATGCAGAAAGAGTTATTTTACATATTGGAACTGATGAACTTATGGTTCAGAATTAACTTCAGTATTTATTCAATTAAAACAAGTAGTCAGAAATAAAAATCATCCATTATATATAACACATATCAGATCTTATAGGTCTACAGGTCCCTGTAGCACAGGGTAATGATGAAATTAATCAGCTATTGGTAGGAAATGTGCTAGAAGACTCTGAATTTTTTAAAAATAAATCACCATGTTGACAAAAAAGGTTTGAAGAAAGATTTTTCTAGTCCTTACCAATAAGCCAAAGAAATGTTCTACTTGTTCTTTGTATAAACAAACTCCATTATCAGCGGGAAGTAACCCAAACGGTACCCAAAGAAATTATATGTGACAAATGAATGTGTTTCATTTTGCAGAGTTTGTTAGTTTAAAAAGTATGTTTACCATACCATAGATACATATTCAATATTTTAATGGGAAACTGCTTTAAGTTCTGAAAAGCAAGATTCTGTAATTACACAATTACTAGAAGTTATGGATATTATGGGGATAACTGTACATATTAATACTGACAAGTTTTCAGTATATGTCTCTAGTAAAATGAAACAGGTTTTTTTTTTTTGCAGATTACAACATAAAGCATATTACGGATATACCACATAATCCTACAAGACAAGCAGTTATAGAAAAAACTAATTATACTTTAAAATATATGCTTAATAAACAGAAATGGATAATAAAGACCCTCAGAGATAGATTATACAGTGTTTTATTAATTTTAAGTTTTCTAAATGTTAGTGAGAAAGGAACAACAGCTGCAGAGAGACATTGAATAGTAGAAAAATTCTAAATTACATCATCCTATGTATTTTAAAGATATGTTGACCTCAGAATAGAAACTGGAATATGTATTATGTTGGGGAAAATGCTTTGCTTTTCTTTCCCCAGGAGAAGAATAGTTATGGATACCATCAATACTGGTAAAGAATGAATTCTTTACCAGAACAGGAGAGTTCTCTTGATTAGGAGCTATTCATCAAACAGCTTAGTCATTCAGTATAAACTAATCTATAAGACTAAGAAATGCCTTTCATTTAATCAGGCATGAAATCTAAAAACAAAAAATAATGATAATTTACCAAAGGCATACTTGCCTTACTGGCATGAAAGGAAAAAATAGGTTTTCTTATGCCATATGTCTTAATTCCATGTTATACTGTTAGATTGTAGATTGCCAGATGGTGCATGACATCTTGGACATCAGCTTTTGAGTTTTCTTCTTAAATATAAGGAATATTTGTGTTGTTTAGTATTAAAAGCACAGTTAGATCTAAAATATTTAAGTAAACTCAAAAGGCTACTACAGTTCAAACTTGTTTTCTAAATCTCTAAGCCTTGGAGTGATTTGGAGCTAAGATAAAATATTTGAGCAGGGTGGTAGTAGCTTTACCATACCTTTAATTCCAGCACAGACAGGTGGATCTCCATAAATTAGTTGTTTTCTAAATTTCAGAGGTACAGTGAGCCTTTAACCCTATCACCCAGGCACCTAATTGGTGTGTTTGCACATTATAAAACTCATGTACCATATTTACAGATTATTATTAAAACCCTCTTCAGGGTTTGTGGCTTCTGGTCAGCTCTTCTCCATGCATGTGGTGCTGACCAATATTGAAGCAGATGATAGCCTAATTATAGATATTATATTTATTGTTGAATTGGCAACGGAGCATTCTTCATAAGGCAAAACAGTTGTATGCAAAAGAAAAATCTGTATCTTCTCCAATTCATGGTCTATGTACAATGGTATAGCTATATGGTCATCAAAATGGAAACCACTAACTGGCAGATATATGGCAAACAAATCTGGTCATGGAGACTCAGGATTGAAAATGACAAAACCTAGCAAAACTTAGCAAAGACATCAAGTATTGTGTAGTTCATACAGGCAAGACAGACAAAACATCTGAAAATAATGAAATAGTGGACAAATTGGTATCATGTTTAATTAAGACTAGAATGTTAAAATTTGCCAGAAAACAAATTCAGAATAAATCAACAAGAATGATAGATTACACATTAGAAAAACTTGAAAGTTTATCACTAACACTAAAAAGTAAGGGGAAATGGAGAACCAAACTAAACGAGGACAACTTTATGAGAATAATTATTATAAGGAATCCATAGCCAGGTGGTGGTTCACACCCTTAATCTCAGCCCTTGGGAGGCACGTGCCTTTAATCCCAACACTTGTGAGGAAGAGACAGGCACATAAGAATTACAATGGTTTGAATTTTAAATTACTTGCAAAAGGAAGACTAACATTCAAATAAAATGTCCTTTGTTGCCTAAAAATAAATACACTTTAATCTTGAGTTTATATATTAAAAGAAAGGGAAATGTGGGTATATTTATCTCTACATACTAAGGTATATTTATCCACACATACTAAGTTATATTTAGTTTCAAAATTTCAAAAGAATTTTTTAAATGGAAAGATAATACCTTTTTTTGTCGCCAAAAATCAAAGTTAGGGTTGGGACAGGGTTTTGCTTTTGTCTTTCCTGAAGAATGAGAGCATTCTATGAAGGAATCCAGAGCCCACTGGACAGATGAACATTTGAAGAAAAAGGAGATGTCCCAGGAAAATAACCTTTGAGGACTCTAAGAAGATGATCAGGCCCTGCAATAATGAAGCCATCTGGATTGTGGTCATGCCAATAAGCTGACAAACACCACCCAAAGATCAGATTCAGACTACAAACTGCTCAGGACATCCAAATTGAGTTCATATGAGACTGACACAAGCATTTCATAGAACTTTGAACTTAAAAATATTTAAACCTAAGACTGCCAAATGCAACCAAGCTGGACACTGTGGAAAGCTTGCCAGAAGTAGCTCCATTATTATAAATAGTTTTATTGTTTTAGAGTTAAAACCCTTCCTTTTATTTAGACAAAAGGGGGAAATATTGCAGGATATTTGATCACTTGGTGAACCCTGAGATTGCATTATTTACTGGAAAAAATCTCCTAGCTGTGGTGTGTCTCAGCCCTAGCACACACCTTCAGTCTAAGAGCCTTCTGCTTGAATATTGTAAACAGGATAAAATAAAATCAACTATAGGTCAGAGCAAGTAACCAGTTGACAGGAAAACAAACAAACAAACATAAAATGTAAGAGGAAGTCAGGAGGACAGAGCGAGACACACAGGAAGTAGAAGGGAGGGACATCCAGTTGGAGAAAGTTTTGTTTGAGACAGTGTAGGAAAAAGGTCTTCCTGGGATGACAACAGAGGAGGAAGCAGCTGGGCGCTTCCACTGCCTCTCTGAGCTAATAGGCTTTTACCTCAGCATCTGGCTCCCTAGTCTTTACTGATAAAATAGAATCATAGAGACTTAGTTTAAAGACAACACAGATATATATATATATATATATATATATATATATATATATGTATATATATGTATATATATGTATATATATGTATATATATGTATACAGATATATATATATACATATATATATATGTATATATATGTATATATTGTCAATCTGACAGCCAAGAATAGCCACCATAATGATCTACACAATCACCCATTGATACTATCCTCCAAGGTAATTCTAGATTACATCACATTGACAATTAAAAGTTACTATCACACTTGTATGCACACAAAAGATAGCCAACATAACCTGAGAACTGCAGGTTGAAAGCACATTGGCATCTCTCCTCCCCTCCAGTAAAATAGCCATTATCAATAGGATGGGCAATTCACCCACAAACAGCTGAATGAATTACCATAAATAATGTCATTCAGCCTTGGAGTTGCGGGGCATTCTGGCCCTGAAAACAACACAAATGAACCCTAGGGATACTGAGCTATGGGGAAACGAGCCCAGCAGTGAATGAAGAACACTTGGTGATTCCCACTTGAATGTGGCATTTAGAAGAGTCAGCATCATAGAGATGCATGGTGGGTGGAAGTGGGCTGGGAGGCTGGCAGAGTGGGGAGCTCCTTCCTACTGAGTAATGTTCACAAGACAGAGGACAACAGAGATGGGCAGTGCTGGCCCAGCAGTGACACGAGTGTATTTATACCACTGAACTGCATCTGTTGTGACAGCACAGATGAACTTTATGTCATGTGCTTTGCTGTAATTATTTTTATTAAATGCAGCAAATCATTTATCAGACTTTATGCTAAAAACTAACAAAAATATCTAAACATCAACTAAAATAAATGGGGTGCACTATGCTGGAACAGTGGGACATATGACAAAAATTGCATTGTCATTTGACATCTGCTAAGACCCTGGAGGGAGAGTCATATAGATGCGGACTGGATAGAGGAGGGTGAGAAAATGACCACCAAGCCAGTGCGTTCAGACTTCAGAGATTTGAGGCTAGGGAAGGCATGGGATGTGTAGATGCAGTTTAAAATTTAGCAGCCTGAGTTCTGCACTGAAGGAAACCAGATGTCCTTGGAAATGCCCTCAGTTAGATGAATGGAGAGTTCCTGCCCCACCTCAAGGAGGGTCTTGAACTCTTAAACAGAGTAGGGTCACCCCCTGTGGTCCAGGAATGATGGTAGTACAGAGTAGAGGCAGTGACTGGGCAAAGGTTTGGCAGTGGGGAAAATGGGGTGTTAACTAGTATATAAGGGTAAGGGAGAAGGATGAACAGGAGTAGGGAAGATAGTCCAAGGGCGGGGTCTGGTCCCTTACATTCTAAGGAAGATGAACACCATTTTATAGGCAATCAAGAGCAGGGTGACATTAGAGACTCTGGTAAAACAACAACAACAAACCAAAAACAACAACAAGGTTTGGGCCTGGTGGTATTTGCCTTTAATTCTAGTACTCAGGAGGTAGAAGCAGGTGGATTTCTATGAACTCAAAGCTAGCCTGGTGTGCATTGTAAATTCTAAGTCATCTGGTGCTACAATAGAGAGACCCTGTTTCAAACAAATAAACAACAACTAAGTGGTCAACAAGATGGCTCAGTGGATAAAGGCACTTACTACGCAAGCCTGAAGAAGCCCATTGTGGAAGGTGAGGGCCAACTCCACAGAGCTGTGCTCTAACCTCCACATGCCACTCCCATCATTATACACACAATTATAATAAAACAATTTTAGAATCTCAGTCTTAGCCAGGCAGTGGTGGCACACACCTTTAATCCCAACACTTGGGAGATAGAAGCAGACAAGTCTCTGTGAATTTGAGGCCAGCCTGATCATCCAGGACATCCAAGGCTAAACAGAGAAACCCTGTCTCAAAAAACCAAACCAAAACAAAAAGGTGTCAGCTCATGACTAGTTTGTATTCTGGTCTGGGGCTCAGTCATGCTTTATGTATATAAGTAGCTCTGGCAGCAGAACTGTGGTGTTTCTGTGACTGTGCTTGTACACAAGCATCTATGAACACAGACACATATATTCCCCCCATACTCATATGTGTATAAGTGTGTGTGTGTGTGTGTGTGTGTGTGTGTGTGTGTGTGTGTGTGTGTGTGTGTTTTTGTGTGTGTGTGGTGTGTGTGTGTGTGGGTGTGTGTGTGTGTGTGTGTGTGTGTGTGTGTGTGTGTGTGTGGTGTGTGTGTGTGTGTGTGTGTGTGTGTGTGTGTGTGTGTGTGTAGGCCAGGGGAGGACTTCTCCTGTGTGCCTCTATTTTTCACCAACTTGTATTTGGAGATGTCAGTAATTGAACCTGAAGCTTACTGTTCTGTCTAGGCTCCCAGGGTCTGCTTGTTCCCCTCTTCCATGTTGGGATTACAGTCACACGCAGCCATCCCTGGATTCTACCAGCTCCAGGGAATCCAATGGCCATTCCCAGCCTCATCAGGCAAACACACTCATGTGTAGACACACTCATATACACATAACCACATATAAAAATAAATCTTAAATAAGAAGACATAATAGAGCTATTTGACCATTTCCCAGCATGTTCTCAAATGTAGTACACCCCCATCCAAACCTTGTCTCTTTAGACTCTGAGCCTAATTCTGAAATGCTAAAAAGCTAGAACTAATGTGGGAGATCCTTCTGTATGCTGTGAATGTGTTGCTTTTATTGGTTGATGAATAAAGCTGTTTTGGACAACGGCCAGGCAGAATAGAGCCAGGCAGGACATCCAAACAGAGATACAGAGAGAAAGAAGGCAGCATCAGGGAGATACCACATAACCAATGAAGGGGTCAGGTGCCAGAATATTACCAGTAACCCATGGCCATGTGATAATACACAGATTATTAAAAAAAAAAATGGGCTAATTTAATTGTGAGAGCTAGTCAGTAATATGCCTGAGCCATTGGCCAAACAATCGTAATTAATATTAAGCCTGGTGAGTGGGAGAGAAACCTACATTTAAATATGGTACCAACTCAGGACACATACAGCCACATAAAGCCTGAGAAACTTAAGAAAAAAAAAAAAAAAACCAAAACAAAAAAAGAGGGCTTGTGGATCCACAAAAATGGAATCATGTGCAGCTTCTTGGAGGATAAATAAAATTTAAAATTATATGGGCCATGTAAAGATAGAAAACACACAGAGAATCTGAATTATGTGCATTACTGAGTTCCTTTAAAATTTTTGACTGCTGATGAGCTAGCTAACTGCAGAGAGACATTTGATTGTGGGGGCTGCTAAGCAAAACCAATGAATATATTTTAAAGGTATTTTGACTTCAAAATTTGTGTCTAAAGGTATGTTGCTTTGGAAAAGAGCTTCTGCTTTTGTATTCACAAAAGAAGCTCTGGATTCCTTCCTGGCTAATGTGATTTGATCAAGTAAGACCCCCTGAGAGGTCTCTAATGGAGCCATCACCCAGGTTATTCACATTCAAAACAGCGTCAAGGCAACTGACTGAGACCATGTAGCCTCATTGAATAATACAGCCAAGATTTAACCATAAATATAAGTTTTCTCAGGATCTCCATAAGATTACCAGTACCCTCAATCAACAGGAAGTAGCATAGAAAACTATGCCTAAATTCCCAAAACAATTGTTTATAAATGTTTGTTTTCATTTAAAAGGGGTTGGTTATAAATGGGTAATGGTCATAGTCAATCTCTTTCTAAATAAAAAAGGGGATATGATTTAGAAATGAATACTTTACATTTGTATGGATATTGATTTATTGATATAAATTTAAAGTCAATTTCATTATATTAGATGAGTATTTCTACACTTGTTTAAGGTATTATGTTTATGTAGCTCATTTAAAACATTTTCCAGACTGGTTTCTCTGTGTAGCTTTGGAGCCTGTCCTAGCACTTGCTCTGTAGACCAGGCTGGCCTCAAACTCACAAAGAGCTGCCTGCCTTTGACTCCCAAGTGCTGGGATTAAAGGCGTGCACCACCAATACCTGGCAAAAAATTAGGAGTCACTATAATAGTCAAACTTATAGTCATGTTAGGTTTTCTGGGTAAAGAGAGATATATTTGAGATGGAAAGGTAATCTTCAAATACTTCAAAATATGGCATTTAAAATGTTTTAAGAACTTAGACTTTTCTTGATAATGAGACATATCTGCTCCTGGCTTTACCAATTACTACAAGGGGATGATGGATATTGAAGAAGCTCCTTATGGAGTTTACTTTCAATGTGGCAAGACTAGCCATATAGGGAAGAAACTGTTCTTGCCTGGACTGCTTGATGACTGTATGCTCTATAAACTGGACATGCAGGCCCCACAGGAAAGTGACTGCTGAACTTGCCAAAACAAGATGGGACAATCCTTCAGGGTTCCTACTTTATGGAAGAGTCTGTCAGACATTCTGTAGGAAACACACACACACACACACACACACACACACACACACACACACACCTCTACTCACCTGACAAGCCACCAATATAGGCAGGACAGTTTCAAATTTTCTGCTTCACTGAGAAGTCTACCAGATTAAAGGTGGATATCCCAACATTACAGAAGAACTTTGGGTGACTGTCCAGGCAGCCAGATATCTCTGTCATTTCTAGAGTTTTAAAAGTTGTTTACAATGTACTTCCTATTTACTTATATTATATCCTTTTGGGGTCTTGATAGAGTTAAATCAGATAATGATAATCATAGTTTTCCTTAGTTGTGATGGAGAATAAATTAGATATAAAAATTTAAATTCACAAGGACAAGATAGATGATAGAATATTTGTAATTTTGCTAAATACAAGTAGACTAAATATTGTAACTGTACTTCTTGCTTGATAACTGTTTTGTTATATAAATTTACTATGTTAAAGTTAAAACCTTCCTTTTGAATTAGACATAAAAGGGGAGATGATGTGGGATGTCATTCTGTATGCTGTTAATATGTGTTTCTTCTTCTTCTTCTTTTTTTTTTTTTTTGTTGATTGATAAAGCTATTTGGCCAATAGCCAGGCATAATAGAGCCTGGTGGGAAATCCAAACAGAGATACAAGACAAAGAAGTTAGAGTCAGTGAGATGCCATGTAGCTACCTAAGGGGTAAGATGCCAGAACATTACCAGTAAGCCATGTCCACTTGGTAATACACAGATTAGTAAAAATGGTTAATTTAGGGACCTTCCCCTACACACATATCCATTTCAAGCCTGCCCTTACCTGACCTTTGGGCCCCTTCACCTGCCTTCTGCCTGAGGTGAGTCTGAGACCAGCCCCACCCAAATCCTCTGCCACATCCTTTCCTGGGAACTCCCTTCGTTAGCTCCACATCTCAACCCCTCTATAACCTTGGCCTGAGTGGTCTAGTCCAGGTACTCTGGACTATCCACCATCCAGAGCTTGCCTTCCCCTCATCCTTGGCCCTGCTGGGTCCATTGCTTGGGGTATTGGTATGGGCAGAGCACAGGTCTAATACCCCCATCATTTCCTTGGGACTTCTTGTGTCGGTTCTGCACATGCTGGACCTGCCCCTCCACACAGGACCATCTGGAGCCTGCCCTTACCTGACCTTTAAGCCCTTTTGCCTGCCTTTTGCTTGAGACCATCCTGAGCCTGCCTTCCCCACATCATTGGACCTGTTGTGGCCTCTGCTTGAGAGACCTCCAAGAGAGAGTTCAGATTATCCAGAGTTACTTACATCAAACTCCTGACCCACCTACACCCATGGGGAGAGCAGGACAGAGAGAGACTTCACCTGCAACCACTGGAAGAAGTTATGGGAAGATGGCAATACAAGAAAACATTCAACAATAGAAAGGCCGTATGACACCACCTGAACCTAGGGACTCTACACCAAGTAGACCTGAACACACCAAAGCAGATGAAGCAGAAAAGAACAACTTAAAAAGTAACTTCATAAAAATGATAGAGCCCCTCAAAGATGATATGAGAAAACCTCTTAAAGAACTGGAAGAAAAAACAAACAAAGAATTGGAAGAAATGGAGGAAAAGACCAAGCCCCCCTCCTCAAAAATGCAAGAAATGAACAAATCTCTTAAAGAAAGTAAGGAAAGCCAAGAAAAAAACAAACAGATGAAGGAAACAATTCAAATAGTTCAAGACCTGAAAACTGAAATAGAGACAATAAAGAAAATACAAATTGAAGGGATGCTGGAAATAGAACAACTGGATAAACAATCAGGAACTACAGATGCAATCATAACCAACAGAATATAAGAGATGGAAGAGAGAATCTCAGGTGCTAAAGATAAACTAGAGGAAATAGAGTCATTGACCAAAAAAAAAAAAAACCTTAAATCCAACAAATTCTTAGCACAAAACATCCAGGAAATGTGGGAAACTATGAAAAGACCAAGCCTAAAAATAATAGGCATAGAAGAAGGCAAAGAAGCCCAGCTCAAATGTGCAGAAAACATATTCAACAAAATCATTGAAGAAAACTTTCCCAATCAGAAGAAGGACAAGGACATGCCTATGGGTACAAGAAGCACACTGAACACCAAATAGGCTGGACAAAAAAAAGTTCCCTTGCCACATAATAATCAAAATATCTAACATACAGAATAAAAAAGGAATATTAAGAGCAGAGAACGTAAAAGGACAAGTAACATATAAAGGCAAACCTATCAAAATTACACCTGATTTCTCTTAAGGTCAGAAGGTACTGGATAGGTGCTCTACAAATAGTAAGAGTTCACAGATGCCAGCCCAGGCTACTATTCCCAGCAAAACTCTCAATCACTATAGATGGAGAAAACAATATATTCAATAACAAAGCCAGATTTTCACAATACATATCCAAAAATCCAGCCCTACAGAAAGTTCTGGAAGGAAAATTCCAACCCAAGAAAGTTAACCACACTCACAGAGATTTGGCAATAGATAATCCCACTTTACCAGAACACAAAGAAAAAGCAGAGCAAATATACTCACAATACCACTGCTAACAACAAATCTAAAACAAACAAGAATTAACCATCAATGGTCCTTACTTTCCCTCAATATGAATGCTCTTAACTCACTTGTAAAAGAATACAGATTAACAGAATGGATACGAAGACAGAATCCATCCTTCTGCTGCATACAAGAAACACATCTAAGCTTCAAAAACAGATACTACCTCAGGGTAAAGGGTTTGATCTTCCAGTCAAATGGATCCAAGAAGCAAGCAGGTGTGGCTATCCTAATATCTACAAGTTAGACTTCAAATCAAAATCAATAAAAAGAGATGAAGAAGGTCATCATATTCATCATAGGAGAAATACATCAGTATAAAGTCTCAATTCTGAACATCTATGCCCCAAATAAAAAGGCACCAACATTCCTAAAAGAAAGGCTACTAAACTTAAAGCTCACATAAAACCTCCCACCCTCATAGTGGGAGACTTCAATACCCCAACTCTCACTACTAGACAGGATCACCAGACAGAAACTTAATACAGAAACAAAAGAACTAACAGAAATTATGTGCCAATTGGGTTTAACAGACATCTATAGAGCATTCCATCCAAACACAAAAATTATATCTTCTTATCAGTTCCACATGGAACCTTCTTTAAAATTAACCACATACAACATAACAAACTTCAACAGATACAAAAAATAAATAAAAAAATGGAATATCCCTTTGTATCTTATCAGACCTTACTGCTTTAAAGTTGGAATTCAGCAACAACACAAATTGCATAAATCCTACAAACTCATGGAAACTGAACAATATGCAATTGCACCATTCCTGGGTCAAAGAAGAAATAAAGAAAGAAATTAAGGTCTTCCTAAAATTCAATGAGAATGAAGACACAAAATACCCAAACTTATGGAACACTTTGAAAGCAGTGCTACAAGGAAAGTTCATTGCACTAAGTGCCCATATGAAGAAAATAGAGGATAGTCACATTAGAGAATTAATAGCACAACTGAAAGCCCTAGAACAAAAAGAAGCAAACTCATCCTAGAGGAGAAGATGCCAGGAAATAATCAATTCAAGGGCTGAAATCAATAAAGTAGAAACCAGGAAAACAATACAAAGAATCAATGTAACAAAAAGTTGGTTCTTCCAGAAAATCAACAAGATAGACAAATCCTTATCCAAACTAACCAAGAAGTAGAGAGAGAACATGAAAATCAGCAAAATCAGAAATGAAAACTGGGACATAAATACAGACACTGAGGAAATCCTGACAATTTTCAGGTCATACTTTGAAAATGTGTACTCCACAAAATTTGAAAATTTAATGGAAATGGACAACTTTCTGGATAGGTATCACTTACCAATATTAAATCAAGAACAGAAAAACAATTTAAATAGACCTATAACCCCTAATGAAATATAAGCAGTCATCAAGAGTCCCCCAGCCCAAAAAAAAAAAAAAAAAAAACCCAGGGCAAGATGGCTTCAGGATAAAATTCTATCAGAAATTCAAATAAGAGCTCATATCAATACTCCTCAAATTTTCCACACAATAAAAACAGAAGGGTCATTGTTAAACTCTTTTTACGAGGCTACAATTACCTTGGTACCCAAGCCACACAAAGATACAACTAAGGAGAACTATAGACTAATATCCCTCATGAACATTGATGCAAAAATACTCAATAAACTACTGGCAAATCGAATCCAAGAACACAATAGACTTACTATGACTAAGTAGGCTTCATCCCTGGGTTGCAGGGATGGTTCAATATGATCCACCACATAAACAAACTGAAAAAGAAAAATCATATGATTATCTCAATAGATACTGAAAAAGCCTTTGACAAAATCCAACACAGTTTCATGATAAAGGTCTTGGAGAGATCAGGGATAACAGGAACATACCTAAACATAATAATAATAAAAAAATATATATATAGTAAACCAACAGCCAACATCAAACTAAATGGAGAGAACTTAAGGCGATTCCTCTAAAATCAGGAACAAAAAAAGGCTCTCCACTCTCTCCATATCTGTTCAATATTGAACTTGAAGTTCTAGCTAGAGCAATAAGACAACAAAAGGTGACCAAGGGGATACAAATTGGAAAGGAAAAAGTCAATCTTCCACTATTTGCAGACGATAGTTTACATAAGTGACCAAAGAATTCTACCAGGGAAATCCTACAGCTGATAAACACCTTCAGCAAAGTGGCACTAAACAAGATTAACTTAAAAAAATCAGTAGCCCTACTATATACAGATGATAAAGGGGCTGAGAAAGAAATCAGAAAAACATGATGATGGGAGATGTTATTCTATAAATATGTTTCTCATATTGGTTAATTAATAATGCACTGTGGCCAATGGGAAAGCAAGATAGGCGGGGCTAGGAGACAAGGAGGAAGGAGGAAGTAGTGAGGAGGAGTCAGCATGTAGAGCGTGGAGAAAGCAAGATGCCGGTCCGTAGCACTCGGATAAGATGACCACATGGAAATACTTAGATAAGTAGAAATGGGTTAATAATTAAGACAGAGCTAGCTCATAAACTATAATAGTAACTAGCCAACAGGATTGTATCAAATACAGAGTCTCAGAGTGTTATTTGGGGCTCGCATGGCGGTGGGACCAGGCGGCCGGTGGGGAGGAACAAAGAGTGGGACCAGACCAGCAGCTGGGAAAAACGTGCACGTAACACATCACCCTTTACAATAGCCACAAACAACATAAAATATCTTGGGGTAATGTTAACCAAACAAGTGAAAGACATATATAGCAAGAACTTTGTATGTTTTAAGAAAGAAATAACAAGATATCAGAAAATGGAAAGATCGCCCATGCTCTTGGATAGTTAGGATCAACGTAGTAAAAAATGGCAATCTTGCCAAAAGCAATCTACAGATTCAATGCAATCCCCATCAAAATTTCAGCACAATTTTTCACTGACCCTGAAAAGATAATACTCAACCTTATTTGGAAAAATAAAAGACCCAGGATAGCCAAAACAACCCTGTACAAAAAAGGAACTTCAGGAGGCATCACCATCCATGACTTCAAGCTCTATTATAGATATATAGTCCCAAAAACAGCTTGGTATTGGCACAAAAATAGACAGGAAGATCAATGGAATCAAATTGAAAATGCTGATATTATCCCACACTCCTTTGAACAGCTGATTTTTGACAAAACAGCTAAAATTATAAAATGAAGGAGGAAAGCATCTTCAACAAATGGTGCTGGCATAACTGGATGGTGGTGGGTAGAAGACTGCAGATAGATGTCCACAGCCATGCCCAAAACTTAAGTCCAAGTGCATCAAACACCTCAATATAAACCCAGCCACACTGAACCTCTTAGAATAGAAAGTGGGATGTACCCTTGTATGAATTGGTACAGGAGTCGGTTTCCAGTAGCACAGCCACTGAGATTGACAATAAATGGGACCTCCACAAACTGAGAAGCTTCTCTAAGGCAAAAGATATAGTTGACAAGACCAAACAGCAGCCCACAGAGTGGGAAAAGATCCTCACCAACCCCACATCTGACAGGGGGCTGATCTCCAAAATATACAAAGAACTCAAGAAACTAGTCACTTAAATGCCAAATCATCCAGTTAATGAGTGGGGTACAAAAGTGAATAAAAAACTCTAACATGGCTAAAAGACACTTAAGAAAATGCTCAATATCTTTAGCCATCAGGGAAATGCAAATCAAAACAACTCTGAGACACCATCATGCACCTGTCAGAATGGCTAAGATTAGAAACACCAATGATAGCTTATGCTAGAGAGGATGTGGAAAAAGGGGAACATTCCTCCACTGTTGGTGGGGGTGCATACTTGTACAGTGATTTTGGAGATCAGTATAGCAATTCCTCAGGAAAATGGAAATCAGTCTACCATGGGACCTGGCAATTCCACTCTTAGGCATATACCCAAATGATCCATATTCATGCAACAAAGACATCTGTTCAACTATGTCTATAGCAGCATTATTTGTAATAGCAAGAACCTGGAAGCAATCTAGATGCCCCTCAACTGACGAGTGGGTAAAGAAGATGTGGCACATTTACACAATGGAATACTATTCAGTGGGGGGAAAAATCAATGGAATTTTGAAATTCACAGGTAAATGAATAGAACTTGAAGAAACCATCCTGATTGAGGTAACCCAGTTACAAAAAGAGGAACATGGTATGTACTCACTCATATATGAATTTTATACATAAAGAAAGGATCACCAGCCTACAATTCACACCGCCAGAGAAACTAGGATACAAGGAGAAACCTAAGAGATTCATACAAGGTCCCTCACAGAAGGGGAAATGTACAAGATCTCCTAAGCATATTGGGAGGGGGGGGAGTTAGTGAGTCGAGAGGGAGTTAGAAGAAACAGAAGATGAGGAGGGGAGAACATGTGGGATCAGTAAGATTGAGTCGAGGAACGAATAGATGAGAGCAAGAAAAGTGATACCATAATAGAGGGGGCCATTATAGGTTTGAAGAGAAAACTGACTCTAGAAAAATGTCTAGAGACCTACAAGGATGACCCCAACTAACAATCTGAGTAGCAGTAGAGTGGCTACCTTAAATGCCCTTCCCTGATAATGAGATTGATAACTAATATGTCATCCTAGAACCTTTATGTAGTAGCTTTTGGAAATAGAAGCAGACATCCATAGATAAACACTGAGCTGAACTCCTAGAATCCAGTTGCAGAGAGGGAGGAGTGATAAGCAAAGGGGTCAAGACTATGCTATAGATACCCACAGAGACAGCTGACCTGAACAAGAGGGAGCTATTGGATCCCCAGACTGATAGCTGGGAAACCAGCATTGAACCAACTCAAACCCCCTGGGTCTCAGTTAGAAGGCCTGGGTAGTTTAAGGGACCTCTGACAGTAGAACCAGGATGTTTCCCCAGTGCACGAAAGGACTTTGGGAGCACATTCCCCATGGAGGGATACTCCCTTAACCTAGAGATAGGAGGGAGGGCCTAGGCCCTACTCCAAATGACTTGGTAGACTTTGATGATACCTCCTGGAAGGCCTCACTCTCCCTGTGGAGTGGGTGGGAAATGAGATGGGAGGGGGGTTGGGAGGCATGTGAAGATGTGAGGGAACTGGGATTGGTATGCAACATATAAAAAATAATAAAAACAAAACAAAACAAAAATGTTAATTTAATTGTGAGAGCTAGTCATAATAAGCCTGAGTCATTGACCAAACAATTACAATTAATACTAAGCCTCTGCATGTTTATTCAGGAACTGATAGCTGGGAGAGAAGCCTTCATTTGCATAGAAGTGCAAAGGAAAATGTGTTCACTCAGTAATAACACAGCTAACGGATATTAGAGCAACACAGAATCAAGCATGCAGAACAAAATCCAGGTAGAGATGGAAACCTAATGTATGTTAAGGCAGATGTACACAAGCAGAGAAAGACTCTTTAATAGAAAACAAACAAACAAACAGAAACTCTCTAGGTGGTGCTAGCATTCACTTATAATGCCAGCACTCAGGATACAGGTAGAGGATCTCTGTGAGTGTGAGGTCAAGCAGAATAAGTCATAAAGAACAGTTCTGGGACAACCAGGGCTATACAAAGGAACCCTGTCCTGAAAAACCAAAAATCCAACAAAGAAATAAACAAAATCTCCCAATGATAGTCTGTGCAGTTTGAAAAAACCTGGACACTAGTGTGATTAACACACAAAATTTAAAACTTTATTTAAAATATTAATGGGACAATAAAATATGGGCAAATATATATGACTTTGATAATATGTACTTAATATACACAGAAGAATACTAACTTTGACTGTGCAGATTTTAAGATTGTGGAGGACAAAAGTTAGAAGAGAAGTATATTCTAGGAGATTTTGAAACATAACAAAATAGTGTATATACATCATAGAGGGTGTGAAATCATCATGTTGCTTACAGGAGAATAATGAAGAAGAAAAGGAGGGAAAGCGAATGCAGCATTCCAACACAAGATGGTCAGCCTTGCTGAGGATCAGAACATCAGTCTCATCAAATACCTTTACTTATCAAATCAGTGAGACCTGGGGATAGAGAGATGGCACAGTGACTCACTGTGCCCCCTGCTCTTGCAGTGGTCCCCAGGTTCCCAGCACCCACATGCAGTGGCTCAAGACTGCCTCTAACTTCAGTTATAGGGGATCTAATACCATTTTCTGGACACACACACTAAAAATAAAATGTCACGAAGAACAAAGACCTTAATATTGTTTATCTGCCACTTGAAGTCAACTGTGACAACAGCATACATGAGTCCCATTAAATGCAGCAGTTACATTTTCTCAGTATTTTACCTCAAGCTACCCTTTCCCAACATCACAAAGTGACCCAGGCTGCCCACTGTAGCCCCCCATGTTATTGTGAACATCAGCTGTGCAGGGCAGGAGTCTAGATCCTCTTTGGTTCATGGGCAACATATTCTTTGAGCTGCAGTTATGAGGTAAGAGACCTGCCTAAGTACACTGTCACAGCTCTGATAACTTTGTGAAAAAAGGAACCCATATGGCCAGGTGTGCACTGTGACACTCTATACCAGAAGCAAAAACTAGGGATTGGAGAGGTGTCTCAGCAGTTAAGAGCTTGTGCTGTCCTTGATGAGACCAGAATTCAGTTTCCAGCAATCACACCAGGTGGCCTATAACCACCTATAACTTTAGCTTCAGGGTGTAGCATGTATGTTTCCGCCAGCCCGCCAGTCTGGGCCCACAGCCGCGCCAGCCCCAAATAACAAGCAGGAGACTCTATATTTGATACAATTCTGTTGGCCAATTACCATTATTGTTTATGGGCTAGCTCTGTCTTAATTATTAACCCATTTCTACTTATCTAAGTATTTCCACGTGGTCGTCTTATCAGGGAGCCGCGGCAGGTGTCCTGCTTCTTCCCTGGGTTTCATCTCGACTCCTACTACTTCCTCTCTCCTCCTCCTGGTCTCCTAGCCCCGCCTATCTTGTTATCTCATTGGCCACAGAGCTTTATTAACCAGTATGAGAAACATATATACAGAATAACATCTCCCATCATCAGGGTATCTGATAACTTCTGTCCTCTGCTGGTCCCATATGCATGCGGTATATAATTTCACACAGACACATATCTATGAATAAACCAAAGCAGAATAAAACTGGAAAGGCATACATCAAGCCTTACTACCACCTAGAGAATGGGGAGAAAGAAATCCCAGCCGGCTCTAAGGAGCCAGCATCACAGTCTTCTAAAGGCAGACTACAACACTCTCATCATTCTTCACCCTCCCTGAAAATAGAGATTTCTTTCTTTCTGACATTTTCCCATGAGTTTGATACTCACATCATGGATGAAATAACAGCAAAATAGAAACCCCAGAGCAAGCCATGTGGTTCTTGCACAAAGACAGACACAAATCCAGAGCATCTGCTTACCAAACAACACAAGCAAAAACCAAAGGCACACCACAAGTAAAAAGCTGTAAGTACCAAATTAAATATGGAATGCCATCTACAAGCCATTGTGAAGAACTCTGCCAATCATGTGGCAGACTGTCAATCATAAATCGTGAGAGTGATGAGAAGGAGGTGGTTCATTTGTGCACAGGTGACGAACAAATGTCCTGTGTTTTGTATGTGGTTAATATACAGGAAGCTGAGGGTTTGAAGAGATCTGTGGCCTAAGGAGCCTTCTCGTAGTAAGGAGCACAAGCCATCAGAACCAGAGCTAATGAGTTCTAAGCCCTGATCTCTTTGCTGCTTATACTGCATGTCGCCAAGGGTGGCTTCCCAGTACCCCTATGGATGAGGGACAAGGATCCTCTCTAGGAAACAATTTCTTCTCAGATGTCACTACATGCAAAGGAAGAAGGGCCCTCCCATGTGAAGCATGTATTACTTTTTCCTAGGCATTTTTTAGTTTTAATAAAATATTCATATCACAACTATTTTGTGTGTGTATGTATATGTATAATGTATATGCATTATGCATCCTTGTGGATCCTGGAGATAGAACTCAGGTCATCTGACTTGGTGGCAGGTTCTTTACCTTCTGATCAATCTCACCAGGCCCCCTAAGCACTTAAAAACACTTTAAATTTATTATTGGGTATATACATGTGAACATGGTATTATTGTATGTGTAGCTTTGTATGTGGGTGGTGTTTCACATGTACCATGGCACATACATGTACATGTCTCTTGGAAGCTTCAAGTACACCATGAGCTAAGCCACATGGTGGGTTCCTGCAGTCTCTCATATGGGCTACAGTGCAGAGAGGCATCTCCCAGACATAGCTTGGTATGCTGCATGGCAGGTTTGGGGGTTTGAAGACAGAAAAGGTTACAGATGCTTAGTATATACAGATCCAGACAGAAAAAAAACTCTAAACAGGTTACAGTGTATTTAAAAATGTATAAAGGCTTGGGAGAGACAAGAAAAAAGGGCATATAGTCATTTAAAATATACACACACATACATACATACATATAAATATAGTTTAAAAATAATAGCAAGGTCCTTCAAAAGGGAGTAAAGTTATATAAGAGAAAAAGTCAGTGAAGATGGGACATACATAGAGATTCTGGATCCTGTATGCCATTGTGTTGTCCTTAAGTTTTTTTGTTTTGTTTTGTTTTGATTACTAATGAATGAGTGATAACTGCTAAGAAACACTGGATTATGAAAACTACTAGATTAAACCAACCTATATATTTAGAAAAATATTTTTACTTCAAAATGGAAGTGAAAAGGTGCGTTGCTTTGGAAAAGAGGTTATGCGTTTTTTTCCCAGAAGAAATAAGAGGCTGTGGATTTATTCCAGGTTAAAGATGACCAGATTTGATCAAGGAAGACCCCCTGAAAATCATGACTACAGACATAAAGAAATAAACCTAAAAAAACCTCCAAAACACATAATATATATTTTACCTGTTCAAACATCAACAAAAAATCACCTTTGACTGATTTATGTACAACCCATAGTCTATACTTGTACTAATACAGATATGTATGTTACCTTTAAAAGTTTATGTATTTTCAGAACAAGGTGACCAGACACCAATGAAAACAAATGACCCATGATTTGATTCTGCATCTCAGAATGCCTCTGTTGCAGTTTTTTTCAGAGTTCTGCATCCAGAAGAGCTTTGAGGCTGCTGGCTGAGATGGTTCAGCTCACAACCTATTCCAGCCAAGATAACCATTATCCTGAATTTTCTCAGGATCCCCCAAAGATATCAATGTCCCTAGACAACAGGACATAGTTTAGAGAACAATGCCCCCATTCCCAAAAGATGGGTTGTGAATGTTTATTATCATTTAAGGATTAGTGATAAATTGTTATTTATTTTTTAAAAGGCTTAACAGAACAGTTAAATTCGAAGACCTCTTTTTAAAGCAAAATGGGAGGATATGATATAGAAATGATAGGATGAAAGGGTAGATTACTGAATCTACTTTTAAACTAAAAAGCAACTAATAGTCTAAATTATTTTATTTTATATTGGTATGGATTTTTCTACATGGATACAAATTTAAGGCTTTTTTATACTATATATATGCTTCTACTTGTTTAAGATATTTTTGTATATTGATACATATTTAAAGTTATTTTTGTTAGAACATACTGTACATATATTTTCACTCTTATTTAAAGTATTGTACCTCTACAGCTCATTTAACAATATAATGTAAATTTTTAGTCCTTGAAAGTTATTATTACAAACTATTTAGGATAATAAAGAAATGCAGGCTAATAGTTACCTATTACAATCAAACTTGAAGTCATATTAGGTATGTTTTCAAGGACAAATAGAGATACAGATAGATAGATGATAGATAGATAGACAGACAGACAGATGGTCTTCAAACACCTCAAAGACCTACAGGATATGATATTTAAGATGTTTTTAATAACATGACTTTTTTTTTTTTGACAGTGAGGCATGTCTGCTCCTGGCAGCACTGATCTATTTCAGAGACGATGGGCTACAAAGAAACTTTCATATGGAGTTTGCTTTCTTTGTGACAAAAGCTAGCCACAAGAACCTGCCCTTGCCTAAACTGCTGACAGTATGCTCTCCA
The DNA here is from genome assembly GCA_030556225.1 of Cricetiscus sungorus. Lineage (NCBI taxonomy): Eukaryota > Metazoa > Chordata > Mammalia > Rodentia > Cricetidae > Cricetiscus > Cricetiscus sungorus. The sequence continues at coordinate 2,325,468 of JANBXA010000069.1, read as the reverse complement.
AACCCGACCAACAGGATACAAAAGAAAGCAATTGCTAAACCTTGCCAAGACAAAGTAGGACAGCCCTTCAAAATTCCCTGCTTCTCAAAAATGTCTTTCAGATATACTAGACCTGTAGGCCAAAAGTTGGATGCCCCAGTGTTACAGAAGAACTTTGGGTGACTGTCCAGGCAGCCAGAGGTCCTTGTCATTAGATAACATTTAACTTTTCTGGAGTCTTTGATGGAGTTAAACACTAGATAGTCATAGTTAAAGTTTTCCTTAGTTACGATAAAAGGTAAATTAGGTATAAAACTTTAGATGCACAAAGATAAATAACAGTATATTTTCTCTAATTGTGCCAAGTACAAATGGACCAGATATTGTAACTGTAATTGTTACTTGATAACTGTTTTTGTTGTCTATAATTCTACTATGTCAATATTAAAATCTTTCTTTCCAGTTAGACAAAAATGGGGGAATGTTGTGGAATAATCTTTGTACACTGTAAATATGTATTGTTCTCATTAATAAAAAGCTGATTGGCTCATGGCTGGGCAGGATTTTCAGGGCAGAAAGAATTCTGGGAAGAAGAAGGGTGGAGTCAGAGGAGTCACCAGCCAGACAGAAAGGAAGCAAGACATACAGGAGGGGTAAAGCCACAAATATAGGGTCAGCACATAGATGAATAGAAATGGGTTAATTTAAGTTATAAGAACTTATTAGTAATAACCCTGAGCTATCAGTTGAACATTTATAATTAATTAGTCTCTGAGTAGTTATTTGGGAAGTGGCTGGCAGAATAGAGCTGACTGAGGTTCCAATGAAAAAAGTCTACCTAGAGGGGAACACTGAGAAAATTCAGATACTGGTCAAGCCTGGGAGACTAGCTGTTGTCTGGCCCTGGTGTGATGGGAAAATGTAGGGCTTACATGAAGTCTGGCTGGAGTAGTCTGTGAGTGAGTCTGTACCATCTGAGCTAGCAGCTTTGAAGTTGATCTGGGTGCAAAATTTTGAAGAAATTGCAATAGAGATATTATGAGAGACTGGGATATTTGTCTTTATTGGTGTCTGGTCCTTTTTTTTCCTGAAAACACATGAACTTTTAAAGGTAACATATTTATCTTCAGTAACACAAATACAGAATGTAAAGTATGCACAAGACAGTTGAAGATTATTTTTGTTTTATGTTTGAGCAGGTAAAATGCATCTGTTAACTTTATAAGTTTATCTGGACTTGGTAACCAAACCTCTATCCATGCAATATGAAAGGATGACACGTAATACTAAGTCATGAGGACTCTGTAGCAAATGAGATTTAGTGTCTCTCATACAGTCTCAGGGATGTTCCCATGTCAAGAGATCAGCTTATACACCACCTTTTTCATAGTTTTTCCTGACTTTTTTTCTTTTATGTCTGTAGTCAAGATTTTCAGGAGGTCTCTCGCAATCAAACATGATCTTTATTAATTTTGAATAGATCCATAACTTTTTGTTTTCTTTGGAAACAAAGGCACAATCTCTACCCCAACATATTTTCCGACTTCCAATTTGAAATTAAAACATACTTAAAATATATAGGTTGGTTTAATTTAGCAGTTTCCATAATCCAACGCCTTTCAGTAGCTGTTGTTTTTTGTATATTAACATTTAAAAAATTCAAAGTCAGCAAATCACCATACAGGATCCACATACCCTGTATATTTTCCATCTTTGTGTGGTTTCTTTCTTTTACATTACTTTACCCTCTCTTTAAAGATTTTTTTAAAAATAACTTTTATTTTACATGTTAATATCAGTCCCTGAACCCTTTTGTCCTCTCCCCTGTTCCCACCACCAACCCCCTTCCAGGGAGGGTGAGGGCTTCTATGGGGAGTTTTTAAAGTCTGCATATCATTTGGATCAGGCCCTCCCCCACGTGTCTAGGCTGAGGGAGTATCCCTCTAAGTGGAATGGGATACTCCCTATGTGGTAAGGATAAATACTGATTCACTACCAGAGGCTCCATAGACTGCCCAGTCCTCCTAACTAACACCCACATTCAGGGAATCTGGGTCAGTCCTATGCTGGTTTCCCAGCTATCCATGAGCTCCCCCTTGTTCAGGTCAGCTAGTACTGTGGGTTTCTCTAGCTTGGTCTTGACCCCTTTGCTCATCACTCTTCCCTCTCTAAAACTGGATTCCAGGAGTTCAGCTCAGTATTTAGCTGTGGATGTCTGCTTCTGCTTCCATCAGCCACTGGATGAAGGCTCTAAGATGCCATATAAGGTAGTCATCAATCTCATTATCCGGGAAGGGCATTTAAGGTAGCCTCTCCACTATTGCTTAGATTGTTAGGGTCATCCTTGTAAATCTCTGGACATTTCCTTAGTGCCAGATTTCTCTTTAAACCTATAATGGCTCCCTCTATTATGGTAGCTCTTTTTTGTTCTCCTCTATTCTTTCCCTGACTCAATCTTCTATCGTGCCCACCTCTCCCCTCCTCTTCCTCCTAACTCCCTCTCCCCACCCCTGGAGAAGAGGAAAGGGACAAGATCTCCCAAGCAAATTGGGAGCATGGGGGGAGGGGAGAAGACTTTATTATTTTTAAGCTGTTTATTTGTTTATGACTGTCTATACCCATTTTTTACTATATCTGCTTTAATGTTTTCTCAGTCTGGACCACTTTACTACATGTTTGCAACCTTTCCTGACCACATGAGCCAAATCTTAACTGCTAGGCTACCACCATATGGCTCTATTTCGCATATGGTGTGCTGGTGACTGGCTCTACTCACCCCAGGTCTAGGAGTTTGTTGTGTCTGCCTGAAGCAGGAGTTTGTGCCCAGTGCCGCCTGCTCAAGTGCTTAGCTGCACAGTAGGGCCTCTTAAAAGAGCTGTGCCTTCGTTCAGGGAGCCTAAGCAAGAGGCTTTCTTAGCCTCTATGTGGATATACAAGCTTCCACATCACACACCATACATAATGAGTCTTTCTCTGTGCCACAGCCATCTCCCAAATAATGACATGGAGACTTCCATTAATTATGAAAACTTTGCCTATAGCTTAGGCTTGTCTCAATTACTCTTATAACTTAAATTAATCCATTTATATTAATCTATGTTCTGTCATATGGCATTACCTCTCTTCCATCTTGTAGCTCCTGTTTCTTCTGAATCTGGCTGTAGACTCTGCTTTCTTCCTCCCAGAGTTCTACACCTCCTGCCTAGCTATTGGCCATTTAGCTTTTTATTAAACCAATCACAGTGGCATACCTTTACACAGTGTAAACAAATATCTCTTAGCAGTCAGGTGAACAAGTTTGCACAGTAAATGCCTTTACCTGCTGATCCACCTGCCAGCCCCTCCTTCGGCTTTCATATTCTCACTGCATCCTGTTCTGTAGGAATGGTCACTACTATTCTACAAACAAACCAGATTGTCGCAAGGATGAGTAGTTGGGAACCAGCAAGGCTGGGTCTGGTTATAGAATATGTGTCCTTCTAGAGTGACTTGTGATGTGTAGGGAACCTCACCAGGGGAGAACAGTCTCTCCTGCCTCAGACTTCCCTAAGAGGACTCCAGGTGACCCTCAGGGGTCTATGGTCATGATGGAGCATTCCTCAAAAGTCAGACGTGTGTGTGTGTGTGTGTGTGTGTGTGTGCATGTGTGCGTGCGTGCGTGCGTGCGCACATGTGTGTGGAAACCAGAACACAACTGTGACTACAGTTCCTCAGGTGCCATCCTTTTCTGGAGTAAGGGTCTCTCCCTGCCCTAGAGCTCACTAAGTAGACCAGGCTGGCTTGTCAGTCAATCATAGAAACTGCTTGTCTGCTTCCCCCAAGCTGGCATTACAAGTGTGTGCCACCAATTTTGGCATTTTCACATGGGTTCTGGGGACTGATCTCAGGTCAAGGTAAGTACTTTACCAGTTGAGCTGTCTCTTCAGCCTGCAAACGTTCCCTCCCGACTCTTCTTTTCTAAGCATACTGCATGAGCTGTGCTGCAAGGCCAGCATGCTGCACAGCCCTGACCTCTGACCCACTCCATGCATTTCACATGCTAGCCTCTAAGAACCTTCTGCTGGGCTGTTAGCATTTATTTCATTCCTTAGATAACCAAACGCACAGGCCTGTCTAAGACCACCAAGTAATTCACATGCAGACAAGGATTGTTTCTGGGCTTGTTAGAAGCCGAACTAGACAAGGAACAGGGTATCAGGGCTGGTGGGCAGAGAAGCAAGCCGTTGAACTTGGGTACACTTTGAAGCGCTGGCCCACTTTCTTCCTGCAGGGCTGGAATGCTGGGATGCAAGGCTGGCATTATGTAGACCAGGCTAGCTTCCAATTCAGCCCTCTTGCCTCCTCCTCCCCAGTGCTGGAATCACAGATTCCAGCTGGGAGAAAGTGTCCTTATTCTGCTTGGCCCTCTCTCTGGGACCTCAAGCAGGGCAAGCTCTGAGGCTGCACCCCTTTGCAGGCCAAACATCCCTACTGTGCTTGGACACCCACCCCCCTTTTAAGCAATTATCAGCCTGTTTTCTTATCCTGGAGAGACCAGGGAATGATCTCTTGGAAAGCTGTCTGCTCCTCTGCTTAGCTCACAGGTGACTGAGAGGGTGCCTCCAGCTTCCTGTTTCTGATGCTGCTCATGATGCCAAGCCTCACCCCATCACCCAGGCAAGCTGCAGCCAATGGCATCCTTGTCAGGCTCCCCTAAAAGTGTCTTTACAAAGTGACTTTGTGAGGATTCCTAGGGGAAAACCATATGTTTCACCGGGTACAAACTGGGTGCTGCCTCTCGGAGCTATGGCTCAGCGTTGAATTATTACCTGGGAATCAGCAGCTGTTCCTGGGACAGCTGGAGTCTGCAGAGCTGCCTACTAATTGGGTCACAGCCTGCAAGCAGACAAAGGGAGGGTGTTGCTCTTCCTCCAGCACACCCAGCCTCTCTCTGCAGAAAGAGCTGTGTGGAAAGCATGGTATCTACTTTAAAGAAAAGCCTTCCTGGGCATCTGCCGGTGGCTCTTTAGCCTTGGCTCACTGTGACCTGGGCAGCTTCCCCTTTGCCTTCATTCTCTTCTGTTTCTGCCTCAGTTTCTCCTCATAGGCTTTTTGCAGGCAATCCTCTCCCTCAAATCTCCTCTAAACATGTAATCAAACACATCCCTAGAACTCATTAAGGTGGCAGGGGCCCCTTCCAGGCTTGGATCACAGCAGACATGGGCCCAATGTGTCTGGGTCTTCCCATAGAGCAGCAAAAGGGATCCCCTTGCTTCTCCTAGGACTCGCCTCACCACTGGTGGTGTGTGTGTGAGGGGCTCCAGAGATGTGGAAGGGGCCCTGGTGGGGTCAGCTAGGTCTTGAGCCTTGTGCATTCAGAGGGTCAGTTTCACAATTTACACCTGGCTGAGCCATCTGCAAATGCCTGAACTGTGAGAAGGACCTGGGCTTGGCCACCACCAGCTGGCTGGTTCCACTTAGAGCCAGCAGGGCAGGAACTGTTGCTGGGGCCTGAGGATCTGCATATTCACAGAGGGAAGCCCTCTCCACCCCTGCGCAAATGCGATGATGACTCTTTTCAAGTCCACCATCACAAAGTGACTGAGGCCTTCACTATGAAGGTCACCTTCTTCTGTGTGGGGGCAGGGTGGGGCACTCATTTTCTCACTGCAGTGTGTGAACTATGAAACACACCAAATCACCAAGTGACTGCCACCTCTGCCAGCCCTGATGCCAGCACTATTCCTGACTGGACATCTCAGTTTCTTTCTTTATAAATGATTTATTTTACTTTTATTGATGTGTATGTGTGTCCATATGAGAGCATACCAGTGTGAGTGGGTGCCCACAAAGGCCATAAGACAGACCCCCTAGAACTGGAGTTACAGGCAGGCACAAGCTACTCATTCTGGGTGATGGGAACTGAACTTGGATTCTCTGGACGAGCAGCAACCTCTCCAGTTTCTCATCCAGTTTTGTTCCTTGTATATGTGTTCTATATGTATGTGTTAGGAGCTTACCCTAAACAAATCTGTGTGTGTGTGTGTGTGTGTGTGTGTGTGTGTGTGTGTGTGTGTGTGTGTGAGTCCACCTTCATTTTTTTAGGCAGGGCATCTCACTAAACCTGGGACAGCAAGTTCTGGATCTTCCTGTCTTCCCTGCGCTGGGTTACAGTTGTGTGCCAAAGCACTCCAATTACCCTCCCAGGCAAAATGCAGGTTAAAATAAATGTATAATTGACTTACAAGAAACTGAACAAACTTAACACATATGATATATCTGGACACTCTATACCCACAAAACCAACACAGCAATCAAAATGAAATTCCCATCACCCTCTTTAAGTTTTTAGTGGTGTTTTTATTTTGGAATAACTATTTCTACAAATACTGTGAAGGCAGAGAGAGGAGGCTCATGTGTCGCTTACCTGACCATGGTATAGTATTGATTGATGCTGATACTTACCATAAATAAAACTACAGAATTCTTTTGCAATTTCATCAATTTGTGGGGTGCTGGGGCTTATGCCTGCAATACTAGCCCTCTTGAAGATGGAGGTAGAAGACAGAGAGGTTCAGGGTGTGTGAGTTCCTGTGTAAGGGTGGGAGGTACTTCACAACATTCTTGATGAAACCCTTTTCCCTGATTCAGGACCCAGTCCAGAACCCCACATTGTATTTGGCCACATACAATTGCTATCTCTTCCTCCATATAGCAGTATATGGCAGAAACCGTCTGTCCCGTCCTAACAGCAATTTAACACATGGCTCAACTCTCGTTATTCTAGCGTGTTCTCTTAGATATGATGTTGGGATGGAACTCTTTGGATTAGAATCTTTGGCATGTTTCCTTTAGGTATAGTCTTTGAAATGAAGGTAGTAGGTTCTGACAAATGATCACTTGAAATCTTCTCAATGAGACTTTTGCAGCCACCCTCAAAGCACATAGTTCAGTGGAAAGTCCTCAATGAATCTAAAATTAAAGGGTGTCTGTAGAGAAGCAAGAAATTTACATGGTCCCAAAATATCCTGGCACATTGCCATTAGACAGCAAGAGAAGAGGGGCCCATGGAGATGCCGGTATCACGAGTGGAGATATCCGGCAGGCACAACCTTAATTAAGTGATCAAAATGAGGGACACAGGAGACAGACTGAGCATCCTCTTGCCTGGCAAAGAGAAACTGGACCAGTCTCTGATCTTCCCATGGGAGATGTGAGACAGGAATCTGGTAATGAGGGAACGGCAGGCCAACCCACAATGAGGGGCATGCTGCACAGTAATTAGCTTGGAGCCTTCACAAATGTCAAGGTCACAAAAGGCAGAGTGAGGCCAAGGAACATTCTAGATGAAAGGAAATTAAAGACATAGGCTCCTGAAAGAAGAGGAATGTATCACCCCGAATTTGAGCCTGACCCAGAAAAATGTACAATTTCTGGACTGAGAGATAATGTTAGGAAAGGCGATCAGCCCTGTTAATTTCCTAGCAGATAAACACAGGGTGATTATGCAATGGGGTGACCTTGTCCTAGCAAAAGATATACTAGGCAATTAAAAAATGGGATATTGGTAGGCATCTTATTCAACAGCTAATAAAATAAAAAGGTACATTCATAAGTCATAGATCACACACAAGTGTGTCTGATGTGCATTTGCATAATGTTACATGCCTGTGTCTTTCAGATAAAGCGAAGCCAGTAAACATCTCATGTTGCAATAAGCATTTAACAGAATCCCTTCAACTCTTTTGACTAGCTGAGAATTACTTTAAAATGAAGACCAAAAGCAATCACACAAAACTGAGGTTTCTGGAGTCTTAAAGCTATGCTTTTGAAATGAGAGCAAACCTGAGCCTCTGGTGGCCACTCAAGCGGAAAGTCAAGTTGGCTGCAGTGGTGGTTTCCAGCCTGTGTTTCCCCACATGGAACAGCTTTTCTGGGCACTTGGTACTGAGTGAGAGTGGCTACAGGAGGGGAAAGAAAATTTAACCCCAGAAGAGCAGGACTGTGTATGGGGGTGTGCCTATGGCCTCAGCATTTGGGAGGCTAAGGTAAGTGGATCACAACTTCCAGGCAAGTTAGGGCTACATCGTAAAGCTCAATCTCAAAAAACAGAGAGACTATGAGAGAGGCAGGCTCAGTGGGTCAGGTACCTGCTGTACAGGGCTGAAGACCTGAGTTTACACCCATACATACACTACACACTGAGAGGGAGATGGGTGAACAGCCAGGGAAGGAAACCCCCGTGTTGGCAGGCTACAGACAGCTAGGCTTTTGTAAAGATGAAATCTGACAGTAGCTGTTGAATAATAACAAAAACAAGCACATAACCCTTGACCCAGTCACTCTAGTACTGGGAATTTACATTAAAAACAAGGACATCAATCCACAGAAATAAAGCAGTTAATGTCATGGAGGAAGAGGGTAGGATGTGGCCATCAGAGGGTGGGAAGGCAGGGTGATGGGAGGGCAGAGAAGCTGGAGAGCAAAGCCAGCTGAGGAAGGGGAGCGGAGGAGCCAGTCTTACCTGTGCCAGGACAGCAGATCACTATGGTGAACAGAGATTTGCTGCCAATTTTGAACTAAGCTCAGTGTTTAAGGTAAGGGGATCATCAGACTCATAGTATATATCTATTCAAATAATACCAGATGCCATAATATGCATATGTGTGTATTAATGTAGATTATTTGTATAATGTAAAAAGTAATGCAAATGTTCACTAACAGTGGCATGTATCTTTCCAGAAAAAGATGTGGGTACAATTGTCTATTTGAGAGGAGAACCCAGTGGATGTTGCAAGGTAGGATGAGAGTTAAGCTAGAACAGGATAAAGAATCAGGAGGCACATGAGAGATATGAGTCATTGTCCACCTCTGACACTAATCAGGAATGGGATGTGAGCAAGAATAGCAAGCACCCCACCAAGTGCCACCCATCACCAGAGGCATTTCTTTAGACACCAGCTCTCTAGATGACACCGTGCCTGGACAAGTGACTATAGTACCATTTTCAGACATGGAATCAGATAGAAAAGTGTAGAGACTACAAGCTGTGTGCTAGTAAGGGAGGAAACGGAGTGAATGAATGGACAACATCAAATTCAAGCCATGGGGTCCTCTTACCGAGAATGAACTTGTACTTGGCTGTCTTTGTCTGTAGAGGCAGCTGCGACACATCAAAGGTGAAGGAAGTTCACAGCGAGGGCATTCAGCATGATCTCATTTTGTAAAAATCAGGAATAATGATGGTCACATTGTGGCAGGCCTGTTCACTTGAGGCCAGCTTCTCCATTATACACAGCAAGCACCAGGCCAAGGTCTACAAGGATGGAATAAAACAAACATGAACTTTGAGCTCCAGGAGAATAATTAAATATATAATAACAATTTTGTTATACCAATTTTATACTAATAGTGTATCAATGAGATCATAAAGTATTTCAAGTTATTTTTATGGAGAAAGGGCACAGGGGCTCCAACTACAAGACATGCAGAGAGGCTCAAAATTAGACTGAAAATGAGCCCCTTGAATGTGCATTACATCATGATTTTATGGGGCTGAATCTGAAAGCAAAAGGCAGAGACTTGTCAAGGAGCCTTAGGAGTCAGTGAAGCTGTTCTGTGTGGGGCCCATCCATCTTAAGCATTGTCTCAGCTCTGCACACAGTCAGCAAGCACAGCAAAGACTTTCTAGAAGCTTCTCACCCTATGTCAAGTACAGACAGCTGCTCAGTGACATGCCCCAGAGCAAAAGAGGGAGTTGACCAAGTGCTGGGCAAGGTCCACATCTCTGGTCCTTCCCAGCCTGGACCAAGTTAGAAAAGGGGAGGAGGATAAAATGAAGGGGGAGGAAGGGAGGGGGAGGGAGGGGGAGGGAGGGGAAAGAGAAGAAAGGAGGAAGGAGAGGGGAGGAAGGAATAAGGGGAGGGAATGAGAGAAAGGATAGGAAAGAAGGGAGGGTGGGAGGGAGGGAAGGAGGGAGGGAGGGAAAGGAAGGGAGGAAGGGAAGCTCTAAAACCTTTTAAGAGCATCTGTTTATTTCCTAATCATCAAAGTTTCTGGGCAGAGAAATATGGAAAAGAAGGAAAATTCTCCTTCAGGAGAATGGTTTGGCTCATGGTTCCAGGGTAGGTGGTGGGTGTGGTGATGGTGGTCCATTCTAGTAGAAGGAAGTCATGGTGGGGGCCATGGTGGGGGCCATGTGATAGAAGCTAGGTTACAGAGTAATAGACCAGGAAGCAGGGGGCAAGGAGGGAACTAGAGTGGGCTACAATCTTCACAGGCCCACCCCACTTCTGCCAGGTATGCCCCCTGCTTCCTAAAGGCCCCTTAGATATTAATGCCACTGAGAAAATGCATGAGCTTGTGGGGACATTTTTTATTCAAACCATAAGGCCTGGCGAGCTTGCTAAAAAGACAGAACTTGGGACTGGAGAGATGGCTCAGGCAGCAGAGTGCTTGCCTTGCAAGTGTGAGGGCCTAAGCTTGAGAAAAAGGAGGGGGTGAGGACAGGAGGAGGAGGTAGAGGAGGAAAGAGGAGGAGAAAGGAGGAGGAGGAAGAGACAGACAGGGCATTATGGCTTGCTTGCCAGCCAGACTGGCTTAGTTGGTAAGTACCAGGCAAATGAGAGATTCTGCCTCAACAAATAAGGTGGGGCTAGGAAGGTGGCTCAGGTGAGTTTCTCTAGCACCCCTGTAAAAGCTGGGCATAGTTTGTGACCTGGCACTGGGGCAGGGAGAGGAGCACAGAACTAAGAGTACCACTAGCACTCACTGAACACCACCAAGTCTAGACCCAAATCCACAAATTCCAGGTTTAGTGAGATACTTTGTCTCGAGGGAATAAGATGGAGAACGACAAAAGGTATCTGACATCCTCCTCTGGATTCTACATGGTCATGTGCACCGGACAGATATGCATGTGACCACCCCCACCCCACTCAGTAAAAAAGCAAGGTGCCCAGGAAGCACACACACTGGCAACACACGCACACACATGCACCAACACAACCTGTACAAAGCAAAAAACAACAACAAAACAAAACACAGAAATATAGTTTTGCTTGTGGATCCCACATTTGTCATTTAATCTAATGCCATAAAAATTTCTTTTCATTTTTAGGCAACTTGCTTCAATCACTTATATGAGCATGCATTATTCATATTATCCACATGACTTTTTTTTCCTAAAAACACTTTTGGCAGCCAGCCTTATAATTCTGATTTATAACTCATGGGTGGGGATCTGCCCGGAGGAGGGCACACTGCAGGAGCTAAAGGAACGTTCAGATTCTCAAAGACACAGTTGGATACTCCACGCCCAGAAACTGAGTAAGAGGAGACTGTCCCAGTAATCCACATAATTTTGAATGGCAAGTAAGTGACATTTATTGAAATTAAAAATAAAATTAAAATTTGACCCAGCAATTCTGCTACCAGGATCTGGTTTTCTATGCAATTCCCTGCCCCTGAAGCAAAGTCAGATGATCTGAAGTACTCAGGAAGGCACAGTGCATCGGGTGAGTGGTTGGGCCCATTATCCTTCCATGCAGTAATAAAACAGTGTGACACAGCCCTGGGACGCCACAGAAAGCACCTAACAGCTCTCCACCGAGTGACAATGGGAGGGTCCCAACATGTCTTATTAACTAGGGGGAAATGTGTGCCTGTGTTTTTAAAATAGATTCCTAGACTTGGATATGCATGAAATATTTCTGGAAGGCTAACAAGAGACTGAAAATGGAGACGGCTTCCAGGGAGGTGGCCTTGGAGAGCTGGGATGCAAAAGGAGATTTGGGGCTAGATCTCTATCTATATCTGTTTATATCTTTTGCTGCTGTTTGAGAGTTTCGCCACATGGATGAATCATCCGCTTTAATGAAAACAGAAGCAGTAGCGGGTGCAGAGATGCCCCTGGAATTCCAGGTGGAGTGGGGGCAGAGGTTGGAGCATCTGCAGGTGGAGTCTGCTCCTTGTGGCATTTGTAGGTGATTGTGATGGCCTTGGCACCTCCAGCTGATTAAAATGGGTGAGCAGGAGATATGAGCATGTCCGTGGGAGGTTCCTGTCACCAAGCCTTGCTACAAAGGAGGGCTTGCATGCTAAGCAGGTGGCACCTTGAGCTCCTGTCCTGTCCCTGGTTTCCACATCAGCTCTAGCTCCGGGGGCTTTCACAGAACAGATGTAGGGCAGGCAGGAGGCTCAGCCTGCTGCTTCCCAGCAGCCCAAATGCCCTGCCAAGAGTTTCAGCTTTGCCAATGCCCTCCAGATTCACAGAGCAGCTACTGAGCCCTGAAGCCTACATGTGGCCGATCTGATGTGATAACTGCTCTGGAAGCTCACAGGGCAGAGAGCAGACTGCAAACCTGCTGCTGCCACAAACTGTGTGGCTGTGAGGGGTGAGCAAACTCCTCTAAGCCTTGCTTTCCTCACACGCTGGAGGAAATGGATGCAGTTGCTAGTGATATATATCTAGGCTGAGAAGGCAGGGTAGTGGATAACCTTGGGGATCTGAGTTGGAGTCACCAGAACCCATGTGAAAGCCAGATACAAGGTATACCTGCAATGTTGGTGTTCCTAAAGTGAGGTAGAAAGTGGGGACAGGAAGGTCCCCGGTGGCTCGTGGGTCATCTGGTCTGGTCTGGTATTGGGCGCAGTTAACAACAAAAAGACACTGCCTGCAACGAGGTTGACGGTGAGGAGCCATGCCTGAAGTTGTCCTCTGGCCTCCGTGGGCATGCGGTAGCATGTGTGCATCTACGTTCATACACAGAACACAGAGAGACATACATGCACACGCTAATACAACTGTAACATCTATCACTAGGAGCCTGAGGTACTAACGTCACCCATGGCAGGAACTCATCAAGTATCTGCTATGTATCTCTCTGACACTCCACTATGTGCCAAGTCCTAGACTAAGCATTAGGAATTTAAAAATTAAAAAAACATATAGTGAAATGGTATTTGCTCTTAAGTAATTTATAGTCTACCAAAAGAGGGGCAATACTTAACAGTTTTTCTCTGCTTCCAGGGTTATATCTTATTTAAAACTGTGCAGCAGTTATTACTGTTCATGTTTTCTAGATGAGGAAATGGAAATCACAGGAGGATAAGGGCCGACCACAGGGCTATGGCAGATGCTCAGGACTGAGAGGAGAGTAACCAGCTGGCACCTCCATTGCCACCTGACAGTTTTAAGATGGAGGGAATTTGACAAATGATGCAGGGGCACCATGTGATAGAATGTGAGCAGTATGTCTTCCACGTGACGCTCTCAGGACACAGGAAGTAGAACCAGGGGTCTTGCCTTCTGACATTTCGTGGTGGCTTCCCTCTGCTTGTTCTTCTCCTTCTTCAGAGCATGGGGCAGTAGCTATCTTCAGTCCCAGATAAATGCCATCTCCAGGAGAAGAATAGCTCAGTTAGGGACAGGACAGCCTGAAGGAGAACCTGAATGGTCCTACTTGGGCCAGGTATCTAGTGGTGGACCAATCAGCTTTGGCCAAGGAGCTGGGTTGTGCAGGTCCAAAGGAACTGGCTGGCCATGTCCTCCCTGGGGACTCAGAAAGAAATGAGAAATTCAAGAGAGAGTGCTGAGGTGGTGTCCAGAAAAGAATTTCCTAGGGCAGATGAAGGCTTTCCTTTTCCTAACCCTGTCCCTTCTGCATTAAATTTGTAATTGCCAAAATACTTGTGTGGTGCAAAATGTTCTTAGAAAGATCAACAAATGTTACCTTGAAAACTATTAAAAACCAGAAAAATGCAAATCAACCTTGGGCTCTTTCAATGCCTTTTCATGTGAGAGCACAGTAAGCCAGCTAGAATATGTGGGTGCTCAGGGCTCCCAAAAAGAACACATTTTATTCCGTGTATATGTTTACATGGGGGAGGGCATACGCAGGTTATGGTTCCCATATGGAGATCAGAGGTCAACTTTCAGGGGTCAGCTCTCTCCTTCTCACCATGTGGGTCCCAGGGATCAAACACATGTCCCCAGGCTTGGTTTCAGGTGGCCTTTCCTACTCTGAGCCAGCTCACTGGCCCCTAGTGTTTCTTAGTATGTCTAAGTCCTGTATTCAAGTGCCTGTAAATGTGTCCTTACAGGGAAGTAACATGTTCGTAGATGAGATCAGATGAAGTGAAATGGGGGGGGCAGCTGAGGCAAATTATATCCACTAAGTCTCTATTAGACAGGATTCCACAATCCCTAGCCAGTGCGCCTCATCCTCAGCCATCTTGACATTTTGAGCTGGATCATTCCATGTCATGAAGGTCTGTTCTGTGCACAGTGGGATGTGTAGCCATATCTCTGGCCTCTACCCCTGGGGTATAGCAACATTATCCCTCCTCCAGTTGTGACAAATGTCTGGGATCACTAAGTATGAATGGTGGGTGAGGGAAATTCAGGGTGGTTGTATGCAATTATCTTTTGTCTCTTGTGGGTTCTAAGCCAATGACTGGCAGCAGATGGGAAAGCTGGGGGCATCTGAGATACAGGTGCTGGGGAGAAAGTGCTATGAACACACAGGTGGACACAGAGGCGAGAGGCGATGGCTTCCTAGGACTAAGGCCAGCAAGAGTCAGGAATCACTAAAGCCAGCAGAAGCTGTGAGAGGGGCACAAAACAGATTGTCCTCAGAGCCACCAAGAGCCCAGCTTGACCTCATGCTCATAGCTGTCTTAAGTCACCAATATGTGTAACTTCCCAGGGCAGCTGCAGGGCGGCACTGCACTTGTATAGTACCACACACTAACTATGCTCAGTAGGTATTTGCCAAAATATTCTTTATTGGAATTGCCAGCCCAGATGAGACGCTTCGCTGGGGTAGGTTCTTGTCACCCGCATGGCAGCCACACAGACCTTAGGCCCTACCTGTTCTGCCTTGCCCATTGGTCTGAAGTGGCACAGAGATTTCCAAGCAAACCAGAGATTTCCATTCAGGAATCTTTTCATTTTAGTCAACAGAAATTATGAGATGTAAACCCAAGTTTTGTCAGTAGTTCCATCTGCAAATACAGCCACACTGAGGGTAAGGTTTTCACACACGAGATGAGTGGCTGTGGCTGTGATAAAACCACTTTCCCCTGTATTTGTGAGTGTTATTGCTGCTGTGGCTAAATATCAGACACAGAGCAATAAGGTGAGAAGGACTTACACTTTGAATGAACGAAGTCCACCATGACAAGGAAGGTATGGAGGCTGGAGCTTGAGGGAGCTGGTCTCATTGAATCCACAGTCAGGAAACTGAGCTGAAAGGAAGTGGAGCCAGGCTGCAAAATCTCAAGGCTCAATCCCTTCCTGTCAGGGCCCACTTGCTTCAGGGAGGCTCTGCCTCTCAAAGGCCCAATGGCTCAATGGCTTTCCAAAACCAGCTGGGAATGAAGAGTTCAAACCACGGTACTGCGGCCGGAGGTGCAGAGTTCCAACTGTGGCTACCAGGGACTTTCACATTCACGGGCAACACATCAGTGACTCACATTATGGTTCCAAAAAATGTCAGGGAAGGTTCCAGACTCCTCCTGTCTGTGGCTCTGCACAACTCTTCCTTTATCCCTCAGAGCCTGCCCTGCTTATCTTGTGGATGGGGACGTGCCTGAAGCATCGTGGGGGAAGTGTTTGCCAGGCAGGTCTAGCAGCATCTAGCTCTATGCATTTCTGTTGAAACTGTTACAAGGCTGGACCGGACTGTGTCAGATGAGAAAGTCTGCAAGCACCTGACGCTGGCTGGCTGGGACAAGGCTTTGCAATGAAACAGGTTAGGTGTGCTGTGTTTAAAAGGGTTAGACAGGATTTCTCCCTGCAGAACATCTCTGGGCCTTTAATGAAGTCTTGGTATTGTAAGTGGCTGAGACAGCAGAGTTTCTCACTTTATCAAACCTCGTTGTCTTCCAAGAGCTTCTTGGGATGAGGGCAACAGTGCAGAAAACTAGGTCAGAGGGGGTAGGAGGGCGGAGGGGAGGTAGATAGCTATGGAAGTATGAATTCTGTGGGGTAAGCTCGGGCTGTGCACTGGAGAGGCGGCCTCACTGCACAGCAGCAGTGCCTTGCCCACTCTGGTCTCTCAATGAGCTACGAAGAGAGTGGTGGGGCTCATGGTCACGGTCAGATCAGTGCACCACAGGTGGAGGCATGGGAATAATTCCAAAAGAAATTGCATAACATTATCTGCTGTGGTTCAGAAGCTGGGCCTCTCCAGGCACCATGGTCATCCTCTGGATGTAGGAGGGGTAGTGGAGTTGTTGAACGGAGTCCTTGGTCCTCACTTGTGCCATCAGTCTGGCTTCATGTATTGGCAGATTAGCAGTGTGTATTCCAATGCAGAAAATCCCTTTTCTGATGGTGGGCCTGTCAGAGGTTGGCCTAGTCAACCGATTCTGCAGGCTGAGCTAGGACTGCTACTGGAGTTGTGACAGGCAGGCTGCCCAGCTGACTCACTAGGACACGGGCTCTAGATACACCCAGAAGTCTGCCCAGAACTGGCTGGCCTTGGTTTCCTCACTGTATGGATTCCTTTTCTCAGTGCTGTAACCATGTACTTGACAGAAACACTTTGGAGGAAGAAGGGTTTGCCCTGGCTCACAGTTTCAGGGGACCACAGTCCAGCATGGCAGAGGAAGTGTGGCAGTGAGTGTAGGTCAGCCCATGGCTTTGGAGCTTGAAGCATGACTTACTTAGTCCTGGTGGGCCAGGAGCAAAGTGCTCAAACTGGAAGCAATGCTGGGTCTCTACTGGCCCATGTCCACTAGCCAGACCCACTCCTCAAGGCTCCACAGCCTCCCAAGACAGCATATGTTCAAATATGTAAGCCTGTGGAGGATCTTCCCCATTCAGATCTACCACTCACCTTGCAGGGATAGACTCCACCACAAGCACACATACAGATGGGAGAATAGCCATGCTGATGCCGAACATTTCTCGTGTCCCCAAAGCCACTCAATTTACATGGGTCTCCAATTCTCACATCAGTGCATCCTAACTAAGGTCAATTCTTTACCCTGACCCTGTGTGACCACAGATATGTTTGGGTGTCACAAATGGTAGTACCACCGGGCTCCACAATGCATAGTCCAGTCCTCATGACATGGACTGAGCCAGCTCAAGTGTCAACAGGGCTGAGGATGAGGAGCCCAGATGGACAGGAGCACTGTGAAGAGTACCAAGAACAGCTGAACAGCACTTCTGTTCCACAGGCCTCTGTAAAATGTGTTCGACAGTCTCCCAGCAAGTGTCTACTGTGACTGCACGCAACCCTTCCTCCCCCACTTCCATGTCCCTCGTCTTGACTTGGGAATTCTAGGCAAGTACTCTACCACTGAAATAACTCCTCGGCCCCTTTGACTTTTAAAATGTTTTTTCTTTTTATTTATTCCTCTCTCATATATTACATCCTGAGAGTAGTTTCCCCTCCCTTCACTCCTTCCAGCCCCCCCCCACACCTGCCCCCACATAGACTCTCTATACTTCTGAATCAACAAATAGAGCTGCTCATGCTAACCACAGTAAATGGAAGGGACCTGTGGTGGAACAACAAGAACAATTGTTCCCCCCCAGGCCCCATTTAGTGTCCAGGACCTCATTCTACACTCTAACAGTAAATGCCAGTAACAGCAATGACTGCCACTGCCCTATTGCATCGTGACTGTTGTCCTTATTGATATGACATATGTTAAAGGCTTGTTCCCCAGGGTGGTGCTCTTGGGAGATGGCAGGACCTTCGATGGTAAAGCCTAGTGGAAAGTCTTCCAGATCTTAAAAATGTGATCTTTAAAGAGATATCAAGACCATAGTGTATTCTCTTCTCCCATTTCTTCACTGTTTCCAGGTGAAGGGCTCTGTTCTATCCCAGGCTCCCATGGTGATTCACCTCACCACACAACAAAATGCAATGGGACCATTAGATAAGGGGCTGAAACCTCCAAAGCTATGAGCCAAAGTAACCATTGTCTATTCATTAGTTAATCATCTCATGTGTTTATTACATTCACAGGAAGCTGATTGATACACATTCATAACCACTCTACAAGCTAGGACTCTCCTGGAATGAAACAAAGGCAGAGTAAAAGTAACTTGACTAACATCATAGAGGAATTGAGGTGGGATTGAAAGCTAGGGCTGAGCTGGTGCCAAGTGTCCACTGCTAATCCCGGCTATTACTTCTAGAAGCAAGAAGAAGCCACTTGAACATCTAAGTTGAGTAACAAGCTATGCACAATTCTGTCAAGATAGAATACACATGTTGATCCATTTCTATTTGTGATGATGCCCTTGGGAGTATCTCCAAATCTTTGAAAGACTCCCATCAACTTTCATTTCTTCTAATTAAATCCATTTTTCCTCAGGCAAAGCATTCAAGATATAGTTTAAGAGCCACATTCAATTTAATATTCATTTGCTTCTTTGCTACCATGTCAGCTATGGTAGTTTTAATAGGTGTGGCTCCCACAGACTCATGTGTTTGAATATTTGGCCCATAGGGAGTGGCACTTTTAGGGGGTGTGGCCTTGTGGGAGTTAGGTGTGTCACTGTGGGGGCAGGCTTTGAGGTCTCATATGCTCAAGCTATGCTCAGTGTGGGACCAAGATAAAGAGCTCTCAGCTACTTCCCCAGCACTATGTCTGCTTACATGATGCCTTGCTTCCTGCTGTGACAGTAATTGACTAAATATCTGAAACTGTAAGTCAGCCCTAATTAAATGTTTTCCATTATAAAAGTTGCTGTCATGGTGTATCTTCACAGAAATACAAACCCTAAGACAAAGTAGATACCAGTGACTAAGTTATTGCTGTGATAGGCCAGATCATGTTTTTGTTTGGAGAAATATGGACTTTGGAACCATGGATTAAAAAATTAGTTAAATGCTTGAAGTGAAGCTTAATGGTCTGGCTTAGTAGGTACATGGAAAACAGTAGTGCTAAGAGTTATTTGAATTGTGGAGGCCTAACTCAAGAGGTTTCAGGGGAGAAGAATTTTAGTATGTGGCCTAGAGATCATTTCTGTGGTATTTTGGTGAAGATGTAGCTGCTTTTTGCCCTTGTATGAAAAGTCTGCCTGAGGCTAAAGTGAAGAGTTTTGGATTAACTAAATTGGTAGATGAAATCTCAAAGCAGCCAGTACAGACTGTGTATGTGGCTATTAGTGTTGACTTTTATGAAGATTTATAATGGGGAGCAAGCTGAACAATTAAAAATATAAAACATACAATTTAAGGAGGAAGGAGGTACCAGGAAGTGAAATAGAGCTGCTAACAGGGAGTAGAACCTGCCAGAGAGAAAGAAGTGTGTTGTAGTCAACAAAGCTGAACAGAGATGGAGATCTGAAGAGCATTTTGACATGAGGCATGGGAAGGAAGGATAGTTAGGAATGGAAATACTGGATCAAAGCAAGACCAAAAACCATCTGGGCAAATCCAAACTCTGAATCCCCATGACTGATGTCTAGTATTTCCTCACTATGCATACTTCTCTAAGCTTTGAAATGGTAATGTATATCCTGTGCATTATATGTTGGAAGTATGTGATCTGCATTTTGATTTTTATTTCATAGGGGATTACAGTTAAGAGATTTCATGAGGCTCAGAAGAGATTTCAAACTTTAGATTTTTAAGCATTGTTGAGACTGTGATAAGCTATGGGGACTTTGAAGTTGGACTAAATGTATTTTACATTATATTATTGTTACAAGCCTATGGGGACCAGGGTGTGGAATGTTGTAGTTTGAATAGGTATGGCACCCATAGACTCATGTGTTTGAATGTTTGGCCTATAGGGAGGGGCACTATTAGGAGGTGTGACCTTATTGGAGTAGGTGTGGCCTTGTTAGAGGAAGTGTGTCACTGTAGGGGTAGACATTGAGGTCTCAAACTATGCCCAGTGTGGGACACAGTTCACTTCTTATCACCTGTAGATCAAGATCTAGAACTCTCAGCTACCTTTCCAGCACCAGGTCTGCCTGCATGCCACCATATTTCTCATGGTGATATGGACTAAGCCTGTGGACTGCAAGCCAGACCCAACTAAATGTTTTCCTTTATAAGACTTGCCATGGTCATGGTGTCTCTTCACAGCAATAGAAACCCTAAGTAAGGCAGCAGCCTTGGGATGGCCCTGGTAGTAGCAAACACACATGGGTTTGGTTGTGCTATGGGCCAAGCAGACTTTAAGGGACCAACTTGATAAGGGGTGCTGCTCCAACAGTCTATCCTGTGGGCAACAGACAGCAGGTGATGGCCTAGGGAACTGGGACCCTGGTTACCTGTCTGGACGATGTTGGGATGCACAGATATGCAGAGCCCCATGAGACTGATCCTTCTCCATCCCTGGAGCAAGTTCTGGGCAGTAGCTCTCCTGAGCAGCCGTGTTTCTGGAGCTGTGGTTTGTAGCAGGGATCCCAAGGGTTCTTTTCCCTCCACACCCATCAATGCCCTCCTGTCAAAAAGGCACCATAATGCTGGGCTACAAATAATAGAATGTCTGGCTAAAATTGTTCAAACAAGGACATATGCCCTGTGTTTGGATGAATGGATTAGATGTTGCATAAATAACTGGATCATATTCAAAGCAGGAAATCAGTGTCCCAAGGACACTTTACTCTTTAACCCAGGAAGGGAAGGTGTCGCCTGAAGCCCTTAGGTCTCATTTACCCTGAAGCTGGGTTACACACCTATGCATGGGCCACCACACATGTGATCCAGAGAGCTCTACACGGCATGAGTATTGCTGCACTGCCAGCCCTACCATTTGCCACTGTCCCAATGGTGGCCTCTGAAGTCTGTCCCCACCCCCACCCCCACCTCTGGACCTTTCAAAGGACTTCTTTGTCCTAAGCTGTCTTCATTTATAGTTATTTACCTGTCTTGGTGCCCCACTTATCTTCCAGTAGGATATGTTAATATCACTTCCTGTCTGTGGGTGCACTGTGCTCAGCTAGAGATGTCTGTTCAGTGTGACACCACTGTTGTCAGACTGCAGTTGTGATGGTTGTGACTAATATGACTTCACTTCTGAGTCCTTCAGAAGGAGCTTCTGAAAGGCAGGGCCCCTCTCCCTCCATCTTTGGTCTTTCTCTGTGGCTCAGACAAGGGAGATGCCAGCTCTTCTTCAGATGGAATCCAGCCTGCTGCTACTGCTGCATCTGTGTGGCTGAGATGAAACTCCAGAGTGGGGGCTGTTCAGCATGTGAGTGCTGAGCAGTGGTTCTTGGGGAGAAAGCCGTGAAGGCTAGTTGTATCACCTTAAAGTGAACCAGTAGCTTCCAAAACAGATAAACTATAAGCCCTTGGATTCACTGACATAAGACATGCCCAGCTGATAAGTGCCAAGTCCACATTCTTCTTCTGCCAGACAATGATCTATTCTTGAAAAGCTGGTTTTGTGTTGAGAGCTGAAAGAATCATATGTGCTTTTCATTCCAAGGGCCCATCTCCAAGGAATGCAGTTTCTTTTATTCATTAGTTTTTGAATCTTGAGTCAGTAATGCCAAGGTAGGAACAATTTAATATGAGCCAGTATATTTATTGATTTTTTTATTTTTATGTGTATATATTTCTGAGTCAAGTGCAGGGTGGGTGTCTATGCATGTGAGTGTGGGTGTCTGGAGGCTAGAAGAGCCCCTGGAATTGGAGGAGTAGACACTTGTACACACTGGGAACCAAACTGTGGTTCTCTGTGAGATCAGTATGTGCTCTTGACTGCTGTGCTATCTCTTTAGCTGTAGGATCAAGACACTGACAGCATGATCCTGATTTGGCAACAAGTAGCAAACCTTTGGACAAATTGCTTCTGGTGGGAACCTTCTTCTCATCTGGAAAATTCCTAGGCAGGACTATATAAGAGATACAAGTGTTTTCTCTTCAGGGCATGGTGGTGTATGCCTTTCATCTCAGTACTGGGAAAACAGAGCCAGGAAATTTCCATCCAGTGTAGGCCAGCCATGTCTACACTGTAAGACTTGTCTGAAAAGAGCATGGTTTCCTCTTGGGCAAAATCTCCCTTAGCATAGTGCTTACACAGCAGAGCAGCAGGAACTAAAGTAATTCTCATGACATTGGTGAGTCATATCATGTCATCACAGGTGAAAAATCACACCTGTAAGGCTTTCAATCACATTGAATCACCAAGTAGGAAAGTTACCTCATTTCAAATTCTTTTTCAGTCCTTTTGATTCTGTCAAGGACAAGCCTCAGTTGGCTTTTTTGTATGTGTACCACCTCAGCACTTGGTGGAATCATCAAGATAAGTGAGGTTAGCTGCTAAAACAAGTTAAGTCCAAAAATCTCAGTGGCTCAACTCAGCAAGAACTCATGTATGGCTTCCTGCAGTCAGGCATCCAAGCCCCATCTATCTAGTAGCTACAAAATGCCCCTGTCACAGACTCTCGTAGCATAGCTGATAGGCAAAGGAAGGGGGATTTCCATGGAAGATTGCTTGAGGAGGAACACGGCAGGTCCTGAAACAGTCTGTCACTTGCCTCCAGACTCTGCTGACTGAATGTGCCATGGAATGTTTGAAGACGAAAGGGGGCTATAAGTGAGGTCTATAGTGACTCCAAGATAGCACATACATCAGCATTGGGGGGGGGGTGTCAGTGTTTAGATTCAGAACATATAGGAAGCAATATTATCTTTTCATTGTAGAAGCCATCTGTAGAGTGGCTATGCCTGCATTCCCATTGCATTAGAATAGCTAATACTGGCCTTCCACTCCTCATCTGTGGTTTCACTTTCCATGACCAACCACAGCATGGCATGTTAAAGAGAAAACTCCAGAAAGAATTAATACATTTTAAAGGACCATCCTATAGTGTTCTATTTTATTATTATTAGTGACTAATAATCTCACTGTGCCTTATTTAAACTAAACTTGATCTCAGCTTTGTAAGAAGGGAAAGCACTACATACCATTCACAGTCACCTACAGTTTGGGTCATCTGTGGGGGTGGGGGATGGGTTGTATTTGTTACAAATAAAGGAGACTGAAGTAACATGAAATGTTCTTATTCAGTAAATCTCGTTTAAAGCTGGCTGTGGGCTGTGGATGTAGGATGTAGATAAGAGTGCTGTCTAGCACACAGGAAGCCCTGGGTGTATTGGTGCACACTTGTAATCCTAGTACTTGGAGGGTGGGGAAAGATAGGAGGATCAGCAGTTCAAGGTCATCCTCAGCTACATAGTAGGTGTGGAACTGTCCTGGGCTATATAAGACCTTGTACCTTAAAAATAAAGGTGACCAATGTGGCAAAACAAAACAAAACAAAAAAAAAACCAAAATGACAATACAGATGAAAGAGTGACATTTGGGAAAAATGTTTCTAGGGTAACGGTGTTGATTAATCTGTCTGAATGATTGCAATGTTCTAGTCTGTGTGAATATACCTGGCCACACAGGACTTCTGTGCTCTTAAAATACAGGCAGTATGAGAGGCTGAGTTCTAATACAGTTTACTATACAACAAAATGCAGATCTTGGAAGACATTTACAATTGATAATGGTTGCCTAGAGTTCGACCCTGAGGAAGACTTGGAGGTTAGCAATGTTGAGATGGATTTTTTTTTTTTTTTTAGATTTTACATGCTTTTATTTTGTGTGTATGTCTGTGTATCATATACATGCAGACCAGAAGAGGGTATTGGATCCTTGGGACTGATGTTATAGACACTATGAGACACTGTGTAGGTGCTAGGATTTGAACTCTGATCCTCTGGAAGATCAGTCAGTGTTCTTAACCTTTAAGCTGCATCTTGGGCCCCTTGAGGTAGGATTTTAATGTCTGGTATGGGTATAAGGTAGAAGAGATGCTGAGAGTGCATTTTATTGGCCACGACTAAAGTAGATTTTAGTGGAATGTAATGCCCAGTTAACAATCTTTTAACGTAGAAATATCAGTTTCTTGTTTCTGTGCTCCTGGTTAAATCCTGTGCCATCTGTTCATTTCTTAACAAGCATAGGTATCATCAGTGTGACTAACAGTAGGCTATTAGCACATATCTGCATGCATTTGCCCCAACACTAACAACTGCAGCCTGCTAAGCTGTGGCTCACCACAGAAAAGTCACCTAATTGGGAGGCAGGGGATCTACTGAAAAGGAAGGATCCCCTCTGCTTAGTGTGAGACCACAAGTGGGAGGCGGGAAATAACCTTTCTCCATGTCACTGCAGAGGTGGGGCAAGGTGTCAATGGCATGCGTCGTCTTGAAGAGGAATTCACAGGTTCTGCTGTGAATAAAAGAGTCCAGCCATGGCACGGAGTAGCCCCCTCTCCTACACATACAGAATATGAATGTCAGGAAGCTGGCAGAGTTCCTGCAGATGCCTCCTCCTGTCCTAGCACCCCTGGCAGTCATGGAGGGACAGGTCACTGTGCTGACCCTGGCTGGCATTTAAGACAGCTTTATAATTACATTGACTACAACTGCCAGTGACCTTTCGGTCTTCGCATCTGGGAGCATGGGGCTTCACATGTAGCTTTTATCTCAGTTCAGTGCTCTAATCAGCACTTCCCTTTCCCTTTCTCTGGCCCTGGTTAGAGTTAGACTACAGCTCTGGGCCACTGGGGCAACTTGTTGTCTCCTTCAACTTCCTTGAAAATCTCTAGTGTCCAGACTTCACTGCTGGCCACCTAGAGTCTTTGAGGGGCAGTCTTGGCATCACTATATCTAAGTCTCCTCACTGTGGGCAAAGTTGTGAGCCAAGGACTCAGGGCTCTCTCTTTCCTTTCCTCGTCTGTCTGGCTAATTCATCCCCTAGGTGCCTCCAAGGGCTGTCCCTACCTAACCTACTTTCCCACAGCCATGATCTGCACTTGGAGGGCATAGACCTCAGGTTACAATTGTGTGCTCATGCATGAGGTAGTTGACTAGTCAATGTCTTTCACCTCCACTGGGTAGCCAGCCTTCAAGATGGCTCTGGATGCTCTCTACCTCCTGATATTCACACCCTGTGTAGTCTCCCATATCATTTCATGGAGCATCCTGAAAGACACATTATTATACACCACTGTGTAACATTATACAAACTTTTATAAGAATCTTGCACACTTCTGAAGGTGAGAGATCTGAGAGCAACTGAGTGGTTCTGGCTCAGGCTCTCTCATAAACTGTTGGTCATCTGAAGGCTTAAAGAATCTACTACCAAGATCACCCACATGGCTCTTGGCAGGTATCCTTGCCTGTGTCTTTCACACAGGATGCTCCATTAGAGTAGGAACCATGACTACTCCTGTCCTCCAAATCATATCTTCCATCTAGGGTAAGGGATCACTCAACACACAACCCCCCCCTACACAATGTATTTATACATAAATATACATGTAGATATATATACATAAACATCTTTTGACTTTGTCAACCAACAAACACTTCTTTGTATGTGTATTTGTATATGTGAATGTTGCTATGTTATACAGGTGCACGTGTGTGTATGCTATGTAGAGGCCATTGTTCTTTTAGCACTATGTGTGTGTGTGTGTGTGTGTGTGTGTGTGTGTGTGTGTGTATGTGTGTGCAGGCTCTTTCACTTTCCTGATGGGTCAGTGAGCCTCAGAGACAACTTCTCTGCCTGATCAGGGCTAGGATTACAAGCTCAGGCAATCAACTTCTTTACATGGGTTTTGAGTCTTAACACTTGTATGGCAGTCACTTGACTGAGTTACCTTTTCAGCCCAATGAATAAATATTGAGTACCAATGAAGCCAGGGCAGTGGTGTGAGAGAGTCCTATTCTCTAAGACTATTCGAGAGGGATTTGATGAACAAGAGGGGAGAGTACTGTAGGAGTGGGGTCCAGCTGGAGTAAAGGACCAGAACAGGTAGAGGTGGGTAATGGCAAATCGTTCATGACAAAGGGGCCTGAGTTCCTGAGGCCCATGGCGGAACCTCAGAAAGACCCTGACCCTACCAGATTGTTTGTGCCAGGTGGTATGCACAGGAACCCTCTGACATCACCTGACTCTGGCTGTGGGGAAGTTAGGAGAATCTGCCTTCACTGGGGGCTCTCCAGCATAGGCCTTCCCACCTTTGTCATGGGCAGTGTGATGGAGTAGGGAGGAAGTGACTGTGGCTTCTGAACACTTGCTACCGCTCCTGTAGCTGGATGAGCTATCACCATCAACCTCGGGCTCCACGCCTGAAAATACAGGGCAGAAGAAACAGGTGCACAGGATTCTTGTGCAAATTAAACAGGCTGTGGATGTAAAGTTCAGAGCCCAACGCCTGCCACTTGGCAAATGCCACTGATGGTGTCATGCTTCTTCACCAGGGAAACAGACTTCAGAGTTCAGGTGCCCTTTTCCTTATTACTTTTAAATGAAACTTCAAGCATGCTGACATGCAGAAAAGCTTTTCCAGTGATTGCACAGGACAATGCCTCCCTCCACCTCCACTCATACTGCAGACCCCCGTCTATTCAGCCACACCTTCCTTCATCCTTCATCCTGTCACTCATGCTGGGGTCTGTTTTCGTAATGCACTCTTTGAACAACCTCACCCATAATCCTGTAAATGACAGAAGTAAAACTCACTGACTAGCCAAATTGGATGTTGGTGATATCTGTACTTCAGTGTGTTGTTAGTTTTCTATCTGGAGTGAGTAGAGCTTGCTTACCTCACTGGGAATAGTGTCCCCCAACAGAGCTCTACATGTGAATTTGAGACTCCTAATAATTGAGTAGCACACTGTGGATTTTTCATATCCATATATAGACATCTCTGCAGAACACATTGCTAGTAAATAAAACAAGAACATTGTGTGGCCAGCTCATAAACCCAAGCATTAACTCACAAGCTACAATTGGCCCTGACTTTGAAAAACAAAACAGGGAAGATTCTGTTTGACAGAATAAAAGCCACTTAACAAGCAATCTCTCCTGACACGATAAACATGGGCTGGGTCCCATATTCTCAACATTCAGGTAGGAATGGCAGCCTCCATGGTCCGATCAGGCATATACACTGAAGGCTTTAACAGATGTTCAGGAAGCCCATCTTTACTGCTTGTTGCCAAATACCGAGATCGGGAGATGGTCACAACTGTAAGTGTGCCTCTGTGAAGTACCACATCTACAAAGCAGGGCAGTCCTGGCCTCGGCTTCGGCCATCTCTCCCGGGAGTCTGTGCTGTCTTGATTGGTGGCCTTGCTTCCACCCCATGTTTACACTCTCCTCAACCAGCCTTCAGCTCAGCAGAATGGGAGGATCCTGGGAGACTGGGTATCAGCTGATCTCTTTTTGGTTTGCAAACAATTGATGAGAAGCTTAAGCAAAGAAGGAAAACTGTCTGCTCAGCTAGTGGAACCCCGAGACTCTGGAAAGCTCAGGAAGGCTGGACCCAGGTGCACATGCTGCATTCCTACCTCTTTTCTTTCCTTCTCCCTGTGCTCTGCTCTAGTTTCCTCTGCGATGGCTTCATTGGTAGATTTCTCGGGTGCACTCCCAGCTCCAAACATGCATTGTCATCCAGCAACTCCAGCTGGAAGAGAGCCTACCTTCTTTACACTTCCAGACTAGGATTGGGCCTCTGTGGTTGGACCTGCTGCTGTCTGTGGCACTGCTGGCATGTGGTCAGAATGATGGCCCCATGATGCATCCCATTTCTCCTGTTTCCACCACAAGAAAGCCTGGAACAGAGCTAACCCATCCAAACAGACCAAACTACAGAGGAGAAAGGTGTGGTCATCCTTTCTCCTCAGATGGTTAGTTTCCTTAAAACTAAATGACTTTGAATGAAGGTGAGACAGGGTAGACAGAGAGGCAGGCTGCTAACCAGCTTCCAGAGACTTCCATGAAAGGAGCTGCTGGGAGACTGGCAGGTAACATGCATGTGTGCGCATGTGCGTGTGTGTGTGTGTGTGTGTGTGTGTGTGTGTGTGTGTGTGTGTGTCTGTGTGTGTGTCTGTGTGTGTGCCTGTGTGCACATGGTTGGCCAGGAAATTATTTGCTGAATGGTGCGTGTCTGTGAGTGCAAGTGGTATAAAAGTGACAACTGAGAAGAGAAATGGCAGAGCCACGAGACCCCTAGCCCCCACACGGGTACAATGGGTGATAGATGACAGCTTCTCAGCAGGCAACAGATGCCAGATGAGGGCATGGGTGCATTTAGTCAGGGTCAGGGAAGAGGCTGAAAGTGTGGGAAGTGTTGTGTAGCAGAAATATGCTGGTAGATAGCCAGAGGCCCAACCTGGGAGCAGTGGCACATGCCAGTGACCCCAGCACTCGGGAAGTTTAGGCAGGAGAATTATGAGTTGGAGGTCAACCTGGACATAGTGAAGGTCAACCTTGGCAACTTAGTGACAATCTGTCCCAAACAAAGTAGGGACAGAAGCAAGCAGTCACATAGGGCCATGGTGAAGAGCAGCGTGGTAGAGCAGGTGCTTTAGTTAGGGTTCCATTGCTGTGAAGAGACACCATGACCACAGCAACTCTTCTAAAGGAAAACATTAGTTGGGGCTGGTTTACAGTTCAGTCCATTGTTGTCAGGGCAGGAAGCATGGCGCCATGCACACATGGAGCCGGAGAAGGAGCTGAGAGTTCTACATTGGGATCTGAAGGCAGCAGGAAGAAAGGGTGAACTGCTTGACCTGGCTTGAGCTTTTGAGTCCTCAAAGTCACCCCAGTCCTTCCTCTAACAAGGCCACTCCTGCCAACAGTGTCACTCTATACAAGTGTTCCACTCCCTGTCCCTCTGCCTTCAGCCCAACTTCAAAAGTCCCCACAGTCTACAACAGTCTCAAACCCCTTTAAAGGTTTAAAGTTCAACTCTTGTCTGAGAGTCATGCAATTGCTTAACTGGAACTCTTGTAAAATTAAAAAAGCAGTTCACATCCTTCCAACATACAATGGCAGAGGATGTACATTATTGTTCCAAAAGGGAGGAAAGGGAGCATAGTGAGGCCTGTAGCCTTCAATAGCAGGTGGGATTAAAACAGAGCAGGTGAACAAGTCCCCCAACAGGACCCGGCTTCTCCACGACAGCAAATATGCCTTCTAAAGTTATGTGGCTAACATCCCAGGTAATTCTATTTAATGATTCAATTCAATTAAGTATTTTTTTTCCTCTCCAAGGAATTTTAAGTACAAAGCCAAAAGCTCGCTGAAAGACCTCCAGCAGAGTGGTTTCTGGGCCAGCCTCTCACCTGCAGCGACCCCACACAGATGAAAAGAAAGTGCCAGTAGTTTATTTATTTCTCCCAACATAGTCCAGGATGAATACTGATGTCATCTCTAATTAGCAGAGGCCCCAGGCCGCCTGGTCCCAGTGCGAACTGGCTGTCTGGGCAGGGACAGTCTCTGAACTAGCTCTCCTGCAGAGGTGCTCTAATTACCAGTTAGGAAAACAAGCTTTGTGATGTTGTCAACATCTCCCCAACAGGGCAGATAATTCTTAACACACTTTCAGCCAGGGGGTGGGTTTCCGAAGGCAAGAGACCAGGTCCTGGGGAACTAGAATTAGAGTTCATCCTCACCTCCTAACTGTCTTGTCGTTGGAGCTCCTGGTCACTGCCCATTGTTGTGGAATCAAACCTATCCCAAGAAAGGTTCAATATCTGATGGCTTACAGAGGATAGAGTGTGAGTCATCACACTACTGATACATTTCACAAGAGACTCTTTAAAAGGGGGTAATAAGGCAGAGCTTGAATCCCCTGCCACAGGAGATTCAAGTTTCAACTTCCCTCTCTTAGTGTGTAGTCCTGCTGCTGTGTCTTCCGTGATGTGGCCCCTGTGGGGACCGCTTCCTCATTCTCCTGGCTAACTCTGCCTGCCATCTTGACATTTTCAGCTCAACCTACCATCTTTCAAAACTCCCCATAACACCCTCCCTCCATGCCCTTCTGACTCCCGCAATCAAACAAGCTACCAGCACCAGCATCCTCCCTGAACCAGATCTGGTGACAGGACGAGCAGAACATCTGGTTGACAAGGTCATGGAATGGGCAAGATCCAGAGGCAGGCATGTCATTTAGGAGGCTACAACAGAGACTCTGTGTGGTTTAGCCTTTGTGGCTATTTGGATGGCATTTGTTGATGTAGCGAATTATCACTTTAACAGACTATTTCATGTCACCTCCCATAGGTACCACCCTATCTCCATTTTACAGAAAGGAAGTCAAGATTTGCAGAGGTTAATTGGCAGGAATGGAGTTGAGAGCCCAGCTCAGGGGCCCTGGTTGCTTACTGCAGTGCAGAGGGATGGGAGCCAGGAGTGATGGAGGCAAGACACTCAGGAGATAGGTCCAAGTTTCTGAATTGAGGCACATAGCAGATGAAGTCACTTGTCAAGAGGGAGAAAAACGAAAGGGGATGTTCTTTGGGGAGGGAGGCAAATGGCAGTTTGGAAAGTGTGAGCTGGCTTAGGCTGTGTGTTTGCAAGAGGCTCATCTTGTTCTAAAAGAGACAGTTGATATGTCAGTCACCATTGTAAGCTATGAGGGCTCCCAGTGTGGAGAAGTTTCCCAGGGACAGAAGAGGGGAATGGGGCTGCATAGGACGCTAAGACATCAATATTTGAGTAGTTCCCTGAAGTCAGAGATATGCTTGCCATAGGGCCCAACACCTGCTTGACAGACATCCTTGGGGATGTTCACAGTGTGGGAGGACTATTCACTCAAGTGTGTACACACGGGAAATCAACAGATCTTCAGGTGGGGAACACAGTGGCTACTGCTGTTCCCACCTCAAGGGGCATAGTCTTCTCCCACCAACAGAAGAACACAGGAGTAATCCCACCATTGGGGCATTTCGGCAAACATGTGGTTCACAAGGCTTAGGTGTTTGATGTTCCAGTTTTCTCTCTCTCTCTCTCTCTGTCTCTCTGTCTCTGTCTCTCTCTCTCTGTCTCTGTCTCTGTCTCTCCCTCTCCTTCTTCCTCTCTCTCTCTCTCTCTCTTTCTCTCTCTCTCTCTCTCTCTCTCTCTCTCTCTCTCTCTCTCTCTCTCTCTCTGTGTGTGTGTGTGTGTAGGGTGGAGGACAACTTGCAGAAGTTGGTTCTTTCCTCCCATATGGAGTCCAGGAATTGAACTTAGGTGGCTAGACTAGGCAGCAAGTGCCTTTAACCACTATATGATTTCACCAGCATAAACACGCTAGTATTTTTTAAAGAGTAAATGCATCCTTTAAGAGTATGCTGAGATGGAATATCTCATGGCTTTAAGGACATCCTGGAGGACTAAGGACTTCAGGTGATGACACAGGCATGCTGTCCCCTTCCCCAGTGCTGAGCAGTCATGGGCTCTGGGAGGAGGTGAGGGTGTAGAGAAAGCCACACTTGGTCAGTTCTGTGCATGTGGTGGCCTTTGCCTGGTGACAGAGGGAACTGTGCATAGCATTCCTGCTTCCTCAGAGAGCAGAGTGGGGGAGCGCCTGCATGGGCTGTTGCCAGATTGCTGCATCATCTGGCCCACTCTCTCCCTTCACCCTCTTTATCTGTCTGTCTTCACCTCTTTGCCTGTCTTCCAAAGGACCTGTATCCTCTCCTAAGTTCATCTACTCTTCTCCAAGTGATCCTAATCTGCAAATGAACACATCCCAGAACATCCTAGAACCACTGTGAGTCTTAAAAATTCAGGTGTTTACCTCCAGAAAAGCTAGGAAATAAGGAGGACCCTAAGAGAGACATACATGCCGCCCCCCCCTTGGCCTAGAGAAGGGGAAAGGGACAAGAGATCCTGAGCAAATTGGGAGCATGGGGGGGGAAGGGGAGGAAGGTAGGAGAAAGAGAAGGGGAGGAGAGGAGGGGGGGAGGAGGACATGAAGGAGCAGGAAGATTGAGTGGGGGGGGGCAGAGGACAGCAAGAAAGAAGATATCACAATAGAGAGAGCCATTATAGGTTTAAAGAGAAATCTACCACTAGGGAGATTGATGGCTACCTTATATGCCATCCTAGAACCCTCATCCAGTAGCTGATGGAAGCAGAAACAGAGGCCCACAGCTAAATACTGAGCCAAACTCCTGGAATCCAGTTGCAGAGAGAGAGGAGTGATGAGCAAAGGGGTCAAGATCAGGCTGGGAAAACCCCTAGAAACAGTTGACCTGAGCAAGTGGGAGCTTGTGGACCCCAGTCTGATAGCTGGGAACCATCATAGGACCAAATCAGACCCTCTGAAGGTGGGTGTTAGTTAGGGGACCTGGGCAGTCTATGGGGCCTCAGACAGTGGAACCAATATTTAGCCCTAGTACACGAATGGACTTTGGGAGCCCATTCCACATAAAGGGTTACTCTCAGCCCAGACACACAGGGAAGGGCCTAGGCCCTGCTCCAAATGATGTGACAGACTTTGATGATCCCCCATGGAAGACCTCACTCATGCAGGGGAGTGGATGGGGGTGGGATTGGGGGTTGGTGGGAGACATGGGAGGAAACTGGGATTGATATGGAAAATAAGATAGTTTCTAATTTAAATAAAAATTTATATATAAAAAATTCAGGTGTTTTATTTTTTGGTTACAAAATTTTCATTTTTATTCCTTGGACTTCTCCATTTTGAGCATATACTCTTTACAGTAGGCATTCTAGCACCTAGAGTAAGAGTTCCAACATCCCAGGCATCTGGGTCTGATTGACTTTTCCTTTGAGTCTTTCGACTTAAGTCTCTCTTCTCCTTTCCCCTCCTCATTCTCTCCCCTCTTTCTATATCTTTCTTTCGTCTCATTCTCCCCTCCCCTCTTCCTACCCCCATGTCAAGAACTCTGGAGTTGTATCCTAGGTACTGTGATACTATTCTGTATAGCATCTGGGTTCTGTAATGTTCCTCTAAAGACAGCTGTGCTTTTGCCTTAGCAGGAGAACAGGTTAGACTCCCTGTTGCTTGTTCTGGACAGTGGTCAAATCTTGTCCCGATCTTTGCAGCTTTTGCTATTTTGCATGCAAGGCAGAGATTTGTGTGAAGTCCTCATACATGATCAGGCTTTCCATCCTGGTCCTCTTCCCTTTAGGGTTTTTCTTGCTGTGGCTGGAAGATGAAGTGCTCCCCAGCTAGCAACACAGTTCGGGAAGGTTACATAGTGCTGAAGAGGTGGGGCCCAGGTGTAGTGACTGTCAGCTTTTGAGGGTTGTCTTATCCCTTTTCCTCTCTGCCTTCTGTCTGCTGAGGTGAGCAGCCTCTACCACATGCTTTCACCACTGTGAGTTCTGCTTCTCTGCAGGCAACAACTCAACACTGCACAACTATGGATCCCATGATGCTGTCTGCTAAAAAAGTGTTGCCTTCTTTTGAAAAGTTGGCACTCTGCCTCTTTTACATGTGTTCTTACTAAGGTGGAGGACAGGAACCAACCCATCATGTCAGGGGCCCCTTTTCCTCCTGGTGGTGAGCATGGCTGTGGTCTACTCAGATGCTCTTGTGTTTTACTTGCGGTTCCAATTTGTTTATTTTACTCATTAGTGACTCTGTACTCCCTGACCCACACCTCCCCATCCTCTCCACCCTTGGAACCACTGATTTGTACTATATTCATGTATTTTACTTTGTATTTCTGTGTGTGGTATGCATGCATGTGTGTGCCTATGTGTATGTGCAGGCATGTGGAGGCCATGGCTGATCATGGGTCTTTTTTTCAATTTTTCTTCAATTTCACATTGAGGTGGGCTCTCTCAATTGAACCCAGAGCTCACATAAATAGCTACCATTGCT
Source organism: Cricetiscus sungorus (assembly GCA_030556225.1). Classification (NCBI taxonomy): domain Eukaryota; kingdom Metazoa; phylum Chordata; class Mammalia; order Rodentia; family Cricetidae; genus Cricetiscus; species Cricetiscus sungorus. The sequence goes on along the minus strand of JANBXA010000069.1, from coordinate 2,291,894 downwards.
ACCCAGCCTGCCCCATCCACTCAGGGTCCACAGTCTGAGCACTGAATTACAGGAAGGCTACCATGCTCACTGGATTTTGAACTGTTTTTGGGGAACCAAGCTCCAATCTTCATCCTTGCTGCTTATGTGACAAACCCCCAAGTGCTAAAGCCATCTCTCCAGCCATTTTATTTTTAAATATTTCATTTCACACATATATGACATCATGCAACATCCCAATGTATAATGTACTCCAGGTCCATTATACAGGCAACTCATCCCTTTAGAGACTGAAATATACACACATACATACTACATACATACATATGTGTACTGCACTTAACTGCTGACTCATCTTTCCACCTATTCATGCACAGCTGGATGGTCTCAGCCTCTCGATGACATCTGCATGTGCATATTCATGATGGCATCGTTCTCTAGGTTTATGAGTGCTCTGAATTTCTCAAATCTCAGGTATGCTCTAGGGCTCTCTTTCTTAAAGGCCGTTGGTCTGTTGGTCTGTGGAGACTCAGCCCACGAATCTCCAAGTAGCACGTGAGTTGCTCTCCTTTCTGCTCAGGCGCAGTGTGACATTCTGTCTCTCTTTTTCACTCAAACACGGGAGCTGATGTTGGTCCACCAGCTTCCGAGCTTTCGCTGTGTCTCCATGGAGCTGTTTACCTCAGGAGGCTCCCTGGGTAGCACCTGCACCTAACATAGATCACTTCTCTTCAGTTGCTGCCCATGGCTACCAGGATGGGGTCAGCCCCTTCTCTGGCCCTTCAGCATTGGTTACTACTCCACACCCACTCAGGAAACCAGGCTCAGAAAAGCTGGGGCCTGAGACACCTTTGTTACTCCCTCCGAAGTCTTCACTGTGCTCCAGGACCAAGTCTGAAAGTGGGGCTCTGGTTATTTTCTGACTTCCTGATGACATCTAGCTTGGGTAAAAATTTGGAAGAGTTAGAGTGAGCATCCTTATACTGGATATGTGAAATCAAAAATGTTCTAGCACAGAAAAATGGCCAAATTTGGAATTTTAGATTAGAAATGTGCAACCATGTGCATATGCAGATATCAAAAAAGGTGAGAGCCTGGTGTGGTAGCACCTGCCTGGAATCCCAGAGCCAAGAGTTCAAAGTTATCTCTGGCTACACAGCTGAGCTCCAGGGTAACCTGGGCCACATGAGGCCCTGCCTCAACAAAACAAATGAAACATAAAAACTGAAATATGAAACATTTGTTGTAGATAAGGGCTACTCAACCTGTAGCACAAGGCTAAGAAAATATGGCTCCTTCCTTAGTTCCTCTCCAGTACTGAGGGCTTATATTGGCTGCTTGTTATTGTGGCTGCTACAGAGCTGTCTTAGCTAGGGTTTTTACTGCTGTGAAGAGACACCACAAGCATGGCAACTATTATAATGAAAACATTAATTGGGGTGGCTCGCTTACAGTTTCACAGTTTCAGTCCATTATCATCATGAAAGGGAGCATGCTGAGAGGTACATCCTGTTGCCTACAGGAAGTCGACTGAGATACTGGGAAGTATCCTGAGCATAGGAAACCTCAAAGCCCATCCCACAGTGATACATTTTCTTTAACAAGGCTATACCCACTCTAACAAAGCCCTGCCTACTAACAGTGGCACTCCCTATGAGATTATGGGCCATTTACATTCAAACCACCACAACAGCTTTACTCTTCCACTTTATTCTGTGAGCAGCCAGGCCATGGTACAATCTTAGGCACAATACTGGGCACAGGTAACAGGAATGACCTTGGTGTCCTGAGGCTTGCATCTTCGTGGAGTGACTTTTGATGATCTTTTTGTTGTCAATTAAGCACATTTTTTAGTACACCACAAAACACAAACACACACACATGCATGCACGCACCAAATAAGGGGATTTGGCTGTGTGCTAAGGAAGACCAAGCTCATGAAAAACTGCTGAGAGAAAACAATAACAAGATACCAATGGCTGTCACAAGAAAGAGCCAGTGTGAAGGCCTGGATATTAGAGGTGGCCAGCAAAGCTGTCCAGAGACAGGCTTGGGAGGCAGACATAGGACATAGTGAGTGTGGCCTGATAGCTCAATAAGGACTTCATGCTGAAGCCCTCAAAATGAGGAAGATTACTGTTAAAGATACCCAATGTAATAATAAGAGATCAAGTTTATTTACAAACTGAAAACATACAGGGAAGACTTGGTAAGTGCTGTGAGGTTGCCAAGTTTTAAAATAAGGAAATAGAAACTGACTGAAGGAAAGAGAACCCAGTCAATAGAGGTTTTTTTTTGTTTGTTTGTTTTTGGAAAAATGCTGTATATTTTTTTTTTTAAAAAAACTTGAACGAATACACACACACACACACACCTCTTAATGACAAAAACAAAATTTCTTGTAGTTATGTGTAAAAAACCACCAGCCAAAATGGTTTTTGTCCTGTGCAGCCAGTTGCTATGATTGTGTGAGAACACCACCTCTTCCCTCAGTGTCTACTCTGGGAAGCATTCTGCTCCTGGCTCAGAGCACTACCACGCCTACTCTGCAATTGCAGAGCTGCCACAGACTCTGCTTAGATGGTAATAATGGAGAGTTCAAGTCCAGGCAAAACATGTTTCTGCTGCCTTTTCTTCAAAGATTTTGCTCTAGATCCATACCATGTGTGTATCATCTACAATTGTGCCTTGTAGTTCTCTATCTGCAGCTGACACTCCCCTAAGACAGATGTTTAAGGCATGCAGTGTGTTCTGTTTGGTAGACACACAGTTCATTTCCTCCTCATCTGCACACCCCTCCAACCTGTATAAACTGCAGTTAAGATGGTCATCACTCAGCCACCCTCCTCCACAAATAATTTGAGACCACTGTAAATAACTTTTTGCCTTTAGTGGCCCCTTGACTTTCTAATTAATGAGACTAATGGGAAGGGGGCAAGAACCGACTTAATGCTCTACTATAGAGCTATAGTCCTTCAAACAGCCTAGTACTGGCACAAAAATAGACAGGTAGGCCAATGGAATCAAATAGAAAATACTGACATTAACCCACACACCTACAAACATCTGATTTTGGACAAAACAGCTAAAAGTATACAATGGAAAGAGAAAAGCATCTTCAACAAATGGTGCAGGCACAACTGGATGATGGTGTGTAGAAGACTGCAGATAGACCCATGTCTATCGCCATGCATAAAACTCAAGTCCAAATGGATCAAAGACCTCAACATAAATCCAGCCTCACTGAATCTCTTAGAAGAGAAAGTTGGAGGTATCCTTGAACAAATTGGTATAGGAGACCACTTCCCGAACATAACTCCAGTAGCACAGACACTGAGATTGACAATTAATAAATGGGACCTCCTCAAACTGAGAAGCTTCTCTAAGGCAAAGGACACAGTTGACAAGACCAAACAGCAGCCCACAGACTGGGAAAAGATCTTCACCAATCCTACATCTGACAAAGTGCTGATCTCCAAAATAGACAAAGAACCCAGGAAACTAGTCACCAAAAACACCAAATAACCCTATTTAAAAAATGGGGTACAGATCTGGAGAGAAAATTCTCAGTAGAGGAAATCAAAAAGGCTGAAAGACACTTAAGGAAGTGCTTAACATCCTTAGCTATCAGGGAAATGTAAATCAAAATAACTCTGAGATACCATCTTATTCCTGTAGAATGGCTAAAATTAGAAACACCAATGACAACTTATGCTGGAGAGGATGTGGAGAAAGGGGACCACTCCTCCACTGCTGGTGGGAGTGCAAATTTGTATAGCCATTTTGGAGATCAGTATGGAAATTCCTAGGAAAATGGGAATCAGTCTACCACAGGACCTAGCAATCCCCATCTTAGGCATATACCCAAATGATCCACATCCATGCAACAGAGACACATGCTCAACTATGTTCATAGCAGCATTATTTGTAATAGCAAGAACCTGGAAGCAACCTAGATGCCCCTCAACTGAAGAATGGATAAAGAAGATGTGGCACATTTACACAATGGAGTACTATTCAGTGGGGAAAAAATAACAACAACAAAAAAACAAAAAACAAAAAACAATGGAATCTTGAAATTTGTAGGGAAATGGATGGAACTTGAAGAAACCATCCTGATTGAGGTAACCCAGTCACAAAAAGAGGAATATGGTATGTACTCACTCATATATGGATTTTAGGCATAGAACAAATGATCACCAGACAATAATTTACACCACCAGAGAAACTAGGATACAAGGAGGATTCTAAGAGATTCATACAAGGTCCCTCACAGAAGGGGAAAGGGACAAGATCTCCTGAGCATATTGGGGGTGCAGTGAGTGGAGACAGAGATAGGAAAAAGAGAAGGGGAGGAGAAGAAAGCACATGGGACTAGGAAGACTGAGTCAGGGGAGGAATAGATGAGAGGTGAAGGAAAGAGAGAGAGAGAGAGAGAGAGAGAGAGAGAGAGAGAGAGAGAGAGAGAGAGAGAGAGAGAGAGAACATAAAAGAGGGAGCCATTATGGGTTTGAACAGAAAACTGACTACAGAGAAATGTTCAGAGACCTACAAGACTGCCCCCAACTAACAATTTGAACAACAGTGGAAAGGCTACCATAAATGCCCTTCCCTGATAATGAGATTGATAACTAACTTATCTATCAACTTAGACCCTCATCTAGTAGCTGATGGAAATAGAAGCAGACACCCACAACTAAACACTGAGCTGAACTGAAATCCAGATGCAGAGAGGGAAGACAAGACCAGGCTACAGAAACCCATAGAGACAGCTGACCTGAACAAGGAGGAGCCAATGGGCCCTTAGCCTGATAGCTGGGAAACCAGCATTGGACCGACTCAAAACTGCTGAACGTGGGTCTCAGTTAGAAGGCCTGGGCAGTCTAAGGGACCTCGGACAGTGGAACCAGGATAGATCCCTGGTGCACAAAAGGACTTTGGGAGCACATCCCCCCATGGAGGGATACTCCCTTAACCTAGAGGCAGGAGGGAGGGCCTAATCCCTTCTCCAAATGACTTGACAGATTTAGATGACCCCTCCTGGAGGGCATCACCCTACATGTGGAGTGGGGGGAGGGATGGAAGGGGAGGGTGGTCAGCAACCTTGGGAGGGTAGGAGAGAGGGAGGGAGAGAGAGGGAACTGGGATCGATATGTAAAATAATAATAATAATAATAATAATAATAATAATAATAATAATAATAAAGAACTAGCATTTCTGAATCTGTGGGGATTGTAACAATAAGTAGACTATATTAGTCTATTTCTATAATGAGATACATGAGGTTAGGTACTGCATAAAGCAAAAAGGTTTACATCATTGTTATGTGCCTTCCAGGGCAGGTATGGTGTCTCTGTTAAAGGCTTCTTGGTAGATGATTCTACAATGGCCAGAGACCACTCTGTAAGGTAGGAAGCCAGAGAGCAACTGGCCGAAGAATGATCCAAGAGCCATCCACTAAGACCTTGTCACAACCTCATGAGGACCTAACTTCTAAGTGAAGAGTCATCTGAGGACAAGCCACTCCCAAATCAAAACAGCAGCAGCAGCAGCAGCAAGAAATGATATCCCAACTGATGCATGTGTCCTGCTTGACGATGGAGCTGCCTGAATCCCTGTCCTTCCAGGTCCTTGGAATCAGCCTGGACCTTCCAGAGCTAAAACATCAGAGATACCCAAAGAACATTAAAAAAACACAACATGTGCACATAGAAAATCTTTTATTATTTTTCTTTTAATGAGATTCTTTTTTTAAAAAGGCTTATGAGTGAACAGAATAGTGACATACCATTTTAGTTAGATGATATACATTTGTTCCCCATAGCAGCGAGCCCGACCTTGATATAGCTGCTCCACTGAAGAATGGAAATGCCACGCCATTCCTTTCTTTAGTATATTCTCAGGTTTCTGAATCTGCTCTTTAATTTCTGTGTTTTGAGGACAAGGACTTATTTCATTTCCATTGCTTTATATCATACCCTTGTCCCCATTCTGGGGCTGATGTATTCTTTATATGGATCTTGGACAAAGGACGTGCCTTTAGCCCACTGTAATTAAGCTTTCTCCCATCATGGAGTCAAGGCCACACGTTTTGAATTCAGGGGTTGTAGTACTCAGTCTGGAACAATTGGACCATTAGTTATGCCCCTCATCCCACTCCTCACATCCTGATATAAAAAAAATGGAAACAAATAGGAACATTTACAAACAAGTTTAATTTTCTTGTGCTACCTAACAAGGAGCTCTGATGTGTCACCAATCTGTAGCACAATTAACTTCTTGTATCTTTTGTTCCATATGAATTAACATATCCAATTATTTTTTTACTTAATTTCTCATGGTTTTGCTACATTGACTAAAACTTTTTAACAAGATTTTTTTTTTTTTAAAAATGGGGTTTGTGGTTCATTTATAACCATGAGTTTTTAAAGTTGTTTTAGGACTCTCCCATGCCTCTGTAGACCACTGAAAACTTCTGCAGCAGGATATAGAGCTCTGGTTACTTGAGTATCACACCAGAAGATTCATGGAGGAAGAGGGGAAGAGCCCCAGAGGCCAGGGCTCCCATAGAAGGCAGCAGAGCAGATTCGACAGTGAAGAGGGTTCTAAGTAACTCACACTGTTTGTTTGTTTGTTTTTTGTTTTGTTTTGTTTTTGTCCAGGAGCATTGTATGTCAGTGGCGATTAACACGGTGTAGTTTGCCTAGGACAGTTCTGTACTGTTCTCAGGAGAAGCCTGTAGCAAGTCCAGTTTCCCATCAGGCTCCCTGTGATCTGGGCTGTCTGCAGCAGAAGAATATAGACAGGGTAGGTGCATGGGCTGTCCAGGGCCTTCTGCTGCAGCCTCCGTTCTGGTCATCTACACATGAAGGTGACATCTATCATCAGAAAGGCAAACACACTGTCATGTGTACCACCTGTGCTCATACAAACAGCAGTAACAGAGGTCTTGTAGTTCATAGCCAGTGATGGCTATGAAGCTTTCTGTTATGGGGAATCTGAGGCCCTGGGATGGAGTGATACTATTTGGTTTGCCTGGATGGGAGGAGAAACATTTGTTTTCAGCATTCTGGGAGTCATGATCACAGTTTAACAAAAGCAGATGCAGTGATCACACGTGAGCACGGAACTGGATGGAGAGTAGGAGGTGGGTACGACTGTCAACATCAGACAGTAGGATTGAAGGGCAGGGTGAGAGCCATACATATGTGGAGAGGCTCACACCACAGTGAGAAACATCCGCAGCCTTCTTTCCTGGCTTTTTAAAGGAAAGACAGCCCCTTCTGAATATAGGACCCAGCACTTTGGTTTATATAAAAGGACATCCATTCACAAACCTGCCTGTCTACTCAGACATTGCTATGAAGGGCTGTAAACATTTTGGCTTGAAATTAGGTGGATTATGTGGGGAATCACTCCATCAGTTCCTTTAGGTCAGCATCAATTCCTCTCTTGCTGAGCTCATCTAAGCTGTAGTAACGGTGAACAATTTTCTCAGCAGTGATGACCACCACACGGAGCCCATGGGTATCTTTGCCTAGCTGGCACCCGATAGCAGATGAAACCACCATGTCAAGATCCTGGTAGGTTCCCCCAGCATTCCTGTGGTAGTGGCCCGAGAACACAGCTCTGACACCTGCAGAGAAGGGAAAGATATTAGAGGTACCTAGGACATTCATGTAGGTTACCTGTGGGTGCCAAAGTTAGATTCTGTGAATGATATTAACATTAATGCTAACTGCTGGAGAATGCATTAATTGAACTTTTCATAGTAGCTCATTAACAATAAGTTCACCAAGTTCCTTAAAGTGTAGCAGTCATGGGGCTGGGAGTGTAGCTCAGCAGTAGAGTGTGTAAGTCAATTCATTAGCAAGTGGGAGGCCCAAGTGCAACTCTCATTGCAGATATGCACACAAGTACATATACCTAGGAGTGATCCAGAATACCTCTGAGCTTGGATATCACAACCTGAGATTCTGGAAAGGACAGCAAGGACAGCAGATTCAGGCTCAGGTTCCAGATTTCACAGTGGCTCTCTAAATGGTGATGAAGAAGTCAGGTGTGGGTGATGTTGTGTGTGTGTGTGTGTGTGTGTGTGTGTGTGTGTGTGTGTGTGTGTGTGTGTTTTGCACTGGGGTGGGGGAGGCAACCAAAACTACCAGACAGGGAGCATGAGGCCAGAAGAAAAACAAAGCGTCCTGATTACTCACACTGAACCAGAAGAAAGAAGGAAACATCTTCCAGCCCTTGAAGACATTTCTTGCAAAGGCAGGCAGTCTAGATAGCTCAATCAGGGCAGGAGCTCACTCCAGGAGTGAGTAATTACAAGAAGAGCCTGACAAGGATATCAGAGTTCTTAAGAAAGACTTACAGCCATAAAAATAAGACCCATTGATGCAAAACAGACAAAAATTGAATAACAGGAAACACTGAAAACTCAGAAACAGTGTATTAAGATACACACTGAAAGTTACACTAAAAACTCACAATAAAACATACAGAGTAAATTTACTAGATAATAATCAAAACAGAATTGAGCAGACAGAAGAAAAGAATCAAGGAAAAGAATCTGGGGACACACCAGATACAAAGTAGTGGACATGGAGCCCTGAGAATTAAGGGGTGTTTGGGAGATTAGGAACAGAAACTGAGAAAAGACAAAGGAGGAAATAATACAGAGAAGAATGAGAATATTATATGAAACTTTTCTAGAAAGGATGAAGACATGAGTCCTCAGAGAAAGACTGTCAAGGAGGAAACACCAATTTCCACACTGATATATAGCACAGTAAAGCTGTGGGGCATCAAAGAGGAGGGGAATAAAACACCCATAGAGAGAAAGCATGGTGGCAATATTACAGTAGACGACAATCAGGCCAAAGGACTGGCATCTTCAAAACACCGAGAGCAGGAGCCAGGAGCCTCAAATTCTATACCTAAGCTCATCTGACACCTGCAGGTAAAATAAAAGACATGTCTAGAATGGGGGGGGGGAATGAATTTCACATGCTGTAGGATGTCTTTACAAAATAGTCAGAAAACAACGAGCATTCACATGCCTCTCCAGATATGAGAACTCTCATGCAGTGCTGCTGTGGACACTGGCAGTCCCTCAGAAATGTTAGAGTACAGCTAACGTGAGCTGGAGACTTCACTCCAGTTAAAGACCCAAGCAGAAGGAAAACACACATTTACGCTGATGGCATGTAGGGATGAACAACAGTATTCATCTATAAAGAGGAACAAGGTATGGGTTCTGACTACAGTATTAATGAAATCTAGGTGAGAGAAGACAACAACAGGCCATAAAACATAAGACCCCGTGCATACAAAATGTCCAGAGCAAGCAGAGACAGAGGTTGACAGGAGTAGGGCTGGTGCTATGAGTACAGGGATTCTCTGTGAAATGCTAAATGAAAATGGCCAGCTCCTAGATAATGGTGGTTGATGCATAACCTGAGGGGGGGCAGTGAGTGGAGAGGAGTTAGGATAAAGAGAAGGGGAGAAGAGGAGGGGAGAGGAGAACATGAGGGACCAGGAAGATTGACTTTGGGGATGAATAGATCAGAGCAACCAAAGAGATACCATAATAGAGGGATCCATTATAGGTTCGAAGAGGAAACTGACACTAAAAAAATGTTCAGAGACCTACAAGGATGACCCCAACTAACAATCTGAGCAGAATTGGATGCCCTTCCCCTATAATGAGATTAATGACTACCTTATATGCCATCCTACAGCCCTCATCTAGTAGCTGATGGAAGCAGAAGCAGACACCCACAGCTTAACACTGAGCTAAACTTCTGGAATCCAGTTGCAGAGAGGGAGGAGTGATGGAGGAGTGATGAGCAAAGGGGTCAAGACCAGGCTATAGAAACCCACAGAGACAGTTGACCTGAACAAGGAGGAGCTAATGGGCCCCCAGCCTAATAGCTGGGAAACCAGCATTGGACTGACTCAGATCCCCTGAACATGGGTCTCAGTTAGAAGGCCTGGGCAGTCTATGGGACCTCTGATGGTGGAACCAGGATGTATTCCTGGTGCACAAAAGGACTTGGGAGCACATCCCCCATGGAGGGATACTCCCTTAGCCTAGAGGCGGGGGGAGGGGAGACTAGACCCTACTCCAAATGACTTGACAGATTTTGGTGATCCCTCCTGGAAGGCCTCACCCTCCCTGTGGAGTGGATGGGGGATGGGATAGGAGGGGTTTTCAGGGGGGCACGGAAGGATGGGAGGGAGAGGGAACTGGGATCTATGTGTAAAATAAGAAATAATAATAATAAAGTATTTAAATCACTGAATTTTTTTGAAAGAGAGAATGAGAGAATTTCATAATGTGGATTACAGTTTTTTTTTTTTTTTTTAAAGCAACTTATGGGACCAAAGCAGTGTACTGTGTGTGCATGGATATGGGACAATGCTGACTGATGCTGACTGTAATGCCCATCACAGGCGAAGTTTACATTGCATTCAGATGCCCCCTCTTACCCATGAACAAGACAGCCATAACCCCAGTACACCTGAAACTGACTGTACCAACTGCCACCATGTGCACATGTGCCCTGAACACCGCGCTTCCCCTGTGTGTACACAAACACCGTGCTTCCCCTGTGTGCCATGAACACCGCGCTTCCCCTGTGTGCCATGAACACCGCGCTTCCCCTGTGTGCCATGAACACCGCGCTTCCCCTGTGTGCCATGAACACCGCGCTTCCCCTGTGTGCCATGAACACCGCGCTTCCCCTGTGTGCCATGAACACCGTGCTTCCCCTGTGTGCCATGAACACCGCGCTTCCCCTGTGTGTACATGAACACCGTGCTTCCCTGTGTGTACATGAACACACGTGCTTCCCCTGTGTGCACATATGCCATGAACACCGTGCTTCCCCTGTGTGCACATATGCCATGAACACCGTGCTTCCCCTGTGTGCACATGAACACCGTGCTTCCCCTGTGTGTACATGAACACCGCACTTCCCCTGTGTGTACATGAACACCGTGCTTCCCCTGTGTGCACACGAACACCGCACTTCCCCTGTGTGTACATGAACACCGTGCTTCCCCTGTGTGCCATGAACACCGTGCTTCCCCTGTGTGCACACGAACACCGCACTTCCCCTGTGTGTACATGAACACCGCGCTTCCCCTGTGTGCCATGAACACCGCACTTCCCCTGTGTGTACATGAACACCGTGCTTCCCCTGTGTGCACATATGCCATGAACACCGTGCTTCCCCTGTGTGCACATGAACACCGTGCTTCCCCTGTGTGTACATGAACACCGCGCTTCCCCTGTGTGCACATGAACACCGCGCTTCCCCTGTGTGCACATATGCCATGAACACCGTGCTTCCCCTGGGTCTCTTGGCTGGTGGAGAAACCTCAGAAACAGGAAGGAGAGGCCGTAGACAATGGGAGAGCTTCTGCAGACCAAAACTGGGCCCGTGGGAAGCCTGGTGAGGTGTGGCAGTAGGAAATTCTGTGTCTCTCTGACGCTAAGCCAAGCCTGGGCATTTTGAATCTGAACATGCTTTCTGTGCACGGACTTGTTAAGTACTGGAGGGACAGAAAGAGGAGGTATGTTTGTTCTTCATCCTGATACTTCCTCCAATAGCCTTGGGCCTCGCACCATTTCCATGGTCCAAATGAGAAAAGAGGCCCAAACAGGTTTAGAAACCAACACAGAGTCAGAGCTCAGATACTTGCAGACTCAGGTTCAACTTTATTTGGGGTTTGGGCACATTTCTGACTTATGGCTGACTCCTTACCTAAGGTGAATGCTAACAATAGCGCCCCCATGGGTAGCACAGACATCTGGAGAGAAGCAGAAGAATGTTAACAAGCTTGCCGCCTAGGCTACCTCCCAACAGCCTTTCTCCAGAGCAGGCCCAGCTGCTCATTGCTGGCCTGG